>OU906959.1:2236463-3572926 GCA_918317495.1 Synanthedon vespiformis | reverse complement strand
CTAATTATGTTTTAAAAATATTTATTAAAATAAAATCTATTAAAATGTGAAAGTTTGTGCAATAAAAATATATGAGCAATAAAGATTGAATAAATAAATAAGTAAACAGGCGCGGAGGAAGTCGCGAGCAAAAGTTAGTGATGAAAAAAATATACTGCTATTATGGTATAACGAAATAATTATGAATTATGAAAGATTATTTAGATATCAATTTTGGATCCATTTTTTAGATATCCTGTACTTATTTAGGTGTATCTACTTTTTCTAAAAATAGTAACTTTCTATATTTGAAATAGAAATTACATTTTGATTATCTAGAGAGCCATAAGTAATAAATAATGAATCCTTGAAGCAGTTTCGCGTTACTGACTTACTGAATAGAGCTTTAGGGATTTAGACTAAGCGAACGACCTAGATATTTTAATGAATAAGCTATTTTCGGCATAACCTTTGGGGGTGGACGATTTACGAGTATTAAATTAATGATGAGTAGGTGTTTTTCTTTTATATTTTACTAGCGAGCCGCCCCCAGCTTCGCACGTGAGTCCACTTTCTTATTTCCTTCGTAAGAACTTTCCTCGGACTGCAAAGAATCATAGAATATTAAAAAAAAATGTCTTTTTTTATTTATAATATTTATTCGGTCAATTATATAACTTGTTCTTAACATTCCATATTCACGTTTTTTTTTTCTAACTAATTTAACAAACTGTGAAGTAAGACATGGGCTATCCTACTTCATACTAATATTATAAATGCGAAAGTTTGTATGGATGTATGGATGTTTGTTACTCTTTCACGCAAAAACTACTGAACCGATCACCGTGAAATTTTGCATAGGGATTTTACACATTGTCTGGGACAGCAGAAAGGACATAGGGTAACTTTCATCGTTCAACGCGAACGAAGTTGCGTGCAACAGCTAATATATCATGAATACTTATAATAAATCTGTAAGTGTAGGTATTGTATGTTCCTCCATAACTCTTAAACGAATTCTTCTTTCATTTAAGAGTTATGGACACAGGACTTCTTTCTTCTTTTTCAACGCGGACGAAGTCGCAGGCACCAGCTAGTATTATAATATATAGTTTCTTAACTGGCAATCTGAGCGTCATAGGAAATATTAGCGACCTTGAAGTTTATTGGGACGCATAGAGCGCATGTGGGCCAAGCTGACGTGGGGTCAAACATCGTAATATAACAAGAATAGAGTAGAGAATGCGCAGGCGCCCTGAGCGTCGGGTTTATCGATTGGTCTCGTAGACGACGCGCAATGCTCGACCATGGGTCCGGGCATTTCTTCCGCGCAGGCGCAGGCCTGAGGGGAGGGTTGACGTTACAAGGAGGGACCCAGCCAGGCCCGGGCGGGACCCTCGCATTACGTAACTCGACACGCACAGGACGGCGCACAAACAATGTGATTTTATTTTTCTTCAATATTTTCTACTATTTTTAATTACATATATACAATTTTTTAGGATTAGCATATATAGTGTTTATGTTTAAAGTCGCGCGGCTTTTATTCTTTCGCACTAGTTTTAGATGTTTAGTGTAACTCTAATAATTATACATAGAATAATTATAATATGAAATTTTAAACGCGGTATTGTTGTGGAGTCTAAAATAAAGTATTCAAAATTGTACTCGGATATTGTTAACTTAGAAGAAACGTTGTGTAGTAGAATAGAAGTACATTCGTAAATTACTTTTGGTTTTTATTTATGTAAAAATAAGTGCTAATATTAGCTACATTTTTTTCTTCAATTAAATTATGAGAAATTAACATTCAAATAAATTAAGTTAAACTGTGGAAACTATAAACGAGATGCGGACATGAAAATTTTATATAAATTTTCTTAGTGCATTTTCCAATATCGTTTTTCCAAACTCATCATGACTACAGGTAAGTCCTATTACTTATTAATGGTTTTTTATTGAGACAGTAAAAACTTAGAGTCTTAGAGGAAAATGAAAAACCAGTTTACCTATAATTAATATTGTACTAGTGGACTGATGGCGTCTTTCAAAGATATTTGCAAAAAACTTTTATGGTCGATAATCATAAGCAAGATAAACTCAAAATTGCAAATACAAATGAAAATCTCATACCTACTGTTTTATATTATATTTTACTAGCTGGTGCCCGCGACTTCGCCCGCGTTAAAAGTAAGGGATGTGTAGCGCCTGACTGAATGTGTAAAGCAATATAACGCCTGACATCTTTGCTGTTATAAAATTTTCAGGGGTTGTATCTTTATTTTTAGTAGATAGCTGGTTTCCCGCGTTCCTCTTGAATCACTCTATCTATTGAAAAACCCGCATCAAAATCGGTTGTATAGTTATAAAGATCTAAGCATACATAGGGACAGACAGACGGGAAGCGATTTATTTTATACTATGTAGTGATTTTTAACATTTTATATTTGTTTTTGTACTTAATGGGTTTAGTTTCTAATATTGGCGCGAAGGGGCGCCATTTGGTAATACGTATTTTGTAAACAATTTTGATTTATACCTACTTTGTATAAAATTGTAAATGTTTTTATTTTGTGCCAGTATTATTTTGTATGCCAGTATTGAATTTCATTTGAGAGAAATGATCACTACACCAAATTTATTTTATTATCCTGAATGCGGTCGAGATATACACATATTTCATGTATATACGTGTATATGTAAGTGTATGTAGGTATAATATATAATATGTAGGTACACTATATTATGAGAGTATACGTGCAATAATTCTTAAACATTCGGAAATAGCTCTGACGATTTGATTGCATTATGAAATGTTTCATTTTACAAATTCGTATAAATAATACCAAATTTAAATCGATTAAATTTAATTGGACGTTACTTATGCTTTCTAAAATTCATTTCTGTTTTATTTTTGCTACTACTTGGCGCCCGCGACTTCGTCCGCGTTGAAAACGTCTAAATTGTTATCTACCAAATTTCATGAAAATCAGTTATTTCGTTTAAGAGTTATGGAGTAACATACATACATACAATACCTACACTTACAGATTTATTTTTAACTAGCTGGTGCTCGCGACTGCGTCCGCGTAGAAAAGTATAAAGCGCCATCTACCGTATTTTGGATAGATGGCGCTTTCTCCCGGGCCAAGCCGCTAGTATTTACTTTTATTTTAGATTTCCCCTAGGAATGAAGCATTTTCCCGCGATAAAAAGTACTATGTTCATCACGGATAATGTCGGCTTCTAATGGTAAAAGAATTTTTCAAATCGGTCCAGTAGTTTCGGAGTCTATTCTATACAAACAAACAAATCTTTCCTCTTTATAATATTAGTATAGATTAAAGTATGATTCTTCGGAGCCTATTTTATACAAACAAACAAATAAACAAACAAATCTTTCCTCTTTATAATATTAGTATAGATTAAAGTATGATTCTAATGTGTGATCACAGTATGACGATGTTATTATGATTATGTATGGGCGCGGCAAGGTGCGCGTCTGACATTACGTTCAGTTTTGAGCTCTCAGTGAAGCAGTCAGCCGCGCACCGTTCCCGGGTCGACTATTATCGTCTATATTCATTATTATAATCAAACATACAGATTTGCATACACAACTCAGCTTAGCACGCAACAATAGAGAATCAATAGTGCGTTACGAAAATGTTCCCGCGTTTTTATTTCGCATAACTCGATACAATTTGCGCCATTTCTGGTGTTTTTCACAAGTTCTCCGAACGCCGCAAATGTAATAAAACAAAAATAATGCATAATACAATATCTCTGATAATGAAAAAAAGTGATATAGTGGCCGGTACAATTTTTAGCAGTGATAACAATAACGGGTCGAATTCAGAAAGCGAGAGCATTGATTTCAAAGTTGACAAGGCAATCCTCACCTACACAAACATCGCCAATATTCGTAAGTGGTTCAATTAGTCCAAATTATTTCAAGTCTATTTCTTAACTACAAGTCTAACACACTGCCTTTTTACTTAGCAATGGTTCCCGTGAAATACTAAAGCAAGTTAATATAATAATTAATACATAACATCAATTAATACTCAAATTATTTACACTGGACTGATTAGACCGAGTTTAATATTAATACTTTAATCAATTTTTTTCTGATTTTTTAACTTTTTTAAAATTAAATCAATAATATCACATTAATCCAATAAAATCAAATTAAACGGCTAATGAAAAAAATAAAAAAGGACTATGTTTCTTTAGCCCTGAAGCAGCGAAACAGTAATTTATTTTCATTAATTCATCAAAATAGTCGATTCAGCATTTCGGAGAAAGAAACGGCCCAGATAATGGCGATCCTTTGAAGAAAACCCGAAAGAAATTTAGTATATTTAGTAGCTAGTGCCCATGACTTCGTCCGCGTTGAAAAAGAAAAAAAAGTAGACTTTCTTGTGTCCTGTGAAAAAATGGTTCAGATTTTAAGAGTTATGGAGGAACATACATACAATAACCTACACTTACAGATTTATTATAAGTATTGATTGATGGTTATGATTGCTCTATTTATCTTATTATTATATTGATAGACAACAACTTTTAAAAACTTATTTTAGATAGACAATAAAAAATTTTAAGAAATAAAATTAGGACATGCATATAGGGTTTTACCTATTTATTAAATAACTAGCTGGTGCTCGCGACTTCGTCCGCGTAGAAAAATATAAAACGCCATCTACCGTATTTTGGCTATCTCCCGGGCCAAGCCGCTAGTATTTACTTTTATTTTAGATTTCCCGTAGGAATGAAGCATTTTCCCGTAGTACTTATAGACTTAGATTGCATTCGTGCGAAGCCGAAGGCGAGTCGCTAGGTTCAACTAAAACAGCAACTGCTCAATGCAAAAAAAAAAATTTCTCTGTCGTCACTGTTTGTTTTTGTACGAGTTTTTATTTAAATAACAATGACCGTTTCAATAGCCATCGATGTTTTCTCTCGTTCGATTACAATTCAATAATAACAATACTAACCTATGCTTAACTATATAATCATGCATATCTCATCATGTTTTCTAATTACTACAACTAAGAACCAATCGTGCTAGAAAACACGACACGTTGCGTCACAATCATGGAGAAAATCTAGTCTATTGTTCACTTTTGTGGGAAAATTAGTTTTTAATTACATATTTATTTAAATAACTACCTATCTAGGTACCTATTTTCGTTATCTTGATAAGTTATAGACTGTCGTAGTTGTCACACAAGTTTCGCTAGGTGTGAATGGTGTTAGCGAGACAGCGTGATGAGCACGTTTTGTCGTTTCCGCTAGCTGTCCCCAATATCGTAAAGGAGTGTTGATATGTCCGACAGAGATGTACGGCTACTCGCCTGGACGGCTCTTTGGCTGCTATCACCATTGGCTGTAGCAGCCAAAAAGGCTGAAATGGTGCTGGCAACAGCATCCATATGGTTGGAATAACTTCACAACTGCACAGACGCGTTCTTATAATTTTACAACCGATTTTATGAGAGAAGTGATCGCTCTAGTGACAGAATGCTTTGCAACAATTCCATCGTGTACTAACGACAGGACATTGTGATGCAGGTCGCTTCAGCGAAAGTAAGCTACTATTGCCTAAGCGATAGTAGTTAGTAATTGTAGAATAATGCGACAGAACGGTCGCTTATGCAACAATTCTATTATGTACGACAGGACAGTGTGATGCAGGGCCCTTCAGCAACCGAAAGTAAGCTACTATATTGCCTAAGCGATCTAGTAGCCTTAGTAATGGTAGTATAATGTGACACACGTCTGAATCTCAACATCACCTGTCCCATCGGATATGTGCGCAAGCCTTAAACCCTGCGCGGGCGGACCGTCCGACACCGTCCCTGAGCACCGAGGGAACCTGTCATGATACGCTCTGTTGAGTGTGGTTGAGTGCCCATAGAATGCCTTGCTGCCTATAATAATAACACACACCGGTCAAGTAAAACTTGTAGATACTTGTTGATTTACGAAGTCAAGTGAAAGAGCTCTAATTAATCGTTGTTTCCGAAACCGACTTGTGTTCCGGACGCATTTAGAAATGTCTAATTTTGATACCTACCATACCAATTATGCAAATAAATAGGTACGTTAGTATTTACTATATAGTTTGTGTAAATAGGTATCGATGTGGCTGTTTGTACGACCCTTCTCCGGCTTTGCAATGATGCATTCTTTTTTGTTTTCTGCAAATTAGGTAGATAGATACCTAATGTTATCCTTCCTCGTTCACAGCTCTTTCCATGAGTGAAAATCGTATCATCATAATATACATACGTACAAACATTTTGTTTTAAAATAATAATAATAAAACCTACTTTTAAAACCAATTATGGTTTTAAATATCTAATAAGAAATATTTTTAATTAAAACATTTATTCCTCTGCTTAAATTAATACGAAATTAAACTTCTAATAATAGTAGTTATATATTTAAATGCATTTTTGGTTTTCGATAGTTTTACTAAAACAACAATTTAGAAACGTCATATGTAGGACTTTAGTATCATCATTACACCAACAACACGGAACACGGATATGTATGTAGAATGCATACTTACTTTATTAAATGCAATTGATTGAATTAGTGACATACTTAAGTTCTAAGTGAGTAATACATGTCTTCTATTACATCTCAACTTTGTCAAACTAAAGTAGACCTAACTACTTTACTTATAAAATTTAATTTTGTATGTATTTATACGAAATTACTGGCTGAACTTTATATTGTGTAGGTCGAAGTAGAGATACTACATATTTAAATAACTGCAACCTACATCACCTAGTTCATTGCGCGCACGTAAAATTACATTTTATGTTTAGAAGTGTAATGACTTAAAATGAATCGTATAAGGGAGAATGTTATAATACGACTGCACTAGATCATAAAATAAAATATAACATCAACAAGTTTTTACTGTCCATAAAAGTTTTTGTATTTTTATATAAAACTACTGGACCAATTTTAAAAATTCTTTCATCCATAGGAAGCTACATTATCAGCGAAAAACATAGCAAAAACAACACCGACGAAGTTGCGTGAAACAGCTAATGAAAAATGTCGTATAATTATTTCAAATCTATGTCGTGTATGGCCGCCCTAACAGTGACCATTTGATTTGAGACCATTTAAATCAATAAAATAGAAAAACATACTTCAAATTGATGTGATCAGTTCGTCACACGTTTTCATTGAATTAGTAACACATATTGAATGCGAACAACCAATGATTGGTCAGCCGTTAACAACTGTCGGCCTGTAGTTACCTATAGGTACACTTAGGTACCCTTGATAACTTGTTACCGTTTAGCGCACGTACTAATGAATAAATAACTATTCCTTGTGATTGTATATCGTAATATGTTTTACCAGAACGAGAACGCGGCGAGCGTGATTACATTGGATTCGCAACGCTACCCGAACAAGTGCATCGCAAATCAGTGAAGAGAGGATTCGACTTTACCCTAATGGTAGTGGGCGAGTCCGGATTGGGAAAATCAACACTAATCAATAGTCTCTTTTTTGGAGATCTTTACAAAACAAGAAAGCTGCCTGATGTACAAGGTGAGCCATTATCTATAGCTTATAAAATCTTTTGTCCTGTCTGTCCTGACTATCAACGCACGGTCAAAGCTACTAAGTCTAGAAAGCTGAAATTTGGAACTTTAGTTTTATTTTATAACATAAGCATCCACTAAGAAAAGTTTTTTGGGGGCAGGGGCCCCAGTAGACCAACCCCAGGGCCCCTGGAAGTTACGAAGTTAGAGAACGATAGAAAATAAAATAAGATTGGTCAAAATTTTATGTGGGCGTTACAACAACCATTCACCGGGCTTTATTTTCTGTCGTTTCGTCAATCTATAACGCTCCCGTTTGCACTGGGTGCTCTTGGCTAAGGGCCCAGGCAAAGCCGGGGGCGGATCGCTAGTTATGTACATATTTACGACTTTGAGAAAACAGACCACCATCAGCTCACCTATTCATCAGAAACTCTATACTAATTGACATTTAATTTCATAATTAGTTAAGTTTTACATAAATTTTATTACAGACAGAATAGATAAAACCACAACAATAGAGAAGAAAACAATGGAAATAGAGGAACGTGGGGTGAAATTACGTTTGACCATTGTCGATACTCCTGGATTCGGAGATGCTATTAACTGCGAGGATTCGTGGCGAGTTTGTTCAGCGTACATAGATGAACAGTTCCGTCAGTACTTCACCGATGAGAGCGGTTTAAACCGCAGACACATGCAGGACAATAGAGTTCACTGCTGCCTGTATTTTGTACCACCTTGGGCTCATAGGTCAGTTTGTTTTCTTAAACCTATATAAGTAAGAGAAATTAGACACCTAATAAGTTACAGGTAGAAGGTTGGATTCAATATCTTCATCAATTTTGGATGTGAATACGATACTTCCATAGTAGGAGGCAATTCAGTAAATGATGATAACAAAATAGAGGGATTACAGATCTATAGTACATCCAAAATTTAATTAGGTACACCACTCGATAGCAACACATTTAGCATTTAATTTTAGCGATTAATTTTAATACAGATAATGTAATTTTAAAACGTCTAGATTTGCGTATTTTCTATGAATCTATTTATTAAATAAGTACCTATGATTTTTGTTCTCTATGCATCACTTCTTTTGAATAAAGTACAAATAAACAGGAAGTCCAAAACAAGTAGACAGTTGACGCTCTGTACTATTGTGTGGGTACCTTACTCGTCTACGACTTCCACAGCATAATAACTTAATGAACCAATTAGATTGGTTAAGTTTATTCAACCTTCACGTGTATTGTTCTTATAAACCATTTCGAGAGGTGCATTATGTCCAATTTAACTTTCTCCGCTTTGAAAGAGGTATTGTTTCAATTTATTTAGACAATGGACACTTGTTTGTCTCGCTTTTGATAATCGTGCTTCTTCTCTTCTCGAACAAAAAGTCAATGATTTATTATACTACACATTTGTGACTCTTCAAAAGAGCTGAAGTAGGTAAATATTATACAATCTTGTAACTTACCAGTAAGAATACTTCCTTGCTGGCCAGTGGCCGCCCCCTTTTTTCAATTAAAAATCACTATTTTTTGCTTTTCCTTCATGAAAACCTAACTAACGATTCACATAAAGTTTATTTGTATACATAAATTGTAGTATTTTTAAAGTAATTGCTAACACTCTTATATTTAAATGCAGCTTGAGACAAGTTGACCTGGAGATGATGAGGCGTTTACATCGGAAAGTGAATATAGTGGTCGTGATAGCGAAGGCAGACTCGCTGACGGCCACTGAAATTAAACGACTCAAGTCCGCCATACTTCACGACCTCGAAAAATATCAAATACAGGTAATACTCGTAACTGTTATTCAGTTGAATAAATAAAAGTAATTTTTAACTTCCGTTACAGAACGGGCAAAATACCAGGAGTTCCTTACCTTGGGCCCTCAGCTTGAGAGGCCGTGAGTGCAGGAGACCCTAAAATTTTATAAAAAAAAATTAAGAAATCTTATTTTTGTGTTTAATCAATTATAGTTAAGTTTCCACTATGCAGACATAATTTGATTGCTAAATCAAAATATTCGCTCTTAGAGGCATCTTTTTAGATCAAAAGTACTAGGTAACGTATCATAGGTTCTTTATCAAGAGTATCAAGAACATTCGCTCTCACTGTGCTTGCTTGATTACATTAACTATAATACAATTGATGGCATTAACTAGTAAATAGTCAGCCGGCCTGATTAGTATTTACTAGTATTTGTAGATTCGTCATCTACAGTGTATTCCAATTGCCATTGTTTTTGTCTCGCTCGTTTTGCTAACTGAAACTGTTGACGACATTAAAGTGTTTGTGAATGATCAGGTGTACCAGTTTCCGGAGTGCGACAGCGACGAAGACGAAGAGTTCAAACAGCAGGACCGTGAGCTAAAGGCTGCGGCTCCCTTCGCTGTGGTCGCTTCAGACACGGTGCTTGAAATTGGCGGCAAAAGAGTGCGCGGCCGACAGTACCCTTGGGGAATCGTTGACGGTAAGAATCGCTTTACTATACTGAAATAACAGGATACGAAATACAAATACAGCAAACGTACAGTCGTAAACGCTACGCTTAGGCGACGCAACGCTGGGAAAAAGGTTTGTGATTGGTCAAAATTTTATGTGCGCGTTACAACAACCAATCACTGGGTTTTATTTCTTTCGTTTCGTATGTACGCAAAGGGAGCGTTTGCATTGGTTTGCTCTTGGCTAGGGCCCCAGGGATTATTAGCGGAACCTTTAAAAATGCTTTCCTTGGCCAGGTTGCCCCACCAATCTTTTTAATACCATCAGTCCACTTTTTGTCTGTCTACCTCTTTTCCTCTTGCCGTCTCGTGGTTGCCATTCTGTTATAATTTTAGTCCTCTTTCTCCTGCTGTCTCTTGTTATGTGTCCCGTCCATCGCCACTTCAGTTGCATTATTTTCTCTAATATGTCTATCACTTTTGTTGTGAGTCACATGTGACTCTAATTTCTTCAGCTCTTTTACGGTCTTTACTTTGCTATTACTAAATATTAAATCCTAAACCTTTTTAGTGATAATGTTGTCTGCGTTTATAATAATGTTGTTTTCTTCTCTACCGTGTTTAGTTGAAAACCCTCGTCACTCGGACTTCACGAAGCTCCGCACGATGTTAATTTCAACGCACATGCAAGACTTGAAGGACGTTACGCAGGACGTCCATTACGAGAATTTCCGGGCGCAGTGCATCTCACAAATATCACAACACGCGATGCGGGAAAGGGGGTAAGAGTTTTACCTTACCTTTATAATAAAAACACATTATTACTCATTTTTAATATCCTTTTTTGACGCCCGACGTCCGACGCGAAAACTGGGGGCATGATTCTTAGCGAACTGTTCAGAGCATCAGCCCATTTCTTAGTTTTTGATGGGATTTTATTGTCTGTGAAGTTGGCCCCCCAATATCGCAATAAAAAAAATTGAGGTGAATTCTAGTGAATTCCACATAGCTCTGGAGTTCTCTATAGTACTTTATATAAATAGTTCTGTTTATTTTCCACGATAAATTAATTATTTATTGAACTTGGGAGCCAACTTCACAAATCGAAAAAGTTGCGTGGTCATACCAACTACAGTATTCGTCGGGTCGAAAAAAATTATAGGGATAAATTGAAGAACTCTTTGGGGGGCAAACTCTTAGAAGTTGTATTGTAGAACTCTTTAGAAAACTTTCAAATTTTGAAAATTTCCTTTTTTCTTTTTTTTTTAATTTTTGTTTCTATATGGATATAACTTATTTCGATGTATATAACGCGAATTCGAGTTGCCCTCCATGTAGTTCTGATGTTCTAGATAATTTTTATCAATAGTTCTGTTGATATTGGCCCCCCCAATATCTTGACTTGGGGGGCCAACTTCACAGAAACGGGATTTCACTAGTTTTCACGGGTTCGATTGATGTGAAATTTGGTGTACTGTTACTTCGGTGATATTTCCATGACCTGATGCTGCAGCATGAAGTAGTCTGCTGGACACACAACTCCTGAACAACTTACAACAGATAGGTATAGTGTGTTTGTAGGCTCAATAGAAAGTCCTGAGATTATATATATGTAATTTTAATTATATATTGTATTTGATTTGTATGTTGAACTGTCACTTATTACTTGTACAGGAAGTTGAAAAGAGACTCAATGGGAAATCAAAACGAAGCCGTTACAGACACCGACAGGCTGCTACTGGAGAAGGATGAAGAGGTATTATTAATTATTTAAATTAGGCAACAACTTTTAATAGTTTCTCTGAAGAATCAGTACTTACTAAAAATATAGATTTCAATGACTTTTATATACTAGACTCGCTGAGTATCAATATTATCAATAAGTATCAATATGTAATTCAAGGAATAAGGTACACGATATTATTTTTTTACATTTTCCTATAAGTATGAAAAGCTTTCTAACCTACTTTGCTTCTATTAAACTAAAGCTTTCTCCCTCTTCCTTCTATTAAACTAAAACTGTACCCACCTACAAGTTTCTGAATTGTTACAGATTCGTCGTATGCAGGACATGCTTACACAAATGCAAGAGAAACTCAAGGCTTCCGACAAAAAGCATGACAGTATTATAGACGTATAGAGAATAGACTGCATTACCTACTAAATTAATGAGATTAAATTCACAGTAGTTAAGGATAATAAAAAAAAACCTCTTTAGAAAAATTGCAATGAATTTAGGATTTTTGGATACTTTTCTAGACAATGTAAAATCCTATTACATATTATTTTATTAAAATTTATTTGCAGGTGTCAACGTGCAAACACTAAACTACTTATATATTTATTAAAAGCCATTTTTTTATCCTACACCGGTGAAGTGAAATTAACATTTAAGTAATATTTAATTTATGAATATTAATTTATAAGTAATTGATTTCCGCGCCACCACACCAAGAAAGTCTAGATTTGGCACAATTAGAAATGTCTATAAAAAAACAATATTTAGCAATACAAAGTACCTAAAAAAATGACTACACCGAGTCTGCAGAACTATTTTGCTGGCACTGACTCTATATTCTATAATATGGATTATAATAGTTTGAAATTATGGAAATTTTATTTCATTAAGGGCCTCTTTCACCGTCTGTCAATTAGGCTAACTGTCATTTAAAGTCACCGATAAACGGGGATAATGGAGCTGATATACCTTTGTTTGTACGGTAAACGTCCCAAACGTTAAAAAGAAAATAATAAAAAAAATTCGCCTATCCAATGATGCAGTAAACCGAGTGCATAATTCAATAAAACAGAAAAATATTTCTAAAAGTAACTAATTAACACTTTCCTTGTAGTTGGTGAAATAGGCTCTAAAGGCCAAGTATCTGTCAAGTAGGCTAACTGTCATTTAAAGTCACCGGTAACCGGGTATAATGGATGCCTTTGTTTGTACGGTAAAAGTCCCAAACATTAAAAAGAAAATAATAGCCTACTTGTCACATGGTGAAAGAGGCCCTAACTGTAATCAAAGTAATCTTTGTATACCATTTCAGTAGATACCTACTTCAGACCTTGGCACAATGGAACAAACACCGCAGATTGACTCTAGTTCAGGTAGCTAAAGGATAATAAGTTGTATTCTCATGCAAAAACAAATATAATTTTTTGGTGAATTTTTAATTATGGTATATAAAAAATGTTGATTATTTTTTCAGACATAGAACATTTGTTTGAGCTAATCTTGTTGATATAATGTACTTCAAAGTTCAAAGTATTTAACACTGGCATGGGCCTCAAAAAACTAGGAAATATTATAACTAACAATTATAATTACCTAATAAAATCAAACATTTTTATTATTTCAGTATTTAGATGGCGTTGTCATAAAATCGTATTATACTTAAGGAAACTGTAACGTAACTCTGCTAATGTAGGTAATCGTGTTGTATAAAAATTTACCAAAATAAAATACCAAAGCGTTTCGAATATCTTTTTAAATACAAACTTTTTATGTATATTTTTTGTTAACAATAAATTTATATTAATTAAGACGTATTTTTATTTTTTGGTAAACCTTGAAGGTAATAGTTGGGTGTTGGATGCTAAACCTCTATTACATAATCAGTCCTGCTATTTTATATAACTCAATTATCTTTATGAAATCGACTGAGCCGACTACGGCAAGTTTCCTCGCACATTGAAAAAGTAACGAAAATCACAAAAAAAATTCAGCTAATAATTAGCTGAATGTGTAAAGTTTGTAGTAAATTCATTGTTAGGAATAATCATCAATGTATATATGTATGTTCCTCCATAATTCTTAAACGAATTAACTGATTTTCATGAAACTTGGTAGATAAACATAGACGGACACAGGATAAGCTAATTTTTTTTTTAACGCGGACTAAGTCGCGGGCGCCAGTTAGTAATTTATAAAATAGCCAAGTTAGCGTCCGACGCCTTATCTTCTAAGGTCTGCTGGCATCACTCGCTGAAAATTTGGTTGGCTTAAAAGTATAGTTACCAGGCTATAAAATTCCGAAAAAAAAATCCACTGACTGTCGATGTCGAAATGTCGTGTCGACTGATTGCTTGTCAATACTCATTCATTTTCAATTGTCAAAATTTAAAATCTGGGAAGCGAAAAGAATAATTAAATTTTTCAGAAATATTATAACACAACTTCCTAAATAAAACGGATTAGCATGTTACAAATTTGCATTAAATAAAAAAGGGATATATTTTTTACAATGGCTGATAGAGATCTCACTATGGGACCTCGTGAAGGTGTAAATTATCCCGTAAAGGTTCAATACTGTGGAAATTGTTCAATGCCGATAGAATATTGTGAATACTATCCCGAATATGATAAATGCAAACAGTGGCTTGAAAAAAATTTGCCTACGGAATTCGAAAAAGTTAAAATCGGTAAGTTTTTTTCTTCATCTAGGTTAGATGTACTCACTGCTTTTACGGTTTAAAAATTGATATTTTAACCTATGGATGAATCACACATCCAATTAAATGCTAGTATAGATAAAAAAGTTCAACTAGACAGTTGCTTTATCATCATCATCCTAATTTCAGTCACTGAATGTATAAACCTCCCTCATAATTTTCTAATAGAAAAAGTTTGGATCTATTGTCGTCCCGTGGCCCTTATTAGGTCGTCTGTCTACGCTGCACTTGCTGGTCTGTGGCCTCCACTCAAGAACTTTCTATCCAGTGGCCATTGTCTCTTCATACTTTGTATGAAGAGACAATGTCTTTTTTTTTTTTTTTAACGTTGGGATATCCTCTTGGATACCCCGCAGTAAAGGGGGACTGCGGGGTTATGCCGGATTCCTACCGGCTAAAACCCAACGACTTTCCATCTGTTGCGGCTGTTGATGGGCGGGGTCGTGGGGACGTTATGACACGACTTCGGTGCCCCGCCACGATACTATGTGTCCTGCCTACTGCCACTTAAGCGTTATTAAGTTATTAAGCGTTTTCTTTCGTCTTTTCAATTACCCCCAAATTTATTTTAAGATGATGAAGAGAATGTTGGCGGGGAGGAAGAGAAAAAACGCCAAAAGAGAGGTGGAAAAGGTATGCTAAAGTCGAAGAAGAAGGAAGATGTGCCGAAATTAGTTCAGGTTTCACGTGCCCCTCGTGGAAAGAAGAAATCTGTCACGGTTGTGTCAGGAATGAGCACATTTGGTATGTCTAAATTCTTAACGTCCAAAAATCTAATCTAATCTACCCTGTTAATTTCAAATCTAAATTTCACATTTGGAATTTCCAAAAAATTTCTTTCTTACAAATAGACTTTTGTCAGTATAATAGGCTACTCTCTGTATGAGGTGTTAGCATAAATGCTTAATGAATGTTTTTAGTAACTAGAACCATCAATTTGTTAAATAGTATGTAATAGAATGTAACCAATTTTATACCAAATTTTGAATCATGTTAAAAACATTAAACGCTCAGCTACTGAAAAATCAAAAGTCTATCCATGATCTGAACCCTTTTGTGTATAGAATTTATATTTTTTTGTTAATTATACATGTTTTGGAATTACAGATATTGATTTGAAAGTTGCTGCAAAATTTTTTGGAACCAAGTTTGCTTGCGGATCATCTGTAACCGGAGAAGATGAAATCGTTATTCAGGGAGATGTGAAAGATGATCTTTTTGATATTATACCGGAAAAATGGCCAGAGGTAATTAAGATTAGGTTGTCACACACATATCGGCACAGCTCAGCTCGAATCAGCACCAGCTTGACTTATTGACTTGAGTCATAACCAGAACGACTCTCAACTCTGCATGTCCAAAGTGATCTTATACATGCATACATCTTTCAATGCTTAATGAAAACTTTATATAAGTAGTGCTCAGGAGATATAAGCCCATGAACACACTTTAATCTTATTGACTGTGAGTTAACTTAGATGGTATAGTGGTATGTTTATCCCAAAGTGAGAATATACAATTATGATGTTGTTAAGACTGTTTGCGTTGCAGTATGGAGTTTAACAGAAAGAATACTATATGGTTCTGGTTGAGGAAGTGTAAATCTAGTGCAGAAATTCACATGTCTGCAAAAGTCTACTCATGACTAGAACCTCATACAAGGAGATTTTCAACATACTCATCAACTTAGATGCCTAAGAAATCTTTTTGAAGATTTTCCCCTTCATAAAAATAAAATCTGGTTTCGAAATCTCGAACTTTAAAGAGCTCTAAGTCATGCAACTCTCACCAAAACATTTGACCAGCAGCACTTCTCACCAATGCTGTTACTTCCAAATGTAAACACATTAGAATACAGACAATTACCACAAGAAATAAGAACATATTCTTGTGACAGACCTTGATATGTTTTTTTAACAATATAATAAAACTAATTTTTCAGATTGATGAAGACAGCATTGAAGATCTGGGAGACCAGAAGAGGTAGTCAGTGGCAACAGTAGGAAAGTACATGTTGATTATGCTTCTGAAAGTTGGAAACTTATTCATTATGGATTATGTACAATATCTCTTAACTAGATATTCTAATTATATCTACAGTCTATTTATAACGCTTGGTCAAAGACACACAATATAATCTTTGTAAAATAAATTTTCAGAAAGCTCTCACTTGTTTTTTTTATATCCTTATTATTATTATTTATAAGTATTATTATTTATAAGTAAATCGATTTCACTACTTTCATTATGAAGGTATTATATCGTCCTGTTCAATAAAAAAAAAGATGAAAGGAAAATTTATTTTATTTCGTTTCCTGCGGCTGTAACACGAACAGCGCCATAGGGCCCATAGGTGCGGCGAACTACAGAATGATGGGATAGGCAAATGAGCTCTGGTATCTGGCTGGAATTACTCACCGAAACACAACAACACATGTGCTGGTCACTACCCCCAGATGGTCTACCCAAATTACTGCGAAACAGTGTTCCCTGCCACTACTTTCCAGAGCCAACTTTGAAAAGTTCATTTTCAAAAATGAACCAGCCGGGAGTCAAACTCTGGAACAGAGCATTAAGGCGAAACCCTAGCCACTCATCTAACAGGCTCGTCAAACCTTTAACCTATTATTAGCTGATATGAGACTCCTAGTCAGTTGCCTATATTGCCTCTTTGGGACTATTAAGTATTAAAATTCCTACATGAAGATCTTTATCGAAAAGTTTTTATATTTGAAAACGTCTCGTCTGTAATGAGATCAACATGCGTTTTTAAAAATCCCGCCCTCCTCACTTTTTTAAAGAATCATACGCTTAGATTAAAGTCATTTGAGTCGTTAACTGAAGAAAACTTATCATAAATGTTTTACATTTCCAATAAAATAAACATATTTTGCTTTTGAATATTTTCATTATTTTCATTTTGACTGTATCGATGGTATGGTATCGAAAGAAAATAAAATACTCCTCTGAATTGGCAACATCCAAGTAACGCATTTCAAATGGCAACATCGGCCTCCGTCTACTTCGCAAATCAACAAAATAAAATCACTTCTAAACATTTTGCAATCATTGTGTGTTGTGTTTTGATAAAGAGACAATGTTACGTTTGTGCATATAAAGTGAAACGAACGTAATATTTTTACGTTAACCTTAGGAAGTGATTAAAAGCTCATTTTGTTTAAAAATCTGTTATCAGATCACTATGTAGCGCTTAGTCAAGTTCCCAAAGGCCGTGAAATTCGTAAAAATTCACAGTATCGATCTTTTGTTCCGTAACACCAGCCAAACGTTGTAAATAAACAAATATAATAAAATGTCTGTTGTAAAAGGAAAACTGGTGAAAATGGAAGTAGTCCAAGTAGGTGAATACGAATTCACCAGACAAGATATAATAGGGCACGGAGCTTTTGCAATGGTGTATAAAGGAAGGAGGAGAAAGGTAAGTTAGACAAATCTCATTGTTCTTACTATATATTTCTTGTAATAAGATGAGTTTATAGTTTTTTTGGGATTGAAAATATATGTGATATAATTACATGATATGTTTTTGTAGAAGATGTATTGATTTGTTGGAATCGTGGGGTATGTTTTTTATTTGTAGTTGTGTAGGTACGTACGTCATTTGGCTGGTGTGTCATAGAAACAGCTGATTGGGAAAATGTTTGCTTTTTAGTTAGATCATAATTATAAAATGTATCACATTGAAAATGAAAACAGAGTTTGTTTGTAAATTCTGTTTTGTAAATTTAAATTTATTACGAGTTTCCATATTCTGAAGTTGAATAATTTATTTTTTACCTCCAATAACAAAATCATAAATTATATTATTGATTGTTGCAACAAAATAAGGTAGAAAGTTTATTAAATATTTGCAGGTATTAAAAAAATGAAGCATACCCTGTGAAGCATATATATTATTATTTTTAAATTAACAAAATATAAAATTCATTTTACCTAATTTCAACTGTGTATTATTTTATGTAAATAATGCTTTTAAAATCATGTATGTTTGCAGTTTCAATGTACCTAGATTGTGTAATTACATTATATTAAAATATATACAATACAACACTTTTATATTAAAACTAGTTGGCGCCTGCGACTTCGCCTGCTTGAAAAAGAAAAGAGTAGCCTATCCTGTGTCCTGTACGTCTAAATGTTTATCTACCAAGTTTCATGAAAATCAGTTAATTTGTTTAAGAGTCATAAGTTTGTATGTACCTATGTATGTTCCTCCATAGAGGAACATACATAGGTACATACAATACCTACACTTACAGATTTATTATTAATTAGTATTAGTATTGATGATTGATGATAAAACTGTAATTAACAAAAAGTTTTTACTTACTTAGGTACCTTTAATCAATTATTTTGATTATTTTCATTAAAAAAAGCAAATAACCAATAACGTTGCTGCCATTTCAACAGTTTGGCCCAATTTTTTATATTTTTAGACAATTCCTCGGGCGGGACATAACATTTCCAGAATAAAAAATATCCTGTAGTAGAACACCTTGTAGCTTCAATACTTTATTGTACTCCTTAAACTTCTTCCCTTTGTTATTCTTTTCTTCACTTATTCACTGCATTAGTCTCAAATACTTTTCTAACTACTCAAATCCCCTTTTCAATTTCACGACCCGACATGCCAATTCGCGTCAAAACCCGCTTGTCAAAACCTCCTGCGACAGTGCTGCCCCCTCAAAAGGCGCACAGTACAATTAATAACTCTTACATTCGCCCATCCTGACAAAGTGCATGTCCTCGTGCACAACTATTATAATATGAGAATAACAAAAGAAAAGAAAACAGAGGGAAAAAAAATATCAACAACAATTCTTTACAGTTACAAACTACCACCGGTTCGGAAAGCTGTTTCTAGGGGGAAGAACTCGGCAAGAAACCCCCTAGTTGCTCTTTTCATAAACCAGTTAATCAATTTACAACATAACATGTAACAATACACAACAATATATCAATTTACTTATATAACACAATATTCAACTATATTTAACTCCAAAGATGTTCACCATTTATATAATCCAATATCCTATAATAACCCTTTTTTCACAGGGTTTTCTTAATATAAATTTTAAACCCATTCATAGATAATTGTTGTATATTAGCAGGAAGCCTATGCTTGTTTCTAGTTTTAAAACTATCATGAACTATTTCTACTGAAAGTGCTAATATTTTTGTGAGCGGACAAAAGATTTCCAAAAATGTATTGTGAGGCTACAGTTTTCCTTATATATTCCCTTAAACTTATCTCTTAGCGAAACTCTGGGACCGATAACATTGTTTACAATATTGATTTAGAATTATTTAGGATTAATCAAACATATATATTTCAAGACACTTTTAATTTCTGAGAATCAGTCCTATATGCAAACCCATCCATTCTTGCATCCCCTGCCAGCAAGGTGACGAACCAATCCATTCTCGCCACCAAGATAGCAATATGGCCGAATCGTAAACCAATCCATTCTTACGGTTCGGCCAAACAACCAACCCCCCACATACATTATTTCCAACTCCAATACTAAATCATTATTTAGAATACTCATTTAATGTTATCTTAGATTCATAAGTGTACATATTTTGTAGCACTCTTTCATCGTTAGAATTTTACCAATACTGTAGCATCACATAATATAATTTATAGTAATATGTATAATTTATAGTATAGAGGAACTTTACTTTATATAGATTCAATATGCGGAAACTTGTAAACGGCGTCAAATTAATCTGTCATTTAGTTAAGCAAATTTTTGACAAATATCACTGCAAGCTGCCAAAATTGATTGCTATTTGTTTATTCAAAATAAACAAACAACAATCAACCAAACAACAGTTTGCATAGACAGCTTACACCTAGTAAAAGTATTCACTTAGGTACATATAGTTTAAGTACAAACTAGTCTATTTTATTTAATTTAATCGAAATACCAACAGCACATCAAAATTAGCACACACATCTGTTATACATACACGTTTACATTCGTGTACCAATTACTGGTATTTGCAGCTACATGTTACATGAAATGTCTGTTTTTTTTTTTTTAAATTAGAAAAAGAAAATAATTAATTAATTAATTTTTTTTTAAATGTGCAGAAGTTGTCACATTTTCGCTGGTTGAGATCTCGTAATTAATGATTGAATTCGTATTTAATGTTTTTCAATATAAACACCCTAACTATAGTGTACATTAAAAATTGGGATGCCAATAGTTACCATCTATAAAGGCTTCTCTAAAATATTGAAATTCCTAGCGTATATTACAGTAAGTAAGACATTCTGTCTTAGGTTATTAGCATTACAGTAAGTTGAGACCACAAAACGTTCCAAATACCTATTACTGAGTTCCTACGCTCGTCCAGTGCCACCTCAAGTTAGTTATAGTGAGCCATTGAAGAATTTATCCGCTATAATATTTTGGTTTTTACTATGTATATGTAAAAGCGAACCCTATTTTATTTAGACGAGTTTCAGAGCACGGTAATCGGACTCAAAGAGATTCAAACAGACTGTGTATTCGCAAAGCACACACAGCCCTTATGCACAAAAGTGTATTTTTTTTTTTTTTTGTCTAGCACCAGTCATTTACAACAAGATCCCGAACAATATTAAGGAGCTCAATATAAATTTATTTAAGAAGAAAAAGAAACAATTACCAGTGAATAAATGTTACTATGATTTAAAAGATTATACTTATGTCTGATAATTTAGCGAATAGTAATGAGTCATTTGTTTAATTTGATATGTAGTGTTCCAAACATGTTTGCACTCCCTAAAGGGTAGAATGTAGCGAGCCTAATCAATTGTAAGACCATTATTGTAACCTATATTCAGCAAATAAACCATTATTATTATTATCATTACTATGGAACCGTGTTTGACATCTGTGTTCTCTAGTAAAATTTCATCAACAATCATCGTCAATCAAGATCCCTAGGACCAATACATCACTCATAGCATTACCAAATTCTATACGAATCCACGAACGCTTTTTGTCCGCGACTATAGTAGCCATTCGCCTGCTCTTTATTACTTTATACCCGGCAATTGGGGTAACTTCAAATAACGGCCGTTACACAAAACCTCCACGACTTTAAATAGATTAGTATGAACTTATGAGTTTAGTGATCTGGCCAATATTTTGGAACACCACTTTTTTATAAACCAGTCACTAAAAACTCCTTTCCAGTTTTCCTAAAAAGTCAGTCAGTCAGTCAGTCAATCGAGAGTCATTCTCTGTTATCTTAATTGACACTAGAATCACAGTATAATATGCTAAACGATTTTGTATAATACTGAGGACTTAAATACCTACTATTTTTACATTCTATAAAAGGAGTCATTAGAGCCATCTATCGACTAGATTCGCATTTTTTTCTTCAGATAAAAGTTTCAGATAAGAAATATATTGTTTTACTACAAACGTCTCGATAACCACTATTTAAACACTTGCTTATTTAGACAATGTATAACTATTCAAACATTATTTAACGAGCGTTTAAAATGTTCCTACCATACAACCTTATTTAGCGCTTGTTTTAGTAGACCGAGTTAAAGTACCTGAATGATATTGAATTACGGCAACCGTGGCAACGCGTCCGATAGACGTATAGTGACAACTTTTGGTTTCCACAAGCCATTATTAAGGGCTATATCGACGATATAAGCAAATAGTAAATTTCGTTATACGAGAACATTGCGCACAATGGAACGTAACTAATACTGGCGTAAGATGCGCCAACTCGGAAAACCCCAACTCGCGTTAATTCGAGTTGAAATTCACTCAATATTGATTAATATTATTACATCGAGTGGACACATCACTATTGTCAAGTTTGATTTGTTAATTTAATCTTCAATTCTTCATTCATATTTTATAAATTTCATAATTCATGGCGTTTTGTTTTTTAAGCATCTCGTTGATATTATCGAATTGTATTTGTAAAGTATCAATATTGACATGGACAAAACGTGAGCGCGACGACAACTGGAGTCCAGTGTGTGATTAAGAACGCGCGGGGCCGGGATCAAATTTTATTCAGAGACCCTTGGTTTAAGGTGACGCAGCGATAAACAACTAATCTAAAATCTGAGGAGCTACTCAGGGGCTGCGGTTTCATACATAAAAGTTGCTTATGTCGTAAGGTCGTATTTGACAATACAATTTCTATCGATTAAATAAAAACTACAATGTATTTTAATAAATCCAACCGATAAACGAAGTCAATAACATGAAGAAACAGATTACCAAATATCACTTTCATATGTTTTGTCATTGCTGAGATAAATCTAAATCCCTGCCACCAAAATTTTCAAAGCGTCGTCTTAATGCGTAAAACCCCCTTAAACAAAATAGAAGTGTTACAAATAAGCTATTCTTAATTTAATGAGAGCACATCGATTTGTCTGAACAAATCATATTATTCTATATTCGTCAAGGTGAGGTGATCTAGACGTTTTAGTTCCATTATATTTTTTTGACTCATTTTCAACACTGAGACTGCTCGCTATCGTTGCCCACCCGAGGCTCTCTATATAATTCTATTATGGCTACCGTTTGCCACCCAAGGGACACGGCCTGCCCATGCTACCGTTTGCCACCCAAGGAACACGGCCTGCCCATGCTACCGTTTGCCACCCAAGGAACACGGCCTGCCCATGCTACCGTTTGCCACCCAAGGAACACGGCCTGCCCATGCTACCGTTTGCCACCCAAGGGACACGGCCTGCCCATGCTACCGTTTGCCACCCAAGGAACACGGCCTGCCCATGCTACCGTTTGCCACCCAAGGAACACGGCCTGCCCATGCTACCGTTTGCCACCCAAGGAACACGGCCTGCCCATGCTACCGTTTGCCACCCAAGGGACACGGCCTGCCCATGCTACCGTTTGCCACCCGAGGGACATGGCCTGCCCATGCTACCGTTTGCCACCCGAGGGACACGGCCTGCCAGGATAAAATTGCATCGTATATCTAAGTAAATATGTAAAACAATTACATAACCAATTAACATATTATCCAGGTAATTACATATCGGTTTAACTATGTACACTTTTAACTGTAGGACCAATATACCCAATAACCAAGATAATACAAACTATCCCTTTTCTTCAGGGTGTTAGATATGCCTCATTGATTGATCCGATTCTCTCATTCCGATATGCCTCATTGATTGATCCGATTTTCTCATTCCGATATGCCTCATTGATTGATCCGATTTTCTCATTCCGATATGCCTCATCAATTGATCCGATTCTCTCAATCCAGGCCGAGCTAAGAATGTCAGCCAATTTTCAACCTGAAACGTAACATAAACACAATGCAGTAACTAGTTTTCAAAACCAACTTCGTAATTTGCATTATAAAATGCGTCATCAACAATAGTCGTAACAGCTGATGCCCGTCCCGTTCAACACCAGACTGCTCTCACTTCGTATCTAAGCTGTAATTATAGGTATAGGAAAGTAGATTTTAGAATTTAGGATTGACAGTCCAACTTCGCCTTTGACCTTTGACCTAAATGTTCCACTCATTGTTGTCACTATTACTGGTCTCGTTATCACTTCTCAATGGTGATGACTGACATGTCACCCACGCCTGGAGTTTATTTGCTGAATATTGCCTATTTACGGGAAGGGTGACCTTCAATATTCTGTCTTTATCTAAATATAGGTGATCTAATCTAAGTACTGCTTGCACAGTATACACACACAGAAAACAACAAAATGTTTTACACAGCGTGATCATTACAGGCAACCCACCCTGTTTTCAATTTACAGTTTTGTTTTGCCAATTCGCGTCAAAACCCGCTTGTCAAAACCTCCTGCGACAGTGCTGCCCCCTCAAAAGGCGCACAGTACAATTAATAACTCTTACAATCCTATAGTTATGTTAATCCTGCAATAAATTATCTGTGTCCCACATTTCATTCAATTCCTTTCAGTAGTTTTTACATGAAAGTGTAACCAACATACATCCATCCATCCTCACACATTATTATTTTGTATGTAGGGTTTCAACAAAAGTAACTATATGGTATTCTATTCCTAACAAAGAAATTTCTAACCAAAGAAAGATAACTCACCCTTTATACTGATAAGATGCAAAGACAGTGTACAATGGCCTCAGCAAACAAAGACCATTTTTATACATAGGTTTTTGTACCCTATTTTTATAGTTTTTGTAGGTATTATAGTTTATTTATGACATTTTTTGTTTAATTTATGCCAATACAAAAATTAGAGAAGAGAGATCCTTTCAGTGGTGCAGCTTTTCAACTTTTTAGCAAGAACTCTTATTTCCAGTAAAAAGTGAGGGTATAAAAAGAAACTGCATACATATTTTGATTAAGACTTTTCGAAGGTTGGATGTCACATCCGATTAGGTATATTACATTCTTCTTTCATCCTAAACTATATTCCTAAAATATTATAAATTAAAATTATTATAACAACAATCTGTAGTTTATTTACCCAAGTGATTTCTATATTAATCTCTTATGTGGTCATTAATATATTATTATATGTTTACTTTATTAAGGTAGATTGTTACTTACATATTTTATCTAACTAGATGTAAACTTTTTTTTAATAACTTTAAACAGAGGTGACTTTTGTTTGAAAACAAACGAAATATTTATTTTATCTGACGTAAATGTAACGACATTACGTTACGTGCCTCTAAGTCTATTATTAGAGCACTTTTAATATGCGTCACTCCATAAGCCATTTTGTAACCACAATTTGTAGCTTTAACGATTTCAATATTTAATTTTGGAAAGCTTTTTTTTTATTACAAATATTTTATATGGTATTCAAAAATATGTACCGAACTGAATATAACTAAGTACTGTGATGAATATTCTTCGATATAAATAAATGTGTAATGCCTCCCAGTTTAAGACAGCTAACATTTTTTTAGTTTGTATGAAAGTTCCCCTTCCCTTCCTTATCCCTTATCCTTATCCTTCTATGGTCAGCAGCGCACTTGTACCGTTGGCGTTGCTTGTGTTATAGGCGACGGTAGCCACCTACCATCAACTGGATCGTCAGCCTGTCTGACGACCTTAACATAAAAATAAAGTGGATAAAATAAAGCAATTTATTTCTAAAGGAAAATATTTATAACATGAAATAGGAGTCCCACGGAAACATATCCATGACTCTCGAATTAATAAGAACCGAAATTATTTAAAACGTTAAAGATCAATAGACTGTGTGAGTTCATACCTTCGATAATGTAATAACGTTTACCTACCTCAATCTTTTTTTGTATCAATTAAGGAAATTCACGTGTGAATAACCTTGAATCTCAATAAAACTCTTTTAAAAAACGCAAAGTTGTGATGATTATGCTATAAACTAAAACAGTCATAATCTTTATTTTATGTCGCAGGGAGTTCCGATATGTTGGGTGTTGAACCAACCACGCCAGTTGGTTCTTTTTGCGCGTACGCATTTCGAGAAAATCCAAATATAGATCACGTTCCACACTTGGATTAAGAAGGGGCTTGACGCGAAATTTAGAGGGAACATATTTTTGCGGTTATATAGGAAACTCTAAGCACTTTCAATAATTCTTCTAATCCTCTTTCTTATATATAAAAAGCGTTGTGTGTGTGTGTGTGTGTGCATGTTCCCTATGGACTCCATAACCGTTGAACCGATTTTGAAGAAACTTTCAGACAATCTTCAGATTAGTCCAGCGGGTAATCCTGTGAAGTTTGGTAGCAATCGGACGCGGCGGGTCGCTAGAGTTCTTCATATAAAAACGGATAAAAATATTAATCAAACTAAACAAATTAATAAAATTGAAGTGTGTTTGTAATGTCAAAATATCTGCTTTTTAAATAATTTATATCGAAGCATAACCTATACAGTAGAAACCGGATAAAACGACTTCGGTTACTACGAGTTATGACTAAATGGCAAGGCCCCTACTTATTGAGTCCTGCCGGGCCAAGTTTTTGTTTCTGCAGTCCCTTGAAGGTCGCTATGACCGATTTTTACTGTATCTACTGTACCTACTGTACTTATAAAAAAAAAACACAAAAAAAAGTGTCTGTTCCGGCTAATCTCCGAAACCGTTTTTGACGTGACTTTCACTAGCAGATAGCTGATCTTATAAGGACTTGTTGACTTGGACTACTTTTATTTCAGAAAAAAAATACTTGACAACTACTATTATAATATTATACGAAATAGATGTGAATAGGGTTTACAACGTGCCTAACTGAAGTCTTCCTAAATATGCAACCGACTAAACGACTAAAGGACATCCCGTTCCTCTGAAGTATTGTCAGTAGCAGCCCGTGCCGTGGGTTGGGTTACCCCCTCTTTGTAAATGGCCCTCGGAAACAATGTCCCGTGTACATAATATACTTCACGCACCATGCTTCCACATCAAGGGCAAACGAATACACGTGCCACGACGAACACGTTTCAAATAATAATTATCATACTCTAGCTGTGCCCCCAACTTCGTACACGCGATTTTCGTACCTACTCTTAGTATTTCGGTATTCGACATTTAACATTCTTGCTTTTGTAAATGAAACAAACACTAATGGTTACGGGAAGCTTGCTACAATGCATCAGCGAAAATCACATTCAAATCGGTTTAGCCGTTTCAGAGATTGGCGTGCACAAACGCTCACAAACAGACAGAAATTCTATTGTACATAATATGTACAAATTGTTTATTTGGAAAAACCTATATAGTTTGTTTATATATCCTGTACGTACAGGTTCCAAAAGTTTGCTGTTATTGCTTACTTGTCCATTTTATTGCCGCCTACTTTCTCTCAGCCATTAGCCAGGAGAGCTAAAAGTATGAGTCAATTGAATAAACCTGTGCTCGTGTAATTTTCTCAAACGTACAATATTATTTTCGTTTTTTTTTTAGAATTAAAAAAAACACTTTTACGTACACTTATACACACGTAAGGATATATTACTTAACACCATAGATATTCTTGATACTTTCTTAGTAGACGGCATTTAAAATTTTGTTTTAATTTAGAGATTATATCGTGTTTTGTATTCTAGACGACAATATATTTTAAAAGACATTTTTTTTAATAAGTAAATTTTACATAAGACTACCGTGTCGATTATTCTAAGCCGTGTCGTATGAGATTCTGTGTCGTTTGTTGTGACGCTGCTGGCATTAAAATTAGTTCCCTCGCTAATACCAAACGACTTGTATGCTAATTTGTGCTACGTCTTTCTTGGCAAACGTTTACGTTGGCGAGATGAAGTAGCAGCTTATGCGGCGATGACCCTGACCAAACAGATGAACACCTCACATAACAGTACAATGCTAGCCAGAAGTAAGCAATTTTCGGCGGAGTAATATAGCAATTACTCGACTTCGCCTTGTACTTTCCCGAGTGATTTTAGAAGGCCGATGCCTCGATCGACTATGTCCGATCGCTACCTACCAATTTTCACAGGATTACCCGCTGGACTAATCTGAAGATTGTCTGAAAGTTTCATCAAAATCGGTTCAGCGGTTTTGAGTCCATAGGGACCATATATATATACACACATCGCCTTTTATATATTGAGATTTGCGAGGAAATTATTAAAACAAACTAGTTACTTGTCAAACAAAATTTCATTGATGAGTATTTTCAATTATTAAGAACTTTTAAACGTGAAATGATTGAAAATATTCGTTAATTCAGAATACAATTGACAGTATGAATAAAACAAAATGGTGGTCATTTTCATCCGATCTAATTGGTCGCCCCTGGAGTAACATAATTGGTCACACTTTAAAAGTGTCCAGGAATTTCTATTATATATTGTCCTCTCAAACATTGCCTGCTTGGGGACCGTCCATTTTTTTTAAATAATGAAACCGTTCCCAAGCAAGTGTCAGAAAAAAATATTTGTCGTGCTTGAAAACGAGCTTAAGTACATTTAAAAGTTAAACTGTGAATTACCCGAAGGTCGACTTCTTGTATCTAAATAATATCAATAAACCCGCCATTAAAGTGATTTCAAACTGGGCGCGTGTCGAAATTGGGTCGAGCAGTAATCGCTCCTCTAGCCTAGGGAATGTAGGGCGGGCTAATGTTAGAGTATCGCATACAAATTGAACCGGCCGGCCTCTCCTGGATAATGGCAAAATGTTATCTTAACCTCTGCGATAAATTATTGTTTTATCTTTGCCATTCAATACAATAATTATTAATAATGAATCCATAATTTTCATTAAGTAACACACCTAATTAAAGTACATCGTAAGAGTTGTGTAGTGTAATATGGTTTATCTAAAATACAAAATAATATTAAATAAATTATTTTAAAATCATCCTTAATTTAAAAAGAAAGAGATATAAAAGAGTCACATTAGTTTTCAAACAGATAATGCATGGAATATGTTCAGTACTTAATGAATACGAAAAAATATTTTTCTTTTTTATCATTTTTATTTTTAGTCTGTTTCAAAATTGGCCTTTCTAATTTCTAATACCTAACGCATATTGTAGAATTTAAGTTTATAAACCATAAATTATAACTTAGAAAGTTTCTTTAGTTTTTTAAAAAATGTAGTTGCAATTTTGAATCTCAATTTTGGTTTTTAAATTTAAATAATTAAATATAATTTGTAAATTTTGTAAGGAGGAAACATTTTCTTTTCTCAAATAATGGAAATATAACCAGGCAAAGTGCGATATTTGTTTAAGTGTTTAAGTCTTCATTTAGTGTTCTTTTTTTTTAAGGATATCCTTTTTTAATTTTAAAAGTCTGCCTAAGACTCATTCGCTACGTTTACTACTTCTACTAAGTATTTATTTAAAAAAATAATCTTATAATAATTGTCCATAGAATCCATCACAAGCGGTAGCTGTCAAAGTGGTTACGAAGAAGGGTATTCAAAAGGCGTCCGAAATCCTCGTGAAGGAGATCAAAATATTACGCGAGTTGACAGCACTACACCACACGAATCTGGTGGCGATGCACGATTGTATGGACAGTTCGTCATACGTGTATGTCGTCATGGAGGTAAGTGCTACTACGGGGCTACGGGTATTTGATTAACCTTTGTGTAGGTATATTTCTCAGGCCAACGCGCATTAAATTTACTGTCGTGAAGAGTGAGTAGGTAGTAGGTATACTTACTCGTGTATAATGGTATGACTCGCGTGAATCACTACGCTAATTTTACAGGTTTTTTTTTTTTGGTCTTTTATTAAACGCAAGCCAAGAAGATATTATAACTATAGCATTTAGCGAGCAGTTTTGTATAGAACATAACTTAGTACAAGATGACCTTTGACGAATTCGTTGGACTAGTCTTTAAGGTGCTTACTTTGAGGTGTTTAAGCCCTCTGACAGAGGAGTCTCGCTAGGGCCAAATTTGGAAATGAACTTTTTAAAGTTTTTACTGGTATAGGTGGTAAAATAGTGGCGGTAACTTTTCTAAATCCAATTGTGTACGTTCTCGACACTGGCCAAACCAACCTCCTACAAGACCATTGCAAAATAACAACAGGTGTAGGTACTTACGTGAGTGAGTAAGAAAGAGCCCACTTTTCTATCTCCTTATAATTTCTTATGCTTCACTAAGGTCGGCAGCGCTCTACCTGTGACTTTGTTTGTATTAATAGGTTACGGTAGCCACTAACCGTCAAGTGAATCGTCAGCCTCTCTAACGAAGTTTAGGCATATAAAAAAATTTACGCTAGCATATTTATATTATCCACTAGTGCTCCCTTTCTCAATACCAGTATTACAACATAATCTAAAAATGTATTTACTACGTTCGCAAAGTACAAAATGTTAGGTACATATTAATTCTATAAATCTACGATATATATATATATCATACGTTCAGTGGCCATTGAAATAAAATATACGAGTGTCCTACTTTATAATCGCAAACAAGTTGGCTTTACGAATACGTATTATTTATTTTATCTATTCGAGTTTGAGTTAGATATTTTCCAAAGTGAGTAACCTACATTATTTATGTATTCATATATTCATCCGAAAAATGTTGTACAGTCGAAATTTACAATATAAATTATTATCATGTCTTAATATTTTTATTTTGAAATTTCTCATCAGACAAGCTGACGATCCAATTCACGGTAGGTGGATTCCGTTGCGTATTTAACACAAGCACTCTTACTCACTTACCGAAACAAAAGCACACGTGCTGTTATTTCATGGTGGTCTTCTGTAACTGCTGCTAGACGGGCTGCTCAAATGACTGCAAAACGCAGTGACCTACTTTCGAGCCAACTTCGAAAAGTTCATTTCCAAAGTTGACCCCGCTAGGAATTGAACCCGGGGCCCCTGAGACATTAGGCAAGCATCCTTACCTTACCACTCATCCAACAGGCTCGTCTATATAAAACATTTTCACAATGAAATGTGACAAGGTTGTAAATTGTTTTTGAATATTTATGAATTATTTATTCTATACAAATGATTGCATTTTATAGACATTATTTGGTTTCTTCCATGAACCACAGAGAGCATAATTAATAACTGTCAGCGTTCACTTCTTTCCAAAGCTCGTTATTTCGTTATTGTTACTTTAGAGATCAACCTTCATAAGTATTGCACATAATAATTATACTTGATTATCTGTTTAGAACCACAGCTATTTTTTCTCCACCTGCTATGAATATTTCCACTTGTGTAAATTTACCTTTATTTGAAATCAAGAATTATGGTTATTCTCTTATAAAAAAAACCGAATACTTGTAATTTTTAAAATCGCTGGTCCCCAATACGCAAATGAATGTGTAATCAAACCTGTGTAAAATTTACACACAATAGACATTAAGTAGTTACTTTCAAATTGTAATTACAGTGTCCTGTTTAAATTTGTTCCATAAAATCCAATAAGTATGTAGTTAATTCGTTAATCTGGAAACGAAAACGGTGTCAACGAGCCTCAATTCTGTCCATGACCTGATAACATTGAAATTAATCCATTCATTTAATCTGATACTAATATTATAGGTTTACCTGTGTATGTTTGTTTATTTGTTGTTAGCAAGATAGCAACTATAGCAAGTTAGGTAGGTAGCGTTGGTAAAGTTCTAGTTTTCTAACTATACACAGCAGCGCCGCGCTGCAGTTTATTATATACTGGCCACCCGCCTCCGACTTCGCACGCAATTTTTGTAAAGTATATACACAAACCTTCCTCGATAATCGGTCTTTTCATGAGTGAAAACCGTATTAAAATCCGTTGAGTACTTTAGAACACGTTAGCGGAGAAACAGAAAGAAGTAGACAGCGAGTATATTTTATGTGTATAGGTTGTTGTTTGGTTGATCGCGTTAATCTCAAGAACTACTGTAGCACTACCATGAGTTTATGACTACCGAAATCACTAGCGAGAGATGAACTAGAACGTAAAATATTTGTATGAAAAATTGTACAGCGCCTCTAGCGGTCACTCAAAGAACTAAAACCAGTAACATGAGTTGCATAAGTAAAAAACCTATCGAATGTAGTCGCTACCATTACCGACTAACGTTTAACTTGACATTTCTATACAAAATCGGTACCATGAGTTACAAATTTGACTGATGCTCTCGAGAAATACCGTAACGTTAGTAGTAAAATCATTCACTAGCACATTGAAGGGTGAATGGTTCGTTATCGACAGAAGTAAACTAACGTAAGATTTCGATAGCAAGTGATGGTAGTGCTACTGGTTCGAATTTCTTTTTGTGTTAGATAGTCAATTTATCGAGAAAGGCTTTAGGCTATATAACATTATGAACGCAGTCGAAGTCACGGGCAACAGCTAGAGTAATATATAAGTATAGATTAAGTCTCGATCTTACTCGATCACCGCTGTTACGCCCGACTCGAATTTCAATTGATCTACTAGACATAGTAGACATAAATCATACCTAGATAATAGAAGAATAAAATAAAATAATCGATATCACTTTAAAATAACAATGAATATTCATCTCACTCTTTACTCCAAATAAAAATAGACGTATAAAAATAAATAAAACTATATACAATTCCCTCTTCCGTGTTCAATTTGAATATGTGGTAGCGATGTGGATTGGTGACCTTGTCACCAAATTTTAATACAGAATGGTGCCCAAACCGCCGAACCACGCGCTCAATGCGTGTATTCCTCGTTCGTCTGTCGCTTGTCACGAAATTATCAATTTTGGTGATATAACCGAGACAAGATTTAAAGTGTTTTATTCCGCAGTAGAAAACGCAAATTCTTTAGGTCAAGGCAAATTGATTTGCATAAATAAGTATAATTTTTGAAGCGTGATTTTCTCTTATAAATTAATGAAGTCTTATGAAGCAATTTTATTTAATCATTTAAGTTAATTTAAAAATCAAACTTTGCGCCTCTTTCACCGACTGTCAAGTAGGCTAACTGTCATTTAAAGTCACCGGTAACCGGGGATAATGGACCTTTGCTTGTACGGTAAAAGTCCCAAACATTAAAAAGAATAATAAAAATTCGTCTATCGAATGATGCAGTAAATCGAGTGCATAATTCAATAAAACAGAAAATTATTTTTAAAAGTAACTAATCAACACTTTACTTGTAGTTGGTGAAAGAGGCCTTTATAGTGATAAATTAAGAACCAGTAGGTACAGTATAGAATAAATACAAATGTCTGGATACGAGCGCTTTATTTTTAATTTCATTGTGTTGCTAATCTAAGAATTCCAAACCTGATATCAAAGTGAAAGAGGTCTTTATAGTGATAAATTAAAAACCAGTAGGTACAGTATAGAATAAATACAAATGTCTGGATACGAGCGCTTTATTTTTAATTTCATTGTGTTGCTAATCTAAGAATTCCAAACCTGATATCAAAGTGAAAGAGGCCTTTATAGTGATAAATTAAAAACCAGTAGGTACAGTATAGAATAAATACAAATGTCTGGATACGAGCGCTTTATTTTTAATTTCATTGTGTTGCTAATCTAAGAATTCCAAACCTGATATCAAAGTAGACAAAAAACTCTTATCATGACTCAGTTTTGTCTCGAATGATATGGAAATTAATAACAATACGTGCCCTACTAACCTAGCTAACCTCGATGTCATTCACCACTTCGAAATTTTACAATACCTAACTTTTATCTGGCTGGAATTGTTATTTATTAATGTAGAATGAAATAATCTTAAATTAGGACCGGATCATTTATTAGTTACGATGTAGGCAACCCTGTGAATTTAATCATAAAACTAGAAGATTTAATAGGAATTTTTATATTATTTCGTAATATTTCAGAAAATTTCGGAGCGCATATTAAATTATTGTGAAATAGTAACCATTATTATAAATAACTTTTATTTTAAAGCATACAAGAGCAGACTTTTTTGCTCAACTTTGCATTTAATGATGAAATATGTATACAATAAATTCCTTTCATTTGTTTTATATTTTTAATAGGGTGAAACCTTCGTTTCGTAGTAGAAACACCGTTATTTACAAATTTATAAAATCCTTTCTGACTATCAACGCACAGCCATAACTTAACAATAACTATTAGAAAGCTGAAATTTGGAACATAGGTATATTTTATGACGTAAGCATCCGTTAAGAATGGATTTTCAAAATTTCCCTTCAACTCAAAATTCAAAATTGCGTTTTTGTGGTAAAATATTATTATATTTGAACAAGTTAGAAAACTGTAACCGGTAACCCACCCCCCTTTGATTCGCCTAGGGACCCCAACATGTGGTTAATCAGGTTCAAAATAATGTTTTAATTGGCCGTTTAAATGCTTTATGACAGTATTTAGTCTTGAAAATGGTGTAATGGATTCAAGGCGGAATAATGTCTGACTGCGAGCGCCGCCGTGTTGTCTGATTGAGTTTCGTTTCACACGTGTCGCCTCAATACTCGTGTCTCCCCGTGACTCGTGTATGCTTGTTGTATGCTATTTATTAATGCGATGACTGCCTATTGCGCGCACTGATAATAATTACAATTGCGCAGAAGCTAATCGCTTCAATACACCACAACAAGTTTATAAAAAAATTCGTTTTTAAATTCAAAGTAACAATAATATGTTATTGAACTTGCGCATTTTTATCATCGGTTGAAAAAAATATCAGGTGTATTTTTTTTTAGATGACAATGACATTATAATAAGAATATATTATATTACTAGCTAACTATGTCTCGCAGTTTTACCCGTCATTAATGTAAATTTATTGTAATGTTCGCCCCTATTAATTGCAAAAAAAAATATCAGACTGATAGTTCTAGAGTTTAACACGTTCAAATAAACAAACAAACTCTTAACTTTTATAATTTTTGTTTATATGTACTTTCATTATAATTATTGCCAGCTAATCAGATCATATTGTACATGTTAACTCTAAACATTGTTCATAAGTAATTAAGTAGGTATGTCAATGGTTGATTGTTGTGTTCTATTTACAAGTCTGAGACATTCCCTTGACCACGGTCTAGTGTTATCTGTCTAGCTTTAGTTAATTGACGACCGGTCTATTAATTAAAGTTTTTGTTGCTAAATGGACGAGGCGGTCAATTTTATAATTAGTCGTTACGTGGCATTAATTTGTAATTAATGTTAGGTGGCAATTGTAAGCCAAATTTTTTGGAAGCTTTTGATCTTTTGCATAGTAAATAATGTTTTGTGAGCTTTTCCAGTACATATCATTTTAGGCTGGTCATAGGCCTCCCCCATAATTTTCCAACAGAACCGGTCAGGACGCCTGATGTCCATCTTGTAGGTCCTCCGTTTCGCTTGCCGGTCCGCGGCTTAAAGCTAGGCTTGGAAACTTTCCATCCCCAGCTGCTATCAGCTTTTCGTACTGTGTCCTGCCCATTGCTACTTGAACTGAATATTCCACCGACTTATGACGGTAAGTTTATTTCTGATTAGATCGCGCAGTGTGCATAGCCCTCTCCATAGCTGGCTGAACGAAGTCGAGGTCGGAGTCGAATAATTATGTAATCAACTGGCAACACACGTTGGTCGAAGACCAGCGTTTGTTTTGAAGGCCCTGACGAATTTTTGAGGAGGAGATTTCTATAAGCTTCCCGAACTGGATTCGACAATTTTCCAGTTATATCTTTGCAAATTCCAGTAGATTTTCCAGTTCTATAGTTTTTGAAATTAGAAATATTTATTTATTTCAAGGTTATAATAATATGGATGTGGCCAAGTTGTTCCAAGCGTTGTTATTCAATAAATATCGTTGCGCGTTTTGTTTGTTGCGTAAAAACAGCAATGCCCTCATCACGATGGTACAAAGCCAAACAAAGTTCATTGGCACGAGTTCTTACATTCGTGGAACGCGGATGGTCGCCATGGCTGCCACGGACCATGACATTACAATTATCATCATCGTTTAAAAAGTTTCGCACAAAAACTCTTGCTATATGTAATAGGTAACTACTTCTCGGCGTGAACACAGACTGGATTGTACAAACTTTTTAAAATTCATTTTAAGTAACATAAACTTGCCAACGACTTCGTCTGCGGCCTTGGAGAGTAGTTCTTTTTCTGGGTGTGCTTTTCTGTGCCCATACTGACAACTTATGCTCTGAATCCGCGATGAAAGTTCAACTTATACCAACCCCGAAGGGCCTTTCTAAAATTGGTAAAATCATTTTTAAAAGTTTCTTTGGTTTAGTCATAGCTTTAGCTTTTTATTTTACTTTATCGAATAAAAATATTATTTTCTTTATAAATAATAGTCTTTCAGTGTAGTTTGACAAAAAGATTTGTCGATGTGACATCGGCTTGTTTGTAAACTGATATTACCTACATTTTTTGTGGCAAAATTTTTACAAAGGCAAAAAAATGCAAAAAATAAAAAGATATTTTATTTCCTCACAACTACGGAACTTTTGTAATGTATTACACTGCAAGTAATTAACGTAAAGTAATTGCTAGATTGGATACGTAGTTAATAATTAATTCGCATTGGTGTTCTCCATAGGGGGTAATAGAATAGTATAAATACCTATATACAATATGTAGTTAACTTTTATTAACGACTAGCTGTTGTATTGAAATGCTGAGAGAATTTGAACTAAAATCTCTAACTTTTCCAAACTAGCAAACCGCCGACAAAAAGCCAGTCAGATAAAAATAAAAAAAAGCAGGTAAAAAAAGTCCATCTTTTAAATGTGATGGTGGATGAACTCATGTTATGTTATTCATCTGTCAGACAGGTTTGGCAAAGGCAAAAATAAAACCGTGTCCAATTCAACACATTCTTTTGTTAAAGCACATTGCAAATAGAGTCGTAGGTTCATCCCTTTTTCAAGTAACACAAAAGTTGTAAATAATGTTTTGATGATTTCAAAGTTGGTTAGTTTTCCGAAACTATTTCACTTCCTGTTAAATTTCAATTTCACTGAAATTTAAGAAAAAAAAAACAACCAATATAATAGAAAAACATCGATTAAATAAATCAACCAGGTAAGTGACTCCTCAAGCTCAAATATAAGACCCCTCAACTACATATAATGAAGGTCGATGTTAATTTAAATTTACATTAATTATCTATTTGTACAGTTGCTATTTTTAACGAAATGATTAAATTTCATTAAATATTAATTACACACTGGGTATACTTATTATTATAATTATAGGTGTATTACTACGTGATATTTACTATGTATAATGTATCAAAATTAAAGGCAGATAAAACTATAGCAAAACTACTAGACTACACTACTAGAACTACTAGAAGTTACTATTAACATATTATAGAAAACATCGTATAATACTGCTTAATAAATTAATTAGACCTTTAATAAATTTCAATAAAAAATTTGAAGATTAAACCCATAGATTTACGACCATAATAATTAATCTATGGTTAAATCATTAATCACACTAATCTTTCAATGGAGCGAATCTTTTGTATAGACGACTTTCTTCTTTTTGTATACTTTATCGGACAATCGCTTTTGCAAGTGTTTTGTAGTTACACGCTTTGTTTGGTATGATGGCAATGAACTAAACTTAAATCCCGGAAGTGCTTTGCGTGCGGTGTGGCGTCGTCGTTAAATTGCGCCTTACATTTAACTATGCGTGTCTGATATAATTTTCGGTTTTGCATTGCTACGTACGCGAAGAGCTTATACTATCTTAATGTTTACAACGTATCTAAAGATTATTTCATTAAATTGTCTTCGTTATTTTCCATTTAAAACAAAGTACACACTGAAGCTCAACGTTTATTTTAGAAAGTTGGCGAATCCGGCTCTATATCTGTCTCCTATCCGCAGGCCAGAATATTTTGCACGCTAACTTTTATTGCGTTGGTTTTAGAGTTCAATTTGATTAGGAATAATTCAATCGCGTTCCCATATTCATTCAAATGCAAACGCATCATTGGATGTTGTATTGTAGATATCTCTTTTTATAACTCCCGACGTTCGACGCAAAAAGTTTGACTTGTGCATTTGTGCGTCTGTCTGTAGCATCGTAGCTCCCAAACTAATGGATCCATTTTGATCCGTTTTTTTTTTATTTTTGTTTGAAAGCATTTATGAAGATCTGTTTAAACGCTTGAACAGATCTTCATAAGCGTTGAAGATCATCAGCTCATTTTCTAGTTAACGATAAAGATGAATCTCTCTAACTTCCACAGGTTCTATTGATTTAAAATTTGGTGTACTGTTACTTCGGTGGTGTTTCCATGATGTGGTAACCTTGACCAGATGCTGCAGCATCAAATAGTCTGAGGGATTTCCAAATCTTCAGCAACTCACAACAATAGCGTGTTGGTGCTCAATAATATGTCGGGGGTAATTTTAAATTGTAGCTTGTATTTTATTAGGTCTTATGCAATGTTTTGTAGGCGATAATATTCTCTATCAGAATCTTTTTGTAGCACGTTCACAATAGTTTTTGTAGGTATACCCATATGTAATCTTTTATAATGTCAATTGTCTTGCCTGTTGTGTGTGTGGGATGAGGAATTGAGGTTGATACGATGCGAACGTTTAAGAGCACGACTCAACTGTGCACGTGTCTCTGTTTTATTAACGAACACACACGCGTGTATGTCATCATCGGCGGTATCTTCAACTTTGACATTTCCACGACTTACAATGTCTGCGAATCTATAAAATGAAGCGAACTCTATATTTCGTTTCCTTGTTAATTCATATACACACGCTTCGTTTAATTACCTATTATCTATATAATATTGTGTAATCGTTCACTGGTGATTAAACTTGCTACGCATGCGGAATTAACATTGTACAGACGATAGATAGTGTTTGCCAGATGCCCTCTGCCGTATCGAAATTTTAAAATTTATATGATTTATAAAATCGTTTGTCCTGACCGCGACGATCAACGCGCAGTTAAAAAACTACCAAGTCTAAAAATCTAAAATTTGGAACTTAGATTAGCTAAGAAAGGAATTATGAAAATTTCAACACTGGCATTTCAACAATGGCAGGTCGCTAGTATTGTATAAAAATATAAAACGAATTGTCTCATCAATAAACTGTACCTAAACCTAATACGTAGGACGTTGTGCGACCATGGTCGTATTCATGTACGATGACCTCGGCTGCATCACATCGCACGTGTTCAAACCTTGGGCTTCAGACACTCTTTTGCTCTTCACTATGTAATAGAATTTGTACCGTCTATCACTCGTCTTAGGTTTCTTATTGGTTTAGTTTAGTTATCAATAAATTTTATTTAAATTGTATTTTGATTTACAAATACAAAACGTTGGCTCAACATTTTAGAAGTGCTGCCCACTATGCGTTCTCCCTTATGGGGAATAAAAGCATAGTTCTATTTCGGAGAGTGTGTTGCCAGAGCCCAACTAAGGTCGGCGCGCACATGCAGCAAATGTCTAACGACCTTTACATGGAAGATATTTTCTCTAATGTAGTAAAATATAGTAAGTACCTAATACATAGAAAAGAAGAAACCGTGTTATATGAAGTGGGACAATTAACACTAAAATAGTTAGTTGTTCCTTATTAGTGACAAATTACTAGTGTTATTAAAAGATATAAATTATCAAAGAAAATATTTTAAAACATGGAGCGACTGTGTTCTATTCGTTGCCTAATATGAAAATTTGTGAATTTTAGGTTAATAATCTAATCTGAGGCATAGGTATAAAACTATCGACTTGTCCCCACCTATATAAACTAGCGACAGCTAGGCTTCACTTGTTGGTACTTTAAGGTATAGCCGTGAAATTATGCTGCCGACCATGAATAGGATAAAGATAAGTAACTAGGTTTGGATAAGGAAATACATTCTTGAATTCATTACTTACAAATCGAAATGCAAAACGAGCTGTATTTCTGTGAAGGAATATCAACGCCTTACTAGACTTCTGCCAGATGAATTGCTCAATTATTCATGATGTAACTATTACTTTCTATTGATGAAAATAGTTTTTTAATCTATCTATCTATCTATACATTTACAATACTGGTTTCAAATTAACCCAACATTACTCTTTACCAAAGACTGACAATAAACTAAAAGAACGCTTTATTTCTAGTTATTTCTATATATATTGCTATAATCGTGCATTGTAGGTAAAGGAAAATTTTCATCACAGTTAAGGAAATGCAATTTGCAACAGTTTATGGTAAAACATAAATATATAATGTAGGTAGGAGTGTTACGGTATTAATGCACCTCAGTACTGATCATTATCTTCATGTAAGAGAATGCACTTGTGCATTAATGAGTAACGGTCTACGTGGCGTAGTACTGACTGACTTCGTTGCGTTATTTTTTAACCTATTTAAAATACCTAGGATCTTCTTAAATATTAAAAACTAGCTGTGGTGCCTGCGACTTTGTCCACGTTTTAAAAGAATAACTCTTTTTAACAAAAAAATAAACCGACTTCAAACCTTCTCATGGATACCCTTGTCAGAAATATATCAAATTGAAGGACAACACGGGAAGCGCCTTTCAATAAAAGAATAGTCCAAATCGGTTCACCCAGTAGAAAGTTATGAGGTGACAAACATTTTAAAAAAATACAGTCGAATTGAGAACGTCCTCCTTTTTGGAAGTCGGTTGAAATGTTCATTTTCCGAGTTTCATGAAAATCAGTCAATTCGTTTGAGAGTTATTATACATACATACAATACCTACACTTACAGATTTATTACTTATTAGTATTGATTGAAGATGAATCGCATTGCGCGATCCCAATCAGCCCTGGTTTTCAGTGGGAAACCAGGGTCTTATTTGTGAAAGTCACATAGTGTCTGTCTATACATACATGCCTTGTATTGTTAGTACTATTGTTATCTGTTCTGTCTGTGACAATGCGCATACAAGATTGCGTCAGCTCGGTTTCTCCCGCGTCATGAAACGCTGCAACCGGCGATCCCTCGCCGCCACGAGCTGGAAAGTGACGTGCCGGAAACCGCCACAGCTTTCTATCAATCTGTTTAATGGCTTGATTTCGCCCCGCTAGACTTTCGATCTTATTATTTACATCTTATTTGCCTTTTAAGTCTGTGTTGCATTGCATCATGAACGCATTAATATGTGTATAAACGCTCCGGTCGGAGCCCCCGAGACGCATTTGTCCGAGTCAAGTCAACGACCGTCATTTTTGACCTACGTGATATTGATACATAAATAAAGTCTTTATGCTCCGCGAATAAACTTTACCCGGGATGGCACTGACCCGAATTTCATCAGTCGCCTTCCACATTGTGTTACCGTACGACTTAACGGAACACTACGTACCGGGTTGTGTTGTAGGTCAGGCCACTCAGTCGCAAATCCGTCTGTTATCTCGCTGTGACCTGCCCCATCGACTTTTGTATTTTCTGGTATTCATTTCTACAATACATATAATACAGAGACCGACCAAATCTAAATTTATTGTTTACTTCTTTATTACTTTATAGGTTTTTTAAGAGGTAAAGTTTGTATGTATTAGGAGGTTATCTTCGAAACTACTCGTCCGATTTAAAAATATCTTCAATTCGAAGAATTCGAAGGTTTAGTTTTATTTAGATATATTCCAACACATATACTACATATAGTAACTACATCATTTACTTTTAAGTTAGGTATTGTATGATACTCGTAGCGTAAATTGATATTGAAATTGAAATAAAAGTTAAGTTCGCTATTATTTTTGGTCTAAGAAATAAATACACTCACATAAGTATCTAAAAACCTTACACACAGAGCAACACAGCCAAATTGAAAGGTTGAAGGAATTTTGTATGAACGTATTCTACAACTAAGTATTTCCTAAGGTACCTACCTATTCTTCGTATCTTATACGATGGCGTATAAAAATAAATAATAAAGTAGTGCGCCACCGGCATTAATGAAATAGTAAACAAACTACGTAGGTAACGAGTTGAAGGAAAACATCATCCTATTGGTGAAAAACATCATCCTATTGGTGAAAAAGACGTCAATAACCTTGATACCTATAGTGAAAATAATGTATCACGCTTTTTGGTATCTATTCAATCGTAAACAAAATAAATGACGATTTTAATGTTCGCATGATAAAAAAGTGTACAAAAATGTTTTCGCATTCTTTTGTTTATTTTCATGTCTTAATGTTTTTATTATTATCATACCTATAAAGTGTTTATTCTTGTGATGTGAGTTAATAACACGAAAATAGTATTCAATATTATCAAAACATGTTTTTTTATAATATATAGATAGGAGATACCTTTAGATATATATTAAGGAAATATCTAGATACCAGTGTTTTCTATCTAAGATTCTTCAAGAACAAGTGATTTATACTGTGACGTAGCAATATTATATAGTTACGATATCCAATGCAATAACAATTTTATAATTTCTCAAGGAATCGACTCCTCAAGTGTTGCTCGCCTCAATAGGGCAATGTTCAGTTTGATTTGCTTGTTTTTCATAATCTCATTAAAAAAAACTCAAAAACTATATAACAAAACCGATAATTTTAAAGATTTTTGGCAAAAAAGAAACAGGTAAAATAAAAATGCTAACTCTCTTGTTTGTTAACCGACGAAAATGAAAAACGGAGGTTCTCAATTCGACCGTATGTTTTTTTTAATTGTAAACCGTACTAGGAGGAAGGTTGTGAGGGTGACAACCCTTTTTAATAAAAATTGTAAATATTTGTTAGGTACCTTACCTACTCCTAGCTGACCCTACCATGCGTCGTCCTGTCAAGACCATAAAATTGGACTGTGGCAGCTGATGTGTAATTTAAACAAAAATATTCTCGTCGTTAAAACTTTTCTCGTACTCGAAGAATATTAAAAAAAAACATTAGCCGATTTGGTCCAGTCTTTCTCAAGTATTGCGCTTAGCAACCAAACGTGACCACTATAGAAATTATATGCCTTTTTCACAGCTGGCTAAGTAATTATAGAGAAGGAAGGGCAAATATATTAATAGCCGAAAACACCTGCGCTTCTAAATAGCGATAATACTATTATTAATTGTTATACAAAGGGCAGATGCTACCATTATGACGCCACTGCATCCGTTAGTGTTAAATTAAATAAGTAGGTACATAATATGTCGGCGTTATGTAAATTATTTTTATTTTACATCCACATTTGGTTCACCTTTTTGATACAGTTTTTATAAATTACAAAATTTATGACATTTATAACTTATACTTAAAATTTAAAAACAGATAATACATATTAATACTTTATTCTTAATTTGTAAACTTCAATGTTATCCAAAAAGTATTTTATCTAACGAACTACACATTTATTTATTTTATAATTATCATTAAATTACATATAATAAAAGAGTTATAAAAATATTAAATTTTATTAGAAATTTTATTAGTAACATTAACTTATCTTTAAATATAGTTAATTTGCAGACTGTTTTTGTAAATTAAAAATATTTACATATAATAATACAACTTCTTACTTTCCAAAATAAATAACCTACAGCATTCAGATCGAAACCATTCACACAAAAGTAGCCCATTTAAAAAAACTTATACCGGTGACTTATCCTGTAAGGGGACTTCTTCTGGAGTAGCCCCGTTAGCATTAGCCGGTGTTCGTTCATTAGCTGCGCTCGGATTCGAACTAAATCTACGTTTAATTGAACTCCAATTCTTCTTAATGGTCACACCGGCTATTACTACTACCATACCTGCGACGATCATTCCAATCACACTTTTGTCCACACCTCCGGTTTTGGTTTCGGCAGTTTTTGCGCCAACTTTTACTTCGGCTTCAGTACTGCTTGATGCGTCGACGGGCGCGTCTGCGGCTACTTTTAACTGTGCCGAATCTTCTGACGCCTGGCTTATGGCGGAACGTAAAGAAAATTCACTCGCATTATTATTAGTGTCGGTTGATGGTTGAGTCGTCGGTACAGCTTGTGTGGTGGTCGTAGTCGCTGTGGGAATATCTGTAGTAATTATCGCATCGTTTGTGCTAATTTCGTAATTTTGTTGCGCAACGACTTCTTTCAAATCAGTATCATCACTTGTTTCATTAATTTTAGGAGAGTCTAATGTCAGTTCTTCTTCATCATAAGGAGAACTTAATGTTCCGGGCAAAACTGAGTTGAATTCGTCATCTAAATTCTGTATAACTTCTGGACATTCTGTGGACTTTTCGGTGCAGGATTCTAAGCAAACGGTTTTTAAAGTTTTCCTATACGATCCACAGAGTTCTTCTACCAATGGTGCGTAAGAGTTTGGCAATATCACTTTGCTGAGAGAAGTGAAATATTTAAATGCGTCTGTTGTCAATTCCTGAAATATAAATTTTTATTTATTATTAGCAGCATTGAATCGAACGCTTCGCTATCGAAACGGCAGATGCAGGTTCGTATCCTGGTCGACCCAGTTTTAGAGGAAACCGTTTTTTTTATAGTGAAGAAAATGTTTCATAAAGTTTTACATCGGGGACGTTAAACAAGTTTTTCAACTAATATGGAAATAGTTTGCAAAATAAGTTCTTGAGAATCATAGCATGTGTCCCATGGTTCAAAAAAATTATGAGATTCATTAGCGCCTCCAAGTTAGAGCTATAAAAGAAAAAGTCGCAACTTGACGGCAAAGTACTAGGCTAATCTAACAACGAATTAGCTCGCCAACTGACCATCGAGCAGAATGTCGAAAGACTATAAAGCGTCACATTATACTGGAACTAGAAACTAGAAAGCCGCAAAAGCGGCTTAAAAAATTCTTTTATTTTGTCAGTACTACTGGCTTTCAGTGGAAAGCTGTCCAGCAAAAGCAAACCACCCCTTACAAATTTACTTATAGTCTTCAGGCTGATTGCAAATGACCCAAAAAACAAACATTATGAGACGTAGAAAATCTACTAACTCACGAGGTGTGTAATGCAAATATTTACTCATGTGACTAGTATTTAAATGAGCTACATATTTTATAGTTAAATATTGTGCAAAGTAGTCCACTTCACGTAGTATAACTATTGATTAGACAATTTAAAATCATAGGATATTTTGTTAGTTTATTTGTAATTCGTACTTCTGCAATTTTTTTTTCAAACAAACGATTTGTGTTGTTAAAGTTAATGTAATTCTTACCGTTCTCATATCGTTGTTTCCTAAATTAAGCTCTTCCAGTTTTGTTAATCCGAAACTGTTTTTCAAATCTTGAGGATACTCGATGAGACGATTATTTGCTAGCTGTAGATGTGTTAACTCGTTCAGCTCACTTAGTGACTAAAATATACAAAAAGACCATTGTGTTAGTAATAATCTTGTCTTATAATTAAATTGGTGTGAAAAATAAGAATTAATATATTAATCTTCTCATATCATCACTACTGTAATGATTTAAAAATCACTGACAGATAGTAAATAGAAATTGCAGTTATAACATTGAATTATTAAGTATAGGTTATTTTTTTATATTAAAAAATGATATACTTACACCGGCTGCCACATTCATGATCATATTATTGCTGACATTTAAAATTTTCAAGTTCTTCAATGCGGATATCTCTTTTGGTAATTCGGTCAACTTATTGTTTTGTAGTTTCAATACGGTCGTTTTCGAACCGATCGGGGAAGGGAACTCGGTCAGATCGTTCCCAGAGCAATCGACTACAAAGATTTGCGGATCACTTTCCAAGTTACATAAACATTGTGACGGACAATCGTGTTCATAGTTTGAAGCTGCCGTTGTAGTATAAGTGTCCACGACGTCTTCGAGCGGTGCTGCAAATCCTGACGTCGCTTCTGTAGTTACCACAGGTTCCTCTATAACACCAGCGCCGCTACCTTCTGGAATGTTGTCTGAATCAACATCTGAATGTTCCGGTGGGAACTGGTTGTCGTTTTCGTCAGGAATTTGTAGCTCGTTTTCATTTTGTCCCTTCACTGTACCAGTTCTGAAAAGCGTTTTCATTAAGCAACGTTAATAAATAGCAGCTACTTACAAATTTATTTTATCACAACCATTTATCGCAAATGGTACAAGTTAAAGATAAAAATGGCGATAAGTAGCTATGACAAGGTCGTTTGAAACTTAAAATATAATTAACTGGCTGCTCTATTTGTCTAAGATCATTTTTAAAATTCAATTTAAAATTAAACAGCAAGATAAACACCCAATTCGTATGATTTGCGGTTCCTAGCACATAGCGATCTTACCCATTTCGGATCGACATTTGTTATCACATTTTAGTAAATGGCTTAGTAATTGGTATATAGTATAACAATAAATTAGCAATCTGTACTCATAATCGGCTTTATGTGCTTCAGATTATTTAGATTTTTTAAGTGCCAACCTAAGTCTAGCGTGATGACGAACTTTGGAACCTTGGGGTGATGTCCAACAGTGGAAAGACAAGGGCTGATGATGATGATGATGAACCTAAGGGCACGGTTAAACTGATAAAAGCTGATCTCTTATTTAATTCACCCGTATAAAAATAAATACGTGATCGCTTCATGTTATGACCTCGAGCATCAGGTCAGTTAATTCGACTAACCAATGTTGCTCGCGCTCGCTCGTAGATTGAAGTTTTTATAGATCACGCTGACTTTTAGCGAGTTGGCCGACTATATGACCGTCATTTGCTAATACATAATTTAATAACGCTCTGACTGCCTACTAGCTCTTTGTTTGACCACGCCCTAATAATCACTTTATTGCCTACATGTTTTATATTTGGATATTTGAAATTTTCTTTTTGAACAGTTTTTATTTTCATTCCATAAGAATGAGCACTTGTTCGCAGAATATATTTTATTATTATTATTATTTGAAATTAATTTCTTTAAACATTTATTTGTACGATACAAATCCATAATAAAGGTTTTCGCATACTTGTATGTAGGTACCTAATGTTAATTAATGTTACATGTAGGTAAAGAATATTTTATGTACTTACGCAACTAGTGTCAACATCAGAAAAATGTATTTCGCCTGCATTTTCACACAACAATTAAATAAAGATGGTCACGTATTGTGGAGTGCTCTGTAGAATGACTTCAGGAGTGCTACCTGCGGTCGCCTAAGTACCATCAGGGTGTAAGTCACATAACTCACTGACACTTATAACTATTATCACTCATTGATAAGATTGCCTGGCGGGTATAGCGTCGCTTATCACGAATCAAGCCCGATAACGGACCCTGTGAATACGGCAAAATGTTTCACGAATTTTCAATAACACTCTCTGCGTCACATCGATCTATAGCTATTAATTTTGCCTCTCTGTGTATGCATACTATGCAAAATATACCAACACTCAACCAACGCAGTCATTGTCTGTCTGTTGCTAATTCTGAAGTGTATTCAACAAGCTATGTAAACCGAAACGAAATCCTGACAGTATATTCCAAAGCAATAAACTGTTTTATGTTACGTCTAAACTGATCTGTTTTATAAATATAAACACTCATTTTGTGCAGTATTCCACAGAAATTTACACACTCAACAAAAGATAACGTTCAATGAATTTCGATAAACTAACTATGATACATCACCAAAAATGTTATTGAATCACGAAATTATTGCAATTATTTCAAAATATTTTTAAGACATTCCCGTCTAAATAGACGAGATACTTATATAGCAGAATCGAACAAACTATGAAATGTATCGCAGGTATAATCTCACAAAATGACCAGAACCTTGATCGCCTTGTTTACGTCTTTTGTTGTAGTAATTAATTGCTTTTGTAATGTTCTGGTTGTATCCAAATATTTATCACTCAGGTGACTTGCCTGCATTGCAGTTGTGTTTTTTGTCACGAATTTGTAGTTGAATTGAATATGAATTGAATACAATTATTTACATACATAATTATAAAGTAAATTTTTACCAGAGATTGCCATTAGTTATAGCTAACAATTTTATTGGTATCTTGGTAACAATATGGTATTTCTATTGTTGTAGTATTGCAATGGCGGTGATCTGGCTGACTACCTCCAGGCGAATCGCCAGTTGAGTGAGGGAACGATTCGTCTGTTCCTACGGCAGCTGGCGGAGGCGATGCGAGCTATTCACAATAAGGGTATCGTGCACAGAGATCTCAAGCCGCAAAACATACTCCTCACACACAACGTTGCTCCACCGCGTACACCGCATCCATCCGAAATAACACTAAAAATTGGTAATAATACATTTTAATTATTTGCTAGTATGTTGAATGAAGTGGTCTCAGTGGGCAGGACACATAAGTAGTACGGAGAGGCGAAGTTTCTCGAGTGGAGACCTTATCTATACTTACTAATATTATAAAGAGGAAATATTTGTTTGTTTGCATTGCATTGAATAGGCTCCGAAATTACTGGACCGATTTGAAAAATTCACTGTTTGGAAGCTAATATTAAGCTAATATTATCAGTGAGTAACAGGGGCTACATTTTATAAAGTTATACGGACAAAGTCGCGTGCAATAGCTCTAGTATTTTATATTTATACAAACATTTTTATAAATGCATTCGAAACATAATGTGTTCGAGAAGCTCCTTAGTTTTCGGAATCTTATCTATTCTAACTACATAATTTTTTTGGAGTCTTTGATAATTTTGATGTAATATGTGTAAATCTTTGATCTGTGTATCAAAGTTTACACTAAGTTTTTTTTTCTTGATGCAGCTGACTTTGGGTTCGCTAGATTTCTCGAAGAAGGAAACATGGCGGTAACACTCTGCGGCTCTCCAATGTACATGGTAGGTAATCAAAAACTGCGATATATTCTTGTTTTAAATTTTGAATTCACTTAGCTTATACATACCAATAATATTTTCTTTTATAGGCACCCGAGGTTATTATGTCTCTGAAGTATGACGCCAAGGCTGACCTGTGGAGTCTCGGTACAATTGTATACCAATGTCTCACTGGTAAAGCGCCTTTCCAGGCGAGCACTCCACATGAACTGAAGGCTTTCTATGAAAACAGTGTCGATCTACAGCCCAAGTATGTTCATTCCTTTGTCTTTTACATGAAATTCTCATTGCTAAAAAGATACTTGAACAGGAAAAATAAATATGAACAATCTAAATACTGTAACATTTTTTGTTTTCTCGCGTCCGAGTGAAAAAAGTTTATCTCGATTAAATAGATTTTTTACACTGGCACAACAAAATTGCCACCTATACCGATGAAGTCAGTAGCCATATTCAAGGTCTATTGGACACTAAGATAAAATCGTGTATATAAAATCTCAAATTATATTAGATCAAGTAGTGAGTGTAGGCAGTGTAGCATTAATCATTATCAATAGATACCCCTTAGATCCTTACTAATGTGTATGAGAGTTTGTTTGTTTGTTACGCTTTCACGCAAAAACTACTGAACAGGTCACCATGAAATTTTGCATGAAGGTACACGTTTTTTGCGACACCAGAAAGGACACACCTTTCACCCAAGAAAAAAGTACTGTTCCCGAGGGATTATCTAAAATATAAAACTGTAACTAACGCCTGACAAATGTGTTATAGCAACAAGGCGTCAAGCGTCAGAATTGCTTTTGTATTTTTAATTTATCATCGCCGTACAAAGTCGCGGGCACCAGCTAGTAAAATATAAATGATATTTTTCGGTCATTTCACGTTCCATTGTTTTATTGATGCTATAAGCCAACTGTTTCTTCATTTGTTTTTTACACATATATATCAGCTTCTTATGATCAGAGACTTCAGTTTTATAACAGCCTATATCCTCATTACGAATTTGTATCAGGTCAAAAACAGAACAATTCATGGGATTCGTACAGAAAGATTTTGCTCACAAAACACTTGGTCACATTTAGTCCTTCGTTTTATTTTTTATAAGTGATAAATATTACCTATTTTTCATTTTGTGTTATCATGGAAAAAATGATATGATTTTGCATTGTATTTTCCATGGAAAAATAGAACATTTTACAAAAAGAGCTCATAATATTTGCCTAAACTTAAATATTTTGATCGACATCGTAAGAGTATTTATTTAATTAATGCTTTTATGTTTCTTGGCTACTAAATGATATAAAAAGATATCTCAGCCATAAAAAAAACCTGAAAATGTTATAGAATGCCCTCGGGTACAAGTCCGGAACTATGCAACCTTCTGATCGGTCTTCTACGGCGAAGTCCACGCGAGCGCATGCCCTTTGAGAAATTCTTCAACCACCCCTTTCTTCAACGGCCCCGCACCCCCTCTATGACCAGTGAGTACTGTGCATTTGATAACATTTTTTGCTTACATCATTGCTTCTTTATTAAACCGGTTAATGTGTCACGGATGGCTTGTGAGTAATGTATAGGTATTAGCAAAGTGACATTGATTTGTAGATGTAGGAACGTGCTATAAAAATGTATAATTTTTTTTCTGCACCTATAATGACGCGAGTGCTCTACGAGAATGGCATGATTATTCTGAATTTAAAGGATGTATTTTATACTTGTTGGACTAGTTGTGTTCCGCGGCCTCGTCCGTCTCAAAAATGGAAAGCATGAAAACTTTATAGCCATATTTTATGTGAAAAGGTTTTTGGTATGTTCGGTCTAACATTCACATTTTGGCCATTATAAAGGCTGAATTTAGTAATCATTATACGACAAGTATTTTTTATTTAATAATAAATACATAAATACATTATACATTGTAATTTCAAATGTGTATGTTGAAAGACTTGTGTTCTCGCAGTTCAATCATGGCCATGATGAGAAGGTTGTGGGTGTTCTATTAAATAATTAAATAAATAAAATAATAAATAAATCTCATTAGTTTAAAAAAAAGTTATTTAAAATATTTAATACACGATTTGTATTAAAAGTCGACCTTCATGCTCAAGTGCATTGATGTATGATAATTAGTTTTTTCTTTCTTGATCTTACCCTTTTTGGTATCTTAGCTTTTAGTCCGCGGACCTTAATCTAAACCGTTTATACTTGTCTCCGAATATGGAGGTTGTTGAAAATTTCAATTTCAATTCGTATAAATATGAAGCCATTTTGAACATGGACAAGGATTATACTTTTTGTCTACTTAATAAAATTGGGTAGTGACTCTACATACACAGCCTGTATATAGATTGCATTGCATTTTGTTGAAAACTATTTCGTATCGATATAATTACTTATTCGCCCATAATTAGCGGCGCAGTTTGATGTAGAGCTGTTCCGTACAAGTCTGTAATCAGTACCGACAAATACTAGTAGGTACAATTTTGCAACGTTTATGAAATCCACTGTAACAATTTCCTGCTACTTGACGGTTTCGGTCGCATTTGCTTTTCTTTATTTTTTATGCATTCAGATCGTTTCTACTCAAACGATATAGCTTCGTATAATATTATATATGCTTTATAAAATCTACCCGCCTCAAAAGTATCAGTATTACACTCCCACATTAAAGATTTGTAATCTAATGTAGGTTGCCTATGGTCTAAAATCCGAAGAGAGGTCGTACTTTACCCATCAGTTTTATTACCAGACGAAAAGTATATTTTATCAGTTGTTATCTACGAGATAATAAATCGCGATTGTGTTGCCTATAAAAATTCATATGCTCACGGATGTCCTTAATTAAGAAAAGGCCAGGTGATATACTGCGTCCTTCTCTATTACACTCCAGAATATGCAGAAATGTTCAAATTATAACTTTCTAATTATAAAATTATATAGTTGCCGGCTAAAATCCTGCATTGCAATTACATACTATTACAAGGCATTGAAATTTAAAAAAAATCGAAGCAAGCAAAGATGTGCGACAGAAAACATTAAACGTACAGTGCAGTGTAATAGAGAAGGACGCAGCATAGCAGCTATTTTTTCTTTCATTACAGGTATCCGTGAGCATATTTTAACACTTTAAAATTAACCGCTTGGTTTTGTAGGAGTTGTCGGTTGTCGTTTGTACCCTTGTCGGACTTTTTAGAGAATAAAAAACATTATACAGGTAGGTAGAGGGATTTGTCGTATATATACGACTGTGGCGAAATGGACACGAAAATAATTGTCGGATAATTCCGACACTGGCTGCTCAAGCTTTAATAGGCAACACAATCGCGATTTTGTTTTTTCATAATAAAATTATACCAATTGATAAAAGATACTTTTCGTCTGGTAAACAGACGGATGAAATGCGACCTCTCTTCGGATCCCGTACTATTCAACATAGTCACAGTGTGTCAATATTGTTTAGGTTTGGACTCTGAAATGCCCGACATATTGGAGAGCGATGTCGAGGGCCCACTCGATACTAACTGTTGTTACCTAGAAGAGTCTTGGGAAAGTCAGGGTATACCATTACAATAATTATAAATCAACTACTAAATCAAAATCGCTTTAAAATTTTGTGCATGGGTATGATTTCGGGTGGCGGTGTAAAATTTGTGTTAACGATCAAAATTAACGGTGGTGTGGTGATGGTCATTGCATTTGTTTTTTTACGTGGCAGGGGGATTGTGTGATATCATTACGCGACAGCATATAATGAGCATGGCTTCGTGTACCATTTATTTTTATTTTGCTCGGTGTCATCTCGGTGAGAAATTGTTTAAGCGATACAAAGCAGAATGTTCAATACGCGTGACAGGTGAAAGCAGTTTCATTTGTGATATAATGCTGCAGTAGAAACAAAATAAATATATAGATTGTTAAATATGTGAAAAGGTCTTTAAGCAGAATGTCCAATACGCAAGATATCCGATAGATCTTAGTCCCCGACGCCCGGGGCACAAGAGGGGTTTATAAGTTGGACCTCTGTGTAAGCATCGTAGCTCCCAAACGGATGGACCGATTAATGATCCGGTTCTTAGCTATAATTTATCTGTTATATAATATCTGTTTAGGCGTTTGAAAATTATCAGCCTATTTTCTTGTTGACAAAAGGTCGATTGTTCGATTGATGTGAAATTTGGTGTAGGTACCTTACTGTTTCCTCAGTGATATTTCCATAACAAATTGTATTATAGCCTTGATCTCATGCTGCAGCACAAATAGTTCGAGGGATACCCAACTCCTCAGTAACTATTAGAAGATATATCGCGTTTGGGTTCAATACAAAGTCTGGGGTTAATTTATAATTTAATTAATTACAGCTTGTTTGTTGGAATCAATTCGCCTTAAGGCGTTCTAAGAATACACGTCATCAGGCATTGTCTTGAAGAGAAATAAGGTTGAAAATAGCAATGTAGTTAATTTTAATCAAAAGTATACGATACAGCTATAACTTTCTCATGAAAAACTGAACTTTTCTCTGTATATTTAGAATTTACTTAGTTTACTCGTCCAATAATATTACTTATTGGTTGGATTGTCTTTAGTGCTAAAGACAGTCAAGGAAAATGACATTTTATGAATCGGACGTAACAAATACCTCTACTCAGGAAGAATTTCTTTTCGTGATCCTTTTGCGTTTTGAACATTTTGCAAAGTTGGTCGTTTATCGTATTGAATGAAGTTTCTGCGTGATTACATATTACTATTCCATATTGTGTGTCCGTTGCTTTTGTAATAGACTGTGAAATGTTTGTTATTTTGTATACATTTGTGCTAAATACAAGTACGTATACGATTCGCCAGGGGAGAGTGGGGTGGCATCGAGCGGTGCGGGTGCATCGAGTCGAGTGCCCGCCGCCCTCCCGCGCCCCTCACTTCACTCGGCGCCTCTGTCAACACTGCAACCGTCCAAAAAGCCACAACCTATATCGTCAGGTAGGCATTTACATCAACCCCTAATTACACGCAATTGGTGTATAAATTGGTGCAATGTTATTATTTTATTTTTATCATCATCACCTCAGTCATAGGTCATAGTACACCCATTGCTGAACATAATTTTATATAAGCCTCACCCACAAATTATGAAAAAAATAATTTTAAATAATATTTTTATAAATTATGCTCTTGACATTGGGTTTTGATAAAATTGTTTTAAACGGAATTGAAACATATTATTATTATCCAATTTTCAATATATCTATCAAAAATAGAAAATAATTTTGAATAAAAAGTGTAGTGCTATATTTATATTTTAGCGCAAAACTAGCTCGTAATTAACATACAATACGTATTTAAAATTATGTTACATAGATATAAATAATTACATAAGTACATTCATAGTAGTTTTTGCACTGATGTAAATAAGCCATTATGTCAACGAACAATCAATTAAATGATGATTGATTTGACATTTCAGTAATTAATAAACGCGAAAGTGGAGTAAAATACAAGATACCCGTTTTCCTTGGTTTTTTCACGTAAATGAACGCAGTTTTCGTTTCGTATGGAAGTCAATCAAACGGCTTATCTTAAAAATGACGCAAGGCTGATTATACTATCAACTATACAGCACCGAATCGTATTGTATGCAATGTTATGGTTCACAGTCATCGAAAGTGATCGATTCTTATCAGAGGATTGAACACGTCATTTCCTCGATGGCGTAATTTGTAATTGTTATGCGTTCGTTAAAGAAAAAAGAAACTTTAAACTGAGATAAATATCAAGAACAAAGAGATAATAAATGAAAAATAAAATTAATTTATAGAAACAGGATTCTAAAATGCATGAGGTCATTCTAACAGTTGAGGCCAGAAACTTTGTGAAATCGATTTATTAAAATAAAAACTTAATTTAGAAGAAGAAAAAAACCGGGGAATTAAGAATAAATAACATAATAAATTATATTTGTTTTCAATTCTTGTGATATGATATTTTCCGAATATTTCATAAAATTTTTCATTGTCAAGGTAAAATTATTTTAGATTGACGTCACATTTCATAGATTGTCGTTTTTGAAATTTTTTGTCTTTTACTTTCAACTATTATCAGGTACGTCTAAATAGATTTAAACAAGACTGTAAGTAGTCGATAGGAAGAGAATAATATAGACAACAATATTTTTTATTCGAAATTAATATCACTAAGATTTTGGCAAAAAGTGGCCCAAAATTGTCTGATAGACTGTTGATGACAGAATGTAAACTTACTTTTCATCTGACATTTCTTTTAATTTACAAACTTTAATAACTCTGTACTTTTTAGACTTTAAATTTTGTAGCGCCAAATATTATAAAAGTACAAAAGTTATCCCTTCACTTGATAACATTGTGGTGCTTCGTCATTTTATCAATAATGCAATAACTCACCGTTCTGTTCCGACATTTCACGAGTTAAAGTACCCATTATAATTGTTTGTTTGTTTCATTTCGCATGTTAATATTTCTTTTAAGTAAATCTTGTTTAAATTATTGAGTACTATCAAAAATTTACCGAACAACGCAGGCCATTAAGCAGCCCATTACGTGACGATATGATGATAACAAAGACATTAATAGCGTAGGAGCAATTAAAGAAAAAGTCGTTATTCTATGTCACCTTCTCAATAATATTTATAGATTGCAATAATGCGAGGAGTTGGCGCGTTTGCAATGTCATCTTACTCGTGCTGTGTTTTAATTGTATCGTAACACAACATCTGCTTTTAAAACGACAAACATTGAATAAAATTTATTAATGGTGTAATATAATCTTATTAAAGGATTAAGAACTAATTTAAGTTTTAATTTTACTCCAAGAAATCCAATTTGGCGACGAAGATATTGCATTTCTGCTAAGCTCTCCCCTTAATACCGTTTGCGATTAATACAGCCGAGTCGTCTGACACGACTTGGGCTGGCGAGGAGGACTTCGTGCTGGTGGAGGCGACAGAGAGCGGCTCCGCGGAAATAGCGGAAGCCGCTTCCCGGCCTCGCTCGCTGGCTCTCGGCGCGGCTTCACCTCCCGCGTCCGTGTCCCCTGCCGCACCACTTCCCGCACCTGCGACCGCGCCATTCGAGCACATCTCCGCTGCGCACTCCAACCAAAGGGTATGGCCACATTGACTTATGCACGTAGATGGAAGAAAAGGGTTGAGAAATGGGTGGGTTCGTCCCTTTCTCACCGTCGAGCTCTTTTTTATCTTTTATCGGATCGATGCTCTGTTTTAAATTTTGAACCCCACTCTAGCAAATAAATTAACTAGTTACTTCATTATTATATTAGGTGATATTGTGTTACAGAATCAACTCGGCGTAGTAGCGAACAACAACAACAACAACAACAACACGGTGCCACGCTCGCAGCCAATCAGCATGCGTCGCTCCAACCACACGAGGAACCCGACCGCCAACATAGGTTCTATTTCTCCACCATCGGTATGTGATCGTGTTATTATCATCTCCTTACAGTGAAATTGTTCATTAACCCCCCAACATCCGACACAAAAACGGAGTGTTATAAGTTTGACATGTGCGTCTGTCTGTCTGGATCGATTCTAATCCGTTTTTTTACGGTTGAAAGCTGACATTTTCGTGAAAGGGATCGTTTTTTTACCTATAATTTATGAAGATCTGTTCAAGCGTTTGAGGATCATTACTCCATTTCCTGGTTGACGAGGGCCTCTCTCAATCTCTCTATGGTGTGTAGTAACTCCAAGGACTAAACAAAATTCTAGAAAAAGACAACTACTGGCCGCATGATCGCTTCGTCTCTCTCACTCACACTTTCTACCCGTATTTACTATACACGCTGACCTATACTATATTACAATAAGCACTGGACTGGCTGTCCCATACAAATTACAGATAATTTTGTGTACCATGGAGAACTAATTTTGACGTTTGCGTATTTTCATTCCATAGATAAGTATAATAGTGTATGCGGACATAGCTAGTTTTAGTTCCATTCCATGTACTTACGCTCCAATAGCCTACAGCGCCAAAATGACGTTTTTTGTAAATTTGACAAAAATAATTTGACAGCAGCCTGTCCAGCGCTTATACAGGTCAGTGACTATACAGAGGCTATACAGGTTGATAGGGAACGCTCTCAGTACATCCACTCATTTAGTTTTGTCAATAACGGTTCAAATATTGTATGTATGTGACGCGATGTTCAGGTTGCGTTCACAATGGGCGCAATGGGGACGCCGCCGTCGTCGCGACGCCGAAGCGGCTCCGGCAGTTCGCCGCCGCCGACTTTGTGGCAAGTGTCACCCACCAATGCGAGTCCACTGCGCCGATCAGGTAAAACAATACATACTACTTTTGTGTTTATTCCCTAGCCGGTGTCCGCGAACGAACGTTGATAAATTTAACATATACCTAATAAAATGAAATAGTAAAAAAGTCATGTCTGTACTTAATTTTAACAATAACATATTATGTACTTTGAAAATATATGAGAGTGAACGCCTCTTTCACAAACGTCAATTAGGCCAAACTATCATTTAAAGTCACCGGTAACCGGGAATAATGGAGCTGATATACCTTTATTTGTACTGTAAACGTCCCAAACATTAAATAGAAAATAATAAAAAAAAAATCGCCTATCGAATGATGCAGTAAAACGAGTGCATAATTCAATAAAACAAAATGATTTTTAAAAGTAACTAATGAACACTTTACATGACGTTGGTGAAAGAGGCGCTTAGTCTTTGTGAAGAATATTGCGTAACAAGCAAAAATTTTAACAAAAAAAATACCGTTTTCTCATGGGTGCCAATTACAAAAAGAAATTATAAATTACATCAGCACATTTATAATTTTCCTTATGATTAATGGAAGTGATGCAACGGTATTAGTATTAATTTCTGTCAGGCGCATAAAACATGAAATAACGAGTTCACCCGGCACATTAATTGTTCTTAAGCCACAGTTAAGGCAAGCCGGCTTTCTGGGGGTCAAGTGTAAAAATGAAGTATTGTGTGGTGCAGGAAGTTCACCGAGCGGTGCACTGGCGGTGCGGGGCGGGGCGGAGGGCTCCCCGCGACGGGCGTCCACTCTGCCCGACGCGCTGCTGCGTGCCACCGGACTGCGCGCCCCCGTCATACACGACCCGCCCGTCTACATACCCAATCTGCAGGAGGAGACCATTTTGGCGGTAATTATTACCAGAACTATTATTTGTGTCTCTTTAAATAAAATCCCAAAGTACACTCGCCACCGCCACAAAATGTGGCCCAAAGTTAAAAGTTACTTCTTTTGTATGAGTTTTAAATTGTAATTAATAGTAATTAGTTAATACAAAATGTATTGTAATAAAACAGTTGAAGTAACTTTTAAATTTTTGTGCCGGTGAGTATATTGTGTCTCTTTTAAGAAAATCCAAAAATACTATGTCTCTTTTAAGAATATCCCAAAAAATTATGTCTGTTTTAAGAAAATCCCAAAATATTATGTCTTAAGATAATCCCAGAATATTATGTCTGCTTTTTCATGTGCATTATGTATATTCATGTATATTCATATATCATCTCAGTTGTAGGACGTCTACTGTTTAATACCTTCTCCTATAATTAATTTTATTATTACTTTTATTTAAAACTTAGAATGGTTGTACGTAAACAAATCTGTCTTTTAAACATGAAAAAAAATTATTTTGATTTGAGTAAATTTTGCACTCAGGTGAGGATTTTGGTTAATAGCGATATTGAAAGTGTAACGTGTATTTGATTGATGCCTCAGGAGGAGCACAGCCAGGTGTTCTCTCAGTTGAACTTCGTACTGACGCTCGCGGAACTTCTCCACGACATGTCTATGACCTTCGGCGCCCCATTCTCCCCTTTGGAGAACCGCTACGACGGTGAGTGACCATGCTCTAAGGCAGATCCAGGAAAAATATTAACAAAATAAAATTTCAGTCCCTTAGGGGTGTTCTTTATGTAAGTTTATGGTAGATATTAAATGTTGGGGTGAAAGAAATTTTTGATTCCAGCCTGCAGAAGGGGTGAAAAAAAAATGTTTTTTTTTTTTTTCTAAATATATAAAGTTGTAATGGAATGGAACTTCTTCTTCTCTTTTAATGTCTTGGCTCCATCAGATCTTTTCCGATGATTTTGCCAGTGTCTTTAGTAAAAATAGCAATTTGTAATAGCCTTTTTTTTTTTTGAATAATAAAAGGCAAAATTGAAATTAAAAATCAAAAAAGTCAAAAGTCAATTCTTCAAAATTTCTTAGTTTTCCAAAACAGGTCCTTCAAGTCTAAGTCAGGTCAAGTTATTCGAATGGAACTTCATAAAAAAAAAGTTTATTATGAAGTTATAGTCTTATAGTTATGTCAATGTGAAGCTGTTTGATGTGTAAATAAATAAAGATCTATGCGGACCGATAGAAATGTAAAGGAGATCTTAAAATTGTCAAATGTTGAATGGCTGCAGACGATTGCGTGGAGAACGTGCGTTTGGGTCTACTGGTGCAAGCCATGGAGGCGTTGTCGGCGGGACTTACTCTGGCTTCAACGCACTTCAACAACGGCACCTTGCAGCCCACACCGCAAGTGCGCAACGGTCAGTACACATACACACACACCCTTCTCTACTTTTACAAATACAAACATTGAGGTCTCATATGTACTAACTATACCAATATAGCGCTTTCTCTTTCACTCAATTTCATGCAAAAGACAAGGACAGCAAATATTGAGTGGGCGTATACAATAATAGGTGAACGTTCATTCTACGCTACTTTTAGCTTTGTAAACTATAATAAAATATTACAGTAATACCCTACGTACTTACCCACAACCCTAAACTTTTTAGTTTTTGTATAAACTATTCTAGCTGTCAAGTTGTGAAATGGTGATCCGGCATTATGTAGTTTATAACTATAAGCGCTGAAAAAAAAATTAAGATTTCTAATCAAAGGATCCAAACATATAATCAAGAAAGCCTAGATCGTTTCTCGGGATAAATTTTCGTGGGAACATGTCTTCCACAGAAACATTGTTTTTTTTATTATTATAAAACTAAAATGCTTTATAATTGTCAGTTTTCTTGTTTGCCGACAAAAAGTTATTCCTTTGCTTTTTTTCTATTAATAAAATAGGTTTGCTCTTGGCCAGCATATAATAAATATCCTTGCAGGAAAAACGAGGCCGACGATAGAACGAGTTCGTAGTCTCAAAGAAATACCCGAGTTCGAGTAAAATGCCTATTCACTTGAACATTAAAAAGATTTGGGTTTAAGACCTTAATGAATATTAATTCAATAATCGGATAGTTATGAAAATATTTGTTGTTTTGTGTTGAGCAGTTGTGATGTTGATGCACATCAAGTACAAGTCGATCCTGCCCGAAACGCGGCGGAAGCACGAAGCGGGAATATTGCCGGCCGTCTGCGACCGGGTACTATACGAGTACGCCATCGAGCTGGTGAGTACGCCCAAAGCAAAAATGGGGTGTTAAAAGTTTGACTGTGTGTATGTGTGTCTGTGTATCTGTCTGCGAAAACATCGGTATATGTTCCTATTATATTATGCCTTACGGTGAAATTATTTATCACCATTAAGCCTTGTTCCAATGCTGCTTCAATAATTTAGCAAATTTTTAGAGTATACCCACGAATGCGGATGAAATTTTCTAGACTTTTATAAGATATTTGAATTTCAATGTAGAAATTAATCATTTTAATTAATTTTATTATTTTTAAATCAAGCTTTTAGTAGAAAATTTAATTTATAAACTGAAACTATTTCATTAAATAATTCATCCTGGGGAAATCTGCCAGATTTATAACTACTGTTTCGTCATTTTAATAGGTAACTTTAAATAGGTTTAACTTTTGTTAGAACTGCACAAATGCTTAACTTTTTTCAATTACGATTACATATTTATTGTAATAATGACCGATACGAGTAATTTTACGATTTACTTTCACTACTAAACCATTCTAAATATAATAAACAATTTCTGATCTAAAGAACTGAACGTCGTTACAATGTTGCGTCAGTTAACCCTTTTTCTTTTTAAACACTAGGGATGTTACTCTAAAAATCGAAAGCTGATAAGTAGAATCGAATGCAATGATTACTTGTGAAGAAATATCACCGTAAATTAATAACCACGTTGTGATTATAATAAAACATAATTATATTTATTATTCTTTTAACTAACCATAAAAATAATGGGACAGGGATTCGCCTGATGATTTTTAAAATTCACATATGTTTGAAGTCCGTATCGATTCATTCACTTTAATCGATGTTTTTAAGCAGGTCCCTCACTATGAAGATAAAACTGACAGACGTCAAATGTTACCTATTAAAATGACGGAACTTTAGCTCCGTACTTGACATTTTTTTTTTGTGTTCAAACACTGTAAAGCCATGAGGCGAGGACAACGCAAACATTGTAAACAAACCCGGCCGAGGAAGCCATGATGTTTCCATTGTTTGCGTTGTGTCGTGTTTGGAGCGATGCGTTATTGGTTGTGCGTTGATGGGTTTAGTGCAAGGTGGGAGCAATAGGCGAGCTAGTGGGCGCGGACTTGGAAGAGTTGGAGCGACGCTACGTGTCAGCGCAGATCCTGCTTCACTCGCTCGTGCAACGCTACCCGGACCATCAGCACTTCGTGCACCCCGACCCCCTCAATCCCGACCAACCGCACACGCTGGCGACGTGTAAGCCAACTATTTCTTTATTTATTTACTTATTCAAAATCCACAGCTAAAGCAAAACACACACTAAACCGAGTGCATAATTCAATCAAACAGAAAATGATTTCTAAAGGTAACTAATCAACACTTTACTTGACGTTGTTGAAACAGGCGCTTATACTAATATAAAAACTAATATTATAAAGAGGAAAGATTTGATTGTTTGTTTGTATAGAATAGGCTCCGAAACTACTGGACCGATTTGAAAAATTCTTTTACCATTAGAAGCCGACATTATCCCTGATGAACATAGGCTACTTTTTACCGCGGGAAAATGCTTCATTCCTACGGGAAAAGGGGTAAAAGGACAACGGGTAGTAAGAATTAAAGTGGCCACACACATCCCTGAAATCAGGGGCAATATTTTGGTAGTAGTGGTGAGCCCTCTAGATCACTCATACAATTGATACGTTGGAATATAGGGGGCTCACCACTACTACCAAAATATTGCCCCTTAAAAAGGTGTGTGTGTGGAGGGTTTTATCCTTCCGTATTTGACTTCTTTTTCACATAACTTCTAAACGGCAGAACCGATTGGGTTGAAATTTTACATGGCTATTTCGATGATTTCCTGGATGATTTAAAAATACAATTGGACCCGTTAGGTGGCGCTGCTGTCGGTATGTCATGTTAACTACTAAACGGCTTGACCGATTGGGTTGAAATTTTGTAAGTGTATTCCTTTCTACATGGTTTCCCAGACACGAATGTATTATATTTTATAAAGTTACGCGGACGAAGTCGCGTGCAACGGCTAGTTTATAATAATGTAACAATTGTGGGTGGTGCGGTCCGAGTTCAAGTTTTCTGAAAATAAATAATTTTTAATTTTCAATTCACACACTAAGCACCGGTGCTTCTTACAGATCGCGACGCAGTGCAGATGCGGATAAACATAGTGAAGTCTCGCAAAATGAGCGAGATGAAATTAGAGGTCGGAATCTCGTAATGCAATAATAAATAATCCGGTGAATGAACGTTTTAACTGTAAGCTTAAATTGAACACGAGAAGTGATTTTATTATGTTCAATGAACTTAACTGTTTAATTATTGTAAATGAAATAATAAAAATAAAAAAAAGTGTAAGTGAAAAAAAATTATGAATTAACAAAAGCCAATTAATTGGACAAAAGTTTTGTTTCTACTGTGGCTTTTTTTTTATTGAAGAGAAAAATCGATTTTTATCATACATACACATATTATATTGTTTTTTTTTATTATTATTTTTTGCACACATTTACAGTACATTGAATATGTTGTTAAGTAGTAAACTAGTAGGAAATTATATAGAGATGTTTTGCAGTGTTGTATGTATATGAATTTTAGTGCCAGCTTTTTTTTTTTTAAAAAAGTTAGACTAAAAATGATCTAGACACGTGTGTGGCCCATTCATTGTGTGCTAGAAGAGTAGTAGCACTTGTGCTCTTTCTAATTTTTATCATCGACGCCTATTCTATTATATATATGTATGTACATGTATAAATGAAGTAAAAATATACAATATAAATGATATATAAAAGATAAAAAAAAATGGTAAGTTAGATGTGTAGTATTTTTTGTTCGGTAATTAATAAGTATCAACGATTGTATTATGAAAAGTAACGTTTAATTATTACCGTTTTATGAACTTTGATAAATAAACGACGACGCATATAGAGATCTCATTGTTGACCAATAATAATAATAATTATGGCATTTTTAGGTTAAGCTATGTTTTAAAAGTATTTTTTCAGACAAATTATTGGTAGTGCGAATGGACTTTTGTGATTTTCTCTCTCAAATCAACTGTTAACTTTTACATTTCTCATAATAATGTTGTATGATTTCTTTAATGATTTACAATAAGAATAAAGACTGTTGTATTATAAAAATTATTATTTTTTGTTTTAATAAATACTTATTTTAACATCATCAACCATGACTTGTTATTTTTAATTTTTACTTACCCGCGCCTTTGTAAATAAAAAATATACATAACTCCTTAGAAAATGAATATCTATGCTAATATTATAAAGAGGAAAGATTTATTCGTTTGTATAGAATAGGCTCCGAAACAACTGGACCGATTTGAAAAATTATTTTACCATTAGAAGCCGACATTATCCGTGATGAACATAGGCTACTTTTTACCGCGGGAAAATGCTTCATTCCTACGGGAAATCTAAAATAAAAGTAAATACTAGCCGCTTGGCCCGGGACACACTTGACAGCGCCATCTATCCAGAATCAGGTGAAGCGACTAACATCACAACTGCTTGGTGATATTTTTAGCGATCAGCTACGGTAGATGGCGTTTTATACTTTTCAACGTGGACGAAGTCGCGAGCACCAACTGGTATATTATAATAAAGAGATTTTTCTTTTTGTCTGTAATGAATAAACTCAAAAACTACTGTAAGTACTCAATTTAAAAATTCTTTCATCCATAGAAAGCTACATTATCAGTGAGTAACATTGCCCAAGTGGGTTGTTACTGTTAAATAAGGGCTTTATAAATCTGAATACAGTTTGAAAAAGTAAAAAATTTTAGAAAGTAGTTTCAAATTAATTTATACAATAACTAAGGCAAAAGAAGTTAAAAATTATTGACTCTCAAATTGCTACATAAAGTTTTCTTTTTTTAATAAAACAGCTGAAAATATAATAAATCAACCTTTTAGTTTCTAGATTATTTTGGGCAACCGTAATATTATTGTGGTAACATTTATTAACTTTCTAATACTCTAGAAAATAATTGCATCGTATCCCAACTTGAGCAACAAGCAACGGGTGGAAAAATAAAACAAAAAACTTCAATGAAAGATCTCTTTAATACTGCACAAATACGCCGGTGCCCTGTTTTATGTATTTGTATGGTTTGGCCCTATTGCGGCCGCGAACGGGATACAACATCACCTTATCCGGTGGGAACTCGGGAGAGCCTATACTCTCTAATACCACGTCCAGGCAAACCAGCACTTTTCTCATTTGTCCCGACAGAGTGCAACGCTTCACATCCTCGGTCCAATCCGTATTCACAACTCTCTCTATATCCCTGATATCATCGTCCACACTTGCATCGTGCAATCCGTTCCAATGCAACGTGAGAGAAAATATCGGAGCCTTCTTTGGATAGTCACTTCTCAGCGCTACTAAAACGACTAATTTTGCTGATTGCCTCGTTATTATTGCTCTATAGAGCATGTCGTTTGAGTTGACCAATCCCTCGGCTATAAGATGAGCGGTGGATGGTGTCTGGCTATACTCCTGCCAACCCACCGTTTGCCACTGAGTTAAAGATCCCGATAACTTTATTGGATGGGACGTGCATTCCGCATCAGATTGTATCTTTCCGCATTCCAAATCTTGCAACTCCTTCATCAGTTCCACGCGAGACTTCATTCTCCTCCTCAACGTTAGTATGAAATTCTCCACAGTAGTCACGCTGAGTTTGGGACACGGTTCAATGGTCATATTAAACTTTTTCTCATCGGGCACTGCAGCCATGAAATCTAATCCGCAAATTCTCTGTGCCCATATGTAAGGCCTTCCCAACTCGGCAACAAAACTATCAAAGTTCTCAGTTATTCCTGCTGCGTTCAACAGGTAACCGGTGGCTGGATGTGGGGAGTCACGTCCAATGTCACCGGGATACAGTTCATTTAAAATGGAATGACCATTTAACACATCCGCAGCGGACACTCCGAGAACTGAATTAGGCAAAGACACAGAAAACTTCACCACAATTATTTTAAGATGAAGCAGATAAGAAAAGACTAAATTGAGACCTGTGCCGTCTTGAGCATTAACCGTCACTAGAACATTCAAAGGATGTTTTCTGAACACTTCCTTCTTTTTAGCTTCCGCTTTCTCTTCCTTTGTTATCTTAGTTGATCGATGGTGTCTCTTTTTCTTCTTATCCACTGTTGCATCTTCGTCATTGTTGTCTACGTCAGAATCTGAGTCGTTTGATATAATCAATTCATTGTCCACACTGGTTAATCTTCGTGCTTCATCTTCATCTCCGGATATAGCTAAGAAAAGAAAAAACAAACTGTAGTGACTAGTGGACATTGTATTATGTGGACATTTTGAAAGGTGGACCAGTGGACCAAATGCTATGTGGACATTTTGAGATTTGGACTAGTGGACTATTTGCTCTTGCTATATTACTAATCTAAATCTTTCCAAAATGTGTTAATCATCAAAACAGCATATTTTATGATCAGGCTATTACAATTTTATTCTATTCTTTGTTTTATTTCAATTTGACTACATATACCTATTATTTATTTGTTATAATACCATCTAACTGAATATTCAAAATGGAAATTCGAAATATTTTTCTTTACTGAAGTTTATATTTATTTATAAGGCATTAATTGCTTATATATTGTTAGATGTGGAAAACTTATAAAAAAACGAATTATATATGTACTAATGTTTCAAATATCTTATTGCAACTTAATATCAAAGTGTCATAGGAAATATTATATATTATTATTATAATATAATTAATAAATTACCTAGGTTGCCATATTTTGATAGTCTTAACGAAATGTATGGTTCTTTATTTAAATTAATTAGTGATGAATTCGGTAAGGTCTTTACGATAAGGTCGCGTTTAGTTGGTAACTTTATGTTATTTAATGAATGGGCAACTCATGGCATCTACACAAGTAGAAATAAGCTTTATGAGTTGTATGGCCAGAAACAGTACAATCATAATTTGGACTTTAGAGAATATGTTAAGAAATATTCAAAATTGTTTAAAAAAGTCTGTTTTATGGCCAAATCCATTCATGTAAAGAACAGAATTAAGAATGCCGCAAATAAAATTCAAACTACATGGCGCATCATTAACGAAGAAACTGGAAGGGGGCGGGCTCGGGATGGCGGCTTTAGTTTGAAGATAGATGGTCGGGACCTTGAGTCGGATGTGGATGTGGCGGCGGAGTTTGAGAGTTTCTTTTCCAGTGTTCCGGTTAACCTCACTCGGTCACTGGACTCGTCGTCGGTTGCTGCTGAAAGTCTGCTCAAGAAGAGTGTAAAGGAGTGTGATGCGCCATTTGAATTTGCATTTGTTGGCCCAGATGATATTCTGAGTTTCTTTAAGACTATTGAAATAAAAAAAACTGCAGATCTCTGGGGCATGTCGGTGAAAACAGTTGCCTCTGTAATAAATATAATTGCACCTCATTTGGCAACTGTGTTCAATTGCTGTGTTACATGTGGTGAATTTCCTAATCTAATGAAAATTAGTAGGGTTGTGCCTTTATTTAAGTCGGATGATAAAACTAATCCCGCGAATTATAGACCAATTTCAGTACTTCCGACCCTTAGTAAAATATTTGAAAAAATTATTTTGAGTCAACTACTTAAACACTTTAATAATCATAATTTACTTTTTAATAAGCAGTTTGGTTTCACGAAAGGGCGCTCTACTACGGACGCTGGTGTGGAACTATTGAAAAATATTTTTGAGGCATGGGAGAACTCGCAGGACGCTCTGGGTGTTTTTTGCGATTTGTCTAAAGCCTTTGACTGCGTCCAGCATGACACTCTAATAAGGAAATTATGCCACTATGGAATTAGGAACAAGGCTCTCGATCTTTTAACTTCTTATCTCAGCCATAGAATTCAGAGGGTCGATGTTAATGGTAAGAAATCTCCGGGTTCTCTAGTTTAAATGGGCGTCCCTCAAGGCTCGATTCTCGGTCCGTTTTTGTTCCTGGTTTATATTAATGATTTACCTCATTCTGTGAGTAATCATAATATTGTATTGTTTGCTGATGACACATCATTAATATTTAAGATTAAAAGACAACTTGGATGCTATAATGAGGTAAATTATGCACTTTCTAACATAGTACATTGGTTTAGTGTAAATAATCTTCTTTTAAATGCCACCAAAACTAAACTTGTTAAATTCAGTACCCCTAATGTTAAAAATATTGGAACGAATGTGATTTTGGGTAGTGAAAAATTGGAACCCGTGGAATCGACCGTATTTTTAGGTATTACCATAGATTCTAAATTACAATGGGGTCCACATATTGAGAAACTAAGTAAAAGGCTTAGCTCTGCGGCTTATGCCGTTAAGCAGATTAGACGCCTAACAGACGTAGATACAGCTAGGATTGTCTATTTTAGTTATTTCCACAGTATAATGTGTTATGGGATTCTTCTTTGGGGTAGCGCTGCGGACATAAATACTATTTTTATTTTACAAAAAAGGGCCATTAGAGCCATCTATCAACTAGATCCGCAGTCTTCCCTCAGAGAAAAGTTCAAAGAAATAAAGATTTTGACTGTTGCATGTCAATATATTTATGAAAATTTAATTTATGTGCACAAAAATATTAGTCAATTTAATAAAAAATGTGATGTACACAATATCAATACTAGGTCCAAAAGTGATTTAAATCTTCATAAAACACGACTACATAAGATAAGTAATTCTTTTATGGGTCAAAGTGTCCGGTTTTATAATAAACTGCCTCAAATAATCAGAGCCTTATCTATAAATAAATTTAAATGTGTCATTAAAACTAAACTCCTCTCGAAAGGCTATTATAAAATCACTGATTATTTGAGCGACAAAGAAGCCTGGATTTAAGCTATTCGGAGTTCGTACTATGTTTTGTATTGTAAAACTATAATTTGTATATATATACTTTAAGTTTGTTAATATTAAGTAATGTGTATTGTACTATTTTACATTTTAATGATGACAAAAAGAATAGTATCCTGAGTTTCTTTCGGGGTTTCTTCTCAGGATCGTCATCTTGGTTTTTTTTCCGAAACCCTGGTAAATTTAAATTTATAATGACGATCAAAAGAGTTTCTTGTAGAAACCTAATTGATAAATAAATATTTTGATTTGATTTGATTTGATAAGATTTGATAAGATTTTGTTATTATAATTCTCCAAGGAAAAAAAAAATCTTTTTTGGTCACCTCAACCTTATTGATTGAATTAGAATTATAGAATTTTCCATGCATTGACAACCGTGGAAAATTCTATAATTCTAATCCAATATCAAATGAATGAACTAACCTGCAGTCACCACCTTAGAAGTGAGCACGTCCGAATATGCGCTAGTGTTGGCGTAGAGCAGAAACAGAGGCGGCGGCAGAAGGGAGGCGATCCTTAACTGTTCACGTTTCTCGTCGAGACGAAGATTGAGACATTCCTGTAAAGGCTTGGTCGCCTTGAGGACGTCTCTCAGGTGCGGCGCAAGGGCGTCAAGTCTAGATCGCGCTGCAGCTATCGCAGCTGCCACACGTTCCTTCGACGCCACCAACTTACTACAAGCTCCGGCCAACTCACGCCGCTGTCTCAACTCCCACTCTAGTCTTGCTAATTGCAGCTGATGTTCATCGTTCTTTGTGACCTCCTAAATTAAATATCATTATTTTTAGACCCAAGTCAAATGATAGTCCAGTAAAAGACTTGTTTCATCATCTGCCAGTCAGATTTGTCCGAAAAAAATATTTTCGTGTCCATTTTGCCAGACCCATATATATCCTCTACTCATATGTTTTTTTTTTTTAAATTATTAAATTTAAACATTATATGAGTAGATTATTTGAAAATTAAAGAAATTAGGAGTGAAGTGGGGACAATACTCTTACAAAACCAAGCTGTTAATGGGTTAAGTAAAGTAACCCCTGACTCTATATTCTATGTCAAGGCCAATCACACTATATCTGCTGTAAGTTAAGTGACCCGCAGGCTACTTGAGGCTGCAGTGTCAAGTCAAGGTGAGAGATTAGGTAAGAGTGGAACTTTGGCTTGGCCTTGGCGCCACCGGCTTGAACCACTGGTGGTGCAAAAGGTAACCACCAGTGGTGCAAGCTGATGGTGCCAAGGGTCCGAAATGGAGTGGAAAGGTAACCTCTATCCCCTTTGGAAATTAACAAGGGATAGGTACCTATATTTTTTCTAGAGATTAAGAAGTAGTAGGTGATAAGTACTTAATCCTATCTGTAGAATTGCTTGTGTTATAGGTGATGGTGGCCACCTACCATGTCTGTCAAATAAATCATAGAAAAATATTGAGAATACATACGGGACGTGATATTTCAGGAGGTGCTTCTTTATAAAAATCTTCAACGGGCACAAGGTCAATTTCCTCATCTTTTGATTTGAATTGGAGGCATTTAGTGACTTCCTTGTTAAGATGATCAGCTTCATACAACAAGTTTTGCAGCAGTAGGTGAGTGGAGTCCACTCTTTGCTTTTCTTTGTGAAGCGCCTCTCGTCCGGACCTTGTACGCACCTTTTCTAAGCGATTGAGTTTTTTAAGAGCAACCAAGAGAAGAGAGGCTTCCATTTTTTTCGCGTTTATTTTCTCCTTGGCCTAAAAATTAAAATTATTTAAAGTAATTTTACTTTATCCTATAGGTTCATTAGAATAGTAAGGAAATATCTATAGGAAACACTAATTGAAAATCATGAATTTTCGAGTTATGTATATTTATTACCTCATTTGAATCTTTCATTTTTAGTTCTGCAATATCCGTGAAAAGTTGACGAATGTCTTGGCATGTTTTCTTGAACAAATTAGCATCTTTTTCTGCAGATCTTGTTTGCGCTTCCGCTTCTTCAAAATCCACAACACGCTGAAAGCAGATAAAAATATTTAGACGTCTTCGAAATTAAAAAATAGTTATAATAAAAATTTATGTACCTTATAAACATCCAAATGAGTTTGTTTCGAGGTCTCATTTACTATACCAGTTGTCAACTTTCGTCGTTTTCTAACTGATACATCATCCTTACCCATGTTTACTTTACAGTTTTAAAAATTGAATTAACCCCAAAAATAATCTAAAAGCGGTACTAAATTAAATAAATAAAAAAACGATAGGTTAATTAACGAACTATAAAACCTAACATCAAGTCATCAACTATAAGTTAAGTTACTCTATGATCACAAACTACTCTATGACCTAACCTAACTAAACTAAACCACAGTCCACACCCAACAACACCCACAGTCCACCGCTCTACCAAACCAACCACAAACTTATTTAGTTTTATATGGTTGGTTTCTACTATTTGTAGTAAATAAGTTTGTGACCATAGAGTAACTTATTCTTATAACGGATAACCTAACTAACACCTGCTAACACAAACTACCTGCTAACACCGAATTAAAGCAAACCAAAATGTCCTAAACCCAAAGAAATTGAACCTAATCCTAAAAGTAGTCAGGCATCTTTATTTTATCAAATACTAGCTGGCGCCCGCGACTTCGTCCGCGTTGAAAAAGAAAAAAAGTAGCATATCCTGTGTCCTATTGTCTTTAATGTTTATCTACCAAGTTACAAGAAAATCAGTTAATTAATGTTCCAACGCGTAAGGTACGCGGGGGACGGCCCGGCAGTAGTGTCAAGGTCTTTACGTCGTCAGCCATATTTAATCGCCTAGGGTTGTCACTCGTTCCTCAATTAAAAGTCATGTTTATTATCAATTGGTTTTATTTGCTTTTCTCACTGTGTTAAATAATTCGACCACCTCAGCATTAGCTTGTAGACGTTCTGCTACTTCATACTCCAATTTATGGTTTTGTTTAAGCTTTTTAATGATGTCTATTAATAAAACGTTTTTCTTTTTCAGATTGTAATTTTGTCGTTGAAGATTTTTAATTTTATTTTTTTGGAGCTGTCGGATTGCGCAGGTTTTCTTCAATTGGTGTTTCAACCGTATTTTTCGTGGAGTGTCAAAAATTGACTCCGAGTCTGACATTTCAACGTTTAAAGGGGTTGTCGAACGTTGAACGCTGGTACCTGCATCATTCGCTTGATTCCTCTGAAAATATCGTATCACTATATTTCATAGGTTGTAATTACACTAATCTAGTGTCACGAAATATTGATTGTGAAATGATAAAAAGGATAGATAGTTAACTATTATACAGTAATTGTAAAAAATGAAAACTATTTGTTTCTTGGAATTAAAATAATTATATAGAGATTCTTTCTAGCCATCGACGGATAATACCTGAGAACAAGGAACTGCATTGCTTTTTAAAAATCTCCTATTATTTTTGGTCGTATATATATCTCCCTCTTGAAAATGATTAGAACAAATTCTGCTAGCTTCACTCGGCAGCCAAAAGTCCTCTCGGCGATCGTTTTGTACAAATTGTATCCATTTCTCCCTTTGTGGATGATTAGGCCGCGGGAACCTTAAATCAGGTAGGTTGCTAACTATAAAGCTAAAGGATAACTAACCATTATTGTTAATATAATATTTAAGTAGAAATTCGTTAGTTGACAACCCTAAATCTAAAAAAGTGTATTAAACCAAATAAGAAATTAAGACGAAAAACTTTCCTTTGTTTAAAATAAATTATATTAAAGTAGTCGTAGACAACCCTAATACTAATATGGCCGACCGATAAGCACGTCGGTTTTAACAAATTAAATATTAACCTATTAAACGTTTCAATATTAATAAAACTTACCTATGGAACGTCACACCAGCAATTTTATCAATATTTTTTGTTGTATTTTTGCAATATCTCATCACACAAGACGGCATTTTTACTGGTTTTGAAAGTAATAACGCGTCTAATCTCTAGGAGCGCGTATGACAGACTGCCAACGGGTAGGACGTCGGAACTCCAATAACTTGGAACATGCTTGGCGCATCTTGAGTATTCCTTCTAGTAGTATCACACACTGCTAAAAATATGAACGTCGATAGCTTCTTGGATTCGGAAAGACGTCTAGAAAAAAGTATTCGAAGGATTTTCCAGCACGAAAAAAATTGCAAGTTTGCTAAATCGTCTATTTTTGTATATCTCTATAAACTTACACAGCCTGTAGTCTCGCAGAGATATATTATTTCTAGTCCCTAAAGTAACTATTGATCGTAGAGTAAAAATGAATATACTTACTTATCCAAATTTGTAGGATGTAGAAACTTTTGCCAGAAGTAAGTAATCATAATGCTATTCCTACAGATATTAGCAATATGAGGAAAAACCTGAAAAAAGGTACTTTCAACCCTTTACACCCTCAACACAACCCCACCCTTGAGGACTTTTAGTATGTTAATCTGGAAAACTACTGTAAAGTATAATTCTACCAATTTATTTTCAAAACTACACGATTTATTTTCCCCTGATTGCCGATATTCGGCTTAATTTGACCGTGTTGTGTTATAGTTATTTCCAAGGAGGTGGGTAAGCTCTCAGATTATTAAAACAGATCTCTGTTTTAATAATCTGAGGGTAAGCTTATTACTTCCCAACACAACTTACAACTCACAAGAGGTATACCTGCATGCAGGATCCGCAAAAAAAGGTACGGTAGGTCTATGCGTAGGTACAGTCGGCCGCAAAAGTCGATTGACACATTCAAAAGTGCAAAACAACGCGCTATAAGTCATTGTCACGACTAGAGAACAAAATAAACTTCACGTACAAACGATCGTAAAAAGCTTCAGTAAGTTAAGTAAAAGTACTTAAGTAAATTGAGTGTTCAGTTGTTTTGCACTTTTGAATGTGTTAATCGACTTTTGTGGCTGACTGTACCTATAGCTTAACAAAAAATGGACACATTGGATCAAAGGAAAGGTACGTGCCTACAGGATCAGTCGGCGGTGACGCATATTTCATTATGAGCGTGTTTACCTACACAATCCTGCAGTTGTTTGTGCCTTAATTTAACATGTAATCTTGTCTTACTTAAAAGAAATTGAATATTTCGAATTTGCGTCCGTTACTCAGTAAGTCATCAATGCAGATCTACTACACGCCAAAAAGGTTCTAGGTAAGGAGCGTAGAGACCTCTATTCTCCTTCTCTATTACCTCTATTCTCCTTGGTTCTAGGTTTATCTAATTAGGACCATAGTGCACAAATCATACAGTTACAATTTCGTTGGCAAAAAAGTTGTTATTACTTAATATTATTTATTTATTTATTTATATTTGGGAAACATACAATATCTCGATACACATTATACACATACATAAAAGTAAAACATAAATCAACAGTTTCCACTAAATAACTAAAACATATAATAAGTTACAAGACAGGAGTACATAATATTGAAAGCTGAGAGTAAACATATACACATTATGATTGTAGAGGTCAATAGGGGCGGCAAAATTTAAATAGCTACCGGCGGCCTTATGTCTAATCAACTGCGGTGGAGATATATTAATGCGAGGGATAGGTGGACAGGGGGTATGAGGTAGGAATGTTTATAATACGAATATAAGTATCGATAACGTATATAATGAAGCCTTTAGTGAGTTCGAGAACTCAAATTAACACGCTACTGTCGCGTGAACGTATGACGCGGCCAATGTCCAGCTAATGCTAGAAACCGGTAGGCTACATGACCCAAGCGTGCATCGAGTATATTTACTTACACTATTTATCTGTACAACAGTCCGATAAGTAGTATTTCGTTTAAAATTTAGCATTTATTTACTTTTGATTTCACCTACCTATCTATTGTTGCAGCTCGGAACAAAACTCAACTTTAGGGTCAGTCTTGTTTTAGTCATCGATTATACACCTAACATACGAGTAGGTAACATTGTAAAAATGTCTAAGAGCAAGTTAGAAATTCGTGTCGTGACATACATGTGTCCTAGTCATCCCGTTCAGCTTTATGAGTTAATTATGGAACTGATGGAGGACACTCTCGATTGTTATACCACTCTGCAGTACGAAAGTCGGAGTCCTGGACCAATTGAAGATAGACCGGATCCATTTTCTACAAACAAAGTCGACTTGGGTAAGTGACTATTTTTTTATTTATCTTGGCACTTCCTTACCTTCTTTTTAGCCAGTGTAGCCAGTTTTAAAACTAGCGAACCGCCCCCGGCTTAGCACGGATGCAATTTTCCTCTTCATAAGAACCTTACTTATATATTACCTACCTTATATTATTACCTACTAGCGACCCGATCCCGGCTTCGCCCGGGGTGCAATTTTTTTACATAAAAACCTTACCTGATTATCCCTCTATCCATGAGTGAAGACAGAATTAAAATCGGCCCAGCCGTTCTTGAGTTTTACGCTTAGCAACACATTTAGGGATTCATTTTTGTTTAAAATATAGATAACTAAGTACCCGCCGTTTAATTTAAATTGATTTTTTCTCTTCATGAGAAGCTTCCTTACATTTCAACGAATACTTATTTGATAAAAAAAAATATACCAAATTGATCTAGCCGTTCTCTTGTTTTGAGCTTAGCAACACATTTAGCGATTCATTAATTAAGTATATAGATATGCATGCATTTTATTATGACCGAATTTGAAATTATAGCGAATATAATTTTCAGCATTTATGAGTGCTTCCGAGTACATGAGGCTGCGTGCAGAGAAGAATCCTTATGTCGAGTTGTTGCCTGTGACATCAGTGATTGCTCATCAAATGAACGTGGAAAATAAACCCGGATACTTCTCAGACATTATTATACACAGCGATAAAAAGTAAGAATGAATACCTACATTTCTTTTCTCTGCTCAAATCCCGTTAATCCCTATTACAGGATCCGTTACAGTACACAGGATAGGCTACTTTTTTCTTTTTTTACGCGGACGAAGTCGCGGGCGCCAGATAGTATTTGATAAAATAAAGATGCCTGATTACTTTTTTTTCTTAAAAACTACCTAGTACCTACTTTTTTTTATAAATTAACGATCAAACACAAAACCATTGAATATTTTCACATCCATTGTTCTCTTCATAATTACTACAAAGTATACAAGAGGACAAAAATCTATTGTGTACATGTAAATATCACGTTTCAACTTTCAATATAATATTATTTCCTAAGCAAAATTAAATGGGTGGGTGCGAAGATAACGTTATCAGAGAGTCATTGCTCCTGATAAGAAAATAGTAATTCTAATATTATTTTAACAATTGACTACCAAACTGATAGAATAATTATTATAATAGTCTTAACAACTGTGTTTTCAGAGCTCATAACGTGAACACTTTATTGGACTTGAGAGGTTGCACTTTCGCATACAGTGATGAGAAATCTCTTAGTGGCAGTAAAATTGTTTTGAAAACGTTGAAAGCAAAGGGAGAGAACGCATCATTCTTTGGATCATTACTAAGTACATATTTATGAACTTTTGAATAAACAACATAATATAAAAACACTTTAGAAGGTTTTGGACAATTAATATGCTCATTTGAATTGATTTCAGAATCTGATTCGCACCTATCTTCGGCTCAAATGGTGCTTGCGAAACAGGCTGATTGGGCTGCAGTCGATTCCACAACACTTCTACATTGCAAAAAATATATGCAAGATGGTGGCAAAGATATTACAATATTAGAAACTTTGGGACGTTTACCACCATATCCTTTTGTTGTCAATAATAGATTACCAGGTAAGATTTATTCATATCTATGTACCAATATTCAGTTTGTTTGGTTGTATGCGCTAATCTCAGGAACCACTGGTTTAAATTGAAAAAATCATTTTGTATTGCATAGTCCATTTATCGAGGAAGGCTATAGAGAACGCGGAAGAAGTCGCGGGCACCAGCTAGTACTGAATATTTGATGACACTTTGTCCGAAATTTGAAAATATGAATATTATAACGCCCGACATCTCTATCTCTGTGACGAGAGGGGCGCCATCACGGCGACATTAGCACAATTTTTAAATTTTTAAACGGTCCTCGGGAACCTAACATTTTTGCAGGACAAAAAGTATCTATCTGTGTGCCCAAATTCATCCAAATAAGTTGAGCCGTTTTTGCATGAAAGAGTTAAAAACATACATCCTCACAAACTTTTGCATTTATAATATTAAAAAAAAATCGTATATTTATAAAAAAAAATTGGATTAATAGGATGCATACATTTAAAAAATATATATTTTTATACTTATAAACATAGGTCTATACTTATAATGTAATGACTTATATTTATTAAAGTTTTTGTTTATAAACTGTAATTTGTCAAACCTAGGTAATAGGCATTGTATTTTTTTAACGTTTTTGTAAACTAAATATTATAAGCTGTCAAGTTTCATATTAAATAAATAAATTATTTGACCTATTTTCAGTTGAAATTAAGAAAGCTATTACCGATGCACTTATGAATGTCTCACAAAACGCTCAATGGAAAAAGAGATTTGCTAAATTCGGTATAATAAAGTTTGATGAAAACAGCGATGCGGCCTATGATGGGCCGGCTGCACAGGTGTGGGCCGCCCCAAATGAAAAACTCAACATTCGATATTATTAGAGTGATCTTGTTTGTATGTTTAATTTATGTAATCTATATTTTATATGTCGATTATACACCAAAATATTAAATTATGCCATTGAAATGTTTTTTATCCTTATGTTACCGTTACATTTTTGTCTCTGCATGCTTATTTATGGCTAGACGGTCTCTTGCCTGATTTCTCTAAGGAGATATTTAAGGTTATCGTGTCTTTCTCTTTGGCGGCTTCAATTAGCATTTTTTTGGGCACTTTGACAACAGCCCTTAACACTTTAGGTGTCGCTTCTTTCGTTAGGTTTGGATCATTTTTCTGCAAGAGAATTAATAAAATTTGTTAGTAAAACGTTGACACTTAAATTACTAAAATCAAAGAAATAAAACCATATTATAAACATTAATTAAATAAATAACTATATTATTAACACGCCTACATATACATATGAAACAATAAGTTAAATATATATGAGGAAATTTGCCTCAATGAAAAAAATGACATATTTTTTTCTTGCTTTAAAGAAATAAACATATTGGACAGAATAATTGAATAAAAGCTAACATATCTACGTTAATTTTATAACTGAGTCTACAAATATGATTGCTGGAGTAACTAAACAATTCCACCGCCATTAATATGATTAATCTCTTCTTCGGATAGGGGTCGTCTTCGGTATCGGAGGGGAAGATCAATATCTTGAATTACACCTGTACTCATTGCTGCTGCGGGTTGTGCTTGCATAGGCTGAAAAAGAATATTATTTAATTTAGTATCAATAGTTTATTATTATTTTTTAACAGATGAGTATTGAAAATTTTCAATGCATTGCTATCTGTCCACGTAATCAACATAAAATATCCTCTTGAATGCCGGAACATAGATCTGTAATTACGCTGTTGTATTCAGGAACACAGATCTGTGGTCAGGCCTCGTTCAGGGATAATTTTTAATGAAATATTAAAATAAAGGAAGAATTTCAACATGCTTCAACTAATATTTTATGACTACTTATCGGTGACTTTTGTACTTATTGTGACTAAGTATTGGCATTCAAGACGATATATTATCATAAAAAAATATATGATAACACATTTAGTTGTGATTTAAATATTATTGTTGTGTGATTGTTGTAAATATGTAATTGTGATTTACATATTTACAGTTTACTGACCGTTTCCAAAATATAAGAGACAGCAGTATTTGTTTGTTAAAAATAAACTGTAGTAGGTAGTTGGGGAATGCACTCTTCAGTTAAAACTAAGTAGCCTGGTAATTAACCTTCTAAAAAACTAACAGTAAAAGAGCATGCATTGTTGTCTTTGGTGCATGAATAAGGCAAAGCAGAACCCATATTATGTTTCCATATTATGCCTGCCTGCTATTCTTAATATAACAACTAAAAGTTATATGTTAATGTTATGTGTAAATATCAGATTTGCTTAAAAGTCCTTGGTAGGCAGTAAAAAAATATAATTTTCTATGGTATGCAAATATAAAACAAACCTGGATGAAAGTAAATTAGTATTTTTGTTATGTAAGGGAGTAAACATTTATTCGGCTTATTTCAACTTTTCACCTCTCAAAAAAACGTCTGGAGTGCTTCGGAAAGCTGAACGGACTTGTATACATCTCCACAAAAAAAACCCGTTTTTTTTCTAGACAAAAGCTGCATTGAGCAGAATAAATGTACTTGCTTAATTTTTTCAAAAATTTTGGTAAGTTTATGTTAGAAAACCACAACACAGAGGTTATGTTATGAAACGAGCTATTATTGGATTTACCAAAATAAGTGTTAAGTATCAAATCAAATGTAGCATACCGCAGAAGGAGCAGCAGGTGGTGCTGCAGAAGTGGCGGCAGCGGGAGATGCAGAAGGTGCCCGACCAGAGGTTCCAAGGCCACCCTTACGAAATTTAATGACAGGGACGCGTCTAAGAACTGCTGTGAAATGTACCATATTTTAAACACTTATTTCAATACTAAACAATAGGATTTTAAGAAAATTTTGTTTTGGGTTGAATTTTATTTGACTGGTACCGATTTGATTTGATATTTTTATCTGTGACAGTGTGACTGAAGTTTCTGTAATGGCAGATTACATTGACAGTTGACAGTGACAACAGAGGAACTTCATACTTTTGAAAGTAACAAACAGAGTAAAATATTCAGAAAACTATTGGATTTTATGAATTGATTATTTAAATTCATTAATATGTAAAACTAAAATACATAAATAATACATTAAAACAAGGCACTGACCTACATATTCCTTTCAGTTAATATTAATATTAAGTTCACTCTCCGAAACACGAGCTTTTATTTCACGGTGGTATTCTATGAGGGGTGGTTACTACCACCAGACGGGCTACCCAAATAACTGCTAAATCCAGTGTGCCCTGCCACTACTTTCCAGATCCAACTTTGAAAAGTTCATTTCCAGATTTGATCTCCACGGGAATCGACCCCGGGAAACCACCTAGAAGGTTTAAGGCAAGCATTCTAACCAGCTAACCACCCGTCCAACGGTATCAGCAAATTTTGTATATATATACCCTTTTCGAATCCAGTACAGTAGGGAGGTATCTATTATTCATTTTTTGCAAACTTGAACAAGATTGAAGATATTGGCACGTGCATTCATAGTATAGACTTGCATGTATAGACATTCAGTTAAAATCATGATCGGTACCTACTGTAGTGCAGAGATGCGCTGTTGTTTTCTAGTTCTACTTTGCAGAACTTTATTCATGGTCCGTGTTTATTCAGTTTGGAAGTAAGTGTTCAAAAATAATAATAAAAAAGGCGATTTATAAAACTTTTTAGTAACTTTTTATATAAATAAATATTAACTTTAAACAAGAATCAAACTTTTACGACTGCTTTTCCAGTGTTCTCTCCTCTTAATACTCCAACTAAGGCATCCACCATATGATCAAAACCAGTGTAGACTTTTTCTTTATATTTCAATTTGCCTTCCTGTATCCACTCGAGATTTGCATTAATACCTTCGTCCCACCGATCCATCCAACGAGGTACTAGAAACCCTTCCACTTTTAATTCTTTAAAAACTATCGCTGGTTGTACGATGGTTACTGAAAAAGAACAGTTTTTTTCATCAATAGAATTAGTCAAAAATAGACATTCTCGTATTTCTCTTTTGAAACTTTGATACACGGGTGGGATGATCACGATGAATATCATCTCAGCCGCAGGACGTCAAAAGTAGCCTGGATCAAAGATTTAAATCTGAATTTCTGAAAACTGTCCACGTAATGTATGTATGCAACGTGAACCGCTCACTGCTTTCTGCAATCTACAAGCGACTAAGCGGGAAGAGAGAGTGAAGTCGTGTAATAATGTCCCTGCGACCCCGAACATCAATGGCCGCGATGATAGAAAGTGGTTGGGTTTTAACCGGTAGGAATCCGGGCACTGCCGGGCATCCAAGAGGGTTTCCCAAAGGTTAAAAAAAGGCGGGAAGAGTGAGCTCACTCTTCCCAATGATGACACACTTTCGGCCGCTTGAAGAAAGTATGGCAGAGAGTATCTGTGATTTAAATCTTTGACCTGGATCCAATGTCGACCCAAGGCCCTTATCAGGTCGTCTGACCAACTTGTGATGTGAGTGGACGTCCTGCCCTGCCCTGACGCCCTGCGCTACCGGTCCGTGGTCTCCATTCAAGAACCTCTCGGCATCAAACAACACGGCACGGAAACAATGGTTTAATTCAGTTTAATTATACCGAACGTAATAGTGATTATTGCAAAGGATAGAGCATAGTTAAATAGAATGAATGAATGAGATAGTACCATTAAGTTAAGTATTTAAAAAAACACCTTTTGGTAATCCAACATCATTGTAGGAGGAAATAGATCCACAAACCGCTACTCTTCCGAACTTATTCATGTTATTCATTATAGTTGTACTTATCTCGCCTCCGACCTGTAAATTTTAGTTATCAACGTACTTAATTAATTTAAATGCTCCCCGGAAAGAAAAGATCGTAACCACATACATTGTCAAAGTAGCAGTCAACTCTTTTGGGAGCGGCTTCTTTGAGAGCGTTTCTAATATTTGTTGTTTTGTAATTAAATGCATAGTCAAAACCTAAATCTTTTTTCAAATATTCACACTTTTCATCCGATCCAGCGAAACCTATAACTTTTAAACCTGCAACGAAAAAATATCATTTTATTTATGGATGTAAAATTTTATCATACGAGTATAAATATTATAATTTTATCACATTGCAGATATATCGTAATAAAAATAAGTACACTTAATCTATGTACAGGTGAATTTAGCAAGTGCATAAGTAATCAAGTAAAATACCCAGTATTTTTCCTATTTGTCCAACATGAGAGCCGACAGCACCTGCTGCACCAGTAATGACCAAGGTCTCGCCGGATTTCGGCTGACATATTTCTTTTAACCCAAAATATGCTGTGTTTCTGAGGAATCAATAAGGTGTTTTCATGAAGGTCTTCTATAAAAATTATATGAAGTCATAAAATACTTATACCTATCTATGAATTTTTCCCAGATAACGTCAGCGATAAATTGAGCGACATTTTCTTGATTTATGAGACTCGTAATAACGATGATAATAATCATGAGTTAGTTATAATTATTACTGAAATATTACGAGATATTAGGATGATTTCGCAGTTTACTTTTAAAATGATTTACTAGTCCAGAAGCAGTGATAAGAAGCTTTCCTCGAAAACATTTAAGAGATTTTAAAGGAAGACTGGGCTAACATCTTTCTTGAAAAGTCTTGAAAACAATAATTCACGATATTTTACGTACCCTGGCATACCAAGTACACCCAAAGCGAGAGATATAGGATGTGGACTTATATCTGGAATAAGTGTTAAAGGCAGAAGCTCTATGCCTTTATTTTTTTTAGGATCATAAATTGTGTGAGTCCGCCATCCAAATGGCCCAGTCACGTATTTACCCTCAGGATAGTTTTCATTTCGACTACTTATAATTCTGAAAATGATAATGTTCATTCATACCCATATTATGTTACATATTGATATATACTAGCTACACGCTCCCGGCTTCGCCTGGTTTTACAATAAAAAATATCCTATCTTATCTTTTAAGTTGGACTAAATTGCACATAGGTAGTTACGAAGTTTTATCAAAATCGGTTCAGTAGTTTAGGAGCAATGTTTGTAATGAAGTAGGTAAATGATAATAATTAATGATAATTTTTTTATTATTACAGATTTTTTTATAAGTGGGTATTCCCACTTTATTGAGGTAGTAAAAAGAAAGCATACAATGTTGTGTTTTTATAGGATGTATGATGTATGTATGTACCTATATTATCAATTGGTCTCGTGTAAAAGATATAGGTAGGTAAGTATTAATTATATTCATTCCGAGATAATTATATTGGGTTTGTTTGTCGTATTTTTTCTCTTTTGAACATCTGAACTGAAAGCGACATTGGTAGGTATATACCTACCTAGTCTACCTACAATAAAATACAAGCAAACACTCGAGTCAAGTATATATTTCGTATAGTATCGCATTAGAAAAATATTAAAATATGACGTTTAAAAACATACTTTGCAACTTGGCCTCCGATCATATCTGTAGGTAGTTTATATCCAATCATATAAGCACGCATATACGGGTCTACACTAAGATACACTGCTTCAGTTAATATTTCTGAAAACCAAGTTAAGTTAAAATTTAATTAACAAAAAGTATACTGAGTACATAATAAAGAATTAAGTTACCTCCATCTTTTAAATCCGGAAGATCCTCTTCTACAATTTTAAAGTCGCTTTTTTTCGGTTCGCCTTCGAAATATTTTGTTAAAACATATTTACTTGCTCGCACTTTTCCGCTTACTCCAGAATATAATCTTTTAGAGACAACAAGAGATACAGTAGATAATTTTGAAAACATTTTGATACCTAATTGAAGATAATTTTAATTTCTAGTTACACCTATACCTGAAAAAGAAAACAGTAAGTATGTAAGTATGACTCTATGTACGAATCTGACACTTAATATCTGTGAATCCAAGCCATGATAACAAGCTTCATTCCCTTGCGATTCCATTCTTTTTCTTTATAAAATTTGATTAAAAAAAACATAAATAACCAAAACAAAATGGCTAAACACAATTTACACAATGTTTGCAGTTGCACCTTATTTAGTGTAGAAGTAATGTAAACTAAATATATTGCATTATTGTTTTGTAAAAAATTGTTTACACTATGAATACTACAGAAGTTTTTAATTGTGTTTTGTGTAAAGATGTGTTCGATGATAGAGAGTCATTACAAGTCCATTTCAGGTAAAGTAACAAGCATTAAATGAAACACACAATTTTAGACGTGTATAAATACTTTATAATTCAATATTTTTTGTAGGAAACACGGCGATCCCAACTTCAACGTGGCTATAAAGCAAAGAAGCAAACAATCGTATGAATTGCCAAGTCCAAGTACTCACAAGTCGGAAGAGGCGGTCAGTTGCGATGTTTGCGATGAACAATTTCAGTCAATATCAAAAGCGATAACACATAAACACAAGGCTCATCCGGACCACGAGTCGAAGTATTTCTGTCCGTGGTGCGGAAAACTTTTCACGTTAAAGGTACGTACGCAACAACCTATTTATTACTGGGCGTGTAGTATTTACGATTACATACGATACGACTTATGTACCTCCCCACTATTCTTTTTATCACGAACAGTAGGTATATTATTATTTCCTTAAACTGGTAAAAAAGAAAAAAAAGGTGCTTCATTTTAGATAATGCTTATACATTTCTAATTCAGATGTAGTATTTATTGACAGATTATTTTCTTTCCTTTAAATAACGCATTGTAATCACTGATCTGTTTTATTAAATTATTTCAAGTATTTTTCAAAAGAAATGTTCTATAAAAAATCAGTTTGTAAATATTGACTTGGTAAACATCTCTTGGGCAATCGAAAAATTTTATAATTTGAGATGTAATAGCATATTTGTGTAAAATGTAAATGGTCTCATATAATAGTACAGTAAGCAATATTATTTTATATAGATGTAATAAATTAAATTTAATAAAAATTAAATTATATCCCATTGAGAAAAGTGGTCTTCTTTTCATTCTTTCCATGTGAGGGTTACACCTACTTAAATAATTAATAATGATAAATAATGAATGAGAACATTCATGGAATTCTATTCATTTAGGGCCTCTTTCGTTATCTGTCAAGTAGGCTAACTGTCATTTAAAGTCACCGGTAACCGGGGATAATGGATTAATGGAGCTGATATACCTTTGTTTGTATGGTAAGAGTCCCAACCATGAAAAGAAAATAATAATAAAAAATTGCCTATTGAAGGATGCACTTGCCTACTGAGTGCATAATTTAATAAAACATAAAATTATTTCTAAAAGTAACTAATCAACACTTGTAGTTGGTGAAAGAGGCTCTTAGAAGACTAGTAATTTACAAAAAAACAAGTGAATCCTATCCAAGACAGGCCTATTGAACACATTGTAGGTTAAACATGTGATATTTATTTAAACACAAAAAGAAAAATTGAAAATAAGGCCACAAATAAGATTGTTTTCTACTTTGTAATATGATGTAATAAGTAGCTTAAATCTATTTTTATATTGATTTCAGCATCTCTATAATAAACATATACAAGCAAGTCATGACAGTGCACAGGTACAAATCACCTTCCACTGTGACACTTGCATTGTTGATTTTTATAGTGCAGCAGCTATGAACTATCACAATACCTTTTTCCACAAGCAAGAAACAGAATTATCCAATGTGGGAGATTCAAAGAAGCTAAAAATGTATAATAAGGTAAGCGCTTTCTATTAACCTTTTAGCTGCCAGAGACAATTATTTTATGTCCACTTCGGCGGATATATACCGGACACATTTCTCTACTTGTATAAAGTTTATTTTCAAATCATTGATTTATTTTGCACGCTTGTATGAGTTTATAAGTGAAAGTAGCCACTAACCGTCATCTAGTTGATAATTAAAACCTCACAGACACTGTTTTAAAATGTTAAATTTTGATAACTCTACTTTTTTATGCCTTTGTTTACAAAGTGCTATAATATAATTGACATGTGAATTTATTTTCTCATGAAATTTTGTATAGGATGCCCTTGCCGTTACATTATTTATTAATTTTTAATGATTTTTTCCCATTATTTTTCAACAATAAACAAGATTTTCTGTTTTATTCCAGTTATAACATTTATTTTCCTTATTGCATACCAACAATACTTTCCGCAATTAATTGTTATCATGTTAATTTGTATTATTTCAGGAATTGCTACCAATTTATTACTGCCCCTTTTGTGGAGATGAATACAATAACAAAGTTAATCTTCATGTAAGTAAATTTTATTTTTCCTTGGAGAAATACCAAGAATGTTTATTTAAATGTGGTTCCATGTGTATATAACGTGCAGAGTTCAGCATTTCTTCACACCCTTTTTTTTTAATTATGTAAGCAAGTAGCTACTACATAAATTTTTAGATAAGATCATTTGTCTGATAAATTGGAAATAGATAGAGAGGTGTTCTTTAGTTAGCAAAAGCAAGGTAACGGTGTGAACCTGCTAACCACTTTCGCATACCTACTCATTGAATTGTGTACCTTTTTGTGTAGTAAATAAGTTCTATATTGTATTGTTACGACTTACGACGTTACCTTAAAACGAGACGCAATGCGAAGATGCTTGAAGCCGCCGACATCACTTCCGCGTACTCACTGAATCTTTTTATATAGTACTAGCTGTTGTACGAGACTTTTATAAAATACTAGCTGGTGCTCGCGACTTCGTCCGCGTTGAAAAGTATAAAACACCATCTACTAGCGTAGTGGATCGCTAAAAATATCACTAAGCCGTTGTCATGTTAGTCGCTTCACCTGATTTTGGATAGATGGCGCTATCTCCTGGGCCAAGCCGCTTTAGATTTCCCGTAGGAATGAAGCATTTTCCCGCGGTAAAAAGTAGCCCATGTTCATCACAGATAATGTCGGCTTCTAATGGTAAAGGAATTTTTCAAATCGGTCCAGTAGTTTCGGAGCCTATTCAATACAAATAAAAAATCAAATCTTTTCTCTTTATAATAAAATAAAAATATAGCTTATGTTACTCGCTGATAATGTAGCTTTCTATGGGTGAAAGAATATTCAAAATTGGTCCAGTAATTTTTGAGGTTTTATTCATTACAAATATACGAATATCTCTGTATAGGTACAAAAAGTTCTTAAAATAAATGCATTTCGTTGAGAGGTGATGCTAAGGGTTAATAAGCATTACATTAGCTACTTTTACAAGTTGCACACTTTGACTTACAGAAACATATGAAAGACGAACATATGGATGAAAACCAAAGTCCAGATGAAGTGCTCCGGTGTCCATTGTGTGAAGCGATTTTCTATCACTTAGATGCATACGAATTGCATTTAACATTTCACTCACTGGACGACCGATACAACGAAAAGGAAGAATTGTATGTATTTCCTTACATTTCACGTGAAAAAATTAGCCGAATGACAGTATTGTTGTATGTTTAAGTGATGAATATTTTTCAGATTGGCAACATTATCGGAGATATCGTTGGAAGCTGTGCCACCCCTAATGGAAAAAGTGGAAACATGGGAGCATGCACCAGACACTGAAAGTTCGGCCAACGTAATGGGTATAGTAAGTATTTCAGACTTTAATAAATTGGAAATGAGTTTTATGAGAACTATCAATATATTTTCATTCATTATTTCTGTCATTCAGGATAAATTCCTGGAATTAGGAATGGAGGAGTCCAACAACTCAAGCGGTGAACAGATGTCTGAGAAACACATGTCCAAAAAGAAGAAAAAACGAAAAAAGTCTAAAAAATCAGCCATCACATTAGATGAATTTTTAAGCATGAACCAAGATGTGTTTGGCGAAGGACTAGATTTTGAAGGCATTGAAGAGGTACCAACAAGAGTTATTGCAAAGCAAATTAAGAAAAGAAGGATGAAACCACCACCCACAGAGGTTAATAAAATACCCGTCGCCAACTCCAATGATATAGAAAAATTAAAGAAACAAGGCATATCAGTAAAATTAAATTCAAATATCAGCAAAAAACCAGGTGCTATAAATGCTGATCCTAAATTAACTGTTCCCTTAAAAGCTAAAACTCAAATTCAGTCCAATGTAATAAGCACTACAAACGACGTATTATCAAAACTTTTAAACCAGAGTAATAATCAAATAAAAATTGTAAAAAAATCTGTACAAGAAAATAAAACCGTCAAGGAAGAAACGAAAGAAGAACAAACAGTTTTGCCCCATTCAGATGCAAACAACCAAAATGCAGACGCACAGAATAATTTTCAAAAAAATAACGTAAGCGCTTCGCATATGTTATTAGAAGACGTAATGAAATCAGGCGAAGAAATGATAGACACAGTAACCAAAAATGACGAGTTTGTTGATAATAATATGGATTTGAATGAAGAATGCGAAGATTCTTTGGAAAACGACGACATTAATCATTCAGATTTCGAGAGAGCAGAAAATATTGACGATGTCAATAAAAAAACGGTAGATTCATTGAAAGCTCTAAATAAAAATATTACGGTGAAGTCGATACAAAAAACCACAAATTCAGAAATTACGGATGATTCATCTAAACCTGGCTTGGGTGATGTTTTTGACCAAAATAATAAAGAAGAGAAAATAACTGGAAATGGAAATGCAAATATAATGGCATTGAAAAAATTAGGTAGTCAACTTAAAGTCACAAAAACTGTAGAAAGAAAATGCCAAAATCCTTTAGGCGTTGACATTCAAAAAGAAGCACATGAATTCGTCAAAGATGGTGTAATACAAAAAACAATCGCTCAAGTCAAACCAGCTAGAACGAACCAAGAGAAACAAGTAATAAATAAATCAATAGACCCTTCAAAAATTTTAAACCATCAAATTACGATAAAATCTGTACCGACGAAGAAATCTCAAAACCCAACTTTCACAGACAATTGTGAAGAACCGGAATACAATGAAGATACAAAATCACCAGTAAATAAGTCGGAAATACCTTCAGACGATGAAGACGTAGACGACAAACCTTTAATGACTGCTCAGAAAAACCTAGAGGCTGAAACAGACAAGAAGAGTGGTGACAATACACAATTATCCTCAAGTATTAAACTCCTCAAACATCTGAAAAATGTTACGGCAAAACCGGTTGCCATCAAAGTTGCGAATCAAACGAGAGCTATAGAGTGTGTTCCAAATAACAATGAACACAATAAAGGAGAAATTTTTAACATAGACGATTCAGATAGTGAAATTGATGATCAACATACTACTAAACCTCAACCAGTGTCAAAACAGTGTCCTAAAATTGAAAATGTCAAAATTAATAAGCAACCATTAAAGACACCATCAGCTTTGAACAATATTGGTAAACATATAACCGTAAAATCTAATAAAATACAGCCACCTCTTTCGAAACCTGATAATGTATATACTTATTTAAATGACAATTCTGATGAATTTGATGATGAAATGGAAGAAAATGTCGCTAAAAATGTTAGTACATCAACTCTGAAACAGAATGAGACAATGAATACTTTAAAAAAATTAGGCCAACATATAACTATTAAGGGGAATAACTCGTTTGCTAATACTCAGATCATAAATTCTTATGACTCCGATGATAACTTGGCACATGAAGATGGTGACTCTGATGCTGATCAAGTTAAAATAACAGAATTACAGGAAGAGAATAATCACGCGGAGACTCCAACACTTGCTCATAAAATTAGCAGCAGCACACCTGCAAGTGCGATAGTTCAATTTCCAAACGAATCAAACAGCGATAATGACGAGATTAACAACTATGAAGATGAGGATTTTCCTGACATTGAAGATCAAATTACATCCAGTAAATTAGTAAAAACACAAAACGAAAAAGTGCAAACAAAATTTCCTCTAAATTTAAATAGATTTCAAAATGTCACAATAAAGTCACTAAATGAAAAGAAAGACCAAGCTAACTCCAAAATTGATGTACCTTCGACATCAAAGGATGTTAAAACTAATATCAAAACAAATCTTAAGAACCAGACAGTGAGTGTAGTCAAACCAAATCAGAAAGTTTCTGTGGCAGCCAATCAGGTGGACACAGTCAATAAGCAGGTCACAGTGAAATCGTATCAAACACAGACAATAATAGAAGAAGTTACAACGACAGTCACAAAAACTGTCAGAACTGTAAACCAAACAGTACAACAAACTAGCAACGGTAACCAAACATTAGCAATTAGACCTCAGGCATTGCAAGGACCAAAAACACAAAAGTTTCAAGCCAGAAACATACAAGGAGCGATTGTTAGGCATCCTACACCAAACGTTCGACCTGTAGCCGTCAGGCCTTCGAACTTTATAAGGCCTGGAACGCCTGTAAGGTCTTCAAATGCGTTGGTGCCAGTTAGGGCGGCTAATATAAGACCCAATAATCCAAAACCAACAGTCAAGCCTTCAACGTCTACATCGCAGAGTCAAGTGACTGGACGACCATTAAAAGTATCCCCAAATGTCTTGAATACGACAGCAAAACGTGTGAATACAAATAACGAATGCAGCGTATACAAAAAGCCAGACGAGTTCTTGGCAGGTTTTGATAGTGACGATGAGGATACGGGACAGCAATATGCATCGACATCTCATTCTACCAAATCCAACTTTATGAGCATGACTAAAACGGTGCAGGGTGGTTCTACTGTGATATCAACTAAAATGAGTGCCACTTCTCAACAATTGAATAGATTGAGTAATGTGGCCGGTTTAACAATAAAAAGTAATCAAGTTAAACAGTCGATGCAAACGAAGAAAAAATGCGAAAATGTTGCATCGAAACGTGCATTGGAAGCTATAGAAAAATTGCAAATGCAAGGACTCCTCGTGAAAAAACCTCGCGTGGACGAAGAAAGCTGTGAGGATAATTGGATGTCTGGTGAGGAAGAAGACGAAGTAGGTCAGAATTTAGCAGAGTTTGATGAATGATAAGTCATCAAACTCTGAAGTGAAATGAATGAAGTTTTTGAAAAATACAATGATAAGTGTTCTTTGTATTTTTTAAAAAGGTTTAAATTAAAAGGGCTAGAGTTTCAAGGGGATGGAGCATTTTTTTTTGTTTTTACTTACGTGATACTATATTTTGAACTTAATAGGTACTGTGTTTTGTGAAAGAAAAAAAGAACATTAATGAAAAGAATAAAAGGAAATGAAGAAATATTTTCTGAATCGAAAGAATAATTCGATTGAAGTGTTTTTTTTGTTTGTGTACTTCAGTGGGAAGTAATTTTATTTATATCTTTTAAGTAAATTGTTAAAAAATTATCTCCGTAGTGATTGGATTTGATGATTGTTAAGTGAACTACGGAGAATATAATAGGTATTAGGAATGTAAACGAATGAACTATTAAATATGTGTGAATTTTGGATGTTGTTCTAGCGGAGTTTAACAATTACACAATATTCGGTCGGAGAAAAAAAGTGTGTTTGTATTTCATATAAAAAATTAAGAAATCTTATTACGATCTCTAAGTTCTGTTTGATAACTTGTTGCCATCTTGTAGTAAAGGTCAAAAATTTTGCAATAAGTGTTTTGACAGTCCTATCTTGGAAGTGAAACTTATTTTGGCGACAAATTTTAAGGTCAAATTTTGTGTGACGTTTCAGTGTAACGATCCACATAACTTTTGTTTCTGTATGAAGAATTTTCACTATTGACTCGCATGCTTATTACTTTGTACACGCGATTTGTTTTAGCAACTTAACAGGTATAGACAATGAAGTATGATTATAAATAAAAAAAATTTTCTTCCCGACCTAATATTGTCATGATATATTTGACAAAAATGAAAAAAAATTTTTGTCGCAACTAAATAATTTATAAATATTTATTGTAAATACTTAAAACATAAAAGTTTTTGTTATTTATAGTTATAAGCTTTAGTTCCTGACTGTACACAGTTGCGATATTGATTCATTTTTGTAACTTGAAAGACTGCACATAAAAGCGCCGTTCAAAATGAGATGAAAATTTTGTGTTTTTATTTTCCCTTAAACTTTCATTTGAATTTAGGATAGGAGTAATAGTCTTGGAAGGGATAAAGAATAGTTAGTCGGGAAGGGGGTCGCATTCAAGCGGAGTCTCAAGTTAATTAGTACAGGATATAGCAGAAGTACTTGGCTACACCTATGCCTGCGTAACTTAAAACTTTAAAGAAACATAACCTTACGATTAGTAATTTATTAATTACTAGCTGGCGCCCGCGACTTCGCGTTTAAAAAGAAAGGGACTAAGGGAGGCGACGACGGTAGCCACCTACCCAAGTGGAACGTCAGCCTGTCCACCTTATTATTTCACTGTACATAACCATCGGTAGTACTTATTCAGTGCGAAATCTAGAAATCCGGACTGTAACTGGATTAAATTTAATTAACAATCAGATAAGTATTTAGTATAAAGTTAATCTCATAATAACAACGAAATTATTATTTCTTTATATTATATTTAGATAAAATTTATAATAACACCATAATAATTATATATATTTTTTCAAACACCGTGATATATCAAAATATAAACAGATTTTCCATGATGTTGACTAATTCTCTATAAGTTAGGCCGCATTCCCGTTTATTCTGTTTTGGGTTCCACTTTATTTTGTCTCCACTTTTGGTCCTGCAATCGATACAACAAATTTGATAATCGTCACACTACCGAACTGATGGCAGCGGGGCAGACTGACCGTCACACCAGTGTGATCTTTAGGAGTTCTATTTTATCAAACCGACAAAAAGTAGAGATGGTAATAAGTCTTTCTTAATTTCAGTTCTTTGCTGTGTGTATTTCAGATTTCGTAAATGGGGAAATAGACGTTTTTATTTTTTCACACTTTTTATATTTTCAAACTTAAATATCTTCGTTACCAAATGTTTTCCCAGTAAAATCTATAATTTGTTTTTACCTAATGGTTAAAATTTCTCAGGTGGGGCTCACCTTAACTTTTATAGTCAATTTCTGCTCCATTGTGTAGAAAGCAACGTAATTTTTTAACTGAACTGACATCCTTGACATGAGGGAACTTATGTGGGTAGTTATCATAGTAAAGTTATCAATACTAATTGGGGATTTAAAATGGTGCGACAGTTAGAAAAATAATATAGCAGTAGCACCAACTGCCACACAAGTGTGACGGTCAACCTGCCGTCGATGGTAACCGCATCTACTTTCTAATCGTTTTTAAATATTGAAGTTACCATCGAATACTTACTGAATAGGTATTCTACCACAAAGCTCTATTCTTAATAATACCCATAAATTAAACACTCAATTGGGAAAATAAGCATTCAGGTAACCTAGGATCATGCGAGTAGCTAAATATGTGGACCCAAAAGCAGCTATTTAAACGCACACAGTCTAAACTAGATAACTTATGTAAGACAAAGTATTTTTAAACGATTTGACACCACAACAACTACTGCAAACCAAATGGTGAGATGGCAAATACAAATAGAGGTACAACACGGATATAGGTCATATACTTAAAAACATTTATTACTAACATATCAGGAGGCGACGAAGGGCATGCGCAGATTACTAAATTTTACTAATACCTGTAAAAAATCTGGGAAATTTCTATGTCCTTGGCTTGTTATTGGGATTAAAAATGAAAGTTTAAGTACCCATTCTTTTTCCATACATATATATCACTTACCCGTCACCAAATTCTTCTAAAAGGCGATGACCTTTGAAATTACTATAACGTAAGGTAGGTAGATCAACAAAATGTACCCCTTTCTCATACATTTAAATTCATTCCTCTAAAGCTGAAGACATTGACATAGACAAAACGGTGAAAAATGAATCACATCACATAACCCCTTAATTATAAATTACACTAAAAATTCAATTTTTTTTTTATAATATCTCAACACCCAATCAATTTCGGAAAATAAATAACGCCGAGATTTCGACAGTGTATATCCCAAATGGTGCATTTGTGATCATTTATCATGATTATATGCATGTGAAGATGTACATATTATTATGTCGCAGAGACGTACCAAAGTGGCGATCTCGTTTGACAGACGGTACGCAATAGCTCGTAATTTGTATCTCAGCTTCTGTCCGCCCTTAGTTTTCTTGCGCACAGTCACGGAGTAATGTATCTATACAGAGAGACAGCTCCCTAGAAGCTTAAATTTTATTAGCCTATTCTTGTAGGGCTCCCAAAAATTTATTTTTATTTTTATTTAAGTTTATTACTAGAGATCGGATTATATCGCTGCTTAAAAACTAAACGGCCACAAATCAAAATTACACTTTTTATAGGAGAACTTGAAAATTAAATTATTTTTTGTCTATATTTTTCTTATTTTACAAACTATAAACATCTAACCTAAGTCTCTTTTATATTCTATTTATAATGTTATTTAAATATAACTAATTAATTTATATCTTACATGCAGAAATTAAATAACAATAAACATCCTTTACATTTTTCTTATTAGATATTTATCAGATATACTCGTACCTAAGCATATAAGTTACTTTTGAACAATTATTACTCGATAGCCCTTATATTTTGTGACTATTAATTACATTTAGTTGGAACGCAGGGTGAGTGCACTGCACTCGGAAAAGGAAAAAGTAGCCTATCTAGTGTCATGTATCTAATGACGCGAGTTTTGTGTTTGTAGTACGTAGGTACTCGCGTCATTCGCCTCGCGTGCGTCTGAGTCCCTGTGACATGTACCCTCGGAATTGCCGAGGCCGCCCGAAACATACCTTCGGGTCACGTTCGTGAACCCGTCGGTGAAAGGTCACGCACACATAGCTGCGCATGTAGTGAAGTGCCCGGCGCCGTGCGCTTGTTGAAGCTGTTTCTCAGTACTCAGTGGCACAGTCCTCAATAGAGTGTACGTGTTGCCACAGAACAACGAAAGGAACAAAACGGCCAAGTAAGAAATCTGGATTTAAAAACACAAGACAATAATTAAAAGAAAATATATGCCACAGAAAACAATTTTATTAAATTATTTTGTATATATAAAAAAATATCTACAAAGTAAATTATTCAACATAAATATGCACTGATATTTTATGCTGATTATAATACAAAAAAAAAAATCTCTTAAAAATAGAAAATTTAGATGTTTCATTAATTTTTATAATAAACAATACAAACGTTGAATAAGTAAGTAATTATTAAGTTAAGGGATATTTTCGGGCGGTTTAAGATCAATTTGTTTTTGCGGAAGTTAAGACAATCTTCCTGTATTTATTGCTAAATTTATTAAAAGGAAACAGTGTTTGGTTTTCTCAAGAAGACGAAGAATAATAAAATTCAATATAATTTAGTACTATGTTTAGTTTAATAACATAATATTTATTATTTGGGTACACAAAAGATCTCAGAAACTTATTTATTATTAAATCCAACACTGCTCACATTTTTAAAAAACACTAGCAATCCGCCCTCTGCTTTGCACGAATGCAATTTTTTTCAGTAAATTTTATGTAAGTATAAACCGTTCTGGTTTATCGCCCTTTCGGGAGGTTCTGTATTTAATGTATACAAAAGTTGACCTAAATGTTTATATGCCACATGTAGTATATTAGTAATAATTTTATTTGTTTTTGTATATTACTTTTTGTATTACTTAATGTGATTAGACTCGAAGGACCAACCTTTAACACAACCCTCTCTAATTAGAGTAAAAAAATATAAGAGTTTATAAAAGATCAGAAATATGCCAGATCATACAGAAAGCAAATTTACTATTGTAATAAAATAATTGTCTATTTTCCTGAGGATTAAACTATAAAAAAATCTGTTGGTATAAAAGAACCAAATAGTTTTGTTTCTGTAGCAATTAATATTTCCATGTAAAAAAAACATCCCCCAAATGCCGACCGTGTTACGAAACTTGTTGCCAATTCACAGTCATATAAATAAACTATGCATTACCTTTTCCATTACATTTGTAAAAAATTATTAAAAGTACAATCATGCTAATACAAACTAAAAACACTAATATATACATACACCACACAAAACAGTGACTAGTCCCATAACTATATAACATACAGAGCTTAATTATGCAGATAGTCTTCGTGCTAAGTTTCGTTGATATTCTGAAATAATATTATGTCGAAATTATGCCTTCAGTCAAACTATTCAGTACCTACTTATGTATAAATTATTCAAGAGATTCAAGATTATTTTATTGTCCAAACTTTTTAGTAAATATTTAAAGACATACAATTCAAATTTGTGCGTTGAAAAGTGGTAAAAATTTACATGTTACCCCTTGAAAAGTATATTTTTCAAGACTTGTAATATAGATTTGAACAAAGAGAACAAACGCTTTTTTTTTCTTTAAAAGTTGATAATTCTATAATAACCACACTAAAATTAAATTAATAAATAGTAAAACACAATATCCTTTAAATAATACCTAAATATTTAAATAATGAGGTCGCATTCTCGTCAAGAGACCTCAGCTTAGCCCGAGGGTTAACAATTTATAATCACCGTTGGTTGAAACATAAAAAAAAACATGCACTTTAGTATTTTTCCCATAGCATAGGTAAGGTGACATTTGATTGCACCAATTTCACGCATGTTATATAAAAAAAAACTGTCAGTCGTAGGACTGAACGTCGTAGGTGAAAACTATGGAAACATTACCACTATGACATTCGATTTCGAACATTTTATAGCCATCTTTGCCATTGGGCGCTTTTCATTGAAACGACACGACAGCACTCACCGGCACGACGCCGGCAGAACGCTCTTTCATTAGCCCGACACGGCCAGGCCAGGCCCGGCACGGCGGCTTTATTTATTTATAAAGTGGGACGTGGGCAAGTAAGAGCGATGGTAGCCTATAATAACTGATTGTATTTGTTATATTTATTGTATTTGATAATCAGAACTACTAACCTAACAGTTATAATCCTCCTAATAAATGGTTTAATACATAATAAACCTAATGATTAAGTATATAATAAACAATAATAAGACCATTAAACTAGTATGTACGTAGTACATTATAACTCAAATGAATATGTCTTACTCGTTTTCTTTTTTCGATATCAACCATTTCTATATACGTACCTATCTTCTAAAAACCGCGGGGAAGTGGGAGGGGGCCACGGGATCAAGCCACTCGCACGCGCACAAAGAAACTTCCATCTGTACACAACACATGCATGTCGTCGCCTACAGCGGTATGCCGTCGTGCCGGGTCAGTGAGACCGCCGTGCCATACAACTTCATAGAAATTTGCAACCACTCGAGCTGTGTCGTCTCAATGAAGAGCGCCCTTTGTAGTTAATGTTATTATACACTAAGAAGTACGTAGTAATTCGGATAGATGGCGCTTATTTCATGCAGTTAAACGTCACTGAGGATGTCGTTCACAGAGCGTGACGTCCGAGTTCAGTGTTTTATCCCCATACTAAATTTTAATGGGAAATACAATTATTTTTAAGATATTTTACTATGTTTTTCAATAATTCAATCTCATCGGCGCTACGTGTCTAGTAACTTCAAATACCAAACGTCACCGTACCCATGCTATGTGTAAAATAGTATAAACACACGTATTGCATGCATTTTTCTAAAACATGAATCTTTCTAAAAATAATAGAAAGAGTGACTCCTGTAGCCAAAAGAAAGCTATTGTAGTGGATTTATTTATTTGTGCTTTTTCATAGCCACATGTTTCGATTACACGTGGCACTAATTGAGAATAATTATCGTCGGTTATTAGATACAATATTATTTTTTTGGTTTAATTTCACTGAAACAAAACTTACAACTACATACATACATGTATACAATTAATGTAACAAGTTGTAAATCGGGAGCTATTTTCTATTCAGATTCAAATTGAGTAAATTCGAGATTTCCACTGTAGACAAGACAAAATCTACATCGCAAAACAAACTAAGATTTTCGCCTGCTCCAAATGTTTTGAACACAAGTCCAAAACATAACTTCGAGTACCGTCGAGTTCTTTAACTTGATCATACGAATTAAAGCAAGGCCATAATTTAAACAAACCTTCAGGGGTTTATAACATTTTTTTTATAAAACAAAATTGTTAACACGCATTTTTACTACAGCACGTATTTTATCTAGTAGGGCAATCATTCATAAAAATGATCATTAAAAAAACATCAGGCCGCTTGTAACATTTTTATGTGCGTGAAAAAAAGACGGAAATATAATCACACAATTTTGTAAAATTCAAAATGGGTCGGATTTATTTACCTTGCATTGTCTAAATGGTTTTACTTTAGTATTGTCTTATTTACTTATCGAAATGTTTTAATGCCCACAATTTGTAAACAATTCATAAATAATAAGTAAATAAATAAGGCATAATCGCATATATCTAACATAATATTATGTTTTTTTTGAACTCGAATGCACAGTCACTACATTTTTCCCATAAAGTACATTTTGTACAATATTATTTTACCAAATTTCACTGTGACCATAAATGTACTTATTTAATTCAAAATTGAAACTGGACTAATACATTATGGGAAAAATAATTGTACATAATACTATATCGGCATTTATTCACAAAAAATAAATAAAATAGAATATAACTAATAACGTTCACCGTTTAAAATTACACTACACAATTGTTGGTCCACAAAACAAAAAAAAAAAACTAAGACAAATTGAGTTTGTCCCACTCTTGGATTTAAGTTTAGTGTCGATCTTAGAGCACAAAGTGTATACTAGGTATACTAGATACCAGACGGCACATATTCTTAGACGATCACTACCAGCTCATTATTCCAATCCAAAACTAGAGCAAGTGTGTTTTGCAATAAAGTGACAGCAATAACTCCCTATACAATAATACACTATGTTTTAAGGAAAATCGTTGGCAGTGGATTGGCAGTCCGATTTTGCCTGACAAACAGACTTTTCGAGCGTCAACTCCCTGTTATTTTGTATATACAGAAAATTTTCACGTTATTTTAATTTCCTGATTTAGTCGATATAGTTGTGAGGTAGCCGGAGGCGTTTTTTCAAATATAGTGTAAAAGTACATATCGAAAATTAAAAGAAATTATCAAAAGGCATATCGGTAACTGATGGAACGCGTTGACCAATGGGTTATTTTATTAGCCGATTGACTTAATTAATCAGTAGCGTGTCGTTTTCAATATGTCTAAGCACAAAATCAGTAGCGTATCGTTTTCAATATGTCCCGTCCATATATGCTAGTTTAGTTTAGTACTCAATGTAAAAAGGTTATCAATTTTAATAAATAAAACTGTGAAACCCAATATTTAATTATACCAAAAAAAAAAAGAATGTGAGATTCGTGACATTATTTTTTTTTTATCAAAACTTATCTATGTAATAAACCCGTCTGGTAGTAAAATATAATAACTTCATGTTGATTCTCAAAAATATGTTTTCATTTCTATTTTTTTCTGGGTGACATTTAATTTTGTCAAATCTGTATTGATTTTACACACCCGATCGTATTTGAAGAGGTTTTACTTTGTCATTGTTATTATTATTTTTATTATTATAAGATTATCGTGAGAGTGGCACAACTCTTAGATTCATTCATAAATATTTAATGCTAAAACTACGACTACTTACATTAACTATTCCGCCAATGTGAAATGCAAATTGTTTTGTATATTACGTTACGCTTTGTAGGCTAGAAAAGATCTGACTCTTGTAAATTTAAAAGATAAATAAACGTAATCTTTCATAACCTTCTTACGATATAGAGCAAAAACACATTTAGCATTTATCTTAACGGCTATAAATTAAAATAGCGTTGTTATACATTTGACAATTTCCTGAATTCTACTGTTACTCTAGCAATAAGTTGACCGTTTATGTATTTTAAAGAGTCAGTCCTCTACTGCGCTCCCTACAGCGGACGTAGTAAGTATACTTTTAGTTTGAGAAAATATATTAGCGGAAAAACTGTTGAGAAATTACTTTTCCGACATGTTTAATATAACACTTAATATTCAATTTAAAAATATTTAATCATATTTGATTTTCTCACTCCGAATTATGAGATTTTTTTGAGGTTCTAATGTTCACATTGGCGGTTAAGGGAGTAACTATACATTTATTCAGCACAATTCAGCTTTTGTCCATAGAAAAAAAAACAGTTTTGTATAGAGAAGCGTACACGTCCATTCAGCTTTATTAGCTTTCGTGTCAAACATGCAAAAATGAGGACAAGTATGTTTATCATTCGCACTAACTGTGTGTCTACCACGAGTTTATAATTTTCCAATTAACAATTTTCCATATAAATAATTTACGCTCTCGCTAGCGAGTGCGATAATTATAAACTCACGGTAGACCCACTGTAGAGTAGTACCCGAGTGATATGCGCAGAAGAGGAATTTTTAAAGCGTGCGAAATGCTATCTATGGACATTCATTGTATTATGAACCTTACATATATTGTATATAAGATTAATTATTGTAAGTTTAAAGATTCACGACTACTACTACTACTACTACTGTACGCAACTCCTCGTCGACAAATTGAGACTTGAATTGATTCTCACTCAATAAGGAACTCTGTATAAGGGTACTTAACCAAAATTGAGGTGAATAAATGTAGTTATTATTCCCTATATCACTCAAACCATTGAGCGTAGAGGTAAAGGAGGATCGACTCTGTACACGAAAAAGTGTCCGTCGAATATTGAATTATTGGTTGGTTTCGAAACCACCGAAAATAAAATGCTACAAAAGCGCCGCCTAATTGAGCATATTCGACAGCACTCATCTCTAATAAACCTCTGGATGGGTTATCCCATACAAATTACAGGTACTTTCGTGTACCATTTCGAAGCGTCGCCGTACGTAAGTACGGGAACTAATTAATCCATAGATAAGTATAATTAACCAAACCCTTTAATAGTGTCTGCTATATTCACGTTTTATTCTATTTTTAAAGTTTATTTTGTTTCCGCTGAGTATTGAAACATGAAGAATTAACGTGTATTCTGTAAATGTCCCTATCATGCGGACATCACTAGTCATTTTAGTTCCATGTATGTGCTTACACTCCATAGGCTCTATAGCCTAAAGCGCCAAAATGGTGATTTTCAACTATTTGAAAAAACATAAAATATATGTCTATACATAAAACAAAAACAATTTGACAGCAGCCCATCCAGAGGTTTATTTAGAGATCAGTGTTCGACGGACACTTTCTCGTGTAGGTATAGAGAGTTGGGCCCCCCTCCTTAATACCTATATTCACCATGGCTCAAACAAACAACTCCACGTCACACGTACAGAACAATTAAATGCATCTAATGAAATCAGGCCGCATTGCACCGCTCAGTTGCAATGTACCTGTTCGTTTAGCTTCTGTGGTATCACCCTCAAAGTGGTCACCATGTTGCCGATGCCCAGAACGAGGAAGGAGACGCTTAACGCTGCAACCTGTTATCGGTCGTGTGTACACGGCTTTATTTTATACACGTTCAATCATATAGTGCGAATATAAAACAGCATTTTCCTGTAAGGGATGTCTGTCGAGTTCTATTTGCTTTTTAAACAATTTTTTTTTTTGGGTACTTATCGGAAATACGAAACAGATATTTTCTATTAATCAAAAAAAAAAAAAAAATAGAACTCAACTGACAATATTGAAGAAAATATGAGGAGTAATATCGGATAGACGTAATGTGAATCAAAATGATTTTTTTTATTTTTTTTTTTAAATATTTGGGTGTTCATAAATAATTTTGAAAATTGAAATTCCAAGCAAATTAAAAAAAAAATCATCAAAAAGGGTGTTTCAAATGCAAAATTAGTATTTTTTATTTCAAATAATATTCAATACTATTCAATGTGTGTATTTTGAAGAAATGTAATAAGAAAGATAGTTAGTATTAGTAACCATCAGATGTATGATTTTTCATATATTTCGAGAGTACTGCAGTATCGTAAGCTTTTTTTGTTGGACATAAAACATATCGTTATTATTTCAATTAAACAACATCACTAAATTTCAGTGCGATTTAGTTATGCTTTATGTGAGCTTTTAAAGTGTCCACATCAACTTCGGTGTAGCATTTTCAAATTTACAATATATTTTATTCGAACATTTTCTTACGGACTCGACGGACCTGTTTTAGAAAACTCGAAGAAAAATTGACTAGTCTCTGTTACTTTTGATTTTTAAAAAAAAAAAAAAAGAAAGCTATTTTAAATTGCCGTTTCGAATCACTGGAGAAGATCTGATGGAGCTAAAAGACATTAAAAGAAGAAGAATGTTCTTACCTGCCAAGTAGCCTCCGGATGAGAGCACAAGTTGTACAACGTATACGCCACATACAATTGGAATATATATCCTCCGAAGAGGAACGGCAGGAGGTAGGACAGTCCTCGCCACATCCACGAGTGGAATCCCTCGATCGTGATGTCCATATTGTGTCGGGCGCCCAACGCCTTCAGCCTGTACAGCACTCCGCTCTGATATCTGAACTGCATGTATTGCACTGTGCCTGAAATACATTCATCGAATACTTTGTGTGTTGCAACGCGTCCTAGTCCGCTTAAGAGGGAAGTATAGCTTTGCGATAGGTATTTAGGAAAACACATGCTATCGCTTGTGCGCTCTAGCGGGGCAGTCGTGCGATAGAGAGCGTTGCAGCTTCCGACTGATTTTTTGATGAAATTTCATTTCGGGAGAAAACAGTTTCCACTAACTGAATCTTAACAAATCACTTTGATTTTCATGTCGATCGTTTCAGCATAATATATTCTAGGTTTATAGCTTTCGCTTTTTTTTTAAAAAATTAGATTGTTTTTATAAAACAAACGATTTAATTCGACAAAGTTTTAATCACAAAAATTAAGTTATTTGAGGTTAAATAAGTTTGAATCTATTGAAAATTTTGAAAATAGGAAACCTATAAACTTTCACAGTCTTTCACTGTGTCAATAACATGCAAAAAAATCATGGAGTTTGGAAAATATTTAGAAGTCGAAAAACTTTTTCTCTTTTTGTATGGACGAGTGCGTGCTATTCTTCCCTCTTAACTTCATAAAATATAGCCACGTTACTCGCTAATATAATTTATAGCGTGCCAACAGTGAAATATTTTTTTAAAATAGATCCAGTGATCTCAGAGCCGGTTCAATGCAAACAAACGCAAATGCAAAACTTTCCTATTTACAATTTATTAAATACTAAGTATTGCACGCGACCTCGTCCGCGTAACTTTATAAAATACTAGCTGGTGCTTGCGACTACGTCCGCGTTGAAAAGTATAAAATTATAACACTTGATAACGCCATCTGTCGATATCGTGGAGGAGATAGCCTAAAATGTCACCAAGCAGTTCTACCCGAATCCGATAGATGGCGCCATCAAGTGTATCCCGGGCTAAGCTGCTTCATTCCCGTAGGAATGAGGCATTTTCCCGCGTTAAAAAGTAGCCTATGTTCATCAGGGATAATGTCGGCTTCTAATGGTAATTTTTTTTTTCAAATCGGTCCAGTAGTTTCGGAGCTTATTCAATACAAACAAACAAACAATCGAATCTTTCCTCTTTATAATATTAGTAAAGATAACCATGTCACTCGCTAATAAATAATATTAGTAAGTATAGACTAGTTACCCGCTCCCGGCTTCGCCCGGGTTGCAATTTCATTTAATGTTTTCATTTATAAACCTTCCCAGTTTATCCCTCTTTCTATGTGAAAACCGAATTAAAATCGATTGACGTCAAAATTGTCCACTGTCAGCTGAGGACAGAGGTTTGTATGGGAAAAGAAAATTTTAATTTTTCCTCCTTAGAATTCATCAAACACAACAAAAAAATAAATAAGCCAAATCGGTCCAGCCGTTCTCGAGTTTTGTGCTTCGCAACACATATAGAAGATGATTTATCTTAAAAAGGACATTGATACTCACTGACGTAAGCAATGAACCACATGAAGGTCGGTCGGAATTCGTTCCAGGGTTCATTCTGAGACCACACGAGCAAAATGCCGGCGACCACGGTCGATATGAAGTGGTGGAGTCGCCACCATCCCTTGATCCTCGAACCGTTCACCTTGAGGATACTCTCGCGAATCGTCAACGTGCAATAGTACCAAACCAGGAGGAATATCAGTATCAATTGAAGCGGCCTGAAAGGTGTGTACGCGTAGTTTTATAAATAACTAGCCATTGCACGTGATTTCACCTGCGTGACCTTATTTATAAAATATGGTGCACGCGACTTCGTCCGCGTAACTTTATAAAATATAATACATTCGTGTCTGTGAAACCATGGAAATACACATACAAAATTTCAACCAAATCGGTCAAGCCGTTTAGTAGTTGACATGCCGACAGCAGCGCCACCTAACGGGTCCAATTGTATTTTTAAATCATCCAGGAAACCATCGAAATACCCATATAAAATTTCAACCCAATCGGTTCAGCCATTTAGAAATTCTGTGAAAAAGAAGTAAAGTACGGAAGGATAATTCTTACTACCAGTTGTCCTTTTACCCGTTTTCCCGTAGGAATGAAGCATTTTCCCGCGGTAACAAGTATCATATGATCATCACAAATAATATCGGCTTCTAATGATAAAAGAATTTTTCAAATCGGTCCAGTAGTTTCGGAGCCTATTCTATACAAACAAACAAACAATCAAATCTTTCCTCTTTATAATATTAGTAAAGCTAGCCGGTGTTCGCGACATCGTCCGCGTTGAAAAGTATAAAACGCCATCTACCGTGGAGCGGATCGCTAAAAATATCACCAAGCAGTTGTCATGTCAGCAGCTCTTCACCTGATCTGGATAGACGGCGCTATCTGCCGGCCCAAGCCGCTAGTATTTACTTTTATTTTAGATTTCCCGTAGGAATGAAGCATTTTGCCGCAGTAAAAAGTATCCTATGTTCATAACGGATAATGTCGGCTTCTAATGGTAAAAGAATTTTCAAAATCGATCCAGCAGTTTTCGAGTTTATTTTATTTTATTTGAAAAAACAAACTATTATTACACCATTATATATTATAGTAAATTTTAAGACAGAGTAACATACATAAATAGAGATAATAGTGCAATCACAATTATATTTTCCACGAATTTGAACTTCATTACAAACATACAAATCTTCTCTTTTTATTATATTAAGTATAGACTAGATTTCGCCCGCGACTTCGTCCGCGTCGCTGAATGTAATCGATTTTCAAAACAACATTTTTTTAAAGAAATTTTTGGGTTATTATTGTAATGACAGCGAATATTACTCATAAAAGTTGGATCTGATTTCTCTTTCGTAACACTCAATAATTAGAATATTCATGGTTTATTAAATACTTGCAGACTAATTTTAAATTCATTTCTTTCTACATGTAGAATTAATACATCAATAGTTGCGCCCTATAGTCTAATGCCAACATTAAAAAAAATATGAAAAAAACATTTTTATCGCATTCAAAATCAAGACAAAAAACAATTGTCTACTGTATTATTATTAATTTCTATTTATCTTGTCTTGTGAAACATGATAGTGGATTTTTGGCAATGAAGATGAGATGACACAAAATTCATACCTGAAATCAATGTATAGATTTCCAACAGCTAAAACAAACGCGATTGCGCTCAGTATCAACTTAAATTTTTCATACTCGTCCTTGTACTTAAATCTGAAAAACATTAATATTAGAAGTACATTAAGAAGTTAGTTATTCTTGCTTTTATGGTGATATGTGTGTTTTTTAAGTATAAAAGTCTTACTTATGTATCTTCTAGAAAGTGAGCATTTTATAAATAACTAGCTGTTGCACGCGACTTCGCCCGCGTAACTTTGTAAATTATATACTATAACCTTCCTCGAAAATCGGTGCAGTAGTTTTTGAGTTTATCACGAACAGACAGACAGACGCGGCGGAGGACTTTGTTTTATAATAATACGTAGTGATAATTTTATTATTAACTTACTAATACTTTTATCATATTAAAATGGGAGTTTATTTTTTTTAATTACGTCTTGTTTATTTGATTTTAATTGACGTCAAGTCAAGGATGAAATTTGACACAGATAATAGTTTATTACTTGGATTATCATATAGCTTACTTTTCACCATTGAAAAATCGTAGAAACTGAATGTATGGTTTGAAAAATATAATAAATATAAAATAACATCTTAATATTCTTTAGTTTATGTGCACTTAAATTGTTGTGCGATGAATCATTAGTATGTCTTAAAGACGTTTAACCTGCGCACTCTTCACCTAGAAGGGTCAAGGATTGGCGTTTCCGTACTTCAACGAGTATTTTGTTAGATAAGTGTGAAACGTGGACAAGTTTTTATTATCCATTGGTAAACACATCAGCTTAGATTAGATAAAAGACACATTAATACTTACTTATCATTTTTGTTTAGTATCGAAACATTGACATTTCCCAATATAATGCGCAGATATAGACTGTTCTGTTTGGGTAATGTGGTCTCGATCTCGTGTAACATCGCTTTCCTCTTCAAAATCTCCTTTTCGAGATTTTCCAAACGCTCATTTTTAGTTTTATCTAACCTAGAATAGAGAATACAATACAATTCTTAAAATTGTATTTATCAAAACAAAGAAAATACTGAAATTTTCAAACTGTGACATTTAGACGAGGACGTTAGGACGCTTGCCCTAACGAACGCTGAGTTCGCGGGTTCTTTTCTCGCCAGGGTCAACTTTGGAAATAACTTTTCCAAAGTTACTGCTGGAAAAACTAAAGGGACATAAAACAAAAATATCCAAAAATGTTTTTATTGCAAAAATACAATCACAATCCTTCACAATGTATGTTGCAAAAAGACTTGTGGTTGTTTTATTCAAGATTTAATATATTTTGATAATTTTCTTAATATTGAAAAGTAATCTCCTCTAGTATTCAGTTTATTACAAAAATACTTAAAACATTTAATGCTACTTAAAAATGCGCTTCTAACGATGATAAGAAAAAAATAGACAAAAAATATTTTTTTTTCGATTAGCTCCTGTAAAAAGTGTAATTTTGATTTGGGGCCTTTTAGTTTTTAAGCAGCGATATGTATATACAAAGAATTAATTTATTATCTAGAATATAAACATTGCTAATCACTACAATGTGATTGGCTTTGTACAAGTTTACTGTTGGCTTTGTACAAGCTGTGTAGTGTAGCGAAGACAAGGCCCATGATGTTGCAAGCTCACCTAGAAGTTGCCTATTCACTCGAACTTCAGCTATAGAACTTTAGTTAAGAAATAATAAATGAAGTATGTAATGTTACTTTTAAATGTAGGTAATTTGTGTCAGTGAATCAATTTGGTAAAAAATCAAAGTAAATTAACGAATTGATAATTTTTGGAATAATTATTTTCAACAATTAGCTACAATACGTTAAAATAAAATATCAGGTGTAATAAAGTATAATATAGGCGGCTTTTTATTGATTCATAAATTTTCATTTTTGTTGTTGATTTGCCTCGTTGATGATGTAATAATAATATTATTGTCGATTTATTATTGATTTTATTTTTATTTGAAGAGGTAAACAGAACAGTTTAGTTTCTTTAGTTTAATTTATGTTTAATTTTTTATTTAATTTAATACGTATGAATTTATTATTATAATAAGTGAACAAAACAAGAAATGTCTGAAAAATCAGGCATTTAATTAATTGTCTTTTCTTTTTATTGAATTAATAAATATTTAATTTCGGGGATTATTTCCTTCATTCTAAGTGAAATAGTACCGAAAATTGAATTTAAAGAAATCACGAAAGAAGCACTTCCTGTAATTGTGGCATTGTATGTATATTTGACGTATGACATCATAATATTGTCTTAGAATTGGTAATTAATGTTAGCGCCTCTTTCACCAACTTTCAAGTAGGCTAACTGTCATTTAAAGTCACCGGTAACCGGGTATAATAGAGCTGATATACCTTTGTTTGTACGGTAAAAGTCCCAAACATTGAAAAGAAAATAATAATAAAAAATTGTCTATCAAATGATGCAGTAAACCGAGTGCATAATTCAATAAAACAGAAAATGATTTCTAAAAGTTTAAAGTATATATATCAACACTTTACTTGTAGTTGGTGAAAGAGGCCCTTAGCATATTAACTAAATAATACTGTTTTCAATATAACTGTTGCAAGAGAAAGCCACAACTTAAATAATAGCCTATTTGAATATAAAGGGTTAACTGCAAGTTGCTTTTGTTATGCTCTTTTCTAACAATCATAAACATTTTACCTGACCATTGTAGCATTTAATAAAAATAAAAAATTTGAATATCCCTTATTGGGCCCTATATTCTATTATCTTGTAGAAATATGGAGTTTTATTAAAAAAAAGGGTTTACTTCTTCTATAAGTCTATCTTTTTCTTTTGTCACATGATGTTTTAAAATTTTTATTTGTCATTGTTGAACATTTCATATAAAATTCTAAATGTGTTTTATATCTATTGTAATCTGTCACATAATTTAATATTTACAAATGCCTCAATAGGAACCTTAACCCACAGTATAATATAAAATGTATTTTGTGAAGCTTTAAATCATTAATACATAAAGGAAAAATAACATGTATTTATAGATGGGAATTAGTAAAAGCAGATAATGCTTATCTGGAATCACTTTATCAAAAAAATTACAACAGTTTCACCTGTATCCTGATAGGTATCTTTAGTTGTAACACTTATTATGATGAACTTTAATTTAAATAAAAGTAAATTTCATAATAGTTGTATGAACAATAAATTTTACTACCATTATTGATGTCAATTTTGGTTTAATTTTATTTTAAAACTAGCTGGCGCCCGCGACTTCGTCCTCGTTGAAAAAGAAAAAAGTAGCCTATTCTGTGTCCTGTACATCTAAATGTTTTTCTACCAAGTTTCTTGAAAATCAGTTAATTCATTTAAGAGTTATGGAGGAACATACATACATACAATACCTACACATACAGATTTATTATTAGTATTGACTGTAAACATTAAACTATGGTTTAAAATCTACCTAATTAGAGTACCAACTATATTAATTAGATAAACACGTGTTTACCACTACAAAATATGCAATTAGTGGATGTAATAGAGATAAATCTGACCTCTTCAGAGCTCCTGTGATAACGGACAAGCGATATCTTTGGTGATTCAATTCCTTCATACAAGTGGCTTGTAGGTCACCCACTTCTTCCAACTTAGAAGCATATTCCTTGTTTACACTCTAGAAAAACAATCACAGCTTTTTATAAAACTACGTTTAGGTACAACTGTAAAATTATATTGCGAAGGCTGAAAATATATATTTTTAAATAAACTCACGATTAAAATGAGTAGTAACTAAGTATTGGAGGTTTAATAATATGTTTTTAATAATACTAATCAGTTCGCAACAGAAAATAAAAATCAAAATAAAGAGCACGGTATAAAATAAATGATTCAACATTACCTCCAAACGTTTATAATCAGCAGCTAAATCTTCCCATTCTTTTAAACATTCTTCCGCGTCCATTTTCGTACTTTTGTACTAACACCAGTGATATATTTTTATTGAAAAAATAAATAAATAATAATTTGTAAATACGCAAATAAATGCAATGTAATAAATCCTTGCAGTACAAGACAGACACAAGACAAGTCCACACTTCCTTCCTGACCTGAATGAATGCCTGTCACCTGTCATGTCACGCTGTCAGTCATCCACGACACATCAATACAGGTGCACAGAATATTAGACACTCACTTACATACTACTCTATACTTCACAGGCCAACGAAATTAAAATCTGCTAGGCTCCACTCCAAGATTGCGCCCACAACACCGTTACAAGAATTATTTTGTTTCAATATTCACGATTCATAAACAAGAATGCTTTTTTTATTTCTTTATCTCTATTAACAACTATACATAAGATATGGCGGGTTAATGTAGTACAGCTGTTGCATGCGACTTCGTCCGCGTAACTTATCGGTTCAGCCGATTAGAAGTTATGTGAAAAAGATGCGGAAGGATAATTCGAGAATAATTCTTACAACAAATTGTCCTATTACCCGTTTTCCCGTAGGAATGAAGAACTTTCCCGCGGTAAAAAGTAGCCTATTTTCATCACGGATAATGTCGGCTTCTAATGGTAATATTTATGCTGTAACTTGGGTATCCCGCAGACTACTTGATGCTGTTCACCAGATCACCACACCGAAATAATCCGTGGAACCTGTGCAAGTTAATGAGCAAGGAGAATGATCTCAACCCTCCTTATTAGTGAGGTCCCTTCTTCAACTAGAAAATGGACTGGGGCCCTAGACAAAGTGACATGACGAAGACGATAACGAAGTTCGAAAACAATAAAATGTATGGGATTGACATATGCCTTCGTTAAGTCACGTGATACTTCCCATACATTTTGTTGTTTACGAACTTCGTTATCGTCTTCAAAGAGTATATAATCACTACGTTAATCGTCTTCGTCATGTCACTTTGTCTAGGGCCCCTGATCTTTAAACGCCTAAATTATAGCTAAGAACCATCTCGATGGTCAGCTTCAATAAAAAAAAAACGGATTAAAATCGGTCCAAATGTTTAGAAATTACAATGCCATAGACAGACACATTCAAAGTACATAGATATAGATAGGAACAGTTAGTACTGAATTTTATGTGAATTAAGTAGTTCAATAACATAGAGAATCAAAAAGGTAGCGCCCAATTTTATATATTTTTGCCTATCCCTCAGGAATCAAAATTTTTCCAGGATAAAAAGTATAATAATTTGTTAATCCAAATAATCTATGAACCAAATTTCATCATAATCCGTTGAGCCGTTTTACAAGGCATCGAGCCGTCTCATAATTTTTTCGTAGGTATTTATTATGTTAGTAGATTCGGCTATAAAATAAACACAATTATTAAGTTTATTGATTTATTTACAGACATAAATCAAACTCTATGTATTACATTTTGGTAGTTACCTCCTATATAAATTTAGACCAAAATACAGCAGTAAGTACAAAATTCTCTTGTGATTCAAAGATGACATTCCCATTACAAGTGCAAAGAGAACTTTGGCTATTATTGTATTGTATACAATACATTCGAATAAACCTGATTATCATTAGGGTAAGCATAATGAGATGAGTGCTCAGTTAATAGTAAATTGTAATACAAATCTAAAAATGTAAACATACAACTTTGCAAGCTTTTTTTTTCCTCTATGTACGGTGATCGATGAGTGATCGTGTATTTACGAATTTACATTGATTAAGCGGATATAAATAATGGTACACGGCAATATTCCATATACACAGTAACGCTGCGCTAATAACCGTTAGGCGACCTACACATGAATATGCAGCTCTAAATCTACTTGTAAAAATTATGTTTTTAAAAAATATCAGGCGACCAAACATCTCGATGCCACAATAAATAAGTCACCAAACGTTTGATTGAAAAGTAAAAGTAATGCATACAAGAATTGGAACAGTTTATCACACCAAAAATTACATTTATGAAAATTACAAAAAAAAAACTTTTTTAATTTTAATAATAATAATAACAGAAACAAATATTCTCTTATAATCAATATCGTATTATTGAAAATAATTTACTTCAATTACATACGTAAATCAATTTTGAGACATCACTGAAAGTGTGTGTGGCGTAACTTATTTAAAGTTTTGAGTATTCAAAACTAAAATAAGCATAATACATATTATTAAATTTCAAAAAACCAGTAACTACATAAATTATTAATATTATAAATTTTATCAACTAGAGATTGTGTTTTCTTAAATTATTGTAGTTTTTATTTTATTTTAATTTAACTGTCTCGTATAGTCTCCGCATTTCATTAACGCTGTTGGCACTTATTGCAAACAAACACAATGAAAATTTATTGTTTGTATAGAGACAAGTGTGCTTACAATTTAACACGAGCTTGAGATTCCATCGACAATCTCCTGTAGGAGCAAGACGACAATCATCTTAAACCTTTTTCTTCATAATTAAATTAAAATATCGCCATTGTAAAATCTAAATGTGCTTACTATGTGCACTTTTTAGAGTTTTCAACATTTTGACCTTAATGCACAGTTCACCCTCGAGTGCCGAACGCCAGCGAGCCGAATTACATTTGTGTGCCGGAGCGTAAAAGCAATCTCAAGTGCCTTTCATTCAACTGCTATAATTTTCAACCGAAATTTCACCTTATAATTAAGGACTTGTATAGAGAAAACGTAAAATATCGCATGAAGTAGGCGCAACCTGGATCCGCGTTCCTGTGACACGGGTGGTGCAAAATTATTAACACGGATCCACGTTCCGGCATATGAAGGGTTGAATATGCTATGTGCAATAAGTAGAATGTGTTAAGTGCAAAATTTACTTTATTATTAAATTAATAAAGAAGTAATTAAATATACATGTTTAATTAATTTGCCCTAAATTTTAAATAAAATCCATCTACTTAATGAAATTTCAGGAAAACTTTTTTGTCATTGTCTCTCAAAAAAGCACACTTTTTGCACTTAGCAGCTGATTTTTGTTTGACGATATTTATTATAAGCTTTTTTTTTAACTCGTGAAAAACCATAACTTCAAAGTACACGTATTTACATTTCGTTGGTGAAAATGAGCGTCAAATGTAACAAAAAAAAAATACAAATGCACTACTCATCCACTGCAATTGTCATGAATCAATATCAAAACTACACTACCGATAAACAAAAAAAAATCAAGGTACAAATTCGTCTAGAGCGACCATCTAAGAAATAATTATTAATTAATTTATTAAACTACAAAATAAAATTTACGTCTAAATTCACTTAAAAGATAAACAAAATAACTATAAAATAAAAACATTAGAATAAAGAAATGTTAAATTATATAACACAGCTTTTGCTCCAAACTTTCTCTCCACTTACCACACCGTTCGGTTACACGACGAATGCTATATCACTATTATCGAATCTATTAGCTATTTTTTTTTAAATTCTTAATGAAAAAAAAAAACTTAAAATTACAACAGAGACTATTAATTTAATGGAATGTGTTCGTTGAGAGAACTAGTTACCACAAAAAAAAAATTGTATGCGAAGGGGTTTGAGATTGGTAAAAAATTACAATTTGCAAACAAAACAAAAAAAAACGAGATATAGCATCGTCAAGCGTGCAAAGACACAGGCATAAACGAGTGGAAGTATGAAACATCATTTTAATAAATTATCAAAACTATTTTCTCCGTTTCTATAAAATCAGATTAAAATCACTGCCGCCCTCTTAGATTGCGGCTGTTCCGTGTGTGAAAAATAATAATGATAAACATATCATCGGTGAGTTTCAGTTACTAAAAAAAATGGCAACGCTCTTAGCGACATTCCCAAACTTTGACGGTTTGATCAACGCTGCCCGTTATCACGTATGGCAAGCTTCTGTGGAAATCTGGAAACAAGCAGAAAAAAAAATAACTTTAATAAATTATTTCCAACACGTCCCATATTTTTAATTTAATATAATATGGTACAGTTTATGTGACGTCTTCAAATATGAGAGAAAGGAGTAAAGCGAGTATCTGCAGCATTTGGTCTGGCATGGGATGTACAGCAAATTTTCATACTCTTCTATACAACCAGATTCCTCAACTTCTTTGAGTAAAATTGCAAAATTGCAATCACGGCTATTTCTCTATTGAAAAATTCCGAATCATTATGGGATACTGAATAGGATAATGTTTCTGAACATAAACATAATCCGAAACTAGGGTGTACACTGTACACGCATATGAGGACAGTTGGCGCAGCGTTTTAAAGTGCAGCCAACATTCGAGTGGTGATGATTCGTATCGGTACCCCGAGAACAATTGAAACATGTTTGGGTTTTTTTTTTAGACAGTACGAATCCAGCACAACACCGCAGTATCCTCTAAGGAGGGTACACTAACGTTAAAAAAAAGTGTACACGCATGTTGGCTGATGGTGTGATATGATAACTTGTGTCTATTCCGTGCGTGTCACGTGACGTGGTGGTAAATGTGAATTAGTGAGTCTCACCAAGACTGGTGGCGAAGTGCTGGTGCACTTGGAGCGACTTGAGACAGCGCGTGTGCGCGACGTCCCAGACGCGCAGCGACTTGTCGTCGGAGGCGGAGAGCAGGTAGCGGCCGGCCGGGTGCCACGCGGCGCCGCGCACCCAGTTGTCGTGACCCACCAGCGTCGCCACGCACTGCCCGGTGCTCACGTCCCAAATCTACAACCACAAATTATGACATTCAACAATACTTTAAGAGTCTAGTAAAATTGATTGATAAATGGTGTATTATTATTATTTTTTATGTTAAGGTCGACAGACAGGTTCACTTGATGGTGGGTGGCTACCGCCGCCTATAACACAAGCAACGCCATAAGTGCTACAAGTGCGCTGCCGACCATAAAACGATTAAGGATAAGGGATAAGGGAGGGATGGGTTAATGGGCTCTGGGATCCCTTACTCACTCACCGAAACACAACAGCACATAATGCTGTTATTGTTGTGTTATGCTGTATGTGTATACTGTCATGGGCGTACTAACTACAATACTTAATATCCGTAAGAAAGTTCATACTTGACAGTCGTCAATCGACATTTTTGGATGGAAGATTTCGTGGTAAGCAATAAGAAAGTGTTTTGGATAATTCGAATACAATACATACATACATACATACATACATACAGATACAGGGTGCTATAGGGTGTGGGTGTAACCTTTTTGTATGAAAAAATAAACCGGGGTAAGACCGCGAGTAAAGTTTGCTAGTAACATATTATTTTAGGGTGCTGCCCCACCCTGAGCCCATGGCTGGCTACGCTCCTGTATACTGTATAGTGTAGGATAAGGGAAGAAATGAACCTTGATAGTCTTGTCGCGCGAGCCGCTCGCAAGGAAGGGCCCGTGGTGGTTGGCGCGGCGGTTGTCTGCGCCGGCCGCTTCGTTCACCGCCGCCGAAGCCGACTCCGGCGCCCACGACACGCACTCCACCACGTGCTCGTGCTCTCGAAGTTCCATCTGGACACACGCCCACCACATTAGCTCAAATTGAATATCACGTTAGCATTTTACATGTCAAGTATGGCTGTCATGCAAAATCCAATGCTGCACTCAATTCCGGTTTTTATAAAAGAGCTTAAAGTAGGATTTTTCAGAGCAAAATTTTTACCGAAAAAAAGTGGAAACTCCTCAACTCCTCAGACTGCATTATGGGAAAAGAAAATAGTGCTTGTATAATATTTGATAGGGTAAAACATTTACCTTGCACTCGTTAGTATCTGCGTTCCATATGCGTACGGTTTGATCGTTGGAGCAAGAGGCAAGAAGAGTGCCATCGGGCGAAACGCGCACCATGCGCACCCAGTCGCGGTGTCCGTTATACGTCTTGATACAGTAACTAGAAACAAGTATTGCATTATATAAATTACCATCGTGCCTATGGTAGCAGCACAAGCGTGGTTGATGTGTATGTGCACATAACTCGAGAAAAATCTTTCCCCCTAATAGGATGTCAGTTCTAACTTCAGCTTGAATTGTTTGAGCCACCATCTTGCAGGAAAACACTGAGCGTAGCTCTTTCCACTCAACTCCATTCGCGTTTCGCGGGAGAATTTTGGTTTTTGCTGCTTTACTGCTTACTGTCGTTAGTATGTATATGCGAATGATAAAACTCATTTTGTCCTCATTTTGTCAGTTTGGTGTGAAAACGGATTAGACTAGGAAATCTGAAAGGACGCATACACATCTCCATACGAAACTGCTGCATATGAAATATTTATGTAATAAAATGAATATCCATACCCAGTGGCAACTTCCCACGCCTTAATAGTCTTGTCCCGACTGGCCGAATAGACGATGTCGCCGCTTGGTGAGAACGCAACGGACGACACGTTGTGGTCGTGCCCGTGCATGGTCTTCATGCACTCAAACGTCTGATTGAAGTCCCACAGCTTAATTGACATATCGGCACTGCACGACACTGAAATCAAATCATCAGGTTACCAATATCTCTATAAATGACTACCAGTAAAGGCAACCATGAAGTATGGACAATGGACATGCTTCAAAAAATTTAAAATAACTACATATCTATTTCAATTAATGTCCAACTAAATTACTACGAAATTTTAAAGTTTTATACCATTTTCAGATTATTCACTCAATTCCACAAACCTTACCAATTACCATTTACTATGACCAAAAAAAGTTTATATAAAAACGTGACTTTTTTTTGCTTTGATGTTTGTACTTATTACTGATCATTTTTAACGGGATTTAATGGACGTAATTTACATTTTACGTGTATTTTATAGCAATCAAAATAGTTTTATGTTTTTCGCCATGAAAACTTAAATGTTACTCAATAAATCAACGCATTCTTTAAAATTAGTCCAACTAGTTTGTATGGGAATTGAATAATGTCCCTTTAAAACTATATAGTAAAAAGTAAAATAAGATAAAAATAAGCACTTACCAAGTAATTTACCATGATGATCGAAAGCTATATCCTGAACAGAGTCAGTGTGACCCTTCAGGGTTCGTTCGTACTCGCCGCTCTCGAAATCCCATACTTTGATGGTTGCATCCTCGCTCGAGGATACCATCATACTAAATACTGGATGAAATATTACCTGGAAATCAAAACATTTCCCATAAGTCAAATTACAATGATAATTTGATGTGCATGTTATGTAGTTTCGTGTCTGTTAGTATTCCAGTTAACAACAAAGTTTAATACAATTAGGAGATTTGTTTTACAAAAATAATCCATGCAAAATCAATTTTCAGATTCTATGCCTTTTAGTCAATATGCCTGATGAAAGCCAATGGCAAGCGATTTGCCTTCTTTTTAAAATATACTTACTTATTAATAAACTATTCATAGTGGACTTTAAGTTAGATTCTATAGGTCAATTAAATCTTGAAGTGCTTTTAAAGCGTTCTCCCATCCTAACAAAAAAATATATCTATAGTTAGTTTCAATACATTAATTATTATCTTTACAATACGAGCTAGTGTTTCTCGAACGTTTGAGATGTGGACCAACATCGTCGTAATTCATTATTTCGGAGAACTAGTAATATCAAGGGGTCAGCGAGGTCAGTACTTAAGTTCAATTTTAGCTAGCTGTAGGTGTAGCATAGGTGGCCAAGAAAGTATGTTAAAAAGAAGTTAACTGTACAAATGGTACATGTATTGGTGTGTGAAAAGATAATACAATTATGCGACAAGACATACAATAGGGTGCTCTTTAAAGACTTATGTTAGTATCGCTTAGACACAATTAACCCCCATTTTACTGTTTAAAATGTAAACGGTACCCTATGTCTTTTTCTGTATCCCTGACAATGTTTTAACAAAATTATGTGTTGCTATACAAAATTAAGTATTAATAAAATGTAATCTAATTTTATACAGCATGACATAATTTTGTTAAAACATTGTCATGGATACAGAAAAAGATATAGGGTACCGTTCATTCAGAAAAAATGTACTAATCCCTAGGGATTATCTAAAATTAAAAATTCAATGCCTTGCAAAACTATTTTTCAGGAGATAAATTTTTAATTTTCCAAAGCGGACGAAGTCGCGGGCACTAACTAGTGCAAAATAAAATTTAAATTTAAAAAAATTGGCTAGATATAGATATATAGATTTTTTCACACAATAAAATATTCACTGCGAATATCATTCTTCACTGCGAATGTTGGCAAAGATTAATTATTGTAGTTACGTAGATTGATGTTTTTGTAATGAACTCATGCCATAAAACTCAAGACAATAAAAGAAACCCTTGAACAATGCAGTATTTCTCGCTTGTTAATCTCTGTAAAAGACCAACTTTCATTCGGTTAGAAAGCCTCGTCTTGGTTGTATTAACTAAATGTGTAGTTATATTTGTAATTCAATTTATTTCATGACCTAATGACACACTTGACATTCCAATTGTTTTCTATGAAATAATGCCAACCTTTCAACATTCTATAATAGTACCTAGACGAACGTACAAGGCAATGTGGTGAGATATTAAGTATAGAAAAGAACTCTTTCAAAATAGAAACAGTTTTTTACTCAACTCAACAACATAATATCTATAAGTCTAGAAATTGGCATAATTTAAAATTGTCGAAATAAGTATACAGTTTCAAATAATTGAAAATGAAGTATCTATTGATATTGAGTATTTTCAATACTTGAGAAAAAGGGTGGTGCACATTTTGAATTTATTAGTAGGTCAATTTTTCAAATTTTTTCTAAGTCTTATTATGCTTGCCTTAGTAATAGTGGCTCGATGACCGGTGAGGCAGAATTTCTCTGGAGGCCGTGGAATCCACTCGGCCGGAGTACGTTTGCCCCGAGTCGGCGCGCCTTCGATGAACTCCTTCTGCGCTTCCGAAAGTTTCGACTCCAATTCCATTACCTAAAATGTATTTGATTACCCTTATAGACTGTTACAGATTTTGTAGAATTATTGCCATAATGTAAAAACATGAATGGTGTATATACTTCTAAATAGATAAATTTGAGAACGAAACTTATATGATGATGGTTTTTATGCTGACAAGTGGACGAAACATCAAAGCAAAGACAATTACTTTAATTGATCTTAATTTTAAAGGAATAATTTTTAATGTGTATTTTATAGTTTATGGGCTGTAGAGACATGGGCTATTTTTTAAATGGGATAATTCACACCTCTTAAATATAGTTTGAAATTTGCGAATTGCTGACTGGGGCTGAAAAAACTTATCAGGGGAATCTTAAGTTGACTAAAAGTTCAAGTTGTGATTTTCATTCTAAACTCATGTGTTTGCGAGAACACATTCTCGCTAAATAAATGATTCAGCTAGCAATTCTCAACGAGCACAACATTTAAAATGGTGACCTACTAAACTACTACATACAAAATCGATCGAATGCATATCAATTTCAGTATTTTTTAAGTAAGCCACTTCGATCCAAGTTCGATCCACACGGTGCAAGTAGTATCCATAGATGAGTGGACAAGCATTATATGACACACATTTAACGAACATTATTTATAAATATAATATAGATAATATTACACAACGAAATGTTATGTAATGTTTGTGTGAACACAGAAATTGATGCAATTTATCATCTTTAACTGTGTTTATAAATCGATTAGTGTGTTGTGCAGTAGGTGCTTACTTTTTAAATACATATTAGCAAATATTATCAGCCCATTAATCATTTGCCTGTCGAAATGTACAAATATTATGTTAACTCTTTATAAAATTTTACATTTGATAGAAAGAAATGAAGCTCAGATTTCATTTGAACATATTAATAATGGAACATTTAATTACACGGCTAAATTTACTAGGTTATTGGATATACCGACTATTTTAGTTAGACTAGATTAGTTACGAATTAAATTTGATTTACGTGTACAGTATCGACATTATTGAGAATATACAATCGTTTTAACACAAATTGAAACATATATGAAAAAAGTAAATATTTACCTTCTTCTGTAGTCTGATTACGGAGGTCCATTTCTTTTCGAGTAGGCCGCCGAATTTGCGATCCATTTCGCCAGACATTTCGGCTTCCTTTTTGAACGCTTCCAACGCGCCCGTATAGCCATTGCTGCCTAGGTAATCGGCGATCGCTTTATTCCTGTAACAATAGTGACATGATCTTGAGATTTTCTTTTATGGTAACAGTCCGCTTGATGGTCTTGATGGTAGGTGGTTACCATCGCTTATAACACAAACAATGCCACCTGTGTTGCCAATGCGCTTCAGGGAACAAAATAGGGAAAATGGGCTCTGGCATCCCTTACTCACTCACCGAAAGAACAACATACCTACAAGCTGTCATGTTACAATGGTCTTCTGTAAGAGGTTACGTTGTTTACTGCTACCAGACGGGTGACCAAATGACTGCGTAACAGAGTGTGCCCTGGCCTTCCTACACTTTCCCGATAAGACTAGAGCCAACTTTGAAAACATTACTTCAAAAGTGGACCCACTCTGCCAGGAAACGAACTCGGGAAACCTGAGACTATAATTACTTACACGTTTGAAACGGATGTTATTAAAAAAAAGCATAGAAAAAATAACAGCTGAATATCTTGGAGGATTTCCTGAGCAGGAGAAGCTACACGTGTCTTGAAACAGCGCAGCTGCTTAAAAATGATGAATTTTAATAAAAACATTTATGTGAATTTTTAAATTCTAATTTCTAACAAACATTAACTTGATATCAATGGAAATTAATTAGTTATGTACATTTCCGTACTGTTACTCGTTTAAACACAATTCTTCAATACCGGATGGAAGACAAAACGGAACAGGTAGTCTATCTATTGCGTTCTTATCTAAATAGTACAAAATGTAGGTCCGTAATACCTTCAGTAATACGTAGTTGAGGAAGTATGTATCAAAAGACATTGAAACGAGCACATTAAAAATTCAGGAGACGTCACTGCAAGGTTATATAAATAGTGTGTGACGCGATACAATATCTAGTGAATGATTATTCCAACATTATTATCAGGTTTATCTTGGTTCAATAAAAAATAGCGTGCGTTTGTAAAATTGTACCGAATCATTGTAACCTCTTTGCAATTCATAGAATGATGATCTCACACAGTGATCTTACTCTTACGGGGTGGCCAATGGCGGGATTGACGGGTAACATAGTGTACTTGACTTAAGTGTTTACATTTAACAGATAAATGTGATTAAATAATTCATTCAAAAAGGGAGACGGGCAGGATTGTACAAAGACCAACAAGGGAGTAACTACATTTATTTATTATACATTTACATATTCAGTTCAATTAAGCTTTTGTTCTTAGAAAATAGTGGTTTTGTATTAGACAAAAGCTGAATTGAAGTGAAATAATGTAGTTGCCCCCGTACATGTCTGAGACTGACTGAGAAACGCAGTATGCTCTGCCACTACTTACCAGATCCAGGCCAGAGCCAACTTTTAAAAGTTAATTTCCAAAGTTGACCCTGCCGGGAGTCAAATCCAGGACTTCTGATACAGACAGAGCGAGTAAAGCCCCCTAACCGCTCATCCAACGGGCTCGACAAAGCCATTCAAAGTCATTAGGCCAGCGAAGATATAACAATAGAAAGCCCCTCCAGCAACGCAAGCAGCAAGCGGTTTGACGATTAGTGTGTCCTATTTTGATAAGTTGTCCTTGCACAAGAACCTTCGAGTTACTATGTATCCGCAATTAAAGTGCACATATTATCAGAAATTTCGTTACGCATTTTGTTAGAAGTTTTGCAACAATTGATTATATTATCGACTCTGTAATCAAAAGTATTTTTAACATTTTAAGTGTTACTATATTTTTACTTAATTGTTTTCAAATTACATTTGGTTAAACCAATTTGGGTTTTATTGGAAAGAAATACTCTAATAACTCTTATTGACAACTTAGATCACGTATTTTATTTGCATAAAAACATATGAAAGGCTTCTATAAATTTCGATGATGTATATTGTCCCAGCGGAGATGAAGTCATCTTACGGACTTAAACGGTTAGAATTTGTAAAGGTCACAACTAACGTAAGAATTGTAAAGTTTAAATATAATTTTAATATATAAACAAAATTATTTATATAGAGCCATAATGGTTTAATGAGAAAGTTGCTTGAACTTACTTAATTTTGATTCGTAAGGTGAAAATTTTAATTACAAAAAAATGTAAATCTTATCTAATCTATATAAATAAAAATAATGTGTTGCTAAGCGCAAAACTCGAGAACGGCTGAACCGATTTTAATTCTGTCTTCACCCATGGATAGAGGGATAATCAACGAAGGCTTTTACGTAAAAAAAATGCACCCCAGGCGAAGCCGCTTATTTTAAATAATTATCCCATAAACAATATCTTAACAGCAATGAAACGTGGTCTCTAATTTTAACTATGGGCCAGAAGGTTCTCCAATGGAGACGACCGGTAAGAGTAGCGTAGAACCTATTGAAGATAAGGCCCATGCGTCGAAGCTGGATCCAGGATGCTTTCAACCGGTCCTTTTCGAAAGTTATGGGGAAGGTCTGTGTCTATTGTCCAGTAGTCGCAGTATTTATTGAAATAGATTATATCAGCCTTTCAACACAAATTACAATGCGTCAAAGAAAAAAAAACAAAAGAAAGTTATGCACACGTTAAATTATTTTACAAATATGAAAGACTTTTTCATGTAAACATTTATTGAATGTCTGTTTAACGACGACGTATTAATTTAAAATATTACATTATCAATCACATATTTCCATGATATTTCAGAAAGAAATGTTTACAGAATAATATCTAAGCTTAACTGACACTTATTTAAACATCATTCATTCGGCAAAAATTACTACAGAGTTTACAAATTGTTGTGAAGAACGTTCTTATCTCCGTATGTTGTACAATTGTGTATAGTATGTTGCATTGGCATGCAAAATAAGTGTGATAAATGAACTGTGTCCAATGTGTTATCGGTCATTTTGTCTCAATCCGGTCTAATAAAGTAATTGGGGCATTTCTTGCTATGGGCTCTTTGGTAAGACAATAAGGATTATTGCACTTTAAGATTATACCATCCGTGGCCAAATTATTAGGGACAGCGCTCATATTCATGCAATCAATGAGTGATTCCTTGGTCACAAAGACAGAAGTGTAGTACTGCACTCTTGGCTGAAAAAAAATTTTTGACTTGGCCAGAGAATTCACCAGACACGACCAATCGAACACTTGTTAATTCATCAAACCGGCGATGCCGAAAGAACTGATTACCACCAAGCGCCATATCATTGAAACTCCCATCAGAGATTGGAATCATAACTTCACACTTCAAGAAATTGCAAAAACATGGATTGAGAGCATGCCCCGACGAATAGAAGCTCTTATTTCAGAAAAGGGAAGCATCAATAAATATTGAAACTAAATATTAATTTTTGTTTTATTATTAATATCAGTCATATGTATTATGAAGAATAAAATTTTTGTTGCTTTTATGATCCCAATAAAATGCAGATATAAATAAAAAAATACATAAGAGACCTACAACCAATCATTTGTTAAATAAATCCAATTAGATAAGAAAATTAAAATATCTCAGTAGACGTCCCTAATAATTTATGGCCACCCACTGTATACTGAGTATTCATTAAGATTTTTTTATAACCAAAACAACAAACATAAGACAATATAACTTCTAAAATATATAATACGAAAAATTATACACAAAAAGGAGTGATGTGTTTATTTAGGTCATTACGGACTTTATGCACAAAAAAAATACCTTCTAACTAAGTAATCATCAAGTTATATTTTTTGTACGACGAAAAAATTAAGCAAATGCTAATTAAGTTTTGAGGTTGATAATTTTAAAATTTCAATTTTAATAATAACTACATTGTATTTAATATGCATTTATTTAATATAATGAAAATAGTCTTGTTAAACCGGAGGAGAAAGATATAGTTATAAATAGAAACTAGTTTCAACCGTGTAATAAAATATTGCTTAGCAATCGCATAAATCTATCTAATGTGTAAGGGACTAGCTTTGTTTATTGTCCACTGTGACTTTCTAGATATAATTTTGAATATTATTAACATCGATGCAAATCGTTACAATGAGATATCTTTTTAAAATATCACATAATTTATTCAAAATTACATTCTCTGTAAGCAAATTCCTGCTCTAATTACGATTTGTTGCGTGGGTTCTTCGGATTTTATTTATTCAAGACATTCTTTAAAGCAGTTTAAGACTGTAAAAAAAGAACTACAAACAAAAAGCAATTCTCTATCTTTAGCCAGTGAGACGAAAAACAAATTTTCTCAAGAATTAAACTACCAAAGCTCCTGAAATAATTAATACAACTTTGTTAATGTTGCGTAAGTTGTTAGTCAGACTTTGCCGGTTCAGGTTACCTAGTATTCTAAACTTAATCTTATTAACTCCTCCGATTAACTTTATAGGCGTAAAATATATTTTTGCAACACTTTCATTGTTTGGAATTTGGCGAAAATCCACGAATTACTTTTTAATTTAATTTAACGATCCGAGCGTTTCGTGTGCACGTACGTACCAGGTGAATGAAGCTCATTTCTTGCTTTTTAATACGACAGGTTGCGGCGTTGAGCGTCTGAGCGGTGAAATTGAATCGATTCGAAAGACAATAAGTTTCGCGGAGGTCCCTATTGTTTGCGTGGGAGCAATCACATCAAGCGTTTTTTGTTTACAAGTGAAAAGATGAAGCGACGCAGGTAGCGAATCACCGGATAGATATCGTTACCGAGGAACATAGTACATTTAGTTTAATGCTAAGATTGAAAATGATGTTCTTTGTACATTATGTGTGTTTTGTTGTAAGCAGCTAGTAGGTCTTGTCTAGTCCTGGTCTAGCCCCATTTCTGATGTGTCTCGAATCAAATTAAAATACATTTAAACTTATCTAGTCGACAGTGGTGCTAAAAATAAATCGTTAACCTATTCTCAATTTAATACATTTTCGGTGATTGAGACGTATATGCTGTGCTGCTGTGTTTCGGTGAGTGAGTAAGGGAAGCCAGAGTACATTTCCTTATCGCTAATCCTAATATAGTCGACAATGCACTTGTAGCACCTGTTGGAGTACTTTTCGTTAGAGGCGACGGTAGCCACCTACTACCAAGTGGACCGTCAGCACACCGTCAGCCCGTCTTAACATATAAAAAAGGCGTCACAAAATACGCTACCAGCTTTAAGTTTGATCATTGGCGAGTTCAGTAGTAGGTATAGTAAGTAACATTGAAATAGCGAAAGTGGTCTCGTGCGTATAGAGACGCTAGCCGATCAGGACCGCCTGAGAAAATAACTTTCACGCTACATTTCCTTTGGTAGTGTATTAAAGATCGCAGGGACAAGTGCGGTGTGTTCGCTTATTTGCCCGTGACTTCGATACACGTGACTCATCAGGGTCATCGCGGTGGGACCATGAGTCTGGAGCGATAAAGAAATTAAGACAGTTTTCTTAACTCAAATAAATGTCAGTTAAATTACTGTACTCTAGATAGATAACAGACAGATGATTAGTGATTAAATGAGTTTAGTTTATCGAGCATACTTTGTTTTAAAAATCCATTAACGTAACTTAATTACAACATTAAAATGATACGTCACTAGTTTATTTTTAAAGAGCCCATCTGTCCTAAGGTCACTAAATTAAATTCTCAACAGAAACGATATTCTACATGACGCGTGATGCGGACAGTAGGCAATTATGTATTACATATTAATTTATAACAATATTTAGATTCAGATCTGGTTAAATACATAAAATTCAAACGAACAGACAGCAATTACAAAACTGAAGCCTGTATGGGAAGCACGAATTGGATTTGCATACCAGCACGTGACCAGAGAAACTGAAAAGGTAACTTTTATAAATTTTCGAAGAACTTTACCACTGATAAATGATAACGTCATTACAGAATATTCTTGGTAAATTGTTTCATTCGAAACGATAGATTAGATATGATTACAACACCTATTTATTTTAATTGGTATAATTATTTCATGAAAACAGTGTTATGAAAATGGACTTCCATTCAAGATGAAATTTTTTAATATGCATGTACTTGGCTGCCGGTTTTATGCACAGTTTTTAAATCTAATCCAAGACGCAGTCTCGACCTTAAATTCTCTAGGCCTAGGGTTGATAATCCATTTTTATAGTAATGCGGAGGCACATTTCCCATCCCCACCCTCCATCGCCCACACGACTCGGAGTATCGATCGACCACAGGCGACGACTGGCTGCTACGTCAGAACGCCAGTGCGTCATTTCAAATCCCTATTCCACGAGACTATTCAATCCAACTCCCCCATGGTTCACGGGTAATGAGCAAACCTTTTCTCGCGTCGCAATTTCATGGCAACAGTCCGTGTTTATTTATTTATGTACTACTGACTGTTGCACGCGACTCACTCGCGTAACTTTAATAAATATAGCCTACTGGCTGCTGCCCGCGACTTCGCCCGCATAATTTATAAAGCCCATGTCTTATTCTGATGTATAAGCTATATTATTGTAAAGTTTCATTGAAATCAATTCAGTAGTTTTTGCGTGAGTAACAAACATCCATACATCCATATAAACTTTCGCATTTATAATAGGTATTAGTACGGATGCTACTCGCTGATAATGTAGCTTTCTATAGGTGAAAGAATTTTATACAGGTGAAAGAATATTAGTATAGACTATCTGTGCCCTCGACTTCGTATTTGCAATAGTGCGAACTGTTTTGTTTTCAAACCTTGCACAAGGTACAGACAAATAACGAAAACAACGATTTTATTATCACGGCTTCGTATGGAATTAAAATTCTTAAAAAACCCTTTCTTATCAGATGATTGCTGTGTGTTGATAGACAGTCAGGACTAACGATTTTACAAATTAACTAGTTGGTGTCTGCGACTTCGTCCGCGTTGAAAAACAAAAATCCTGTGTCCTGTACGTCTAAATGTTTATCTACCAAGTTTCATGAAAATCAGTTAATTCATTTAAGATTTATGGAGGAACAATAGGTACATACAATACAGATTACAGATTTATTTGTATTGGTTTTTATATAGAAAACACTAACATAGCTTAAGGGCATTTCAACGAAAATTTAATTATATTTATTCATACTTAGTAATTTTCAATAGTTAGCACATTGTAATAATATCTAACTATTAATATAATATATTTTAATATATTTAAAATTGACCTCTTCAAAATCAACATAAATTCTATTTATTTCTTAGCATTTAAATGGAACCAGCACAACGCGCTAGCGTGAACTTATTTTAAAAGCTTTACTAAAACGAGCATCGAAAACCAAATTGGTTCAGCCGTTAAAAGTTTCGAACGTGACAAAAATCTAGATTTTTGTCTAGAATACTGTAGTAATATGTGTTTTTAATGACACACTATATATCTATATATTTGTTCTACCCTGGTTTCTCAATAGGAGTTTCATTTCAATATACTTACTTATTCGACCCCTGTGCGTTTAATTATATCGCTGCTACATAGATAGATAGACATTGCATGTTCATGCTTGCCATGTAATATACCAAGTTTATTAGAGGGAAGGTTCGTGGGCGTAAAGGTATAATGAAAAAACCAAGACAACGCGTAACAGGGGACTTGAATGATAAAAACAATACACGAAGGCGAAAATAAATTATCAGAATATTTGAGAAAAAGTAGGCACAGTAATTGCCTAAGTGTTTAATTTGTAAATTAGCTGCAGGAAATAAAGGAAATATATTGTTTTATTTAATACTAGCTGGTGCCCGCGACTTCTTCCGCGTTGAAAACGTAAAAAGTAGCCTTTTCTGTGTCCTGTACGTCTAAATGTTTATCTACCAAGTTTCATGAAAATCACTTAATTCGTTTAAGAGTCATGGAGGAACACACATACACACATACATACACAATATATACATTATACATACATTTAAAATACATACATACAATACCTACACATACAGCAGATTTATTATTAGTATTGATATTGATTTCAAGGAAGGCAATGGAGAACAAACTCTACGATTGTTAAGCCGCCATAGCGTACCCAAGCAACTTCTATCGATTGTTTTGCTAAGTTAGATTTATTTCGATGGATGAGACGTGTACATGAATAAGACCCTCGGTTAAGCGCCATTAAAAATTCCCTCGGCACGTATTGACAGTCAGAAACTTATTTTGCTTGTTTTATTGTATGAAACATTTAGTAAAAAATAAAATTTTGAACAACAATAACATTTTTCTCAATGACAGCAGGTGGTTACCGTTGCCTCAAGACACAAGCAACAACAAGAGGTATGCATTTGCACTGCCGACCCTACACAGGAATATGTTTACAGGATACAATATGTTGAGCGCTTGATTAAGCCCATATTGTAGCAAAGCAGAAACACTGCAGAAGGGATGTTGTTTCAAAGTTCACGTGTCTTAGGTATAAAGTTTTTATTCATTGGGACTGTGTTCAGCGGCACCTTATCCAAGTAATGTGGATGAACTCCGCATCTGTGGCGAGCGTACGGCGGTAAAAGCTTGAGGTAGAGCTTAAGGTGGAACACTCACCATTGTACAGCCAGTAAAACACACAAAGATAGGCTATATCTTTTCCCAAGCTAAAGGGTTCTAACGGTTACGTAATTATAAAAAATTGCAATTGGCCACTGTCGTCTATACTATAGAGAGGTTGCAAATTGCGGCCAACCTTGATACAATAAAGGACAAGGATTTAGGATAGGGTCTAGTGATCCATTACTCTCATCGAAAAATTCCGCAGTGGTTTTCTGAAACTGCTTCCAGACAGTTTACGATTGCGGAACGCCGTATGGCAGGGGACATTACCATATAAAAACTTAACAGGAAATGCTATTATCTAATAAATCATTACTACTGGGATAAACAATTATTTAAATGTATGTATAACAGCAAATATTAACTGCCATCTTACGCAATGAAAAAGTTCTAGATTGTTAATGTAATCTTGTGACCATAACACTAAACAACTTTCTGCTGCCTGATCAGTAGGTACGCTTTTTCTAATAACAGGAAATGATATAAAATATATTATTATTAATTATTAAACAAATTAATTATGTTTACACTATTTAAGAGGCACTTTGGTTACCTACTCATAAAAAACCGAATAACTATACGAGCGAAATTATGTATGCCAAGAAAGGACCCATTTGCTTTTGGAGTCCAAGTTATGATGACACAATGTTACTAGTAACAAGTCAAAATAATTAAGATAATGATCTATTACGAAATAGGATTATGTTACTCGTATCCACTTGACTGCTTAACTCTCAATCCATTGTTTTGTTATGATATGAAACAATGAACGCGTTTTGCATATCACCACCGCATATCAAATTCACATGCACAGAGATAAATCAAATATTAACTATTGATTTCTGCGAAATATAAAATAATTTTTAAAAAGCTTTTACTAGGATACTGTTATAATTGGATACCTACTTTTTCAATTTCTTATGACTCTCGCCTTATAAAAAAAAAGGAAACTAGTAACAAGATTTTAATTTTATGTATAGATGAATTAAAACAACATGACTTTTAATTTAAAATTAATAAAAAAAAAAGACAAAATTTATTGTTATCAGATATTTTTATATTTAATATTTTATGTACGCAGTGTATTTTTTTTTTTTCTTTTTATAGATGCACAAAATGCACATATTGACAGCTAGATCAGAATGTTTCGTATTAAATGTTCTACAATTTGGTAAATGAAAAATCGAGTAAATGATACAACATTATTCTGTTTCTTCTGTCGGTTAAAGTCTTTTTATTCGGACGGTTTAATATAAATTAACTACATACATAATTAATTGTAGTATCATTAAAACAAGTTAATACGTTTTACAAGTGTCGCCTAAATGGATTGATTAATCTACGATTGATCCACAATGAATAATATATTATAGAATGGACACGATCACAATATAAAGATGAATACGTGAAAATGGTTAGGAAACACATATTTTTTGTAACCAGCGGCTCCAGTGTTACCAATAATCAATAACGTCAACGACATTACAACACAATAAGTGATAAAAGAACGAAACGGTACTTACTGCTATAAAATTGAAAGCAAGAATTTTGCGGTTGCGATTTAACTATAACCTACCTATATTATTACAAAGGCTATAAATATTGAATAAGATTACATTATATGATTATAAAATATTATGAAACCAATTCACCGTTTTTTTTTTACAAATTTTTCATGAATACCTTTATGTAACTTGTTTGAACTGCAACATTCTTGTCGGTATGCGACCTTTAAATGCTAAGAAATCGATAATTTCAGTAGTGATGACCTTTATTTAACGAACTAGTTAAAGTTAACAATAGTAACTAGCTATTCCCGCCGGCTTTGTTCACTTTAATGTACAAATATCATGCATGTTTACGAGCTTCTACGGCCGTCGATAGCCGGCGCAGGTGTACATATTTACCATAGTGTGAAATTGCACTAAAGCACTAAAGCTTCGTCTCTCGTCTCGTCATACCTATTTATTCGCATAGGTACAACAAAAATGTCTTGTTTTCTTTTTGTTGTAAATCGTGTTTATTCTAATTGATATTAATTATAAATGCGAAAGTGAGTCAGTTTGTTTATTACGCTTTTACGCCTAAATACTCAACAGATTTTTTTAAAATAAAAGCAGTCTATGTTAGGTACTCCTTATAACATCAGCTATCTGCCAGTAAAAGTTCCGTCAACATCGGTCCAATTGTTTTGAGATTAGACAGAACAGACAAACAACTTCGATATATTTTTAATCGACGAAAACGAAAAACGGAAGAGGTTCTCAATTCGATCGCGGGTAACTTCGTCGTTTATGAACCGGTTTTGATTATTCTTTTTTTATTGGGAAAAGTAGGTCCAATATAAATTTGGAAAAAATCCAATCAGGGGTAGGAAAACAGAGGATGATTGATAATTCTTTTTTTATAGGATAGGGTATACCTCGAAGTTGATCCCATATAAATTTGGGAAAAAAATCCTACCGTAAGGGTGGGAAAATAGGGATGATTTATTGTTCACTCACAGATTTTAGTGCGGAGTTTGTGTATTTAAAAAATAAAAAAAAGTAATCAAAAATTAAGCATGTAGTAATTAGTTAGTAGATTATAGCCACAAAAAATTATAAATAAAAACTTATTTTATTATAAAATTACTTAGAAGGTGTACTTACATTAGTTTAGGAACTTAGTTATTAAGGTTAAATAAAATTATTTTTTGCTTATCAGTTTTTTCGCCCGTTTATTTTTTTGTTAAAAAGTTTTTATTATTGTTTTGAGATTACAACTGTATGGAAGCTTGCGTTAAGTATAAATTTATTTGTACAATTATGCATAGGAAACGAATGGCGCACAGTGCGAGGGCAAGCGGCAGAAAGAATTTAAAGCTGCGACCGGCGAGGACTGCATTCCTCGCGATCCGCAACACAAGTTCGTTTAGCGGACGTACAACGGGGTCTTGGACCTTACAATCGCATCGTTTCTTCATTATGGGAACGCTATGATGAGTATGATTTACGAGTTTATAACGCATCTTGCATGCACTTATATGTACGTATAGCATTAAAGAGTCCCGTAAGAAACATATTATTTTATAAATACTAGCCGCGTCCCGCGGTTTCACACCACGTTTAATTTAAATTGACAAAGGTAATGCATGCACGTAATGGGGTCTTCTTAGTAATGCTCGTTTCTCGTCAGACGGCTGCCTTTAAACCCTACCTCGACTTAATACATCTCTTCACTCGCACACGCTATTTAGCGTTTTTTCTGATTTTTTTCTTTTCCCATCCGACTGGTTGTTCTACGAGTTCAGCACGTTCAAACAAACTAACAAACAAAATCTTCAGCTATATTATATTAGTACAGATAATAATTACAGGTACAGTGCAATGTCCACCGATTAAACAAACATATGCGGTATTGACGACAATCATTCATGTCATAGAAGGCGATGGATGAGTAATGTCAAGTAGTTGCGAAGTAAATGAAACGATGAGATAGTATAATAATTGTAGGTAGTTCCGTGTGAATGACGGCCTTGTAACTTGTAACGTGTGTATGTATGTAGTTAAACTGAATTTATTTAAAGAACATCTGAGACGCTCTACACACGAATATGTTTCCAATTATTTATAAACACGTTTAGCGAAGACAGTTAACTGTCAACGCATCAGTTCATTGGGTCAAATATTTTTGCAAACGCTTTCTAGACGACGACGACGTCTATTACAAAACTTATGCAATCACGATTCATAATCTCGATCGATTATGATAATAAACTGTGATGCAATCTGGTTTTTTAAACCATTCAGAACAGTGTTCTTAATACAAATCTCGAGTCGGAGCCCGGTTTCGAGTCAACAGGAGGTCTTTGAAGCGGGCCTTGAGAGTTGTGAGCGATCGTTATCACTAATTTGAATATACTAACATACACTGGTAGGTTATACGCATTCTGTTACACTTTCACTGTATTTTTTCATACATTCAAAGCAGTGAAGGCATAGTATCTCGCCTTAGAAAAAAAAATTGTTTTCGAGATTTCTAATTTCAATCGACAAGGTAGAGTTCGTTTAGACAAGATTGTAACACTTTCTGATATAATTACGTAGAGTAAAAAAATACAATCTCAATACAGAAGCTTAAATCAACAGATGCCTATCTGGACAGTACTAATCAAAACAAACGAAGGAGATGTATATATTCTACTCGATTTAAAACCAGCTTAAATATACAATTATGACTGTCATTTTTATACTAACTATGTAATCTTGGCATCGCTAACTTTGATAATACATTAAAAATAGTTTTGGAGTCAGGGATGAAGTTTATAAAAATATTTTAACTAAAAACAATCAAGAAGATTTCATTTAGCAGTGGAGATAAAAAAAATGTACTATTATAGTTTACGACTTCTGAAGTACAAGATAAGGAGATAAGATCACACCTAATCAGCGTTAACAGTGTTTGCGAACGATATAATATTAACGTAGCGGGTGTTCATTGAACTAGTGGGGTAGCGGTGCGCTTAAGAAACGGTGCTGCTGCAATCTTTGGATTCAGGAAGATCGTAGAGCATATCCATTTGGCGAAATGGTCGTTATTTTTAATCATCGGACGCGTTCAATGACCCCGATTCTTAATGCGGTGGATTCCAACTGAATGTGGAACTATTTCGTCTTTAGTAGGTATATATATATATATATATAGAAATTTTATTTGTCAAGAGCATCTATCTAACACGACACAACAAAATTACAAATGTTCGATCAAAGTAGACTGTATACTTACCTACATAGTCCGGCGGCTTTTAGCGAGATTAGTGTTTTCGGGGAACAAAAGTTTCAAAATTAATTTTACCCAATTCAAGTAATATTACTGAAGTTACTTTACTACGAAATATTAAATTATTATATAATAAAAACGTAGTTTATTTATTTACAAAATAATTGTTACAAATCAAAAGTTAAACTTTGTAAATTTATAAGATAAAGATAACATACTGTTTTTTTTACTACCTAGTTAAGGAATAAGGGCAGGTACACCATGGACTCGGATGAAAGCGAGGAGATTCTTAGTACCTTAACCGTTTTAATTGAATCTGATTTATCTTTGCAATAATTAAAATGTAAATTTCCGACAAGACATCATTATGACGCAATAAACATGCTTAGCTCTCATATTTTATTATTAAGAAATAGTTGTCGTTCTAGTATCACTCACGTGCTTCAAGCTTGATCGCATTTCACTAATAAGCTTACGTAATTCGACATTTTTAATTCGAAATTTAGACAGTACTTACTCTAACTCACAGAGTGAGGCTAAGTCTGTTTTACAATAGCGTGTGAATAGCGTGACCACATCTTTGTTTAGGCGCGAGGTGATGTATAGAGTTCGTGGTTCTCCTTTCACTTCGAGTGAATCGAGTTTAAAGGGTATGTAACGGTGCGCACTCTATGGTGGTGCTGGTCTACCGTTGGAACGGTGTGCACGCTATGGTGGTGCTGGTTTACCGTAGGTTCGAAGGGACCGAGATCGAAAAGTTTATTTATTATTTATTTACACTACTTAACACTAACTTACAAACTTTATATTATTCTAAACACTGGTTTATTGAAGTTTTGGTTAATGGTAAACTGGTATGTATAAGAGTACGCGCTAAAATGTGGTTAGTGGTAAACGTAGTGCGATCGGTATGGTTGCGGAACGCGTACTGGTGTTAAAGCGTGCATTTAATTAGCAGCAAATGAAAAGTGCATGCAAAGCATGAAAATGGTAGCGCGACGCTGTTCGGTTGCGTTGCTCCGAACAGGGTATGTCAAGGAATACCAGGTTTTTCGCATTGTTTACGGTCACCAAACGGTAACAATCGCAAATATTTACGTTAGATAAATTCTAAATAAGTATATTCAAAAACAAATTAAATTCCATCAAATTATTAACATTTCCATATATTTTTTAAAGATCTTCAGCAGGCTGACGGTCAACTTGATGGTACTGTTAAGGATAACGATAAGGAAAGGATAGGGAAATCCCGCTCCTTCCACTTGGATCCACAGCTTGGCTCCACATGTGGATCCGCGGATACCTTTATCTCCTCTTAAATCTACCATTGAGGGAATTCAATAATACACATAATTTTATATGCCACTTCGATCCACAAACGACGAGCTCAGGGACTTTTAGCTCAAGTCCCAAGTGACACTTATAGAGAACAATATTTCAGTCATAAGTAATATCGACGCACACGTGGATTTAAGAGGAGAAAAATGTATCCGCGGATTTATATGTGGATTTAAAAGGAGATAAATGCATCCGCGGATTCACATGTGGAGCGAAGCTGTGCATCCAAGTGGATGGAGCAGAAATCCCTAATTCACTCACCGAAACTCGTCACATATTATGTTTATTTTTATGTTAAGTTGGTCAGACAGGCTCACGGTTCACTCGATTATAGGTGGCTATCGTCGCCAATTAACACAAGCTAAAATCCCCATATTTGTTGCAAGTGCGCTGCCGTCTAAGGAATTAACTTAATTGTTATAAATAAAAGTTATCATTCTTTCCGTCCTGTGCTCGTTGCTAATATAATGAATATACCTACACAAATTATGACTCCTCATTTCATAGGTTCACGAGGAAAGTTGCACATCGATTATGTCGAGGAAGCCGGTGGCGACGGGGTCAACGACATCAAGTTATAAGAACACTGTTACTTTCAAAGGTCGACAGTAGAACAGTCGGGTCGATCGTACTAAATGAATCGCTATAGTTTAAACTTTTAGACACGCAACATCGCGAACAATTATGATAAAAAAAAACTACACACATAGATACAGCCATAACTGACGATTAGAGACATTTCTTTTTATTAAAAACAGTTCGCGATTAGGGAACCGATAGCAGACAGTTATCTACATACGGAAGGAAGTCAATCGTTGCAAATCGGTTACACAAAACTAACTGGATTTATTTGCCGAGCTATTGAAACGTATTGAGCAATTTTTATTATTCTTCTTGTTTTAAACTGGTTAAGATTACTTTTACAATGCATATTTAATGTTGTGTAGGTACTTCATAAAACACTTAACAACTTTGCAAATAAATGCTCACTAGACTGATAAAGCTAGATAGCGATAGAGATATAGATTTACAAAAGCCATACATACATACTAAATATTATTATGTGAAAGTCCATGTATCACGGTCACGGCTCATATTGATAAAACTTGTTAACATCTATAGTCGTAGAGTGATCATTTACTTGTTGGAATTATACCTTTATATCTATAGTAAATATATTTTTCAACATTAAATGCGGCCAAAGCAGTCGAGAAAAGACAAGAGTAACAGTTCGAGATGAAAAAAGTTGACTAAGCCTACGATAAAAGTCTCTTTTAAGTATCTATTATTTTCAGACTAACTTTTGCCCGCGATTTTGTCCGCATATCTATCTATTAGCGTGATGATACATATTTTATCATGAAGCCTTCTTCAAGAATTAGGCTATCAAATGCAAAAAGAATCTTTTAAAACCGTCTAGTAGTTCTAAACTTTAACACGTTCAACCAAACAAACAAACACTCTTCAGCTTAATTATATTGCCTAGTATAGATTGTATCAAACTTTCAAGCAAAATGTTGGCAATATTGCGTTACTCGCGTGACCTTGTAGCCAAAACTACTGGACTGAATCTAATAATTATACCAAAAACTGAATGTTTCTGAATCAGATATTATTTGGTACAAGTTTAATTTTCATGTGTTATATATACAACTATATAGCGGCCTGTTCCCGGCTTCGCACGGATGCAAATTGTATAAACCTTCCTCGAGAACTATACATTGGTGAAAACAGCATGAAAATCGGTGAAGTAGTTTTTGTAGTTTTTGAATTTATCGCGAACAGACAGATAGACAGACGCGACGGAGGAACTTGTTTTGTAATATGTAAGGATGTATAGGTACTTCTTTACACAGTATAATATAAAGTCGCACCCTCAGTCTGTCTCTTTGTATGTACGCTTAGATCTTCTAAACTAGGCAACGGATTTTAATGCGGTTTTCAGTAATGGTTTTCACGCGTTAAACAAGGAAGGTTTTTTTTTATATAATTTGCAGAAAAAACTGCACCCGGGCGAAACCTGGAGGAGCGGGTCGCTAAGTATACCATAAACAAACTTGTAAAACTATTGTTTTGAACTCCATAATGATCAGAATAAAAGATTTCATTAATTAAGTCAATGGACACATTTTCATTGTTTCATTTATTTGATTTATTAAAACAAATTAAATCTTGATAAATTAATAAAAATGTTGAATGCGCGATAGAAGTTAATTCATCCATTATTTTTATAAAAGAAATGCCATATTATCACATACCTACAAATACACAAAAACTAATTGTGCAAAAACAAAGCTCCACTTTGTAACTCAACAGTAAATTATACTAACTATATGTACTTGGTTTTACTTGTTACAATAATTATTATTTTAATAGGTATTTCATTGGGTTAAATATTGTTAAAAATGCAAGTTATTGGCCTAGTATGATAATGTTATTATTGATGAGTGCTATAAAAATCGTTATACTGTGTTACATCAGTTCACCACAGGCGCGGTTAGAGCTGCGATCACATTTCCGTGTCTCTAGTTACGTCTGCTACCCTACTTTAAATGGAGAATGAGGTGCGAATTTATATACTCCTACTAGCGACTCCCCCGGCTTCGCAGATTCGCAGTGTTAAAAATTTCAAAAATCCTTTCTTAGCGGATGCTTACATCATAAAATAAACCTATGTTCCAAATTTCATAACAGTTCACTTGGTCAAATGATAAAAAAAAATTATGGTCCCTAAACACCATAATATTATTATTAGCAAGACTAAGTACCATAAGATTTTAAAATCATTTACAAGAAACGGATAAGTTCGCGACCTATGCTACTCGACAATGACTAATCGTCTCATTATACCGATATCACTAGTTGCGCGAGACGGGATTATCAATTTATCTGTCGAACCAACACGACAACTGCGACAACATAATGTGAATGGACACAGCAGCGGTTTGATTAAATTCATTGTAAAAAAGTAGAATCTGTAGGTTTAATAATATAAAGAACGCAAAATACAAATTTTAGATCAAGGTGATCTTCTAGAACAGTTAGAAAATTCTATCCTGCCTTAGAGGACTAAAATGTATGACGCCGCTGATATATTGGCTTAGGCCTCTGAAGCAAATGTGTTGAATAAATTCGAGAATAAATTTATTTTTTCTTCAAAACCTAGGTATCGAGTGGGCTATCTAATGAAAGGCTTTTTCCATGAGCCGATTCCAAAAATATACTACACACACAGTTACATTTTAGCTACATTTTCAAAACTTAGCAAGGTTGTTCTCTTCCTGGCAGCAAACAGCTGAATGATTTTTTTCTAAAATATATGCCAAATGACACTTTATATCTTCATATCCAATGTAATGGCAGATTTTTTTCCTGAATTTCTTATTAATTTCGGAACATATTAATCCTACTCAAAAATAGTAAAGCTAATAGACAGATGCTGCATATGAAGTTCATCTGTACCATACATTCCTTGAGTTTTCGTCCTCTGGGACAACTATTTTGGGATCCCCAGTAATTGTACTTCCCATTAAAATCCTCTCCAGCAATGAAGTGTTTGCCAAGTGTTTCAAAATAATGTTTAAACATGTCTACAGAAATCTTATGCTTTGGGTGACAATAGATCGCCTCTATTGTAATAGGGCCCTCACAACCTTCCAATCTGATAGTAGTTGCTTGGATATGATGCGTAAGGTATTTTTCCCTGATTCTGTGCCTCAAGCAAAACCTAATAACTATCGCTGATCCAGCGTGAGAAGACCCAGAAGATATTATTATGTTATATCCATTCATATGGTAGCCTATATAATTTGCAGGGTGAGCACCCTCGCATAAGACACATTTGGCTGCTGAATTTCTGTCTTTTTAGAGCAGTCAGACGTTCTATGAGCTTCTCCGTATTTAACACAGCGGAATGGCCGCATGCAGGTAGTTTTTGAATGACCATAGTATTGGCATCGTTTGCATTGGACTATGGTGTTTGATTGTGATAACATTTATTTGAAAGTTTGGTTTAATTTAAACAAAAATTTTAAAGTCGTTGTGGAAATGTGTTAAAAATGTTGTTAACTTACAGCTCCTCTCGTTGCCGTTGTGACAAAACCATTTTCATTGTGGTTAGGTGGTGCTGGAGGCGGCGTAGGCCCTGGAGTATCACTGCACTAGAGTCTTCACTTATTCACACAGGCGACGACAGAACAACCGTTGCCATTATCACACCTGCGGACAAAGAAAAGAAAAAAATATTGAAATAATCCCTTTCTAGCGATAAAAGAATAAGCACTATAGGTAGGTGACAAGGAACTTTACTTGATAATTTATAGCTGTCCTCCACTTTAATGTTTTAATTATTTATACAAACTAAAATATTGAATCAAAAAACAACATCATCAAAACTGACAAACAGACGTACGTGGTGGAGCACTTTGTTTTATAAATGTAAGGATAGTAAGTGATACACGTGAACCAATATATTTTGATAAAATTTGACGATTATCTTATATTATCTTTATTTTAATGCTTTTCCCTTAGGGACATGTCGCTTATTGATTATTTTGTTGCTAAAAAATACTAACACACCTGTCTATCAATATACTTTTTTCACAGTTTTGTTTTGTAATTACTTAACTTTTTCGTGACTCTTAAATCAAATTAGTAATTAAAAAAACATTTTATCCTCAATACCAAGTTAATTCAAAATGACATGTGTAACATAATTGTCTCAGAAATTAAATGTAAAATACTTTATTTAAAAAAAACCATTATTTTTATGATGGCACATGTTTGTTATAATATAGAGTCTAAACAGTGATTACGCTTAAATTTATATTTGTTCTTTCTTTATCTTCATATATGAGAAAGTTTTATTCACTGGATTGATAACCTTCACATTCCCTTTGTTTTGTACTTAATAAAATGAAAAGAGCTAATTATAAATGCAAAATAAAAGTTGAACGACCAAACATTATAACAAATTAAAGTTGACCTACAGAATTAGTTTTAACCCAAAAACACTTAAAGTAGTTGTATGGCACACTGCAGTAACTAACCACTCCTTTATAGATTATTGTGAAAAAACAGCATATGTGCTGTTGTTTCGCTGAGTGAATAAGGAATACTAGATCTCATTGCCCCAACATCATACTTGTAGCACTCGTGGCATTGCTTTTGTTAATAACAATAACAATAATAAGCCTACATTATCAGCTGTTTTACATTTATTCTTCTGACCTCTTATTGAATGTCTCATTACACTGGTATCAGTGTGAATGCACTTAATTAGTTAGCTAGTGCAAATTAGGGCTTCATACATGTTTAAAGGCTGTATCAAAACAAAAAAAATACCCTTGACATGGAAGCCATAAATGTCAAATACAGGTCAAATTACAGTGTAATGTTTTATAAATTCCCCAATTAAATGAATCCTAATAAGTGTTTGGTAAAGAACCCATCATCAATTCTTAACAAAATACAAGCTCTAATTAATATAGGTAGCTATTTTGTTTGGCATAGCCATGAACTATTATCCAAATTTCAAATAATCAATACTAATAATAAATCTGCAAGTGTAGGTATTGTATGTTATGTATGTTCCTTCATAACTCATAAACAAATTAACTGATTTTCATGAAACTTGATAGATAAACATTTAGAAGTACGGGATAGGCTACTTTTATCTTTTTCAACGTGGACAAAGTCGCAGGCACCGGCTAGTATCAAATAAGACCAAAGTTGAAATAAACCTACAACACTAATAATGCCTAGCTCTCCAATAGCTATTTGTTTTGTTTCTTAGGTAAGGTATTTTAATTTATGTTTTAATATAATAACTTATTATTTTATATGTTACGAATAGGACCATGTTTATTATTAAAATATATTTTGTTGTTAATTATTACTTATTACTGGAGTAGCAAAGTTATGTTAGCTAAAACCAATATAATTTTTTTTTAATGTTTTTCGACACTTGTAAATCTATCATTACTCAGATATGTTTTAACAGATTAGGGAATCAATGTCTCATATACTTACTAAATAATTACAGGACTATAATTTTCAGGTAAAATTGTTACCAAATACATAAGAATTGAATTTATACGAACCTTTGGTCTAGTAAAAGTACATTGGTACATAATATAGTTAATTTTTTGAGTAAAATGAGTCAGAAACGAAATGTCAAATCCAATACTGTCATATTGCCACATCAACGAACGAAATTTTGTTTGTAATTATATTTATGACTATCCAGTGACTATTTACAAATAAAATATAACATTTGTGATGAATTTCTAATAAATCCAGTAAATTGTTTAGCGCAACGGCCATATTGAACAATATCAATGAAACGGGAAACACTTCACTCACTTATTTTAGCAAATTAACATCCTAAAATACTTATATAATATATAAACACTGTAATTAATATACTTACAATACTCAAAAACACAAAAAATCGTCTTAATAATCTTAAAATCACACAATAAGCAAACACTTCGCAAGACCCAAGGCAGAAACAGTAACCAAAACCGAACCGTTCGATGTCGTTGTTGAATGAGCAAATTTCGATTTTCTTTTTTTGTCTGTTTCTCTTTCTTTCACCCAATGACGTAAAGCGCCATCTGCTGTAAACCTGTACATCTGTAAAGTAACTGGCAACACACAATAGTTAAACAGAGACGCGTATACGCGTTTCTGTGTAGTACAAACGAATAGGCAAACATGCTAGATAGACTGATGTTACCATTAATGAAATATTTAACATTTTTACCGTAAACTTTCGTATAATATTAAAAAAATAGTCATTTAAAATATCATACTTATTTTATTTTAGTTAAATTGAGCATGTCGTATTGAAAAATTTGTATAAATAAGCGTTATGAAGAAAAATTCATTGATATATTTGTTAACCGTTTTCAATTTAAATATTAATATTTAATAATAAAAATAAATATATACCACAAATATTTATTACACCATAGACTATAATGTTATTATTATGAGGCTGTGCGATAAACCATGAATATTCTGAATAATAAACCGGTAAAAACCGTATATCAGAAGGTAATCACTACGTTATAGCGTATATTACCGATGAAGTTGAATGATCATAAATAATAGGAGAATGAGAAATCATCAATAAACTAAATAGTAGATACTAACGTATCAGACGGACATCTGCAGTACAAATGCTCTGGACATGGGCAAGCTCACCTGATTGGTCATAGCAAGATAGAACATGACATTTGACTTACCCCGCCCCTCTCACCCCTTTGTTATTTTACGGGCTTTAATAAGGATTCTTGAATTTATTTTTAAATGGATATCATCACACAATTAAAACACAGTAAATAATGGGTACATATTTATTTTTAGGATATACACAAACATAACATGAACTTAATATACGATTTAAATACAAACTAGAATTGAAATACACCATAAAACTTATATTGTATTAATGATAAACATTTATAGGCATCTAGAACAAGACCACAAACACTACCACTTTTCAAAGAGATCAGCGGGATGAACGGGATGCCACTCTTCTCCGATTCTTGAAACAGCGATGGATAAACTGTTAAGATTTCTTTGGAGTTACAAAACGAGTTGTGGCAGATGGGCGAATTCACTTTTTCTATTCCGTAAAGAATCATTTTTCGAGTCCTTTTTTGCACATTGTATATTATCCTGGTACACAGCACTTGTAATACATACTTAGTATGTATCCAAAGATTTTTGTTTATAAATGATTATAAAAATGAGGAAATTAGTCTACGCAACAATAAACAACAATCATGTTTCAAAACAAAATGGCTTCTCTCTCTTATTAGAAGGGTGAGAGTCAAGGTCAAATGTCATGTTCTATTTTGCTATTACCACAGGCCAATAAATTTATATGTCTAGTGATTTTTCCTTGAAGATTACCAGCCGTGGAAATCATGTAGTTTTAGTAGTAAAAATAGTAGTTATTTCATTTCTAGGCTGTGATGTGAACAGTGTAGTGCTGCTGGCTGCGGTATTACTCAAAGAAAACTCTTTGAAGAAATTGAACTGTTATTATTCTATGGTCCTACTATTTAGTTTGTGGCCACAGAGTAATATTATTCATGAATCGGATGTATACTATCTTATTAGCAAAATGGATGGAACGTCCCTTCCCTATGAACAGATGAACATCTATCTATCTACCCAACAAAACAAATGTCCGATTCGTGCGCCCATTTCGTAAGTTCCTCGAACGACAATTTCGATTCGCCCTAGATATATTAAATTTTGTAATAATTGGGCATAGTAATTTAGTAATTTGTCTAGGAAAATTCACACGCGACGATAATTTTTTTAGTGATTATTGTTTTCGAAGATTCATTTTTAAAATTGTCACCTCTACGTAGACGAATGGAATCAAGTTTCATTAGTAATAATAATGTGTTTGCATTGCGTTGTTGAGAAGTGTTGAATAAATTCATTTGTTTAATTAAATTTACACTTGGACAGTCGTTGGCCCTCAAGATGGCAGTGCACCTTTCACCTCATACTTTGTGATTACTGAGGTTTTGTTCATCGATGTATCACTCGTTATCCAATATACGAGTCGCGAATGTTGACTCTGAGGAGTGCTGTATGCGATGGTGATTGCAAAGAGTAAGAAATTCAAACCACAGATGAACAATACAATTAAGAATATGGATTACAACTGGGCGCCTGGACCAGATCCTCCAAATAACCAGGATGCAGGTGTACCTAGAGCAATATTTGTACCTCACTCGAATTCACTGCCATTTGAAGAGAGACATGTTACTTTGGAGCAGCCTGTAAAGGTAAATTGTGCATTTTATTCAATGAATGTACTTATATTTAAGTTCTCTTTTAGGTTACTTATTGAACCAACAATATAGTTCAAGTTTTAAGATATATAATTATTCATCTAAAAGGAATTTAGTATATCTGGTATAACTATATGTTATGCCAAAGGAGTTGTGGATTCTCATAAACAATGTCTAATCTTTATGTTAAAAGAATATCAATGTTACTAAATGATGTAATGAAGTATCAAAACCTCTTTAAAATGTTTTATTTTTGTCAAACAGTATTCTCTCAAACTGAGATATCTGATAAATCAATCATTTGACAGGTTGTCATCCATTCAGAGATATTTATATTAAAAATAAATTCCTACTCCAAAGTTATCTCATTTTCTGTTTGAAGTTCCTATTTATCTTCTGATATAAAGAACAAATTTGAGTAAAAACTGTGAGATATATAAATTTATTAATAGATATCAATAATAACTATGCATTTCTTACTTTATGAGAAATCATTCTTGTATCTTGTATTATCTTCATATTTTTGTATCACAGTATTTGTAACCAAACTACTCAGAAACGGCTTTTATGATTTTTTTTTGTGTATATTCTTTGGGTCTGAGAATAGGTCGTAAACTATTTTTTATACCCCTAAGGGATAAGAATGGTCCAACCTAAAATTTTTTTACCAACGTTTGCCAGGTCAGCTAGATATAATATTAACTTGTTTCTATGTTTTTGTATTAGGGTATTAAAATATTTCTATTATAATGAGGCACTTCCGCTTCACCAGGGAACAAATTTCGGGGATTAGTATACTTAATATATTGTCTATCTGGAATAATGTATCTTTTATATAGGTTCTGGAGATTACCCTCCACATATGAACAAACATACAAAATCCACCCTCTCTCTTTATTATATTAATAATATAGTATAGATTGCATTTCAAAATAAAGAGTGCTCCAATGTACATAATGTGTGAGTCAGCATGACCCGAGGTGCTTGAGATGAGCACAATTGTACATTGGCAATTAAATTTAATGAGATTAAATTGTGCTATTTCTGACTTCAGCATCTGTTAGTAACGGAAATTGATTGTTATCAGTTTTTATGGATACTAGTACAATAATGAGAAAATAACAATAATTATTAAAATTTAAATAATAACATTTAGTGCCTCTTTTCACCAACTGTCAAATAGGCTAACTGTCATTTAGAGTCACCGTTGACCGGGGATATGGAGCTGATATACCTTTGTTTGTACGGTAAAAGTCCCAAACATTGAAAACAAAATAATAATAAAAATTCGCCTATCGAATGATGCAGTATACCGAGTGCATAAATCAATAAAACAGAAAAATATTTCTAAAAGTAACACTTTACTCTTGTTGTTGGTGAGAGGCCCTGAGTGCTTATAAAGTTATTTGTTGTGTAGGATTAAATGTGTTGTGCATGATGTGAATTATGCTAAAGAAATCAGCAAAAAAAGTATACAATACATTTCGGTTCATATTATGTTAAAGAAGGAAGCGGTGCTTTGTCCAGTTGTACTCGATGAGAAAATTGTTCTTTTATTATCTAGCTAGATAAAATTCTATTTACAGTTAAAGCATATTGCAGGATAATCATGTCATTACACCATGTCATCAAGACTGACAATAACAACTGGAAATCACTAGTTAGTCCTACCTAACACTTAATTACCACATTGATTTATTTATGGGGCAGTTGTATGAGTAGTGAAGTCCATTATATAAGAAAAACGTGGACACAGATGCCATGGTGCGTGTATCTGACCAATTAAGTGTGTAATGTGAACACGATTTGAATTAATAACAAAGGCATGATGCAACACATCTGCGTAGAGTACTAGAAATACGTAATAACGTTCAAAACATAGTTAATTGTATGTTTTAATTACGTGTTTTCCAACTAACAGCTTAGAATCGACATATAAACAAGTTGGTTTACCTATATGGAAACTATTTACTGGAAAAACTACTCTCAGCATTTTATAAATATTGTCGTTTCAGCATCCACTGGAATATTTGACAAATTACGCTCTCACGCCTTAACTACTAGAACGATCACCTTGCAGAAAAAGACACATAGGGTCTTTCTTTCTTTCTATCTTTCATCCAGAAAAAAGTGCTGTTCCCAAAGGATCATCTAAAAATTTATAGCTTATATTTTAGCTTATAAAATATATATTATATTTTTGTCAGACCTTGATTTTTTAAAATTTTAAAACGAGAGGCGCGGCGCAATAACTAGTTTAGTTATTAGCACTCAAAATATTTAGACTTCACTACATATTATAAAACAAAGTCCTCTGCCGCTTCTGTCTGTCTGTTTGTCCGATTTTCATGCTGTTTTCATCAATGGATAGAGTATATATAAGCAATTTACAAAGTTACGCGGGCGAAGTCGCGGACAGCATTTTGTGTAGATATACACTCGCGAGCAAAATAATTGCATCACTTTTCATTTTTTCGTGCCCACCTAATAACTTTGTTAATCTTTGACAAAATCTGAAAATTGTGGTACCAAATGAAAGCTGATAATGTAACGCATTAGAAAATGTGTAATTCGGATTCATTTTCAAGTCCAAGGACTGAAAAAACTCGGAATCCTGAAAACAATCGCAAAATGCATGAAAATGAATGTAGGAAAACTGAGAATGAAAGGACATTTTTTCGGAATAAAAGAAATTAATGTGAAATTAATACTTGGTGTTACCACCCCTAGCCTTTTTCACACAATCTAGGCCTCTTTTCATTGACCTAATCAACTTCCTGACGTAGTCCTGAGGTATGGCATTCCACTCCTCCAGCAAGGCTTCCTTCAGCTCCTCAACATCGGATGGGGCAGGATTCCGCTTGCGAACCCTCCTCTTTAGACAGTCCAACAAGTGTTCGATCGGAATAAGGTCCGGGCTCATCGCTGGCCAGTCCATGGTGTCAATGCCCACCTCGCGAAGGTAGGACGAAGTGGCCCTTGCGGTATGACAAGGGGCATTATCATGCATTAGCAGGAACCCCTCATCAAACATGCCAGCGTAAGGAGCTACGTGCTCCTCCAGGATGTTCGTGATGTACCTGGCAGCGGTCAAACCACCGCCACGACCTCCAGAAGGCACGAAAACCAGCTCAGTTCGCCCGTCGTAGAAAATGCCGCCCCAAAATATAACGGAACCTCCTCCGTAGGCGACTCTTTCGGAGACGCAGCACTGAGCAAATCGCACCTCTGGTCTCCTGTAAACCCTTCCTCTTCTGTCACAGCCATTGAGACACATTCTGCACTCGTCCGAAAAGAGAACAGGGGTCCACTGCTCGATGGTCCAATTGACATGAAAATTTGCAAATTCACGTCGTGCTGCTCGGTGTCGCGGCAGCAACCTGGGCGCCGTTTCAGGTCTTTTTGGTTTAAGGTTAGCTGTCTTGAGTCTCCTTCTAACTGTCCACTCGCTGACAGCCACTCCTCGGACCTCACAGAGTCTCTGCTGGATAGCAACTCCCGTCTGGTGACGATCTCGGAGAGATGGCGTGACAAGAAAGCGATCATTTCTCTCTGATGTGCAGCTTCTGCGCCTCGTTCTTGGTCTTAAAGTAAAGGCCCCAGTCTGTTGAAACCTTTGGTAAACTCTACAAACTGTAGATTGGGTTAAATTCAGCTCGGCAGCTATGGAACATTGGCTACGGCCCTCTTGCAGCAAACGGACGACGACGGCAACTTCAGCTTCAGTGGTGTCAATTTTTCAGGTATTCTTCAGTGTTAAAATATACGGAAATATGTACTGGTCGACTTCTGACAACCCCTCCTCCCCCCCTCCTCCTGTACTCCCATTATATAGGCGACAAAGGGAGCCCAACTCGTGCGCTTGGTAAGGCGGAAACGCCCACAAACCAGGAAAATGCCTATAATCTGAAAAATATTGAGCCGATTTCCATGTTTGTTCATTTTTTGTAGAGCTTAGATGTCCAGAAATAGAATTTCATTAAAATATTTAAAAAAAGAATCCCGTTACAAAGTTATGCTTTGCAGACGAAAAAATGCAAAGTGATGCAATTATTTTGCTCGCGAGTTTAAAATCGAAAGAAGTGTAACGGTTTATAAGAAATGCTGGGAGTGATAATAAATTTTGCTGTTCCCTAGTAGTGCTTATTTTAGGTATTTAATATACCCATAATTTAATATAATAATGAAATATGTAGTTTTAAATAGATGAATAGGTCCATTTCTCGTAGAAAGCAAATATAGTGATGCATTTGCATTGTGCATAAATTCCTTTTGCGCGCTGAACATGAATGGAATGAGTAATCAGTCGTAAACGGCTACGCACTTATGTATCTACCGATATTTATGTTATTGTATTGTAATTGCATGATATTTCAGATCGGGCGGAACGTTTGTCGAGCCACTCCCAGTCCTTCGAACACAATTTTCGAGTGTCGAGTGCTTTCTCGACACCACGCCACGCTCTATTATGATAAAGGACACTTTTATCTTGTGGTAAGTGTTTCAAGTACGCATACGAATTGTGAATTTTTAAATAACTTGCAATACCTATATTTTTAAGTAATAATTATAATAAGCCGAAAAATTTGTAAGAACATAAACTTGGCTCACGTGGGATGTCGATTCGGTAAACACCTCAAGAGGCTCTCGCAAGTTGACTGGATTAAATAAATAAATAAATAAAAAATGTATGTATGTATGTTCCTCCATAACTTTTAAACAAATTTTTCTTTTTTAACGCGGACGAAGTCGCGGGCGCCAGCTAGTATTATATAAAACTAGCCGACTCGAAAGACGTCCTTCTGTCTAAAGTTATTTTATGGTCTGGTAGAAACTATAAATAGTTAGGAAAAAGAAAAATGAAGTTTTTTATAATCAGGTATATTTTCTTAACAATTGGTCCATTCTCGAGTTTTGCCCTTAGCAACACATTTAGCGATTCATTTTTATTTATACTGATTAAAAGGGTCATTCAAACAAAAAATAAGCCCATTTCCCTTTTGGTCGTCTTCTTTTCTGTCGATGGATGCAGTCCGTTATTATTTTTGTCCATTATCATAGAAATATTAACAGTTATAGAAAATGTTAATAATAGGTTTAGACACAATATGTACCATTAACGCCGCTGAGAAATTAAATTGGCGATCGGCTTGCTTTCTCGTTGAAGAAGCATAATAGAATTCATTGATGTGATGTATTATTACTACCACTTGTAGGTAGTAACAGAGATTGGTATGTTCTTTATTAATAGTTACTGCAGTAGACAGTATAAAAACATTTTATTGCGCCTAAAAAGTTATCTAAGATGAGCTAACTAATATACATAAATGAAAAGTAGAAATTTTATATAATTTTTAATCATCTGTACTTCTGTACTTACTATTATAAATGCGAAAGTTTGTATGGATGTATGTTACTCTCACGCAAAAACTACTGAACCGATCACCATGAAATTTTGCATACACGTTGTCTGGTACACCAGAAAGGACTTAGGGTATATTTTATAAAGTTACGCGGGCGAAGTCGCGTGCAGCAGCTAGTTTACAATAATCGAACATGCATGCACTTATTACTTCTGCTCAGACAAGAACAATACTAATGAAAAAATAAATGTAGCTAATACATTCCTTTGTCCACTCGCTATTGACACTGATAACTAATTAAGTATGGAGTGGATATTTTCTTTGTTACGAAATAATTGTCTACTGTATGTTTATTATTTACTCTTTTAAACTTTTATATGAATTTTAAGAGCATATTCCCAATACGAAAGTGAATAAATTTTACTTACACCTCAGAGGTATGTACAGTACAGAACAACTATGTTTCATCCAGGAATTCAATGCATATTGCTCATTTATTTTTCTGAAAATTACTAAAAAAGGAGACAAAGTTTCATAAAAAGTTAGTCACTTTTAAAATATTCGAATTCGAACATAACTAATTAACTAATCCAATATTATCAGTATAATTGGAAAGGGGTTTTATTCATAAATTCGGATCACATAAGTTTGTATGTAACTTTTTTAGCTAAATTAAACATTTTTTTTAATGCTAAAGACTAGCCACAGTAGTAATTTAACAATGAAAACTTTCTCTCACAGTATCTAGGGCGCGATTATGTAAAAAAACCATTCAAGCCATAGATAGTGTTCTTCCTACACATATGTAATAATATTTGCTAGAACCTTGAACAGGTAATTGTTTGGCGCCATGAGACGATTGTCAAATCTCGCCTAGCTTCCGCCCACTGCGTTGCCAGTTTCGTACGAGTTTTATGTTATCTAATACAAATTAATACCGGTTCTCAAATTTTGTCACCACTTTGAATACTTGTTTACCAACATTTTGAAATGTTTATATTTCATTTTAACCTTTAACTAATTCTGGACATACTTAATTTGCATTTCTTTAAATATTTGTTGAAAATAGGTGAACCTAAAAAAACCTAGAAAAAAAAATTTGTCATTTAGTTGGTTTCTTCGGGTAAGAGCAGACTTGATGTATCAATCTTGGTAGGTATTAATAATAATAATTATAATTGCCTTAAGTACCGTTATTCCTAGTTGTGTCTTGTTTCTCCCAATTCATGATATTTTTTCCCATCCGGGACAATTTTTGGTTAACTCAGGACAGCAGGCCACAATACTTTGAATACGAGACATTATCAGACCATTCGCATTTAAGCCTATAACACACTGAGAAGTTAAAATGTACTTTGAGCTCTCCTTATAAGAAACGAACTTTTCAAAAGTAATTGTATTGGGTCAGTCTCCAATCCGTTAAGTTGTCCTATTTACTTGAAGATCCATACAGTTAGTGTATTTGTATGGTGGTTATTATTGTTAAGTAAATTTTTGTGTTTCACCTTGTGCTCTTTATCTTAGCCCATTGTGGGTATTATTATCTAAGCCAGTGAGTGCTTAATCTTTGACATTTTTGTGTGATGTCAATGGCCATTAGCCATTTAAGATAAATAACAAACTGGTTATGTTTTTAATCATTTGTGAACAACATTTTTGGACTATTATTGCTATAACAAATTAATTTTATATGTAATATAATTATTGCTGTTCTTTGCTAAAATGGCTTTGTTAAAATGAGCCAACTTTTTTGCTTATATTACAAAAGGTGACGAAATTGACAATATTGGGGAAATTTAACCCCAGCCTTTTTTTTCATACATTTTCCATACATTTTGCAGATGTGTCTATAAAATTAACAAAATAATTTATCAAAATGTGTCTACAAATTTAGTTACCACATTTTTCTAAAATATTCTCTGAAACACTCCACTTTTTTGTACATTATTATGTCTGGACGTTTTGTTTTATTATTTTACCTTGTTATTTTATATTATACAACAATTACAGTTATGAACAATATTACAATTTTTACTATAATATTGTAATATGTTTGTATTATAGATTCTCACTATTGAGGTCCTGCCTGGCCTTCTTTTCAATTCATCTATGTACTAATTGTATTATCTATCCCTACTGCCATAGTTTTCAATGTCTAACATTTTGCATTTTGAAAGCATTGCTTGAATATTTTGTCTCTCATTGCTTTCCACGAGTGATAAATCTTGGTTATTGTCTACTTTTTAAATTAAAACATCCTGTCTGAAGCTTGTTATTTATATAGTAAGGCGCAATGGTCATTTAATACTTAGAGCGCACATTCCTCTAATGATATAGGGTTGGCGATCTTTTGAGGTCGGCAAGCCTCGTTGATTTAAATTATATAAGCAGCTGCTTAATAAATAGAAAAGGATAATCACTAATGTAATTTAAAATATAATTCTTATTTGTATACTGTCCGTCTGACTGAAATGCATTTGATATAAACTATCTGCTGCCCGTGACTTCGCCCGGGTAACTTTGTAAATTATAATACTAAAACCTTTCTCGAGAACCACTCTATCCATCGGTGAAAACAGCATGAAAATCGGTGCAGTAGTTTTTGAGTTTATCGCGGACGCGGCGGAGGACTCTATTTTATAATATTATGTAAGGAATATTACAAGTCCTTGAAAAGTATAGGACTAAAGGGGTGACCTATTCTTCAGAAAATAAGGTTCAAATAGATCTTTAAATCCTTTTTTAAATTTAGTCCTGTTTTGTTTTTTTTTTGATGTCGTGGTATTTATTTACTGTCTTTGTTGATTTCTTATTTCCTTCTGTATATACTAATATCATATTAGTATATGTATACAAGTATACATATTGGTTATATGTTTATTAAGTTCAAAGTTAGTAGCTGTTATTGAATTAATATACAAATAATTAAATGTATCGTTAATAAATTCCTTTCCCAAGTTTTTGGTCCCTCTGAAAAGTTCTCAATTTTTTTAATGATGCACTTTTTAAATCAAAACACTTTGGTTTTCAGGATAATCAGAGCAGCAACGGCACATTTATCAACAACAATCGATGTTCGATATCAAAGGAACAGGAGCCGCACGAGGTGTTCTCTGGTGACGTGGTTCAATTCGGTATACCCGTTGTCGAGAATGCTGGAAATTCGGAAAAGGTATTTTTAGGCTCTTTCTTGTCCTATTTACAATCCGGTCATGTATCGTTTTACTGAACATGACTGTGTTCTATTCTATTATTCCTCTGGTGCTGATTGTGGTACCACCAAGCCTGCTTGCCATCCTTATTTTAAATTATTTATAGAGTTTAGATATTTTTTTTTTTTTTAGAAATGAGGTTTAAATTAAAACTATGTTAAATGAGGTTTAAAGTTACCTATACTATGTGGAACAAGTTATTGCAATGTTAGTTAAACGAAATATGTAATTATTGTATACTTACACTACAACGTCCAAGCGAGATAACAGTGACTATTTATTGTTCCTTATTACTGGGTTATTATAATATTTGTTAGCGTTAGTTTACTGACGCTTGTACGTTTTCTCCGGATACTCATAGTATTTAAATCGATAAATTGTCCTTGTTAAAGTAATCTTTCCTTTGTTTTAATTTAGTTACACTATCACATTACGATTAATCTGTAAATATAGATGTAAGATATATTTGTCATAATTTGTAAGTTTCTATATCTCCAATATATTGAATCTAAGAGTTTAGAATCTAAGAGTTTATTAAGAGGCTAAATTGAAATGCAATTGTTTCCAGAATCCGTTTCCGCCCGTGGTCGCCTTGCTTAAATTGTATCACCCTGATGGCAAGGAGGCGAAGATCTCTTTCAATCCGACAATGACGACCCCATTACACCTCAAAGAATTGTATCAACTCAATAACTTTGTACAGGTGCGTATATTTTACGTTATTTCCTATGCGTTGTTTTTTTTTTTAAATTTACGATATTAAAAAAAATGTTCACTCGTCTTTCAGGAGGCGATCCAGCGCGAGGCGACGCTGGAGAGCCGGCTGCGCACGCTGCGCGAGTGCGTGGAGCGGACGCGCGACGAGGCGCGGGCGTCGTGGGAGCTGTTCGTGGGTGAGCAGCGGCTGCTCATGCGCGTGCACACTCTCGAGAAGATGCTCGCCATGGGCAAGCAGCCCGACGCCACGCACGTCGTCGACCTCCTCAACGACAAGAGGAACTATCAGGTATTGCCGTGCGACACCAGAATAAATTTCATATCGCTTCGTACGATACAATAAATCGGGTACTAGGGAAAAACGGTCGCGTAAACGAAGACAGACAGACGGTAGTCGTTTGTCTTCGTTTATGGCAGTATTATGTTGCTTGCGTTATAGGCGACGACGGTAGCCATCTACCATGTCTGTCGACCTTAACATAAAAAAATATTGTATTCCCCTTATACCCGATATAATTATAACTTATTATTTTTCTAGGAATCTTTAAAAAATAAAATTATATTCCACACTCTTGTTTTTTGAAGCATTTTTTAATTTTTACTTAATGAAGAAATGATAAAATCAAGAATCATTTCATGAGAACTTAATACATATCAATAACATAATAACATAATTACACCAGATCTTTACTTCAACATTTCTAAAAATTTCTCGGAGCTCGCGTGCGGACAGCCGTATACGCATCGGAACTATAACAGTCCCTTGTTGTGTACAGGAAGTGGCGCAGGAGAGCCTGCGTACGGCGCACGAGCAACGACTGGAGCTGGAGGAGGCGTTGGAGCGCCGCAGCCGAGAGGCGGCCGCCTTACACCACCACAACTGCTCGCTCAGGCTAGCCGCCAACAACGCGCTCGCCGAGCTGCAGGTTACAATACCTGCTAAACTCAAGCAGTTTTTCGAAATTCCTATTCCGTTCTGTTGTCCAATTTGAAAGCTACATATATTATTTCGTGTGTTATTTTAGAAATTGGCCGCTCGTTGTGAACGCAAGATGTGCGCGGCACGACTCGCGATCGCCGCGGCCGAAGAAAGGGAACTCACCGTCAGACAACATCTGCCTCTAACAGTACGTTTACAACATTTAATTTATCATATTTAGTCGGTATTATTTGTGAGGAGACATGTGCGACTCGCCTTCTAATTAGGATCAGTCACACTAAAGCCTTGTTCAGACTATTTTAGTAAATTAGTTGCTAAGCAACTCGTTACTTACTGGCCTTCGTTTTTATATGTTGAGACTTGACATTCCACAAACACTCATTATTGTATATTTTTAGTAACAAATTATATAATTATTCATTTTTACGGCGGCACCTAATGAACTCGCCTAAAACGACAGATTATATAATGGCCATAAAGAAATCTTAATAATTGAATAAGTCGTAAACGGTAAACGATAGAAAAAAAAAAGGAATTTGTGTATGTAGGGTCAGTACTGAACCTATTTAAAAAAATAGAGTAGTAATTTAGTGCAGAACAACATTCTCTATTGTCTGTAGTATTAGGCTTTTACGGTTGTCTGGTTTTTTAGTATTCTGTGCAAAATGGCGAAGCGAAGATGTTGGTGTTGAGTACGGACGGCGCGGACAGCAACCGGTTGCAGGAGTCGCGGAGGGCCGGTTCGCTCGAGGACGCAGTGCGGGCGTTGCCGGACTACGTCAAGCTATTGTTACCGCAACACCTACTCAATAAGGTAACCACTTACACGATGAACGTGTATTGTAATCTCTAACCTTGAAGCGATACGGCGAAACTCTACAAATAATGTTATCATTGCTTGACTCCCCCTGCGGCGCAATCCCGCCTGCATAAAAAATTCAAAAGAGAGCTCAAGATGATTAAAATAATAATAACGTCTGACGTTTGCAATAATCATGGAGAATAGAGTAAAGTAGGGCCGGGCCAACTGTATACATGAATGTGGGACACTGTAGTTCATGAACTTACGCAACTTCATACTTTCATTTAAATTTCAGAATAATTTCCGTATTACATATGTATGTATATTGTTCTTTAAACATAAATTATTTTAACCTATGATCTAACGTAGGTGGGTATACAAATGATATCGGCTGACGGTAAATCTGCGAAGGAGTTCGAACTAATATTGAAGAAGAACAACATATACGATTCGGAAAGTATAGAGAAGACTGAGCGCGAAGACGGTGGCGTAAGCGGAAGCAGCGAAGAGAAGTCAATCGACCCCGACTCTTCCACCGACGACGAGAAGCGGCTGCGGCTCAACCACGGTCAGTTTATTTCTTATTTTGAACCCTCGACGCCCGACGCTAAAACGGGCTTTTATAAGTTTGACGTGTGTACCTGTTTTGATCCGTTTTTTTTTCTTGAAAGCTGACGTGATCGGGATCTTACCTATAATTTATGAAGATCCTATTCAGGTGATTGAAGATCACGTCCATTTCCTAGTTGACAAAGGAATTTCACTAATTTTCATCGATTTATGTAAAATTTGGTGTACTGGATACTTAGGCAACCTTGAGCTGATGGTATTCCATTCCAGGTATTTCCATTGGCAACCTTGAGCTGATGCTGCAGCATCAAGTAGTTTCCTTAGCAAATTACAGAAGATATAGCGTGTTTGAGCTCAATAGAAATCTGAGATAGTTTATAATGTTAATTATAACTTCTATCGAAATATTTTTAAGAAGGGTCGAACTATCTTGTTATAGTCGGAGTACGCGTGTCAAATTTTACTGTCATCATGCGCAAAGAAGTATCAATTAGAAAAGTAGGATCATATCGATCATATAAAATATAAATAATGATTTATGTAAACCTGTTATTTTAGATCCAACACATGGAGAATCGACCAGTCCTTTGGATGGAGAGTTGCATGAAGATAACAACGCCAACTCCACCTTTATTGGGGAAAGGGATGATTCTCCGGTAAGTTTAAGACTTTCGCTTTAGTTACGGGAACAATTACATTGATATATAGCCTAATAAAATAGTATGCCAAAAGAAGGACGATTTCAATATGTTTTTCTTCAATGAAACAGTAGTTTATTCATTAAATAAATAGGTTTATTCATTGAATATAATTCAATTAAATACGTTTAATTGTTAGACTATTTATTTATACCAGAAAACGACATCACAAATATTACAATCGTTACAATAATTATTGTACACAAATCATAAGTTTAAACGGTACTTGGCAGCGTAGAGGACTCTGTGGGCTTATGCCGGACTCCTACCGGCATAAGCCCACAGTCATGGCTGTCAAGCACGGGGAATAAATACTGTTCTCCCTGCTGGTACCACGGCGTACCCGAAAGTGGAGGTACTAATAGTCTAGTGTTGTTTTGGTAGAGTCGCGGCGGCGTGGAGTACGCGAACATCCTGCGTGTGATGGGCGGCCTCAACGAGGAGATACGAGCGCTGCGCGAACGCTTGACGGCCGCCGCGGCCGAGAGCGAGCAGTTGAAGGCAGTGCGAGACGAGCTGCTCGCCGCGCAGCCCCTGCCCGCCGCCACGGACGCGCCCGACGCCGAGGACGTCGCGTCCTTCCGCGCCAACATCGCCGACCTGCAGGTGAGCATTTTTATCATCGTCATCATCATCATCATCATCTAGTTTAGTCGTAGGACGTTCACTGTTGAACCGTAGGCCTCCCTCTAATTACCCAAAGGAGTTTCTAGACGACTGAACAGATTCAAAATTGGAAGGTTTTTCTTAAATAGTATGTAAAATAAAAATAAAAAAGAAATAATGTAACCAATTATAAGTTTAGTACAAAACTCAAGTGTGTAAAAAACTGTGTGTACTAAACTCAAACTTTAGTACTGTGACACGATAGGATTTTTTTGGGCAGTAATTTACTTTTTTCTCTCGGAAAATAGAATGTTTCGCCTTCATTCAAATACCAATTGTGTATATTTCCAGGCGCAACTGACACGCTCTACTGTAGCCGAGAAGGCGAACCTCGCAGAGATACAGAGGCTCGCGTCGAGCGCTGCGGAAATGCAAGCGGAATTGGCATTCAGACCCACGCGCGCCGATATCGACGACCTAGTAGCGGTGGTGGGCGATTTGCGGGTCGAAATCCTCGCCAAAGACGAGCAGATCAGTCGACTGAAAGCTAACGTCGGCAGAGAGAAGCGAGGGGTCGACAAAGCTTGCGGCACGAACGGCTCTCTAGAGAATGTTAGCGAAGAGAAGGAGTTGGATCCTGTTAAGATTTCCGCGACGATTGACGAGTTGTTCCGTCTGGACGATGACGATGAAGAGACCGATTCAGTTGCGACCGAGATCAACAAGGAGGAAGACACGAGCGGTGAGGCGATGGTCCGTCTGGACGACGAGAGCCGGTTACAGGTGACCCTACAGAATGGGGTTCTGCACGCACTAGAGGAAGAATTGGTACGAGCTAAAGAGAGTTGGGCGGAAGTTTCCGCCGAAAAAGCGCGCTTGGCAGCCCAACTGGCCGCCTTGCAGCACAAGCCCGGCACCGGACTGCGGCTGAATGGCGGTCAAGTCGCAGCTTTCTTTCTGCCGGTGGCCATCGCATGCCTTTATTACATACTGTTGCCTTACATCTCTTGATGGACCGCCACCTGGGACCCTCCCGGGTACGTGTAGCGGACCGTGCTCACTAACTCCAACTATTCCTTCTCAAATTTACTATAATAATGTCATCTCGCGCCTTTCTCCCCGCAGTCCTGAAAAGATAATTACAAGTCATAAATAATTAAATAATTACAAGTCATAAAAATTATTCTATATTTATATTTCCATTCACATTAATTTTATTGAACTGCTTGTTGCTCTCTCGGTGTTTTCGACTTTTTATAGCCGCAAACATTGTGTAACTTTTTTTCTTCTTTTTGTCTCGTCTTGAGTATGCTATTTGTCAAATTGTATGTAAGCCACTAAAGTTCAGTCAGCCCTATAGTCTGTGACACTACAAGCAACAATTATCTCTATATTTTCCACCACATTGCTCCCACTTAATGTGAGTTTAAAAGTTTCACAATATTTTCACATTGATTAGTTGTTGTGTTGGCATAAGTGCGTTTTGTGTTTGTTTCTGAAGAAAGATATAATTTATGTTTTTTTTTAATTGTGGGAGAGATGTTTGTGGTAGTAAAATATTTGCAAAAATAGCAGAAAGGTCTGTCAATGGGAGACGGTGCGCGAGGTCGCAAAAGTTCTATATTAAATTGTTACGAGCGTCGTGTTGTAAATAATGAAACCCAGTATTGTTTGTGTAAAAAAAAATGTCAGTAAAGTAGTTGTAAATTGTTTGTTGACATTCTGCCATAATAATAACAAAAAAATGTGTACATTTTTTTATATAAATAATATAATGTTAAGGCCTAACGACTGTCCTAAGTTATGGTGTACAATGTGTAATTATTGTAGTACGAGTTCTGTCTAAATTATATTATAAAATAACATTTGTGAAAATATTGTAATAATATATTAATATTATCCCCTACCAAACGCTCTTGTTGAAAATATTCTAGTTGTAAATCTATACCTTTTACCTTATATAGTGTGTTCATCGGTTGCCCGGACAAACGGGCGATCCTGTAAAGTACTGTTTAACCTTTAGTTAGTTAGTCGGGGGTTTTTTTAGGCGGCGGTACTTTAACGTGTAAAATTCTGATTCTACAAGGGTTAACTATCATTTAAAGTCACCGGTAACCGGGGATAATGGAGCTGATATATACCTTTGTTTTGTTTGTACGGTAAAAGTCCCAAACATTGAAAAAAAAATTAAATAATAAAAAAATAAAATTCGCCTAGCGAAAGATGCAGTAAACCGAGTGCATAACTAATTCAATAAAACAGACAATGATTTCTAAAAGTAAAATTAATCCAACACTTTACTTGTAATTGGTGAAAGAGGCCCCTAACTCTTCTATGAAGAGTTAATAACATATATTGACATACAGATGAAATTAAAATTCACTTTAAGGCATTTTGGCGTTACACTATTCTGGCATAATTATGATCGTTAAGGCTGAACTAGTCGTCGGCTCGAACTCATCGGGTGCGTGTAGCTAAAATGCATTCTGTCTCACACAGCACAATGCGCGGGAAGAGCAGTCGACTGAGATGCACAGTGATACATACAAAAAAATAAATCATAAACAGACCCTTGGGCATATACAGGCTGGAGTTTTGTAATGCCACCTGCAGGGAAAGTACTCTTAACACTGTAGATAGAAAGTTTTACTCAAAGAAAACATTCCTTTATTTTTGAATAGAAAGAAAACTGCATTCAAAGATTTTCGAAAACTCGCTTGCCACACCCGGGAATCGAACCGACTAACATCTATAAAAATTGCAGCCTGTACCTACTTTTATTGATCATTAGGGTAAATTATAAGGATGAAATCTCTAACAAATAATTAAAATAATTTAAGACTTCGTGGTTTTCCTTTAATTTAATTTATCAAGCTTGTTAGAGAGATTTCATCCTTATATTGAGGAATGTATGTAGTACATTTTGACTTTGATGCGATTTAAGCCTTGTACAATCCGACTTTTACATGTTAAAGTATTTTGTAAAAAGCCGCCGTATTTTGTATGGGGGGTTGGTCCGCAATACTAACGCATTAGCAGCTCTCGCTTCTCGTGTCTATATACATATCAATTTTGTACAATGGGGCATTTACATTTTACTCGTCGTTATGTGCCGTTAGATTTTCACCGATTATTATCTTTTTGCATTTTTCTAGTCTTTTTTAGAATGGACGTAGAGGAGTTTCGTTGCGTCGTCGTCGGATCGCGTTGTGTTTTTTTTTTATGAAAATTTTTTAACCGCTGAATACAATTTTTAATAATAATATTATTACTATTAGCGTAGGGTCGTTGCTATTTTATGCGCATTTACAATAATGTTCTCGTTTGTCGTTTATACAGGTTTCGATAAACCCATTCATTGGTCGTTGCGGACGTTAAGAAGTCCCTTCGGGTGTTAGGCGCGAAAGCTACATTCGCTTTAGGAAAAAAGGAAGAATTCTGTTCTGTTTTAGTTTCAATATTATTTATTTATTTTTAGCAGTGAAGAGAGTACTGCAATAAGCGAGTATCAGGCGCGCGCCTACTTTGGTTATACAATACCCGTTAGGGAAACAATAATTTTATTTGACTATGTGTGGAGTTTGAAACTCGATCTGTGCGAATACGAATAAACGCTTGTGAGATATTAAATTGTGTGTCACAAAAACACAAGATTAATAAATAATTAAAAAAAAATCGAAATAAATATGCTAATAAAAGTGACAAATATTTGTCACTGTAAATTTGGCAATAATAGGAATATTTCATTGAAACTGTCTTGTGATTCGCTTTCGTGTAATTAAGGTGATAGAAGCTTCGCGTCATGAATAGACTGTTGGATCGTGGCGCGATGTGGTCAATGACGTTTTTTTTTTGTTCCCATCAAAATTGTTGTTTGAAAACACTACGTTTAATGTTTAAAGACATTGGGGTATTATTAAAAAAATATGCAATTTGACAAGTCTCTCTCTGTGTGCTTTGGAAATGATAAGGCATGCATTAATTACGCTAGCCTCTTTTTCTTTTAATTTAGACCCCTTTCCATCAAATCCATTGCCCTATATTTGTAAAAACACTACATATTTAATTTTATAAATACACAAAAATAATACAATCATGTTTAGGTGCGCCAATTTGTTAAAAAGTGGACAAGAAATTCTCGAATTATGTCTCAGTTTAAAAGAAATTCGATGACATAATTTTGATGTAACATTAATGTTCGCCAGTGTTTTTGACGTGTCGTCGCGTTGCGTTCCATTCGTGTGTTTCCTGCCTTACTCTATGGGCTCGCGTGGACGGTCATTACGGTCAACCCTCGAAATCGCTTAGCTCTGTGATGCGAGGCCAATAGATAGATAATTTTTGTAACAAACTTTAAATACTAACTCTGATTTATTTATAATGTTTAGAATATGCCACGTTGAAGTCCACTATTACACTTATATTTATTTAATTGTTGCACTGATTTTTGTTATGTTCGATGTTTATTTTTGTGTTTAATGAATACCACCTTATTGTAAATAGAATTTTGTATCTTATTCGTTCTTTCTTAGTTCCACAATGTCTAAGACTTATGTTTATCTTTTATAGAGTAATTTAATATTGCATTCGAATGTGGATGTACTGATAAATCTATTGAAAATAATATTGATTTGTTTAAACAATTAAAACTGTTTTTATTTTAATAAACCCGCCTCTATTTACATTAACCTATTATAAAATTTTGCAAGTTAATTATCAAGTGGAGAATTTAGTAGAGTTTTAACAATGCTGTATATAAAAAGTTGTAAATGTTTGCTGTAAGAGGGTTTTATAGTGTAAATAATACAGAGTTATAATAATTACGAACCTTCATTAAAGATCTGATGGTTTTTTTTACAACCATAACTTTGTATGTTTTTTTACTTTTTAAAATGTGAAAATGTTAACATACAGCGTTGTTCGAGCACATTTATATAGCTCTATTTATTTATATAATCATAGTACAGCAAGCAGAAGTAGAAGAGGCGTCCTCGATCTAGAACACAATTTTCTTTTTTCTGACGCTGAATCAGGCGTATTTAAGACCAAGACGTTGCAGGTAACTCGGCGCCTTCTGAAGAATCTGGAGTAGTTGAAATTGTTTCAATAACATTGGAAATGACAGGTACTTCTGCTGTGGAGCATTAAAAATAAATTAAAATCAGCAAATAAAGGATTATTATTATTAATTTGATGTAGTAGCTGCTGCACAGCATTTGTTAGAGGGGCTAGGCAGCTACAAACAAATCCATACTAATATTATAAATGTGAAAGTAACTTGCTCTGTCATCATGCCATAATGTGAATGTTACCTTTTCACGCCTTAACTACTAAACCGATCATCATGAAATTTTGCATTTATATACCTGCGCATTGTCAGGGATACCGGAAAATATATAGGGTACTTTTAATTTAGAAAAAGCTACTGTTCCCGTGGGATCATCTAAAATAAAAATAAAACAGGCTAGGCGCTATATTGCTTTTTCAACGCAGCCGAAGTTGCGGACACCAGCTAGTATACAATAAATAATAGTGGTTCACTTACTTTTTACTAAGTGGTTAGTTACTAAGTAATTTTAGCTCGTATAACCCAAATCTTTTCAAAGTACGAGTGAATAGGCGTATTCTGGGTGAGCTTGCTCCATCGTAGACCTCATCCTTGCTACACAGCTGGTTGTTGGCCAAGAGCAAACCCATCTCTAATAAAAAAATACTTTCTACCTGTGTTTCTTGCACTGCTCCAATGCTTATAAAGGCATCAAGCCAAATAATTGCCACCACCTGTCAAGTAATAAGAACATTATCTTTATCTATACTCTATATCCAATAATGAAACATATCAAGTAGATATTATATATTTTTAAAACGATTCACATCAAGTAGGTATATATTTTTAAATTTAAATTAAAAACAAAACTATCTCAACCACCACCAGTCCTGTGCCTCTCCCCTCGAATGGCACCTGCCTTCTTCTTAATGTTGGACTTCAAGTCTCGCTATGTAAAATTTAAACACATAAAGTGAAAATACTTACAAGTTTTTTGGTATATTATTGCGTTTTCGCGAATAGTATTCAATACTTTATGTATAGGTAGGTATACTTGCTCCCATTTTTCTACCGTCTTTATTGCACCACCTCCCATTACAAGGGGCGGGCACCAGCTAAGTAGTCTGTATTATAAAAAAATGTTAAGTTAGTTTGTGTAGGTAATTCGAGAATGGGTAGACCGATTATAATTCGGTTGTCACATATGAAAAAAAGAAGGACAAACGGGGAAGCCGGGAGCGGGTATATACTAATTTATATTATATTTACTAATATTATTACATAAAGAGAAGATTTAAATGTAATAAATAAACTCAAAACTACTGGACCGATTTTAAAAATTCTTACACCTATAGATAGACAGCTACATTATCAGGGAGTAACATAGGCTAATATTATAAAGAGGAAAGATTTGATTGTTTGTTTGTTTGTATAGAATAAGCTCCGAAAGTACTGGACCGATTTGAAAAATTATTTTACCATTAGAAGCCGACATTATCTGTGATGAACATAGGCTACTTTTTACCGCGGGAAATTGCTTCATTCCTACGGGAAATCTAAAATGAAAGTAAATACTAGCGGCTTGACCCGGGAGATAGCGCCGTCTATCCAAATCAGGTGAAACCTATCAGGTGAACTATATTATTTCAATGGGTGAAACGCTAACATGACAACTGCTTGGTGATATTCCACGGTAGATGGCGTTTTATACTTTTCAATATTTTATAAAGTTACGCGGGCGAAGTCGCGTGCAACAGCTAGTATATTCTGTAATTATAAAAACCTAACCTTTGTACTTAATTAAAATTTGATATAGTAGGTAGCAATGGTTACCAATTTTATTACTATCTTTCTATAGACACAAAACTTTATTTGTAGGCGTATTTTTTGACGCGAAAACATGTTAGCAAATAACAGCGTAATGACGCACACAAAATAATAGTCTGACTAACGAAACTATGCATACACGTAACCACTGACGAACTGATGAGCGCACCACGCGTTAGCTATTTTAAAATAAAAATTAACGCGAAAATACTGTCTTTTCAAACATGAGCAAACTCATGATTAAGACTATTTCAAAGAACAAACTTAATAAGCAATACTTTGATAGGTATGTATTTTGCTTTGTTGGCATCAGGTTAATTTAAAATATTTTAAAAAAGTATTTATTTTATTTTGAATTTGTTGGCTAATCGCCTTCTGTCAAGGTAAGGGAAATTTGTAATGAAAAATATTATATTTTATCGAATTCAATATCTTATTTCACAAGTTGCAAAGCAGTCAGCACAAAATGTTTTACAAAATACAGAACCAATGGTTCCAAGACAGTAAGTAAGTAAGTGAAATTTTACTAAGGTTTATTTTTTTTGTATATATCTGTCTATTTAATTTTTTTTTAAATATATTATGCACTGTATATTATCTAAGTTTTAATTTTACTCTAAAGAAGTCAAATTGGGCGACGAATAAGTCCATATCTTATAAAGCTACACAACACATGCTCTTTAAAAGCATACTAATAAGTTGGTGTGCTCCAATTGTTTACATTTGTTTGCTATAGCAATAAGCATTCTAGTTTTCCATACAAATTCCTGACAATCATGGTTCTGTAGCACTACCATGAGTTGCTATCGAAATCTTACGTTAGTTTACTTCTGTCGATAACGAACCTTTCAATGTGCACGTGAATGGTTTAACTACTAACGTTACGGTATTTCTCGAGAGCATCAGTCAAATTTGTAACTCATGGTACCGGTTTTAGTTCTTTGAGTGACCGCTAGAGGCACTATACAATTTTTCATACAAATATTTTACGTTCTCGCTCATCTCTCGCTAGCGATTTCGGTCGTCATAAACTCATGGTAGTGCTACTGGTCATGGTTCTGGTAGATAATAATAACATTTAAACTTCTCAACGCGCCATTCACAAACTGAACTCTAAACTAACTAACTCTAGCGAGTGAGCAGGTTAAACATGTTAAGACATGCTCAAAAAGCAGGCCCCACCTCCCAGCATTCCAAGTAGTGTGCTCGAAAGTCAACACTTCAACAGTCGATTGATTACTAAGGTATAGAAGGTATGCTAATTTTTAGCAAAGTGCTCTATGACTACATTTTTTTTAGCCAACAACCAGCTGAGTAGCAAGGTGAGTATGATGGAACGAGCTCACCCAGAATATGCCTATTCACTCGAACTTTGAAAAGATTAGGGTTATATGAGCTCGCCCTGAGTTGAGTCCGCTGAGGACGTAGCGGTGTGTGGGGATCCGAGAACAAGGCCTCGCTGTGCTCTCGGACCTACACTTTCACCGCTGATGGTGGAACGCGGGGGGGTTTTAGTGGGTATTCCTGGGGATAAAACTTCGTCAGGCGAGTCCCACACTCACCCTCGTCGACTGTCCCTGCCGACGAGGGATAGTGCGTAAACGTCATTTCCCCTCCATAAAAAAAAAAAAAAAAAAAAAGGGTTATATGAGCTCGGAAATACAAACGCCGGCAGGGAGTTCCAAACCTTGGCTTGGCAGTGCGCATTATAAAGGATGTTTCAAAGCGCTTAGTCCGAAAAGGAGGGATTTCGACAAGATGAGGATGGTAACCAGCCGTACGTCTGTATGTTCGATGGAAGAAAGGGGAATTTAAGGCGCTATGAACTCATGCAGCATACTCTCCGAAGTACATCTTATAAAAGACACATAGATTTATTTTTTTACATTTTTTTTAATTTTTTTTAATTTTTTTTTTCAAAAGGTACATACACCAACAGCACAAACAAAAAACTTATAATAGGTATAGGTAACACAAGGCAATTTTAAGGTAATACACAGATAAACTACAAAATAGAAATCGAGACCAATAATAACATAATATGTATAGCAACTAAACAATTATACGTAACTTAAACGTAACTTAAATTAAAATAAAATAACACCTAAGAAAAAGAAAACAAAATGAAAAGAAAAGAAAACCACTCAGTTATACCACCACTATAGTATAGCCGTCAAGTTACGCTTAATTTCCGCCGATTTATACTTAAATATATTAATATCAATATCAGCATCCAGCCCGCTGAACAACATGTTAAGGTTCTTACTAGCCCGCCAAAGAAAGCTAATCTTCCGATAATTAGAATAAGTAATTGAGATTGAAATGGGGTTGTATGACCTAACAGATCTAGTAGGTACATTAAAATTACATACAACAAAATACCTACATAAAAACTAAATAAGAATGTATGTACATATTTCTAAGTAACATTTGCTCGAAAATAAAGTACCTAGCACGAAAGCAGCTTAAGGTAAAGACTTAGCAGCTTAAGGGTGGTTTGATCATTTATTGTAATATCTAATTTTACAATTAATTTACGAGCCTCTATTTCTTAAATTTAGATTATCAAAGATTTTTTTCTTATTATTTCCTTTAATGTTCTAAAGTTCTAAGGGCTGTATAGTCATCTCTGAATTTGTACTCGGGAAACCGCCTCACATTTATTTTATAAAGTATAAATATATAGAATTTATTTATATTAACAACATTTTACCGAATTAGTACCTATATGAATTCTACTATGAGTAATATTGATATCTATAAGGTTGCAGAACTAAACCTATTCAATAAGCTACATAATTAATTTAGGTGCCTACATTAGATAATTTTCATTTGGCAGTGAAATTAGTTGATCGACGAGTGAAACTGATAAATTTTGAAACCAGGTCACATTATCTGCATTTTGTGGTTTCATTTTAAAAACAAGTGGTACGTCATCAGTAAAAAGAAACCTACGAAAACAATGATTATCATTTACAAGATAAAGTAAATCATTTATTTAAATGATAAGAAAAAGAAAGGTCTAAGAAGTGAACCTTGTGGCACTCCTGATATCAGTACCCTCGATCAGTAGGCCGATTGATCCGAATGGTTTCCTTTAAATACGGATTCTGAATTTTATTACTTAAAGAGAGAAACAGAAGATTTAACACTAAGAGGTAATATAATAGTGGTGTAGATTTTTTAGTAATTTTTCATGTTGAACACATTCAAAAGCTATACTCAAGTCGCAGAAGTTTCCATATTAAGGTATGTAATTAGTGTAATTAGTAGCTTTACCTGATTTATTCTACTGATCTGAATTAATATTAATCTATTTCATTAACCCACACTAGCAGGAAATACACTATCTATGGATACCTCTATTTTAATTAATAATAGTAATGCCCCTAGATCAATGTGATAAAATAGTTTTATGAAAGTATTTAAATAAAATACGTATTTCAAAATAACTTTACACATTATTTATTCATTTATTTATGTTAGGGAAATTTACAGGTTAATATTACACAATAACAGTTATAAATAACTTACACCTAATAAAAAATTTCCACTTATAAACCACAGACTATTCTAATAACAACGATACATGATATATGATACAATAGTGTTTACATCGATAGTTATAGTAGGCCTTTGAAAAATTTATCCGCTATAATATTTTTTTGCTTTAACTATAGAACTGTGGAACAGATCGACATCTGTATCCTCTAATAAAATTTCGTTAAAAAGTCTACATGAACAACGAAATTATAGTATTTCTCCTATAATTCTAAGAGCTAAGCTTCTATGATTCTAAGCTGCAAAGAGCGATTTCTCAAAATTAGTATAAGGGACATTTAAATATAATTTGGCTAATAGTACAGATGAATCAATTAAACCCTTCGCAATTTTCATCAAATAGCAAATGTCACTAATGTAGGAATGGTAGCAACTACATCTGTGAATGTAGTCTTGCAATTTTTGATGACTTTTATAATCGTCAAGATACCGAAGAAATTTCTTCTGTTGCGGATTCCATATTTGTGATGCATATTCAAGGTGGCTGCTATTATTTCACTGATTCAGGGTTCATCTTTCGTATTAATAATTTTATTTAAGTTACAAAACAGGTTAAATAAGACAGGTTAAATTAATTGTTTGAAATATTAATTTTCGCTTACAAAATAGGCGAGTTCGGTTACCCGCTAACATCAATATAAGAAAAATATCACTGCGTTCTTTGAATTTTTTGAAAAATCTATATCATCAGTTTAAAAATTACCACCTAGTACTATATAGTGCGCCGTATATCATAGTGAATATCTAGGAAATATCATTACCATGTTGCTCATAAAATGGTAAATTTTAGCCATAGGGAAATAATTTAAAACTGTAGGTTTTAATTGTTCAAAGCTACAAAATGCATACTTACGAGTATAATTAAAATATTTGAGAAGAAAGATTCCTATTTGATTTTTCTAAAAAAGGATATTTCCTCTAAAGGATTGAAATATATATGTAGTTGTTTTTTTTAAACAATATTAGATACCTAATAGAAAACATTTGAATTTTTTTAAATAGTTTATAGAAAGTATTAATGTGTTGTGTATACTATATATAGTATTAATATATTACTATATACTTATTTAGTATTTAGTTTAGTAGTGTATTTTTTACCTTTGATTTCATTATACCCAATTAATATCTTATGAGCGTTATTTTAGTGATTTTTTTCCTGAAAATTTCTCATTTTGTCATTTTTCTTTTGCACGTGTACATTCTGCTTATTTACAATAAAAAGGTATTTATTTAAAAACATATTTTATTGCGTTAAAATTATGTCATTAGTTTGTGCAATTAAAATTTAAAAACAAATTTAAAACTTGTGTTATCGACAAATTCAGGTTAAAGACACTTTCATTACTACTTTAAAAACCCGCATGGGAGAAAATAACTATAAATATAGCAGTGATCGATCGAAACTGTGTTCAACACACGACATTGGAATAACAAGTAGAATTTACATAAATTAAAAATGCCAACATTGCTTGTACCACAGAGACTATTCCTGTGAGGATACAAAACAAATTTTCTCAGCGGAAAAATCTAGGCCGATTTCTGCGACGGCTTTACGCTGCCGCCTTGAAAAGTGTGGGCGAAACTTGAAAAAATTTCACACCCCAATCATCTTAATTGTTTATTGCTTATTGCTTGTGTAATTATATATTGAATTGGTTTATTTTTGTAATACATTCATATTGGTTGTAGTTGTGCAAAGTACTATATGATATATGATTACCGAAAAGAGACTATATGATTATCAGGCAATTTTCAAGCTAATATATGCATTTAAAATCTTCATAAGTAATTTATTTTAATTAGAAACAAAAATATAAATGGTCATGTAATATTACTTTGTACTTAAAATGTAAAAAGTTTCACACTACAGTTTGATGAGATAATGGATCCACTATATATAAATATAAACTCTCAAAAAACAAAGTCGTATAAAAATTCGAGATTCATACATATTAACATGAGTATGACAGAAACACTTTTTCAATAGATTATTTTACTTACAAACTATCCATAGGTAACGCGTTCGAGAAGCTTCGCGTTGGCGCCAAAACTTGCGAATTGAATGGATGATAATTTCAAAGCAACTGTCTTACAAGAACTTGTTGCTTTAATTACCATGCTACTCTGATTAATGTTCATCCAAGGCTTCGATTCTTGCTTCTTCTTGATAAATCTTCTTTATAAAATTCTTGATATCGATGTTATTACGTATAAGCGATACAAACGGACGAAGATCCCACCGACCCGTATAAATGTCGGCCGAGCTGGGAAGTTCGTCCGGGCGTAGCACTTGATACCGTTCTTCTTGCTTGATTCTTCCTTTGAGCTGCATCCCATATAAACGCCCATTCCACACAACACACTGATTGGACTCATTGGAGAACGAATTACATAGTAATCTATCTAATATATTATATATTAATCATAGTTCACTGTGCATTGCGCATATAATGAAACAAAGAAATTCTATAAATAACAGAGTCGGGCGTTTGACAAAAAAGATAAGCGCATATAATTCACAGTATAATATTGTGAAAGTACAATAATGTCTTTGTGCCCACGCTTAACTCAAATTTGCGCTGTAAAACACATATAATATTATAGAGCGGTGTATGTAGCGAAAAATATTTCACCTGTAATAAATATGGAGGCTATAATGAATGTGTCTTCAGCGCGAAACGGGTGAGATAAGCGCTCGGCTGCCTTTTGTCGACCTTCGATCGGCGCGAAGTGAGCGCGGGCTGCGCGGGCGCCGACGGTGAACGAACTCACCTTGACAAATGCACCATTTGGCCATTTGGCATTGTTCGCGGGAAAACCGGCGGCCTTGCGCGCGCGCCGCCTCTGTCGACCAATCGCGAGCCTCCGTCGCCAAAGCCTTGCGCACTTTTGGCGGGAATCTTGTCTGAATGTTGCGAGCATTGAACGCGGCGGCGCGGGCGTCGCCGGTTTCAGCGTGGCGACCTTTCATTCAACGCTCTCTAAGCAAGAACGACACGGCAAGCTTCAGACAATTCGTAGCTCGCTCGCTTGGCATTTTGCTTACAATAACTTCATTATAACTGTTACAATGCTGCGTTTGCACAATCATTGTAGATTTTTTCCAATTAATTGATATTTTCATGTAAGATTGTGTGCTGCCAAATAATGAAAGAAAAAATTGAAGCTAATTACGCGGTAACTATGCGTGGTTCTGTCTGACACATGTTTAAATGTTGCAAATTATATTTATAAAACCTATAAAACCTATTAAAACTTATAAGTAACAATTTAAATGGATTAGCGCCACCAAACCCTAATAAATCACTTAAACAATTAATAACAATTATAGTTGTTTTACAGTTTTTCTTACTCCGTTCCAGAGATAAATTTGCGAGAAATACCTACCTATCTAAAATATGTATTTCTTTAGGAAAACATGTACCAAATAATTTTGTATTGTGGTATTGTAATTTAAAATAACAGACTGAACACAATCTTATGCACACTCACATGTAGTCTGTATAATTAATTTTAAAATAATATTAATAGCCATGCCAAAAAAATTCATCACCTTTGATAAGTTATGGTCCAAAATACACTGATTGATCTTCATTTATTATAGAGCACGTTCGCGGTACACTTTTCTTAATTACAAATCAATTAGGTAAAAAATACACATTCCTTTATACTTATCAGTTTTATTGGTAACAGTTGAACGCCTTTCTCGATATCTAATCTATTCGCATTAAAAAGTCAGTTACTGAATCAATTTAGATATGTAGTAGCTGTTTTCTTTGAAATATTTTTTAATAACATAACAACTGTTTAATTGTTACCATGGCACGGTTTTTTGAAGTGAATATAGTACGTGTTTAAATTGTATAGTTAGTGGTAGATATTTTAACATTTTATCAAAATGTTAAGTTAGCTAGTTAGCCTAGTTAGCTTTGCAACAAAACTAGGTAATGCAGCCAGCATGCTTTGGACCTTGCTTAAGAGACCAAAACTTAATATGATATATAGGTAGTTAATATTTGTAAATAATCAAGATTAAATTTTAATTACAACATCACTTCATAATCTTCATATTATAAAACAAAGTCTGTTCGCGATAAACTCAAAAACTACTTCACCCATTTTCATGGTGTTTTCACCAATGTATAGAGTGGTTCTCGAGGCAGGTTTTAGTGTATAATTTACAAAGTTATGCGGGCGAAGTCGCGGGCAGCAGCCAGTTTTTCATAATTTTATGCATAGTTAATTGTGTCTGTAATTTGGCTTAGAGAATTCTAGAAGAATCACATATAAAAATAGCTACCTAATTGTCGTCAATTACCTATTAGTATTAGGTATACGTTTCGAGCAAATGACAAAGATTGTAGCGCGAAATATAGTCAGCAATTATCCATTTTAACACCAAAATGGCGGATGCAACTTGTTGGCGTTACGTCAGCGACAGCAACACTGTTTCGTGGAAATTGTATACATTCTGACCTCGATCGGCTTACTTCGCTTACGGAAAAAAACATGTAAATTCATTTACAACAAATGTACAAGTTAAGCACATTATTGCTATTAGAATTAAGAGTTTATATTAACTATATTCGTTTTGGTACTTTTTAATTTGATGATTAAACAATTAATTTATTTATAGGTTAAAGCAAAGTAAAAGTAAGCACTTTAAAGATTAAGATTTTAAATTGTAACATTGAAATAAATTGTAGTATTGAATCTATATAAATAAAAATCAAATGATGTACATAATATGATTTAGGATCACTTGAGAACGGCTTGACTGATTTTGTAGTTTATTTTGTGCTCATCTGTCAGGACAAGGTTTGTATAAAAGTTTTTTTTTGGAAAATCTAATAAAAGTGGAATATTTGTATGGTATTTTTATATAAAATTAACAGGGCAACGACTGTAGGGAGCTAGTTATATATGTATAAAATATATTTATAAGTCCATATACAGTATATGTAGACGAGTAGTATCAGCTAGTCCTTTCTCGTATACTATTAATTCCGAACTGGTGGTAAAAGTAAAAGAATTTGGAGAATTAAATAGTGAATACATTAAATAGGTTTCAAAGAAACACCTAATCACAGCCCGCGACCCTAAAACTGAGATGAAGACGTTCCTGAGAAGAAACACTGAAATAAATTCAGTATAGCATTCTTTTGAAATCTTTAAAATAAAAGTGAATAAGAAATTGAAATTTAGTGTCATGCATTAAATTTTTATTTTGGACATACTTAGTGCCGACAATGGTCATAGTTGGCAACATCGAAAGCAACAGATATGATGGCGACCATTGTCCGAGGCGGTGTCGCTATTTAGGGCCTCTTTCACCAACTACAAGTAATGTGTTAAATAGTTACTTTTCAAGTACCTATTCGTACTTATTGGAGAGTAAATATTACGAGTATCTTGTGACAATTTCATTGAAATTACCTTTGAGTAATGCTAGTCAAAGATGGTGAAACTCGTACGCTTTCTTACCGGTGACTTTAAATGGTGGTTAGAATACTTGACACTTTACTCAGAGATGGTGAAAGAGGCCCTTAGTGTTCTATAAGATGCTGATTTGAAAGGGTATAACACCGCCCATCTATACTAATATTATAAAGAGGAAAGATTTGATTGTTTGTTTGTATAGAATAGGCTCCGAAACTACTGGACCGATTTCAAAAACTCTTTTACCATTAGAAGCCGACATTATCTGTGATGAACATAGGATACTTTTTACCACGACAAAATGCTTCATTCCTACGGGAAATCTAAAATAAAAGTAAATACTAGCGGCTTGGCCCGGGAGATAGCGTCATCTATCCAAAATACGGTATATGGCGTTTTATACTTTTCTACGCGGACGAAGTCACGAGCACCAGCTATATTAAATAAACCCAAGTCGATCAGGTGTCAAATAAATTTAATGACAAGTTATCAGAATTATAGAGAATGCGGTTGTCTCCTTATCGCGAGGCTAGTGTAGGCGGGATTGCTGCAGATCCCGCCAAAATTACATGCAAATGAACTCTCCCACTCGATTCCACAATTTATAACCTGTTCGATCGCTTAAATATAAAAAAAGTCTTACTTTATTTTGTTTTTTAATTACCCTTTCGTTATGTCTGATCTTAAACAATGAATACAGTCATTGGAGACTACAGTCAGTAATTTTAGAACAAGATTGAACTTTATATTGATTCTAAGCGAAAAATTAGAGGACTCAAATTTATAGTCATTAATATAATTTCATTAATTTAATTGAATAATATATAAAATTGCATGTTATACATATTATGTTTGTCGCGATTTAACATTATAATATAAGAATTTTAAAAGTTATAACTGTGTGGTTATTGTAAGCAATTTTATTATCATTTATATAAAAATCAACGTAAGTATGTATGTTTGTCCTCTGTGGACTCCAATATTGCTCAACCGATTTGAATTCTATTTTCACTTGTTGAAAGAGGGATAGACTAGGAAGGTTTGTATATATAAAACAAATTGCACATTAGGCGAAGCCGGAAGCGGGTCACTAGTTCTAAATAATGGTTAATTAAAATTTAAAATAGCCTCCAGTTCTTCTACAAGGAAAAAATGTGGAGCCATGGTCAAAAGTTAAAAAAGTGTGTATGTCAGCTCCGACGCACGATCGGAGTTTACTCCTTACAAACGATAAATAAATAATTGAATAAATAATGTATTGAACATTATTATGTATTGAAGCATATTGTAGCCTGCTAACGCATAACGTGTGACATGTAACGTTTGATTTTACTCCCATAAATTTTCACACGGCTTATTATATGAAATCGTTTATTAAGGAGTGAACTCCATTAACACTACTGGTTAGATGCGTTTATTTCTTGAGTGTAAAACCATTCACTACGGATTAATATTACAAAACTTGTAAAAAATAAACTAGAACATGTTTTTTCTGAAAACCATTTTCGCTCTTTCTATTAGTAAAAAACAATACTAATATCTCTTGGGCATGGCAATGAATAAAGCGTTGAAACAGACAGGAAGAATAAAGAATTTATTTTATTTAAGATTATATAGATTCTGTTAAATTTCTTCATTTATAAGAGTCAGGAGATTAACAATATAATATTCTATCGAAATCAAACTTCCGTTGTTCGTAGCATGTTCCAGTCCGGTGTGTGCTACGTCGTAGCGTCACATATTAACACATTATTTTTTTATTTCATCAATAAATTTTACAAAAATTCTCTAGATGAGCCGCATATCTTGCATTTCATGAAAGAAGCCAATTTGATTGCACAAATTCAAGTTTATTCTTCGCTTCATATAAGTTTAATCCATAATGACTCTCCACCATATTCGCCAGATCTAGCCCCCATTGACTTTTGACTGTTCCCAAAATTAAAAGAATACTTGCGTAGTAATAGATATGCCGATAACAAAGAAGTGATTGAGGCTGTGGAAGGGTTTTTGGAAGGCCAAGAGATATCATTTTATTTGAAAGGGTTAGAAATGTTGGAGAAACGCTAATGTGTAGAGATAAGGGGACTTGAAAAATAAATTTTTGTTATTTATAAAAGATATATTTTTCTGCTTCATTCTCACTACTTTTTTATAATTCCTCGTATATATATATGATTTGCAAAAGAAATTGTACCCGAGCGAAGTCGAGATTTGTAAAAAAGTAATTTTAAAAATCTATTGCATATCCCGAAATCTTTATTGTTAACGTTCACGTTTCACTATGTGAATAATTTTTTTTTTGTCGAAGTCGTATTATACATATCCAAAATAAATTCATGGTAAGAACACATTACTATATTTTACGCAAAAATTGAAGGCAGGAGTATCGTATAATTTGATTCCTTCTGTTATTCATGGTTCTGATTTTAACCTTGTGGTTTTTTAATGCATTAATCAAATTTATGCCCCTTTGATTTGTGCGCAGCCTAATATGGAGGTCTCGAATTTCAAATAAAGCCATATTTTTGCGTCGATTAGGAAGAACCTTAATTAAAATAATCGTCAGTGCATTTAGGTTTATGATACGAAGGTTTCCTTTTAAGGATTGTTTCTAAGGTCAAAGGCATTGTAGCGTATTAGAAGTATAATATTAAACTAAATATTAGATTGAACAGCGAATAAAAAAAAGTGGTTCGGTTGTACGCCAAGCTACATAAATTTTGACATGTAAAAAGTATTAGCAGAAAACATGCAGAAAACCAACTGCGCTATTGTTTGGAGAATAGTTTCATATTATGATATATTGACATGTTTTTCACTCGACTTTATTATTTATAACATTGTTATTAATAATTTTATGCAAAAAATTATGCGCTGGTTTTTTTTAGTTTTCTATACTAATCTATACTTCTATACTAATATTATAAAGAGGAAAGATTTGATTGTTTGTTTGTATAGAATAGGCTCCGAAACTACTGGACCGATTTGAAAAATTATTTTACCATTGGAAGCCGACATTATCTGTGATGAACATAGGATACTTGTTACCGCGGGAAAATGCTTCATTACTACGGGAAAACGGGTAAAAGGACAACGGGTAGTAAGAATTATCCTTCCGTACTTAACTTCTTTTTCACATAAGTTCTAAACGGCTGAACCGATTGGGGTTGAAATTTTATATTGGGTATTTCGATGATTTCCTGGATGATTTAAAAATACAATTGGACCCGGTAGGTGGCGCTGCTGTCGGTATGTCAACTACTAAACGGCTTAACCGATTGGGTTGAAATTTTGCATGTGTATTTCCATGGTTTTACAGACACGAATATATTATATTTTATAAAGTTACGCGGACGAAGTCGCGTGCAACAGCTAGTTTGCTTATAAAGTTGAAACTATCAGGGTAATCATGATGGTGTCAATAGACAATTTGTAGAGAATGAAAACACGAAGAAAGGCACCAGCTAGTCTTACTATATAATAAAACGATCCGACTCCGGCTTCGCACGGATGCATTTTTTTTATACACATAAATCTCTCTAGTTTATCGCTCTTTCCATTCGTAAAAACAGCATGAAAATCTGTTGAGTAGTTTAGAAGAAGTTAGCGGCGAAACAGAGAGATAGAGATATTTAAATGGATAACAATATTATATACTATCAAGATTAGAGACCCGTTCGTTTTCTGACGAGGAAAAAGGAATATTTAAATTTGTTATCGTGTTTGAAATTTTATTTGAAAAAAATCAGTGCTGACCGGTTTTTTAAAATGGGATTCAAAGCCGGACCCGTCAGTCCCTCGGTTGATTTTGATTTAACTTACATTAACTACAAAATGTTGAATGATGCATCACCTATGAATTTCCTGAACCGCGTTTTGAGGTTTTATTTGAACGCTTGTTTTGTCTACATTTTATTGATCGATACATATTAATATTCTATTTATTCACGCTCAAAGATGGCTCAAAGTAAACTCGGATACTTACGTGAACAATACACTCGTGTTTCTTTTTTAAGTAATAAAAAATGTTTGTGAAAAGTTATATGTATATGAATTCAACTGATTCCGAAAAGGGTATTTTTTATTCTTTAATTTCTAAGCAAATCAAAATTAATTTTCAATGATGAAATAAACTGTGTAATTTTCATTAAATACCAATGAAAATTAATAAATATTTGAGTGTAATTACACTATTAAGTTCGATGAAATAAATACAGACAGTAGAAAGTAAAATTACACAGAACCTAATTTCATTGCACTCAAAAATGTGAGAATTCAAAAATGTAGGAACAAAATTCAACGAACAATAATTGTACGTTTACAAAATGTCCGTGTAATGTAAAATGTCTTCAGCAGTGCGGCGAGGGAGGGGAGAGGATGTGAGTCAGGTGTCGTTCACCCGCGGCACCGCGCGTCATCACTGCCTCGCCATTATTTCATGCCACTTTTATCACATCTCTCCAGTCTGACCCCAGAACGTGTTTGACAATCTTTATCGTTTTAGCAATTATAGTTGTTACCGCTCGCTGTAATGATTGATTCAGTCGATATTTACATACTTTTAAGCCTATGGCTTAAAAGTAGGTATGTAAATGTTTCCCCAATCCCTTAAAATAAAAGTTTTCAACTAAAGTGTATTGCCAGTAATGAAGATATGGCCCTGAAACGTTGTCTCTAAAATATGGGCCTCATCAGAAAACTCATTTTCGGGGTTATATTGCGAGATCGAACCTAGAGTTAGGTGTTCCGGACATGATAAAGAAATTAATGAAGTATGAAGGCAGGGAGTCTTTACAAGGATTTAGTAAGGAGTTTAATTAGAACACAGACAGAGGATATGGCGTCTTACAAGGGTGACTAAAGGGGGTTTCAGAGATGGCCTAAACAGCCCATGGTATAGCAGGCCACTGGGTAGCACTAGGTAGGTAGTGGTTGGTAGTAAGTAAGTTAAAAAGGAGAAAAATTTAAAATGTTTTTGAAACATTCCATTCCATTGAAATGGTTTCTGGGATGAAACGTACCTACGACGACAAAAGTGCATTACTTTAAATGTTTTCAAATTCTTACTCTATATTTTTACATAAATTTGTTGACGAACATCCTTTTCCTTATTTTTCTCAAACAATACGTTTTAAATGTGATTTGAAATTCATGAACTTTTTCTATTTCATCTTTCATGGGTATACGTGTATTGTATCAACATCAAGAATCTTCAATATTCGTTTATGTAATATTTGAAGAAGTTTTAAAGATATATTTGTAAAATAGCAATAAACACACACGTACACAAATACATATACAAAAAGCATGTTAGATTTTAATTATGGACACATATTAAAAAATAAAGTACCTAGCTGTATATTTATATATTGTATATGTTTGTCTGTTTCTCCGCTAATTTCTTCTAAACCATATGTACGATCTTTCGTACATTTTATTAACAAGAAAAGCCAGAATGAAACGTATGTTAAGGAAATTAGCTTACTAAGCTGATCGAACTATCCCACTAGGAAGTAATAAAGACACGTTGGAGTGTTTCTCTTATATTTTGTACCAGAAAAAAGTACTTAAATAAGAACTAATGGATTTTACTAATGGAAAAGAGCGATAAATGAGAAAGATTTGTGCATAGGTATATTTGCAGAAAAAAAATCCTTTTGTATGAAGTCGGAGGTGGGTTGCTAGTATTTTTATATTTTTATAAGGATATACGTTACGTAGTCTACATAGATTTCATGTTTGCGTGTAATTGAGTTATGTAGAAGGGTTATTTTCCGTACCTAACTAACTCCACAGCAGATATTATATTTATACCAATCTACGTATTTTAAAAGTAAAGCGGATTTTGTACCCTCTGTCGGTGTACGATTGAAAGCTATGGCGTCCGTAAATGGTGCGAACGTCCTTCCGCTACTATTGACTCAAATATTTAGCATTCAGAATACGAATCTTGACAAATGATTGAATTAGGTGATTGTGTATGCTGATGGTACCATACACCGCGACCACTAGAATAAATTATACCTATTACTATTTATGATGTTCTCTTTGTTATATTTAACATATCTAATTTTTATTTTAATATTTATATGTCATAAAAAGGATATATTATTTTACTTAAGCAAAGACGGTTAAAATTTAAATTAACATTAACATAAGCAACGATAATTGTAATGACAATCTAAATAAATATATAAAAAAGTATAGAAAAAATATTAATTAATAAAATTTAAATTATTTAAAAATTGTAAGTATATGATGTCAAAGCTTGGTTCCCTTGGTGCTGACAGTAAGGCGAGCTGGCTCAGTGCAAAGCGGATGGTTTTGCGCGGATGCATGATCGAGTTCAAACCCTGGCAGGTCTCCTATTATTTTTTTACAATATTTATACAAACAATAAATATGAAAAATACTAGTCGAACGTTGCCAATAATCGGGGTTAAGACCTGTGGCATTTCTTGATCACGCACTTAAACACAAAAGCACACATGCTGTTATTTCAATATGGTATAATTTGTATATTTTTTTTTATAAATTACATAAACTATTTTAAAAAAAATAAGAAAATATTATAAAACTTACAAATATAATTATAAATACCCATTTGAGTTCATTCGGACGTTCTCACAGCTAATCATCTGAAAAGAGGCATTTTCAGTTTTTATATTTAATTAATATACAGGCAAATTAAAATTGTTTACGATCTTAAGTAAGTTTTCAAATACGGTACATTAATTAACGAACCAATCGATGAATACGAATAGGTTCATTCTATTTCCCTATTTGAACAATACTGAGATTTCTAGGAAATCTTGTTCAAACAGGACGCAGCCAAGTGTGATAGAAGGTAATCAAAATCATAGCCACGAATATATAGAATCAACAATTTGTATGATGTCACCTTTGTGTGATTTTAAAACCACTATTGACATGACTGCCTCAAAATATAACCTTATACTGGTTATTATTTTAAGAGCTTCCTGAATCCTAACTATTCATTTAGATTTCTTACTAAAAAAAGGATGACTATATCTTCTACAATTATATATTACATAGTATATCATCTATTAATACTAATAATAAACCTGTAAGGGTTGGTCATGGAGTAAGTTACTTGGTTTTCAGAATTATTGTGTTTATACGCTCTATACATGATACTGAAACTAAATTGACGATTTTTAGAATTTTTTTCTGTATGTATGTATGTTCTTCTATAACTCCATAACGAATTAACTGATTTTCATAAAACTTGATAGATAAACATTTAGACGTATACAGGACACAGAATAGGCGACATTTTTCTTTTTCAACGCGGACGAAGTCGCGGGCGTCAGCTAGTAATAATAGAAATAAAATTGTTCAGAATTCTTTTGCTACCATGAAATAATAATTATGAATATACAATAAGAAGAAATACAAAATAATTTTGTTTTTAAAAGTATGAACATATTTTTCTGTTGACTCATTGAAATTAACTACTAATTTATAATTCCGGTATTAAATATGATTTCTCATTGAAATATTAACGACAATTACAAAATTGCATACATGTAAATTTATTGCGCAATTCCATCGCATTCGCAATATACATAATAGAGTAACTTGACTCCCTTTTTTCCGTCATTGCACATTCCATTGCAATTCGCATAAGTATCTACATACAAACCGTATTAAAAAGATAAGTAATTAACATTTTGTAACGTTCTTTGGCTGCGTTTTTCATTAATAAAATTTGTATTCAATAGAGGAGGGGTGAAAGGAATGTGGTTTTACGTCATGATTAACTGTCTTCGCATGGACGGTGCTTGAACAGGTGCTAATAAATACTATCCATATAAGCTCTATGAAATATTAAAATAAAATATAGGTAAAATATGGTAAGTAATTTTATTTTTATTTGGATACTAGCAAACCGCTCCGAGTTAAAATTTTCAAAAACCCTTTATGTAAGAAAATAAACATAGTACGAAATTCGGGCTACTTGTCCATAACTCGGTCCAAATTTCACATTTATAGTTTAATCGACAGTTAGGATATACGATCTACTTATTTCTCTCTCTCTCTCCGTATGTCTCTTCAGCCTGAAGTTTAGCCGTCAACTTCCCGAACCGTTCCCTGTCAAGAGCCAACTCACCGACTGGAATAGCTGCTTGAGCGAGGCAATCCCAGTACACTATCGGACATTTCTGAGTTACGATTTTCTCCTTCGCCCAGCGCGTCTCTTCCTATTTCCACGAATATTATAACTCTTTTTAACAAAAAAAAAATCCGACTTCAAACCGTTTTCTCATAGATGCCATTGTCAGAACTGGACCAAATTGAAATGGGACCACACGGGAAGGTTATTAGCACCAGCTAATAACCTTCCCGTGTGGTCCCATTGACAACAGTGAACAGGATTTTCTTTTTCTGCAAATGTGGTCGTTTTTCCGCAATTCCTTCCGTCAGCTTGTCAAGTAATGATGCTTATTGAAGATAATCGATTAAGATATCTCCATGACTATCCCAAAATATCCTGCGCGTCCAAAATGGCTGAAACTTTGGTGAGTAAATCTCAAAAGATGCTCAATTACAATCCTAGCCTTTATTGACGAAGTGCTGTCATCTTCACGTCGAGGTCGGAAACTTTCAGACCACCCAGGTATATAGGATAGGATGCTGTTATGCTGTATTAGGCGGTTTGGTAAAACATATGGTATTCTACAATTCGCATTCAGTATGGTATTAAACACGCCATTTGAATAGTCTCTTACGTAATTGTGTAATTTTGGTTACTCGTGCTCTTCCTATCCTAAAATTGATATCTGTACGCACATGAATACGGAACCATTTTATTATCGCACAACTATGACTAGTGAGTTCCTCGCACTAATCAAATGTGTCATGATGACATTTGTGCGGTGACGTCACAGTCAGCTGAGGGTCATCATGGTGAATGAGAGATCGTTTTTATTACATAAGTATCGAAAACATTTATGACGCAATATTTGTTATGAGAAATTTTATGATCAAAAATAGATTTTATGATATTTATTACATTTTTTTTTATTTCTCAAAAAAATATTAATATGTAGTTTTCTTTTTGTTGTTAATTAATAATTTATATTTTCAATGAAGTTGATTTATTCATCTTTTACGAGTATTCCCAGTAGTTCGTGTAGCTCTTCTTTATATTATGCCTGTGTGCAATTGGGCAACCTTATATATTACACAATATCCATCTGAAATAATGTACCTTTCAATCAAGGGGAATAACGAACTATTTTTCAGAACCAGATTTTGAAAATGTCTTTTCCAAAGTTGTCGGGAACCGAACCTGGAACGAACCTGGCTCGTCACGATTTAATTTTTTGGTTATGATTATGACATAGAATATTAAATTCTAGTGCATTTTAGAGATAATGTTGGTATTATATTTGGCCAACGTTTGGGGGTGTTGACGTTGGCGCCGCGTGGCATCTCTGTGTAAATTTGGAACAGCGACGCTGCCGACGCACTCTATTATTGTAACCGGAGCGGTCATCCACTAGTTTACGATCTCATTTCTCAATATTTGCGACAGTCAATTTGTTAGTCAAACTTTATTTTCTCTTACAACCAAATAGCGTTTAGACGCTCTTTAGTATCGAGCTTGCTTATTTGTATGTACAGCATTCTTCGAATGAGACAGTCATTGGCTCTCTCCGTGAAAAGGAAAGCAATTATAAAAAAAATCAATCGCATGTTTTTACAGAGTATCTAATCTACACGTGTCAGAAGTGAAACTTTTTTGACGATCAAATACTTACTGTAAGCGGTAGATTTAGTAATACCTAGATTAGAAAAAATTGCGAAAATTACTTAGGTACTGAAATGTGTGTTTATTATATCTTTGTAGTCTTAACTTAAAGTAACAAAAGTTTAATAGAAGTGGTGTTTTCAAAAATCTAACATTTCGTTTTTCTTAATGTATTTCATTAAGTATGTGTGAATGATGAAATTGCGCACACGGATGACAGTCCATTTGAGGGTGATGGTAACTGATAAACACGTAAAGGGCGCTGCCTACCCTGGATACGGTCAAGGATAAGGGATAAATGACAACACGTTTGGTCTAGTGGCTAGTAAGTCCAGCTGTTAACCAAAGGGTAGCGGATTCGAATCCCGCTAGGGGTAAATGTTTATGAGTTAACATTTTACCTTTGTACCTTTTTTGTGACGCTAGGAAATACGTTACGCATACACACACCTTCGGGGGGGACAATGTGGTTATGTGGGACTCCCCTCCCCCTGAGTCATGGATGTTATTTGATATAATATGTATGTATTTACAAAAAAAGTTATATATGAAGTATATGAACTGTCTGGTATCCATAATGCAAACATTGAAACACCACGGGTGCTAACACCACTGTGGGCGAACACCACGGACCCTTGATAGCTACTTAGTGTGGAACTAGATGGTACTGTGTGGAATGAAGATATTTATTTATGATTTATAAATCGTGATTTGAGTAATAAGCACTCGTGCCGTTCTTTCGCGGTTTGTCTTTTGTAAGGATCTTGATAACTGCTGTTAACTCGAACTGGTTATTGCTGAATTTCCATATAGATTCTTACATATACATACCAACAAAAAATATTTAATTAATGTCAATTCAATTACTTGAGTTATTATTAAAAAAGAGATTATTTAAAAAAATCAGCCAATTTTTTACCTGCTAATAAAACAGGGCGATAATTCCGTGTGTATGACGGACCGGCTACTTTATAGTTTAATGTCCTAATTAAGGAATTCTCGGCGTTCGTCCGTCACAGTTCGTTAAATGATTAGATTGTGCAAGAGCCGGCACCGAGACAACACGAAACACTACATTTTATCGTATAATACGGTATACTATACCTAACTATTATATGTATTATAACAGGGCACATCACAAAATTTTGTGTTTTTAAAAATGCATTCACGAATTTTGTTAAAAGTATTTTTCAGCAATATAGATCCCTTTTAGATTAGGTGTACTTAGTTCGTGAATCGTGGATCATTTCAAATGAAAACTGATATTTTCATTTACATGCATAATTTCCTCTAACAATGACTTAATTACTAAAGATAGAACAACCGCTGGGACAGGATTAACGATTTGAAACAAACTTTGGCAGTCAAGCTATACTGGATTTTTCTGATTTTATAAGTTTTAAATAATATTTAGATCTGTTTTCCTTTCGGGTAGCGGATGTCGTGTCATAAATTTCAACTATCTACGGTCGCGCTAGAATGGGCTTTAAGCTGGTAAGGCATACCCCCAAACTGATCCTAGGCTGCCGCTTATATCCATGAGGATAAAAAATACCTACATTGCCGTGCATATCTGATTATCGTCCGAGTCTAAAAAAATAATCTGCGATATGAATAGATATTGGAGCTCATGTTATTCGGGTACAGAGATAAGAGTTTAATAATTTTTCTAAATATACTCCATGACGAGGTGATGGCGTTATGGCGGTGATGACGCGTGAAGGATGACGCGGTCGCTGCCCACGTCAGCGCCCACCGAATCACGTGATCACTCTTCCCGTTTGTTCAGATGGTCACTTGTATATAACATCGGATGCTATTAGACACCAATATGAAACCGTTATCATCAATACTAATAATAAATCAGTAGGGGTCGGTCATGCAGTAATTTACTTTGTTTTCAGAAATATCGTGTATATAGGCTCTATTCATGATACTGAAACTAAATTGATCACTTTTACAATTTTTTTCTGTATGTATGTATGTTCCTCCATCACTCTTAAACGAATTAACTGATTTTCATAAACTTGGTAGATAAAAATTTAGAAGTACGGGACACGTGATAAGCTACTTTTTATCTTTTTTCACGCAGACGAAGTCGCAGGCAACAACTAGTTTTTTATAAATCAATACAAATATTGTAAAGCTAAAGAGATTGTTTGGTTGAACGCGTTAATCACAGGAACTACTGTTTCGAATTGAAAAAATATTTTTGGGTTTATTGGTCCATTTATCGAGAAAGGCTTTATAATTATAATATATACTAGCTGGGTGCTCGCGACTTCGTCCGCGTAGAAAAGTATAAAACGCCATCTACCGTATTTTGGATAGATGGCGCTATCTCCCGGGCCATGCCGCCAGTATTTACGTTTATTTTAGATTTCCCGTAGGAATGAAGCATTTTCCCGCGGTAAAAAGTATCCTATGTTCATCACGGATAATGTCGGCTTCTAATGGTAAAAGAATTTTTCAAATCGGTCCAGTAGTTTCCGAGCCTATTCTATACAAACAAACAAACAAATTTTTCCTGTTTATAATATTAGTATAGATTAGGCTATATAACATTTTGAACGCAGGCGAAGTCGCAGGCAACAGCTAGTTATATACAAAATGTGTTAGTTTAACTGTAATTTATCTATTTGAAAATGTATGATTTTTTTAAAGAGAGAGTAGACTAGAGTAGAGTTTGTAAAGTTCAATAAAAGAATCGTGGAAATGATCGAGTTACTAGATTACTCGCTGAAATTTATCTCGCTCGAACCAGCAAGTATATTTACTCGCTAGCATTGAGTTTCCACAAATCCATCAAGTTTTTAACCACATATTTAAAAAAAGGCTAAGTTTCAATTGTTAAGTACATTTGAATTTATTTAGTTTTATTTAACTTATCGTTGAATGAAACCAATCGATCAAAAATCACTTTCTATAAACTGCAACTACCAGAGAAATCATAAAGTCAATATAATAATAACTGATAATGTATTTACAGGCGATTTGTATTTGATTTTAGTGTGCGAAGTGATATACTAGTACTAGTACTTTATATTATACCATGAAATTAAGCTCTGTATACTAATATTTTATTTGTATTTTTGTTTGTAAATTTTGTAATGAATAAACTCAAAAACTACTGGACCGAAAAATTCTTTCATTTATAGAAAGCTACATTATCAGCCAGTAAAATAAGCTATATTTTATAAAGTCACGCGGACGAAGTAGCGTGCAACAACTAGTTTGTGTAAAGGTGGGTTCACGGTCCAATTGATCCAATATGTAAGTTTGTAAGATATATATGAGTTAGTAAATTGTGTAACAGCCTCTGTATTAAGCACTAGCTGGTGCTCGCGACTTCGTCCGCATTGAAAAGTATAAAACGCCATCTACCGTAGCGGATCGCTAAAAAGCAGTCGCTTCACCTTTTGGATAGATGGCGCTATCTCCCGGGAAAAGCCGCTAGTATTTACTTTTATTTTAGATTTCCCGTAGGAATGAAGCATTTTCCCGCGGTAAAAAGTAGCCTATGTTCATCACGGATAATGTCGGCTTCTAAAGGTAAAAGAATTTTTCAAATCGGTCCAGTAGTTTCGGAGCCTATTCTATACAAACAAACAAACAATCAAATCTTTCCTCTTTATAATATTAGTATAGAGTATAGATTATGAAACTCGGCAGAATGGCCAGCAATCTGTGTAGTTTCATGCTTACTTTTTAATTATCATTTGTTAAAATATTAAAATTAAAATGTTAAATTTTATATATTAACTAGTTAGCTGTGCTCGTGACTTGCACGTTGAAAAATGAAAATAGTAAGGGCATATAATTTCAGTTTTTTTTTATATTTATGAGGAATAATATTACAAATATTTCGAATCAGACATGTAAACCTCGCCAACGGAACCGGACTGCGGTGTTATGTTGACTCATTGTCAAAGGACTGGGCCATGGACCCGGCCGCGTAACTACAAAGTACATACTTATGGGTACACCGATGTGACTATAAACTCGCATTCTCACAGTTAAGGTTTAAATTGTCTTAATTGCATACTACAACGTACAACTGAATCTTAACTATACTTACACAAGTCAATTGTCACATTTTAATTAGTATGTTAAACAATGGTTTGGTTGGACCATCGGTAGTCCTACCAGAATCAGAATGCTGATTTTTTTAATTCAAATTATTTTATCAATTGTTAAAGGAAAAATGTGGTTTTTAATATACTAATCTAATTATGCGACTATTGTTGTTATAAATTTAGATAGATTTACTTCCAATGTCGAGAGAATGGACGAATCCAACATAAATAATATGTAAAGTTAATACCTACTTACCGAATACGGAAATAACAAGCGTATGAAAACCGCGCATACCAAGTTGCGGGAACAGCTAATACGCGATAATTAAAATAAAAGCCCTTTAAATTGCACTTACTGAATTTTATGAGGAAAAATTCCGTAAAGAAATATATTTGCAATAAATTTATTAGGAAGCAAAAAGAAAAGTAGTGATTCCCTAACAGCATATGGATCTTATATGATTAGCAAATAAAACTCAAAAAAAAAGAACGAAATATAATTATTTTGTAATTTAGTTTCAAGTTATATTAAGTCGTTTAAATTTCAAAACTAAAAAAAAAATTTAAATTTTCACTGCAGATGTATAAAAATTTAACAAACAAAGAAAGTATAAATGTGTAAGTATATTATAGCAACGCATCAAGACGATAATGTTATTTGCAAATACGCCGCTCCGACATGTCTCAACAAGAAACGAAGGCAATCGCCCTCCGCCCTCCACTTGTTCTTAGCTCGGAACTCGGTGATAACTACACCACCATTTCAACTTTTATTACTTTTACAATACATAATTTATTATAATATATTATTTATACATACATATAATTTAAAAATCAAATCAATGAGATTGGCTGGTTTTATTTTGTACTGAATTGTAAGGACAAGGTTTGTAATGTATCATCGATGTTTTATATGAAAGAAAATTTTTGGAGAAGTCTGAAATTATATTCGTCTAATACAATCATAAATTAATTTTTATCATGGCTTTCTATTATGTAATTTTTTTTAGTCTACACCATATTATGTCTGTTTAGGTATACAAAAGTTAGTTAGTTTAATCTCTATAGGTATTTTTTGACTTAGTCACAAGTTGCTTGTGCTTTAGCATGACAAATTTAAGGAGAGTATTATAGGGTATTATTCAACCTGACATAATTATTATAATGCAAGAATTTTAGTTTTGTATAAAAATTGTGGTTTACTGTAGTTACTAAGTCGAAAAGCACAAAAAAAGTATGAAATTTGATTTATTCAAATCGTGGGCAAACACCACTGGTGCTAACACCACTGTGGGCAAACACCACGGTCCCACAAAAATGCATGCAGACACTACTGGTAAGTTGATGGTGAGACTATTTACATTCAAAATTTTAAATGACTAGTGAATTGTGATTTGAAAGGAAAATTTAACTTGTAATTACGAAGCCATGGTGTCAATTTAGTTGGAATTAGTGAATAATACGGCACGTTATCAGTGACAATGTCGCAAAGTTCAGCGATCGGGCCGCGGTCAGAGCGGGCGCAATCGTGCCTCTGACTTCTGACGTCACTTGCATGATAAATATTTTATCGTACACTATTACACGGCTGGTTCTTTCTGTGGAAAAATATTGAATTGACTAAGCCACTTCTGCCGTACCGTACACATGCCATTTTGAATATTATTTCCCATGTAGTGGTATGGCACACACGCCCTTACAGAAGACCACTATGAAATAACAGCATGTGTGTATTTATGTTTCAATGAGTGAATAAAGTCCTTCTCCAGTCCTACAGCAGCTCACTTTTAATATACAGCAGCTGTGCCGTTGATTATGTTACACTAGCTGAGTGCCCGCGACTTCGCCCGCGTTAAAAGTAAGAGATGTGTAGCGCCTGACTAATAAATATGTAAAGCAATATAACCCCTGACATCTTTCCTGTTATAAAATTTTCAGGGGTTTTTAGTAGATAGCTGCTGCCCCGCGACTTCGCTCGCATCACTTTGTAAATTATATACTAAAACTTTCCTCTTGAATCACTTTATCTATTAAAAAAACCGCATCAAAATCCGTTGCGTAGTTTTAAAGATCTAAGCATACATAGGGACATGAGGGACAGACAGACAGCGGGAAGCCTGCGGGAAGAGACTTTGTTTTATAGCGACGGTATAGCCACCTAATAGTGTATCAAGTAGACCGTCGGCCTGTCTGTCGATCTAAACGTTAAAAAAATTGCATGTTATGCCTAAGTTAAAATTACTTTGTGTATGCAAGATGACATCCTTCTAGAAACATCCAACCAAGCACGAGAGACTCGTATGCGCCTCGTTCACTTGTAATAAAATTTGATTGATACGTCACTCGACTCTTTAACTGACTAAGGCCAGTATGCTTCTTAAGGCTAAGTTTAGTGCCACGATGCCGCCACGGCCTGAGCTTAGTCTTGCAAACATCGATGTATAAAAGTTAAAAAAATGTTTTAGCATAATGGTGTCAGCATAAATGAATGTTTTCAATGTTCAGTCAATAATTGCTCCTTTTCGGAGACATATTCATAAATTTTCTTCTTTCAGTGCAAGTGCAAATCGTGGAAAAAATATTTTAACAAGTTAATGCCGTGTATCAAATTACTTTCGTAAATCAATTTGTCAGTTGTCAGCCGCAGGAACCGGGTATGACGGAAGACGAGATTACGTCATAGGAAGCGATTTTTTTAATGGTTCCATTCTACGCGAGAGATCCGATAAAAACAAAGGAAACGCTTGTCCCGTCTGTCAGTGTGGCGACAATGTCGTGCTATTTGCGTTTAAACGAGCGATTTATTTCAGTCGGTCGCGGCGTGAATGTCCGCGGAGGAATTTCGGTGGCGAGGAATCCGTTTCCGTTAGTTTGCTTGCTTGCGGTGTTTGCAAGTGCGCGATGGCGAGAGATTTGCTACAGGCCGTCGGCGCAGTGTCCAAAGTTGGCGACGGCCGTCGGCGAGTGCGACAGTTAGGCTGAGATACTTGTTGCCATGTGCGCAAGCATACCCTAGTGCACGCCAGCTAACGCTCAGACGTTACTTTATCATAGTCCCGCTGTTTGCAGACGAGGAAAACCAAAGACTTGCCTGCCCTGACTCATCGCTTTACACGCACTTGACACGTAGCACATAGCAACAGTGTCGCTATAATTTTGACCTCTAACCAATGTGCGCGCGTGCAAGATTTTTCACAGATTTTCAAGACTTACCTTGGCCTTATCAGTGAATTCACATGTTGTCCTTGCTCCTCAATAACGTATATCTTCGGTATAAAACACGAATTGTTCACACACTGCATTTGGCACAGTATTATCCGATTGTAAGGCACTTAAACGGCGGCAATGAGGTTTTCGCGAATGCGAGAGAGAGACGTAGACGCGAGCGCATACAAGTCCAACAGTTAAGACCGCGCTCACGGAACTGAACCGAGTTGCGCCGGCGCTCCATTTGGGTCACTGTCATACGGTGGTGGTGGGACGGTGGGACGGTGGAAGCGGTGCGGGGGAGGGGAGACACGTTCGCCACTGAAAATTTATTAGCGTCTAGCGAATATTTTTCACCGACGCGGTAATTTTTCTCTCGCGATTCACGATGTGCACCGCTGCGCTGCCCTTGATGCTGACGTTTTGGCGGCAACCTGAATGAACCTGTGTCCACATGCTTCTCTAGCCTTCCAAGTCATCGACTTTCTATTGCTGTAAAGTGTGTTCCATACGCTAATAGAGAAATGCCGTAAATACAGCAAGAATTCCTTTAACAGATAAACTGTAATGAATCTAGAGTACCTACATAAACTGAAAATATACATAAACTGAGTAGATAATGTAATGAAACTTATCTACTTATGTAGGTACTAGAGCAACTACGTACATAACCAGTCTTCCTCACTTACACCCTTATTCCTGGTGTGGCTTCTAGGCGACAGCAACTACCTATGTGCTCTCAGGTTAGATGCGTTTTTAATCAGGAAAATAAGATTAGTAATCTCAGAAATCGCTCTCAACTTACAGTTTTGACAAAGTATGGGCAGGAATTCATATTCTTAAATTCGTAAAATTCTAAAGATACAGGCACGACCTTCAGCCACGAAAGAAGTCGACTCTATTGTATTTAGGAATTCTTTTCTAATTGAAGAATTGAATCCAAACTCTTTGAGAAGTTTTTTTTTTTATATAATCAAGGCAGCGCTTGGCCGCGATCTCACTTGATGTTAGGTGCAGATGCAGCCAAAGATGGACCACGCTTACCTAGTAAGTGCTCATTTACCCTAGACTTGAAGACCTCGAGGTTGTAATTTTGGGGAAACACGGACGCAGGCAATGAGTTCCACTCCTTAGCAGTTCGGACAAGGAAGGTTGAACTATAACGCTTCGTGCGTGACCGGGGAACATCAACCACGAAGGGATGAAGCCCCCGCCCGCGCCTCGTGTTCCGCAAGTTGAACGGCTCTGGCTGGGTGGCTTTGAAGCTGAGACTCCACAAGGGTGTCGTTGCCAATAAGTTTTTTATCTCGCCTTTCAATCGAGTCCAGTGCAGCCAATTGATAACGGGCAGAACCATCCCAGAGGTGGCAGCAGAGTGTATGCTCCATAGACTCAACGGTGCCCTAAGGGAAAAATCCATTGTCCCAGACCACCAGTTCGGCTTTAGGAGAGAACATTCCATCATAGAACAGGTCCTCAGAGTGTGTAGGAAAATTAAAAAATCATTAGAGAGGAAGGAATATTGCTTATCGGCTTTTCTCGACATACAGCAAGCCTTCGACAGAGTGTGGCACAAAGGACTGTTATTATGTAAAATAAAGTCTTTACTACCCCACACATTCTATGGATTCCTGAGGTCATTCATTTCAAACAGAATATTCCAAGTAAGAGAAGGCGATTCAACATCAGGGTTTCACGAAATAACCGCAGGAGTGCCACAGGGCTCCGTACTTGGACCTGTTCTGTACACATTCTTCAAATCTGACCTACCACAGAGCTCAAAGACGACGAACGCCACCTTTGCTGACGACACTGCCCTGCTAGTATTGAATAAATGCCCAGATGAAGCGTCATTAATGCTACAAAGCAGCCTTAATGAAGTGGAGAAGTGGATAGCTAAGTGGAGAATTGCTGTTAGTGTAACTAAATCAACACACATTACATTCACACTTTGCAAGGAAGACTGTGTTCCTGTCACCCTGAACGGCGTTCAACTGCCACACCAAAACACCGTGAAGTATTTGGGCATGCACCTGAATCGGAGACTCACCTGGCAAAAACATATCAAGATGAAAAGAGATAAGAATAACATGAAATACATTGGCTGATGGGCAGAAATTCGAAGCTCGCGATGTACAATAAGATTCTCGTCTACACAATCCTGTGAAAGCCAATTTGGACATAATTATGGCATACAATTGTAGGGCACTGCTTGTGCAACCAACCTAAGTATACTACAAAGGATGTACGTAGAACAATATACTGAGACAGATGTCGAATGCTCCGTGAAACCTCAGAACAACAGAGCTTCACTCTGTTGCTTCTTATGGTGACAAATACAAAGCAAGACTGAAAAAGCACCCAAATCAACTTGTGGGGCAATTAACAATGCCAGAAACCATTCGTTGGCTTTAGAAGAGGCGAGACATCTTTGACCGCAATAGTCAGTAACTATTTACTGACTACACAAATAAAAGGGCTGTACCCCACAGGGGGTAGCTCTGAAACCGATGCATCCGAAACTATTGCACTTTTTCCATCACATCTGCTTATAGCCGGGTCACAGAGCTGATCGCAAGATTTATATAATATAAAAAAAAATCACTAAAAATATTAAATAATATCTAAAAATACTAAAATACTTCACTAAAAATACCATATATTGTAAAATTCTTTTGCTTTAAGAAAACTATTTGTTTCTGTTAAACATACCTACCTAGTCTTTGCCACAACAGTGTTGGAGTAAATACTCCTTGCTATTATAATGTGTACCTCTGGTTCGGTGTTCTTTTAAGAACTACATTTAAAATATAAAAAGAAAAATATTATGTTGTCATTCTTTGTCTGTTATAATATGTGTTGAGAAAAATATAGAAGTACAATATATACTCTTGTTTATTTTACAATAAAATTACATTACTTCCACTGTATAATTACACATAAACTAAGTAATAGTTCCTTTGGCAGTGACGCCATAACTTATTTAAATATAGATACAACGTGATTCTGACAGGAATTTCGTTAATCTAAGTAATTTTGTTATTAGTTTTATTTTTATTGAGCAGATTACAAAGAAATGCAATATGACTCAGATAGGTAAATTAGATAGATTAATTAATATCTACTAAATTGATCAAATAACTTCTTTGATAAAGTACCTATAAATTTGATGCGATTTTCACTAATTGAAAGAGCGTTACACGAGGAAGGCTTAACAAATAAAAAGTACAAAAAATAAAATAAAAAATCAACCGTGTAACGCCGGGAGCGGATCTCTACTCTAGTGCTAGATAAGTGGTTTAATAGTTAAAAGCGGTTGCCGAGCGGCTTTGAGGAGAATAATTGTCTATTCTCATTCATAATGTAGGCGCCACGTTGTCTGCCTTGTCTATGAACCACATTGACCGAGTTGGGTGGGCCGAGAAAGTTCTCGAATGGCACTCAATCAAAGTAAAGGTATGTGATCACAAACATGATTCGTTTGGTGCGCGTGCGCTGACCAGTTATGGCAGTATTTCGTAGCCAATGTGTGTGGAAATGTTTTAGAGAAAATCACTTTATCACATGGCAGCGTTAATAGATAATTTTAGAATATTTAACGAGATAAGATAAAGTGTTTCAATAGAGAAATGTAATGTTTTGTTATGAGTTGATTTGAAATGTTTTATACAATCAAATCATTTAGCTATATAAATTCTATTGTAAGGCTATGTAGGTAAGGTAGTTCTTATCTTTCAAAAATAATATATTACACAATTATTCTTCCTCAGGAAACATTGTTGGAATTTTGTTTTGTACTAAAAAATACTGAGTTCTTTTTTACTTATATTTTAAAACAAAATATATTTAAAGTTATTGCTAATGTGATTTTATGCTATTATTAGTACGTATCTAATGTTATTGAATAAATTAATGTTCTAAGTATAACAGCTACTATAGAAAGCGCCAACAAAACTAATGGAGGACTGTTCGAAGCTAATCAAAATAAAAAAAAATTATCAATTACTTATTTTAGTGTTACTTATAATATTTTATAAATTAAAAAAATTACAAAATCAATAATCAACTCTATAATTCAATGTTCTATTTTTAAAAAGATTTTAGAACTCTTAAATAAAGTTAAAAAAAGTTAGTAAACGGTATAAAGTTTATACTCACTCACTCATATACTCACTTTTTATTTTTATTTTATTATCTAGCTGATGCCCGCGACTTCATCCGCGTTCTCTATAGCCTATAGCTTTCCTCTATAAATGGACTATCCTACACAAAAAGAAAATTTCAATTCGAACCAGTAGTTCCTGAGATTAACGCGTACAACCAAACAAACAAACTCTTTAGCTTTATATATGTATTGGTATATATGAGAATTTAACTAAGTGACCTGTCAGTATAATGAAGTTTCCAAATTGTTTTATACAATGTTATACAAATATAGCCAATTAGCCAATTTAATGTTTTAAAAAAATCGAACATAGGTATTGGTTATGAACTGAAGCTTGAAAAAATATTTATCAATATATAATAATTACTAAATAAAAAATATAAGAAAAAATCCCTTTCAGTGTAAACGATGGGCTATAACAAAAAAACTGAAAAGCATAAAATAATCTTATTATTTTACCTAAGTAATTTTGAGTCGCCGCCGCGCATCACTCTTTACGTAATTTTTGCTTGTTTGGCGCCGATTCAAAATTACTTAGGTAAAATAATAAGATTATTTTATGCTTTTCAGTTTTTTCGGCGGTTTTATTTTTTGTTAAAAAGTTTTATTTTATATTTTTTTGTGGCTATAATCTAATATTTACTACATGCTTAATTTTTAATTTTCCAGTAGGAATTTTATTTTCCAAATTTATACGAGACCAACTTCGAGGTATACCATATCCATTAAAAAAAGAATTATCAAAATCGGACTACTCTGTAAAAAGTTATGCGTGGTTATACGCTACAATCGGCGAGTGAACAATCAATCACCCCCTGTTTACCTACCCTTAGGGTTGGAATTGTTTTTCCAAATTAAAATGGGACCCCCTTGGGGGTGCACCCTTTCAAATAAAAAAGAATTATCAAAGTCGGACCACCCTGTCAAAAGTTATGCGTGAACATACATAAAAAATATATACGCGTCGAATTGAGTATCTCCTCCGTTTTTGTTTTTCGTTTTCGTCAGTTGAAAACGAGTTATTCCCCGTAAAATAGGTACATTTAAGTACAAGTAAAGGGTTGCCAGCATTTAAAAATTCATTTCTTTAATTTCGTTGTTTTCTTTCCTTAGAAAATTTAGAAAATTTTTAGATTACAGAAACAAATAAATGATTGGTAAGTTGAAGACATACTACAAACGCTATATTATTATTATTATTATTATTATTAACAATAAGGGCGAGTTATTCGACTATTTCGCTATAGCAATAAATTGTTCGCGGCATATCCTATACAAATCTAAGCGTTGACTAACTTTAAATATACATATGAGCAAATCAATCTGATCATAATGATCTGGTAAATTTAATATTTAATCTGATAAGGGCCATGACGTTGGATACAGGAGGCTGCTTCTGACTTGACTGGTCCTATTGAAGAATTATCGGGGAGGCCTATGTCCAGCAGTGGACGTCCACTGATATGATGGTGCTCCACTGAGTACATCAGGCTGACGGTCCACGTCTTGATGGCAGGTAGCTACCGTCGACAAGTTAAAGGGAAGCAACTTATGTAGGGTTACCATTTTATTATGGAAAAGTCCTGATATAAGTAAAGCCTGGGGCCCTAGACAAAGTAACCAATCGAAAACGATAACGAAGTTCGAAAACAATAAAATGTATGGGATTGACATAAGCCTTCGCTAAATCACGTGATACTTCCCATACTTTTTAACGATAGCGAACTTCGTTATCCTTTTCGATTGTTACTTTGTCTTGTTACTTTCTTGTTACCATAGAAAAGTCCTGAGATATATCAACTCAAAAAAAAAATGATTAGTTTCACAAATTAATGAAAGTATTATGTTTGTTAATTACGTTGATTTGTTAACGTACTATCTAAAGGAGATCATGTTTTTGTTTTGATTGATTGAAATCTTCTAATAAAAAAATCTAAAAAAATGACTGTATTTTATTGAAAATCAAAAAATCCTGAGATTTCCGAAATCCGGCCGCAATCCTGTCAGTACCCTAAAAATCCTGAAATCTCAGGACAAATCCGGAGATATGGTAACCCTAAACGTATGGGAGGGAGTACAAATGTGTTGTTATTTTTTAAGTGAATGAAGAGTAAGTATCTAAAAGATCAGATGAGGCATCATTACATTGCCTACATGGCAACCGCGTGGAATACCAATAACTCTAAACTGTAAATTAATCTTTGGATTCGTCGGCATGGATCACTAACAAACTTATTTGTCTGTGATCTATGTTTTCAACAATTTCTTTGTTTTTTCTAGGTAGATAATTTAATAAGCCAAGTAAATAGACAAGCTGAATATTACCTACCTAATTATAAAAACTGAGATTCACTTTTTGATTTTATATTTTCGATAAAATTATTTTTTCACGTCATAGTCACATCATTTACTTATTTAAACTTAAGGTGCTTTGAGAAAGCATATACCTACGTAAGTATTTATAGGGGCTAGGTTTTATTTAAAAAATACAGTCACGAATGCAGACACATAAGTACCTTATATAAATTGCTTACTTTTATTAGCTACTTCTTGTTTTTGTTTTCATGGGAGTTACTTCATGAGAGATATATACTTATACAAACAGTGATATACCTATACTTACTTAAGTATAATTCAACACCTACATAGGTAGATACTTATAGTTTCCTAATTTATACAAATAAGTATTTATCAAGTAAATCAAAACAACACAAAAATTACTGAAAAATTGCTTTCAGTAAGTAATTAATTGAAATGATTAATGAACTGCTATTTTAACATTTGTTACTTTATCTATATTATTGTTATATTATTTTGTCAGACATTTTATTTTAAAGAGAAGGAAGATGTGGGTGAAATTTTTATTCACTAAAAGCTTCCTTGCTTGGTTCTAGTCCTGAAGGCACTTTTGAACCGTCACCGGTGGTTAAATAGCCCTTACAAGATCAGTAGATACTTATTATACATATGTAAAAATGGAGTTATAAAAATTAATATACTTACATAAGAATTAGTCGACAGCCAGTCTGTGTAGCAGATATATTAATTATGATGATTGCATTTTCAGCTCGTATTTTTTCACTTCCTATTAGAGATACAAATCAATATAAAATATTCTATTTTCATAGCTCTTTGTATTCAACAAGTTCTTTCGGATACAAGCAATTTGTGCAAAAAAAAATGTAGACACCCATGTACAATAATTACTAGTAGCCAGAGTGGCTTAAAGTGATCAGAGATATTGAAGTATCACGACATGATGAATGCCTGTTTACAAGCCGCGTTAGTCACTACATGACTACACCTCTGTTGCCAAACAAATTTACTGTGACGTGGCAGTGGTCTGATTGAAAAAAAGGCGGCAAAATGTGGGCAAAATCATGGCTGGTTGGGCGGCACTGTACTATAATAGGGGCGGGACGGGGCGTACTGCCCTTAGCGCCGCCCATCTGACTCACCACGTAGACGTCGGGTGCGCAGACGCAACCAACTCGCAATAATTAGAACACACGACCGATATGAAACGGTTTTGTTGCTGAGAATAAACTTTTTAACTATAAAAAAAAAACTGACAACAAAACATAAATTCTAAATTATCCTCATCAATATATATAATATATATTCATTACTCCCATTTATAATAAAAGCGATTAAAATGACGCATCACGTTTTAATATGTATAGATCTAACGCCCGAGTCGCGCAGTGACTCACGCCACAACCTGTCTACGTATCTAGTTTCAAACATCCGCGTCTAGATACAAATATGTCAATGGCGGTTCCATTGACCTTTAACAAATGAGGCTTCGAAAGATAAGTGACACGAAACAACAATGTAAAGCGTACACAGCGCATAAGTAGATTAATGGGCGCCTGGATATGGTCTGATTAGATAGATAGAATGTCACGTACGCGGTGGAAATACAAAATCTTTTGCAAGGACGTGGCCTCTAAAACTTGTATGTACTGGTCTCCGTGTAGCCCGGATTCTATTAATATTTTTTTTTTATAAATTTAACACGTTTGATCGAACGCAAATCAACTTAAGGACGGTCTAGACTCTAGACACAGTTATCGAGCAATGTCTTTGGACTTGCGTAAGTATATTAAATAACAATATTAATTAAATATTAGTATAGAAATTGTTACATTTGAGTCTTTATTTTTATATCCTGTTGAAGCAATAATAATACCTACTTTATATAATGGCTATGAAACAACGAAATATTCTAAGTCTATGTTTTAACATAATAAGATTTTCTAACTTTCTTTAATTTGTGTCTTTACTAAGTCTATGTCTTACTATGTCTTTACTAGCTGGTGCCCGCGACTTCGCTTGCGTTCAAAAATGAAAATACTGACATACTTTATCGCTGTGATGACGGTGACGCTGAATTTTCTATATTTTTAGATTATCCCTCAAAACTTAACATTTTCCCAGGATAAAAAATATCCTATATAGGTATGTTAATTCAGGTAATAAACTATTTTGGTGCATTTATAATATTACTAGCAGGCGCCCGCGACTTCGTCCGCGTTGAAAAAGAAAAAAAAGTAGCCTATCACGTCTAAATGTTTATCTGCCAAGTTTTATGAAAATCAGTTAATTCGTTTAAGAGTTATGGAGGAACACACATACATACAAAAAAATCTAAAAATCGTCAAATTAGTTTTAGTATCATGTATAGAGCCTATAAACAGGATATGCCTGAAAACAAAGTAACTTACTCCATGAACAACCCTTACAGATTTATTGTTATATATTGATGATAACAGGGGCCCGTCCCGTAGCCATGTGTTCTTTCTACAGTCGTAAACGCTACGCTACGCTAAGAGAAAAGGTTGTTGTAACGTCAAAATTAAATTTTGACCAATCACGAAGTTTTCTCTTAGAGTAGCGTAGAGTAAACGACTTTAGAAAGCACACTTGGCGTAAGTAAACGATTGTACAATGCTTTTATGTTGTTATTTCTAGGTGATCTTCAGACGAGATGCTCAAATGACTGCGACACGCAGTGTGCCCTATCCTTAACTTACTAGATCCAGAGCAGAGCCATCTTTGGAAGGCTCATTTCCAAAGTTGACCCCGGAGACCCTGGAGCTTATAGCTGTAAGTTTTGTTTAGCTTTAAGTGGTTTGCAAGAACCTTAGTCTTAAGAATCTTAATGTAATACAGATCAAGTGTTTGCACCAATAAAATGTAAAATAAAAAAAACAAGCAACTCTCGGACCCCAGCATTCCTTTTCCCCCAGGAATTGGGGTCCCTAGGCAAAACTATTAATTTCTCTAAATAAAAATTTGTCTCAAACGCTGCGATATGAGTAGCGAGTCCTTTATTTAAACAAAAAAAAAACTTCTGGAGCTGACCTCTAACCATCTCGTCGAATGGGCTCGTTACTAAAGGATTTTGATACGGTTTCCACTTAAGAAAAGAGCGATAAACGAGGAAGGTGGTGCTGTATATTTAAAAAATAAATAAAGTGACATAGGTGGATCTATGAGTGTTGTAGTATCTATTACAGTTTTGTAATTTAAAATTTGTTATTGAATGTCGTAAAATATGCCCCAAAAAAGATAAGTACGTGAGAAACTGGCGAGGAAGCTTATCTCAGCGTTGATGTCTTTTAAATATGAAACTTAGGATTGCATTAGGACAGTAATAGTATAGCAATGTTATTATGTAAACTGTTAGTTACATGAAATGATATTCTAGTAGTCAAATAAGAAAGAAACAAAGTTGTTTCAAAATTTGTTTTTAATGTTTTCCTTTAAATAATATCAGCATTAGGAAATGTCTTTTTTATGTAATTTTTTTAATATATTTTCAAAATATTTATTAAATATAACAGACTTTAAAGGAAAATGTCCTAAACTTATATTAATACAAGTAAAGACAGATAATTACAACTGCTCAGAATAACTTTACAAATTCAACTAAACCTAGATATCTTTACAGAATTTAGAGAATCACTAATATAGGTAATATCTAATTTAATACACATTTTGGAGCAAGATATAATTCATATAGAAAAATACTGGAGAAATTTTATATAAATGTACTTGTATGTCATTTTCAGCACCTCTGAGAACGTGTGTATGCAAAATTGGGAGATTTCTCCAAATAAACAAAGTAGGTATTTTTCCATTGATATAATAATGTAGTACTACGTATTTTTCACATTTATCTTCATATTAGATTCAGCATTTCTAAAACAGTAGCTGCATTTCTTAATCACACACATTTTGAGCTATTGATCGCAAGCATAAAGATATTTCGCGTATGTTTTTGTTAAAATTATAACGACCAAACTTATTAGAATAAAATAATTTCATTTTTATTAGGTGATATACCAACCAATAAAGAAACGTTTATATTGAGCTAATAAAAAATTGTAATTTATTATTTATACTATTATTTGAACTATATGCTGTAAACCAATCTAAAGAATTAATTGGACAAGAAATCAAAACCGGTATTCATAATTACACCATTTAGTGAATTAACATATAGCTAATTAAATCTCCAAGTCAGCGTGCGTTTAAAGTAATAAATTTATGGCAGATAGTTGCTATTTTTTTTGTAATTTGGGAGCCTAAGTAGCCTAAGTACAACATAGTTGCGAATCTTTATCCTAGTCTTGAGACTAACTTTTTTTATAGATATTTTCCAAGCTTTGGTTAAGCACATTCGATCAATTATTTATTATAAGACCTAAAAAAACAAAATTGTGCTGGACACCTTAGGTATTCTATTATACTATGGTGGACCTCAGATTTTATTGTTAATCTGAGTGGCGTTAGTTGTGTTATCGGCTTGTATTGTCTGGCGACTTTTTAGGTATACAAGTAAAATATATTGTTTAAAGAAAGTTTAAAAATAATATTTTTCTTCAATCCCTACCCTTTTCTACTCCTCCGAACACCCACTATAACTATAACTTAATCTACTTCAAGGTATTTTTATACTACATAATATATAAAAAAAATTATAAACCTCTTTAAATATTTAAAATCAAACTTTAATAACAATAAAATAAAATACATGATTCAAATTCAAAATTGATAATAAAATACCTTTGCTGTAATTTATTTGCTAAATATGGTAATTAAATACACAATAAACAATTCGATAAATGTGTAACAATAGTAGGTACTTATAGTAAGATGTGGATAAAGTTTAAAACTAAATAATGTTAACTTTGATTTATACATATTTAATATTACAGTGTTTAGTCTCGGTGCAAGGTGTAATTTATTGGAATGGTGAATCATCTAGGGAGGGAACACGGATGACGTCACCCAAAAACCTGATTCCAATATTATGTTTGCTAAGACCCTGCCCCCGTCTCCGGACCGTACCTTCCAAGAAATTCTTACCGATTTGGGAGGCATACACACTGTTATATTAGGCGGACAGGTTTGATTTTTTTTAAATATTATTTTTATAAGTTGCCAATTGAGTTTTATATTAGTTGTAAGTCACCTTTATGTTTTTATGACGAGTTTTATGGATACAATCTAGTTATTTAAATTAGGCATAGCATAGACTTAAAAAAATATTGTGTTTGCATACACTACATTATAAATAAATCGTAGTTCTTGAATAGTTAGTATAAGATCATTAATGTTATTTGTATTATTTGAAACTATAGCTGGTGCCCGAGACTTCGTCCGCGTTGAAAATGAAAAATGGAGTCTAACATTAGACGATCCCTCGGCGGGAACCTAATAAGTAAATTTTCACGATAAAAAGTATCCCGTATATTATTATGTTAATCCAGGTGATAAACTATATATTTGTCTTCCAAATTTCATACCACGGATTGGTATGAAATTTAGTTTCAGTAGTTTTTTTTTACGTAAAAGAATAAAAAACATACATCCATCCTTCCATCCCTACAAATATTAGTTAGCAGGGTGCCTTTTTATTATACTCATGTGACTCAACTAAAAGTTTTACCCATAACTCTCACATCACAAATAGGTATTCTCTGGAAAACTTTTGTAGATGTAGATAGACAATATAATAAACATATTCGCTTATCCTGGAGTATGTTATTCAATCACAAATTTATCAAATTTATATTTGATGAGACATTTTAATTAAAATAAAAAAATATTTGGGAAAAAACAGACGGGGCGGACCGCGACTTTGACGACTTCGACTTGAAAATGGCTTAATTTTTGAGATAGGGTAAAATAATTGAACTCGTAATGTAATATACTTAAGCGTCAAGTAAGCGTCTTGACGCTTACCTTAAGCGTTGACAATAATTATGATAACAAGGATCAATATAGTTTACCAATAATTAGTTTCATATAGGTAAACATATCAAACCTTTTTAATGGTCTCTCATTGTGAATTTATTATTGTCATTGTGTCACTTGTATTTCTTGCGATCAATAATTGGGACAATTTACCTAATGCGATAATGTCATTTTGTTTATCTGTTGCTAGACAACGGTACATTTTGCAATATTATATTTATCCGTTGCTAGGCAATGCTTTCTTCAGGGCATGACAGCGGCGATCTGCTACAATTTTTTTACTTAATATAATTTTTAGTTGAACCAACAACAATAAACAATAGAAACTCACTCGCATTTATAATGTTAATTAGGAAATAGATCTGCATTATATAATTATTTAATTAATTTTGTTACCTGTGGCGTTGCTTGTGTTATAGGTGACGGTGGCAGTGGCACCTACCTGCTACCATCAATTTTATTGGACCCTCAGCCTACCCATTTTCATAACCCATTCCCATTTTCAGGGACAAGATAGTCCGCGTGGTTGGATTCTCAAATCGAACCAACGGGAAGAAAAGTGCACATGGTCCGATCCGATCGAACTACGCGGTCGAATCACGGCGCCTCAGCTTGTCTTAATATAAAAGAAAATATATTTAAAATCAATTAATCTTACCGCCAAAATACGAATATATATTTATAATTTTATTATCTAGACACTATTCGTCAAAGTCGAATTGACAAAACGAATCGTTTGGTGGTGTTGCATGTGACCGGGGCTTCGACCGGTCGCGGGTCACTCACCTTCAAACTGCGCTCATCCGCCATTTTGAATTCGTCACGGAGAGCGCGCGCACTCTGTCTTTTGCACTAACTTGGCAGCATCATGCAACCAGATTCACATCATTAGCAATAGTCTTTAGTCGTTACTCGTGAGTCAAATATCCAATTAATACTCCCACATACCTATAGTCGATACAATTATTTTGTGATAAGGGACCTCGTTCAACAGCTATTTATATTACTTAATTATACAATTGACCAACCTTTGACATCACAGTTCCACGAATCGATGTAAACTGTATGACAACCTCGATTTAAAATCTTTGGACAACCATAATAAGTATCATGTTTATTTATAAATATTACACATAATATAATCTAAGTATATGGTAGATTACATTGACACGGGTATTGCCCAGATATCAATAGAATATTAAAATAGGTAAATATTACCTAAGGGAACCCACTTCTATATTAAAGCAAGTTTTTTTCTTGTTTAGAGACATTCTAATTTCTGGAACTAAACAGTCATATGTAATTGAAAAAAAAAAAAAAAAAAAATGCATTACATTAGGAGCCTTCAAAAAACATGAGCTAATGTCAAAAAAACATGAGAAAATAAGTCAAAGAGAAATATTATTAATCTACTGTCTATATTTCGAATTAAAACTGTCATTTTATATGAATGCGTTCCGTAACTGTTTTATTTAGTTGCAAATAGCTTTTACTAGTACACCTATAATAATTTTTAATTTTTATATTTTAAACTTGTTTTAAACCCTATAAACGTTTTAATAAGTTTACTGTTTAGTATACTAAACATAATTAATACATAATTAATACAAAGTAAAACTTTATAATACCAAATAGTAATGCTGCTACCAAATAGTAAGTGCAAAACACATTCGTTTCACGAGAGCTGTGAAAAAATATAAAAAAATGACCGGTTAGCAACAACTTGGTATAACATCGTCGGACGAAAAAGTAAGTACCTATCGAGGTGGTACAAAAAATGGTTCGCGCTCCCATTCAGTGAAACACGGTTTAAGCAATTTTTTTATCACGCTCATCATTGTCATTAATTTTTAGCGCGAAGTCTAAACACAGTCGTCAACTCGCTCTCATAAAATGGATAATGTAACTTATGTATCATTATATGTAAAACTCTTTACTTACTCGTAAAAGCAGTAATTTACTAAATTTTTATTAACTAGTATTTACTTACAGTACAGTACTATTTACTTACTGTAAATAAGTAGTAAAAGTAGTAGTTTACTAAATTTTTATTAACTAGTATTTAATAAAAAATTAGTAAATTACTGCTTTGTCTGCCCGCGACTTCGCCCGTGTAAATTGTAAATTATATACTACAACCTTCATCGAGAACCACTCTCTCCATTGGTGAAAACAGCATGAAAATCGGTGCAGTAGTTTTCGAGTTTATCGCGAACAAACAGACAGACAGACGCGGAGGAAGACTTTGTTTTATAATAATGTAAAATGTAAGGAAAGAATACTGTGCTGAAAATTTGAATATTACAAAAGTATCGCATTTGAGAAGTTTATTAACGATTTTAACAACCTGAACTTTAGCTAATGTCCCAAAAAAAATAATTCAGGGTAATAATAAAAAATATCTTTTGTTTCATTATACACATAGTAATTTGTGCAAACTCATAAATTTTTATGTAAATTTTTTCTACCATATTTTTTTCATACAGGCAGCAGCCTTCTCCTGTTAAGGTGCTAAAGAAAGATGTTAAATTAAAATCCGTCTATACTTTTTGGCTAAAACAATGACTAGATTACGCCATTGGTATGCGGTCCGGTGCAGTATCAACGAAGATGTTTAACATTGCATATAGGTGACATTCCTTGTTCAATGGAGAAACTAGTTTCACCGCATTCAACGCGAGTCCTTCACACAGACGTTAGTGATGTATTGGATGCCTATTTTACATTATCCTTCTACACATTTCACTTTAAACGATTAGATGTCCATTTTATATTATAATTTACTAAAGAACCCTCTTAGTTTTAACAGAAATATGATCTGCCCAGGAATATCATGATATGCCCAATTCTACGATGTGCCGACGACATATAGATATTTGACGACACGTTTGGTCTAGTGGCTACTAACAGTAGCTGAACCAAACGGTCGCGGGTTCGAATCCCGCTAGGGGCAAATCTTTATGTGTTAACATTTACCTTTGTACTTGAGTCATGGATGTTTGTATCTATAAATATGTATGTATTTCCAAAAAAAGTAATCTATATAGGTCTATCAACTGTTTGGTATGAGGTAAATTATGCACTATTTAACATAGTACATTAGTTTAGTGTAAATAATCTCCTTTTAAATGCCTCCAAAACTAAACTTGTTAAATTCAGTACCCCTAATGTTAAAAATATTGGAACGAATGTGATTTTGGGTAGTGAAAAATTGGAACCCGTGGAATCGACCGTATTTTTAGGTATTACCGTAGATTCTAAATTACAATGGGGTCCACATATTGAGAAACTAAGTAAAAGGCTTAGCTCTGCGGCTTATGCAGTTAAGCAGATTAGACGCCTAACAGACGTAGATACAGCTAGGATTGTCTATTTTAGTTATTTCCACAGTATAATGTGTTATGGGATTCTTCTTTGGGGTAGCGCTGCGGACATAAATACTATTTTTATTTTACAAAAAAGGGCCATTAGAGCCATCTATCAACTAGATCCGCAGTCTTCCCTCAGAGAAAAGTTCAAAGAAATAAAGATTTTGACTGTTGCATGTCAATTTAATATTTATTAGTATAATATATTTATTAGTATATATTTATAGTATAATAAATTTATTAGTCAATTTAATAAAAAATGTGATGTACACAATATCAATACTAGGTCCAAAAGTGATTTAAATCTTCATTAAACGCGACTACACAAGATAAGTAATTCTTTTATGGGTCAGAGTGTACGGTTTTATAATAAACTGCCTAAAATAATCAGAGCCTTATCGTTAAATAAATTTAAATGTGTCATTAAAAGTAAACTCCTCTCGAAAGGCTATTATAAAATCACTGATTATTTAGGCGACAAAGAAGCCTGGATTTAAGCTATTCGGAGCTCGTACTATGTTTTGTATTGTAAAACTATAATTGTATATATTATATACTTTAAGTTTGTTAATATTAAGTAAGTTTATTGTGCTATTTTACATTTTAATGATGACAAAAAAGTATCCTGAGTTTCTTTCGGGGTTTCTTCTCAAGATCGTCATCTTGGCTTTTTTCCGAAACCCTGGTAAATTTAAATTTATAATTACGACCAAAAGAGTTTCTTGTAGAAACCTAATTGATAAATAAATATTTTGATTTGGATTTTGGTATCCATAATACAAGCATTAATATTTGCTTACTTTGGAACTAGACGGTACTGTGTGGAATGTGTGAAGATATAGATATAAGATATAAGATAGTTAAATATTACAAAGAGAAAATAAGTATATTTACAAAATATTATCTAAGTAAAATCTAAGACTAAAATATATTATTAAATAGAGTCCCTTTATGCAAGGTTCCGAAGATACTGGCAGCGTTCCCCCTTTGAATAGCTAGACTAGTTAATTCTTTGTCCGAGGTAGCTGCCTGCTCTTCGGTCTCCCGTGATTTCGACCAACCTTTTTGTTATTTCTTTAAAAGATATAAAATATAAGATATAAGATATAAGATATAAAATATAAGATATAAGATATAAGATATAAGATATAAGATATAAGATATAAGATAATATTATAGAAATATCTATAGTGACTACCTATAGAAAACAATTAACGAAATTGTCAAAGCGTTGCTTTGCTTTATCGTCTTTCTTTAAGCAGTAATTGTTCTGTAATTTGAGATGTCTTTGTTTTGTCACAAAGAGAGGGCATCTAACCACTGCCTTGTTGTTTTGTGTCTGACCAGTTCACCAGATAATGATGCAATTCCCGGAGTTTGAGTCACCGGTGTCGGCGAATGCGAGTGCTAAATGAATCAGCAGTTGCGTGATGTGCCAATTTCACTTTGATTCGCACAACCACCACCTCATTCAAAATTCAAATCACGCTCGGCCTGTCACTTTATCGATGTGGATAGAAGAAACGAGAAACAGAACTCTAAAATTGTTTTATACATTTTTACAGTCATTCAAATTGGCGTAACTATACCTAATATATATTTATTTATTTTTCGCATATATTTTTTTTTGTTCACGTAAAAACAGATATTATACCTAGTTCACTCAAGTCCTTAATCAATGCACCTGGCCATATAATAATTAACAATAATAATTTAATCAATACTAATAATAAATCTGTAAGCATGTATGTTCCTTCCTTCATAACTCTTAAACGAATTAACTGATTTTCATGAAACTTGGTAGATAAAAATTTAGACGTGCAGGACACAGGATAGGCTACTTTTTTCTTTTTCAACGCGGACGAAGTCGCAAGCACCAGTTAGTTATTAATAAACTTGTAAATACTTTTATGTTAAAGTCCACATAATGGTAGGTGGCTATCATTGCCTATAAATAACACAAGCAATGGCATTAAGCAAATTCGCTGGTGATCATATTTAAAGATTAGGATTAGGATAGGGACAAGGATACGGATAGGGCAATGAGTTCTGCATCAAGACTTAGTCCATAGGAACATACGTATGTACATACATACATACACACATTGCTCTTGAAGTATTAGATAGATGTATTATTTGAGTAAAAGAGTAATAGTTATGCCTCTGATGAAAGCGTGGACAATATAACGAGGATCGTAAAATATAAATTAATTAAATAATTCAGAGGCATGTGGTTCCAGCGGTAACGTCTGTCGGCAGCTCGACCGTGACGCTTTATTTTTAAATTCAAATAATAATTATTTTGTGGCATGTAAGCTAATTAGAGGCACTTCGTTATTACTCGAAGGTCTAGTTAGATCGTGATGTAAATTCCATTATATAAGTAAGTAAGTAACGCCTCTTTAATTAAGTAGGTATTATATCGACACCCTACAAGGAATTAAGTTTTCTAAAAATTGGTGTTTTAATAGAATGTACCTATAGTTAGTGACGACAGGAGACCTTGCAATCGTTTGCAATTCTTTTCAACAAGACAACAGACAAGTAAAAGCATTATTCCTTATTAATTCCGACGCATTAGGCACTTAATTTAATGGGAGTGCACTACCATCTACCTGTCACCATTCATCATGAACAATCTATAATTAAAACTAGTGTTTTTTCCCGCGACTTCGTCCGCGTCCGATCTCTATTTTTTAAACGATCCCTCGGTAACGTAACATTTTTTTCAGGATAAAAAGTTTGTGATAAAAATTTTCAGGATAAAAAGATGTGTGTAACAAATTTCATCCAAATCCGGTAATTCGTAGAGTGAACCTAAGTACTGAAGGGCATCCATCAATACATCCATCCTCACAAATATTAGTAGAATAGTCGAAAAAAGTTATTTAAACAAATTTGTTGGTACATCTTAATAAAAGCGTGTCACACTGTTCTGTAAACCGTACAAGGAATTAACTCGGTTGAACGGAGACAAGCAGCCAGCATCGAGATCAAACGCTTTCGGCACAGACGCCTGCCTAGACGCAGAGAGGGGATGTGGAAGTGGTTTCGGGTGGTGGGGAGGGAGGGAAGGCTGCGTTACGTCATGCCATATCCGGGTTCGCGGCCGCCGCACGCGCCGCGACTATTGTCCGCCAAGCGGCCCACTGCTGTAGCACTACCATGAGTTTATGACGACCGAAATCGCTAGCGAGAGATGAGCGAGAACGTAAAATATTTGTATGAAAAATTGTATAGCGCCTCTAGCGGTCACTCAAAGAACTAAAACCGGTACCATGAGTTACAAATTTGACTGATGCTCTCGAGAAATACCGTAACGTTAGTAGTTAAATCATTCACGTGCACATTGAAAGGTTCGTTATCGACAGAAGTAAACTAACGTAAGATTTCGATAGCAACTCATGGTAGTGCTACTGGGCAGGTGAACCTCTCACTAGCGGCGAGAAAAAGCCTGAGACTATACCAGAGATACACGTGTTTATTTATGTATTCAGATAGTTACATAATGTAAGTTTGTGTAGGTGAATAAATTGTTTCTATCCAACCCGAAACTTGACCGTAAAAATTTTCATCGTGTTCTGTTCCTAAATAATGCTTAGAATTTTCTCTATTACTTACTTATTAATAACAATGGAATTTTGATCACGTTAGCTACACGATAAATCGATACAATCGATAGGACACGTTAATTTTGATTACAATATTAAAAATATTTTCCCGAAATTTTATATTTAATTTTTATAGAAAAACTAAATACGAGTAAAATTTTTTAGTCAATAGGTACCATAGATTTAGTATTTACTTATACTACCGTTCCGTTACTATATAAATAAAATAAAGATCCGCGGATATAGAAAATTCAGAACACTGTGAGAACACATTATTCTAAGATCATCAGACAGTCCACTTAATGGTAGGTGGCTTCCGTCGCCAATAACACAAGCAACGCCACGCCACGGAGTGATATTTAATTTATGGAGATCTGTTCCGGTGTTGATAGTCAGGACAATTTATAATAGGTAAATGCAAAAGTTACTCGGTCACAGTTTTTTTTGAGATTCTGTATGGAGTTAGCTTAAATCTAAAAGTCGACAAAACTAATGGAACATTCAAGAAACGGCAAAAACCGTGTAAGTTCTGTGAAAGAACCGGGATTAAACTACATTTTATATTAAAGTCAAGTCAAAAAGACAACTGTTATTATTACTAGACCGTCTTTATGGAAACGTGCGCGAGCGCACTCGCAGGCGGTCGCGGCTTGTTGCTAGGCTGAAGCAACCGCGCCATCGGAAATTGGTTAAATTCTAGGTCAACCGAGTGTGCAATGTACATTGTCTGTCTCTATCTAACTCAAGCGGTTCATTATCAATGGATAAATTGTTTAAAAGTACGATTAAAATGATGTTAATTAAAAAAATTCAAGTAATCTTTTAACTTTGTGCTACAAAATTTAAATAAAATTGATTTCAGACACAATTTAAGAAAATAATATAATATATTCCATATTGTATAATAATGAGGGTAAAGTGTCTTGGTCTGACAATGAAAAAGTTAGTTAAAAATTATTTCCCTTTACTTGAACACACTTGGTCCAGCATTTCTCCAACAGCAGTATTCCTTCCCGGAAGTGAGAGCCTGTATTGTATGGCTGTGAAAAATTTCTTTCTTGGAATGGAAATTGTAGCCCAAATTTCGTAGTTTTCCCATTGCCAACGCACCTTTTTAACTGCGAGGCGTTAAAAATATTGATAGATGCATATTATGGCATCCAGCCTGTTCGAGAAGGTTGGAGTAATATTTAAATGTAATTGTTTTTTTTTTTTATATTAAGATCGACAGACAAGCTAACGGTCCACTTGATGATAGGTGGTTATATACCGTCGCCTATAACTCGAAGCAACGTCTTTGGCGCTGCAAGTGCCCTGCCAAACATAGAAGGATTAAGGATAAGGGATAAGGAAGAGTTAGGGTAATGGGATCTCGCATCCCTTACTCACTCACCGAAACACAACAGCACGTATGCTGTTATTTCACGGTGGTATTCTGCCTAAATATGACTGCGAAACGCAGTGTGCCCCTGCAAATATTTATGTTCTGTCTGCCCTTTTCAAGGTAATCAATTAACTTGATCACTTTTGCCTCCCAAAACACGCTCGCATTGAACCACCGGCCACCAACCCCTGCTTCAACCGCTGTTTCAGTTCTATCGTGTGGAACCATATCACACCATATTAAGGGCGCATATAAAGAGAAATAGTCAATCCTGGATTTAAATTTTATCCAAGTAAACAAAGTCCAATTTTAATTTTTTTTAAATAGATAAATACAATTTTTTTTCTACAAAATGTTTTGCACCCTTTATTCTCAGCCTCAGATATCTCACTAGCGTGCCTATCGTCCAACACGACATAATGCGTTTTTCAATGGTTTCCGGTGTGGTTGCATTTTTTGGTAGACCTTCACGTGGGTCATCTTGGAGGGACGTGAGCATATTAAAGAAGCAGAGTCCTATATCCCTAGGGAATGATTTCACCATTCCACCCAAAACGAAGAACGATTTGTGACAGCACTATATTCAAGTATAAAAAACGCAAGACGTAGGTATATTGCAATGCGAAAATTCTTGTATAAACATAGTAGTTAAGTACGGGTGTGATAGCCCTTTAACGTACATACGGGAGAGAACAAGTTGAAACTTGACATATAATAACGTGCACCCAGACAGGAAATATATTTTTTTGCTGATTGGAACGCCATCTCTGTGTTAGGTAGAGAACTTTTCATTTCGATACTTCTATATTATTATTACCTGCATAGGTACATAACATATAAAAATTTATAAGTGTACCGGTAATCTGAAAAATTAGATAGATAGATAGAGTTGGCTAAAAGCATATACGATGGTTTTTTGTTAGAGGGTGTAAAAAGTTTGTATGGTCAAGTGCTTATGTTATGTGTTCTAAAGGCATCATCAGACAATATCAGATCTACATTTAGATCTTTAAATTGAAATCTCAAGAAATGTGTGTTGCTTCACATTGTTTGTTATTAAACACGTAAATCATACAACTCAACCATCGACAAGTCTATGGTTCAACCGAGACCACCGAGACGCAACACCCGTTTCACTGACAAGCGGCATTACTTAGATGGCGATGAATAAATTGCAGCGCTAATTTTAAATTTATGTAAAGATAGTTTTTAAACATTATTTCTTGTTTTCTTGTACATTCTTATATATTCTTATTCTTTGGCAATTCTTTGGCAAAGAATTGTTATTCTTTGGCAAGTAGCAACAAATGGGGGTAAATATAGTGGGCACCTAAACCACCTAATTTGTTTTTCATGTGAAATTTTAATTCCAAACTATGACTAGCTACCGGGGGTCGCTATGGGGTCGCTAAATATCGATCGATATTTCGCTAGCTACAATTTTCGGAAAGCGATCCGAAAATTTCAACTCGGTTGCTATAGCTAGTATTATAGAGACTCCCGCCTGTTTTAAAAAGGATGCTTACATTTTTTAATATTCCAAATTTCAGCTTTCTAGTCTTACTAGGTAGTTTTGGCTGTGCGTTGATAGGACCCTGAGAGGTTTATTATTACATTTCCATACATAGATAACGTACAATACGAGATGGCCGAAGACATTCAGGTTCAAAACTCTATGAAAAGAATATCCTCTGTGCCGTACCGCATCGGATTCTAAACTCGATTTGATCCAAGAATAGAATGCGATTTTTCGCTAGAACCGGTTACCGAAAGTTGCGCGGGCGCATAACGGCACAGCGCGGGCTCTGTGGCGAGTGTGGGGAGTGTGGCGAGAGGTGCGGGATCGGGTCCGTGGGAAGAGCGAGTTCCGGCTGTGCCACTTGCGCCACGCCTTTCACCGCGCAACGCAAGGTCGTCGCGCGGCCGCGCCACTTTCTTTTATATAACCGCTCCGTGCCATGCGGCATGCGCTCGTGGACGGAATGCGACACCCGAATTTATGGCGGTGACGTCACCGACGTGATTCATCGCACCATCGTCGGCTAGTTCGACGGCTTCCATCTGTCTCTAATCATGAGCAGAGAGGATTCTATCCTACAGTACTAATATTTTGTAAGGATTGACTTGCAGATGTTCGTTACTCTTTCACACAAGAACAGTTTCACGGATTTGGATGAAATTTGACACGCAGCTAGTTTAATACCTGGATCAACATGTGGAGAGATCATCTTAAAAATCTTAATATATATGTCTCCTATAGAGTCCGAAATCGCTGAACCGATTTTGATGAAACTTTCAGACAATCTTTAAATTAGTCCAGTGGGTGTTCCTGTGAAGCGATCAGATGCGGACGAAGTCGCGGGCAAAAACACTAGTATAATATAACATATTGTATGATATAGCATATTGGGCGCTACTGTTGTAGTGAGTCAAATGGTAGAAATAAGAAATCTCCTGGTTGGCAACTGGTTTTGCCTATTATGGCTTTGTCACTTAGCATATAATATCGACATAATACCGAAAAGCTGCCAAATAACATTAAGGTCATCAGCCTATGCTTATGCCATTTGCCAGGTAAACATTCATATCTAAACTGCTAAACCGATTTGGATAAAACGTTTGGTAGGTATGCTATATATTATGCCATTGTGATCGCTTATAAGTAGGTATGATCATTTTTAATAAAGTTTAGTACCCTTTTGTTATAATTATACCTAACTAGCCCACCCGGCAAACGTTGTTTTGCCATATTATGTATTTTTTTAGGCTGGGCCACCCTTTCACTTAGGTGTATAAAAATAGTTTATACGACCTATACGTATTCTCAGACCTTCCGAATATACATAAAAAATTCCATAAAAATCGGTCAAGTTCGGAGGTATATGGTTACAAACACTGTGACATGAGAATTTTCTATAGATTTATTGTGGTTCTTATTTATTATGCACCTATCTATTCTTACGTATAGTTATAAACTTGTGAGACATAAGTAGATAAGTATTGGATCAATTTGGATCCTGTACGAAACTTAAGTAGATATAAGTCATATAAGTATCTACAGTCACAGTGAACCCAAAGGCGAAAGGGATTTGTAAAAAATAACTTGTTAAAAATGTACCTATTGCAGACTTATTGCTTTTGTCACTTACCAACATCCGGCCTTAAGTGACGATATTTCGGCATGAGACCGAACGTTAGAAAGTGAGAGGTGTCTACATCCGCCACGTTCCGGAACTAGAGGCACGTCTTGCGCGACCGAATTCGGTTAAAAATTACATCATCGTCGGCAGCAACAAGTGGCTGTCGTTGGAAGTGTCCTCCGGAATTATGAGTAATGCGGAATTATTGAACACTAAGATATATAACTAGATTAACCTGTATGGTCGAGATAAATTGCCCTTCTTACTATTTATATTAGGTATATTTTAAAATAAGAATATTTAAAAAAAGCTGTGCATTGTTGTCACTGCTCGAGTAAGTCTCGAAAATTATGCGTTTATTTGAGCACAAGTGCATAATCTTTTTATTATTTAAAGGTACCGGTAGGTAGGCTACCGTCGCTTATTAATATTTACAAGCAACCTGATAGCGATTGCAAGTCCTTAGAATGATGAATAAGAGATATGGCTACCTAATGAAAGCACACAATATGCTGTTATTTCACGCTGCTATTCTGTAATTGAATTGGTGGTTACCATTACCAGTAAGCCGATTCAGTTTTAAACTGCAGAATGCAACGTGAAATGCCATTAATTAATATGCCTCTTATCAATATAATTATACGTTTTCTGCGGCTACAATATACAGTGTGGTGCCATCTAGACTGCCATTTAACAACTAAAAAGGATCTGCATGTAAGTTGTGCTTGGAGATGTAATACCTATGTCCTATAATATGAATTGCGTCTGGTGTGTTTGAATAACAAATATTTAAATTTGGTCCAAAGAAGGTTGATAACTACGTTAGCATAGTAAAGTCTGTCAAAAAAATGTAGAAATTAAAAAGTGGCAATATCATAGTGTTGTCTCTTTCTTATCAAGTATATGGGTAGAACGGGACAACACTATAGTATTGCCACTTTTTAATTTCTATACTTTTCTGACAGACTATATGGCATCCGTTGTTATTGCTAACATGAACATAATATTTTTATCCAGCTGAAAAATAGGTAGTAAGTACTAATTTTAAGAGTTAAAAAAAGTTAGTGTTTTTGTACTTTGAAATTCGAAAACATTCAAAAAATAATTTTTAAATTTAAAATAATAACAGATAAGATATGTCATATTTTTATTTGAAATTGTTCTGAACAAATGAAATTTGAATTTTATATCTTTATATCTTCTGTGTCATTTGTCATTGTCATCTCTGTCAAGTCAAATGAAAATCAAATTGAATGAACGCAAATCAAATACCTACGCAATTTATTTTCTCAATGCTATTTTAAACTCACACATGGAATATTGTTATTTTTTATTGTTATAAACTTAATTTAAATTACATTTCCTTATTTGTTTAAATGTAGTGCATACATTTTAGAAATAACCTACAACTTTCTAGAAATTTTTGGCGGTATCAATGTTTGTGATGATATCATGGTGTGGTGTCCCTCGGAAACCGTTGACAGTATTTACATTGTGAACTTTTTATACAATTTCTTTCTAATCGCTTTGCACTGACTGACATGGATTTATAAGTAATTAAAAATGGAAACTTTAAAAGTGACTACAGGCCGTGGTCAAGAAGTCTCAGTGAATTCCAAAACATCTATCACGTGAGTGTGTTTACCCTTGAAAACAACATTACAGTTCTTATATATTTATAATTAAGGAAATGTTATACGTAATAGTATAACTTATCTATATAAACAAAAAAGAATATTTCTATGTTCCTCTTTGAATAGTTCCTTTTTTGAATGTTCTTTCCTTGAATAGTTTCTCTTAAAGGAGCGCAGTTAAATTAAATATGATATATAACTTTTTCTAGTGTCATTCTAAACATGTGAAAAATAAATGTTTAAGATGATATAATGCAATAAAGTTTGTCATAGTATGTGAAGTAGTACTACAATTTTGACAGGTTTAGTATTGTTAAATTTGTACAGTGAACCGCCACAATAGTTGATAATTTAATATATTATATTTTTTGCTTTTCAGTTGCTTAAATGTCCCAGAGGTATTGTTTGATGCGAGTACAGCTAGAAAACATTTTAGTAAGTTTGGAAAAGTCCTTAAAATAAGACTTTTTCCTAAAAAGCACATCTGCATAGTAGAATATGAGCAGCCTACATCTGTTGGGAAAGCAATTCTTAATGCTGGAGCCTTTGATGGGTTTATGTTTGATGTGATTCGTGCTAAACCACTGATGTAAGTAATTTTTGTATTACCCTCTTTTGCATCATAGGTAATGTTTACAAAAGTGTTGATGCTGCACTGTTTATTATCAAATAGCATAAAATATAATTATAGGAGGTGAGATCGAAATGTTTGCAGACTTTTTTTATCTAAATCTTCTAAACATGATATCTCCACGGAGCAAAGAATTGTCATGCCTCGCACTACTACAACGACATGGTAAATGCTTTCCATAAAATCTAGCATATCAGAGGCGTTACCATTTTTTCGCCATTATAGACGAAACTGGCGGACAAATGCGCCCTGACGAATATTACCATTACTGTCGCTATTGCTATCAATCTAATCTGCTCACAGAAGTAATATCTATATTTTGACCTTTATTTTGAAGCAAAGTGTCTAAACTATTTTGTTCTTTATTTGTAGAAGGAAAAGTAAGAAAGAACATGATCCCGAATGGTTGCCAGATTCAGATGTGAAGGAGGAATTGTCTGCAATGAGTGGAGCACCTACATACATGATCACTCGTCAGAAAAGTATGTTGATCATAACTCAGATGCTCTGAGATAGAGACAAATTCTATATCAACTGGGTTATCACCATCTTAATACAATCTCTAATGAATGCTTCAAATAAATATGTATAGGTTTTATTGGATTGCATCCAAGTTTTTATTTATGATAGAAACTTTTCATTAAGTGCAATTTTGTACTGTTCACTTTGAAATTCTAATGTTGTCATTACAGTTATGAATAATATTTTTTTTATAATACAGAACTGTTATTAATAATCTTGTGTAATATATATACTACATAGATTACTCTTTTTTTGTATATACATACATATTGTAAATACAAAATATCCATAACTCAGGTATAACAATATATTGTTAACACATAAACAACTTATGATGAGTACTTTATAAGTCATTGTTCAACACCCAGATTATCAATGCATCTATTTCTAAATTTTTAAGATCATGTGAGTTTGGTGATTGGTGCTCTTCTGGCCTGTAATGCCAGTACAGTACAGTACCGGCTAGTACAATAATTCTCTATGCATATTAAAAATTGTATTAGGTATATTACTTATGGAAAACTATGCTCGGTATTGTGTGCAGTTTATGTGTGTTTTTGCATAAAATGTTTTTTCTTTCTTTCATCGGTATACCAACTGAATTTCTTCAGCAGAATATTGGTAAAAAAATATCTATCAACAATCAGTTAGCAATTAGCAAAGTTTTTTTATATCTTTTTTCGATGCATTAACAAATAACACTTCTGTAGGCGAAAGAATTTATTTTCCATTATAATAGGTAATGGAATCTGTTATAAATCTTAATTAGTAATTAAGCTGATATATAAAATATAAAAATAAATTCTGAACAGAAATGGAAGTGGACACACAACCAGAAACCGTCAAGCCAAATGTTAATACAGTGAAATTTGGTTCAAGAATTGGTAAGTTATCACCAATGAGGAAAAATCGGACACCACGCGACAAGTCACCTGCAGGGTAAGTGGCAATCCTTACATAATATAAAACGAAGTCCTCCGCCGCGTCTGTCTGTTTGTCTGTTCGCGATAAAGTCAAAAACTGCTGCACCAATTTTCATGCTGTTTTCACCCATGGATAGAGTGGTTCTCGAGGAAGGTTTTAGTGTATAAAGTTACGCGGGCGAAGTCGCGGGCAGCAGCTAGTCTTATATATATTGTGTTGGTTTGTGTAAATTATCTCGAAAACTTGAAATGTTTACACAATATGCAATTTGCTTTAAGGATTGATCTTATATTATATTTTTCGCGTAATAATATATTTTTTACGGCGTCATCTGCCGAAAGCGAGGAGAACTAATTGGTCAACGAAAACCGCCGCCACATTTAAAGTGGAAGTTAGCCGTTGCTATGGCAGCTGCTGACCGTTGAATGTAAATTTTTTTTTATTTATAATGATATTTTTATTTTATCTGAATTTTTTTATAAGGCAACGTTTACATACGAGTAGGTATATATACAGCAGATTACCTGTAATACAGAACTACATGATAGAGGAAGTCAAATAATACTGTAAGAAATATAAAAAGAGATATTTTGTAGATGGTGGTGAATAGTAAACCTCAATGTTTATTAAAAACTCACTAATAGTTATTTTCCGAAATCCTGATAAAAATGGCCCGATTATAGAAAATACATTCTTGAAAACTAACTTTATAAATAAAATTCTATTCACATTTGCTGTGTCACCGTTTCGTTGATTTTCATAATGGCTGAACTATTTTTGAATAAATTTTCCTTGGCAAGCAGAGAAATATTGTCTATATACCACTTTAAACCAATAAATTTTTTTCTTTCAGCGCTCAAAATCTTTTGAATCCAGTCCCAACAGTGGCAGCTTTGCCGACCACTCTCAGTACAAGTGAGGCGGCAATAGAACTAAGTCAATTACATTCAAGAATATCGCTCACTCCTGATGAACAATGGAGAACGCTAGATGCAAGAGACAGGTATGTCGAATTTATTTGAATTGAATTTTTTCACACATTCCACACAGCACCATCTAGTTCCAAAGTAAGCAAGTAATGCTTGTATTGTGGATATCAGACAGTTGATATAATACATAGATTACTTTTTTTTGTAAATACATACATATTACAAATACAATACTTCCATGACTCAGATACAAAGGTAAAATGTTAACACATAAAAAAACATTTGCCCCTAGCGGGATTCGAACCCGCGACCGTTTGGTTAACATCCAGGCTTACTAGCCACTAGACCAAACGTGTCGTCTGTTCCCATATTAATTTGACGTGCAGAACATATCTCATGTCTATATTAGGGCCCTAAAGTATGTAAAATGTACATTATTATAGCGTTCACTACTAGAAGTAATTTGATATACACTATTGTTTTGATTCAATTTTCAAGTCATGTTTGTTACGTCAATAAGTTACCAATGCCACCGATACTGTTGTTGTTCCAATACAGGTAATGTTTTTGGAAAAAGTGAATAATTAATACCTTTAAAACATTGGAGTTTTATATGTAATAAATTACAACATTATACATTTTAACGTAAAATTGATTTAAAGGATACTGCGATCGTGGGGCGGCGCAGGCTCTCGTGTTAAGGTGGGAGGCGCAACAATCGGGACTTGTTCCGATATGTGTCCAGAAAAAGAGCGATTGCATCGACAGGCCGAACACCAGGTAATGTATCGATTGCAAAACAAAAACACAATACATATATAATATTGCTCGACTGCAATATTATTTACAATTAAAATAATAAGAGAAACATCATCATAATTATCACTTTTAATTCTAATCCCTTATTGTAAAAAAATATTAAATTCGGTTTAGAAGTTGGAAGAGATTTCTTGCAAAAAATTAGATTTTTTATCTGGTAAAAGTGACAATAAAAGAAAAATAAGCTATGATTTTTTCTCTTGTCTTTATTACACAACTGGTGCTCACGATTTCGTCCGCGTTGAAAAGTATAAAACGCCATCTACCGTGGAGCGGATCGCTAAAAATATCACCAAGCTGTTGTCATGTTAGTTGCTTCACCTGATTCTGGATAGATGGCGCTGTCAAGTGTATCCCGGGCCAAGCCGCTAGTATTTACTTTTATTTTAGATTTCCCGTAGGAATGAAGTATTTTCCCGCGGTAAAAAGTAGCCAATGTTCATCAGCCAATGTCTGCTTCCAATGGTAAAAGAATTTTTCAAATCGGTCCAGTAGTTTCGGGGCCTATTCAATACAAATAAAAAAACAATCAAATCTATTAATATCTTTATAATATTAGTAATAGATAACATATTTAATTATTTTTTTAAAATTATTTGAACTACTCGTTTAGGAGATCTCTATATAATATATATGCCTTCAAAGTTACTCCTTTGCAGTTTAACCAGACTATGCGCCTTATTTTTGTCAGGTGATGAGCCTAGAGTCGGTAGAAGGTCGCGAGGGCGAACTCGATCCGTGGCGAGCCGTGAAGCAGTACAGCCGCAGTTCCGCCGATCAGGAAGTGCCGATGTGCTACGAGCTACGGCCGGCCTCTACGCTCACTCAAACCTGCTTCTATCTGCTACAAGAACTAGCCGATACGCATCGACAGGTGCTCTAAAAGTTTTGCAAATTTCCACTTTATCGCGAGCTCCATAAGGTCGCAACTTATTAATGGACAGACTACGTGGGCCAGTAGTATTCTAAAATTCTCAATAGTTCTGTGGCACACACCGAGTAGCGCTTACAACAGAAGCACACAAAAATTATTTAGATATAAGTTCTAAGCAATAGTGCTTAGAACTTAACATTGTGTCAATTTTATAATCGGAAATAGCAATTTCAATTTTACATTTAACAGTAAATTAAATCTTCGATAAAATTATCTGTTGTAATAAATTAACCTCTTAATAAAAGTTATCCTATATTTGTTAATGTAGGTGTCCCTCGCCGATTGGTTTCACTTCATGTGGGATCGTCTCCGCGGGATTCGGAAGGACATCACGCAGCAGGCTCTTTGCTGTGCAGGTACATTGTTATTGTATATTTAACTAGTGACCTCCTCACTACTTCGCCCGAGGTGCAATTTTTATTATATCAAACCTTCTCCGTTTATCTCTCTTTCCATAAGTGAAAACAAGAATTGAAATTGGTCAAGTTATTCTTGAATTTCTGCAAGACTTGATTTTGTTATATAAAGATTACAAGATATTCGCTGTTTATATTACTGGTACGTTCTCACTGCATATATTACTGGTATAATAAAATTATCAACGTCTACGATTGGAAAAGAAACAAGAAGGTTAACCTCTCGTGTGCCGAACGCCAGCGAGCCGAATTACCGTTGTATAATCTCAAGTGCCTTTCATTCAACTGTTATAATTTTCAACCGAAATTACATCTTATAATTAAGGACTTATATAGAAAAAACGTAAAATATCGCGTGTAGTAAGCGCAACGCGGATCCGCGTTCCGGCACACGAGTGGTGCAAAATTATTAACGCGGATCCACGTTCCAGCATATGAAGGGTGCTTAATGTGTTTGGCAGAATCAATTCATCTAGTGGAAATGTGCGCTCGGTTCCACGCTCATTGCGCGGCGCGTCTTGCCGACCTCGACCACACCCAGTTCGACCAGAAGCTCAACACAGACAACATCACCAAGTGTCTGCAGACCCTCAAACACATGTACGCCGACGTGCAGCCCCCAGACAAGCCCAGGGAGTCCGAGTTCAGGGGTTACATAGCCCTGCTCAATTTGGGTGACGCCAACTTCTGGTGGGAGGTCAGTATTTATTACGCTTATTATGTTTCAAGATACAAAAAAAAAGATAGCCTGGAGAGCTATGACATCTGCGAAATGGACGTCGTGAGGGATGGAGTCGAAACACAACAGCACACTTGCTGTTATTTCACGGTTGTAACTGCCGCCAAACCGGCTGCCTAAATAACTGCGAATGCACGATGATGATGATGATCTTCCGTGATCATACTTATGTATCATCTTTCCAATGTTTATTTCCTTGAATCCACAATCCTTGGATTATTTTGGAGAAATCCAAATATAATTTTTACCTAACGTTATGATCGATTTAAATCCGTAACGCTTGCGCATTATCATATTGCCCTCGCTTCTTTACAACTAACTCTTAGCTGACTTAGTTTTCAAAAGTGATGTTTGACTGTATGATTTATGTTATAATAAAATATTTTAAAATCTGAATTAACATGAATAATATGTTTTTACTTACAGATAAAACAACTACCAATCGAGATTCAAAAGTCAGAGCCGATCACATTCGCCATAAAAGTATTTAACGCCCTGGACAACAATAACTACGTGAGGTTTTTTCGTTTGGTAAAAGAGAAAGCCACATACTTGCAAGCGTGTATTTTGTTGCGGTACTTCAACGATGTCCGAGCGAGGGCATTGGCTAGGATAGTGAAAGCTTTCGCGCCTCGCGGTGGTTCCAGATATCCTGCTAATCATTTCATGAAATCACTAGCCTTCGAAACCATTGAAAGCATGCAATACTTCATAGAACACTACGGGCTGAGATTCAGCAAAAGCGACGACGTTGAGTTCTCTATAATTTTAGACAGAAACAGCTTCATAGAGGATAGTGAACCGTATCCAATATCTAGAGCTTTCAATCTTATTGAATCTAAAAGAAATAATTCAGTTGCAGAAGTTATAGCTGGTGGATCTGTGCCAAGAGTAGATTACAAAGACCATACAGTGTATAGTAGTTTTAATAATGACGGTCGTTTAAAACAATGTGCTTTAATAGCTGAGGATCAAGGTTATAATACGTTGAATGATTCAAATAAAGATGTTGAAGGCTTGAAAGCTGAAGTTCAAAGACTATTGCAAGGAAGAAAAGTTAATAGATTTGTTGAAGAACCTAAATCAAATGTACCCATCAAGCCACAAAATAAAGTTTCGAATATTATTTTAAAAGTTTCCCCTCCGGAAATTAATACAGAAAACGAATGTACATTCAAATTCGAACTGGCCACAGTTGTGTCACTGAATAAAATTGCATATCCAACAACAAAAGACGAGCTCGATAAAAGTATTTACACTTTCTCCAAACCTGGAGATTGTACAGAAACTAGTTTAATAAATGATGAAAATAATGGTTTTAAACCCCCGTTGAGTGAAACTTTATTCAATGCGAAATTAGATTTAAAGGGTCGTAATATTTTTATGAAACCAAAGGAAAATAAACACATAAGCCAAAGTGACAATTTATTCTCGGGGTCAAAGCCAAGTGAAAATATTTTTAAAGCAGCCATTTCGAACCAGTCAAATGCTGAAAATAAAAATGTATTCAGTGGAGTTACCGACAAAAACATATTTTCTAAGAACACTGATTCTGTGTTTGGCAATGAAAATGTTTTTTCGAAATCAAAAGACGATAACGTATTTGCCAAATCTGCGGACTCTGGTGCGAATATTTTTGCAAATGCGGTATCTAAGCAAAAAGAAGACTCAAATACAAATATATTTGCTACAGCTAACAACATAATATTTTCAAAACCTGACGAGAATGTAACCAAGCCTATATTCATGCCCAACGGTGACAACGTGTCTGATAAAGTGACACCGGAAAGTATATTTAAAAGTGCTTGTAAGCCTTTGAATGGGCCTGAAACAAAAACTTATTCAATATTTAAAAGTAAAAACAAATCATCAGACAATATTTTTTCGGCCGCCAATGCTCAGAGCGTACCTGTCTACGATTTTGCTTGCAGTAATCAAAATGTTGAGCCACAGAATCATGCGGAAATGCAACGCTTTATTGAAGAAAAACAAAAAGAAGAAGAGAGAAAAAGAATAGAAGAAGACAAAAAGAAGGAAGAGAAAATATTGGAACTGAAACGTCAGGAAGAGAAACAACGAAAAGAGGAAGAGCGTAAACGCCAGCAGGAAGAGAGGCGACAAGAAGAGTTGCGAATAAAATTGGAGAAAGAGAAGGCAGAAACGAAAAGAAAGGCCGAGGAAGAAGAAAGAAAGTTTAAAGCTTGGGTTGAAAAAGAATCTGTTGATGTTACTGATAAATTAATCGATGAAATCAACAAAGAGAACGTTGAACAGTTAGCGCGAGAAGAAATAGATAGTTTCAATAAATTGATGGCTCAAGCCAGCCAATTAACTGACGATATATTGGCAGAGGTGTGCGATGAGATTAGTGTTTTAGAAACAAAGGCGGAACAGTTCCTGACACACAAATTGATGAAGAAATGGTATCATATTTGGCGCAATAAATTCCTCACGGATTCTAAGAAAAGAAGGCTTCTCGATGGCTCGCCAGTCTGGATACCGAAACGAAATTCAAGAGAAATGGCATCTATTTTGAGACGACCGACTGAAAATAATGTTTTAAGTTACATGAATGCATTTCATAAGGGATACAAGTTTGATGGAGAACTACGACTTCCACCCTATCCCGAACCCTATAATGTAATGGAAATTATAAAATCTGCATTATTGAAACGTATGAAAGAAATTAAATATCCATATGACAAATGTTTATTTTGGAAGATCACCTTAGTGACGTCTGGAATAAAGAAATGGGTGTACAGAAAAATAGAGCTCGATAAATGGTTATTAAGTGCATTTAGTGATAAAAAGCAACATGATGTTTCAAATAATTTAATTCGTATAGAAACACAGTCGTGGAATAATTTAATGGACTTTGCGATATCTGTCAGTCTTGCACATGAGAGTTGTTTACAGAATTGCACAGAAGCTTTAGAAGGTTCGAATGGATTGTTGTTTTATGCCACCGAAGATGATAATAACTTTCTAAAAACTATAGAAGAAACAATTAGACACAAATATATGTATCAAGTATTGCCTGTGGCTATAGTGATGCCTAAAATTTTAGAATCTACGTTACGAAACGAGTTGGAAACGCTTTTAGGATGCTATAGAAATAATAAAGTGATATCAGAGTACAAAATTTTTATATTGGAACCAGAAAATGTTGCAAATTCCTTAGACATGAATTCGAAAATGGCCTTGAAGTGGATAGCAAGAAGATATCCTCCCAGTCCGCCTTTAGAAATTGATTACTTGAAGTCCATTTGCCAAAGGTATCTAGGCAACGAAATATGGTGCAGACTTAAGTCCGAGAGTGATGGCAGAATAAATGCAGCATTAAAAGACATTAGTAAACTTATAAAATTGTATAATACCGCTGTGGATAAGTTGACTGATGCGATTACAAATGAAGAAGTCTTTAATTACCCAACATTTCCCTTAGAGTTCAAGTGTTATCTGGACGATACGTCTCCCTATCCGAAACCTTACGAATTTATAACGAGCAATGTGAAAACTCTGGACAATGTGTACCGTATTAAAGATTTAATGAGGCAATTGAAACTGCCTAATCCTATGGAGGAATTTAAACCAACAAATGCTTTGGATATGCAGTATAATATGCGCAGTTATTGCAAACAAATAGGTTGGTTTGAAAATCCTGAAGAGGTTGTTTGTAGAATTGTCAGTGTGATACCACAAGAGCTTTCGGACGAAACGATGTCGTGTGAAGAGTTCAGCAGTTTTTTCGAACAATACGACTTACACCAGTTCCTCAATGTGATTGTGTACGAAAAACTCAGTAGCCTTAAAAATTTTAATAACTGTTACGCCATTTATGATAAGTCAATTTTAGAAGATTTTCGTAGTTTTAACTGGTTGTTTGATACAGACGTTGTGTTGAGTATGAAGCATAAAATTGTAAATGAAACAGATGATTTAGATATGTTTATAGCGGCGAAACGCCGAAGAATCGCATTTAACTCCACCGAGTACTTACCGCTACAGGATAAAGATTGTACGTTAGTCAAAGAGAAAATAAAAGATGTAGACGAGTGCATATCTATATACAGTGATTGTACAGATGTTGTAAAAAAAATTGAACAAGACATGGATGAACATAGAAAGAGAAATTTAGAATTCGAGAGAGCGCTCAAAGCAGCTCTAGCCGATGGTTAGCTCACTTATTATGATGAAATCATTTGTCACACGGAATACTTGTTTACTATGATTAAGAACTATTAAACTATTTTTTTTTTACAGTTTACGCATTTTATTTTTAGAGCCATAAAAAATAAAATAAAATCCTTATTCCTAACTAATCCATGCTATGCATAAATGCAGATAATGCAGTGAGTAGTAGAGACCTTTCAATGAACAGTGAGTAGTAGAATAATTAGTCATATAATAAAAAGGTATTCGTTTTTTCCAAGATTTGGAACTCTGCCAGCATAAATATTTTCAAGCTCATAAAATCCAAATCTTCAAAGTTCGAGTGAATAGGCATCTTCTGGGTTGGCTCATTCCATCATAAGTTTCATCCTTGCTACACAGCTGGTTATTAGCCAAGAGCAAACCCATCTCTAATTAAAATAAAATAAAAAGAAATCACATCAGTCACTTTCTTTACTTTAGGCCCCTCAGTTTACGACAGCAGAACACATTGTGGCCTTGTAGTCCTTATGGATTGTCAGGTGTTTTGTAATTGATCAATGTTCCTTGTAAATGAAAGTATAGGTATAATTATATAAAAAATATATTAATGCCAATTTACAGTTTAACTTAACTAACAAATCAGTCTTCTGCAGGGGGCTGCACTACATTCAAACATGCATCCACAAACTCTGTGAATATTGGCTCTTGCATGTACTTTTCTATTAATGCGTGTGGATTTGGACATTTATCTAATTTCTCTAATACATCTCTGACATGTGGATTTTCTAAACACTTCCGTAGCTCATCAGATTGTTCTGAAAGAAATGTAAATAATATTAGCTTAATTAAATATAGTCATCATTGATATATTTTGTATAAATTTATTGTTTTACCTAATAATTTTAATTTTTCTTGCAGTACTGTATCTTCTGTAGGAAAATCGTACTGCACAATTCTTTCTTGTTCATTTGACACAACCGGTGGAGGTGCTGGCGCAACACATGGAGTCTCTTTGTGTTTTTTACAACACACAACAGAACAACTGTGAAAGGAACAAATAAAATATAATTTAAACATTGTTTTTATTAAGAACTGATCTGCATTTGCCTCCTAAAAGTAAAGAAAACAGGACATTTGGTGTTGTCAAACGGTAGAATTAATTCTAATAAACAAAATTCATCTCAGCTGTAGGACTCATCCACTGCTGGACATAGGTCCTGTCATAATTATTCCATAGGACCGGTCAGAAGCAGCCTAGATCCACCATTATCCCACAGACTTTATCCAATTGTCTGTCCACTTTGTGGATCACGGTCATAGCCTTAAAATTAAGTACTTTTGGCATTCACTTTGTAGACCTACACCGCATGGGGACAAGAATTCGATGAAAATTACCACATCTTCGTAGACACTCGTGATAACGAAAGCTAACCTAAAAATCGGTTTTCAAAGTAAATCGTTTATATAGTGAGGATGTTTATAGCAATCGTCACAATCAAACAATTACCTTGACTTGAATGAAGATTTAAAAGAAATATATACTTACTAAGGTATAAAGCATGTAGGGCATTTATATTTTGAAATTTCTCCACAGATGCAGCAACTCATAGTTATATTTTATTCACAATTGCAAGTTGCGACGTAAAATAACAGCTTATTAAGATATTTTTTAATAAAAAGTGTATAAGCACTTGATTTGTAATCCCTTACAATACACGTGATCTTGTTTTTGTTGTTATTTATCACCACTTTATCACTTATTTATTTATGTTATGTACACAGAACATTATTAATTTATTACTCCTTTCGTCGGTTATGTATGTATTTTATTTGTGTACGAATTGTACGATTTGTTTTTCCACAGACAACTTATATTACAGAATATAAAAAGTGAAATTGATTACAAAAAAAGTCAGACACACAGATAACACAATAGTACAGAGTACAATGAAACTCGTGTTATTTGTTTTTCAACCGACTTCCAAAAAAGGAGGTTCTCAATTCGACTGTACTTTTTTTTGTTTGTTACCTCATAACTTTCGACTGGGTGATGGGGTGAACCGATTTTGATGATTCTTTTTGATCTTTGTATTACTTTTTACTATTGTATTCTTTGTCCAATTTAATTTATTACTCGACAATGCTACAAGCGTCATCTTAATTTAGTAATATTCTGGGACTACTTTTTAATACTTACATAGAGGCAGTCATCCTAAAATAAAAAAAAAATGGCAGTTATTGTACTTTATTCACATTTTAACCTATTTACATGTAATCTAATATTTATTTAGAATTGTTAAATATACATTAAGTATAATAATAATTTATAAAATACAATTGACAGCAAAGTAACGATAGTTACCAAGGTACGATTTATTTAATACCGCTTTTTATTAACTAACATATCATTGTACCTAAAACTAATTTAATAACTACCTATAATGTAAAAAATAGTGGCACTCTTTTCTATAATCTACAGGTAAACGAGATGGTATTTATATGAGTCCTTGATTTACATCTATCAACATCAAAAATATTAATTTATTTTTAACTCTTGTTCGTGTAATAACATAGTATATATTCCGTCCACTCATTTATTTTACTCTTGACATTATTTTATTTTTTATTATACTTTGACCACTTTGTGGCATTTCTTCGGTGGTAGACAGTCTTAGGTACTAGAGTTCTTCGTGTCTGGGCGGTCTGTTGTCGCTGATGTAGTAAGCGACATCTGGCGGTGGCAACCCCGAGTCGGTTGCGGCGAGCGCGAGGTAGCGCGCGCGCAAGTGGTGCGCTGACACCTTCGGTTGCCGCGATCGTGTGAAGATACCCTTTTTGTTGCCGCCTACTCGTGTTGTTGCTGTTTTAACAAAACTTACATCTTCAGTCATTTTTGAAAAACGATAAAATCGCTCGCCACAGTTTCTGAAAGTAATTAAGTAGGTATACCTAGTATTTACTATGGTAATATCTTAAGAGCGGGTATAAAGGCACACTAGCGTCACTCACTTAAAAAAATATTATCTCGTGACTGTGAAGGAATTATTAATAACGGCTACTCAAAGCCCTCGGTAAGTATGTCTACAATATTTTAATACCTTTTATAAAGTTTCATATTTAGACACGAAACAACAAAATACGATTTAGAGGAATGTGGCCGCTTTTCTTTAGACCGAGTTTTATTGCTTCGTGTCTAAATATGAAACTTTATAAAAGGTATTAAAAAATTGTAGACATACTTACCGAGGGCTTTGTAATTCCTTCTCAGTCACGAGATAATATTTTTTTAAGTGAGTGGCGCTAGTGTGCCTTTATACCCGCTCTTAAGTCATTTATTGTAGGCCATCATACATACATACATACAATACCTACACTTACAGATTTATTATTAGTATTGATTGACTAATAATAGGTTTAGGTATATACACCCTAAACGAACAGATCTATAAGTATATAAGGAGAATTGTACGTTTGGGAAGATTAACTTCCAAATATAATCCGCTTCTTTTCACGGGGAATTGAATCAAATGTCAGGTGCGTAATTGTTTGTTCTACTAGATATTAGTTACTAACTTTGAGCAGTCTTGAAATCCGCAAAGTTCCATATGAATTCGCCTACGAAGAAACCAGCGCGGCGAAGCTTATCGAACGCCTTGAAATGCTCCGACATCAGCGCCACTTGGTACTCCTCCGACCACACGTACTCAGGCAACTGTATCACGAAAACACTTTTTACTTCCAATAAATATATACTTACTTAACCTACACCGAATTAATTAAATTGGCATTCTTTTAAGCTAATCCACACATTGTCTGGGACATCAGAAAGGACATAGGGGTACCTTTCATCCAGAAAAAAGGACTATCCCACTAAGGATAACCTAAAATAAAATAAAACAGTAACGCCTAGGCAAAGTGTTACAGGTTACAGCAACAAGTGGTCAAGCGTTATATTGCTTATTTAAAAAAAAAAAAAATGCGAACGAAGTCTAATAAGGGGAGGCAAAAATCGTCGAGATGGCGTCATAATTATTGTGCTAAATATTGAAATGGAACTGTTAAAAGTAATATAATTGTAAATTATGATAATAAACGGCCTGTGGGGGTGGAATAACCCCTGGGGGAAACACTAAAAAAAAAAATTCGAGGTCCAGTTCTGCCGTCCACAGGTGTCAGTAATTAGTTCGGACTTTAAAACTTACTTGATGTTTAATAACAAACAAACTTTAGATGGTTTACCAGATGTAATCCGGCTACGGTGTCAGCGCCATACTCCGACATGAGGACAGGTTTGTTGTGTTTGCGATGCCACGCGAGCGCCTCGTCCGCGACGTACGCCGCAATATTTATCAGCGAGCCTGGATTTTGGTACCAGCCGTTGTAACGGTTGAAGCTGATCACATCCAAATGCTGGCCCTGAAATGCAGTTTCCTAATAAAACCTCATATTTCAAGTATAAGGCATTGACCTCAAGTATCTATTAAAAAAGAACCATTCTTTGTCGATAAATTTCAGCAACAACGCGGGGAATGCTAGCAGTCCGTAAGTCTGAAAGCTTTATAGGATAAAGGACAATAAACTATTGAAAATCTTTACCTAAATGCAGCACTATTTTGTATTATATACTTTGTTAAGGTACTTACAGCTTTATCCACAGAGTACCCTTGAGCTAGAGCAATCGTAACAGGTCTCGAAAGATCCATTGACTTTACGTGCTTCACCACATCCCTGTAAATAAGTTTGAAAATTATGTTATATGTTACTTTCTTATATTTTATGTTAAAGGGCGAAAAGCAGATTGGCGGTCAACTTGTTAGCAAACAAGGAAGTTAGTCCAGAAAAATTTATTAAGTAACAAAAAAATTCGAGTTCCCCAGGGAAATTTTTGATATAAGTTTCTAGAAGAAAATACATATTATGGAATATCGATGGTTGAAAGAAATTTTAAAAATAAGTTTTTTTTTTAAATTTTTCAGTTAGAAAAAAAAAGTTTAATACATAAATTGTAGGGAATTTTGTTTTACATAAATACCTATCATATAACTGTTATTTGTTCTAAAATTAAAATTAAAAAAATTAACAGAGTTAATGGATGTTAGGTAGATTATGGTCCATACAAATTAAGTATGCATTTTTGTATACCTAATTTGAATCATTCATTTTAGCTCTGGCATACAGAATAATAATTCTGTTTTGCAATTGAAATTGAATACATACGCAAAATATTGATCTGCGGCGCGGTTCTGAGATCGAGGCTCGTTCGAAATCGACCACATGATGACGCTCGGATGGTTCTTATCACGCCGAATTAGCTCCGTTAAAGATTGCTTGTGTTTCGCCAACAACGCCCCTGAGAATATACTGAAACATGCACACACGATATAGGCCTAATAAGATTAATTGTCGGCTCTAGCTTCATTATTAATCCTTACATATTATAAAATAAAGTCTGTCTGTTCGCGATAAAGTCAAAAAGTACTGCACCGATTTTGATGCTGTTTTCACCAATGGATAGAGTGGTTCTCGAAGAAGGTTTTAGTATATCATTTACAAAGTTACGCGGGCTAAGTGGCGGGCCGCAGCTAGTGTAATATAATTTGCACTACAATTTTTATTTAGTGCTCTCCCTTTAATTTAAACTCACTCAGCTTGAAATTGAAGGAATTTTGAAATAAAAAATAATTGTAAAAAAATTAAAATTAAAAATTGATTTATTAAATAAATATTAGTATAGGTCGTGCAGCGAATAAAGACTTCTCGGCAAATGTGCGCAGAACTCTATTTTTAGGTCTTTGAGGGGGCAGAAGAAAGTGAGGGGCGGGTACGCGTCGGTGTGCCGACACGTTATTGGTAGACTCAGTCACTCTTCCCCTCCCGCACTTCGTTCGCGCGTCTCGAGTCTCTTAGGTACTGTTGCGTACAGATTGTTTAATCGTATTAGTAAATACGTCATCGTGAATAAATGACTAAAAACACGTAGTCCTTCGACATCGCATGATGATTTTATGGAAGGAATATCAACTCTGCCTGTAATGTTAAGTTAGTGAGGTGAACAATTACGAAATAAGAAAAACAAATTTCATTTTCCTTAGCAATTTTATGCGCAATTGTACACATGCGCCGATTCCCCCACAAGTGTCGCCTTCAAACCTTAATATATTAATTCACATATATATAACTATTTCACTCACTCAGTATCTACGCTAGGGCATTCGTCGATAATCATGATTCCATGCTCGTCAGCCAACTGGTATATTTCCTCAGCGTAAGGGTAATGAGACGTGCGGAAAGCGTTGGCGCCTACCCACTTTATGAGGTTGAAATTCTTCACCCAAAGTACCGGATCCCAGCCTTTACCGCGTAGCTGATACATTATAAAAATTACTAAGAATTTTACTAGAAATTCACGATTATAATGTAAATATCACAGATAAATGATTGATCTCACTGCGCTCGACTAGATACAGCCATACCTAAAAGAAATAGCTCTGTGAATGCGGCAATGTGTGTAAAACATCGTCACTATTTATCACTTTTTACACAGTTTCACTATGCAAATTGGCATTTTATTATGCATAAAATTTAATAAAACATTCGGCACGTACACATCATAGACAGTTTGCAGTGTGACTAGCTCGGGTACGCCGAATTCGGCGTAGTATTTGATGCCGCAGTTTTCAAGTACGGCGACTGTATCTAGTCGAGCGCAGCGAGACAAATCTTGTATCTTTGACAAATATATAATTTGAAAAATAATGCTACAAAATCGATTCCTTACATCGGAGTCCTCGTGCATTCCGAAACCTCTCATGTATAACGGTTTGTCGTTGATGTAAACTGTGGTGTTTGTCCAAGTGATTGTCCTGATGCCCACTTTTTGACTGTACGTGTCCACAATTTCTCCATTTGGACCTATTAGTGATGCCTGAGGAACAACAATATATAAAAAAAAATTAAAAGAAATTTCATCAAGAAAGTATAGAGGGGTGCTGCGATTTAGATTTAATATATTATTCATAAAAAAATATAACTTTTTTCATATCGTCGTTGTCAAAGCGAAATGTGCACTCAAAAAAGTGCACATAGCACAGATTTTGGTGTATAAGCATTATCTGCTAAGTGCTTATGAGCACTATTTGTCGAACTATGACCTCTTAATAAAATTTGCTATACATACTATACGCAGCAGCGAGAATCTGTTATGTGCAAAAAAATTAATTACTTTAAATTTTAATGTGTAAAAGACAAATTAGTTTCAAATAAAATAGTTTTATTCAAATAAAGCTTTATGTAATTTTTTCAGGAAAACTTTTTTGACAATATCTCATAATTTTTGCACATAGCAGATTTTGGTTTGCAAACGACCATATATTATATTGGTCAGATGATCTTCGTATTTAATACAAACAAACATTCAACCATTATAATTAATATGCATTGTATAAATATGACTTCAAACGAGCTATTCTTACATTTGTGAAATGATTTCTAAAGATACACAAGTACTTTATATAAACGAAACAAAATTAATTTACCCTTAATGTATAGAGATAACCAGGGTTATCATGCATCAGATGTGGCCACCAGAAATTGGCGTTACCAACTTCAAGAAGTCCAGCGCACTCTTGCGACCCAACCACTTGTGTATCATTGGCGTCAAACATTTGAACCAAACATTGGACATTATTATTGTAATCACCTTTATGTGTGACGTTGTACACTACAAAGCCTGCAATTACAATGATGCTGAACATAAATCTCGTGAAATAACTTTGTGTTAGCTTGTTGACTACAATAGCACAATTTCATAGAAAAAATAACATTGAAAGTATAATATATGGTACTTAAATTTTTTTTTATCCTTCTTTTTCTATTCTTGTTTGTCTGTCTGTTTGGTTCCAGCTAATCTACGAAACGGCTGGACGATTTTGACAGGACTTTCATTGCCAAATAGCTTATGTTATAAATAAAGAGTAAGGATAATTTTATTTTGTACCAACCGCGCTACGAAGCGTAGCCGGGTTCGGCTAATCATCAATCATCAATCATCATCAATCAATACTAATAATAAATCTGTAAGTGTAGGTATTGTATGTATGTATGTATGTATGTTTCTCCATAACTCTTAAACGAAATAACTGATTTTCATAAAACTTGCTAGATAAACATTTACACGTACGGGACACAGGATAGGCTGTTTTCTCTTTTTCAACGCGGCCGAAGTCGCGGGCGCCAGCTAAGTCTATAATAGAAATTAAAAACATAATAACATAATAACATAATATAGTTACCAGTAAGTCCCTGTATGTCAGTGTTGACAATGACGTCATCGATGTACACCGCAGGCGTCGAATAGAGGAACACAGATCGATGGATTCCCGCATAGTTGAAGAAATCAAAGGTGTACGTTTGCTCCATGCGCACTTTGTTGTTGCCTCTAACAATAGAGATATCAGTTTTAGAACATCAAAAGGAAATACCGAAGAAGCGTAGATTGTGTTAGAAATATATTATTACAATAGACCACCGTGAAATAACAGCATTAGTGCTGTTGTGTTTCGGCGAATGAGTAAGGGATGTCACTTGCCAGAGCCCATTTCCTTATGCTTTCCTAATCCCTTGTTCATATTCTTAGTATATGTATTATTATGGTCAGCAGCGCACTTGTAGCTGGTGATATAGGCGACGGTGCGTTGCTGTCGAGGCTAAACATTTATTAACATTGAACATGTTCGCGATTTTCTATTTTCACACAAAGTTATAAATTGATGACAATTTATCCAACGGTGTAAAAATCAATGAAAACTTTTTTGAGTAGTAACAATCTTTATGTATCTAGATAGTTTTAGTATCTATCAATACAAATATGTATCACTATCACTACAATTATAAAACAAAGTCCTCCGCCGCGTCTGTCTGTTTGTTCGCGATAAACTCAAAAACTACTGCACCGATTTTCACGCTGTTTTCACCAATGGAGAGAGTGGTTCTCGGGGAAGGTTTTAGTATTACAAAGTTACGCGGTCGTGGGCAGCAGCTTTTATATATGGAATGGAATCCGTGATATTTATTTCGGACTTAAAAACAAATCGAAAGTCTTATCGTTAATGTGGCATATATATATTTCACACAAGCCGAGGCAAATAAACATGAGATAATGTTTTCTCATATTTGGTAAAGCAAGATTACTTAAAGCCAACTTAATGACTATAGAGTAGGCGTGAAAAATTCGATGGCGATAACACGAAAACGAAAAAGTTTGTATACTCATCTTAATAAGTATATTTATTATTATACTAAGTAGCTGACTAGCTGGTGCCTGCGACTTCGTCGTCGTCATTTATCTACCAAGTTTCATGAAAATCAGTTAATTCGTTTAAGAGTTATGGAGGAACTAATACCTATACTTACAGATTTATTATTAGTATTGATATTGATTGATGATGATTAAGGCGACTTCGTTTTTTTTTTCAATTTTAAAATTGATATGACGAGATCTTACGAGAGCCTATGAGATATACCTTGCACAAATATACCCAAATACTTTTCATAGACCACCAATCTCAAATTACTTTTCCCTCACGCTTTTGAGTAATTTAGACCTTGAATTAGACTTTCGTAAATCTGCGCGGTGTCTAACAGCTTCCTAGACAGACTTCAGCGTGTTTTTTTATCCTGGAAAGGTCATTGCCACTTAGTTAAATGTTAATTCTACTTACACAATAATGTCTTTGATGTATCCTTGAGGTATGGTGTCGCTGAGCAGGGTATTGTCAACGACCACAGTGAGAAGGTTGCTTGCATTGTAGTACACCACATCCGTAATTTCAACTTCGAATGGCAAATGGCCGATTTCGTGATACGTCACCGCTTTTCCGTTCACCCACTGGAAAGGAACACTCTTTTATTAAATTTATTAATTTTTTAAGACATGTTTCCAAGCATAATGTCTGTTCTCTATGCATATAAAAATAAATAAATAAAATATCTTCCACACAGAACCACCTAGTTCCAAAGTAAGCATGGATACCAGACAGATGATATGTCGTCGGCACATCGTAGAATTGGGCATATCATGATATTCCCGGGCAGATCATATTTCTGTTAAAACTGAAAGGGTCGCCTCACTCCGCTCCGCTTCGCTCGCTCTTCAAATTTATTTCCATGTAAACCTAACACGCTCCTCCTCGCTTTGCTTCGCTCCGCTCCTCGTCGCACCTATTCTCGACTTTTGGTGAAAGATTTTTGATTTCATACTTTACGATCTGCCCACAGCAGATATAATACATAGATTACATATTTTTTTTTGTAAATTCATAATACATATTATGAATACAATACATCCATGACTCAGGTACAAAGGTAAAATGTTAACACATAAAACATTTGCTGGGATTCGACCGTGTCGTCAGAACATTATAAATGTATGAATGCTGTTCTGTACATTTCAGTTTTTTTGTTTCCATCCAAACTTCATATATTATTATATTTCAGAATCGACATGTTTTTCATGTATTTCTACGACAAATAATTATGACTTATTAGTGATGAGCAATCGGTAAGCTGCTCGAGTTGAAAAGCATGTACTTACTCACTACTTATTCTTTGTATGAAAGTCGATTTAAAAGAACACTGACACTATAATCAGCGATCAGTGAGATGAAATTCTACGTTCATTTTGATCATGTATTTGTATGAAATGAAGATATAAGATATAACGATTGTTCGAGGCATAACTTACAATATATTATAGGTATAAATAAATGCAAATGCGCGCACGGCATTGACCTTTGTAAACAGACATTACAATGAACTTAACACATTAATAATTCTAATTATCCTAATCGATAACGTCAATATTGTTTTGTACACTTTTTCAATGTGACTTTATGGCTATATTTAAAAGTTATATTTATATACGAACATGGTAGTCTATACAGTATAATAAAACTAAAAAGATTGTTTGTTTGAGTTTTTCTTTTATAAAACTCGCTAATGTTTGGAATTACCATTAAGATTAGCATTCTTTTTCATTTGATAGTCTACTAAAACAGGTTTAGTTAGGTACAGGATATTAAAAATCATGCAAAAAGAAAACTTGTCAAAAACTTGTTAAGATACGATATGGTTCGAATCTTAGCGACTTTTTGATGATAGTAATAGTGTTAAAGAGTGCTAATTTTATCTAATTAAACTAATATTATGTGAGTTTGATCAAACGTGTATCATACAAAATTTCACGATGATCAAGTAAGTGAGGTGATGCGAATGTTTGCATTTATTATTAGCCAGGATTATACTAAAAAATAAATATATTATTTATCTGAAAAACAAAGTTTTAAGGTACATAATATTTAAACAAAGAATATATTATTATACCTATATATTACGCTGTTTGCAATATTTTATGAGTCAATAGTTTTGAACAAAATATTTGCTTATTTGCATTGATCAAACAATTAATGGGATGCGATATATTCCATAAGGAAAATAAACAGATTCAAATATCTACTTTCAAATGAATATTGTGTAAGAGTGTAAAAGTTGTAAAAGAAATTTAGTAATATTGACTAACATTTTGATATTGTTATCGCTGAAAGAAGTAATTTTCGCTATCTCCATGTTGACAGAGTGTTACTCAATTAGGGGTTATCGTTATCTTAAGTGTCGAAATCCAACTGTGTGGTTGTTCATTCTATTCTAAATAGGTGAATTGTAATCAGTTTGTTGACGGTTGTTGTCGTTCATACTGATTCATTATTTTACTTAGTTATAGCTTTATATTTTTACTCTCAAGTCTTAACCAAATTGGACTCAAAAACCGCTCAACCGTTTACAATGAAATAAACAGAACAGACAGACAGACAATTTTGAGATTAGCCCAGCGGGTGATCCCGTGAAGTTTAGTAGCGATCGGATAAGTAGAAATTTATTAAAATTTTGCATCATGTTTTCTCTACAAATTAATACAAAATGAGATATATATCATGTTGGACATATCAAATATATATATATAGGCAATAAAGACTAAATTTTTTTGACATGTAAGAAAAAGGGGTGCAGACGAAGTCGCGGGCAAGATATAATAAAAAATAAAAATATACTGGGGAATCGATTGAGAGCATTAATTAACATTAAGAAACTTCCATCGTACCTACACCTAGCGCCGCTTTCACCATCTGTAAAGTAGGCTAACTATCATTTAAAGTCACCGGTAACCGGGGATAATGGAGCTGAAATGGACCTTTGTTGTACGGTAAAAGTCCCAAATATTAGAAAGAAAATAATAAAAAAAAAATTCGCCTATCGAATGATGCAGTAAACCGAGTGCATAAGTCATAACCGAGTAATAAAACAGATTTTTTTTTCTAAAAGTAACTAATCAACACTTTACTTGTATTTGGTGAAAGAGGCCCTTGGATTTCCAAGTTGCTTAAGTAATTATTGTATTATTTTTCCCTTAATTAACCTTATAACTAAGTTATAACAATAACAACTTGTTATTATGTTATGGAATCGTATCGTATTACTTTTCGCGATAGTCAATATGAAGTTCACAAAGCTGTCTATCAAGGTTTGCGATACAAATAAATTTTCATTAATATAGATAGAGCAATATTTTTTGCTGACTAATGAACGTTTGCGTGCGTCTGAAAGAAGCGAAAATATTAAACATTTTGTGGTAATTTGTTACCATGTAAATAAAATCATCGTTTTCTTTTTATAAAAATTGATAGCTTTTTATTACGAAGATATATAAGATATATATAATCGTCAATACTAATAATAAATCTGTATGTATAATATGTTTCTCCATTTAACTCTACGAATTAATTGATTTTCATGAAACTTGTTAGATAAACATTTAGACACAGGATAGGCGAAGTCGCGGGCGTTAGCTATTCCTAAATAAAATTGTTAGAGAACGGCTGGACTAATTCTAATAGTATTATTTTTAAATATTCATTGAAGTCCGAAGAAGGTTCTTATGAAGGGAAAAAAAATGGCAAATGCCACAGTCCAATAGGTTTTGATAAAACGCGACGTCTGTCTGGTCATCTTGTTCATAACACAATAAACGAACCTTCATTTTTTACGATATACTAAATAAACTCTGTCATTGCAGTGCTATTGTAAATATTTTTTAGCGTTCATTACAGAAGATTGGTTGGATTGCCACTAATACGCATAAGACCAACTGTGGAAATATTTGCGAATACGTAAGTTACAGAACGAATGAAAACGAAAAACGGAGGAGGTTCTCAATTCTCTATTATATTATCTCTATATGTGTTCGCGGATAACTTCGTCGTTTATTAACCGATATATACTCTCTTTTTATATGAATTAACTATTCAAAATTTTCAGAATGATTTGTTTAAACAATCAACGACACGTAAAATTATTCGTACGAAACCGTGGCACGCGTATTCAATCAGTACAAATCGAAAGAAACCGGTCGATTGCTGACAAAACTGAATTGAAACGCCGAATTAAGCTGCCTCCGGGGCGACCTTCAATCGCTGCAGCAACCACTTTCTCCACTGATTGGAAAATGCAGCAGTGGTTTTTCTTACACAGAAATTGATGATCTTTCAGATGAGCATTGGTTTTTTGAGGAGAACGATCATACTAGATACCTAGGTACGAGGCGTCGCTTATCATGCTGCTGCCACTGATAAGGTCAACCAGGGGAGCTTGTATCACTGCACTATCATATACTCCTATCCCTCCCCTGTATCGAGGAAAAAACGAAACTTGGGAGTCTTATCATACTAGAAATTAGATTTTTTAATTAACATATTTTTTTTATTTTTAACTAGCGCCTCCAGGTTTTTTGCATTGCAGCATCGCCATTTCGTGTTCCCCCATTAACGACGTGACTAATTATATCATCTGGTAGTCTTATCATACTAGGTTTAGTGTCGTCGGCTCTCTAATTATAAAGTTATGCGGACGAAATTGCGTGCAAAAGTTAGTTGAATATGAAGTTCTTGCACAAGTAGATATCTCACTATATAATAATATCGGATACCTATAGGTACGCTATAAAGTAAAAACATCTCGGAATGGCACACGATTTCAAAAGACGCAGGCTTCCAATAGTATTCGCGACCTGAGCTATAATTGCCAATCCATAGTCAGTAAATGATATCTCGTAAAGTGTAAGACAACCTTTTACTCAAAACGCAAGTCGATTAGACACGTCTGTGAGGAGCTGATTGAGTAATATCACCGGTTAAGCGAGGTCAGTGCTTCTTGCCCCGTGCAATTGTCACATGAATGACCGTTTATGTTACCTAAATGTATATGTATATATATATACACTTACCTACATACTACTCCAATACAGGTTAAAGTATCGCTATTTATTGGGTAACTGTAGACGCTTATTCAATAGCGCATAAATAGGAAAGATCTATTTATTAAACACTAGCGATTAGCTTTCGACTTCGCATGTATGCACTTTTTCTGCAAATTATTATACATATACTCGTATACACAAGCCTTCCTCGTTTCTCGCTATTTTCATTAGTGAAAACCATATGAAAATCCTTTGTGTATTGGATTATTCACAGTCCTTTGATATGGTAAGAAGTTTAGGATACTACGATGTTTAAGACAATATTTGAAAACAAAGGTGTTCTGTGTAAGCAAAGATGTCATTCGCTGTATTTTACATAATGAAATTAGAACAAATAGGTTTCTAGGTCTGTCAGTCTATCATGAAATATGTATCAGGTCATCTGTGAGAGCATAAATATATCGTTAGATAAATTGATAAATAACAATCAACCAATTGCCTAGCGACAGATGGAAGAGGCAATCTTTCGTCTGACCGAACTTATAGGGCTCTATATTCACATAAGTACATTTATGTAGATTTGTGAGCAAGATATTACATATTATGGCCTTTTTATTTTAATCCTTCGGAACTGTGTCACAAATGAGTACTGTCGAGCTTTCCGTTTTACTATTGATAAATAAAATAAAATATAAACAAAAAAGATCCCATAAATTAAATACATGAACTATCATTAAAATAATTTTTAATAATGAAATTATAATCAAATTTTTATTTGTTAAAAGAACTTTAAAATCTTTCAATATTAAATATTTTCTTCTAAACTCACTTTCAATTAATTAAAAGGATTTTTTTAATGTAAAAAGACTCGTTAACAATATAATAAAATAAAAGACAACTGGAACGTAAGTAATAACACATAATCCAACCATAAAAGGTCTATAATTATTCTAATATGACTACCAAAAACAGATCTAGATAGTAGACAGTTAATTTTCTAGAATACTCACCACCTGGGCTGCGTAATGGACGCTGCTGAATCTTAGCCATACTCGTTGGCTGTCCTTACTCCACCAGCGTGGCACATAAAAGCGGCGATCGTACCACACTAGTCCGACGTGATCTCTCAGAGTTGCGTCTTCTCCTACGTCATTGTACGATGAAGGAACTGGCATAGGTATCACTGGACCCGTCTGACACACAGAAAAATTAGCTGAAATTATTAAACATTCTGTCTGCGATTGCGATGAGCGATGTCTCGCTCATGAGCGAGACCAATTTATCTATGTCTATGTCATATTTAGGTCTATGTTATTTTTAATTTGTTGTGATCAAAATCGTGATATAGTACAGAAACGTGATATAGTACAGAATGCTTCACATTTAGATGTTTCACAGAATGTTCTTAGGAACGATTACTGTAAATAATTAGGTTGTAAATTTTTACAACCTCAACAAAAATGAATTCGCACTTCGCAGGTAACGTTGCTATTAGTTTAAGTATGGGCACCCATCTATCACTGATCAATGATTACAACTCTGTACTATATATGTTCAGAGACTACTTACAACTAGAAACTATGGCTTTCAGTAAATATTAAGAGGAGTCACTTCAAGCGTATATACTTAGACAGAGTTAATTGAAGTTTTCTCTGAAATACTTCAATTAACTACAAACGTTATGTATGCACCTTTTGTAAGTCTTGCTTTAACCATTCCAATTCGTTATACAGTTTGAGAAAGAAATAATCTTCCGACAGTCTTGGGTGATCGAGTAAATGTTGTTTAATCTGAAGCCAGCACCATGTGAGGAAGTAACATAGATACCATAATGCAGAGAGGAACCGACACGTAGGCTCGCGATCCCAACCGAGTAACATCTTCCGTTTATAAATGCAGCGTGTGAATCGAACAAAACATTTCGTTAATGTGGTGTTGTACTTAGAATGGAGAACACCAATGACTGAAAACCACTTAACAAATCAAATTTTATAAAAGTAAACACTCCACATACTCGCAATCGGACAAGACAATCGCAGTATGACGTCATACTGCAAGTCCCAGTATGAACTGCGAATGAACTCAAATTTTAAAAAGCGGTGAAACTTTACAACGCTATAACTTTGGAAATTCTGGCCCGATTTCGATGAAACAAAAACGATTATTACCTATTTGCACAAGTACGCGCATCAAATCCGGTAACTTTTATAGTAATATTTGGATGTGTTGGTGTTTTCCATTATAGCAATCGAAATGTCAACTATCCAAATTCCTATTCATTTATTGTAATTGTATTGGTACCAAGATGTACCCTTGGTCCTTCTACATTGAAAATGACTGGCAAAAATTGATAAATACAAATTAATGTCAATATTATGTTGAATAAAGAACATGAATACATTTCCACGTACAATCAGAATTCCGAACAGCTGCTAAACGTAATACATACAATACAGAATGAAACTGGGTTATCAATATCTTCTTCACTCGAAGGACAAAAGTTGCTTTATAAGCATATTCAACGTCATTTTCTGGGATTTCATGAAAATAGTTTTATTGGTTAGTACTTTTGTAGTTTTAATGTGTTTTTTTTATTTATAATATTGGTTTATTTATTATAATTAAAAAAGTCTTATTCATTTTTTATAAGTTTTCTGGTCTCTTGAACTTGGATGTTTTCATCCAGTAAGAGTTACTTACATTACTACATGTTTCTCCCAACATGTTACAGTTAAGTGTATAGTGTGCCTAATTCTTAGTTAAAAACAAACTTAACAAAATAGTAAAATAAATGAGTAATCAAATTAAAATTCCAAACACGTAATGAAAGGAAACAAATTAAGTTATTCCATTTTCTGTAAGTCTAAATCTTTTTCATTGAGAATAGGTGAAACTCGGGTTTTTTGTTTTGTATTTTTTCTTGTGTTTCATTTGTATTTTTCTCTGCACTATTTATATATTGACCTAAGTCATATAACAATGATTTAATTTGAATCGTTTATTATTATATTTTTTTACCTTCACGAGATCCTGCTCATACCATCCGTTCCTATACCCATATTCTGGGTCCGCAGGTGATCTTCTGAAGTTCCATATTCCGTTCAGGATTCTGACGTCTCTTGTCTCAGTAGATTGTGGATATAATGTTCCACCGGTACCAGCTGATCGCTTCTTTTGAATGTTATTTATCTCATTGGCGCTCGATGATCCCGGCACAATTGCGTTAGCCAAAGATATGTACAATGTCGTGACCAGTAATAACATGATGAATGGCAGTCTTGATTTTTCTGTTAACATTATCTGCAAGGAAAAGTGTATGACGTGAAACGATATACTCACAAGCAATTGACCGAACGGCAATTGCACGACATAATTACTACTGAAATTGCAATGCTATAATTGAAGGCGAATTACAATGCATACATATACATAGAGGCATATAAATGCGAAAGTAACCTTGTCTGTGGTGTTAAACAGAAACTGATAATGTATTTCACGAGACCGTTGGATGAGTTATCCAGGGACCTCGGGTTCGATTCCTGGCAGGGTTAAAAAGTTACCATTGGATACCTACCATCCACTAAAAATTGTTATTTCAGAATTTTTTTACGTCTCAAAATCAATAAATACTTAATTAAAACTATCCAATCTCGACGAAATAACACATAGATTAAATCTCTTTTAATAACTAGATGAAAATAATATAAAACAAATATAGTATTTATAGCAAAAATCAATAAAATATCTGTCATTGCTTTTTCAGTGTTAATATTTTATAGCAAACATCTTGAATTATCCGTGCAAAATATCTCGGCAGTGGAAACTTCAAACTATTAAGAATTCAATTATACGTGATTTCATTACCTAACTTTTTTTTTTTTTTTTTTTTTATGTTAAGGTCGACAGACAGGCTGACGGTCCACTTGATGGTAGGTGACTACCGTCGCCTATAACACAAGCAACGCCATAAGTGCTACAAGTGCGCTGCTGACCATAGAAGGATTAAGGATAAGGGATTAGGGGGGGGGGGGGGGTAATAGGCTCTGGCATCCCTTACTCACTCACCGAAACACAACAGCACATATGCTGTTATTTCACGGTGGTATTCTGTAAGGGGGTGGTTACTGCCGCCAGACGGGCTGCCCAAATGACTGCGAAACGCAGTGTGCCCTACCACTACCACATTTAAGTATTACCTAGGTATCTACGTCATAATTAAGTAATTACTTTTATACAATAAATGATAAATGAATAAATAGTGTTAAAACATTTTTTATTACTTTTAATTAACTTCTTTATTAATTAATTAGCGATTGACCGATTAAATAATTAATTTTATGTCTATTTTAAATACAAATAAGTACTTATAAATCAAATCGGTAGTTACTGGTTTGTAAAGCTCTACGTCGAACAAACCGGCAAGCAAACGTATCTTTGTTTCTTAATTATAAATATAATTTTGCTTTGCATCGTTTGCTAAATAAAATGTGTTCATTTTTCTTAAATATGTCAATATTATTATGAATATTACATTACTTTTATTTTATTAATTACAACAAAGTACAGATTACTTACAATAAAATGTGAATTTTTTTATTTATTATGGTACACGTTTGCGCAAGAACGTTTAATCCCGACCGACAACGGAATTTACAATGGGTAACACAATTCTCAAATTAGAATAAAAATGTGTTACATTTAAATTGCATACATTTTACGCGTTTGTTGCACAACCGGTGGCTTTCTAGTGCACGCGCATAAACAATAAGTTAACTGATCAAAATTCTGCGTATGCGTTGCCATATAATGCCATACTCGCTCATTCCGGAGTGTCAGATAAAATACAATAGGTGCCTTTACGAGTTGGGCATAACAACTAAAAATTGTTTCGTAATGGGTTTTTACATTCGAATAGTTAAACTAGATACGCGAAATAGCTTTGTTAAAAAAAAAGCATAGGTTATAAAAATTTATTGAAAATATTTAGGTGAGAACATTAGAGCACGATAGACTGCGTCAAGAATGCACATAAAGGAAGTAGTAGATACTAGACTAGACCCTAGACCAGGCATTAGAAATTAACAAATCAGTAAACTGGTTGTAAGATCTAAATCAAATGCCGAAATTAATAAGACGCTTGGCTTAGGCCGCGTATGAAATTAATTTTAATTAGCAAAATTAGTTACATATTTATGTTTATATCAGGGAATCAAATGTAACAGGACTTTTCTTTAGTATAGGCTCTGGCATCTTTTAAGGTTTGATTTTGATTTATCTTTTAAGGTTTAGCCTACGCAAGCTATGTAAATTTATATTTCGGTGACTTGGTTCCAAAAAAATATTGTATACTAGTTGGTGTCTATGCAAAATTTCATGGTGATCGGTTCAGTAGGTTTTGCGTGCAAACGTAACAAACAAACTCACATTCACATTTATAATATTAGTAAGGATATTTTTTCTGTTTACATAAAATAAAATCTTAATTAAGGTTTTTATACATTGCATAAAAAATTATCTAACTAATGGTAAAACTATACATGCTATACAAAAACCTACCGCGCGTTGTGGATTTCCTCTCAGTCGATAATTTGTAAAATGCCTGAGAGAGTTGTATCATGATGCGTTGTGAACGTCAGCTGCTGCTCCGATGGTGAGTTGAGCAGTGGTAGCCCGTTACACTTTCAGAGCATCAGCTGACAAGCATTACACCAAGATATAGCCAGCTGACTTTTTTATTTATTAACAGTAATACATAAACTATCATCTGATAAATTTTCTATTGGGAGGTAATCACTGAACACGTATATATTCGTGTGACCCGCTGACGTATAATCCACCATTTTATAAATAGCTGACAATTTTGTTTCTTCAAAATATTAGGCTAACTATAATTTGATGAATTTTTAATCGGGAATAAATGATTAAAAAAAAGATTTTATTATGTGCGTGAGCGGCTACCACTCTACTGCTCAACCCACCATCGGAGCCGCAGCTGACGTTCACAACGCTTCATGATACAACTCTCTCAATCATTTTACGAGTTATCGACTGAGAGGAAATTGGTCATGAAAATCTGTCGCCGGCTCACGGACCATTGAATGTTTAACATCTGAAAGTACCCTTATGCTGAAGTCGCATTATGTCACATATTATAGAATTTAATAGGGGACCGTAGCCTAAGAAATCTATAGAGCGAAAGTGTAGTTAATAGCTCATCCAACCATTTAATAAATAGCTGTGTTCAACCAATCATTATATTAATTACATTATTTATCCTTCAAATCATTCTACGCCACGAAACATTAGGACTGCGCAAATCTATGCAACATTTGATTATTTTAATCAAATTGTGAATAGATACGTATTGTTTCAATTTCCTCCTCGGGTTATTACAGGTCACTTGTTAGCAACCTTTAACACGAGTTCAGTTACCCGGACAAGAAAAAAAAAACCATTGACATGCTCACACGGCGGGTTACAACACGAAAACTTAATTAATATTGAAATAATATATAAAAAAATTGCCATCAACAGGTCAGCGCCCAAAGGTGATGTAATCACCACATAAAATCGAATCTTTGCACATCTTTCCAGCTATTTATATGGCTCGCATGTTAAATACCATGTTTTTACAAGTCCATTAGATGTTATTGTATGATAAATATACAATAAAAGTATATTTTTCATATTATTAGGTTAAGGGCCTCTTTCACTATCTGTCAAGTAGGCTAACCATAATTTAAAGTCACCGGTCATCAGGGATAATTGAGCTGATATACCTTTGTACGGTAAACCGAGTCTATAATTTAATAAAACATAAAATTATTTCTAAAAGTAACTAATCAACACTTCCCTTGTAGTTGGTGAAAGAGGCCGTTACTGTTTTATTTTCAAAAATGTAAAAGCAAAGTCTTATCACTCTGTTGTCTATTAGTCTGTCTGTACGTCTATAATTAAAAATAATTGGCAATAATTTAAAAGTTTATGATTCCTAGAACTTTAAAAATTACACTTTTATCGTTATTTTATTGAAAAAGGTGTTTAAAAGTACCATAGTGAATTATAATATTTTTTATGACAGTATAAGTAAAGGAATAATATGGGAAAATAAACCATTTTACTTTTATGCAAATACAATCTAAGAGTAGAGATTTTCTCAAAGCCTTCGGGGCTATTTAGTCCTAGTAGATTTACAAATCTGTATTTGATTATTTTACTGTCCAACAAAAGAAATCGACTTCAAACAGGAAACTAATAAGATACTTCATGAAAAAATTAACAAACACACTAGTCGCCACTACGATTTTCGAAAGTTCCCCTCAATTTCCCCCCTCAAAATTGGTTCATAAACGACGAAGTTATCCGCGAAAACACACACACGTAAAATATATATAGAACCTTCTCTTTTTTGGAAGTTGGTTAAAAATGTATTTGAACTTTAGTGGCATTGTAATTTGAAACTATTCCTGCACTAAATTTCTCAAACTGATAAGGTATCGTAACAAATATCCATCCATACATCCTATCCTTTTTACAAACTTTAGCATTTATAATAGAACTTATAAATGTTAGAACTTGCAATCAAGTAAGGCCAGAATATTGAGAGGAGTTATGATAATAGCTATGATTATTGAATATTTAATAGTAATAAGATATTTCCACGTATATTAGATGCTTTACAATAAGCAAGTCCGCCGAATAGTGTTCTATTGACGGCGCCAGCTAATCAATGTAGCGCATTTACGAACGTATAAGACCATTAAAATCCTCTACCCGTATTTCCCACTGTTCAATAGAGCATTGTGTTCGCAGGAATGCTTTTATCACAAATCTCTTTCAAAGTATGGTCGTTAACAAAATAGTTATTGTAGACGTGCAAGAATGAAATATTACGAGGCCTTAGAAATAGAGAAGTGTAAGAAAGAATATTGGACAAAAATTTTAAAAAGCTGAATTTTTATTAAGTATGGAAATGGAGAGAATATTTTGTTTTAATGGATTTTACAAAAAATAACGTGATCTTTTAAGATTCTTATTAAATTCATCTTTATTAAAATCATTAATTAAAACATCATCATTTTCATCATCATTCATAATCTCGATCATCGGCCCATAAGAGACCACTGTTGGACAGTCCACTGGAGTGGAGTTGGAGCGTCACCACATTTGATTTTCTGCCCTTCACATTCATCCACTGCCAGCCGCTCTATTGAGGTCATTGCTCCAGCGCAGCGTGCAGGTTGTTGGGTGTTACATACAACCACTGTCTCTACTCCAACCAAGACTCGTTTCAGCTCATAGACAGAGCTCATAGACAGAGCTCACAGACAGAGCTCATCTCAGTAGCACTTTACGTCATAACTGACAATACACATCGGTTATGGACCTCCGTTTAAAAGCCTTGGGGGATGAGAACGCATTCTAAGATTTTACCTATTACTAGATTATGGAAGGTTCTTAAATTCACAAAAACATGTTTAAGTATAAGTTTTTGCATAGATATTTTAAGACTCAATACAGACAGCATACCCAACTTACACATACACAACTGCCGGACCAATAGCATTTGTTCGCTCGCTTGTAGTTCGTAACTAGATTTAGTTAGACAATTACGTGACACATTTTATTCTAGCGGTGCCATATCTGTAGCGGTGCCTTAACGTTAGAACAACAATATCTACTTTGTTCTTGTCAGCAAAATTTCTCTAGCAAAAATAATAGAGGTCACAAGCAGAACCCGAACACGCATCGCAAGGCGCACCTTCCCATGTTGGAACGAGGCTAGGTTTATCACACGCAACCACCTAACCATCACACCCAGAAAACAGAATACAATTATTTTATTTTTTAAATGAAATACAATTGTCACATATATGTTCTACAAAGACCAAATAAATAATCTAACTCCTACCTATTAGGTAGAATTTGTTTAATATTTACCGATAGTGTAATGTTGGGAAAGTCACCTTTTCGGTAAACCAATCGGACAATGTTGAATTCTTGAAGGAGCTTCTATCGGAGGTATTTAGACCTTTATCAGATTTAAGAGAATATCCACCACATTTGTAATAGATTTTTTTATTATTATTAGAACCATTTAAAATGAGCACTGGCACAATTAAAAGAGTAGATATTTACCTATTATATTGTATTTTCCCTTGTTATCGATAGTAGTTAATAACAACAAACAATTTAATAGGAAATACATTGATTAAGTTAATATATTGACAGACAATATATGACCATACAAAACAGGAAGAACATAACTATGATCTCTAAAGAAAAAAAATGCAATATGTATTTCTTACAAGTTAATTGAAAACAAATACCATTTAAAAATATCATTTAAAGAAAATACGCATTTGAAAAGGTGGATAATATTTTCATTCCAAATAATGGATTCTAAGACACTTCAAGGTGCACTTGAATCCTGGGTATAGGCTGATATTACTTTGGGCCATGCTTTCCATTAGTAAATTAAAAACCAACGAGTAAAACCCCTAAGTTATGCAATTTATAGGCATTATATTTGAAACTTTTCTTGGTAACTCATTGGTTAGGATCCCTTGGTTTTGATCTACCTGCCGATGTTGGTGATCTAACAATAGAAGTTAACTGGATAATATTGTCTATGGTTTTAAACGAGATGAACAATGACCATGTATACTTTTCCTTGAAAATATTTATTGGCAAGCAGTCAAATGGAAATCATTAAGGAAGGCGATCGTGTAACGGTAGGAAAGCATATAATCAATTACCAATTGATGATTTATTTATACATACGTGTTGCGCCCAGGTGTTAATTACAATGTTTGATTTCTTTGCTTCGTTCATTGAGTATGTAAAGGTTTTGTCCATTAAGAATTGATCGGTGTCATTAGGTTCCCATTAGATGGCACCTTTTCAAATTAGATTTAAATGGGTTCTCTTAACCCCGTTATAAATTTGATCGCTAATAACACATATATTTTGTAAGACACCACGTGATAAACCATAAAAGTACCTTTGTTAGCTTGTTACCGTGATTTGTACCAGTCTCTGAAATCAACAAAGAAAATGTCCCAATCGCTATAATACGCAATGGTTCAATTTTTTAATAAGTACTTATACAATAAATAATTGAATCTTGTTTTGGAGTCGACATAAATTTCGTTGCGAAGTTTATTTTCAATTTAAACTTTGCGAAGTTGTTCAATCAAGCGGTTTTGATTGATTGATTTTGATAAAGTTGAACTTTTTCTAGTTAAAAAAGGAACTAACTAATAGGTACAGTGTTTCCTTGCACTATTAACATTGTATCGCTTTTAACGCATTTAATGAACGTGTTTTAATTAGGTTATCGAAATGTAAACCTACATTCCATTTTAACGATATGTCGTAAAGAACTCTCCTTGAACACTGATTACAATTAGAAGAAAATGTTACATAATCTTAATAAAAAATTAGGAAAGATCGCAAGAAAACTTAAAAATAAATTAAAATTGAAATTAAATTTTGTCCAAGAATTAATGGTCAAAGTTTTTGATGAAAGTCTTGCCTTGCTTATTATTTTATTGATCAATATTATGCGGTGTCATAATTTTTGATTCAATTTCATTTTAGTTTCTAGTGAATAAAAAAAAAAGTTTTTAGTAATCGTGTCACATGTCCATAATGTAGTATTTATTTGAACTTAGTATTCCTGCAAGCTTACGGCATAGCTTTGCGGTAGTCAAAGCGATCATATGACACGACACGTCATCGTGTTATATTATTATGGCTGAGAATATGGAATAGTGGTGAGCTCTGTCGGGCATACTAAGTTACAATGTAGAGAGAAGATACAATGTAGAGACAATACCGACTGAGGATAATGTATTAAGGTTTATATAAAGTATATTTATTTTACAATAAATATTCCCACGGCTTCGACAGCTTAATATAAACCTTACTCTGCCGCGCTGAACCCATTTGCATTGATTGACAAGTAGATAAATGTTCATTTATGTAATTATAAAAAATATGGTAAGCTATTGATAAATAATTTAACTATCGTGCATTTGTCTCTTAATTCTTTATTTTATTTTATATTTAAAAAAAATGCTTTAGGTATCAAGTATACAATTCATAATACAGATTTTATGTAATAAAACAGTAAGAAATTGTAGGCAAAAATATATACTACGAGTATGATAAAACTAAAAATTCTATCTTTTGTTTATTGAATCTATGGAAGTAGATCATCTGGAAGTAGTACTTCCAGAGATTAGCGCGTTCAAACAACTGATTGCAAAATTTTTCTTTGTATTTGATAGGCGAATTCTTGAGGAGAACAATACATACTTATTTAGGTATTTTATAACAAGAGAACTAGTTGAGTAATCAAACTTTAAGTAGAAAATTGAAATAATTGAAATAAAAAACTAAAGCAATCTCTTTAATCTTTAATCTTGGGGAAATCTGCGAGATGCACTAGCTCCATATCCGCATCCGCAAAACATTCGCATTGCTGATAGCCGAATCTGTTATTTTGCGAATCTGGTTATTTGTGAATCTGATTATTTGCGAATCTGGTATTGCGAGTCTGGTTATATGCGATTGAGCCATACATACGGATACAGTTGCGCATTTGCGGATGCGGATGCGAATATCCTTTGCAACTCTGATCCACAGACATAAACTAAAATGTAGAATACACTGCCACTAAAATACAAAATTGTATCAAGACTACAATTGCTTATCATTTACATAAATGCTCGAGTCAGACGCAGCTGTTTAATAAGTTTCTTTTATGGTTGATCTATTACTCAATTATTTTCTGTATGGGTTACAGTCTCATTCTTGTCATTAATTTGTTTTTTATTAATATTCCCATGTCACGTTTTGCAATCATACTTCAAACAATAAGTTACCTAACATTATCGTCAGCGTATGTACTTTGTATGATACCTACCTACTTAGTTTTAACACGGTTTATATAAAACTTACTTTATTTGACAGTTTGACAATGTTATGTCTACTGTGGCAAATTTAATTTTGGTCCTTACACCTACGTAATTAGAAACCTAGTCTTTGAATCATAGTCTGCTGAAAATTTCGAAATCTCATATACGCCTGCCTGTATATACACATACCTTAGTACTAGCTACACGCTCCCGGCTTCGCCCGGGTTCAAAATAAAAATTATCTTATATTTTAAGTTTTACCAAATTACTCATAGTTACGAAGTTTTATCAAAATCGGTTTTACTTTAAGGGTTTATTGGCCTCAAACATGTGACACGTAATTTTTATATATATATACAGCTATGTAAGTGTAAGTCCTTTTTTTTAAAAATTCTTCTCATACTGAGTAGGCGAGTTGTGCACATAGAATATTGTGGGGTTATTGTACCTACATATATGTACAAGTACATACAATTACATAATTATGTACCTATATACGTAAAGCAATTAGAAAATCGTGTGAAACGTGACTTCAGTAATGATTAAGGTATTGAATGGCAATATAAATGTAAAAAACTCTATATATATATTATAATCATGAGAAACACTGTGATGTCTCAGACTGTTGATCTGGAAGTGGGACTGAGTTGGTAAAAATAATTATAGAAAAGAAATTATTACTAATGCGGCTTTTTTAATCTTAGTTGTTATAACATTTAGTTATTGGACGTGACGTGACGTCTCGTGACGTAAAAAATGAATTATTTTGTTTTAAACTATGATAGCTTCTTTACATTATACCTTAGTATAAAACAAAGTCACTTCTTTGATCTTTTGAACTACGCAACGGATTTTAATGTGGTTTTAAACATCAGTTAAATAATTTTTCATATATTTAAATAGAAAAAAAAAAGAATATTTTACAACCAAGTCGTCGAAAAATATGTATTTACATGGCTTATGTAGGCTAAACCTTAAGAGATGTAACATAAAAATTATGTATAGATAGATATAAAACATAAAAATTGTAGTTATTCTAAAATCCTTAAGAAAACGCCGAGATGGCAAATCCATCATGTCCCATTGACTCCGCTAACTATAAGTACTTGTAAACCATCCGAATTTTGACTCGGTTTTCACTTATGGAAAGAGGGATAAACGAGGAAGGTTTGTATATATGTATAAAACAAATTGCACCCTGAGCGAAACCGGGAACGGGTCGCTAGTACTAACAAAAGTTAACATATACATGCTTCAAAATGTAGTAATAAATTAATAATAATAATGTAGAATAGTAATATAGTAATACAAGAAGCACAAATTAAAGTTATCTGTTCTGCTCATTCAGTTTACAAGGTGCGATAACCTGGTTTGTCATAAAGTCATAATGTAAGTAGTGTATTTATGAGAAGGTCATTCTAATAAGTACCATGCGACTCACGAGTTAATATTTAATTTGGAATTAAATTAAATTTACAATGAAAATCACCGAAAAGACATTGTACTGGTTTTTAAATTTTGGCTATATATTTTTGGTTTTAGATGTCTAGTGATTTTAATATCAAAAGTAAGTCGGAAAAATGCAACTTTTTTTAGTTTACACAAGCAATTCTATAATATTAATTACAAATAGAATTTTAATATTACTTACACTAATACGGCTATGTCTTCACACGTTTCTATAAATAATAAAATATTAATTCGTCAGCGATTTATAGCAAAATTTTTAATTAGCACTCTACTATTTATTCGCCTTCATAAATATTCTTTCATCCACTACGATTACAAAAATGATATTCTCTGGGTTTTTTCCAAAACATTTTTATCTACGATGTTTTGAGACAGGCGGGTGTGAATTCTGTTTTTCAAATGTCACATACAACCCAACCGGCCGACGCGTGTCGGCGGACTAGCCTTAGAAAAAACCGCAGTCTCGGGAACGCAACCGGCGTAAACCGACCAAGTAAAAACTAACAATGCCTCTTAACGAATCCCATTTAACAGGGGAACTATTGGATTCAGTTGGTTGTAGGCTTCACTTTCTATATAGCTAGAAGGCGTGACTGTAATATCACTCCAGACAAAAACAAAGAATAGATAACTGATTATGTCAGTAATTCATTGTGATAGAATCATAAACATGATCGATGGTTTGAACCCATCATTTTTATTCAACCATTTATTTATAAAGAAACTCATGTATTTTTAAAAAGAGTTGGTATGTGTGCAGGTACCTAACTACATCAATTATAAGAGTGTCAGAAACTGGTCAGAAAGAGTTTTTGTAAATCCATTATTTCATTTCATTCCATTCCAGAAAGAGTTATTGCGAATCCTTAACGATATGTGCTCTTAAACTTAGATGTTAGATTATACCAATTGTTTCATTCCTGTCAGCTTCAGTAACAACCTGGAGGCAGTTGGGATTTCGTGGCGGTTCCCTCCAGGGTTCAAGTGATCCTACGTCGGTTTTTGTTCTTGTCACCCTGAACCCTGACCCACTGTCCATCTGCCAGATAATTCTGCTGTTTCCTCTCATTTTGGGATGAGTTAAGCTGATCAATAATAATAATAATTTGCAGAATACAACTAGCTAACTAGAACATTTTATACATGTATCATATATTATTAAATTGGTCGCTACATCCTGTTCTTCAAGCATGAAAATATATAATTTAATAAATTATAAAAGCATAAAATTAAATACTGGAGATATTTAATTACTTACTACAAATAATAAATAGTATAAAATTATCAATGTAAATTGCTAAGTGTAATTTTCTGACATAATGGATGCCTCTTTAAAAATTGAACTTAAGACTTAAGATCATGAACGTAGGACAATATTATTAGATCGATGCCGTTGCTTGACCAAACACAACTCAGTTTTTAGTCTTTGATATTTTTGACAATCTATGCCTACTGATATTATAAAGAAGTAAAATTTGTACCGGTATCATTTTAAAAAATCTTTCACCAATAGTTACAAACTAATTTCAGGGTGGAAAGAGGCTATGTAAAAATAAAGATTAAATGATTGGCAAAAGTATTATGTCAGGCGTATTGCTTCTTTACATATTTTGTCAGGCGTTATATATTTTGTTTTTTAACGCAGACGATGTCGCGGGAACCAGTATGGTGAAATCAATTTGTCTAATTTTATCGTCGAAAATAACATCTCTATAAAATATTATAATTTTTTTAATAAAAGTATTTAAAAAGGTAGTTAAACGAAGCAAGATACACATTATGCCAAACTATCTAAATATGATCATCAATACTAATAATAAATTTGTAAGTGTAGGTATTGTATGTATGTATGTATGTATGTATGTTCCTCAATAACTCTTAAACGAATTAAATGATTTTCATGAAACTTGGTAGATAAACATTTAGACTTACAGGACACAGGATAGGCGACTTTTGTCTTTTTCAATGCCGACGAATTCGCGGGCGCCAGCTAGTATATTATACATAATTTCGTGTCACATGTTTGTCGCCGATTAACTCCTAAACTACTGAACCAATTTTGGTAAAACTTCGTAACTATGTGTAATTTGGTCCAACTTAAAAGATAGAATAGTATAGAAAATGGCTATAATAAAACTAGCTACAAATACTGGAAATAGGCTCGGTGAAGCGATTGCTTCTTTGACCTGCCTGGTGGCCGAATGACCTGTTATTTGTTAACTCAATAGTGATCTTACTTGAAATTACTCAGCAGAACCAGTTACAGTAATTTCACCACACAAACTCACTTGGAACACGTACATAAGTGCAAAAGTTATAGGCGGAATATAAAAGAATTCAATATACATATATGTGGATTACTTTTACACCGATGCTTAGGATTGTTTCATCCGATATTTATAGTTAAAGACAGTTTAATAACCACATAATCGGCGTCATTTATTGCCACGGTCAACGAAGCGGCACTATTGAAGTGTTCGTTAGAAAATACTTTATTAATTGACTGTTTAACATTAAAATAACATGTTATATCAAATTTCAACATGATAAATAAGTTTGTCATTTCTCTTAAAAATAATAACGTGAATTTGAATCATCTATTTTATTTTATTTTTTATACAGCGACTTGATCGCTTCTCACGGATGCAATATTTTTTTTAGCTTTTTTCATTAGCTTCATTTTCTTCGTAATCTTTTTTCATTAGTGAAATCGGTATCAAAATCCGTTGGGTTGTTTAGAAGAAGTTTCGTAAGAGAACTCTCTGTTTCGTCAACACGCCTCTTTTTTTAACTCCCGTCGCCCGACGCAAAAACGGACTGTTATAAATATTATAATTAAACGGATGGGCCGATTTTGACATTTATGGTAGCGTTTAATTAATTCAGGCGTTTGAAGACCATCATTCAATTTCTCAGTTAACGATGGGATTTCACTAACTTCCACAATGTTCGATTGTTGTGAAATTGGGTACTTTTCAAAATTTATTTAATATTACATAATACATAATATTAAATAATACATAGATTTTTACATAATTATTTATGTAGTTTTATTTTTATACTAACAATTGAAGGAAATTACAAGCGTCCTTCATTTGTATAATATGGAAGTTGAGTTTGGCTGGACAATCAGGATCGGGCTGGGCGCGACCTCGACCTCACAGGCTTACGACCTTGTCTCGTATACTCCTAAATCAACATATTTATCTCTATCTCACTCGTCTTCAAGAGTTGAAGGAGTTAAGCTATAACCGCTGTGTCAGCGGTGAATAGCTACGGGTTCACATTTAAAATATACATTGTTCAGCATACACACACACAGATGTTTTATAGTTTATGGTGGTTTTTTAAGTAGAATGGGCGCAATTTAAAATTTTATATAGAGTAGTTAACATTGAAACTGTTCTCAAACATTAAAACATGTACTGATCGATAATATTAAACAAGGAAAAAAAAATTCTATTTCAATTTTAAAAGATTTTCTAGAAGGCATATTTTCAGAATGAACTCTAAACTCTAACTCTAAATAATTCCTTCAAGGATCCAAGTCTTTGTCTGAGTAACTACACTTATTCGGCTCCATTCGCATACAGTGGTGCCCTATGACCAAGGTTCAAGTTTCAGTGTGTTCTGTGGTAGGCTGGTAGGTATTCGATTTCATTAAGTTTCGTATAAAATCCGTTATTATTTGATTATACACTTATTTTTTTCACAGTAACATATGATACCGTTAATATTGCTAAACTGGAAATATCCTAAAATAAAACGCAGCAACGGTCCTACCTCATAAAACGTGTATTGACAGTAATTCGATTTCGTGATCTGAAATATAAATGATTCCTATTACGAGACGATATCATTTCCCAGAAACGTTTGAGGATGTAAAAATATAAAGGAGTTTTTGTTGTTGCTTTTGACTGTTACTTTAACAATTACATTACTAAAAGGACTATAAAAAATTAGTTTCATAGTAATGAAACTAATTATTTCATAGTTTATTAGTTTCATAGTTCAAGTATGAAAGGAAAATTATTTCAGTTGAACATACGCTAAGTATACCTACTTTATTTTAGAGATGAGTTTGCTCTTGGCCAGCATCCAGCCGTGTAGCGAAGATGAGGCCTATGATGGAGCGAGCTCATCCAGAACATGTCTATTGAATATTCATTCGAACTTTGAAAAGATTTGGGTTATACGAACTCGGAAATACATACCGGCAGCCGGCAGGGAGTTCATACCATTACTTTTTCCCCGATCTAATATTACCTATGTATATTAGCACCTACAAATGTACCAAACCCAGGTGAAGCCAGGATCTAGTCGATAATAAATTCATATAATACTTGACCCTTTACCTTGTAGCGACCTCCTTTAACGGACTTTTTGATTTTCTATTTCTTTATTTAAAAGAATCAAAACCAAGACAGATCAGTGCACATCTGACGCAGCTACAGAAAGCACGCGCTTTCTCGCCAATGTCTTAATTTGTAAATACATGCACTCGCCTTTGTACATAATGTAAATTGTTATATAACGTTATATGTATAAATGTACATACTAAAATGTGGTGTTTATTCTTTTCACCATTCATCCCACAACCTATTATGTACAGTCGGCTGCAAAAGTCGATTAACACAGAATACCACCGTGAAATAACAGCATTATGTGCTGTTGTGTTTCGGTGAGTGAGTAAGGAATCCCAGAGCCCATTACCTCATTCCTCCCTTATCCCTTATCCTTAATCCTTCTATGATCGGCAGCGCTAAATAACCTGTAGCACTAAAGGCGTTGCTTGTGTTATAGGCGACGGTAGCCACCTACCATCAAGTGGACCGTCAGCCTGTCTGTCGACCTTAACATAAAGAAAACACATACAAAAGTGCAAAACAACTGAACATTCAACGCGCCATAAATCGTTGTCACGACTAGAGAACAAAATAAACTTCACATAGAAACAATCGTAAAAAGCTTCAGTAAGTAAGTTGAGTGTTCAGTTGTTTTGCACTTTTGAATGTGTTGATCGACTTTTGCGGCCGACTGTACCCATATTAGTCGTTTGGGTAGGTATGGTTGGTATAAGTCTACCGAGTACCAGAAGACTATTTGCACTTTCAGTGAAGGCAATTAAACGCCGGTTAAGTACTTGATCAACTAGCTCTTCGGATTAGAACTAACTTGCTATACCACGCGTAGTCCTAAACTAAAGAAAACTCTGCGTTTTCCAAAGCGATTGAAAGCGTAGGTTTAGGTAAACTGTGAGATGAGTACTTTGAAAAAACAATGAAATATAATATCTCTAATATATGGTCTCTTTGTATTAGGTTCCGGTCCGGGAAAGCTTTTTTATTCATAGATTTTATTTATTTATTTAAGATAGTTTTACCGCCATCTGTACCAATGTGGGTGAAATATCTGTAGATATTCTATTGCGGCTACTGGACGCTAGATGGCGTTGTTGTTATAAAACTGAAATTATAATTTTATTATAACAACAAAAACCACTTGTCAATTAAATGATCCTTTATTCTGTTTGTATGAAATATATTTTAGTTTGGTAGTTGGGTTCCCAGTATTGAAAAGACGGTTGGTTAAAATTAAGTTCACAGTGAAATGGAAACAACATTAGACACATTAAAGTAGTATTGAATAAACTAACTTATTTTTCTGCACTATTTGTTTTATTTATTTATTTGTTTATCTAACCCTATCTAACCCTATCGCACAATAGGTCCAGTGTGCAAGCCAATTTGAGAACACATAATTCACTTTGGTACATAAACTCCAACAAATGAATTTAAATTCGAAATTGTTTGAGGAAAACCATATAGAAAAATTAACACAAGACTTTATTTACTTACTATATCCTAGAAAACAATTTCTGTATTTTTTTAAAAGCCGTAATACCTATGTTCTTCTTTTAAGTTAATTAAATGATTAGATGCTTCTTTTAATAAAATTTTGATATATCTATTATAAGAAATCGAGAACATATTAATGGATATAAATTGTGGTGTAAGAAGCATTTACATTATAAACATAGATATCGTTGGCTTCTAGTCAGTAGAGTTACTTTCACATTTATAATATTAGTTTGGATAGTAAATATAGTATTAGTTTTAGTTACGAGGTCATTACTGGCCCCTATTTTATTATAATTTTATTAAAAATAAAATTTAATAAATAAAATTTTGATATATTATTATAAGAAATCGAGAACATATTAATGGATATAAATTGTGGTGTAAGAAGCATTTTTTAATACATTATATACATAGATATCGTTGGCTTTTAGTCAGTAATAGAGTTACTTTCACATTTATAATATTAGTTTGGATAGTAAATATAGTATTAGTTTTAGTTACGAGGTCATTACTGGCCCCTATTTTATTATAATTTTATTAAAAATAAAATTTAATAAATAAAATTTTGATATATTATTATAAGAAATCGAGAACATATTAATGGATATAAATTGTGGTGTAAGAAGCATTTTTTAATACATTATATACATAGATATCGTTGGCTTTTAGTCAGTAATAGAGTTACTTTCACATTTATAATATTAGTTTGGATAGTAAATATAGTATTAGTTTTAGTTACGAGGTCATTACTGGCCCCTATTTTATTATAATTTTATTAAAAATAAAATTTAATAAATAAAATTTTGATATATTATTATAAGAAATCGAGAACATATTAATGGATATAAATTGTGGTGTAAGAAGCATTTTTTAATACATTATATACATAGATATCGTTGGCTTTTAGTCAGTAATAGAGTTACTTTCACATTTATAATATTAGTTTGGATAGTAAATATAGTATTAGTTACTAGGTCATTACCGGGCCCTATTTTATTATAATTTTATTAATAAAAATAAATTAAATTCTGCCTAATATAAAAATATTGAATTCTTTTTAGAGCTACACGACTGGTGAACGTATATAAAATCCGATTTTCGAAATTCAAAATTAGAGGACACAGGACATGTGGGTGTGGATTACGCGATAATTGGACACAAAGCGTCGCATAACAAAGGAACTGTTTGTGTTGCCAATGTTAAAATGTATTTTTTGGAACGACATTCCCGGATTTAAAATTAAACGTGTACCTACCTACCATACAATCAGCTTTTATATTTTTTGTAGGCTGAAGCAAACATCCCATGGGATTTCATTGCTTTTTTTACAATAAATATTACTTTAAAAAAGCCTTATGTATTTTTATAACTTGTTGTTATTGTGTTTGTATAATATGCAATATCATTTTGTCGTTCGATAGAAATTGTTGCAGACATCCAATGTGGGTTATGAATCAGTCTTTGTTGACACATGTCATAGTAATTTTAATTAACTGTTGCAATAAATAAAAAGCGATAAATACCGTTGATTATGAAATGTTATAGGTATTATATATATATAAAGTACGTTATAAACTTTAATATATCAAGCGGCTGTGAACTACTGTATCAGGGTTTATAATATTATCTCAGAATGCCGAAGAAACCATAAGGAGCGATGAAGCATAAAATTGAGATAACAGAAAGCTGTATATTTCTACAATATATAACTTTCTTATTAGTATGTAGCTATTGTGTGAGTTAAAGAAAGCGTTACGTTGGATGTTATATTTTATTTATTGATCTATTAAAAAATACATAGTTACATCTCTATTAAAAAACGTAGCTCTAAGAACTGTATTTATTTACGAACTGATTGTTTTTTAATTATCATGAAATATTTTTTATAGTGTAAAAGTTGTAAGGGAGAATGACAGTCGTTGCCTTATTGCTTATAACCCAAGCAACGCCACATGTGTTCCAAGTAGTGATGTGCCGGATCGGCGCGTGACCTTGCATTATAATGATGCCAAATGTTTGATTTTAAGATATAAAAAATAATCTGAATGGAATTTAATAGTTTTCCATTGCTACCTATTCTGTAGAATTTCAGCTATGAATTAAAAATTAATAAGGTAAAATATCCGTAAAAAGATAAAACGCCAAAACGTAACGGGTACGGGTACGGATCTTTCTTCTCCCTCGATATCCACGGATGCGGATACGGATATCCGGCACATCAGGCAGCACAGAGTTCCAAGTACGTTTTTAGCCTTAGTAGGAATAAGGATAAGGAATTAGGAAGAAATAAGGAAATGAGCTCAGGCTTTTATTTCACGGTGGTCACCGTTACTGTTACTGGTTTTAAGCTGTCCAAATGACTGCGAAATGCAGTGTGCCCAGCCATCACAGTTAGTTTATATTAGCAAAGCTTAAAAAATTTGGCAACAGTTAAGGTATCAAATAAAATATGTCAAATAAAGAAATCAATGGCGCCATACAGTATACACGCTCGCATCAATATTCAGTGAGTGCATGTCAGAGGAAGTAGGTCCGACGACAGTTAGCTTTTACTTCAGTCTGTTGGTGAGTAATCAAAGCCTAGCTTTGTATTTAATATTAACCTTGAAAGTAAGTTTAGATCTGTTTTATGTAAGGTGCCATCCACATATTACGTAATACGTTGAGGGGAGGAGGGGATCAACGAGGGGAGGATTGTCAAAAGTTTCGTGGCGTCAGATGTCAAAATCTAAATTATTCAAACACAGAACTAACAGTGAACGAAAAACTTTGAAAAATATTCTTATCTTAGATTGCTACGTCAGGAATACAAAAAATTCGGAGACAAAAGGTCGCAAATGCATTAAAATCAATTCACCATGTAACAAGCAATGAATAAATTAATTACAATCAACATGAACATCATGACTCTCATTACTTGAACCATAAAACCGTCGCAGCTCGCTCATAAAAGTCGGGGTGAACGATACAATATGTCCATACATTGTCATCGTACCGAGAAATGAATATAATGAGTACCGAATTAACAACCATTCTCATGGAATTCAAGAGGAAATTGTCGATGTATTAAAATCTGATTCGATCTGGATCCATAATATGAAATTACAAATTTCTTATTACATTTTTCAATAATACATTCAAAGTTTAATCATTCAAAAAAGTAAGAACGCATCAGCAAGTCTAGACAGAGCGACACATAAGTAGTACTCACTTATGTAGTAGGTACCTACAACAGTAACTGTAGTAAGTAGTAGTACTGAGTACTGTAGTAATAGTTCCCAGCATCGTTAGGGTGCATTGTTTTCTGCAAAATATGTACAAAACCCTTCCTCGTTTATCGTTCTTTCCGTCAGTGAAAACCGTATCTAAATCGGTTGGGTTTAGAGTTAGCGGAGAAATACAAAAAATCCGACAGCAAATTTATTTTACAATATGTATTGAAGAGAGATGTTTTTTATAACATTCATACTAATATTTAAAGTCCCTAATATTATGAAGAAATTATTACAATAGTAGTGTTTTTTTATGTATATAAAATGAGTGAATTACATGATACTTAGTTCTAGATATGATTATAAGGTGCAAATAATATGTTACCACCGTGCGATGAACACTTCATTGGTGTTTCATCAGAGACATGTGCAATATTAACAATTTCACCACACTTTAAATATTTCAGACTGCAGTACATATATACTTTTCGCGTCTTATTACTACTAGCACTAATATATTTTATAAATTTATATGGGTAAGCAGGGTGAAACATACATAATTACAAATGGACATAGGCTATACATTATGTAAATTGCACAAGGGCGAAGTTAGTATCTAATAAAATTACTTAGGGAAGGCGTAGTAGATATCTTAACATGCAACACCCTAAACCCTGTCATTCTAAATACATACTTGTTAGAAATAGCATGAAATACTTATATTATTCTTATTTAAATTTAACTTCATAGGCGCTGTAGTACGTTTTTTTAAATCCTACAAGAACCCCACATTTTTGCGGAATAAAAATATCCTATATGTTAATCCAGTTAATAATTGCATCCGTGTGCTAAATTTATCCGTGTGCTAAATTGCATCCAAATCCGTTCAGTCGTTTTTTTGTGTTTGCTTCAAAATTTCGCATTAAAATTACTATACTAATAAGAAGTGCAAAGGTTTCATTCAAGTGATTTTATGCACCTGATATTAGAGGACGACTTCTACAATTCGCAAACTACTGAAATAATCCAAAATATCGTTTTTAAAATAAGTATTCAACCAGAAAAACAACTAAACATACTAATTTTTCATTCCTGAGCTTAGTATAAATTATTATTTATATAAAAATGTCAGTACGTAACTATTATACATACTTATATTAAATCTATCTATATGTAAATTAGTTTACATTATAGCTTCAACACTTTCGCCGTCATATTTTGAACATATTTAAAGTAAAAAATTAAAAAGTAAATGCAATATTGAAATATATGAAAAAAAAATTTTTAAGAGCTGATTAAATTACTTTAATGCAAATTACAATTAATATAAAATATAGGTTTTATATCTAATTAATAAAGGCACTTTATTTTTCCACAGCCAACGGAAGCACGGAAGCCCAATGGAAAACAAATAAGTGATTCATGAGTTACATTGTTTAGAAAAGGCGATTGCTGTGCAAAGTAATTAGCTAATGTATTGTTTATGAGTATGTAGTTATCCAGAACTATGAGTTGGGTGTATTAACGGAGACTGCCGCTCGGCGTAAAGAACTCTGAAATGGCCAGCGTACCTCCGGGTACGCCAAGGTTCTGACAGGGAACGTAGCCCTGCTAGCGCTGGATAGCCATTACGTGGCCGGGCATCGATGTCGTGTCATATAACGTCCCCGCGACACCACTAGAAAGCGTTGGGTTTTAAGCCGGTACGAATCCGGCATAACCCCGCAGAGGCCCCTACACTGCCGGTATCCAAAATGTTAAAAAACTTTTTAACAAAAAATAAAACCGCCGAAAAAACTGAAAAGCATAAAATAATCTTATTTATTATTTTACCTAAGTAATTTTGAGTCGCCGCCGCGCATCACGTACGTAATTTTGTCTTACGTCTTTACGTAATTTTTGCTTGTTTATATTATATATATTATATATTTATATAATACTTTCAACTACATTTAATTTAATCCGCGATGATTCATTGGGAAAGCCAAAACACAAAAAAATATAAAACGAATTTAACCGCAAGTTGAAAAGTGTTACGCGAATTACAAGGTGTCTACGCTAGACCAATTAATAAAATGAGTCAGACTAAGACCGCATAGAATAAAAGAATATTTTTTAAATGTTAAAACTCGGCATACAGACTGACACTCGAATTGGTGGCAAGTGACTGCCATAGTAATAGCCTTTTACACTTCTGCTGTGAATTTTTGCTTTCAACTAGGTACGTTTACTTTACTAAATTATATAGCTGACAAAAGAGTTGTAAGAGTATAAGTGGTTCGGCGCATGCAATAATGCATGTAAGGTTAGCACCACACGTGACTCATGTGTGGTAAACACACGTTGAACGCTAAAAGTGTCGACTTTGCAGACGGTAAGTGATTAATTATTACGGTAAATATTGTAAGAATTTTTAAAGGAATGACTAACAAAGGTATTTGAATAAATTTTAAGGTCATTCGCAACGCTAAATAAAAATATTTAGAAAACATTGAAATTAACATCTAGCTAACCGCTTTCGGCTTTAATTTTTTGTTTATAAATAAACCTTCCATTAGTGAAAACATAATAGTGAAAACCGTATCAAAATTCGTTGTGTGGTTCACAAGTAGTTAGTGGAGGAACAGACAGACGCGGACAGTTTTGAAAAACTTATAGGAAACCTTATTGTTATATGTATTTTGAAAAACTTTATTGTTATATATAAGCCTTCTGTGAAAAATTATCTAACTAATGGTGAAAATCCCATCAAAGTCCGTTGTGTGCTTTAGAAGGAGTTAGCGGACAGATAGCGACTTCAAATTATACTATGTAGGCTAAGGTTATGCTAATTGCTTAAAAAAATATCCTAAACTGCAACTTTAATTATTTTAAAAATTAAATTAACACCTATTCTTATCTGACCGCAGTTAACGAGCAAAAAAAAACAAATGTAACGGATAAATAGTGTTATATTTTATTCACTAATGTTTTTCCGGTTAGTTAGTTTAAATACATAAATGTGCCATGGTTGAGGTCGAATTATAGAAAATACAATACTAATGACAAATACAAATGACGTCTTCGAAGACCTACTTGAGTCAACAAAATAAAAAAAATATAATGTATAAATACGCATTTAAACTTTCAAAAATATCTAATTCCAAGTTTCCTATAATTTACTTATAGGAATTTAATATAAGCCAGCCCCAAACGTTCGTTCTTCAGGGCTGAGTAAGTACATGTTTCTAGGAATTTATGATAGTCCTATTTTATTCTCTTACTAATTCTAAAGATTTTATTAATACATGGTTACTCGCTTTCGGCTTCACGGGGTGAATTTTTTATATACTCGTATAAGCTATAAACCTTCCAAGTCTATCCCTCTTGCCAGAAGTAAAAATTAGATTAAAATCGGTCTAGCTATTCTTTTATCAAAATTACATTACGAAATTACAAGAAAAATACATTACGAGAGTTTTTCGAAAATTACGCACAGCGATTGTTTTTTTTTTTTTAATATTAAACATTAATCATCATCATAATCGCAGCTTTACTTATAACGTCCACTGTTAGACATAGGCCCCCTTAGACATACTGGACATAGGTCTTATTTTCCAATAGCACCTGTGTCGTTTATTTGGATTTGTTAGTAATAAAATGACGTACATTTTTAGCGGTATGGTGGGACCTTCCCTGAGACTGAGTCACTTAAGAATCAACCTCAATAAGTGATTTCATTTAAGTTTCTTTTTAATAGAAATAGTATATTAGTAGAATAGTAGCACGTAGGCTGACATCCATTTGACAGTACTAATTTATTAATTAACATTATGCAACTAGATAAAACACAAGAAAACTATTTTTTTTAATAACTGAACTTAATTCTATATTTAAACCATCTATACAGTATGCCAGTATTTACTATTAGAAATACATAAGAATATGAAACCCATAATTCTATATCACTTCAACACTATATACTATATAATTATACGCAAAAGTCGGTGGGAATTCAAGTGCGCACCGGAACTGATATGATCCAAACTAATATTACCAATAAATGTGAAAGTAACTCTTTCTGCCTGTCTTCCTCTGTCTGTTTGTTACATACCCGCTACCAGGGATAAAAGTAATGTTCCCAAGAGATCATCTAAATATAGAAATCCAATGCCATGTTTGTTTATGTAAGGCATTTTATTGCTCATATATTTTGTCACTTGTATTTTTTTACTTTTCAACGCGGACGAAGTCGGGCCTACCCAGCTAGTAATCAATAAGAGACAACGTGAGGATAGTTCATCTTAAAATGCGCGACCTATAACGAGTTTCCTTGCTACCGCATTTATATTTCTTATCCTTTTATCTTTCAACTTATTTACTATTTCAATTCATTTATTATTTTATTAACAAAATTCCCTAACGTTTTGTGTAATTTAAACTAATAATTTAAATTGTGGTTTAAAGCGAAAAACACAAAAAAAAAGTATGAAATTTAATTTATTCAAATCGTGGGCAAACACCACGGGTGCTAACACCACTATGGGCGAACACCACGGACCCGTTGAAACAATCCCTTACTCGAACCCCTTGCTCTCACTCCCTGCTGAGGCACCGAAAGTACCTACGAGCCTACAGCTGAAGCTATTATTTCGTTGTGGTCACTAAGGACTATATCCAGTTTATGTCTGCAGACCGCAGTGTGCGGCACTAGAATTAACACTATGCTATTTTGTTATTACTAATAAAATAGCACAATGTAAACGCAAATGACTAATATTTCGTTCACTTCCGATTTTTTGTTTTAATAAAAATGAAAAAGTTTTGTTTAATCTGACTGAACTGTAATCAAAATAAGGTCACAATTAAATCTGACGCCTACTCATGAAAAAATTAATTCTAAATTTGACCCAGTTAGATATTTTACTAAAAAATAAATAAATATTTTTGATATGGACTAAAGTATCGATATTATCTACAACATACTATACCGTCTTTCGCATTTACGAATTTTATTCCTGAAATATCCAAAAATATATATTTTTATTTTTCTTTAATAATTTTGTTAGGTATATATATTTTTTAATTACCTATGAATTAAAATACATAGGTCATACATAGGAAATCCCTTTTTTCCTTCATACTTCATAACCTACATAGAATATTAGAAAATTACTAAGTGTGAGCTATATTTGATGCGGTCTATCATTATCGCAGGATGTCGACCGCGCCGCTCGGGTCGCCGCTCTGATTTATTGAAATTAATTGTGGCAAATTGCAATGCAAATGTAACTGGAATATATACACTATTGTTAAATAATATTAATATTATTATATTAATATTTCAAATGTAGGAAGGAAAGGAAATGTTATCTAATGTTAATTATACTTAAATATATCTTCTGAAAAAATTATTCTACAAATTCTAAATGTGTTCTAAGTAGAACATTACTTGTAGTGAAGAAGTAGAACACTTCTGTGGTAGAACTCTCTTTTTCTAGGTAATAGGTCTATTAGGTTTTGGTTCATATTTCGGACTAGCTGGTGCCCTCGACTTCGCCCGCATTGAACACCTGAGAAAATATCAAAATAAAATTATAATAAATTTAATAATGGAATTTTTATGTTCTATGTCACAATGAAATAAATAAGAGACATGCAATAGTTATCTCGTTAACGGTAAAGTTATTCTCAAAACAAATGCAAATTGTTCACTTATCCTAAATGGAGATCGACAAGTCACTTTGTACGCTTAGCCACACAATACTTAAATTTATTGTCTTTGATTTTATTAATTACCTATTCATACGGTCATAATATATCGGGCGACGTTGCACGACGACATTATAGTGTTCTCTATGTTAGTGTTCATATATGGTTTGTTATATTTAAATTAACAATTTAATTTAATTCAATTTATTATAAAAACGAAGTATTTAAAGCTAATAATCTGTATTGGTACTCTGTATGTATAATTATTATAGCGTTATACGAGGGGAGGTCAAAAAGTTCGCGGAATGGCAAGGAAAGAAAATGAAATTAAGCCCAAAATTATTTTTCCTATTATATATAGTCTCCCTTAACGCTAATGCATTTTTCCGATCTGTCAAATAACTTGTTTAAGCCATCTAAAAAAAATGTTTTGTCGAGGCCTTCAAAATAGACCGAAATCGCCGACTTCACTTTTTCATTGTTTGTAAACTTTTGTCCAGGAAGTTCTTTTTTCATTTTCTTGAACAAATAATAATCCGACGGGGCCAAATCTGGACTATAAGGCGGGTGGTGTAAAATTCCGAAACCACACTTGTGTATGGCAGCCATCGCAACATGACTCTTGTGAACTGGCGCGTTGTCGTGCAAAAGAACACACTTCGAGTCCATTTTTCCCTTGTTTTCTCTTTGATGTTACATACGATGTTTCTCTCGGGTTACATAAGTAACCCGATTTAGCTAAAACTTTTTATTTATAGTAAAGTTGAGTTACTAATTACTCCTAGGTATACGAAAAAATTCCTGTCTCTTTCTAACCCTTTCATTCCGCGAACTTTTTGACCCACCCTCGTAAGTGACTGTGGCCACCCACTACAAGTGTAACGTAAGCCTTCTTAGAAACCTTATAAATAAATTATATTAAAATATGTAATTTAAAAATCGCTTTGAATATTTTAATATTAAACTTTGCCTTCGTCTATATTTTTTCCTTTGTAATCATTTCAATAGAAAATATTTGCTAACATATTTGAGAATGAAAGTTCACGTGATACTAGTGACGTCACTGTTATGTAAACAGTCATGAAGTTTTTTTTTCTATTATGCCACAAATTGCTTACTTGTGGGAATAAATTTTTATTTATAGAAAATATAAATATTTTTTTAATAGAAATGAAACAGTTATGTGATCGATTGTACAGAGTGCAATCAGTCGGCTCGCACTCGTCATCGCGGGCGCGGCTGCCCCACTTCCGTCTGATGAATTAGGTGTTAAACTCGCCTTCCACTGTGACCCCAGACGGATTCTGAAAATCTATATTCTTTATTCTGCTCTCATAATGGGTGCTACATAGATAAACGATTGGTCTCGCTGCACTCTTCTAGATACGGCCCTACCTAAAAGCAATAGCTCCGTGAACGTGGCAACTTTTTATATTGTAGTGTGTGTCACTATTTTTCACTTTTTACACAGTTTAATTATATTTTTACACAGTTTCACTATGCAAATTGGCATTTTATTATGCACAAAATTTAATAAAACATTCGGCATCTGTTTGCATGTTGAATCTGTTTGCAGTGTGACTAGCTCGGGTACGCCGAATTCGGCTTAGTATTTGTTGCCGCATTTGTCAAATACGGCGGCTCCATCTAGTAGAGCGCAGCGGGTGGGACCAATCAAATATCTTTGGGGTGTTAATTTATGATTGCAAAGCTCAGTGCGTACTTTAATTTAATTTTTATTTTTTTGGGTACTTTTTAAAACGGTATTCAGTTTTATGGGTAAGTCTACATGATGTGCATGCAATAAAATATATTATTAATGACAAATTTATTGAATAAATGACAAATTTATTGAATAATATATTGAAGAAATAAATTTCTATAATAATTCAAAACATAATGAAAACCACCGAAAAATGCTGCCACCTACTGACTCATTGACTCGCTGAACAACATTTGACCAGGTAACGGTATGTAGAGCCATCTAGGTCAAGTACTCAGAAATTAGCGAATACGTACGCGACCTGAACACAATTATTCATCATCTGCCCGTCTGTTGGTGAATGGTAAATAAACATAATACGTATTGTCTGTGATAACTTTACCACTACTCTATGCACACTTGTGACTGGCCGTTTTGTGGTTAGCCACTTCGCCATTTATTTGTTTTTTTTTTTTGCGAATTAGTTTAAACAAACGTATGTACGTGCGTGTTTGAAACCATCATAAGTTAACGGATTCTATGTTTAATATGGAAATCTTTATTCAAATCTCAATTACACATTCCACGGAGAATCCTGGGAACTTTTACTCTAGGCAAGTTTTTTTCTTGTATTGTCATATCAGCCTAGTCCCCAGTCAAATTCATTTTAATACGTTAACGCTAATAGAACATAAAAAATGTTTAGGAATGACAAGACAAGTGGTCTTACCTAGATGTCTCTTTACCTATATGTCCAATGAAAATTAAATAATGTATATTATACCTAATTATGCAAAAATATTAATTTACTCATTACAACGTGTTATACTATATCACGTATACATTTTCATACTCAATTTAGAGAAGTTTCAAGATCCCAGTCAGTGCCTACCTTTCTGAGTAAATATAGCTTTATCTCCGTTTGAAACTCTCTCCACACTAACTGTTTCCGCATTGCACATGTAATTAATTGTTACAAAACGACTCTATCTGATCAGAAAACATATGGCATCGTGATCTGAAGAGTCGCGGTGCATTCGTGGGTCGTGGGTCAGAGTCACGTTGTTGGCGCCTCTGAGGCACGTACGACGCCATATAAGAAGGCCACTGCCAAACGCAGCTCGCTTCCTGCTAATGACACTGCAGCACACCGTGTCACGCACGAACTACATTACTATTCAGAACATATTGGGCATTGGGTATTGCATAAGTTATTTTGTAAGTTCGCACGCTGACCGTTGTAGGAAAACGCGGAACACATAATTTATTGGTGAGATGCGACGTAACTTTTTACAATTAAGGACATTTTTTATTGAAATCTCATAATAGTTTAAAGTGTCATAATCCTTCCTACTTCCTACTAATATTATAAATGTGAAAATTTTGCCTAAAAATGTCACAGGGATAAATATATCAGGCATCCCGACTTAGACTGTACTTATAAGAATATTTTCCTGAAAAAGGAACACCAGCTAGGACTTTATAACAGCTAACAGTTCTTAATTAGTATCTAAATAGAGCCAAAATGTACTAGAACGAATATATTAATAAGTTTTTTTTTGTTTACAAATTTTACAATGGTTTCAACAAACACTTAATTTTCGTTGTATAATATATTATGTATATTTACATAGATATAAATCGCTAAATGTGTTGCAAAGCTTGAGAACGTCTAGACCAATTCGGCATTTTTTTCAAATATTCTTTGAAAAAGGTACTTAAGTATGAAGAAAAAAACTGAAAAAATTGCTCAGTATAACTTTTTTCTTTTTCTAATTTACTATTTTACAATTCAAAAATTTCAATCAAAATTAAATGTTGACATAAAACACATTTTATTTAAAATTTTAATTAAATGTTGACATAAACATATTTACAGAACGACGCCTGTCGGGCCAGCTAGTTAATAATAATATTATAGATTAGATTATAAGACACGATGATGAATTTTATTGAAAGGAATTTTTTATCGCATAGTACTTACGTTAATGACAGCTCATATTTTATTTAAGGTGAAACACCTTTCTTTATATAGGAGCAATTTGAGGAGCAATTATGAATATATAATACTATTTCTTTGTACCTTTCGATTATGGGACTGTCAACCGTAAAGTCCTAGAATCGTTGATCCTTTTATTACTAATGAAGATTTACAAATATACCTATGTATAATACATTTATGAACATACTAGCTGTTACCCGCGACTTCGCTCGCGTTGACAAATGTAAAAAGGTGTGTATGTCAGCTCCGACGCACGATTGGAGTTTACTCCTTACGAACGATAAATAAATAATTTAATAAATATAATTAAAACATTGAAGCATAATCTGTAGTAGCCTGTAACGCGTAACGTGTGACATGTGGCATTTAATTTTATTCCCATAAATTTTCATACCCAGGCTTATATATTAGCCTCGTTGTCGCTGTGACAACGGTGAAAAGTATCTAGCTAGACTAGATATTACAAAAAAGCCTGCTACTGTTTCCAAAAAAGAGGAAAAAAGTAGTACCTATGTCCTATATACATCCCGACTAGTAGTCGACACTATTTTACAATGTAGCCTGCTCAATGCTCATATTTACCTAATAACTCTTTTTTATACCTTAAGTAGTAGAATATTTTTACTGTCCCTTAAGTCGATGATTTATCATAATAAATGGTATCCTATGATCACATTTTCCAATTGTTAAAAGGGATGTGACTGTTATTATTACAAGAATTACATATTATGACAAGTGACCTTAAGCTGTTTGATAAAAAATGTGAAAAAATTAGTGTTTATTCCGGAACAGGAAAAGATAAAACCTAAACTAAACAATCCCGCGCTAAAGGAAGTACAAAATTTATTGGACAAATGACATCACATTATTGATATCGAATTGTCTTCTGTGGAAACCATTTGCGTACACAAAATTGCAACATAATGAATCACATATGCACAGTTTCAGGCTGTTGGGTGGTCATACGGTTTTCAGGGAAGTAAATGTTATTTTAATTTTTCTTAATTTAACTACTAATTACTTATTTTATTTACTTAAGTATAAAAACATAATTTGCCGTTGGTAGCGGGGGCCCATACATTTTTTCAGTTATAATTTTTTTTTTACTTTCTTCTAGAATTCTTAACACTTTCAAATTCCAAATTTGTTCTATAGAAGTATAACTCTATCTATAGATATGTATATTTGGGTTAGCAGATAAAACAACGATGATTACCATTATGGACTTGAAGCATACGATTCACTCTAAATGTATAATATAAATTTTAGATTAATTTTTAAGATATGTTGTAGACAGACAGACCAATATAATATCGAGATATTTTTAAGATATTTAGTACATAGAAGAAGAAATGCATTAACAGACGCTCGAAGTAAGTACTGCCATTCTAGAAACAAGTAGACATTTGGAGTCTAGACACTTTACCATTCTCTTTATAATGTTGAAAGGAACAATATAAGTATACATATGTATATGTTAAGACATATTAAAATTTTGTACAGCCTCTTCGCTCTGAGAAACTTTTTGTGTACGAAAAAACCCATTGTTACGAAATTCTTTTGTGAACCAGTCTGTTTTGGCTTTTACTCGTAAAGTGTTAATTGCATGCACTTGAAAATCGAACCGCTTTGGGCCCAATTTATACCCTTCTAATTCAAAAACACGAGCCACGAAACAAAGGCGGCCACGCAGAACCGAATTTTTTTTTAATCAAACGAATTGCTTCTTGTACGCACTTCATTGTGCGTCGACAATAATAACCCACAAAGCAGTACGCACGTGTGTGTGTGCGTTTGTGCGTATACGAGGGCACACACAAAGAGAGACAGCGCATGCACTAAAGTTCACTGCTGTAGTCAGTTCCGTTCACCCGGAGTGTCCGAAGTTGTAGTTAGTAGAACGCGCGTGGTCGCGGTGTACGCGTGCCGACTCTAGTGCCGAGCGTTCCGCTCATGGACACTGCTGTTTGTTATCGTTTACGAAACATCCGAACTTAATCGAGCTTTTTAGAAACAGTGCGTCCGTATAAATATTTAAACCGATACAGTTCATTACCACTCCACGTGGCCGGTGTTGTTTTTTTTCTTTCGTATTGATTTCCAGTGAGCAATAGTTGGTTGACTGAAACATTTTCTGAGTTAATTTCGACATAGTCTCTCAGTGCGATTTCTGAAAAGTTGTTTGTAGTGCTTTCAGTGTGCGCCGCGTAAACGTTCGCTGTCTCCCTCTTTTGTGCTTTAACTGAGTGAAAAGTCAGACTCCTTGGGGAGTGTTGTTTTGTTTTCAATTTTCCTCGGCTGCGATTTTCTTTCACGGATTTAGGGGAAATGTAAGTCTCCCTTTTATATTATGTACATACTAACATTTAGAATCAACAATATTCATCTCACAATGTAATCTTTTCAATATTATTAGTCATCATGATTCGTCTCTATATTCTTATTGCAATTATTATTATATTTAAGTATATATATTTAGACGCTAAAGATTCTGAACTCGTTACAAACATATACAATTACTTTATTTGGACAGTTAAATATCTTATTATTTATAACTCCAAAATTCTTAATATCTTTGCAACACTGCTTGCTTGCTGTAGGTTCATACAGTTCACAAACATCTGGAAGATCAATTAACATTGATATGTGTAATTCTCCATCGACTTTAGTAAAGTTTTAACAGGTCCCGCAAAATAAGCTCAAACTCAATATTAAAAATTTTATAAATTCGGTGCACATCATTTTAATTCTATTATTCTATGTGCATATTCAATTTCAATACATTCATGAATGATAGCAGTAGTTGTCAAATTAGCATGCTGTCTTAAACAAGGCTATCACCAAACTTTTAGAGAAGACCACCATATAATTATAATATTTATGTAGTATCTGTGATGTTGTCTCTCGATGAGCGAGTAAGTGAGCCAATTCCTCTATTTCTACCAAGTATTTTTCTTCTATCTTGCCAGGCTTGACTTCGCAACCTGATGTAGCTTGTGTCCTTACCTTAAATATGTGGGTAACCTATCCACCATTTAGCCCATCCAAAATTGATTAAGAGGATAATCAGCCTTCCTGCCACTCCTTAAATAATATACAAAAAAATGTATTTTCATTCTCTTCTCAGCATTTTCAAATTTCACTTTATTCGTTATCATTATCATAAATTTGTAGATCACCCTTGTCTAACGAAACAGAATCACAATAATATGTCGAACTTAGTTCAGTATTAGTAATATGATTTATTTGTAGTTGGGTGTCGGTCATGTCATGTGGATGCTTAATTGAACCGGCGGCGTCCGTATATAAATAGCCCCACTTAGTTGTTTGTAGTACTTTCGTCTTGCTTGCACCAAATGTTAAATTTGTTCTTCTATCATATGTGTGTTTTAAAATTTGTAGAAGTTCTCCATTCTTATTTATTTATTCAATAATTTGCACAACGTACACATGTTGCTCATCTATATCTATATCTATATCTATATCTATATCTATATCTATATCTATATCTATATCTATATCTATATCTATATCTATATCTATATCTATATCTATATCTATATCTATATCTATATCTATATCTATATCTATATCTATATCTATATCTATATCTATATCTATATCTATATCTATATCTATATCTATATCTATATCTATATCTATATCTATATCTATATCTATATCTATATCTATATCTATATCTAAATCTATCTAAAATATAGATAAAAAGTAGAATGTACACACCCCGTCTGGGTACAAACACAGCATCAATATTAAAGTCACTTCTTCGCACAATTCGTACGAAACCACTACGGTACTAAACCCTAAATCTGAATTAGGTTTGTCCTATTTCTATAGGCTAACTACTTTAATATTAGTGAAGATACATTTGTCACCATAAATTAAATACTTATATTGTATTTATTTATTTATTTTTATTTATTTATATATTATGGATAGCCAACGTAATAAATGTACTTATAAAATTCAAAACAAATTGCATACTTAACAGAGTTCAGCTTGCACAAATCACATTTACAGGCTACCACTACAGCATGCTTAATCATTAAATAGAAAAAAAAATATTGACAATTATATTTTTAGTTTTATTTCAATTTACAAGTGGTATTACACAATCAATCTATTGAGTAATTGTAAAAAATGTAGACTTGCTCTTACAAGAACACAATATTATGGGGCCCTACTTAACCTTGAAGAAGTTTTTTTTTAAATAGTCCTCCTTTCTAAGTTAAAGTAGATACAAGTATTTTAGGAATGTTTTTTAGGAAACAATGAGTGTTCTTGTTTCCACACATTGAAACTTATCTCGTCTTGTGCATCTATAATAAACGTTGATTTATGTAACAAGTGGGTGTTATCTGAGGCGAACACATAAATACTGTTATCAAAAGACATTGTTTCATGTCAAAGTTGTATTTTGTCATCGACTTGATAGGGCTTTTGTTATCAATAGATTTCCTGTTCGCATTGAGCGATTTTCTTACAATTTCTAAAGAGGTTTTTAAGCGAAAGTTTTCAAAAGAGATTTTTAACATTACAAAAACAATATAACACAAACACACACTAACAACTAACAAATATTAATAAAAATAAACCAATGTAAAAAGATGCAAGGCTCAGTTAATAAGATGCATGGTTTTTCATTTCGTGTTGCCAGCTCTTATCAGATAATATTCATAATGTTTATCTTTGTTTTGTTGCAGAAATCGCTTGGATATCTTGTGCATACAAGAATATAACAAGTAGAGAACAAACAGGCGTGCCGCCCACGTAGCACGATAACATAGCATCCCGTCCACAGAGAAATTAATCTGGCACACGGTAACAGGAAGCATGCCGATAAAGAACGTTTACTGTACACCACAGACAGTATAGATGAGGGGATCGCTCGCCGCAGACACACTAATATGCTTAGCTGACACCTGCTCGAGATTTTACAAACTTGCCATTATGTCGTCCACCGCGGCAACTAGCTACCAAACGCGAGGTGCAGCATATTATCAAAATTCAAATTCAACAAACACACCAAAAATTATAACAGATAAGAACGATACAATCAAGTCGACCCAACTAAACATTAAAAAAGGTCACAATCCAAGCCTTGTAGATTTTAATATAAGAACTATGACAAATCATAATAATCATTCCAATGATAATTTAGATGAAAGCCTGGAACTGATCGAATTAAGTAGAATAATAAAAACGGCAGAATGCGAATGCCAACATCATATCGAGCATCGATATTCTCGCACATGTGAAGGAATTGAATGCGAATTGCATAAGAAGGGAGACGTATACGGAAAAGAATTGATTATAGGAACGAGGGTGGAGGTTGACGAATATGGTGTTCCAAGGAGAGCCGCTGATTTAAAATTTAAATCCATGCGGGATGCGCAGGAGTGGACGGAAGCGTTCGGGAGGACAATGGGTGTACGCATACGTTCTGTCGTCGTGATGTGTCTGTTTCTTACTATGTTGACGACTTGTGCGGCGGCGCCATCGAGGTCACACCCAAGAACTACACGAAGTGCTACAGAGAAATCTGTGGTGAGTTACCTTCACTTATTCTTATTCCCTTTAAACATTACCTACCGTATAACCAAAATTATTTAAAACAGAAGTCTGGCTTCTTGAATACACGAAGCCGCGGGGAGTTTGACAAAAAAAAAAGATTATTTTTCAACAATGGGGAACATAACGCTCCGATTCATGCATACTAAGTAGTCGTACAGTTGGCTCGGCTGCCGTTTACGACTTGTAAACTTTAGTTCTCGTTGTCTGAGCTTCGCACAGGAAACTGGTTGATTATTACACCGGTATTGTTTTGCTTATCTAAAACCTGAATCTGTGATTTACCATACATTGCCATCTCCCAAGTTCAGGGCCTGAGTGAATCCAATTTATTAACGAGAGATAAACAGTTTACGTCGCCAAGCACGCTCTGTTTATAATTACATCTGAAATGTTCTCAATAAACGTCTTCCTTTGATTCCGTAAAAGGCGCCGTTATCTGCTCACAGATTAACGACCACTTAAGGCGTATTTCCACCGAGTGCAAGTAATATAGGGACAAAAAGCTGGCGTGTCGTATTAGATTACTGGCAGTGACAGACGGACAGAGCGTTGTGAGGAGATTAATGGGCTAAGTGACGAGTAGGAGGCGTTCCTTTAGCGTCCTTCACTCGGCAAGTAGGGAAGACATCTAGACTCATTTATATCTTGGACCGTCCCAAATCGTGAAAAATCTGACAAATTGTCAGGAGGACGGACGGCAATGGCTACCATTCATTATTGCTAGGGAAGGATTTAAAACCTGTCAAATTAACTCTGATGTTCTGTGGGAGATAGTAATAATAATAGGTACTGTTTTAATGATTTTAATGGTGTATGACACGTACAAAAATTTAGTCAGTACAACTTAGTTTATTTATTTTACGATTTAATTTATTGTTTTACTTAGGTTTTGCAACGATTTGATGGGCTGCATGCTTGAATTTGCATTTTTTCCACATAATGGTAAGACCGTCATCTCTTAACGCAAGCAACGCCATAGGTGCTACAAGTACGCTGTCGATCTTAATAGAATAGAAGAGAAGGAATGGATTCCCCTAATAAACAACACTAACACAAAAACAAACACGATGTTATTTCAAATAGATCTTGGTAAGGGGGTGAATGCTGCCCTCAGACAGGTTTCCAAATTTTTTACTGTGAAACGCAGTATTCTTTGCCACTGTTAATTCCAAATCTGCAAAAATAAAAATCAAATGCATTCGCCGATGTGTATGTAACTGGATTGATTGTAAATTTCTTATGTATTAAAATGAAAACACCATTAAACCTTATAGAGGAACCGTTAAGATAAATTAAATCAGATTTGAACTCGGTTTAATTAGAGAATAAACATGGCATGACCACGGTGGTTAGCGGCTTCCTGTGCTCGCGCAAGTAGGTCGTGTTTGTGTTAAACTTGGGTTATGTAAGTGATAACTGGTCCAATGCAGAGTTGCTTTGCATTATTCAGTTCTTAATCATTTTTATTAATCATTTCAAGTACCTACAGTACTTACAGCTGCTATTTTTGAAGAGAATGTTATAATATTTGCATATGTCGACTTTAACTTTCATTCATGCTAAGGGTCCTTGACCATAAATCTTCATTTAATGGTGGGTTTCTTCTACTAAGTATATATTTTTTAGAGTTCACAAGTATCACTACCAGTTGGCTGAGATAAAATATGGTGTTTAATAACGGGTGTTCAACAAAAGTTGTGCAATCCTGACACGTTTATGTAGTTGGTTTAAATTTTATTGGTGTTGTGGGAGGTGTGCAGGATATTGCAGCCTTTCCAAGTGATTGAAATATTAACTTCGATATATAGAGGAGCAGTTTTATATTTGTACGTTTTTACCTATATGTCACTGAGTTTCTCCTAAACAGATGGACCGCTTTTGACAAAAAAAAGACGGTCCTTGGGTGATTTACATTCATATTTGGACTATGGCGATCAGATTACCGACATATTATATCTATAGGTATACTTAAATAAAAATTAATAGTAAATCGCTAAATATTTTAGATGAAATTAAGCTTATAATCTTAAATATAATATCATAAAAATCTTTATTGTTGTGGCGGATTTTTTTGTTGCGAAATTCACACTTCCTGCGCCATCTTCTACTAGTACTGCAAAAATGAAAACATGCCTAAAAATTACTTACTCTAAGATATTGTATAACCATCGACCACAATTTTAATTATACTCGTAGTTAAAAAAATCTTGCTTTTTTGTCATTACTTCATGAACATTTTGTCTCTCAATAGATGCTTCACGGTCACGTAGGTAACAAAGTTTGCATACGTTTCTTCCATTGCACGTGCATTTATTAACATTCTTATTAATTATTTAACAAAGTACTTCACTACATTTAATTAGGTAATTTAATTACTAATGTAATTTACATTGTGTGGAAGTGAAATAGTCACCGTTTCCTTTTTAAGATTTTCTTTGTCTTTTTGTTTTTGCTATTACATCAAGCTTATGATGAATGTAAAAAGTCTTATGTTGAAAATTAAGCTTAACATAAGTAGTTACCTCATTTACGATGGGAAACAGTGTAAGGAGAGTGTTAGGAAATAAAAAAAAACCACGTAAAGAGAGTGAATTTAAATGAAATTTTGTATTTTAATTAACAAGAAACAGTTAACGAGATTGGAAAATCAGAAACAGAGTTGTTGAATTATACTAAAGAACAACTATATTAACAGAAACTGGCACACATCTTGATAACCAAGAAATCAGCAATATATATATAGAATTGGCAAGTATATTACAATTACAAGTGGAAGAAGAAAGGAAAAAGAAGGAAACTTAGCGTTCTTAAAGTATGATAGACTTATAGTAAAGAAACCAACAAACCATACCAGAGACAAAAGGAAAAGGGAAGATTCAAGCTCGCCTAACTTATTAACTCAGAAAAAAATTACACAAAAGACAACACAACACCTCCACTTCTCAAGGGCGCAGGCTAAAGAAATTATTAAACCGAATATACTGAACTACGTTAACCGAAATAGATCAGCTTCAATATCTGAAACCTCAAAAAACTTAACGACAACCGGCAACCAAAACCGAATAAAAAAACATACCACAACTTTATTAAAATTAACTACTAAATATTACACCCCAAGCCGGTTGACCAATATCTGTCACTATCTAACTTTAATTGAAGCATTTAAATTATTTACATGTGTAGTAATTACGTGATTTTTTTTAAAGTTATTTATGTAAAAGTCTTTGTTTTTTTTTCTTCCGCTATTCACGTGTTTCTTATTCGCACACGATATTTCAAATTTCCATGAACTTTTGATTTCACTAATACACATGCACAGAGTCATCATAAATAAATCATCATGTTAAAGTTATATAAACATCAGAAATGTGCTCATATTAAAACTTGCAAGTGTAAGTTGAAATTTTAACTTTTCAATGTGAAATAAGAGCACGATTGTATGTAGGTATGTAAAAAGTATCTTCCTCTAACCGCTATGTACAGTCGGACGCATAAGTCGATTAACAAATTCAAAAGTGCAAAACAACTGAACACTCAATGCACCATAAGTCATTGTCAGGATTAGAGAACAAAATAAACTTCACGTATAAACGATCGTAAAAAGCTTCAGTAAGTAAGTATGTAAGTAAGCGCCTCTTTCACCAACGTCAAGTAGGCACTTAAAGAAACCTGTCACCGGGAATAATTTAATAATAACGTCCTAACGTTAAATAGAAAATAATAATAAAAAAAAATCGCCTATCGAATGATGCAGTAAACCGAATGCACAATTCAATAAAACAGAAAATGATTTCTAAAAGTAACTAATCAACACTTTACTTGTAGTTAGTGAAAGAGGCGCTTACTTAGTAATGAGTGTTCAGTTGTTTTGCACTTTTGAATGTGTTAATCGACTTATGCGGCCGACTGTACATCCGCATGTCTGTGACACGTATTCCTAAAACAAAGGGCTGTCTGTGTCTGGATAGTCTGATGCCGTGTAGGTATATCCAGCAAGTGATGTGCATTGTCTACCTCCACCCGTCTGGAGACCACTTAACGCTACCATGTTTTATGCAAGCCTTTATCCTTTATAAGTACCTACCATGCATAAATCATGGTATAAAACAACCGTAAAATAATAAAGCTCATTCCTAGTTACATATATAATATATGAATACTAGCTGGCGCCTGCGACTTCGTCTGCGTTAAAAGTAAGGGATGTGTAGCGCCTGATTAAATGTGTAAAGCAATATATAATCAATGAGATAAAAAAACTTGTCAATTCAGAAAAAAAAGGTTAGTTAAGTATAGTTATTAAATACTAGTAGGCGTTAAAATTTTTAATTTATATACAAAAGCTAATCAAAATGCATTTAAATATCTTTTATCTTTTTATCTTTTTATCTTGTCTTAATCTTTATTGTATTATGCAGAATGTTTAGATATATTTTTTTTGTAAATTGTCAGTACGCAGGTACTGTGATTTGCTGTCTGTCTGTGTGTTTTCACGCCTCAACTACACAACTCTACCTATTATTATGAAAATTTGCATTACACATTGAGAGGCAGGGATACATGAAAGGATATAGGGGTCATACCAACACAAGGTAAACGCAATGAAGATTTCAAGTGTTATATTGCTTACTAGCAGTTGCGGCGACAGTGGCGCCATCAAAAGCCGAAGTCATTATTTACATATTGTTAATTATTTTGTCTGTTCGACATGTGGTAACCCACATTACTATATTTAGTGAGACACTTTTGATGGAATGAGTACCTACTACAGTCTAACACGGAACATGTGTTCGTTTTCACTTGGACATGCCTAAAAAATTATTATTCGTAATATTATATGAAAATATTTAGGAAGGTGCAGATTGTGTTTTAATTTTTTGAAGTTTTAAGTATATTGATTTTTTTTTATTACTTTTTTATTAAGTTTTTACAAAACATTTGTCGTCGTCAAAACTATAAGCTACTATATCTGGTGGCCACGACTTCGTCCGCGTTCGCAGGCTATAGAGAACGCGGACGAAGTTGCGGGCACCAGCTAGTTGTATATATAGATTTACTATCAATCTGAATCAAACCTGAACTGAAAATATTTAAAATTTCACAATTATATAAATCATCCATTTTATAGACATAAAATTTATGCCAGTCAGTCAATCTGAATTTATTATATTATTAAATTTATTAAATACTAGTTGGTGCCTGCAACTGAAATAGCGTTGAAAAAGAAATAAAGTAGCCTATCCTGTGTCCTGTACGTCTAAATGTTTACCTACCAAGTTTCATGAAAATCAAGTGAAAATCAGTTAATTCGTTTAAGAGTTATGGAGGAACATACCATACATACAATACCTACACTTACAGATTTATTATTAGTATTGATTGATGTAGTATAAAATATAAATATAATTTTAAAAAATATGAATAAAAAGTTTGGATTTAAAAAAGAAGGAAGTTAACCTAACTACAATCGCCCAACGTGGGGCTCGAACCCACGACCCTGAGATTAAGAGTCTCATGCTCTACCGACTGAGCTAGCCGGGCTTATGTTCTCGTTGTTAAAACTTTGCTAATGTTTCCATGAAACATAGTTTGTGATGCTGTGTGAACGACGTGCTGTGTTATTATTTAATTTATATGACCTGCTGGATACAATTGTGTCTATATTTAACATTTACTACTCCTTTTCTTGCATAGCTTTTCGAAACCCTAACTCACACATCGAAACACAACAGCTGCTGTTTCACTGTGATCTTCTGTAAGGTGGTGGTTGTTGTCACCAAGCTGGTTGCCCTGCTGCTACTACTGCTTGCTACTAGCTTACAACTTGCTAATGTATCGAACAATTTAATTGAGTGTCGATTTTCAAATTAGATTATATTCACTTTAGTATTGTCATGCTGGTAACATTAATTGGGAGTTCAACGTCATTGACCCAATTGTTCTGATTATGCCTATCTACTACTGTTTCATTTAATTGTACGCAGATATCTAGCGAAGCAATGACATCCTGCAAGCTGCGCCATCATTAATTATATTTTGTTGCTATTTGTACATTACAATCTGAATCTCAGTTGGATTTTTTTAAATACATACTTTATTGATATCTAGATGTTGGCGCCTTTTTTTCCTTTTTCTTAACTGTTAAAACATTTATTAAATCTTTATTGCTAATATAATATGTTTTGTCAACATTGTTTTTATTTTAGAAGATCCTTCGGGAGCATCATGATAACATAACAAATTGTACCTACTTTTTTGTTTAATATTTGTGTTAAATAAAACCCCTTGGTTCTGTGACCCTTCTTTGACCCATAGAAAATATCTTTCACCCAATGGTGTAAACAAGAATTATTTTTAATTTTTAAGGCTAATATAGTAGAATGATAACACTAAAAACCACTGAGATTTAATCTTACCGTTTTCCGTAGGTATTATTCCGTACATTTCCGCAAAGGTTGACGAATGGACTTATGTAACATATTTTTAGCACTCCTTCTGTCAGGGTGGGCTCTCAATGAAAATGCAGGTGTAAACTTCTCAACTCAATGTATATTTTCACTTCTTCCATTCCTTACATTAATTGTCGTACATTGTACTTTTATCGCACTCTGGTCTCTCAATTCATATATCCTTTTTCCACCAACTCGATCCGTCGTCGGCCACGTCCGGGAAGCAAGAGAGCGACCTCTCGCCGCCGGATTGCCATCCTTCTCCAAACCCACTGTCTTGTTCGCGCAAAACCATAGAGCAAAGAAACAGTTTTGGACTTGGAATATATTAATTGAGGACCATCTAATTAAAACATTGTTGGTAAAAATAAATGAACCTAACAATCGACCGTCCTGACATCGTGTGCGTCCCTGTACACGACAACAGGTGGTAACCTAACAATCGGTTATCTTGGCTAATAGTTTCAACTAGGTACAGTCATCTGGCACACATTAGTTGATAAAACATTTATCTTCGTCAACATTCTTTACAAACTACCACCGGTTCGGAAAGCTGTTTCTAGGGGGAAGAACTCGGCAAGAAACCCCCTAGTTGCTCTTTTCATAAATAAATTACAAAGTAATACGTAACAATACATAGTAATCTACATAACACAATAATCAACTATATTTGACTCCAAGGACAGTCATCATTTATATAATCTAATATCCTATAATAACCCTATTTGCACAGGGTTTTCTTAATATAAACTTTAAATTTATTTATAGATAATTGTTGTATATTAGCTGGAAGCCTGTTGTAGAAGCGCACACATTGTCCCATGAAAGAGTTGCTAACCCTATGGAGACGAGTTTTATTCGGTTGAAGCCTATGCTTGTCACAAACCAGTCACAGATTAGTATTGCATAACGTTGACATTTTGATTGAAATTCCGACAATGATTAGTTTTTAGGACAGTTTCTACTAAGAGGAATTGTCTATACTACATCTTAATAGTAAATTATCGTGAATTAGTATGGGACAACATATACGTTTCTATTGAAATTCTAAAATTGATTAAGCTTTATGACAGTTTCTACTAGCAAGAATTATCCATAACACTTCTTAATAGCCAAGTAGACTATTTGTGAAATATTATTCTAATAAATATTATTTACGTTTCAATTGAAGTTCTAAAAATAATAATTAAGCTTTATGACAATATTTGCTAGAACGAACTATCCATAACACATCTTAATAATAAAGTATTCAAGAATAGTTATTTTGACTTAGTAGTATTAACATTTACGTTTCGATTGAAATTCTAAAAATGATTAGCTTTAAGACAATCTCTACCAGAAAGAATTATCTATAACACGTCTGAATAATAAGTAGGTATGAGTTAACATTTACGTTGCGGTTGAAGTTCTAAAAATGATTAAGCTTTAAGATAATCTCTATACTAGAAATAATTATCTATAATACATCTTAGCAATAAAGCAAACACAAAACAATTACATATTGTCGAGTTAGTATGAAATAACATAATACGTTTCGACTGAAATTCTAGAAATGATTAAGCTTTAAGACAATCTCTACTAGAAAGAATTATCCATAATAAATCTTAGCAATCAAGTAGACACAAAAATAGTTGTTTTAGCTATCATGATTAACTTTTGAATATTTAGAAAAATGAGTCAGTTTCCTTGGTATATCAAAACCATATTCGTAGTTATATCTTATTATTATTATTCGTTAATCGTTAAAGAGATAGTATTCGTTACATGAGCGCAAATCACGACCAATCAATTATAATATTAATACACTCTTATTCGAATTTGGCAAGTATTCCGAACGATCGATTTAAGAGGGAAGAATAGCACGTACTCGTCCTTACGAAAGAGAAAAAGTTTTTCCAATCTCCATGACCTTTTTTTTTGTTATTGTTTTAAAAGGCTAAATTTATAGGTTTTCCTTTTTTTTTTTTTTAAATTTTCAATAGATTCAAACTTATTTAACTTCAAATAACTTAATTTTTGTGATTAATACTTTGTCGAATTAAAACCGTTTGTTTTATGAAACCTATAAACCTAGAATATATTATGCTTAAACGATCGACATGAAAATCAAAGTGATTTGTTATGATTTAGTTAATGGAAACTGTTTTCTCTCGAAATGGAATTTCATCAAAAAGTACCTATTGTCTGTCGCAAGCTGCAGCGCTATTTCGTTAGGATCGCAAAGCTATACTTTCCTCTTAATCGGAACACGTTATCTTCCCTGATCGATCGATTAATCAAGGTGCCTCCTGAACGATCGATCGAGGCCTATGGCGACCACGAGAGCCGATCGATTCACTCATTTAGATACTAGTCGCGCCGTTTCTGGAGCCGATCGTTTAGTGCTCGCGTTTCTCTCTCTGAGACAACGTTTATTGCTCTATGGGGACTAATTTGATTCGGTACAGCTCCACACAGGACAATCATACTTTTCAATAATTTTACCGTTGTCAGACCCAAAACTTTTATCGACATCACCCCTTTACACATCCATGCGGTGTGGCCTTATGAAGGAGAACATCGTTTACTTCGTGAGTTATAAAAACAAGCTCCCCGTCCTTTGATAAAGGATTATTAGTTAGATTCAGAGTCTCGAACGAAATTATTACTCGAACCTTCATTAAACCAATTTATGTTTTAATCAAAACATTGCTGTTGTTCGCTCGATATATCGGAACTAGAGTAACACTAAGGTAGAACGATAAGCTAACTATAAGATACGCAACTATAAGGCGTGCTACATACGACCACGACTTTTCTTTACAAAAGCGTTCGTTCAACTATTTGATCCCCTTTTGGTGTTATGTCAACGAATAAAACTGAATGAAGCACCTTTTGGCAGCGTCACAGAGCACTTTTACTATACGTTCTGTCTTGGTCGATCAACTTCAGTCAACATGAACAGGAATACTTCTTAATGAACATGAATAGTCGGGAAATGTGGAACAGCTACTACTAGCACGTGCAAAACCTCTAACGGGCTTCACAAAGGGTTCAAGGTGGTCTAAGTGAATAGTACGAAATAGGATTTTCCCGCTCTTGCGACAGCGGCGGCAGTCCTTTGCGATTAAATTCATATTGCCTATTCGGCGTAACGAAAGAGGGTCCCCGTGAGTACTTTAAATATCAAGGATTATAAAGCTTGACTGTTCAGAGAGTTGTGCTAGTTCATATGCGATGATGAGCATTGTGGAGACTAGTGACTAGTGATGTAACGAATTTCAATCCTTAGATATTCGCGAATGCGAATGCGAATATCTGCTGTCGATATTCGCGAATGCGAATATGAATATTGACTTTTGTATTTGGCGCCATTTGTCTATGGCTTTATTTTAACAGCTTAGTGTGCGCGCGAGTTGCATGCACGCACACATTAATTTGTAATTAATTGATTCAGTATCATAGATTCAATAGAAGATTATTATGACTTCAAATAGTTGTTCAACTGTAAATAGATAAACTATTCACTGTACCTAAACAACAAACGAAAACCAAATTTACAGTGTTATAATTGCAAGACTGTTTAAATTAGAAGATAAAATTTTGAAATAAATATATAAAAAGTTGATACTTATTTCTCTATTTAATTTTTTTCTCTTGTTGTAATTGGTAATCTTATTTATTTTTAGGTCGTTCATATTCGCAAAACATTCGCATAAAATTGCGAATGCGAATGCGAGTGTCGAGAAATATGCGAATATACGCGAATGCGAAGACAAATATTCGTTACATCACTATTGGAGACTGCCCTTTTCTATCACCGAATTCAACCTAGAAAAACCATTTCGTTGCGAGAAGAGCGAGAAGAGAAGAAGAGTGGGGCTGGCATAATCTGAAACCGACTCTAATACCGGCGTCCTACTTATTACAGACCATCGCTCGCACCTTCTCTCGCTCGTGTTAAGACACCCTGTAAGGACGACAAACGACTGGGCGCTGAATGTTAAGTTTCATATTAATTTTCGGTGATACTAGTACATCCTAAGTCCTGCTAGGAAGATGCAAAATAACATCGATATTCTCCCAACAAGTACGGTAAACTCTACTTTACGTCATCTGGTACTCCTTCGCCCTAGCGCACCTGGCTTTCGTCGAATACCTGGCTAATACCCATCTTCATGAGAGTTTCATTAACTATCGGACACAAAGCATCGCTTATCTTAGCTCGACAAAACCCCGCTCCAAAGAGAGACAGCAATAGACTCTCCTCTGTGCTGGTCAACGTATACATTTATAAAGAATCATTGTTCTCCGTTAAGTCGGGGTTAGGCAAATCATCTCCTATATTGAAAAACTGCAATTTGTCCTTAATCCTAAAGACCGATATTAATATGGGAACTCCTAGGAAATGGTGAGTGACGGCTCTGCAGCTTACCCCGGCTTCCACCCCGTCGACACCGAGTGGACTAAGTTATTTCCAATTACTTTCGTAAGCAAAGGGAAGTTATCGTAAGATAGGCCTAACTCTACTGTAGAGGATTTCACGATGATCGTTACGTCGCTCCCAACGTCAAGCAAAACTTTCGATTCAGTGTTATTGAATAAGTTAAAGAAGTTTTTTGATAAGAAAAACTACGTGACCTGATACATTCGTCGTTGCCGACGCGCCACCGTGTCCCTCGCTCGGCGCGACGCTCTGCACGCCGTTCAGCATCCAGTTGGTTCGATGCCACCGAGGTGCTGCGATGATGGTCGCCGTCGCGCTGCTGGTCTCCTCGCTCGGCGCGACGCTCTGCACGCCGTTCAGCATCCAGTTGGTTCGATGCCACCGAGGTGCTGCGATGATGGTCGCCGTCGCGCTGCTGGTCTCCTCGCTCGGCGCGACGCTCTGCACGCCGTTCAGCATCCAGTTGGTTCGATGCCACCGAGATGCTACGATGATGGTCGCCGTCGCGCTGCTGGTCTCCTCGCTCGGCCCGACGCACTCGATTTTCCATAGTGCGACGCCCCGCACGGCGCTCGGATACCCAGAGGCTCGGTGTCACAGACGTGCAGCGACGGTAGTCAACATGTGACTCGCTGAAACTCCGCCTCGGGTTACGCGGGGTCCCCGCAGCAATCACAGTTCCGAGTGGGAGCGTGTGCGTCTTGTCGACTCAGAATTGCACGCCTTTGTCGCTCCATCCGCTCGGTCATAGTCTGAAACTCACGTCCAGGGGTTATATTCTATGTTTATTGGAAAGATGAGCTATCTGACGAAACATGAATGGAGATCTTAGTAATAGTAACCTCGGAGGTTTATACTTTTAGTTGATTTTCTATTAAGTCCATAGGTACTTAAATATTCTGATTAGTAGTAATACCTACTCTAAGTTTGTTCAAAAGTATATTTTCCTATTACCCTTATTATCGCTATGCGTACGATAGCGCGTGTAATCGCCGTTGATGTAAAGAGCACCGGTAGGACTGTTACTAATAAAACAAGGTGCTTTTACATCCGGTGACTGATCTCAATATAAGTATTTTATTTTTTTATAAATATTTGAGAAGTATCTAAAACTTAATGATACCGAGCTCACACAATGTAAAGCGATATCCAGATGCGCTTTGAGTTCTAACTTTCTAAGTGGTCGGAACAAACTACTAGCGCCATCTAGCAACCTTTGATATCAATAATATAATGAAATATGATTTTAAACAAATTAATGGTGTTATGATAGCTATGATAGAGTTCTACACTATGTATTCCGCTGTTGTGCTCGGATAATGAGAATAAGGGAATAGAAGTACAAATAAAAGGAATGACAACCTGTACGTTACATTGTTATGTACCTGTCCATACCTATTAACAAGTTTAGACTTGTACGTAGTTAGACCGAATTCACTACCACCATCAAGACGATTTCCGTTACTAGCATCACCCGTTATACAATGAATTTTCTAGTTATGGCTAACAGTACCTAGGCTAAACTGTCCCAAGTAATTATTTTCAAGTAACCACAATACAGCCATTTTATGATCTGAATATTATATTTAACTACTTAGCATAGTACGACACTCATTTGTTTATCGATAGTCTATACTAGCATTACCAAATGTATCCACATTTAGACGCCTGTAAAGTATGGACTCAGAAATCGCTGGACCGATCTCAAAAACTCCTTTAATTTTAAGCCTCGCGGGCGAGGTCGCGTACACCAGTTAGTATGCTTATATTCTTGGTAATACAATGAACTTACTTTGCCATCGTATGAGTTTCAACCTCGATTAATGTTTGCTTGTCTAACAAAAGAATGTATTATTTCTTTCGTCAATTATAGCGGCCTCATAGCGATGACGTGAGCGTATGGGTCGCACATAATCGAGACGAAATTAAATTCGAAATGCACTAATACAGAAAGGAGTACTACATTTTCAACTGAGGGTAACATGAGATTCTTAAAATACGAAATGCACTAATATAGAAAGGAGTACTACATTTTCAACTGAGGGTAATATGAGATTCATAAAATTCGAAATGCACTAATACAGAAAGGAATACTACATTTTCAACTGAGAATAATATGACATTCATAAAATACATCTGCGAATTTGCTAAAAATAGATGAAACTTAGAATTTGGGCGTGTAAACTTACGTTTTCGTGGTTTCTTTTTCCGCTTCTGAGTTTTTAGCACTCCTTCTGTCAGGGTGGGCTCTCAATGAAAATGCAGGTGTAAACTTCTCAACTCAATGTATATTTTCACTTCTTCCATTCCTTACATTAATTGTCGTACATTGTACTTTTATCGCACTCTGGTCTCTCAATTCATATATCCTTTTTCCACCAACTCGATCCGTCGTCGGCCACGTCCGGGAAGCAAGAGAGCGACCTCTCGCCGCCGGATTGCCATCCTTCTCCAAACCCACTGTCTTGTTCGCGCAAAACCATAGAGCAAAGAAACAGTTTTGGACTTGGAATATATTAATTGAGGACCATCTAATTAAAACATTGTTGGTAAAAATAAATGAACCTAACAATATAGTGTACACAAAATGAGTAACTAAGTGAAAATTGCAGCTGCGTAGTGCGGGTGGTGCGTGCTCGGTCCATCAAAGGTAATTAAACCGGAACTCCTGTTTAAAACTGCTCGCCGATATTTGCATAATAATAACGCGATTACAATTGTTCAGGATCACACAATTTGTCATTTTATCGCTTTAAAGTGCTATTGTTCAGAGAATTTCAGAAGTTTCAAATTTTATTTTTATTTCTTTATTTTTTATTGACATTTTAGCACGCTGGCTATTATATCACAAATGGTGTTATTTATGATTGTGCTTTATTAACTTCAGGCGGGCTTTCCAGTTTATAATTGCGGAATGCAATACTACACCTTGTCTCTATAATATTATTAATTAAAAATTATTGAAATTATTAAAAATAAATTAATAAATATGGTTATTATTATAAATTTAGCATTCCATGCATCGATCTACTATTCCATAATAGACAGAAGTATGGTTCTTAAGACATTTTGTCTGTCTATTACCAGATAATACTGATTTCACAACAAATTATTATATACTCAGGTGAAGTCAGCTGTTCTAGCGAGTTTGTTAATTTTTTGGCCTCATTCTTTTAATCTCATTTGTGACTTGAGTTCAAAGTTTATTTATTTCATTAAGATATTTCATATTCTTAATATGTCATTAAGATTTTGAAATGACGAAATCTCATCACGCAAGAAAGCTCGAAGCTCGCGAGTGCAAAGTCTCCAACCATATTTTTAACCAAAGGAAGTGAATTGAATTCTGCAAATTTTTATTTACATTTCATATACTTACATACACACGTACCTCAAGCGCAACAGTATGAACAACCTCATCCGAATGATGTTACACAGGCCGGAAGCTCCTCCGGTATAAATACACCAGACAGAGATGGACGTTCACAAAAACAAACATGAATACGTTAAAAAGAAAAGGACGGATATACTGTGACTGTTCAGCTGCATTTGAACTATTTAAAACTTTAATGATAATTAAGCTACTTGTGGTGCAGATAATAATTATGCCCACATAATTTATACAGGGCTTTCTTTTTCAGAGATTCGACTATGAACAAAATGTAGATAGATATTTGGGATCACTCTCACTTTCCATTCACCAGTTCCATAATGGATTTAGTGAGAATTTTCAAGGTTTGGATCTATTGAAATGAAATCTATTGAAAACTATTGAAAAAGGTAGGATTAAGGAAAGGGATTGGGGAAGGATAAAGAAAATGTATTCTCTATCTATTTTGGCTGCATTAGAATATGATATACACATCTAGGCATCTATTCGAGTGATTAAGATACACACTATACTTAAGTACTTGGATCGTCGTCAGCCTAACTATTGTCCTTTATATTAAAAAAAAGTTACAAGAAATAAAACTGTACCCTTAAATATCATAAACATTCAATTGAACGGATACGTTCAGTCATTTATTCAATTAGATCAGCCCTCCCACAATGCTAATCATAAATTGTTAATATTATTTAGTAGACGCCATACGTGACAGGATTTCGATAATCAGTATTCACAGCTCGGACCAAAACAGGTGAGGTCTGAAGCGCGGACAATTCGGCGCACGCTGTTCCGGTGACTCACTCCATCCGTCTACTGTGATTTAAATTTTTAATTAATTACAAACTTAACCCCAACGAAATAAGGTTCACGGTAGATTGAAATGATAACGCCACTTACTATGCCGCTTTTCTATTGTCATTCGAAATATGCGTTCAATGACGTTGCTTCAGTTTTATTTTTAAACTTTATATCTATGGCTTCGTATGTAACGTTGACCTATATTTTGGTTGAAAGACCTTTCTTCGAGTAACGGTTGAAAGAAATAAAATGTTTATTGTGTTTGAAATAGGATATCGTCGAAGAACTTAATGGAAGTGATTTTCAAAAGAACCTTTGGGTAACCATCAATATTTTTTAAAATAAACTTTGTTCTTAAAAAGATTTTTCTTTTTAATTTTTAAGCCACATATTTCTTACCTAATAAAAATAATAAGTTTTTTTTTCAGAATAAAAAAAAACTCGATTTCTTTTTACGTGTTAGCGTAAACATAAAGATACCAACTCAATCGTCTCTGAGATTAACTTTGAAAAAAGACACAAAATCTTATTATACGATAAATATTTTAAACTGTAGGTATATGTGCCCGCAACTTCTTAATTAATTGCTATGATGTACATTTTCTCATTAGAAATAAATATTCCAATCAAATTCGTTTTAATCAAAAATTAAAGTAATAAATAATAATTATTATCACACGTCGCATGACTAAACGAATGAGACGAAGTTTATGGACACCTCATATTTATTGGAAATGGAAGAGGAAAAATTTATATGTGGTTGATATTTTTAGGGCTATCATAAACTTAGAGATGCCATCGTAAACTTTTGAATATGTTTATTTCGGATTGACATCGTTAATGTTTGTAGTTTTAGTGAGCATTTGTATACGTCTGAATTGGAATCTTAGTGTATTGTATCCGTCGGTGATTACTTACAAGGGGTGAATATAAATTTCCCAATATTTTTAATCAATCGGTTTATACCTAATCTGGTCGTATGTGTAGCTAAATATTCAGGTCAGGTCGTTTGTATTGTATATGTACGTTTAAGGAGGCAGTGATTGGTATCTTAGTGAGAAATTTTTGTTACCACCGTGGTAATAGTATTCCAAATTTCAAATCTATATAAGGTGTGGAACTTAGTGAGATCCTTTCGTCAACTAGGGAATGAGCTGATGGTCTTCTAACGGCTGTACAGATCTACTTAAATTATATCTAATTCGTCCAGCCTACGGGCGAATTGTCATGTTTTTTACCTATTATTTTTATAGACGCTATCACGTTTGCTTTCAAACAAAAAATAAACTGGCTCAAAAATAGTTCCATCCATTTGAGAGCTACGATGGCACAGACAGACATAATAATATATATACAAACACTTCGGTCAAACTTATAACACTCCTCTTTTGCGTCGGGGGTTAAAAATAAAAGACAATCTAATAATGTTGACACTTGACGGTCAACATCAAGTCTTGACCGCAGTGAAATATCAACCTGTTTGCGGACATTTACTTATATAGAATATATTGTAATGTAATTTTCTTAATAAACATAGTTTTGTTAACTAATCTATTATTATATCCTTTCAAAGACACTTACACAAGAGCTCTTTGTTGAAATAAGTTGTGACATTGGATATCAACGCCTTTTTACGGATGATGTAATTGCGTCCAAGCAATACTTTGTTCCAGTGGCTATGCATCCTTAAAAGTGCAAACTGCATTCTCGTTAACCGCCTTTTTATGTGCTCAAGTTTATTTCTCGGACCTGCTATTTACATCGCTAACGCTCTCGCAGTATGTATTAAGTGTTATATAGATAGATATTATGTTTTTATGTCTTTGTTTCATGTTCTTTGTTTGACTACTGTACATTCTTCTACTCATTTTTATTTTACTGTATCAAATTATTTCAATTTTTCAGTCAATTTTTCGCATTGACTTTAATTTGTAATACTTGCTGTATCATGTACCTATATGAATCTTATATTTATGTTGCAAAGAGTTTTGTTAATTCTCAGCTGATCTTTGTATAAGAAAAAACAGTGACACACATGATCTAATTTATTCTGCAAATTTTATCTACAAATCTTTCTCGCTTTTACCATTAGTGAAAAGAGATCAAAATCCATTGGATGTTTTAGAAAATGTTACAGAAAAAACAACAGACGGACAACCACTTCAATATGTTAATTACTTATAATATTAATTAACAAATATTCACTGTTTGTTATGTATTGTTGAGAGTTACATAATTTCATTCAAACTCCACTTTATAATTAACTACATAATGTTACTATAATATTATCAATGTATTGTTTTACAATCATCTCCGTCATTACTCGACACAGGCACACAGGTGCATAATAATTATAATAATAACGCGATAACATCATTGTTTTCTATTATATAATTTAATATTATAAACAAAATTTTGATAGAATTTGTAGCTGTATATAGCCTGGCCTGAGCTTTTATCTTTTTGAAGCAATTTATTGTCCAATTTTCAACTCTTTATTGGGACAGTTATTAGATACAATCATTAGTAAGTAAGTCTTAGTAAGATTAGTAAGATTTTAAAGGAAAGTTTTTCTCAAAATGCTTTAAAACCACTGCGAAATAACAGCACACGTTTATTTCTTTGCTCGAATCAGTTATCGCCTTTTATCAAATTATCAAATATCAATATGAAGTGGTTTAAATTTTAAAATTTCTATAGCAGGCATACAGCAGGTGTATATCGCGTAGTTAGTAGAAATGTGTTGGAAGTCTTAGAAGTTCTTTCAAGCTATGTTTATTTAGATAAACGAATCAAAGAAGCTGTCCTTCAAAGGCAATCAAGTGTCTACAAATATTTTACAGTCTAGCGACGACGCAACGAACGCTCACGCGATCTCGCTTCGTTCACATGCAAAACAGGGGGTTTTTGAATAATTTATTAATGGGTGTGTAAACTCCGGTGACCGTGCTATTTATTAACATGCTTTGTTACATTAGTTTTTTATTTAATTAATTAACTTTCTCCTAAAAATAATTGCTAACTCAGAATTAAAAGTACAGCAATTAAAATAAAGGTATATATATAAAAAAAGGTAAAAGTATACGCAATTTGAAAGCATTAATATGTATTAAAAAAGTGATAAATTTGCGCTTTATATAAATTACATAAGGACGTGTTCACATAAAATAATGTAGCATTTTGATTCGAAGAAATAAAAAGGCTAAATTGACTAAGTTGCAAAGTTACTAAAGTTTTATTGACTTCAACTTAAGATTTAACTATTTATGTAAGATTTATGTAAAATCACTTTTTCAACTACATATTACAATTGTTGATAAATTGAGTTATATTATTAACAAGTTAATAAAACAAACACATTATGATGCTTTTAAAATTATACACCCATCGTCAGATATTTAGGTTTAAAGTAAACATGGCTCGACGATCATCTTCTGTTACCGCGAAAGCTTTTGACAGCGCCTCAGCATGCAACGTAGTGCATTCAAAAATAAACTCCTAATGGGAGTCAATAATGCAGTGAATACATATACCTAATGCAACGAGACGTTCAAGCGTGAGCGAATAGGGCGGCCCGCAGGCGACGACGTAAGGGCAAGACAGTAGTCACAGTATTACAAAGCGATGTTTATGTTTCCATACATTGACGGCCCCCTCCTTATTGAACATCCAAAGATAATAAAGAAAATTTATATCTTATTTTTTTTTAATAACAATAATAATGCATTTATTAGCTCCACACAATCACAAAACCACAGAATAAGACAATGTTAACTTAATTGTTATATTATATACACAAGCAATGGTCGTAACTGTATGAGAGCCTGGTGCCCGTGCTAGGTATTGAGAAATACCTGTGTTACAGGTCACCAGGTTCCGCTTCGCAGATTGCACAAAGCACAATACCCACAAACAAGGAGGAAAACAAAATACATAAATAAATACAATTATTAAGACTACATACAAAAGATAAATATCATATGCTAGAAGAGACTAAAAGACATTAAAGAGTGGACGAATAAACTAGCAAACCAAAAATTGCTAAAGTGCAGTCCTTTCTAAAGTGAGACCATCTAAACGAACCAATGGTTGTGTTGAAATCTTGTTTGTATCCTTATCTCCAATATATACCATAAATACTAATAATTAATCTGTTAGTGACAGTGTAAGTATTGTATGTATGTATGTTCCTCCATAACTCTTAAACGAATTAACTTATTTTCATGAAATTTGGTAGATAAACATTTAGACGTACAGGACACAGAATAGGCTACTTTATTCTTTTTCAACGCGGACGAAGTTGCGGGCGCCAGCTAGTCGTAGATACAAATATCAAATTCCAATATTTATATTACTTTATTTTTATATTTCTTATATTTTTATGCTATCCCTCACACGCACGCACACTTTAACATGTATATAATATGTACAAACAAGACGTCAACACAACCAAGTTGACGCGCACTCGAATGCAAAGACTAATCCTTCACTGAAACGAACTTATAGGGAGATAAAGCGTTCGGCTGTGATTGGAGGAGATCAGAGGAGATAACGTACAATCTGAGTGTACACAGTACATGACGTACTTTTTAGTCTGTTCGTAGAACTCTCACTGTTCAGACGCTCTCACTGTTATTATACTGCATTTTTTTAATTTTAATTCGTATGTTTGTTATTTTAAGGTTTGAATTTCGTTAAACTAACGTTTAACGTATATATTAACTAACGTATATTTTTCATTTTATGATTATATATATCAGGAACCAAAATGTCTATTATCTTAATTATAAATAATTCACAACTTAATGGCTAGAATAGTTTATACAAAATAAATAGTGTAGGGTTGTGGGTAAGTACGTAGGTATTTTATTATAGTTTATTTTTAATATTTTATTATTACAAAACTAAACGTAGAATGAACGTTAATCTATTATTGTATACGCCCACTCAAGATTTGCTGTCGTTGTTATTTGTATGGAATTGAGTGAAAGAGAAAGCGGTATATTAGCTCGTTTCAGTGAACCAATTTATATAGGTATAACTTATAAGCGTCAAATTGTGTTCTCGTGTGCGCACTGCCTTATACCGTGTATAGTTTATATTGGATTGGTCGCAACCGCAGGCACGGGCGTGAGCAGTCTATCTAGTCTAAGTATAGAGGAGAAGGGAAGAAACTGCGCTTGCGGCTGGACTATAATTGTACTCGTAGCGAGCTACTTTCGCTACAGGGGGCGTAACCTGTTGCCAAATCAGCTGATAAACTTTGAAAATCAATACTCATAATTTATTTTATAAAGCTTTAATAATTTTACTAGCTGTATCCTGCGGCTTTCAGCCTTAAATGTGCATTGCCCACCTGTATTACTTTTTCTATAAAAATTTCATACAAAATTTTTTTCAAGAATTTGAGGTAAACCCTACTCTTAACAAACTAACATCGGATCAAATTTCATGATTATAGATAGCGTCAATATTGATTAAACTTACGGTCGCTCGGACAGTATATTTTGATTTTATATGCACTTCTGAACCTATCAATAAATAGAACTATTCATAATTTAAAGTAAAGTAATTAAAATTATTATAAATTATAGAGAATGTCTTATTTTTGTAGCTACTTACTCAGGTTACGATACGACACATTAATTAATGCCATGTATGGAGACCTGTGGAATCCTATCCCATGGAAGCACATTAGACATTCCACAACAACACGTTCAAAAGTGGTGTTAATTAATTCCATTACTAACCACTTACTGTTAAATGTGCTTCGGAAAGTTACTAAATAAAATATTTTACATGCGAATTCTATTAAAAAAACACAATTTACTTTTTTATTGAGGATTCGACAACTATTTTTTGCGTTCCTATTTAAAATTTAGTATTCATATCGACAAAAGATAATCAATTTCTTCCAATTTCTGTCCAATTAATTTTTTGCTTATTCCTGAAATTAATTTTAATTTTTTGCTTATTCCTGAAATTACATTTATGAGACTGTTTTTGGAGCATATCCGTACATCGATAAAATGCTGTGCCTCGTATTTGTAAAGGTCGACGGAACCCTCGCTCTTATAAATAGCTAAGCGCCCCTCGGGGATGTAAAAATGCGTCCAAACACCCCACTCGTAATATATCAAGATATCGAATTCCGACCATACCGAACTTGAAGAGATAGTGCTATTACATGCAGGTATTTTTAATTATTTCGTGTGGCTCTGTGTATTGAATTTGTCTCGCTGATAAGCCAAAAAAAGTTTTACAGAACCAAATTTAGTATTACCTACTCCTAGTATTAAAATAAGTATTGAAAACGAAGTCGTATGTTATATTTTTTTACAGCAAAAGACGTGATATATTTTTTATTAATATAAATAGATGTACTATTATGAGTCCTATTTTTATACATTTAATTATGTTTGACACATAAACTATATAGCCTGCATCTTAGACACTATTTTAGTCCAGACCCGCTCTAGGCTTCATAGGCATCGAAATAATATATCTCTGCGAGCTTGTTAATAGGGAGTTGATATTTTTAAAAATATTAGTTGATGTTTACCTTAGTTTTACAGTGAAAATATGTTCCCAATTTCAGCTTACTAGACGTAGTAGTTTTTGCTGTGCATTGATAGTAGTTTATAAATATAGATACATTTTTCGTCACATCGTAGGCATATTCGGGGTGCACTAAAATCCATTCACTGAGGCCGCCACTATACTTGATGGCGGGAAGCGCAATCGATTACTGGGGTGAACGACACGGGAACTGACCTTTGGTCGGCTCAGCTGATCGAATATTGCATCAATATTACATTTACAAAATTCCAACTGAAATAAGTGAGCAACAAATAAAATTGTCTTGACAACGACGGCCCGTACAAAATTCGCTCGTAAATTAGGAAGCTATGCACATAATTTTAACCGAGCAACAACGTCTCAAAATAAACCTAAAATATCGATTTTATTTATTCCCTTTACGTGGCGTCTCTCGCGGTACATTTATACTTTATAGTTTATTTCTGTACGAAAATATTGTTATAGTTTTGTTTCGTTAGCATAATAAAACATGATTGGGGTCTCCGCCGACTATGGCTTCGACTTGATTGTGTCCCATCTCTTGGGGGCTGACAGAAACACATGTAGTATTGTTGTGGTCTTGACAATGAAGATGATCAATGTGTATTCAGTATCAGTGGGACACGAAAAAGTCAGACGCATCTCTTTGGCTGTTAGCCAGTGGTGCGTGTAACGAGCAATCATAATGTTCTTTGTTGTAAAAAGAACATACTTGTTAGCGTCGTCGGGCATTTGTTGCTCGTTTGACAAATGAAATATAATAATTAAAGTTGATTATTTCATTGTTATCGACGGACTGTTGCACGCGACTTCGTCCGCGTAACTTTATAAAACGTAGCCTATATGTTACACGCTGATAATGTTAAATTCTATAAGTAAAAAAAAATAATTTTTAAAACAGTTTGAGTAGTTTTTGAGTCTATTTTTGAGTATTAGAATAGATTTATAATACAACATACAAGTATTTACAACATTTTGAGTATGTAATAAGGTTTTACAACTAGTCCGTAAGTAGAAGTATATTTTTTTAACAGTAACAGTTGGTTCAATTAATTTTACATTATGCCTTCACCGTGGTGTTTGTACTTTATGAATTTTTCACTTGTAAGGTTTCAAGAAGCCTTTTTAATAATACAAACAGTAGAAAGGTAAACTTACAGCCGTATAGTATTTAACGAATGTTAAATGTCCCATTGTATTATAAAACTTACTACAGTCAAATTAATGTATCGAATGTCTACTATAACTTAAAATTTAAGGCTGATCTGGCGTGGTCTTAATCAATATAAGACTAAGTAACTGTTGTCATGTACTTGTAGGCGTATCAACAAGTATGGCAATGCATTCCACTCTCACTCTCATTTAAAACATTTGAAACCGAAGGGATATGCTCAGAGTTATTCTGAAAGTTCGAATCAGGAATCAGATCCGTAAACTAACGAAAGTTTGCAATATTATCTAAATGCCTCTGCTGAGCGACAGGCGAAATATTTGTGCAATATCACACTCAATCGTATCACGTAGCTCATAACACTAGTATGGTTTGCGTAAAAATTAATGTTTCAGTGTGATATTGCACAATTTTTTCACATTTTTCGCCTGTCGCTCAGCAGACGCATTTAGATAAAAAGTCTGCGGAAGGTTGTCGAGTGGAGGCCACTTACCGACAAGCGCAGCGTGGGACGTCCATCCACAAAGTGGACAGAAAATACCGATCCTACTAGAAAATTATGTCCAGCAGTGGACGTCCTACGGCTGATGAATGGCTGATGATGATGATAACTACATATTAAATGTTGAGTCTTTTTCATTACGTTATTTTGTCTATAAAAAAATGATATCGCCTCGCTTATTATATCCTTGAACAAATTCACGAAGACAATGATTGTTTTGACTTGTATACGTGACTGGAAATAATATTGAAAAGAATGTCATATTTCCAATTCATGTTACGTAATTAACAAAGCTTCATACAAAATGCTATCACCTATTTAGTTACCAGTTGTCGTTTTCATTGGGTTATCTGCTACAGTCATCAATCACGTATTGATTGACAACGTATGGCGCTCTGTTTATCAGATCAGTTACGGGCATTGGTCCAATATTTTCATCAAGACATAGGTGAACGACATCCTCATTGGTTTGACATTAATAATTTTATCGTTGCAAACATAACAGTTTTTATATTTCATCATTTGTCCAATTCAAAATTGTCATACACCTAATTTATTCCCTGGGTCTCTATCTCAAGTTTCCACTGGCAAGGAACACTGTTTTTCAAACCTTACCATCGAACTCGGCTTCGCACGGAGTTGAATTCTTTAAAAATCCTTTCTTAGAAGATGCTTAAGTCTCTAATATTATAAACAGAGAAGATTTTAATGTTTGTAATGAATAAACTCAAAAGCTCCACCGAAAGAAAGCTACATCATCAGTGAGTAAAATTTTATTTCAAAGTCTGCACTCAGCTACACTCACACGTCGCGTTAATATGCTGGCGCCAACTTTGTTGTCTTCCTGGTGTAATAATGTCTGTTTTTGAATTAATTTTGTTCAAATTCCTTTTAATAATCGTTGCAAATAAACAACGATATTGTGTTTGAATAATATAACTGATTAGATTACTACGATAGTAAGAAATTAACGATCAGATTACTGCAATGGCAGATGATTTAAAAAGTGATTCACATTATATAAATAGAAAGATATTATGTAAATGGTTTATTTGACGCAATTCAAAAATGTAATCTTTTATCGCAAAGTTGAAATTATTTTAATAGGTTAAATTATTCGCCTTTATACATATTAAATAGATAGAAAACAAAGGCACTGTTCGCCTATGTCTGTTTCTCCGCTAATTTCTAAACGACCCAACAGACTTTCATACCATTTCATACCATAAGAAAAGAGCGACAAACGAGGAAGGTTTTCGTATATAAAAAACTGATAATTCTCACTTTCAATAAATATACAATAAATTCACTTCGACATTTTAGATACAAAGTTAGTTTTATTGCAACGGTAAATAGAGCGATGTTCACTTTGACTCTTAAATGCGTTTGAAAATTATGTTAGAGAATGTAATCCCTTATTTCTTCAAAAATTTACTCTCGCTTTGATATTTGTCTGAATATTTTAATAAAAGTGTCGTTTCAAAAGCGAACTTAATAATCTAGACTTTATTATGCTATCACCAATGCGAGACGAAACGCGATATGAATACCATTTCGAAGTTACATGCGAATATCCCTATGAAAGATACTCTGTCTGGATTCTTGTATTCAATCTTTATTTAATAGTTTTTATAAGAAACATTCCTGAATTTTTTTAAGTATTCTTCAATAAACAGTAACTGTATATTAAACAAATTAACCTTACTTATACACCTTCACTTATATTATTAAACTAGCTAGCGCCCGCGACTTCGTTCGCGTTGAAAAAGAAAAAAGTAGCCTATCCTGTGTCCTGTACGTCTAAATCTTTATCTACAAAGTTTCATGAACATCAGTTAATTTGTTTAAGAGTTATGGAGGAACATACATACAAAACCTACACTTACAGATTCAGTTATTAATTAATTTTATTAAATACAATTATAAAACATTACAATTATTTATATGAAAAAATGCGTACCATCAAAACAGAATTTATGAATTTCAGTGTTTATACCAACAACGGTTTAAAATAAAAATAATCCTCTTGTTTCGTTTGCATCCCATATCAATACCGCAGTAGAATATAAATTGCACTTTCAATGTAATTGAAACCGCAGGATGTAACCCATCACATCCATTGAGGAGCTTTTCTGAACTTGTAATGTATGCAATTGTTATGTAATTTATATCTTAACGCGATAAGAATAAGGAATAATGTTGACCGATAGAAATAAACTGTCAAGTAGCAACGACCTTAGTCATTAGGAGATTGAATGGTCAGAATAAAAAGACAGATAAGAGTTATTACTACCAATTACATATTAATTCAACTATATAGACGTTTTTAATGGTATGTAATGGTTTTAATAAAAGTTATAATAATTAAAATTATTATAGCTTAGCGACTCCGGTGGTCTTACTGTCTATAGATGAGTAAAGTATGTTATTTTTCCTGCTCGAGAAACTAAATGAAGTTTTTTTTGTATTAAATTTAGTGACAAAAAAAAATTAAACCGCCGAAAAAACTGAAAAGCATAAAATAATCTTATTATTTTACCTAAGTAATTTTGAGTCGCCGCCGCGCATCTCTCTACGTAATTTTTGCTTGTTTTATTTTTTGTTAAAAAGTTTTATTTTATATTTTTTTGTGGCTATAATCTACATGCTTAATTTTTAATTTTCCCACCCCAATTTTCCCACCTTTAGGGTAGGAATTTTTTTTCCAAATTTATACGAGACCAACTTCAAGGTATACCCTATCCATTAAAAAAGAATTATCAAAATCGGACTACTCTGTAAAAGGTTATGCGTGGTTATACGCTACAATCGGCGAGTGAACAATCAATCATCCCCTGTTTTCCTACCCTTAGGATTGGAATTTTATTTCCAAATTAAAATGGGACCGCCTTGGGGGTGCACCCTTTCAAATAAAAAAAGAATTGTCAAAATTGGACCACCCTGTCAGAAGTTATGTTATGATCATACTCGAGTATGTAACGTTACGATCGGTTCTTAAGAATTCTCTAAACGGGACAAACAATAAAGCTATAACTGTTATATTTTTCGATGAGGACCAAACGAGCGGCTATAAATACACTATAGTTACGACTATCTATAAAAATAGATAGCCACTATGCACTGGCGATAATTGACAGTTCTATGAAACGAGACGAAAGCATCCATCATAAAAGCTCAATTTTCTTTAGAACGTATTTAATTTAGATTAATGGGTGCGTCAATACTTTTTTTTTCTTTGTATATTATTTTATTTTATTTATTATCCTCTCTTAACAAGAACATTTAATGCTTACTTTAAATTTAGAACCAAATCAAAAAATTATCTATGAAGAAGTTAACGCTATATATAATAGTTACGAAGTCGTGATACAATGAATTTACTTTGATAGGTTTAAAGCAGGCTCTTCCATTACTGTAAGCATGCAGTCAAATCAGTAACGAGTTCAAAGTACTCTTTATTTTCCTCATGAAACAACCAATCAAAGCATTTCAGTTTTTACTGCGTTTTCGAACGCACACCGTTCGAGTTATTCACGTATTTTACTGCAATACAAGATGCTTGAAGCGGTTTTGTACTTACTAATTACTGGCTGTTGCACGCGACTTCGCCCGCGTAACTTTTTAAATTATATACTAAAACCTTCCTCGAGAACCACTCTATCCATTAGTGAAAGCATCATGAAAATCGATGCAGTAGTTTCCGAGCCTATGCAATGCAAGCAAACAAACTAATCTTTTCTCTTTATAATATTAGTAAGTATATATAGCCTACGTTACTCCTGATAAAGTAGCTTCCTATGCGTGAAAAAATTTTCAAAATCTATCCAATAGTTTTTAAAAGTATTCATTACAAACAAAAATACAACAACATCATTCTTCTCTCTTTATAATACTAGTAAAGACTAGTACTAGTAAGACTAGTATAGAAATGACACTTAAACTCAAAAACATATCTTTTATTTATTTATTATTGTATATTTGCATTTTTTACGTAACTTTAATTGTAATTGTAATCTGTGTATAATATAATAGGTTGTAAGATTTAATGTGTATTGAAGAATGTAAGTAATATTGTGAGTAAATATCCGACTAAGGAGTAAATATCAGACTAGTTTCTTTATAAGGTGCTCCCACCTATTATTTCTTCGCTAATTAAAGTGCATTGACTCATTTGCACTATCTTTGCCTATATTGCTGCTCCTATATTTTCTCGTTAGTCATGATTTGTCAGCACATAAATATCGTATGAAATGTGCCAAGAAAATTAAGCAAAAGCTTTTCCCTCTTCAATTTAGTAGTCGCTCGTAACTCCATATAAAAGTAGTGATCCGTCAAATGAAATTGAAATTTTCAAAAATCCATTTCTCAGCGGGATGCTTATTAACGTTATTAAGTAAACCTACATTTTAAATTTAGATTTCTACAGTTAAGTAGTAGTATTGCCTGTGCTTTGATCGATTTTTATAAGTACAGAGTCTTAGCTTTGAACCTTTCTTTGAAAGTCCGGGACACTTTAAATATAAAAGAGTCTCGTGAATGAATAGCTATTTAAAAAATATATAAACCAAAAACATACTAAGTACATTCAGTCAACTTCCAAAAGTTTGTTCAGACACGTGTTAACTCGGCGCCAAACATATACATGTTTTTAAACTGGAGCCCATAAACCTAATCTAATATAACCTTTATGGCTTTGTAATAAGAATTTAATACTTGGCACACGGACAAAAGTCATTGAGGAATTAATTGTCTGCTCGAGGATGCAGTCCAGACATTATTCTTGTAGAAGTGACGTGTCCGGACATCCATTGTCCATGATGCATATTGGGTTTAATTGCTTAATGTTAATTCAACTGGAATATACTAGCTATTAATCATAAGGGATCCAGGCTTCCTTTCGCTACCTAAGTACTGAATATTTTTCAATAATTATATCAAGTCCTACTAATGAATGATAAATGTTTTTTAATACTCTTTCACGCAAAAACGGTCCAACGGATTTGGATGTAATTTGGTACAGATATATTTTATTACTTGGATTTAACATGTGGGATACTTTTTATTCTACAAAAATGTTGGATTCCCGCGGGATTGTCTATAAATATAAAAAAAATTACGTACCTATACAATAATTTTTTTAGCTTTCTTCGAATTCGGGGCCTTACCTTTCGAATTCGTTGTTTATTAATTTTTATTTTTAAAATATGATTTATTTATTATTATAGTTACATTGTAAAAAAATACTCTCTCTCTCTCTCTCTATATATTTGTGCCTCTTCAGTCCTGAAGATAAGCCGTCAACTTCCTGAATCGTTCCGTGTTAACTGCTCGGCCACTCTTGGATATTTCTGGGCCACTTTCTCCTTCGCCCAGCGCGTCTCTTCCCTTCTACCTTACCACAGTATTACAATAATGGGAATATTATTGTAAAACTGTGACCTTACCCATCATAATCAATTGGAGCAGACATCTATCGTGCCTAATCACGTGGCCAAGATATTCAAATATAAAAAATACTACAATTCCATATTCTCTCTTTGTATGGTGTATCCATTTATATTTGTTATTCATTTATTCGATCTAATTTGCCATTAGGAATAAATGCAGGCGTTTAAAGCAAATAAGGAATAAATTTTGCAATAAAAGTAAACAAATATTAATAATGTAGCCGCGCGTGCGCGCAATCAATTGCGCAAATGGAGCCAACCACTTCGTGATTCATTTAAACTTTCATTTGTATATTGGACCAACTATTTCAAGTCAATTTCAATACCAAACCATTAAAACTCCATCACGTCGTAAAATACTTAAATGGGTACCTTTCATCCAGAATAGTATCTACTCTTCCTAAGGGATCATCTAAAAATATAAAAGTTAATACCTAACAGAAGTTTTGCAGGTCGTTGATTTTTATTTATTAAGCTTAAAAAGGGACTTGGCCGAAGCCGCGGACTAAAGCTAGCTACTATTTTATAATTATAATATAGGTACTAATTCCCAGGCGAAGTCGGGTGCGCTTGAATATAACGAAAGTCGCTAGTTTACATTGTCAACAATAAATAAAAGTCAAGTGAACATTTTACGAGAGAATTGTGAAGGATTTGCGGAAGGTTTTGACGTGAAAAAGTAATTTAATACCTCAATTCTTTTCACTCACAGCCAACTCACAATAATAAATTTTAACAAATTGTGTAGGTTTTTGACTTAAATCTGCTCGAGTTTTAAACTGAAATGTCATTTTCGAAATAAAAACGTCAACCGGTGATTGTGACTTTTTTTATAAATAAAAGACGAAGTGTTTTTTTGTAGATTCACAGTAAAACGAAGTCGCTGTCATTTTAATTACAAACACTGAAGTATAGTTTTTATCGAATATTTGAGTAAGTCAGTGATTTCTTAGAGTGACTTGCCTTATATTTTATGACAAGAGTTGACACCTTCTCCATTAAAGATCTATTTTATACTTAATTTATTAATTACTCGGTGTTCGTACGCGTGGCTTTCGTACGCTTGGTATTTCGGTATTCGGAAAAAAAAATATCACTGGAAGCTTGCACAGTATCATTTCAAACCGCATTCAAATCGGCGTGCACAAACGCACAGACAAACTGACAAAAATTGAACAACATTCTGATAAACATAATATAGGCAAAATGGCAATGTTGACACATTTCTGATTTATTATACATACACATAGAAGGACCAATTATTTTAACAAAATTATAGTACCAAGTTATAGAAAGAAACTCGCCTAACAATAATAAACTTGTTTTGTCAAAATATAATACGAAAAATGGTCAACTCGCGGATAATCAAATCGTGAGCGGGCGCGAATTGTCCTGTTTGTATTTTACCAATTTTTCGTATGTCAACTCCCAAGCCAGTACTTTACATAAAAGTATTAAATTAATTTTTAATTAAAATAAAATATTCTTAGAATAGTAGAATAAAGATATTCTTATTTCTTACTATAAATACTTTAGGTATGCTATTAAAAATAATAATATTATACGTTAATTAAAAATATGCAATTATTTGTTTTCTTGAAGTGTCTGCACAGCCAAGTTTTAATGCGTAATTTAGTAAGCATGCAACATTTATAATTTATGATGCGACACTAATGAATAATTGCAATGTCTTTTGTGTGTCTTTCAAACAAAGTGCTATAAAAAATAGTTCGTGTACTATGGTATACAAAATATAAAAAGTCTTTGTCCTAAATAAAAATGTCCTTTATTGCATTCAGGAGTAAATGTCCGGTGAAGAATATAATTTATTAACAAAAATTTAAACGACAGGCTTTATTGCCCTTGTGCTCAGAAGTTCTGTAGAATAAGATAGACTGCTCTGTTAAAACAAGTTGATCTGTGAGACAGTACCATTAGTGGCAAAACAGTTAGCAACTTTAACAGGGTAAGTGAAATAAAGAACCTATTTAATAAGCGAAATACTCGTATAAATTAATGTAATGTATAAACGACCTTTTACCGATGGTAATAAGATGTTTCCCTTAAAGCCATCGCTAGCTCCTAAAGCCATTGGCAGAGCCAACTATCAAAATAAACTTTTAAAAGTTGGCTCTGGTCTGTATATATTTTGCAGTCATTTCAGCAGACCGTTTGGTGGCTGTTGCCATTAACACCTTACAAGAGACCACCCTTATACAACATCAGTTGTGTTTCGTTGAGCAAGGGTTACATATAGTCAATTCTCTTAATCCCTTACCCTTAATAATACTATGGTAAGCATCGCACTTGCAGTTTTGTGGCGTTGCTTATGTTATAGATATAGGCGAAATAGTCAACTACCATCAGGTGGACCGTCAGCCTGTGTGATGACTTTTACATAAAAAAAGATAAACAATTCAAAAATGTACAACAAAATTTAGGATACTCGGTTATTTTAATACTCCGAACGGAGTTTTCATAACGTACGAATGACGCGAAATACGATGCGTGATATTTACACAAAAGTTAATTTCGTTGAATTTGTTTAATCCGCATAACGAAAGCTCCGACACGCGTCAAAACTTCGCGCCGAATAAATTAATTAAAATCTTATTTGGATGGAGATTAAAGTCGCTGCTTCATTGTAACTGAAAATTAACCTTACACAGAGCAAATCTGATTCTATTGAGATTTACGTGTTTACGGCACGAACGTTAATGGACGTAAATTTTATTTGACAATGTCTAATAATTCATTTTGTGTATAAGATCAAAAGAATGTTGATGACACGCCGAGATGTTTATCATTTATGTATGTGGTTGAACTAAGATATTATGTTTTTTTTTTAATTCTAACTAATATTATAAATACGAAAAAGAAATAATATTAACTAATATTAAATACTTACATGTAAAAGAATTTTTCAAATCGGTTCTGTAGTTTTTGAGTTTATTCATTACAAACAAAAATACACATACATTTTAACAAAATAACAAAATTTTAACAAAAATAAAAAATAACATCAACATAGATACAATTAGTGTTCTCTATCTCACACCTCGTGGGATAAGATTTATTTTCTAAATTGATTATAATAAGAGGGAAAGCATTATTATAGGCGCCGGGACGACGTCGAGATATGCCTCGCCTTTCATTGCGATTTCGTGGTCGTGACTCACCCGACCTCGTTTTAAGAGGACGCCCACCAAACTTCCTCGGGATCATGGGATGCAGAGTTGCGGACGTATACATTCGTATATATATACTACTATACGTATATATTATGTACTAGCTGGTGCTCGCGACTTCGTCCGCGTAGAAAAGTATAAAACGCCATCTACCGTATTTTGGATAGATGGCGCGGGAGATATCCGGGCCAAGCCGCTAGTATTTACTTTTATTTTAGATTTCCCGTAGGAATGAAGCATTTTCCTGCGGTAAAAAGCATCCTATGTTCATCACGGATAATGTCGGCTTCTAATGGTAAAGGAATTTTTCAAATCGGTCCAGTAGTTTCGGAGCCTATACAAACAATCAAATCTTTCCTCTTTATAGTATTAGTCTAGATTATATACTACGTAGTTGCGAAATATACGTACACGTTACTAGGTATTTATTTATTTTATTTTATTTATATTAGGGAAACATACAATATCTCGATACACATTATACACATAAATACAAGAAAAACATACCTAAATTAGCAAAGTTTCCACCAAAATTATTAAAACATATTATAAGTTACAAGACTACAGAATATTGGAGCCGGGAGAAAACTTACAAAAAGGTAAACAAGAAAAAGAAAGAAATTAACAAATAAAATATAACTTACAAAATTAGTATATCTAATTTTGATAATCCATTTATATAAACTATATAATCTAATCTACTAGCTGCTGCCCGCGACTTCACCCGCGTATAAAAAATAGATAAAAACCTATTCACAGACCTAGGTATCAAGTGTACATATAAAATTTCATCAATATCGGTTAAGCCGTTTCGGAGGAGTATGGCAACTAAAACTGTGACACGAGCATTAAGATTTATTAAGTATCTACTTTTGATTAATTTTATATTTTAACCTGTATTTTAGTAGTGTCAGAGTAAAACGTACTGTTTTTCGCATTTGGGCAGCGCCTCTGGTAGCAGTGGCCACCGTGAAATAACAGAGCCATTTCCATATCACTTCCTAATCCCTGATCCTTAATCCTACTATGGCCATCAAGCCATTTGAGCGCTTGTCTTCTACCGTCAAGTTGACCGTCAACCTGTGTTACCTACATAAAAAAATATCTACATAAATCTGTTACAATTTCAACACACAATGGAATGTTTTACATACACTTTCACAATGGAATTGGTTCTCGAGTTTTTGCTTACAATTCATAATTATAATCATGTAGTTTTAAAATCAAAGTAGGTACTTCAACGCCATTGGATTTCTTCTAATTGTTTTTCAATTTGGAACTGAATTTTAATATATTTAAATCAAATTATCTATTATTTTGATTTACATAAAAACAATTTGTGATACTAAAGAGTTGCGTCCTTTATCGGTGCATATTTATTGTTATTGCTGTGTGGGCAACAGAGTTTTGACAACTTCGCGTGCGGCCTGCCGGGCTCTGCAAACGAAAACCACACGTGCTCCGACCAAATTGTATTTTTCTGTCAACATCATCCTTAACTCCTGCTCAGCAAGAGTGGTTTTTAAAAGTCTAAGCCGCAATCATCAAGTTGCAAATCTGTTACGATCAAAATTTACACGGTTAGTTTATTTTAACACATAACGCTTGGTGGAGCCTCTTGAAATCTGAGCACCAGGTCAAGTAGCAATTACTTTCAATTTTGATTACCCGCCTTTTTCTTCACCTACAATAATAAAAGTCATTGTGATAATAAAATTAAACGTCGCGTACAAAATTCAACGGAAACATAAAAGTAACCAAAATGAGGATAATATTGATTTTTTATTATTTCTTATTTCGAGATTTAAAAGAAAAACAATTAGAGATAATTTCCAAAAAAAAGAAAACAATCTATTTTTCTCGAGACTTGAGAATTCTTTCTTTAATTTGGTGAATAGAAAATGGAGTTTAATAAATGTTAATTAATAACATTTTATTAATTAATATAAAAATAAAGTATTATTTAAAGAAGGTACATAACTTATAACGAACATCACATAAGTTGTACATCACATAACCTTTTCAAACTGTAGGTACTAGCGAAAATAAAGATAGTTTAGTAAATGACACTTTTTTTCAAATGTCCTGTTAAATTTACGATTATTATTTTGCATCGGTCATTATGTCTCATATTTAATCTAATTTAATTTTGACAAAGAATTTGATTAGATAAAAAATAATCTGTAAACCACTCTATTCTAAAGTTAATTAACGAATGCATTCTGCATAGTCACACGACATAGGATCGTTTTCCAAAAAGTCAGTGAACTCTGCGTTAGCCCGAATTGGTTCGCGACTTGCTGGTCTGTGGCGGTCGACAATAATTAATCACGCTCAATGCCAACAGCTAAGGGACGTTAATATGTCCAAGGACTGTCTCAATTTGTTACAATTCCCTGACAAAGTCCACTCTACAATTAATGGCTAAGATAAACTTCAATTCATTTATTATAACAGATCGATGGCGCCACATAGTCAGAGTTCAACTGGTAAACCTATCTGTTTGAAATTGATTGTTGCAAGTCTCTAAAATAACTGTGATGAAAATCACATAGAATTTATTCAATATATGGGTCCATATTCCAACGATATATGCAGTGGACAGACGACTTGATAAGGGCCGCGTGTCAACAGTAGATCGTGACTGCTTCTAAACAAGTCCTATTGGAAAATTATGGGTGAGGCCTATGTTCTGCAGTGGACGTCTTGCGGCTGATGATAATTATGATATTCCAAATATAACATGTTGTATATAGGTTTGAAAAAACAATTAAAGTTGAAATGTAATTTTACTCTCTCATAGGTTGTTATGTTGTCATATGTTCTTATTAAAAATATCAAAATCTGCATAGATTTTGGGAGTAATAAGATAAAAAGGTCGCATAATATAAATTGGCCATATTTTGCTTGTTCGCCTTCGTAAATAAGAGTAGGATTAACAAGGCTGAACCACAAATTACTGACTAGTTGAACTGAGTAATAATATGTCTTCTTCGCTTACACTTTTATAAAATACTGGATAGTTTATTATAGATCAGCGCAAGATCAACTGTTTATCTATTTGATCTAATACCACCTCAACCTGAATCGTAGTCTGCTAACATTTTTACTGTAATTGAATCACAATCCATACTAATATTATAACTGCCAAAGTAAGTTTGTATACCTATTTGTTACGTTTTCACGATTTGACAAATTAACCGATCATTGCGAAATATTGCATACACGTGTCAGGAATAATAGAAAACATCGAATTACCACCCTATAGAAATGGACATAGGGTATCTTTCATACAAAAAAGTATTGTTCCTAAGAAAAAAAAGTCTAAAAATTTAAAAAAAACAATACGACTGACAAAAGAATACGAGCAATAAAGATTGAATACATAAATATGATTTAACACCTAAAAAAGGACACGTACGAAGTCGCTGACAGTAGCTATAGTATATAATGTTTTTTTTACAGGGGAAACGCAGTGGATTCCCTTTACTAAGATGTTTATTAACTATTAATGTTATTAACATTCACTGTTAACTATATCTGGCGAATTAAGTTTATATTCATTTATGTCGATCATTCATGAAACGTGCACCAAGTTTTTTGGCATTCACCAAATTAATACGACTACGCAATACACCGTTGTCAATGTTCACGTAGTCGTCGTAAAACCTTGATAAATATATGTATTTATTAAAGCATTTTAATGTGGTGCCACAAAATCGCAATGACCTTGCAATACTATTTCAGTTTGGCGACCTCGCACCATATGACCGCGGTTCTGCAGAAGGCGGGTCGTTGACTTGCACGTTTGGACAATAAATTTGAGGGTGCGCTCGATGTGTCTGCGACCTAATTTGTCACGCTACATTACAGTAGAAATTGTTTAACGACGGAAATCGCGTCTTACTAATGTGTAGTTTTAGCGAAGCACATGTTTGCGTCTAATATAATGTTTCGTTCACACGATTCTATGCGAATCTATGCTAAATTTTTTAACCCCCATGCAAAAACAGGATGTTAAAAGTATGACCTGATGGAGCGATTTTAATATAGTTAACTATTAATTTAATTTAATTAATTAAAACGACTTCAATTAAAGTGTTGAAGTTGATACCGATAATAGATTTTCACAATAAAATGAATATTTAATGTTTTTTTTTTTTAAGAAATGGAGATTTACTAGATAGGAATTTTTACTTTATACGTATAACATACTAAATATAGCATTTTTCGCAAAATAAAATACCTTGTATGAGATTTTATTTAATATTTCATTTATATTATGAACATATTTTAAGCTTGAATAAAATTAGCAAGTGCAAGAAACCATATTAAAATGTTAATCCGTAATAATGACACGAACCAATTTTCTGTCTTTTTTTTCTACAAGTAATTACGGCAGCAACGAAGCATGATATATATAATTCTAATAAGTGTCAGAAAGGACATAAAACCAACCTAATTAGTAATTACTCCAACATAAAACTTCAACAATCTTTTTTATGGAAAACAAAGCAAAAAGTTAAGCCCAACAAAAAACAATTTTAATGAAATAGCACCTCACATTTTTTTTGTTAAGCTCGTAACTTAAAAGAAATTTGAAATTAGTTCAGATTAAGTATGCGGTGAGTGACACCACCAAACATTAACGACCATGCGATCCGATTAGGATTAAGTTGACGCTTCCAGAGAAATTTACTTACAAAGAAACTAATATTAAAAATATTAATGACAAGTCAAATTTTTAATTTACTAGCTGGTGCTCGCGACTTCTTCCGCTTTGAAAAAGAAAAAAATAGCCTATTCTGTGTCCTGTACGTCTAAATGTTTACCTACCAAGTTTCATGAAAATTCGTTTAAGAGTTAATTCGTGAGGAACATATACATACAGAAAAAAAAATATCTAAAAATCATTAATTTAGTTTCAGTATCATGTATAGAACCTATATGTATAAACGATATTTTTGAAAACAAACTAAATTACTCCATGACCAACCCTTACAGATTTATTATTAGTATTGATGATAAAACATATTTAAAATAAACTTTTTATTATTAGATTTTTATTATAAAAATACAAATTATTAATTATAATCTATACGAATATTATAAAGAGGAAAGGAAGAAAGATTGTTTGTTTGTATAGAATAGGCTCCAAAACTACTGGACCGATTTGAAAAATTATTTTACCATTAGAAGCCGACATTATCTGTGATGAACATAGGATACTTTTTACCGCGGGAAAAGGCTTTATTCCTACGGGAAATCTAAAATAAAAGTAAATACTAGCGGCTTGGGCCGGGAGATAGCGCCAAAATACGGTAGATGGCGTTTTATACTTTTCTACGCGGACGAAGTCGCGAGCACCAGCTAGTAAATAATAAAGGTAATATTCTTTTTTCTTCTGGTGGTTATTGACATCCCTAATGATACTGGTACCCTACACAGAGCTGTGCCCGTGTAAATCATCTCCTTATTTGGCAGCATCCCTGATTGTATGACTCGTTTTCATTTCTTGATCGGGAACTTGACATCCCGTCTTCACCTTTTATAGGAAGGTTCTTCAACTTTTACAGAACTAGGAACGACTTCAAACTAAACCGATAATGATCAAATTCAGTTAAAACTCAAATAGGTTAAATATAGTTTTTTTAAAATATATAATACTAGCTGGTGCCCGCGACTTCGACCGCGTATAATACGGTGTAATTATGTGATAATATTTTTAGATGACCCCTTTCGTCAGCGAAAGCAATATAAACGCTTGTTGCTATAACACTTTTGCCAGGCGTTAGTTTTTTTTTATTTTATTATTCTTGATCCCTCAGGAACAGTACCTACTTTTTTTCTGGATGAAAAGTACCCTATGTCCTTTCCCAGGCTCTAGACTACCTGTATACCAAATTTCATTTAAATCGGTTCAGTAGCTTTGGCGTGAAAGCGAGACAGACAGACAGACAGAGTTACTTTCGCATTTATAATATTAGTATATTAGTAAGGATTTTGTTTACACGGAAAATGGGAGCGGATACACTGTAGTGAAGGCTATTCCCAGAGAATATTCCATACAGGCAAATAACAAGAAATTCCACAATATAAAACCATAACATAATGTAATAGGAAATTTTTGTACCTATACATACGTACGTAGGTAATTAATTATCTAAAAATTAAATTTTTTTTTTTTTTAATTACAACTTCATCATTATTCAGATAACATTATTATTTCAGATTTAATATAACTATTACCTGTCTTAACAAAGGATATAAAATGTAAATAGATTGCCCAATAAGCGAAATACCTTTGTGCAATTTATTAAAATTTACATAGCCGTAGTTAAGTAAGTTGTTTAGTTCCTGTTGTTAAGTCAGACTGACCATAAGCGTAAAACCAAGTTCACTTGTATCAATCGAAGTGGTTGAATCACTTCTAGCACAAAGCAGGAATGTTTAATGATATTATACCTACATATATATCATATATGTAGAGTTAATTTCTAGTAGTAAATGTTCTATAAGCAGTGAATGAATGAATAGCTTTTTCCTATTAAATATTCCTAATAACCTATCTATTCCCTCTTAGATACGTATTATAATATGGAGTTTAGTACTCATTATTTAATAGTCTAGAAATTAGCTTGCTACTTCGATTTTATTTAAAACAAGCTGGTGACCGCCTGACAAAATATTTGAGCTATATAACACCTAACTCTTTATTACTGTTATACTTTTTAGATGATCCCTCGTCAACAGCACTTTTATCTGGATAAAAGGTACCCTATGTCCTTTCCTGTAACACTGACAATGTGCATGCTAAATTTCATGATAATTGATTGAGTAGTTAAAGCGTGAAATGTAACATACAGACAGAGAGATAGACAGAGTTACTTTCACACTTGTAACACTAGCTGGTGCCCGCAACTTCGTCCGCGTTTTATGTCTTATATTGCCTATGTCTTATTCTTATGTATAATAAGCTATATTATTGTAAAGTTTCATTGAAATTCATCGGTAGTTTTTGTATGAAAGAGTAACAAAAATCCATACATCCATCCATACAAACTTTCGCATTTATAATACTAGGCTGCTGCACGCGACTTCGCCCATGTAACTTTATAAAATATACTCTATATCCTTTCTGGTGTCCCACCAGACAACGTGTGTAAAATTTCATGATAATCGGTTCAGTAGTTTTTGCGTGCAAGCGTAACAAACAAACTAACATTCGCATTAGTAAGGATTAAAGTATAGATTTTTACCTTTAAATCTAAGTTTGTTATAAGGTAATTAATTACAGCTTGTGCTGTGCTATAACTACACCATGTGTAAAATTGTGCAAAATACTTAACTCTACTGTTGGTAATTAAGTAAACAGGACACCTAATGAACCTTAGGCGAGTATTTACTCGCTTTACAATGCAAATATTGACCTATTTGTGGAAGCTAAAACGCGATGGGCATACTAACTTGGCGTATTCCTCCTATAAAGTAAATAGGCTCAAGTTTGCCTATATATTTGTGCGACCTATGTGAGATAAGTTAAATGCCTTTTTATTATTTATTTTAATTTTAACCTTGATTGGCCAATTCGATTTCTATGAATGTTTCAGAAGACAATTTCAGTCGTAAGTAATATTTTTATAGACTACTTATGAAAAAACCTAAAATCACTTTGATGGATTGGCTGTTTTTTTCTTAATAATGTTTATTTTTATATTAATTAGTCTACAATTTTTTTAAGTTTCTTCTGAAAAAGGCGAAGAACGAAGAATATTTTCTAAATCACATGACATTTTTCCGAAATAGTCACCAAGTGATTTACGCAATTGTAAATCAATTGTGTGAAGTGTGTGAAGTAATAAAATCCTGTACATTTATTTAAAATGTTGACGTACATTTCTTCGTATAAGGAAAGGCGTACAGGAAAATTCAAAAACATGTAGGTAGAGAATCACCGGAACAAAATACAATCGGTGCTATTGTTTAGCGAATATAATTTCATTTAATTTCGTATGGTGCATGCACATTAAAATTTAAAATGCATCATTGTGACTGCTCAGCGAGATTAATAATAAATTTGACTGTCAACCGCAGCCTTTGTAAATAACATAATAAATTTCATTACAAATTCTGATTGCAATAAATATCATTTGTGTTCAGGAAATAGTAGGTTTCCTCAAATATAGTTAATAATATGTGGTATTAACAATGAAACAACAGGTTGATTGTTTAAATAGGTATGTCATTGGATAGCGATTGAGTAATCAAGATTTACATGACAGTAGTCTCCAATTTATCACTACCACTCAGTCTAAGGCTATGTCCCACCATCACCACCCCACCACACCCCTCCGACTTTATCCGCACTCGCCTGTTCTTTTGAACAGTGTTGAAAAAATCTCGATTATTGCCGCGACTTCGTCCGCATTGAACTATGAAAGGTATAGGTCGTGCAGCGAATAAAGACTTCTCGGCAAATGTGCGCAGAACTCTATTTTTAGGTCTTTGAGGGGGCAGAGGAAAGTGAGAGGCGGGTACGCATCGGTGTGCCGACACGTTATTGGTAGACTCAGTCGCTCTTCCCTTCCCGCACTTCGTTCGCGCGTCTCGAGTCTCTTAGGTACTGTTGCGTACAGATTGTTTTATCGTATTAGTAAATAAGTCATGGTGAATAAATGCCTAAAAAAACGTTGTCCTTCGACATCGCACGATGATTTTATGGAAGGAATATCAACACTGCCTGTAATGTTAAGTTAGTGAGGTGAAAAATTACGAAATAAGAAAAACAAATTTCATTTTCCTTAGCAATTTTGTGCGCAATTGTACACATGCGTCAATTCCCCCACAAGTGTCGCCTACAAACCTTAATATAATAATTCACCTATACTCTATGTCCTTTTTGGTGTCCCAGAACAACGTGTATTACAAAAAAGCTTAACAAACAAACACTCTCACATTCACATTTATAATATTAGTAAGGGCATTATTCTGTCAAGCGTTGAACTTTCCTAATATTTTTAGATTATAGGTTTTTTAAAATCGGTTCATTAGTTTTCGAGTTTATACATTACAAACAAAAATACAAATCTCTTTATAATTATTTCAACAAATTCATTAAATTCGAGATTACACTGAAATTGCAATAATGTATTTATTGCTTATTATGTCATTATTTATATTCGTTCCTGGAAAACAACAATGATACAAAATTGACGGGAAATTTGCGGCTGCTTATTGGACGTTGAAGTGACATAAACAAATTAATGATTAAAACGCAAACTTGCTTTTAATGCAGTGATGACCTTATATCAGAATTTATAACAGTCTTATTATGATTGGAACGGACAGGGAGTCGACCATATTAGTCTTATTTAAAACGTCGACTAAATATTTTACGAGGTATGAATTATTCTATTGTTGGAATGAGGATCTTTTAACTCAAACGACATGTAGTATTAGCTCCCACGCGTCTCCGTCAATATCATTTGCAACATCCGAACATCTGTTCTTGTATGTGATTAATGATAATCAACTATGACCTATTAAGTGACACATAGCTGACTAACTATTGTGTCTAACTCTAACTAAATCTAGTCGAGATAGTTTTCGTTAGGCTTGTGTTGAATATTTCTTATTATAAGTGTAACTAGTGTTCACTTTAGTAATTAAAATATAACTAATATAACTAAATTTATACGCGTCACACTTAAGCCCGATTTAAACTCAAGGTTTGCGAGGCTGTCTTTAGACGTTGTCTTATTATTGCGACGCACCGTGTATTACCTACATGGCGCGTCCGTATACATACTAAGACGGAAATAAAGTATTTAAAAAAGACGAAAAACAAATTTAATATATTCAACAACGTTCACAATATGACGCAATTTGAATCTGCATAAGATTGAGCTCTCAAAATTACTACAAAAAAATTTAAAACGCTATTAGAATGTACCTGAGTAAAGACTCGGTGATTCGATCGAGAAATTTAGAGTAATTTTTTGGATAGAATCCCTTATCTATATGGTTTTTTTTTTACTAGAATCCCTCCAGCAATAGGCTTCAGCATAGGCTGAAGCCTATTTTTACACTATTTCTTCCATTCCAGTTCTCGCTTGCTTACCTCTCGCACTTTCATTCTACATACTTTGTTTTTCTTTCATCCGTCTTTTCTTTCATTCCACTACGGGTGGGATGCCCGTCTGTCTGTGTTATGCCTGTGCATTTGCCATCTATGCCTGTGCATCTGTCCGTGACCGATTAAATAGCCATGAAGTCGGAAATTCCTTGTTTTTTTTTTATCTGACAGGGTTGAATTTAATCGCTTATAAGTCACCATTAAAAATTGTTTCATAAAAAAATATGATGTGGTATATTTTTGTGGTTGCCTAATAAGGGTGTCATTTATATTCATGTTCAGGGAAGTGACGTGTGGAATGACAGCAAATGTCGTCAGGGTGCATCGCGCAATGTTCGTCGTCATGAGATGCGATGACCGGCGAACGATCGTTACTCCCTTTTGATACACGATTAGTTTGTGATGAATGATGACATTGCTCGTCACAATTTAGCTCGCTAGGGCTGTCCCTAAAGGAAAATTATTTAAGACTATATTTTGTCCGTGACTTTATTAAATTTAAGCTTATTGGTCACACATGCATCGTTCATAAATTTTCTCATTCATAATGCTTAGAATTGTTATTTCAATTATATAATCTATACTTAGGCCGGTTTCAGAGCTCGACCGACTGTCGGTGCGCACGTCGGTCGCGCTTGTCATTTGTATGAAAATTAGAAACGTTACAGAACTCGACTGACCGTACCGCAAATGCATGCGGCGTTTATTGCTAAATTTTCATACAAATTACAAGCGCGACCGACGTACGTCCGTACGTCGGTCGTCACTGTGTAAAACATTAAATATTTTCTTTATTTCAAGCGAATGGCAGCCCTAGGATACTAATAATGACGAGGCTACAATAACTGCGGTAATTATCGGTTGCGTTTTGATGGAAATTGATTGATTCTCCCCAATTTCATTCTGTTGCTAATGATAATATGCAATTCACAAATTGTATGAACCGTATTTGTTCATGAATAGGGACTAGAGGGTCGCTTAAAGAACTGTTTAACCGAAGGAGGGTCACAAAAGGTTCTGCCGATCAAAATTAAATAAATTAAAAAGGTGTAGGGAGGAAGTGGAATAGAATATAAAGGACTAAATACAAAATTCTTTACTGCCAGATATTCTATTGTTGGTCTATAGAGATCTATATACACGTAGTCTGTGGTTTTTCTAATGAACCGTCTCGTAATATACATGTCGTCGGCACATCGTATAATTGGGCATATCATGATATTCCTGGGCAGATCATATTTCTGTTAAAACTAAAAGGGTCGTCTGACTCCGCTCCGCTTCGCTAGGCTCCCCAAATACATTTCCATGTAAACCTAACACACTCCTCCTCGCTTTGCTTCGCTCCGCTCCTCGTCGCACCTATTTTTGACTTTTGGTGAAAGATTTTGATTTCATACTTTACGATCTACCCAATTCTACGATCTGCCCACGACATACATAACATACGTGTACAATTTTTTAAATTGTCTTAGCAAAATAAAAGATTTTCAAAAAGATCTTCTTTTTATGCTAAGGTATGACTGTCCACTTGATAGTCATCGATTACATGTTATGGATTTTGTTTAGTTTTAGCTTATAATATTATTCAGCAACCGAAATATCAGATATATACAACACAACGCACCTTAATGGCAGAGATTTGTTAATCAATTACACGGAAAATAATAGTTGGAGTCACGGAAACCAAATTAAAGGCAAAACACAGTACTTATGTTGACCTAAATTAAGCTCAAACCACTCATTGTCCCCCTAGCCTCAAAATGACCGGTGACAAATACCTCTCGATTAGGACCCGCATTGATGTAATCACGCAAAATTGTAATTAATTAGTTTAATTCTAACTTGTAATTGGAGTCGTATTTCCTTTAATTGGTAAGGGCTCCAGTTTTTACTTTAGAATACGTCATTAGGCAAAGGAAACGCTTCAGGGACTTAACAGTGAATAAATATTGGTAATCTCAAGGGAATAATATAATTCGATCTCCGGAGAATAATTTAATAATTAATAGTGGCAAGACTTCTCCGTTCCTCAGCCACAGCTATATACTAGCAAGTCTTTATGGCAGCAGTAACCAACGCCTTCCATAAGACTACAATAAAATAAAAGCATGTGTGCTACGATTTTTCTATGCATCAGTAAGGGATGCCAGAGACAATTTTTCTAAATCCCTCTTTATTACTTATCCTTTATCTCATTCAAGGACAGCACAGCGCAATTACATCTACGCTAGTGTGACATTATTATTTCCTGTCTGAAAACCTTTACTTATATTTTAAAAACGTCTACATTTTTGGGATATGTATTTTTAAAGGCATCAGTATCGATCAATTGAAATCTAACAGAATAAAGGCACTACTTAGAAATCGCACTCGTTAGACAGGATAACGGTCCACTTGAGTGTTGGTCACCTATATTAACCCAAAGTCAACCTTAGTACGATTAGGGATTAGGAAGGGATAGGGAAATGAGCTCTGGATTCCTTACTCACTCCCAGAAATGATCAGATCCTCTAATTTCATGGTGGTCTTGTGTAAGAGCTACCTCTTTGAGTGCTGCTATTTCATAGTCATGTTATACTGCCACCAGATACACAGCCTAATATACTGCGAAGCCCAGTGTACCTTTACCTTATTAAATATTAAAATCAATAGAATATTTTATATTTAGATCAAAACGAACACACTGGCATGGTGGCATTTACCAACTAGATATCAATCAGTATTAAAAATAAAGCATAATTTTCAAGTCACTGTTTATGAAACAGTTGCATTCCGGCATTTATTGAATTAATAAAAATGTGAGTCAAAGTTTTGATTGATTATGATGCCTGAGGCGCGAGTCAAGGGTCAGCATAGTCGGTCTGCAAATATTTTACCTCTGTCTATTTTTTTTTAAGTTTTATTTCTTTGAAACGCCTAACTTTATATCCGAGTTATTTATTTTGATACAAAAAAATATATAAAGAAGTAAAGATCTCAAGGCTCAGAAGCCACAGATGCTAAATTTTATTCAACAGATATTTTTGCTAGAACTTCCTTATGTCATGAAGAATTAATTTAAACCTACATCGAAGCAAAAAACAGTTCTAATAAAGTAAGTACCGTCTGCATAAAAACTGCAAAAAATCACTAAATACATAATATAAAATATAATAGAAGAAACTTATTAATTGCGTGTGTAACACTTGTTGAGATTAATTTTGGTCGCTTAATTTCAAAATGTAAGAAAAACTTAGTTTTATATCATAAGTAACACTTTTTGTTTAAGAATTTTGTAATCTGATTCATGACATGGATAATAATTAATATTAATTAATTAATGTTAATTATTTATACAGTTGAACAAACTTTATCTATAGTACTTATAATTTAAATATACATATTTGAAGTGACCGTTGATTCATAGAAAGATAATTTTTAATGGGTGCTTGAATGACTTTTTAAAAAAACACTTAGGTACTTTAAAATGAAGTAAGTAATATAAAGTAGGTTATTAATTAGCGATTTGTGTTATATATCTTACCATGAAAGCTAATAAAAAGCTAGAACAGCAGATAGCTACAGCAATAAATCGCAAGACAAAACGATCGGTACTAAATTTAATAGAATAGCAATCAATTAACATGGTTCCGATTCCATTGGTGTTTTGTATTAACCTAATTGTTTGCATATTTGCATTATTTTATGATTCTGTTCTATTTGTGACAAGCCTTAATTACAATTTATTGAAGGGAATGGTCTCAAGGGTAGTAATGTAACTCATAAATTCCTCATTCTTGATATAGAATTTTAATAATAATAGTTGTTTTTGTTAGGAACTTTTTGTTTATACGCATTTTAGTATACTATTTAGTTCAAAGGCTAAAATGTTTGACAAGTTTTTTATACTACATTCAACATAAAAATAGCTCTAAGTGATTAAATTAATTTTTTATAATTATTTCTCATAGTATAACTAATTTATTTTATTATAATTTATTATTTGGGTTCTTCTTCTTCTTTTAATGTCTTGGCTCCATCAGATCTTCTCCGATGATTTTGCCAGTGTCATTAGTAAAAATAGCAATTTGTATAAGACCTTTTTTAACAAAAAAGGCAAAATTGAAATTAAAAATCCCGAGACTAGTCAGTCAAGTCAAGTCAATTCTATAATTTTTCTTAGTTTTCCAAAATAGGTCCGTCAAGTCCAAAGCAGTCAAGACCATTGTTTGGTTTCGCTGTTTGCCGTGGGACTTTTATGAAACGAACTTGTAATCATAACACCGCAGAGCAGAGAGTAAAAGTATAGGTTTCTTAAAACTAGTTGTGACTTGGTTACTAAGTCTATTTAGTTTTCACAGACCCAATATTTTGGATGTAAAAGTACAACCAGAATATTGGATCTGTGAAAACATCTGAGACAAAGGTAAGCGAGGGGAGCGAGGCCACAGATTGTTTAACAAAGACTTTATTAGTCGTAAAATTGGAACGAAATAACCTGAATAAACAAACTTTAAATCGCCAACGGGTAAGAAAAGGTTTGACAATTTAATTGTGGGTATGCAGATACATAAATAAGCGTAGTTTAGGGAGTGTCTTGCGCCTTGCTTATTCTATGTAATATTTATTAAAAATATAAAATATGAAGAATTATAGAATTGAACACTTTTCAATATATATTACAAAGTACGAATAATATAATAATAATAATAATAATAATATAACATTTATTTGCAACTTAGTAACACAACACAAGTAACATAAACATAGTAACAGTAACATAACACAACGACAAAGAAAACAAAAACAGTAAAAAGAAAAAAGAATGAGCTACTAGTTACAAATAGGTCCCTACTCAGTATTTTGCTGGCATAGGCCAGCACTGATCTTCCGCAGGAACCCTAAGTTTAACACACACACACACGGCCATACACCATGCATATGCCCCTTAAATATCAAATAAGTAATAATTAAAATTTAAATAAAAAGTAATTCAGAATTATTTAATAAGAACTATTTTATTGTCAGAGACACAACTGCTTGCATGTATAAACATTATCTACTTAAAAGAATAAGGTTCCCAGCCGAACATAAGTTATATAAAAAATAAAATAAATAAATAAAAATAGAAAAACGTTATAAACAATTTGTCTAAAAAAGCAAGGAGGTTGGTTTTGGAATTTATATAAAACTACTATCTAATCTCAAATTCTCCTCACCTATTTGACTATTTATTAAAAATTTCTTTAAATTAAATCTAAAAGCCTGAACATTGCATTGATTTCGAATTGGCGGTGGAATATTGTTCCAACACTTAGTTGCCGCATATCTAAAACTGCCTCGGAATGCGGCTGATCTGTGAGCCTGCATAGTTAGCTGAGCTGCACATTGGCGAGAACCCCGAGACCGGCTCGCTACCCATGATAATTTGTTGAAAAGGTAATGTGGAGCTTCACTCTTTATAACACCAAAAAGAAGACAGGCTAAGTGCAGTTTTCGACGGGACTTCATTTTTAATAAACCACGCTTGTTTAAATAAGGTGTGACATGAGCTCTCAGCGGTATGTCAAAGCAGAACCGTGCGCAGGCATTCTGCACCCTCTGGATAACCTTCTGTGTTCTGACTAAAATTCGCGGACCTAATATGGTATCAACATAATTAAGTTTGGACAATATCAAGGACTCGGTCAGTCGAATACGAACTTCTTCAGTAAGGAAGGGTCTTGCTCTGTACAATATTTTCAGCTTATAAAAACTATTCCGTACTGTATCTGCAACATGCTTTTCATATCTTAGATGGCTATCCATAATTAGGCCAAGGTTACGCGCCTCGTTCACGCGTTCCAAATTAACACCATAAATACTCACATTAACCAATGGATTTAAGGTAACTATCTGTTGCTTTGTGCCAAGTACCATGTATTTAGTTTTGGCAGGATTAAGCAACAGACAGTTGTCTGAAGACCAAGCAGCTATACTGGAAAGATCCTCGTTAATTTTCATTATTGCATTGTCAATCTCACTGGCTTTAAAGGGCAAATACACTTGTATATCATCTGCGTATATATGATACTTACAGTGTTTAATATGATTAACGATATCGGAAGAGTACAATATGAAAAGAATGGGCCCCAATATGGATCCTTGTGGGACACCTCTATCGCAAAGTACGCTATCTGACTCGCACACACTACCATCACCTCGGCAGATCTTCACTTTCTGGTAACGATTGCTCAGGTAACTATTAAACCACAGCACAGTGGCATTATCAAAGCCATAATATCTTAATTTAGAAAGTAGTAAATTTATATTTATGCTATCAAATGCCCGTGAAAAATCCAGCAGTACCAGAAGCGTACACATTCCACTATCTTGCGCACAGAGTATATTGTCAGTGACATCATGCAGGGCTGTTACTGTACTTCGCCCCCTACGGAAGCCTGACTGATGATCTGGTAAGATCTTATAAAGCTCAAGATACTTTGTCATCTGGGAGCATACCGCCTTTTCAAGAATTTTAGATAAGCAGGGTAATATGCTAATCGGCCTAAGATCTTTTAGGTCAACGGGGTTAGGTATCTTTGGCAAGGGGCGCACAACCGCTAATTTCCATATGTCAGGGAAAGATGAGTCTTTAATAGAAGTGTTTATTATATCACAAATACTATTCACTGTATATGGAAGAGTCATAAGCAACATGTCTATATTAATCAAATCACTGCCAGTTGCTTTTGACTTAAGGGAATTTATAATTTTACGGATTGTATCCAGAGAGACTGGCTCCAAGCGAAAGACTGCATCTGTAAATCTATGGTATTCAAAAAAAGTCAATTGAGAGATGCGCACACGAGAATTTCCCGGGATGTCCAAGAAGTGTTTATTAATCAGATTAGGGTTGTCAAAAAACAGAGGGAGTTCGTTATTTTTTGTCGGTATTAAATTTTGTTTAAGGTTTTTCCATAAAAGTTTTGGATTTTTGATATTATTATTTATATTATGATTAAAATAAGCTGACTTTTCATGGAAAATAGCTTTGTTAACCATTGATTTGAGAGTTTTATAATATTCCTTTTTGCTATCTGTTCTGTGTTTATGGAAGTCTATGGACGCATCATCACGCAATTTCATCATCAATCTAATTATATCTGTAAACCAAGGCTGCGAACGATTCCTGACCACCAATTGCTTGACAGGTGCATGAAGATCGAACAGTGTTATAACAGAATCATTGAACATGGCGACCTTTTCATTTACGCTACTAGTTGTTGTTAGGTACTCCCACTGTAAAGCTTTGAGGTCGCTATTAAACTCCTCTGCTACGATATGCTTCATAGGCCTGTACAACACTGTTCGAGGTAAGGACTTAATACGTTTAATATTTAACTCGCACATTACAAGACAATGGCCAAACAATGAACCCACACAATCCATCGTAATTTTCGTATTTTGACAATCGGTACATATCACGTCAATTAGAGTATGAGTTGTATCCGTAAAGTGAGTTGGTTCTGTTACAATCTGTGTTAAGTTAAAATAAGAAAGGAAAGCATTTAATTTAATAGATTTAGAGTCTGAACTCGCTAATAAATTTATATTGAAGTCTCCTAATAAAATTAATTTGTCATAGTCGCGGCTTGAGCTGATCGTATCCGTTAGAGCATCAAAAAATGTATCTATGTTCATCCAGGGTGGTCTGTAGGCAGTACCAACCAACAACCTTACACCGTTAAGAGTCATGGTTAGCCACATCTGTTCCACTAATTTATGTAACGGGTTTACCGGGTGCGGTAAAGTCCTAGCGTTTATCCAGCGGCCTACATAGAAACCCACACCGCCACCCCTCACACGATCCCCAGTAGGACGCGGCTTGTGGCGCAGCCGATATTCAGGTATCACAGGAGCACGTCCATCCCTATGGTCCTGCAACCAAGTCTCGTTAACCGCCAACAAATCTATGTCGTTCTTAATTACAGCAGCTGTAAAGTTGTCTTGATTTGTTCCGAGGGAACCAGCATTATACAAAGCTAATTTGAGCTTCCTTTTAAGCATTTTTATATAGTAAAAAAATTTTTCTCCAGCAAATTAGAACAATGAAACTTATAAAATCGGATAATTAAATTTTGATACAAAAAATTCATAAAATAGCAGCAGTGTGTATCTGACAACAATAGAAACAAACAAAAGTTAAATCTTTGAAAAAATATACTCATAAAAATCAATAATAATATCAAAGTTAAAAACTGGGAGCTGTAATGAATGTGTGTATGACAAAAAAATTTAAGAATAAAAAATAACTCAAAGAAAACAAAAAGATTACAAAACAGACAACTTCTTTTATGAATACGTGCACCCGTATAAACTAACCTTAGGTTTGGTATTAATAACTTGTAATGAGTGTGTGTTTTACAATAAACAATTAAGCAAATAGTAAAATATAGTAAATAAATATAATATTTTTTTTTTTGGAAAAATAACATAGAAAAATTAAATCCTAGCACATAGGTGCTTATAGTATGAATAACTATTAAATCTTGTAAGAAATGGCAGCCATAGCAAGTATTAAGTATATAAGAAAAGTAATAAGTAATTAAAGAAAAGTTTACAAACATACAGTAAGAATGAATACTGGGACAGGCTACATCAAATAGCGGTAAGACCAAAAACACGGGATATGTCCTTCTCCGATCGTATCTGGATCGCATTAGTCGAATCTCCTTGACGTACGTAAATGCGTCCGCGCTTCGTCCACGAGTATCTCCAGTTGCGATCACGACACTCAGTGCGCGCTCGGTAAAACAGCTGGCGGTTAGTCTTAGTGAGGCGCTCGTTGAGGTAGATCCTGGTGGGGGACCCCTGCAAGCCGATGTCAGCAGAATCAAGGCGACGGCGGACTCGTGCGGCTTGCAGCAGCTCGTCCCGCAGCCGGCGGCTTGCCAGCCGCACCACGACGCGACGCGGACGAGCCGTCGTCTCGCTACCGCCGCCGCTGGTCGCCGCTTCCCGGCCCCCCACTCGCTCAGCAAACACAACATCCCGCTCCTCCAGTACCACCCCCAGCTTCCTAGCTAGCAAACATACTATGTGTAAAGTGTTTTCTCCTTTTTCTTCAGGCAAATGACCAATGTCAATGTCGGTCAGAAGCGCTTCTTGGTCCCTGTCGTTCAGTTCCGCTTGCAACTTGAAGACCGACTCTTGCAGTACAGCAACCTCGGCAATCACCGGTTCCGATGTCAAGTCTCGCTGCTCCACCTTCTCAAGTCTTCGCTCAAAGCCATCCATCCTTGACTCGATGCGTGCCAGAGAATTTCGAAACTCTTCACGAAATTCACGAAACTCGGCCAGGTATTCGGCAAGCTCACGACGCAAATTCCGAATGTCGGAATTAACAGACGAAGGCATAGGTGCCGGCTCAGCTACATCTGCATCAGTGCCGGCCTCGTATTCATTGCGGGGATCGGTACTCCCACAAACATCCTTGACAGGAGTAGCAGTATTGTCACCCTTAGGACGCTTCTTTTTACATTCTGGGCACAACCATTCATTTGAGACAACAGCGCCACTGGGAATTCCTACACAGGCCCTGTGATACATTCCCGGGCAAACTGTACATATTGCTGCAGCCGTCGCTGAGAGGAACTTTCCACAAGCTGCACACTTGGACATTTTGTTGGCTTTTAATTTTATTTTTAAAATAAAATTAATTTATCCGGCACTAAATCTACCCACTTAATTTATAAATTTCGAAATCTGATTTAATAAGTGTTTTATTGTCTAATACCAATCACTTTCAAATATGCAAACACTTTAACACGTGATTTGAACTTCACAATTAATTTTAATAATACTTTTGTATATTTTAACGCGATGTAAATATTTTTACCACTTAATATGAGCAGGAGCACATACCGGTGCACAGACGTATCGTGTGTAATGTAATGTATTAATATTAATCACTACATTTTATAAAACGAAGTCCTCCACCGCGTCTGTCTGTTTGTCTGTCGCGATAAACACAAAAACTACTGCACTGATTTTCATGCTAATGAAAATGATTGATTTGCACTAATGAATAGGTGGTTCTCGAGGAAAGTTTTGGTATTCGTGCGAAGCCGGGAACAGGCCACTAGTACATTATAAATTTCAGTCTGCTTTTAACATTAATATTAACAAAAAAATTTATTAATTATGAATAAAGACTCGTATATGTTGAATAATTTTATTCTTTCTTGGCGTTTATTGAATAAATATATATATATATATTCAATAAACGCTGGGATAAACGATAAGACACTGGGATACGAAAGGGATGAATAATAAGGGATGGAAACCGGCACAATTAAAGGACAATCTTAATAATGTGGAAATGGGCTCTGCTATAATATTTTAATTACCAAAACAGCTCAAGTGTTTTATATACTTAAAGTATGTAATATTTCATGTAAATAAAAGTCTTCTGATAGAGGCTTGTTACTGGACAGGCTACGAATTGTGTGACTAACTAGAGATTACTTACTTTATATATACATACTTACTTAAAATGACAATATTAAAAATATTATGATTTAATAAGTCCTTTATAGTGACACCGTTCTAGGCATAAAGTTAATTTGATGTGACATTTAGTCATAATGCGATTTAGTCCCTATATCACAAAGCTCTGAAAGTTGATCAAGTCCAAAGTCTTTATCAATTTCTCAGTACCTTTCACCTTTGAATATATTTCTTTCGTTGAATACCTAACCCCTTAAAGAGAACCCGTTGTTCTAGTTAAGGGTTGGATATTTATCTAATACAATTAAAAAACGAAGCTTGTTTAGGACGGACAAAGAAACTTTAATGAAGTATAAATTAATTATATATATGGTCGTAGCTGTAAGTCAAGTTAAATATTTTTACAAATACATCGCTGTCTTACTTTGTGACTTGAAGGTCGAATTTGTAACTTTTAAAAAAATACACAAGTTGTGCATTATTATTTCATAAGAAATTAAAGTTTCCATCTCCGATATATATCATCATCATCAATCATCAATCAAACAATACTAATAATAAATCTGTAAGTGTATGTATTGTATGTATGTATGTTCCTCCATAACTCTTAAACGTATTAACTGATTTTTATGAAATTTGGTAGATAAACATTTAGACGTACAGGATACAGGATAGGCGGACGAAGTCGCAGACGCCAGCTAGTTATTTATAATATACTAGTTCACCTAACAGACGTCATTCGGTCAAAAATTGGGATGTGGCAGCTGATGAGTAATTAAAACAAAAATTACTCGAATATTTGATTGAAATTAAAATAATATAGAGGAACTCTTGATGAAAAAAATGAGACTTTTTACTTTTTTTGGGCATTTTTTTTTTCATTTTTCACTTGATAAAAACCCTTCTAAGTCTTCAACGATAATTGAAGAAAAAACTAGCCGAATTGATCCAGCCGTTTTTGAGTTTTGCGCTTAGCGACATTTAGCAATTTGACGAGACAAAGTATGTGAATAATAATAATTAGATATAATTATTATATATACATGTATAATAAAATTAATATGTTATATAATAGTTACCTAATAATTATTAATTTCAGATAATACCGCATATAGGTCATCCAAAATGTTTTACAAGTGTTATTGCAAAATTTCTAAGTCAATTAAAATGTACCTGTATTTTCCCTTTCAGAGAAGTTACCTAGAAACATTCGGTTATTTGAAGCGAGGGGTGCCCGAGGTCGAGAATCTGTTACACGGCGATGCTGACCATTCATTAGACGTTGGATTTAAAGGCGCCATTAGAACTTTACAAGTAAGTCACTTTTTACTCTTTTTTTCAAATAAAATAATTATAACAATCTTGCCACTAATGTCAGTCGCGTAGTAAAGTTTATAATGCGTTGATTTTTTTTTACATTTTTAGACGATCACTCGGTAACAGTACTTTTTGCTGCATGAAATGTACCTTATTATGTCCTTTTCTATGCCCTGACAGTGTTCATGATGATTAGTTGAGTGCGTGAAAGAGTAACAAACAAACAAACCAAGAAAATTTCGTATTTATTATACGAGTTATTATTAGTTATTAAAGTTAGGATTGCATTAGACATTATTTATATTAATATTAGGTCCAGACAGGCTACAGACAGGTATATGGACAGGCTAATGGTCCACTTGGTGGTAGATGGCTGGCTACCGTCGCCTATAATACAAGCAAAGCTCCAAGTGCGCTTCCAAAGCCCGTCACCATATTCTACGATGGCGCTACTCATTGTATGATGCTTATTGTATGCTTATGATAGGCGCCGATAGCCACCTATCATCAAGTAGACCGTCAGAGCTTCAGATAATATTTAAAAAAAATACTATACTAAAACAAGAATAAGCACAACAAATAATGAATTTCTTAAAAAACAACTTGAATAATTTTTTGCATGATGCTAGTTTTGACCACTTTGATCTTAGAATATAGTCCCGATAATTTTGAAAATCAGTTAAAGAGTTGAAAATCAATTTTTTTGTTTGTACTTTTCAGGAATTCGGTGGAATTCCAGTGACAGGGGAAATAGACGAAGCTACAGTAGAACTAATGCAAAGAAAACGTTGCGGGAGACCCGATAGAGAGACGAACGACCATGAAAATGGAGCCAGAAGAAAAAGATTTGTAGTGCAAGGCGAGAAGTGGAAACACACCAATCTTACGTGGAGGTATGTGATTACAAATACATATTACTGCTTGTTATTGGAAAAATTATTAATTGACTCGCCTCCGGACTGTTTGTTTTATTAGTTTGTGGCGTACATAGCGCCATCTTTTACCCAATGGACAAGTCGAATCGGAGGCCATCTATTGTCGAATAGACAACTAGAACGCCATCTGTCGTCGACCGTACAAAATAATTTACTTTTTAATTTATTTATGTTTGAGCGCCATCTGACGTCAAGTAGCAACAATTGTAGACATTACTTTCATCTGTGCAGCGAATAAAATTTGAACAGAATTCGGATGTCAAAATAGAATCGAGGGGCTCTTTTTCTTCAACGATTATTGCTCTCGGAAGCGATTAAATGTAGTGATTAATGTGGAAATATTCCCTCAGTGTTGTTTGCTTTAAGACGACATAAAATTGATGACAAATAATAGTTAAATCACGGATCTCGTAAAAGTTACGACGCATTCCGCTTGAGTTAATTAAAAGATATTATGTCCCTTCGACGCCACTGGCGACGGCGTCAAGTAATTCTATATCCAACTTCTTCCTGTTGTATTTAATTGTTTTATTAATTGTATCATTCTTTTAGCGATAGGTATAACTTAAGATTTCAGACATATATCTATAACTACTCATGCCTAAATATTATGTCGGTAATTTAATTTTAAAATTATTTTTTATACAATACTAGCTAGCTGTGCTCGCGACTTTGTAAAATAAATATATATTAATTATAACGCCTGAGCATTTATCGCTGTACCTAACGACAGTGGCGCAGAAATTTTTACATTATTGCACTGTTTTACAGCATTATATTATATTTTATCTAACATTTTTACAGATTATAATTATGTTAATAGAGGTAATAAACTATCCGTGTGTCAAATATCATCTAAATCCGTTCAGCCGTTTTTACGTTATTGAGGAACAAATATGCAAACATACATACTTTTCGCATTTATAATATTTTTAGGACAACTTCACAGCGTACTATAGGTCGTGCAGCGAACAATAGTATAGTTACTTACTAGATGGTCTGAGCACTTCGTGTAAATTTGTAATTTGTGGAACTTTGTGTAAGACATACGTGACCTCAAGTAGGTATTTTTAAATTAAATTATTAAGTTCAATTTAGGCAAGTATATAAATTAAATACCACGTGCTAAAAAATATTTATATACTCCATTAAAATTCTAATGTATTAGGAATTGTGTTTATTATGGTTGTATGCATAAATTATGAATAAATGCATTTTCAATGAAACAATGAATTTGTATTATACCTTTTGTATTAAAAAAAAATACGCATACAGAACGAAAATCTTTCTATAATAAGTCTTTCCTGTAATAATTATTTCTAATAACACTATAAACTATAACACTATAACACTATAACTATAATAGTACTATATTCAAACGGATCAACAAGTAGATAGATATGTGCAGGTGTTGATTGTGTATGTAAAATTATTTTCTTAAATATTTAATTTTAAAAATATTTTTACATCTTTGTATTTTACAAAGATGTTTTTATATAATTACTAGCTGGCGCCTGCGACTTCGTCCGCGTTGAAAAAGAAAAAAAAGTAACCTATCCTGTCTGTACGTCTAAATGTTTATCTACCGAGTTTCATGAAATCAGTTAATTCGTTTAAGAGTTATGGAGGAACATAGGTACCATACAGTATACTCATACATAAGTAGTACGCATACAATACCTACACTTACTGATTTATTATTAGTATTTATGATATTTAACATAACATTACCTATATTATAGGTTTAGCACAGCACACTAATCATTCCAGACGCAGGCATTATTACTAACAAATTAAAAAAGTCTACTGTGCAAATCAATTCTTTAGCTAAACAATGCGTTCTTAATTTTACTAAACACTTGGTACGAACTGTGTTCCTTTTTTAAAAAATCCCCCAGGAAGAACCTAACAGTTTCCAGAATAAAAAGTATTCGAGATTCGCGTGCATAAATGCATAAACTGATTGACGCGTTTGATAGAGTAAAAGTCGCACTATTTAGGCCCCCTGTTTAACCAAGAATCTAGCCAAAATGGAGCCTGCACTGGCATCGGCATGGTGTCTTCAACTTTTACAGACGATCGTAGCGACATACCATCAAGTGGATCATTTTATATCGATTGTCACCCCGTCTCGGATGATAAAGTATTCGAGAGCACACAGTTAGGTAATAATAGGTAGTGCCTCCGAGCCAGTACCGCTGTAGCGAGTCTGTGGAGTTTATTCAACTTGATATCCCCGGAGTAAACAAACTCGCTAGCGTATATTTGAAGTGAACCGACCGCAGTGTGCGCGCGGGTAATTTGAAAAGTTCACAATCACCTGCACGGGCCACGGCTTCAGCACAATTTCCTTGCGAATTAATGCTCTGTCAATATTGTAGCTCCCCATTACAGCTTTTGCTAATAACATACCGCACTACCATCTAGTAGACGTTTTATGGTAGCAACGCGCGCGGTGGTTGTCTTCACTTACCCATAATAACTAAATTAATGTATTCTTTTATGAGAAGATTGTTAAGACAGGCTGACCGTCATTTATAAATATGTGCAAAACCAAGAGGGGAAACCATGCGCGCTGCCAACTTTGATCGAATAAGAGGGAATAAAAGAAAGGGTTCATGTATTCCTTATTTATCGTACAAAAAAAACAGCATTTTAGGCAGGTTGACGGTCACCTTCGCCTATAATACAACTTTGGCATTGGCCAAAGTTGTTGCAAGTGAGTTTCCGACCATAGTGGGATTGAGGATAAGGAATTGGGAAGGAATAGGGAAATGGACCCAAGTGTGCTATTGTATTTCGGTGAGTGAGTAAGGGATGCCCGAGCGGAACGCCTCTTGGTATTGAAATAAAGGAGTGTGAGTGCTAAAGCCATTGGAATAAGGTTAAAAATAGTATATTCACGAAACTATCCTTTGCAATGCCGTGCTGTGACACACATACATGCAATGCAATCCTTTTAAGCGCCGGCCATAAAAGTTCCATATGCGATACTTATAACACTGTCTGCTTAATTAAAAAAAAAATATATATCCATATTGTCCATGCTCCATTGAAGGCTTTATCCTAAGTAGTTTTAAGACCTTATTCATTTGAGGCCTCAGTATTGAGGTTGTGAAAGTTATTTTATTTGATGTTATATTTTTTATTTATAAACGCGAACAAAGTCGTGGAGAGTAGCTAGTCTTGAAATAATATTGAAAAATGTCCACTCCGAATTGCATTTCAAAAAATAAAATAGCATTGTAAAGTTACGACGGCATGTTGTAGACGTTCGATTACGGTAATACATGGAAATAAACAGTATTGTTTTCCGAATGTCTGTGACAGCCAAATGACAGTGCGTTCCACCTCCCGCCGCGCGAGGCGCTGTCATCGCCACTCCGTCATACAAGGAAATTGAACTAGTCATCTACATTGAATTCATAACCAACATTAGTGATTGTGAACCAAGAAAAACTGATAATAAGTTATAATAAAGCTGTTAAAAATATAAAAGTCAATATCAATCAATAAAACTTGCGGTTCGCCTATCTGTTTCTAAGCTAACTTCTTATAAGCCACGCAACGAATTTTGAATAAATTTTGATAACAGCAAGATAAGTTAATGGTTTATTTATATAATTCACAATCGAGACATCTCGTGAAATGGTTCAAATTTCATTGCATAGTTGTATATTGTTTTATTAGTTTACTTATCATAGTGTTAGCACTAGTTATAATGAATATATAGGATGATAAAACAAATCCACCCCTACGTCGGAGCGTATCTAGGTACCTTCGCGTTTCAGCCACCCAGTGGCCGCACGAACTAGGTCGACATTTCAATATTGAAGGCATTTCACAATTTCTATTGCTCTTTATTACGTTTGTACTGGGCAATAAAGAATTTATTGTGATTATATGGTATCCCGTAACGCAGCTGTGGTATTGATTTATATAGACATAGACATTTAACTACAATTATACCATAAACTAAATAAAATATTGACTATGCGAAAGTACTCGACCGATCAGCATGCAAACTTGTCAGGGGTACTGAAAAGGATATAAAAGGTACCTTTCGTTCAGAAAAAAATATTGTTCCCGAGGGATTAGTTAAAAAAAATTAATAAATATATTAAATCAGTAGGTATTGTATCAATAGGTATGTATGTTCCTCCATAACTCTTAAACGAACTCTGATTTTCATGAAACTTGTTAGATAAACATTTAGATGTACAGGACACAGGATAGGCTACTTTTTTCTTTTTCAACGCAGGCGAAGACGCGGGCGCCAGCTAGTATTATAATAAATCCACTAGAGATATTCTAAAAAAAGACCGTGCCTTCATTCTGCAAGATAGGGATGTTATGAAACATATTTTTACTTACTAATAATATATTTTTTATTTCATTAATCCATTGTAAAGGTACATTTTTCTTCATTATAAAATTTGTTCATTAGCAAAATAAGCAATAAAACATATTAACGTTACCCCTGGTGGGACTCGAACCCACAATCCCCGGCTTAGGAGGCCGATGCCTTATCCATTAGGCCACAGGGGCTATGAACGTAGGCGTGAAATATCATGTCATTTCAATTTTAGTTTCGACTTTTATAAGTTTACGTGTTTTTTTATGGTTTATTATAACTATATATTATTAAATAAACAGATAATATCCCATTTTGAATATGAAATAGTATAAATAGTAATACTTTATATTTCTGGAAAGTAATATGCATTTTTGAGACACTCATTGTAAGCCCGGATAGCTCAGTCGGTAGAGCATTGGACTTTTAATCCAAGGGTCCAGGGTTCAAGTCCCTGTTCGGGCGACCATTTTTTTATAATGTAAAGCTGGTGACCGCGTCAAACCTAAAAATTCACAGATTTCGTGCCTCAAACGACTATCGAGCACATTTACGGAATTCGAAATTTGGACTTAATTCAAAAAGGATAAGTTAAGCCGATCGTCTTTATTTTAGGCTCAAATTGTAGCTGACTAAATTTCCAAAATATCGAGCGCCAAAATAAAAAAAAATCCGGAAAATGTCCGAGAGCAGAAAATAAAGTTACAAATTGTCAAAATGAATCATAATAAAACAGCGATTTGAATTTAAAAATGAACATGGGTGGTATAGAAAAGACATTCGAAATCGCAATAAGATATCGCCGTAGTGTTTCAAGTCTTGTACAGTCGGCTGCACGCGGCGATCACTCACTTGCACTTATAATTAATTTATTTATCGGGTTCGCGGATCGACGGCGCAACTCGCGCCGTCCGACGTCCCCCAACCCCTCGTTACCGGATATATAAACCGCGGAGCAGCACAGACGTCCGTCAGTTTTCTCAGGGACGCCAAGGGTGCCGGTCGCCCTCACCCGGGAAAATGTGTCGGAAGCGCGAAGGGGTTACTTTTTTTCAATTTCAACACTAGTTGAAAATGTAAAGCTGGGTTTGAGGGGGTTGCGTGTAGGGTCCGGGTCGGTTCGAGGTGTTGGACGATGGCCGACGGGTGACCTTGAGGTGAGTCAGTGCACGCGCGAAGGCGCCAGTCGATAGGCCCACCCTCGCCGCCCGCCTACGCGCCTGCACTACAGCTGTTCCCCATGATAACCTATCACTTATTTAATTCTCATCTTTATTTGATATTATTTTTCCATTTTTCTTACATATTCGATTTATTTACGTATTGAAGGATAAATACATTTCAAATGAAATATTAAAATCAAATCATATTATATGCGTGATTACATTACAAATAATATTTATTCCCTTTTACACGTTTAGGCAATAAAAATTAATATTAAAGTTGACGTTAAGGTTAAATTTATAAAAAAAAGCCGTTCTTTTCAAGGATGCATTTTTCCTTCATCGCTCTTTTCTTTAATGAAAACCGCATCAAAATCCGTTGCGTAATTTAGGAGATATTAGCAGTTATACAGACAGATAAATGCGGAAAGCGACTTCAATTTATATTATTTCTCGCTCAATATTAATTAATAATTATTATAAAATAAAAAGGAGTAAAAGGTAAAGGGATTAAAAAAAAGCTTCAAAAAAACTAGAAACTTCGAACACATTCAGATAAGGAAATAAAAAATACCGTAACACTAAGTTAATATTTCGAATTTTCTTTTTTTTTTTTAATCTCAATTGTATAGTAGTTTTATCTTTATTAATTTTTTAACTATCCGTATTTTCAGTCTGCTCACGTTTTTTAATTATTTTCTAAACAATCTATTTCAATTATAATGCCTACCTATAGAATAGAATTCCCAACTCCATTAAAACATGAAATAACTAGGCGAACCCGTGCACGAACTGTTCGACCGCTCGCAAAACATTTTCACACATCGATGCAGCATGTTCTGATAACATTCATAATCCATGGCCCGTGGGGTTTGCACCAATTGAGTTCTACGTAGTTTTAGTAAATTGGTTGAATGAATATACCTATACATCTAACTATCGAGCGCGAAGCACTTTAATATTGTTACAAACGCGTACGTTTGATCGATTATAACACTGGCTGAAATATTTTTATGCACCTATATTGACCTATGCATCTGTAGATATTGTAAAATAAAGTCGCTTTCCGCTTCTGTCTGTTTCGCCGCTAATTTCTTGTCTATCATCCAATAAATTTTGATATAGTTTCCACTTATAGAAAGAGTGATTAAATATATAAGTGTCTAGTCTATCCTTAATCAAATCACAAATATATTCTGAAAGAGCAACTAAAGAAGTTTCTTGTTTCCTCATGGAATTAATAATACAAACCATTAATAATAGTTATTTTGACTTAAAAAGTCTCAAACACTCAATGGTGATAATTAGTAAATTATAAAGTTACATACGTACAATACCTACACTTGCATATTTATTATTAGTATTGATGACTGGCGCATTTTCAACTTTTTCCTTTAACAAGGAAAAAAAAATAGTTCTCCAGTTTTGCGCATAGCAAACACATTTAGCGATTCATTTTTATTTAGGTATATACAGAATAAAGTTTTTAAATTTAAAATCTACTCTTCAATATAATTTCATTGTAAATAGAATTAATTATATTAATTTTTATTGGAAAATATTTTTTCCTCTTCTAATGATATTAGTGGCAGCATTTTTAATAAAACAAAAATTGAACAAGCTGAACACATATTTTTCTGATTCATGTTTTATTCTCTTGCTCAAATTCAGAGAAAATTGTCAAAAGATAAAATTCATACGTCAAGACAAATAGCAGCAGAACAGACTTAAAGACTTAGGTAGACTTAGACTTGGGTTGTTGGCTGTAGCTAGCAATACAGATCCAATAGGAGATCATAAATCGAGTGAGGGATATATTGTAGGATAACCCTAGCACAGTCGTAGTTGGTCGTCGGCCAAGTATAGACGCTCAGTCAGTAATTACTGTCTCAGGAGCTAGCTCTTAATTTGCCTAATTTAGTCGAGCCCATTCGTACGATTTAAATCCGCGCGATTTAAGGGGATATTCGAATGACGTGCATTGTTTTATAAACGCCGTCTGTGGAGTGCCGATCCCGGATAGGGTTCAATAAACGTCGACGCTGCATTTCAATTACTGAACGCACTTAACTGAGAAATTACTTCTATATATATTTTATTTATGGTATATATTTTTAAATGTACATAGACGTACCTATCGTACCTGATTTTAATGAACGTCGCGGTCCTTACAGGCCAAATAGTTTTCAGGTGAACTAACTGGTGAAAACATGTTGAAAGTCATATTTAATTTCTGAGCGTATATTTAAAGAGACAAAATTTATTTCAAGATTACGTAGGGTAGGGTATATGTATGTACAGAGAAACTCTTGTATACTTTTCCCTTCGCTTATACTATACTTACTCGTATTAATAATGTAATTAATCGGGTTTAAATTAATAAATTTTCTAATAGTATATTTATTTATTATCCATAACTTTCTAGTCTTCAGATGAACCATATTATAATAGTTCTTGTAAATATCCATATATACATAGACGGTTAGACCTAGCTGGTAGGCTCTCACTCTACTGAGCAGATTAGACACTTTGGATATATAAAACATATTATAAAACAAAGTCCTCCGCCGCGTCTGTCTATTCCCGATAAACTCAAAAACTACTGCACCTATAGTCATTCTGTCTTCACCAATGGATAGAGTGGTTCTAGGTTTTAGTATATAATTTACTAAGTTACGCGGGCGAAGTCGCGGCCAGTAGCTAGTTTACCTATACCTATGTAACGAATGCGAAAATATCATTATATACTAGAAAAATTCTTTGATCCTTTGGCTATCGAGTGGTGTAATTATATTTTGGATGTAGATGATAGATATAATATAAGTAGCAACAGCATTATTTTATATCCCCTGATTTTGTTATAATCAATTATCTGAATTTCTTCCGGATTCCAGAAGAAAATTTAAAGACGTATTTACCTCAAAAAACTGCACGTATATTTCTTGTTAAGAAAGTACATAGTTTAAACACAATACGCGAGCTTTGTAAAGTTCAGTTCGTGTGGCTTGCAATAAAAGCCCACCAAGTGTGTACTCGACCGGGCTGTGTGTGTATTTAGACCATGAATTTTAGATATGCGTTATAAAGGACAATGTGCTCAAATGCTTTGTATGTACATATCTAACATCAGGTGCGGCCTTTGGACGCACAAACATTATTGTAATATATGTATATACAAATATTATGTGACCCATAAAAGATAAAAATCAATAAATCACCAAAACAAAAGGTATAGCTTCGGAGCTAGAAGCCTAGTATCTAGCGACCCGCCCTCCTTATATTATAATTTAAAGTCGCTGTGCGCGGCTGTTTGTCATCTGTAAACTACAATACGCTTATAAATTAATAAGCGTATAATATCAGTCAATATGCGTATAAGTCAATATGCGTATACGTCAATATGCGTATAAGTCAATTAATTTCTCACGAAAGGTTTACTGAACGCATCTATCTGTTTTTCCGCTAACTCGGAACTCGTAACCTCCCAATTGATTTTTAAATATATATTATTTCTATGATTTTGATACGGTTTAAACTTGTAGAAAGAGCGATAAACGATCAAGGCTTGTATATACTTATATTTGCAGAAAAATATTGCATCGATGCGTAGTCTAATATTTTTATAATGCTAAATTATTTACAATCGGATGACGTCCAATCTCTTCTCAAAAAAATATGCCTTAAAATTGCCTCCATTTTTCCGCGGAAAACGTGTTTTCACATTTGAATTATAAGGAAGACGTCAGCGGACCCTTGCATTGCGTCTTACTCGTTAGGAATATTAAGATTTATATGGTCGGGAGTCGACGGTCTCCCCGGCCTACGTATAACAGTAAACAGGGATGATGTGACACCATTTAACGTAAACATTTTTGTACAATAAGTAATTTTGGCTTAACACCGCCCGCGGGGCTTTCAAGGCCGCTCGCACAAATAATTTAATAGGCGTACTCTTGCGTATTGTCATTGTAATAAAATTGCGATAAGAAAGGAAGCAGCTGCCGTAATTAAAGTGAGAGCTTTCTTTTCCTCCTTAATGTTTCATTTAATTGCCGCTTTGACAAAAAAAATCTGTTGACTTTATGAAATTATGGAACACGCCGACACATTAAACAAATTTACCAGTATATAATGAGTAATGAAGTAATGAAATATTTAATAAAAATAGGTCTTATTAACAAATTAATTTATTTATATTATAGCCTATTCTATTAGCTAAGTAAGAGTCGTTGATGGCTCTTACGAAGTGCCTTATGTTAAAAAATAGCAATATATTCCAGACGTACTAAGTAGTTGCTCACATCAGTAACGGTTTCAGGCATTATTTTTTAGATAATTTTATATACAAAACTGAAAACAGCAATAACAATAAAATAAAGTGCACATTTCTCACAGCTATTAATTATTAATTAATAGTGAAATATTTCAAAATGTTCTGATACTTAAGAAATATCAGAGATACTTTAGTACAAATTAATAAACAATTGAACAAACAAATTTTGACTGTTCATAATATACTCGTATGTGTGGACTACTTGCTTCTAGTATAAAAACTTAATGACCGTTTATTCAAAACTGCAAATGACTGAAAAGTAATTTTGTGATCGGTAAAGTATTTATCTATCACAATGAAAATTTTCACACACGTTTTCAGCAGTACAGAAAAGGACATAGGGATACAAAAAATGAACGCTTGATAAATTTATATGAAAAATAAATATTGAATAAATGTTAAGAAATAAGCTTATTTTTTTCTTCACCAGATCATAACATCAAAATCACTTTTCAAAAGAAAATTATGTAGGTATTTGTAATTCCTTGTGAAAATTTATATAGTTATTAAATCATTACTAACATGTAATATTGATGATAGAAGTAACGAGATTTTTTTTTCAATTTTATTTTAAACAAACACATTACACACTTGCCAAATAATGTATTGTATATGTCTAAAAATAAAGGGAGTCACAGAGGGGAGATGAGGCCGGCGAGGGCTCAATCAAAAATGTTTACCGGTGAAGTCAAATCCAATATTTCAACCTTAAATTCCTACCTGGGATTCGCATCATTTATTCAGTTTGCCACCGCTGCATCTGGAAATAACCTTGTAATATCCGGAAACTCATTTGGCAGCTTGATTTTGTTGTTTCCTCTCATAAAGAACATAGCAAAGTTTATAAAACTTTCTTCTTGCGGTGCCTCTCCAAATCCAACTCCAAAACGTTCAACTAAGAACAGTTTGAAGAGTATTGTGTGTTTCTATTATCTTAACTATGCATAAAATAAACAACAAAAGCATTTACGAAATTAACTAGTCAAAACTCCCTTTCATGAATTTCATTTATAACTGACATTTTATTTATTGTATAGTATAGTACAGTTTGATAAACGTGGATTAGAGTGGTATCGGTGTTTTTTTAAAAAGCCAGTCACTATTTTTACAAATAGCTCTTTGTAGTAGCGGTCCAGCTAGACTTGGACCAAACAGTTTATTTCGCCTGTAAATCCGCTTTGTTTTCGACGCAAAAAGACTAAATTGAACGTTTTTCGAGAACAGAATGGACTAGCGGTCAGCGCTCCACTGACAATGTACAGGAAAGTTATAAATATTTTGACCGAATAACGCCCGCCTGAAGTTATCATTTTATACAATTCAAAGCTTTTTAAGTCTGCAAAGCTGTGTTTTGAATTGTTATTTAATTTGACTGATACAATGACAGACATTCGTGGAAGGTCACATGTGCGTATTAGATTTTTATTAAGAACTCCGATACCTTATTAAATATTAGCGTAATATCTTATATTTCATAATTGGATTGGAGTACTTAACCAGCATCAAAATACGTTGCGTAGTTTAAGAGGTGTCCGCGGCCATACAAACATTTATGCGGATAGCAACTTCAAATTATACTATGTAAACATGTCGCAGGATTATTGTAAGAATCGTCAAGTCATATTTTGACTAATTCATTCCCTTAAGGTGAAACAAGTCGGCGGCCCGAACTCATCTAAAATGCGTCCTGTATCACACAGCACAAACATTCATACTAAAAATAAAATCATAAACACAGAATGAGATGCACAATGATTCATACTAAAAATAAAATCATAAACAGACCCTTGGGCATATACTCTTTTTGACAAAACTACTGCATATATCTATTTCGTGTAAAGTTATTTGAACTCTTGAATAACTAATCAACGCAAAGTATTTTGGAGTTTTTGTACACTGGATTGACCTAATCACCCTCAAAGTTGCATTAAAACTTGTGTTAAAATATGGATTTTTCAATGGTCATATCTTTTAAATTTTATTAACACTTTTTTTTTAAGTTTTTATGCATACAAACCTAGTGAACAACAAAATAAATCGGTATCATGCTTACTTTTGTAAATTAAACATAAAACAGCGGAGTAATTAACATTCTATGTTTGTATGGAGGAAAGTTGACTTGTGTTACCTTAATATGATGTCTATTGATATTGTGATAGCACTAAGATTTAATATTGCGTGGCATATGTACACTGGCCGTCGACAGGAGTTATATCTGAGTATACAAACAAGTCGTTGTAGTAATTGAAATCTCCCAGACTACGCTGCCCTTAAAATAAAATACGATTTAAAATAAAGGCATCGGGAAAGCTAAACAAATGCCGGCAACTACTAATTTGGCTATTAATTAAGGTTGTTCTCGTATATTGTAACAAGTCCGAATGACTGGTTTCCTTTTAATTACTAGGTTGCAACAGAGTGCACAGTCAGATCCAGCTGAATGAGCGAACTCAAATGTAAATTTACATCTCGCTACGGCTACCAGCAGAAACGCAAAAATGTTTACGTACACGCCTGATCGGTTTTAATTGTCCGTTTCAAATAATAGTTAAACTTTTATTTGTCGGTTAAGTTAATTTATTTAACATTTTCTGACGTGTGGTGCATTTTTATTTGGTTTTTAAACGCAACGTGGATTGTTATTTATTTATTATTAGAACAGTGTGTTTATTTAGGTATTCATTTATTTTAAAAGTTACACTAACATTTCATCACTAACAATATAAGCATAGATAAAATAGTACTTAACCAGTAAAGTGGTTAAAGTAGTTATTTATCTATGATGTAAGATTTTATCTATCTATAATCAATAATTTGATTGTTATGTTTGAAGTCAATATTTGATTGAAATACTTATTTGAATTTTCAGCTAGGAATTTTAGATAGAAAAATATGTGACTCATACGTTATATAGTTACATGCTGTAATAATTCTATTGACGTAAAAAGATGCAGGGCCATGTTAAAAGTTGTAAACTAAGTTTTCAACAGGGGACCGTAACTAATAAAAATGAAACGTAGAGATACGAGTGTACATTTCCTTAGTCTTCGTATGTAATTGTATAGTTTCATTGCGTACTGATATTTTTGTAGCTTTCACATTTAAAGAGTAAGCTGGAAATTTGTTTGTTTAATTTATAAAAGAACTCTAGAGTTTGCAATTCGCTAAACAGATGACATAAATAACTTAACAAATAATATTATACTATGTGGTGCCGCGACTTCGTCTGCGCCTCGTTTAAAAATATATCGCATGACAAAATATACAATTGTATATGAGACATCTGTATCGCCTTTAATAATATTTATTCAATCTTTATTGCGGTTATAATTTTGTCAGGCGTTGGATTTTATTTTTATTTACCTTCGAAAACAGTCTATTTTTTGGATGAATTTCCTTTTTTGTATCCCTAATCTCTGTATCCCGAATATGGAATTAGTATTGATAGTAAACTTAAATTATATGATTTTGCTTATTAAGTGTTTTGAAGTCAAAACTCTATTTCTTATAATTATTTTTCATTATAATAAATTACATAATATAAAATATTCTCTCTAAGTGCTAAAATTATTCTCTGCCCTCTAACAAAAACAAGCGAGTCAAAATTAAAATAGAAGTTTTTTTTTTACAAAATGCATATATTTTTAAATTATTTCGCTTTGGATTTTTTAAAATAATTATCTGTGAACGCAGAAATCAATAATTAAAATGTTAATATCAACTGTTCTCTGGTATAAACTTTGAAATCATATATTGCCTTGTTCTCAAACAAAAGCTTCATAATTATTGTTTGAGCATTTGTGAAGGCTTATTTATCAGTATAATATTTGAAGCAGTGGCGTTGAATATTTTAAACATCTTGTCATAATAATGTGATACATATATGAATATATTGTGGTTTTATTCGGGTCATTGTTGCGCGGATTTTCTAGCACTTCAGCATTTCAATTTTCGGTTGTGTACTAAACTTGCTGAACCACAGTCAACTTCCGTATAATGCTATTTTTACAGAGCTCTTCCCCAGTCACGCCGGCGCCGTCTTATTATGCAAGCTCATTGTGAGCTGCTTTCAACACTCAACGCAATATCGCATCACCCTGTGAATGTCTTATTTAAATCGTACACTCTTTAAATTTCTATTTTATTTTATTTATAAAATTTAAGCATTTTAAGCTGCTACTTACACTAAAAGTTTATTTTAGACAAAATCTACATTCATGGACTTCATTCTATGAGGACGCTTCGCTAACATGAACGTTTTGTGGCAATGGATCATTTGAAATGTGGACCACATATTCGTTCTTAAGTAGTAAACTCCAAAAATAACGTCTATGTTTTCTGTATAATAATTATATATTTATTATAGAAACAGCTACATGTATCGTCTAATACCTAACGAGTTCGTAAATCGTAAGGCCTATTAGCGATAAACTTTTTAATCTATCTTTACTGTCGTCTTGAACTCTACGCTCGTAGACTTGCTACGAATCTCGTAGACATCTACAAAATCTTCCGAATACACTATCTTCCGAATACACTATCTTCCGAATAACGAGACTTCTTACATCAGCATACGCAACCCGAGATATGACAGTTTTGCATCTCATTTTAACTATTTTCAAAATGTATATTGCTATCTCACTCAAGTTCGTATATGTACACGTGTATGTCGAGGCCACTGTAGTACATCATTTGCGTCCATCATACTAAGTGGAACGATGATAAGAGATATTATTTGTTTATTATATTCATTTGTTAATAATAGCATAAAACTGTTAGACGTGGTGATTCCTTAAATAATAATCCATGTAGTCATAAAGTTTCAAGGAATGTTTCACGGGTAACTTTTATTTTTACTGTGAATAAATCTCATGAGTTTGTCTAGTTTAGTTAATTAATTAGGACAATTAATTTATTTCAATTGCTTTAATTGAAATTTATTATTGAAAGTTAACACAGATTATAATGAAGTAACTTACAAGTCGCAAACAAATATATAAGTTTCAATGTTATTATGTTCCTTCTGACGTTGGTTACGAAATGTATGGCTATGAACTACTTTGGAGACATCAAAAAATCCAATCCAAACCGTATAAGCTGGTACATCCGTTGTTCAGTACGGGGAGCATGTCAGTGATCAGAGTCTCCGGCCTGACTAATTCCCGGTTCAATCGAAACATCGACTGGTCATGTTTACACAACATGGAGCAAGATTGGTTCATCAATTTTCGACTCTCACTTAAAATTCGTGCACATCCTCCGATTTCCGTCGTTACATCGACACATTTCCTGGTGTCTAGTCGGAAAGTTGCAGCCGTGGTGCATTGAGGTCTCGTACCAATTCTGCACCCTAGACCACAGACCCTTTCCTTATCCCTTCCTAATATCTAACCGTTAATACTTATATTGCTGACCTTTTGAGTTAATTGTGTCTAGCATTTAGAGGAAAGATTAACTTAAACGACAGCAGCCATCAAGTGTGTCAAGTGTATCAAGTAGTTCCATCAAGTGCTTACCATTCTTTATATTAAACTAGCTGCTGCCCGCGACTTCGCGCGCGTATCTTTGTAAATTATATATTAAAACCTTCCTCGAGAACCACTCTATCCGTTGGTGAAAACAGCATGAAAATCGGTGAATTAGTTTTTGAGTTTATCGTGAACAGACAGACAGACACGCGGCGGAGGACTTTGTTTTGTAATATGTAGTGAAGAGCAATCATAAGATTCTATAAAGGGTTGATGGTTACTGTAGCGAGAGAAGGTAATTGCGGTGAGTATACTTTCCCAGTACAACATAGTTGGACATTTTAGCAATTGAGTAGGTACTTTGAGATGTAGACATTTTTTTAAATGGATTTTTTAACAACTGGAGAAAATTCTAGGACATTCTGACATTTGGACTAATATGAGGTATTCTTTAGAAGGGGAATAATTGAAATATCTCAATCTTCTAAATAATCTTTCAATGGGTCAAAAGGAGTTCGTCTATGGGGTCGATTCGGTATTGTGCACAATTTTTATTCCGTCATAATACCGTTTTCAATTTGAAGCGAGCGCGGCGAGATTGGCGCATAAAAGTCGCGTAAACATTCGAGCGGTTGTGGAGCGGTTACTCCCGACTGTAACCAGTTTATGCCGGTACAGAGTGTAAAGAGATAAGGTACTTTATGTGTGTAATCATTTCGTGTTACGACGGCCGTCGCCGCTCGTGGGATATTAAGGCGTTGCGCGCTGAGCTTTTACGGTTCGTGATTTCAAAGGGACTGGTCGTCGGTGTCGCAGAACTCACACGGATTTAGACTCACCGACTGTTCTTTATTGAAACGTATTACCCCTGACAACGTGTATGCGAAATTTCATGATGATCGGTTGAGTAGTTAAGGCGTAACAAACGATTTACGCGTTTATAATATTAGTCAGGATAATATCGGTTGTCAGCGACATAGTCTTTGTCAGTATTCACATTTAAGAGAGGAGTAAAATGTTTTAAAAACATATTTGTATGTATGATACACACATATACAATTTATTATTAGTATAAACGTTAAATTTTCTTTATATTTTTCATTGTCACGTGTATCAAATTGCAAAGCAATAGCGTTTACTTAGATGTTTTCTCATCAATTATGTTAAAAATTTGAGAGCTTTATTGATAAAGGTTGACAAAGATTCCCTTTGGAGGCTTTTATTTAAGAGGGTACACAATTTTATTTTACTTTGTTTGTGTGTACTAAAATTTGTATGTGCGTATGTAGGGGGAAAATAATCATCCGATTTAAAAAATTATTTTACCAATAGTTAGGATGGACATAGGCTAAATATTCCACACGAGCGTAGCTGCGGGCACCAGCTATCTTATATTTTTTTTAGTTCACATAACTCAACTAAATCGTTCTCAGTCACGAAAATCGTTTGCCATAAATTGTCGCAGTGTGATTACAAATTTAAGCAGTCAGCTAATATGAATGACAACGGGCGAAGCTACTCGACATTCATTTCCCTTGGCGCACCTCTCTTATAATAACTTACATTGCAACTTCGGCTTAAGGCACAAGTAGGGGTGACGGGACCTCATGTGACCTATATAAACATACACACGCAAGGTAACTTACCATCTGAATAAAACTTAATTTTTACAATATAACTCTTGCATTTTTACTAATGTACGTCGAAATTAGTTTTGGATTTTTATAATATAATGAAAGTTTTTACTGAAAGATTTATTCGTGTCAAATATGAACTTAAACATAACTTGTACCAATTACATATGTACTTACACGTAGTTGAAAATACTATAGATCTTACCTGTATACTTATGCCACACTTAGTATTAGCATATATTATTACAGTCAGTATCGCGGTTTGACAGTAATTGCTCAAATGCAGGGACCAGGACAAAAAACGTGATTGCTTCGCCTCAGCTTATCTACTTATTACAAGACAATCTGTAATTTGACGTCAAAACGTATGTATGACAGAGTCTCATATAAATTACAAGGGTATGACAATTTTCGTCATTTGAATTGGCAAGCCGCAAACCCGCTTTTACATATCTGACGAAGGCGTAGACTTTGGCGCCCTATAATCCAGCTTTGGCCCTTGAATGCGAGCGAATGAGCGGGTGGACGAGGTTAGAGTGGCCCTTCAATCAGCCCCTCCTTGCGGGCGACAGGGGGACGGCGTGCGATGGAGGGGGGGACGGGGTACGAGGACCTTTGAGCTACAGGCTCTTTGACACGAGCCACTGGCGCACTCTTCAAGTAATGATTCATTCTGCTGATGACTGACGCGGTTAATGCGGCAGTTTTAAAATGTCTCCCTTAATATTTAGTTAAAAATTGCAGTGTCACCCGTATACAGTGATCGACTTGATAATTTTTAATACACGCTCGTATTCCTGGAATCTGTTGCATTTTTATTACAAAATATGTTCACTGTCTGTTCACAGCTACAGAGGTTCCTTTGTTCAAGAGCCAGACTTACTGTTGAGTCGATGGGATGTCGCGGTTGTAAGCAAAGTTATAGTGATACCTAATGCGTTGCTAAACTTTAAGATAAACGACAAGAATTAATCAAAAATAATAGAAGAATTAGACAAGAAATTGGGAAGTAATAAAAGACACTGTATTTCGCAGTCATTTGGACCTGACTCTACTAAACTGACGTAGTTAGATAGTTAGACGTAGCTTAGATATTTTTAACAAATTACGAAGCCTACGCATAGTAGTAAGACGCATTATATATTTATACATTGATAGAATGTCGAAGTACTCGGGAGTTGTGTACAGGTATTAAGTTAGTGTTCACGGAAGGGAGACATGGCACAAGCCGCCTCACCGTCTTACATCTGTTTTTGATTAAAGCAATAAACGGGCTTAGTGCGGGCTTACCGGCAAACAAGTGGATCTTGACGCAAACGGGCGCTCAATAAACTCCTTACCGAATTAATTTATTGTTGTGAATGTACCTATGTTAATATTCCACATTGTATTAGAAGCTTCCAAGTTTGCAGAGCCCGATCGTTACAATGGGAACGAAGTATTGTATATATCTGCATTCGATACTCGGGAATTATTAATCCTACGCTCGAATACTCTTTGATACGAAATGGCAATTGAAAAATCTTATAGCCCTTCAACTTTAATAGAGCTCTTACGAAAGCCTTTGTGCAAATGATGTGTATTTGTTCTAGACGATACCGTTGGAAGAGTGGTTAGGGTGCTTGCCTTAACGCTCTGTCTCAGGGGTTCCTGGTACGATTCCCTGCAGGGTCAACTAAGGAAATAAAAATTTTAAAGTTGGCTCTGGTTTGGATCTGGAAAGTAGTAGAGGGCATACTGCTTTCGAAGGCCTTTGGGCAGCCCGTCTGGCTTTTTAATACTATGGTCTGCAGCACACTTGCAGAACCTATGGCATTACTTGTGTCATAGACAACGGTAGCTATCTACCATCAAGTGTGCCGTCAACCTGGCTGTCGAACTTAACATAAAGAAAATGAAGTTTTCAAAAATCGCTTGCGCTATTCGTATTTCCTTTTTTCTATTGTAAAGGCATTTCCTTTGATAAAAACTCATATTTGATTGGCATTTTAGAAGCTACGTGTTGGTTTCAAAGAGACAGCCGACCTGTAGGCTATTTCTACATATATTTTTGACCAACACGTTGATGAAATTGTAAAAGTTCTGGCCTCTAACTCTGATAAAGACAATAAAGGCTCTTTTTAAACCGCTATCACTTGGCCTGGCCTCCTAAAAATACTAGCTCCCGGCTTCGCCCAGGAAAAAGCTTAATTAGGTTTTACATATTATGTAAAAATTACATGAAATTTTTTCTATTCAATGGTGAAAACCGCATCAAAATTTGTTGCTTGGTTAGGAGGATCGATATCTTTAAATATAATATCCATTACATGTATGTAGAATCCGCACAAAAAAAAATCATAACATAATGATCATAAGGTTACAAATTAAAAAAATAATAATACAAAAAACATTCGCCTAATTAAGGTAGTCGCGATTCAACTTCTGTAGCGGTTTAAACAGTTATTTTTATTTGGCTTCTGACAAGCTCCACTGTAATAATTATTTTAATCTGCTAAAAATTCCAATTAAAAGTTGTTTTTATCTCTTTTGAAGCTTAGACTCGGTTAGCAGGCAGCGGGAGACTGGCGCGGATTTCATTGTGTCTCCGTTGTTAATTTTGCCTTTTATTTTCAATACTTTTCATATTTCGTTCTTTCAATACTATTAGCGTGTAACGAGTGTTTTCCGCGTTTTGTTCGGGATTATGGCTTCATTAAAACGAATCTCTTGTCAGTGTTATTTTTGTACTAAATTCTCTAAGAAAACAATTTGTTTTCTGATCCACTCTCATTTGTTTTATAGTCACAAAAATTGTCTAATTTAATGAAATTTATATATCAATATATGCCCAGATGCTCTTTTGAGCTGTAAGTTCTATAAGTTCATGGCAAATTTTAAGAAAATATGACTATAAACGCACACTTTAGCGATTCTCCATTTTGTTATTTTGGGAAAACTTTTAGCAAAGTCAAAACGTTTATTTAATCTGGAAATATTTTTAACAAAATTGCTTTATTAAATATCATAAAATATTTATCCATATTTCACATTAAATTCATGTTTCAATATATCTTCGGTTGGCAACGCGCTTCAATAGATACGGAATATATTCAGTTGATATGCGGCGATATTATGACGGGTCGTTATCATGTCAAAGAAACTATCACATTACAGGACACATCGCTCGACGGGATTGTACATACACTATACGGTTTCATTTCATTGATAAGGTATTTGTTATAACAAACACCTAACATAGGTATTATATTTTACTTTTCATAGAGTTATTTCTTAGCTATTTATCTTGTAATTTAAATAAAATAAAATAAATAATCAAGTTCATGACATATCAAAAAGTTCTAACGATGAAAATGTGCCTACCGACCTTTATAAATTGTACTAGCGACCTGCCCTCGGTGTTACACGAATGTAATTTTGTCTGCAAATTATATACTTACACAAACCTTCCACGTTTATCACTCTTTCGTTAGTGAAAGCCGTATGTTTTTTTTTTGGGTGATTTAGAAGAAGTTAGAGGGGGAACAGATATGAATAAATATAGATTATGGTTATAGATTTATTAGATATAAATTATATACACTTTATAGAAAAAATTCTATCACTATATTTCTATTTTACTCTAGTGTGAGTTTTTATTAAAATATTCAAATCAAAATCTAAAGCACATACTGTGTTCGGTTTGTTAAACATTTTCCTTAATATTCTGCATATACATTTATCTTCAGAATATTTAAGTCAGAAACGACTCTGTTATATACCGTGATGAATTATAATTATGAAACTTTTGTTTCAAACAACGTAAGCCAATTAATAAACTCGTATATGCTATATTTTACCACTGATAGTCCTAATATAATTAGGAAAATTAGAAACTTACAAAGTTTGTAAGTTTGGATGTTTGTTCCTCAATAACGCAAAAACGATTTAATGTATTTAAATTAAACTTGGCACACAGATAGTTTATTACCTGGACTAACACCTGGATAACCTGGATACTTTTATATTGGAAAATGTTAGGTTCCTGAGAAATCGTTTAAAATTATATAAATGTGTCGGGTTATTATATTATAATTCGTATATTTTAATTTTTCAATACGTACGAAGTGGCGGGAACAAATGAAATTGTATTTGTATTAATATATATTTTTACTTATACAGTTGTATTTTTTATTAACAATACTATTATTTTTACCAAGAATTTAAAAAAAATACAACTTTTCAAATAAAGTTATTTTACAGACATTTCAAATTTTAAAACGATTTTAAATCTCTTCTAAACTCTACGGGGGTTTCCAAGTTAGCTTTACTAGTTTTCCTCCATGGAATCAGTGTAGCATGTTACCTGCCTTTACCGCTGCAATATACAGTTGAAACTAAATTTAAAGATATTTATTATTCTTAAGAAATATTAGTTTAACTCAGAATTATGAGTATATAATCGTAGTTGACTGACACAATTTAACACGAACCTAACTTGGAACTTTGGGACGGACTTAGACTTTGCTTTTTAAACTTTTTCCCAGCTGAAGCCGCAATCCAATCAAAAGCTAGTTTGTTAGAAAATCAAACTGTAATATTTTGAGAAAGATTTAAAAAATACATTTACAATTTTTGCACATCTTTCGTGCATATAAGTAGTTTGAAAAAGTTAAATAAGTAGGCAATAAATTCCTTTATGAAACCCGTTAACGCGTGTAGCATTATACGTTCATAGATTCCGAGATATTTCAACAGAAAATATGTAGTTTATGTTTATTTATTCAGCACACATTACTTGGCTGCATTGCTGAAGCATATCAGAGCACAAAATAACATTTCCTTAATACATCTCGAATGGCGCTAGAGTTTATGTGAACACGTACTGAATATTTCGTCTTATACGTTACACAATACAATAAGGTCTTAACTGCAAGTCTGTCCGGCGAGGAACGTTCAATTTATATCCTTACATGACAAAAATAACCACTTGAGTATATCATATGGAGAACAATACTCTGATTTGCAAGTGGGAAAATAGACGCCCTAAATCAAGGTTTACTAGGAAATATAAGCTTTGAACTGAAGTTGAATCAAAACATCTACATTTTGTCAAAAACTTTTTGACATTTAAACATTTAAACATTTTAAAATTTCTATCACCTATAGATAGGTAGTAACCTCGCAGAGATATATTATTATTTTGATGGTAGTAAAATAGGTAGTTTATAATAAACTGACTCAAATAATCAGAGCCTTATCTATAAATAAATTTAAATGTGTCATTAAAAGTAAACTCCTCTCGAAAGGCTATTATAAAATCACTGATTATTTAAGCGACAAAGAAGCCTGGATTTAACCTATTCGGAGCTCGTACTATGTTTTGAATTGTAAAACTATAATTGTATATATTATATACTTTAAGTTTGTTAATATTAAGTAAGTGTATTGTGCTATTTTACATTTTAATGATGACAAAAAGAGTATCCTGACTTTCGGGGTTTCTTCTCAGGATCGTCATCTTGGCTTTTTTCCGAAACCCTGGTAAATTTAAATTTAAATTTATAATGACGATCAAAAGAGTTTCTTGTAGAAACCTAATTGATAAATAAATATTTTGATTTTGATTTGATAGGCCATATTTTATAAATTTACGCGGACGAAGTCGCGTGCAACAGCTAGTAATTATATTAAAGGTTGTAATCTCGCGCGCAGTAAATAAATCCTTAATTAACATGAACGGTTAAGGTATTCATTTCGCCATTAATTCTGAGTAATTGCACGCCCTGTTATAATTTTGGCAGTTATTAAGACTTTAAATTGTGCTTTATGTTTTGTTTTTTTCATTTTTTTTATTTCCGGACCACATGTTTCTAGCGTTTTCTTCTTAATTGGTATAAACGCGAATATTATGATGTATGGACATGAAAATTAATAGGGAGAGCAATTTGTTATTTTAATGTACCATCGCAGTATCCAGTTATTAATGAAAGCTCGACTTAATTGCTTTAACAATGAACCAAGGAACCTTCTTGTGGATTGTATTGCATTCGGACTAAGAATAAAACATTTCAAAACGGAACGGACTGTTTAACATATCATTATGTATACATAAATGTATCTGAATTCTATACTAACATTATGTTTTGTTGCCAAATTTAATAAAGATCCAAAAGAAAAATTACATATATTGTAAACTAGCTAATGCCAGCGCCTTCGTCCGCGTTGAACGATGAAAGGCACTTTTTGGCGTTCCAGACAACGTGTATGCAAAATTTCACAGTGATTGGTTCAGTAGCTTTTGCGTGAAAGAGTAACAAACATCCATACATCCACACAAACTTTCGCATTTATAAAATTAGTACGGAAGTACGGATTAGTACGGATTTCGAATATTGAATGTATTCAAAATTGTATTCTAAACATTTTATTACTTTGTTACAGGTATGTATTCTCTTACTTGATCGAGTTTCTCCATCTAGTTATTCATATTTATTTGGTAAGTTTCTCTTTCAGAACAAACGTAAATAAAGTGTGTACTCCATTTTAAGTGATAAACAGCGACAGAACATTTATAGAATTGATACACAGAAATATTGGCGAGCAGTTGCTACTATTCTTTTGGACGGAAACAGTGCGTCCGGTCCCCGGGGAACTCCGGATTTCTTACAACCCGAACATGCCCGCAGGACACCACCCAAAATACTTTATAAAGATTCGCCTCTCACGCTCTTGATAAATTGTCGTCGGATGTTTTATATTGCCTTGTATTGTACATTGTTAGCACACACCTTTATGTAGAGTATACAACATATTTATGTCCAACTAACTCTTGCCCGCGACTTCATCTGCGCCCCTTTTTCTGGGGTGTTATAACATTTATTTAATCTTTATTGCTCAAATGTTTTGTCAGGCGTTGAATTTATTGTTTCATTTTTATTCATTAAACCCTTCCGTACTTTTTCTGGGTAGAGAGTACCTAACCTACTCTATGTCCTTATCTGTAACTCTGACAACGTGTTACATGCAAAATTTAATCGCTAGTCTTCTCATGGTCTTCTTATTATTTCTTCTTTCACGATTGACCGCAAATTATATTTTTTTTTACCACCTAACGAAATCTAAAATATCCGTTACTCGTCTAAGAGTACTAGTATTCTAATTCGAAATCGAACGTTTTAACAAACTTGCTGTTGTATCTAGTTCTGCGAACTATTATCCCCGGACACTCGGGGCAATCTTCCTTCTGAGGTTTTTCTGCATTGCTAAAATAAGGCTTCATGTTAGCTGTAAACAAATTCCACAGGGTTTGCAGAGTACTTGCGTCCTACCTGGTGTTGCTTGTATTCTTAGGGGACAGTAGCCACCTACCACCAAGTGGACTGTTGAGTCGTCTTGCCTTCTATATTTTGTAACATAAAAAGATACCGTAAAACATTGATGAATCCATAAAACTACTATTAAGGCTAATTTAATCATCCTAGCTATGCTAGCTATTACATTTGGAAACAATAGGTGGAGCATATAAATAACGGAATCCCCCATATTAAGTACTAATGGATAGAGTATTATTTTCGAAATATTTTGAACTATTTTACTCTCAACCTGACAAATGAACTCCATATTTTATTGGCAGACTTTATACGAATTTACAATAAGAAACGAGATAGTAATGTGATTTTTTAGTATAAGTAATTGTGCCGTCTGATTTTGTTTAAAAACTCTTGTGTAAAAGATTAAGTTTTTCATTAAATACGTTCGTCACTTGGACTAATTGATACTATAGCCGATCACCATTAAGTTGTTATTAAGATAAGTGTAAAGTTTGCCGTTGAAAGTTGAAGAGCACTAAAAGGCAGTGTTAATCCGGCTTCGATATCGGAAAGCGGCTTCGCTTCAAATATGATATAAATAAGAATCACGTACGTAATAAGGCGGGGGTGGAGGCGCATTCCTCACACGTTCCGGGGCTTCCCCGGCTTACCACAACTTGGGCCATTACCCACTATACGCTTTAGCATGTAAGTTTCGATGCTCAAATAATGTTAGATTTTTTTTTTCAACTTTCACATAAACGTATTCGGACTTGGCAAATGTGCAATGTATCTTCCAGAAGAAATTATCCAAATTAATTTGAAATCAGTTGTATATTTAAAAATAGCTAAATGAACAAACAGATGTAACCGGCAAGAAATATGGACGAAATTTTTGAACATTTATATGTATCTATATTATGGTGAAATAAATTTTAAAGAAAAATATGCTTACTAATTATTTCGTTTAACTGAAACATGAGATTTTCATAATTTATAGAAGGATTGTTTTAAGTTTTAACGGAATACAAACATGGGTATATAATACATAAACGTATAGTAGCCAGCGAAACAGAAAATAATGACGTACCTACATTCTCCATTTACTTAATTGGACATGAAAGCTTTCTGGTAAATTTAATTAAAGGCGGTCATCAATGTAAACTTTTACAAAATTAAATAATATGTAACAATTTATCAGACTTTTAGCTCTTTATTATGTAGTCAGTATATACTTCTATCATTCTTATCTAACTATAGTTTACGTACAAACTATAGCTAAACTTGATGTAAATCGTCTGCGGTGGACCAATCTCAATTGGCGGTATTATAGGATGATATCGGAACATTGTGCGGGCGTACATTGCGGGAATTTGAGCTAATAGACAATAATTCGGTCCTAGATTGCATCTTGGTACCCAATCGAATGCAGGTTGCGTTCGTGCGAGAATTGTAAACAGCCGTCTGGAGACCGCTGTTGCTCTCACAAAACATAAAACTAACATTTAACTTTATAAAGAAATAACAACGTAATACTTAACGTTTTGCAGACAGCAGATTGTCACAATAAAGGTCTTTGTTCTAGCCAAGCCCTTATTATGTTTAAATTTGTGAAAGTTTCATCATGTTGAAAATAGCTTTAACTTTAGCTCGTGACTTTTAAGGTGTTGAAACATTTATTTATTTGTTATTGGTCATTTGTTATTCAAATAAATTGACGTGTTTATTTTGATAGAACATTATTTATTTATATTATGCATATATCCTTTTCAGTTAGGGCGTGAAGGCATAACAAAAAACAAAAGCACATTCGCGTTTATAATGTCAATAAGAACTTATTGATAATTGCCGCCTCCCAAATAATAGGAAATTTTCATTCAGTGTTTTCTGCTATGTCTGAAGCAAATCAGTCTTACAATCTTTGATAACAAGTAATCTAAATTTTGGCGACATATTCAGTCTTTCATTTTAACATTTAATTTTCTTTGGTCACTGTAATTAGTTTTTGGAGCAGACAATTATTACATTTATTTAATAAATGTCTGCCATAGAAAACAGAACAATAATAATCTTGTTGGAGAAAGCCAAGAAATTAATTAACCACTTTATTAGATAAAACATTGTAGATGCAATTCTTTAGTGCAAAAAGGCACTTATTTTTGAAAACTTTAAATCTAAACCATCTAAATGAAATCTCTGTTCACCTCAGTCTGCTTCTCCGTTAACTTTTAACCCAACGGATTTTTGATACAGTTTTCACTAATGAGAACAGCTATAAATGAGAAACGTTTGTATATAATTTGCAGAAAAAATGCATCCGATATCTATTGCTACGGCGTAGCACGTGCCGTTGCTACGTAGACAGAAAGCGTGCTACGAAGCACATAAACGTGTAGCATATAAACGCTTAGTTGAGCTTTTGTGTCCAACGCACACAAAAGCAAACTTGATTAGCGTTAAATTGCCGGAAATTTCCAGAACGCTCGGTAAAACATAAAAAGCTCGCTTTCCCCCGTATAAAGGCCATTATTTAATTTTAATTGTTGTTATCTACATCCAGAGGCGAATATGTTTCATAGTTCTAACGCGCGGACGAAGTTGTAGCACCATAATTTGGACTTTATTTGCGATATGGCTATTAGTCGGTTAATTATTTAGTAGCGAGGGCAAACTTCAAGCAGAATTGGGGCTACACTGCCACTGGTGATATTGCAGTCTTGACAACACTTTGTACCTATCTATATATTGTATTTTCTTGCCTAGCACTTTTAAATTTAATATTATGATTCAATTTATTTATCACTAGCTTTGGTCAGCGACCCTTTTTATTAGATTTTAAAACATTTATTCAATCTTTATTGCACGTATGTTTTGTCAGACGTTGAAATTTTTATTTTTATTTTTAAATTATCATCCTGAAATTTAAATATCATTAAGAATATTTATCATATATTCTGGATAAAATCATGTGAGTCTAAGTCTTTTTCTGTATTCCTGACAACGTATTTGCGGTTAATTAAATAATTTACAATATTAGTCAGGATAAATAAATCGATTTTAATTTCATTATTAATAAAATAATAGTAAATAACTTTGTTAGAAAATTTATTTAGGTAATAGTTATTATGGTTTATCATGGTGAACTGCAGTACAGAAATATTTGTTAAATATATATGTTGATCACCTAATATTAATTAGGCCATCCTAAAATCGAAGAGCGATGATAATTAAGGCCATTAGTCGAACTAATTACGTCTGTGCAAGACGGCTTGCCAGTTTCATTGAACAAAGTTTGGAGAATAACCACCTATTGCATTTGTTGATATTCAAATTAACATAAAAACGTTCATTTTTTTAAAATAAATTTATTGTTAAATGATACCTTTACTTAATTCAGTTACTATATTAACTCACACACATCACATGTCAAAAAAAATATTTACATACAACGCTTACAAATATCATCCCTCGTGTTCTAAATTCGATTAGGAAACACTAAAGCTAATCACTTAATTTAATTAAAATAATCGGGTAAACCGAGCCAACGTGTACTATTAAAAATCAAACGACAAAACTTTGATCGGCTAAACAATAAGGCTTCGTATATCATGCGGAATATTTTTATATATCTAACTCGTGACTGAGAAGGAATTATGAATAACGGCTCAATTAGGACCCCCGGTAAGGGTTGTCTAGAATATTCTAATACCTTTTATAAAGTTTCATATAAGTTTTATTTAATAAGTTCACAAAGCAAAAAAAATACGATCAATAGGAATGTGGCCGCTGGCTAAAGCTGTTGACTTTAAACACGTTCTAAATTATATATATTAAGAACCTATATTAGTAACATCTATTTGTAGAAGGGTGTAAACAGTCATTGGCTTAAAGTCTTCACCGCGCGTCTTCGAGACTTCTTACTCCCCGCGAAATGTATGATAATAATTTATTCACATGTAAACTTCGTTCTCTCACACAACTTAGATTGGTCTTAAACGAGTATGTTGTGAGCGCCGCGCATTATGCTTAATGAAGTTTAACACGTCCCAAACAGGGAACTTAACGACGGAATCGGGACAGAAATTATGTTTAGTACAATTACTTATGGCGGAGGCCTCTTTATAGTAATAATTTTGAGAATAATACAGAAATAGTCAGAATGTATGGAATGAGAGATTAAGTAAACTAAAAAAATGTCTTAATAGTAGCAGGGCGCATTGCATTGGATGGTCATTTGGGCATATATTTTATCCAATTCGTTTAGAAGTTATGGAGGAACATACATATATACATACAATACCTACACTTACAGATTTATTATTAGATTTTTTTAAAATTTATCTTATAACGTAAACATCCGCTAAGAAAGGACTTTTTAAAATTTCATCTCAAGTTTATTTTAATATTATAAATATGTAGTTATTTTAATTTTTCTGGTAAATTATTACATATGTATATAAAAACCTTCACCGATCAACGATCTTTGCATTAGTGAAAACTGCATGAAAATCGGTTCAATAGATAGTTAGTGAGATCGTCGCGAACATACTGACAGATGCGGTGGGGTGCTTTGTTTTATAATATGTAAGGATAACTGCTTCCATACAAGTTGCTACCTAGTATTAATTGCTCTGCAACTTCAAAGTACACGGACGAGCGTTAATAAATTAGAAATGGTGTATGATTTTGGCAACGGCAAATGCTTAATCAGGGTGTCGGCGGAAACCGCAGGTAAATAGATACATTGATAGCTATGTATCAGTGGCTATTCTAATAGCGGTGGCCGTAGTTTGTAGCAGCATCGGACTAACAACGTTTGAAGTTAGACCGGGCAGCTAAAGACCATTAGTAGGCGGGTCGTATGAATTATTTGTAGTGGCTGGGGGCACGCGACTCGCGTTAGGTCACCGCGTGCAACTAAATTATTGTGTCTACTGGCGATACGCGACATTACAAGCGAACGCTGGCCTTTCACACACGTAACACTCACAGCACACGTACCACTGTTTACAGTGACTAATAATAGGTTAGTCAATAGTCAAAAATATTGTAATTTTCAACTGCATCTAATAACCAAAACGTAATTGTGTTTTCGTGTGACCGCAACTAAATTGCTGTTAATGTCAAAATTCAATCAATTTTAACTTTACAACTATGTTAAATACTGATTTTATGTCACAAATTTTCCCGAAAAGTTATTTCAAAAAAACAATGGCAATTAAAGGATAGGTAAATAGGCTCTGCTAGCAACCCTTACTCATTTAATTGAACAAAACAGAACACATGCTGTTATTTATGTGGTCTTCTGTAAGAAGGTGGTTACTATCGTAACTTCCACATGTTTGATTAATGTAAATTTTGGTATGCTGTTACTTCGTTGGTATTTCCATGACATGGTAAACTGGTTCCGGACCCTTTTGACCCACAAGTTTTGACCCTACCTACGAAAATGTGCCCGTATGACCCGCTATTCTTTTTTATGTCCCGTTTGACCCGCTGTTATAAAAGGTACAGTCTAAAATGTTATTATAGTTGTTAGGAAAAAATATTATGAATTAAATAAAACGATATAATTATGAGAAAAGGATTTATTAATCAACATACATAAAATATAAAATCAGAAATAAGCTTTTTATGTACATTAAATATTAAAAAAAAAAAGCAGCATAAAGTAGTTTGCGGGACACCCAACTTTTCAGCACAGCACGGCAGATATAGCGTGTTTGGGCTCAATAGATTGTGGAAGATTAGTTTATAATTTTAATTAATTAATGTCTATAGATAAGTACCACAAAGTTGGTAATAACCACAGCTTAAAAATGATTTTATTAAATAGAAGCACGTTCTTTAGTTGAGAAACGGAATTACAGGAACAATAAATAAACTTCATTGGAAGTCGGCAATGCATTATAGCGTCGTCGTAATTAAAGATTTAAGAGAGGCGCCAACGCGGCTGTGGCTGACAGCTACACGTAACTGTATACTGGGACTTGTGTTACTTTAACTATTGTAATATTTACTCGTGTTACGGCACTTGTAATGAAGGGAACCAATAATGTTTACCTAATAGACCAATAAAGGGGTGAGCTAAGAAAACATGTTTGTATCGAACATACACAACAAACTTTTGAGTAAGTATACGGGCAGGAAAAAATTAATCTCAAAATTTGAAAGATATCTTTGTAGGACTCCTAACAAAGAAGTGAACAAATATGAAAAGAAAATGCAAAGACAAAGAAAAAAATCTGACAATACATTTTTTGTTCCGTGAAACAATATTCTTACTTTTGTCTTTTTTGGGTTCCTTATAATTCAAAAGTATAATAATTTTAATAAATTTTTTATTAATTCTATTTATTTTCAAACGTATTTTGTACTTATTTTTTAAATTAAACTAAAAATTGATTCATTTTTATGTTAAGAGCAGATAAATTTTTCATATTTTCATTCTTTAAAATTTTCAGTAAAATCTAAATAATCTGACCTTTGAAGACTTAACAACTTTCAAGTTTAAGATATGTAAATCTTCTTTATTAAGGCTACGCTACGCTCTGTCTTTAAGCTGATTAAAATAGTTTTATATATAAATATGACCAAATAATTACTAAACTTTTTATGTTTAAAAAAATAATATGCTTCAACCGCAAAAATCGATTTGTCTATTTAAATAATCAGAAATTCAGTGAAACGTTTAGCTTGGATTTTTAAAAAGATATAGCAATAGAAACTTGCCCATAAAACTGAACTCCGTTTTAAGTTCAGACAATCACTTCACATAAAGCACGTCGAAAGCGTGGCATCTCAAAAAACCGCTCAATAAAACCTCAAGTTTACTACTGAGACTGTGGTGAAAGTTTGCAGTTCGTTATAGGCTTGTTACACGCGAAACCTTTCTTGAGGTGACTCGGCTAAATAAAGTTTGGGCTTCAAACAGACGAGGTTAATAACTAGGGATACAGTACATATACATCGCTATCATACTTCATTTTATTCCATATAATCATTCAAATAATATATCTTTGCAAGCACATGTGATCAATTAAAAATGTTGGTAAACTTAATTTATTTCTGTATTTTTTCAGTATTTAACTTATTTATTTATTAAATATTTGAAAAACTCTTTGAAAACGTTAAAATTTCTATCATTGATTCAGTTAAAGAGCTTTTAGAAAATAATATTAGTATATAAAAGTATTTGAGAAAGTATTTGAGAAGTATTGCTAGCTGTTGTCCTTGACTTCGTACCCTTTTTTTCTTAGATGTTAAAACAATAATATTCTTATCTATAAAACATTACATACTAACATTGTAAAGGTGAGTGCCTAAGTCTATCTGTCTTTTTTGTAACCCAGAACGTGTATACAAAATTTCATGATCATTATGATCATAATGTTGAATAGTTAAGATGTGAAGAAGTAACAAGCCAACAAATAAACTCACTCGCGTTTACTATTTAATTAGGATTTGATAATTTTATATATATGAATTCAACTTAGTTGGGTTAGATACATTCCTTGTGATTCCTTAGTACGATTCCAAACCTGTATAACTTCTCTTTCATTATCCTACTTTTTTAGTGTAGAAATTAGAGGTACGCGAACTGGGCGTGTAATCACCCATTTAATTATTCGCTGACACACTAAGAGCCTATGCAAGGGGTGCATTTTGCATAGACAACACGTTTATTCGCACAGACGACATGTACAATATAGCCATTATCCCACTTCAGTGATAGGTGGATAACATTTTATCTATCAAAAAGTTGTTAGATCTTAATCTGGGATAAAGTTATAAAAAGATTCGGCCAGGTATACCAAGTTACAATTCTTAAGAAGACAGTAAAGGCATCTTAGGTGACTTAAATTAATTAAGAAAAAAATTCGACTGAGTTTCTACGTTACATATATTTATAGAAGACACTTCTTGATAGCTATCGCCCCACTGAACGATCAATCCCCCCCCCCGACTTAATGAGAAGTTTCTCTGAAGCTTAAAGCGGAGGTAAACTCGGTAATTTTGCTTATTAAAATATCGCTCGATAGTATAAAATTCTCGTCTATAAGTAATTTTTTCTGAGACCTCACTTTACTTGCCGCTTAGAAATATGTACTTAAGGTTTTACCATACTTTTCATGGTGGATCGTAAAACCTGCAAGTTCTCAAGTCATTTTAAATTTTGTTTGACTGCATATACCTACTTTTACTTTGTTTCTGTTTGTATTTCCTTTGATTTTCTCATGTCAATAATTCTTAACAAATATTGACTTGATAACAATGAGAAACATAATCAAAATCATTTTATGAGAAATATAGGTTTCTAATTTAAATTTATTAAATATATAAATCAAGTCTCAACAAGTGTTTCATAATTAAATATTATGTATGAATATTTCTTACAATTTCACGACTAAGCCATGTATCAACCAATTTATCGAATTCTGCAGATCAAATGCTAATTTTTAACAAATTCTGACGAAACCGCGGCCACAAGCTAGTATGTATTATAAACAAACACGCCATTTATTTGTGTACCAAGAAAATCCAATACGAAGCGAAATAGCTAGTACAAATGTTTTTCTCAATTTTGTGGTAAAAGCAAGAACACTGAAAATAAGTAGGGCGCGGCGGGCGGGTACTCGCCTTCTTTATTTTCATTGAGCTTGAAACAACTGTTTTGTAGCTGCATTGTTCCCTGATTAAAAGTTAAGTGTGGTTTTGCTTCCAATTTGTATTTAACTGTCCGCCTGTCCACTTTTGACGGACACAGTTACAAACTCGCATTCGTTTTTAATTGAAAAGTTTCTTTATTACGACTTTCGTTTTTATATCCATGTTTTAAATTTATAATTACATGGTTTCGTTCCTAACTAGCTGGTGCCTGCGACTTCGACCACATTGGAATAATAAAATATTTAACTGACAAAATATATAGTGCTTTTCTATTATAACATACGAGTAGATCCCTGACTACGTGTATTTTTACGTTTAAAAATATATTTTTTGTTTTATATCAAACTAGCTGGGGGTGCATGTATTTTTATAAAATCTACCCTGTGTATCTCTCTTTCTAAATGTTTTAAATTGAATTAAAATCGGTCACCCATTCTCGAGTTTTTGAAACATACACAAATAAAATTTTCATATTTATAAATAGGTAAATCTATAAAAATGTGTTGCAAAAGTTTAGGAACATTAGGGTTCCTAAAGACTAGTTTGTTTATGACTCCGTAACACAATGTACCCTTGCTACTCTCAGAAGTAGCATAAAAGATTGACCGAGTAGAACATCCAAGTAAAGTACTAAGTCTATCAAGTATGATGCATTAGCTCCCCTACACACAATCTAACAATACAATGAATGTTACTTTTGATAAATAATGAAATAAAATACAATTTTGAAGTTGTAATACCTTTTCCTTCCTTTAAAACTAACAAAGAATACAAAAGTGATTAATATAAAGTACTTGGGGTTATTACACAGAAACTTTTCCATACGTATTGTTTTATTGAAAGTTTTGAAGTTTCCGCAACTTTCCAAACTTATGAAACATAAAATTTACTTGCATTCGAAAGCAATCCACAATTTCAAATTTATTTTACTGGAAACATGAATACGTTGTACGATACATACGGGACTACTTCGATAAGATAGTAAAGCTTAAATCTTAATGTTGACAACATTAAATCTAGTCAAAATAAAACATTAATGCATAAAATTATTATATGTATAAATTATTATAGTGAAGTAAAATTTCAAATCAAATGTTAATATCATTAAATAGGTTTCCAAGAAAACATTTTAACCTTTTAAAGCTCTATTAACCAAAAACCAAGAAACTTGGTTCAGAAGAAACTATTTTAATGGTTATTATAATGTCTTACCAAGGTTTCGAAAAAGGCCAAGATGATGATGACCCTGAAATGAAACTCCGAAAGAGACTTATTCCGAAATTTTTTTGTCGTCTATAAAATATAACAATTAGAATTAATTATAAAGAAACACAGTATATACATGATTAAAGTAGTAGTAGCCAGAATCGTTTAAATTTAGGCTTCATTACCTGAAAAATAAGTTATGACATATTATAATGAAATTTACGTCATATTATATCTTACATTTCAGATGTTCCCCGTTCTTCCATCGGACATACAGACGTACGGCTGGTTACCATCCTCATCTTGTCGAAATCCCTCCTTTTCGAAAAAAGCGCTTTGAAACATCCTTTATAATGCGCACCGCCAAAGTTTGGAACTCCCTGCCTGCGTCTGTGTTTCCGAGCTCATATAACCCTAATCTTTTCAAAGTTCGAGTGAATAGGCATCTTCTGGGTGAGCTCGCTCCATCTTAGGCCTCTCCCTTGCTACCCAGCTGGTTGTTGGCCAAGAGCAAACCCATCTCTAATAATAAAAAAATATGTATTTATAAAATATTAATAAAATGATGCGTTTCCACCTAGTCGCTACAATATGAAAAAATATATCGAGGAGTAAAAATATTCTTGCAGAGTCGGCAACGCTCTAACCATCAAGAAAACCGTCTTTAGGCTGCCTGCCACCATACATAAAAAAAAAACACCAATTAGAGCGCGTGACGTCAATCATTTTTAAATTGCAGTTGGTTTTCCTCTCGTAGGAATAGCTGGGCGCAATTTGAATTCGTATTCTTATAAACTAGCGACCCGCTTACGGCCTCGCACGTGTGTATTGTTTTTCTGCAAATTATGTACACAAACCTTCCTCGTTTATTTCCACAACTTTCCACTAGGAAAAACTGTATTAAAATCCGTTGAGTGGTTAATAAGAAGTTAGCGAAGAAATAGACAGAAACGGACAGTGATACTTATATATGAAAATGAAAACACACCAGCGCAAATATGTATATTATAATATAATACTCACATGTACATTCAAAAGTTCAAAAGCATATTTTTAAGAAAATATTTCCTCGAGCTTGCACGTATTAATTCGCTGTAAAAAGTGTTTTAAAGGCGTATTTTGTATATTCCACAAGTTCTCACCATTAGGTACGCTTCGTTGGGTTTTGTCGCTATGAAGCGCTAAGAAAGGCGTTTGTTAATAATATTATGTATTACAGCGTGTATGTTGGGTGCTCTTTTAATAGATTTAGAAAACTTAACACTTGAGTGACGATAAGAAGATATAGTTACAAATCTAGGTACAATCTGTATCTGTAGCATCATTTAAATTTAACCAAAGAAAAAATCGAGACAGCAGAATTAGCAGAGCCCCTGCGATCGGCAGGCGTTCGCAGCTATTTACTCTTTTAGAACATGCAGGTTTTCTCAGTATTATTTGCAAGAAATTGAATAACATTTCAGAATAACACATATTTCCATACCAGATCGGAATTCAAACCTGCATCCGCCATTTGGTCAGCCAAAGGTTATACCGTTGGACAGTCATTGCTTAAAAAATACAATAGAAACGATTATCTGTTGATTACTAAAAATCATTAATTGAAACGGTTAAAGCGAACCCGATCAGCTACATAAAACCTAACACATGAAACAACGCAGTTACGGCTTTTATCAAACGAAAAGCCAAAATGTTAAGAGCATTAGTTTAATTAAACGATGCTATGTGAAATTTGTTACGTACACAAGCGGTTAAAGTTTATAATAACAATGCACGAACTGTTAAAACCGTATAACATGGTATTGAATTCCTTTTCATAGAATACCATAAGCCAATTAGTCGGTCATTTTTGCATTCGCACGGCCGCTCACCGGTTACTGACGTAAGCTGGAATAAGCCGGTTATATCTGCTTCGAATCTAATTAAAGGACACTGTATCCGTCCAAAATGCTGACAGTTGTCGTTTGACGTTTTTTCAATAGCCATTACAAAGGGCGTATTAACGCTGAGCGAAGGTTATCGCTTAAGGCCTTACTTTAATGTTGTAAATACAAATTTCATCGCAGTAGCACTTTTTTATTGCGACTTCTCATCTAGCATAAGGTTTCCTTTTCTTCACACCTTGTTTGCCTTTCCATGTTAATATTTAATTCCTGCGCTGGCCTTGAAGACTTTTTTTAAATAGGGAAGAATACATAATGAGTATAGAGGCTGCTGGCGAGTTATGTCGGACTATAACCGGCTAAAACTCAACGATTTTCCTGCGCGGCCGTAGTAGACACATTACGATGGAGCTTGAACCATGACACTATTTTATTAATTTGATTTCTTTATTTTACCATGTCATACCTATATCTCGCATTTCACGGTTCGATCAATGAAATAAGCTAAGCTAAACAAGAGTCTAGAGTCTAAATGCATTGCGTTTAAAAACATGCGAGCGTTTTTGTTTCTTTCATAAAATTTTTGAATTATTCTCCATTTGTGCTTCCCCACAGTCTGGTAGAAGGGTTGATTTGATACAGGGTCCATTTAGGGTAAGCTACGCCACTGTTTAGACTATAACCTAACACACATCGTTTAAGATTTAAATAAATAAAAAAACAATAAAGCAGAAATGAATAATTTGATCGAGTCTTCCAAAATGAAAACAATTGTTTTGTTTTCCCTTGGTAAATTTATTCGTTGTTTAGAATAATGAGACGGGCCGTATTTGCTCGGGGAAATCCATTCTCTAAGAAATTTAAGACGGAGCCGCCTAATGTGTTGCAATTTTTCGCGTATAATAAAAGTAGGCATGTAAATTGTGTAAAAGCGTTTTCGACAACGAAAAATGTTCGGTAGGAAACTCTCATCCAATTACATACATACGTAATTTGTTTGTTTTCGTTGTAATGTAAGTAATTAAAGCTGTGCTGAAAATTTTCGCTTCCTTCCGTAGCGTGTCCGTCGTGTTACTTAAGGCGCTTGGGGTTGGCAATAGCGCCTTAAGGCCGCCTTAAGGCCGTTCCCTCTATTCACACCGTTCTCATTTAGCAAGTGTTAATGAGGAGAACACATAATAAGCGTATCACAAGTTTTTTATGATTTTTATTTATTTATAATTATTCATAGTATCTAAGTTATAAAGCTGTCAAAATATCTTTAATTTTTTTGTAAAGTCATCCAAAAAATAAGAGCAAAATTTTAATGAAATTCCATATTGAAGGTTACTTTGTAATTTTATTATATCGAATTAAGTATTATAAATCGGGTATCGAAAGCTGTCTTTTTAAAGATGATATCCTCAATAATATTCTACAATATAATCTACAAATAATAGCGTTTCTTAGAAAAACATGATTTTGTATGACGAATTTTGGAGTGAGCCGCCTTAAGCGCGCACTCCAACCGACGTTACGACATTAAGTAAAAGAGTTTCGTGAGCTGTAATTTAGTAGAAAGCATTGAAATATTCGTGTATAATCTGAATAACATGCCGATATGAACAACGGGGGAATTGGGGGACGCCGGGCGATATTTTATCCAATATTAAACGTTTAGGGAACTACGAACGGAATACTTTACGAATTATACGACCGGCTCTTTACAATATTCAATAAAGATAATAGGCATAAGAGAGTGTGTCTCTTCAATATGGGTACTCTCTTCAAAGTAATCCCTAATGAACTTGCCCTGCTTTTTTTCTTTGTGTTTCAAAAATATTTCCTCTTTGTTTGAAATAGAATGTTATTTTTTTACAATAAAGATTGACAGACAGTCTAAAGTTCCATTTGATATTAAGTGAAAGTCGTCACAGCGATAAAGATGTAAAATATTTTCTTACTTTTTATTTAGAACAAAGTTAAAATCAGATTAAAATATTCAACTGACTTAAAATTTTGATTTAAAGTACCTACATCACAGCTTTTTGATATAATTTTAAACAAAATAATTGCCTTTAATACCTTTCCTTCTTCCTTTCTTCCTTTAATACCTTTAATTAATTGCGTTTAACATGTAAACCCAATTAACTAATCGGTTATCGTTAATTAATAATTAATTACCTCGTCAATTAATTTGGGTGTGCAAAGCTTAAAATTATATATAATTTTGTTGATAAATCAGTGTTTTAACTACCCTTTTTTAACCAAACGACTCAAACATAACACAACATATTGAACAATCAGCATAGGAATTATTAAAAAATGATTTTGCAGATAAGATAAGACCAAACAGACATTTCATCAGCTTAATGTGGTCTAACCGGATCAAAGCAAATTCAAAGTCTTTGTTGCGAGCTAGCGCTTGAGTGGAAACTAAATATTACATCTCTGATATTACTTACTTACTTGTTTAACCATTTTATACGCAGTGTCTAAACCACGAAATCCATTTCATGCTAACGTGAAGATTATTCGGAAATAAATTGTGACTATTAAAGGTCAGCATCAAGAGTTACTTCTGCGGAAACTTTACAAGAGATAACTCTGTACGATCCAATTTCTTTTGTTCTATAACTTTCGTGGGTCATATTTAATTTGGCCTTTTTGTTTCTTTCATTTCTTCCAAACAGTTTTAGTAATACCACCAATCTATATAAAGCAGTTTTTTTTTTAATGTTAAGCTGGACTGAGAGGCTAATAACGATCCTCGTGATGGTAGGACGGATTTTATATGTATAAAAAAAGCCAATATGCTAAATAATTTTTTAAATTTATATATTTGAAAATGGAAACTGTATTTTATTTTCAATTGTACGAATCTTAGTGGTGCTCTATAGTTAAATTTCGTTTCCACGAGAGGGATCAAAGCGATATATGTATGTAGGTACGCAAGTGGAGAGAAAACCTCAATTTTGTTCAGGACCATCGTAATGTAATTTTCCGCCTCTCCATTTTCTTTGCCCAAAAGTTAGATCTTTATTGAAATATTGGATATCAAGTACAGTGGTGGAGTTGTTTTTATTTCAAAGTTTGTTGAATCCACACAGAAACACGATCGGTCCAACTATGTATAAAGGACACATTGACTTTATTTTGATTTTTATCTTCAACTGAAATTGGTTTAGCATCAAAGAAAAAGTAACATCTACACTGACAACACAAAATAAAATCTTTGTTATTTTTCTCGTCTAGTTTTATCGAATGGAAAGTTCATTCGGTGCCGCTGCATCTTTTCAGCTTCTCGTTGGAAAAAAAATACATAATATAGACCTATCTTTTTTTCTAGATGCTTAACAGTTGCCTGCCTGTACTTTCATATTAATAACTAGCTGGCGCCCACGACTTCGTCCGCGTTGAAAAAGCAAAAAGTAGGCTACTTTTGCTTTTTCCCGTGTAAATTTTTACTGTGTATCCTGTAATCCTGTGTCCCGTACGTCTAAATTTTTACCTGCCAAGTTTCATGAAAATCAATTCATTCGGAGGATGAGTATGGAGAGTATGGATGAGGAAGAGTTATGGAGGAACATACATACATACAATACCTACACTTACAGATTTATTATTAGTATTGTGATGATGATGGATTATTAGAATACTCGTAGCTTTGTATAATATTTTTAATAATAATATATTTTACAGTATGTCGTTGTTAGTATGAAACATATTTTAATATAATATTTGTTCTAAAACGAAAAATGATATGATGGAGTAAAAAGTTGAGAAAAATATTTGTAGAAGTACAAAAATTCGATATTTTGTAATTTAGTTTAGTATGAAAATTACATTGCTTATGTTGGCTAACCATTGGCTAACTTATTGTAACCAAGTGTAATAACTTAGCATATTAGTATACTCGTATTATCTGCAGTAAATTGTTTTTGACACTGTTCAATAGCAATTGCTTAATACTAAATTTTCCAGAACGTCGTTCGTGCCTCTTTTGATCTGTACTTTTTTGGATATAAGATTCTCCTATATTCATGACAACGTGTATGCCTAATTTCGTGATGTTAATATTACAAACAAGATCACTTTCGCATCTACAATATAATATTTTATAAGATTACTAGTAGATGTGGTGAATGAATTATATGCTCGACAATGCGAGTTCACACCCATGGTGTGAAATGTTAAAAATAGTTAAAAACTTCGATTGAAGCTAGTATATTGGCAATAAAAATAAGTTAGTGTATGCGAGGACGCGTAACTTGCGGCTTCCAATCGACCGCACGCAACTTGACACCGATGAAGGCGCGGTATCAGTATCGCTATCATTTCCCATCTATGTATTTTATATATCTACTTGTAATATGTGTACATATATCTTTAACTATGTTCATGTTAATATTTTAAAGAATGCTCAAAGTCAGGGTGATAAAGCATTTTATTAGTCGACTTTACATAATATATTATTTAAAAATACTTAGTACATGGAAATACTTAGTTGACTGGCTTAAATGAAAAAAAAAAATGGTGATTATTGAAGTTATTACTTAAAAATAAAGTGACATAATTTTAATTAATGTTGAAGTGTATTTTATATTTACATATACGTATAAACAAGTCAGTAATTGTTTTTATTTAATTCGCACACCGCTTGTTGTTTGAATATTTAGACATTGTGTATTAAAATTTCCATATCAATTAAATGAATAATTTTGAATTTGAATAAAACGGCTTACAAAATTCAGTCAATAAAAATAAAATATCTGAATAATGAAAAGTATTGTATCTAGCAAAACAAAGAGTATGCGAAAAATTCAAATAAACAGAAAGAGCAGCCACAGCGAATAATGTCTGTGGACGAGACAAATTTCACGGCATGCCTTATTGCCTTACCAAGCAAACCACTCAACTAGTGAAAAATTCTCGTGGTCTTATATTTCGCGTCGGGCGCGGGGGTGACACTCGATCGCTTACGGCGTGGTGTCACTTCGCCGCCAACTTGATTTATGCGACCAATATGGCGGCGTCTGTCACTCGCCGACCGATATCGAACCGCTCATATCATCTAACGCGATATACTTGACCAGATTCAACTTTTAAACTCGTTATTATATACAACATACTAGCTAACGCCCGCGACTTCGTCCGCATTAAAAAAGAAAAAGTAGCGTATCCTGTGTCCTGTACGTCTAAATGTTTATCTACCAAGTTTCATGATGATGATTATAGGAATTTTGTAGTCGAGTGGACACTGCGTTCTATAGTCACAATCATTGTAGCCGAGCCTTTTTTTTAACGTTGGTAAATCCTCTTGGTTAAAGGGTACCTTTTCTGTATCCCTCACAACATGTGTGCGGCTTTTCATTATGATCAGTTAAGTAGTTAAGACGTGAAAGCGTAACCAGCAAACAATTTCTCATTTCTAATATTAATTAGGATATTCCCCTTCCATTTTTTGTACATAAACGTTGGTGACACGTCTGCATATGGTATTCGTTTTACTAATAATACTCGACTAGCCGATTTCATCTATTTCCAGAAGGAAACAGAAATTACTGGCCTTAAGTAGGTCGAATAATGTGACAAGCTCGGCAACACAAGAGTACTCGAAGCCTACCGCTCCTCTCAAGTATCCACTCACTGCGATCCTGGCACTAAAATCGCTTGATTTGACATGATTTTTAAATTCCGATAACAAAGTAGACAGTGTTAGGAATCTTTCGAACGAGAAGGGTCGTGCAAACTTTGAGTCTATTGAACTTTAAAGAACATCTTCCGTATTTGAAAATCTCTTCAGTTTAAAAGTTAATTTCAAAGAAGGCTCTTTAAGGATGAATTGTCTTCAATCGCACACTTTTGACAAGTGGATTGAACTGCTTCCGTTTGATTCTTTTAAAAATATATTTAATATCTTTCTTAAAGACAAAGACAATCTTACTCTCTACATTAATGTATTATTTATAAAGAGAAAAGATTCGAATTTTTGTATGTTTGTTTGGAATGTATAAACTCATAAACTATTTAATTTATTTAAAAAAAATCGGCTATAGAAAAAATATGAAATACAACAACAATTACAATAATGGAACTTAAGGTATCAAAAATTTGCCTGTAAAGTAATTATTTGACATGTTTACCTATAGTACCTACTAAAGTAAAAGAGTACGCGAGTCTATATAAAATTACGATTATAAAAAATAAACTTAGTCTATTAGGTTGACTTTATTTTTCATAAATTCATAAATATATTCATAAATCTTTAGATGAAATCCACGCGAATGAAGTCGCGAGCGTCGGCTAGTAAATAATATAGAAATAACATGCTTTCTCGGCATTAGTATGTGATACAAAGTATTTTTAATTAGTCAGTGAGAGATTCTTGATCGCCATCATCTTATCCAATGAAATTGCAATGATATTTTTGCTATTTCCGTCTAACAAACTATATTTACCTATAAAAATGGTCGCGACAGTGATATAAGGAAAGGAATAATGAGGTTGTCAAACCTCGATATACCCTCATTAACGTCTAATAGATTATGCAAGGTTGTCGAAGAGAAGCCGACACCCAGGTCCAAGTGAATAAAGGCACATGTTTATTTAGTGAGTAGTGAGGGTGCGGCATACACTCATAAGGCAGTGACGAGGGAAGGCCGACTGTCACAGAGCTTCGACATGCGCATCGCTCACAGACCCTGACGGACCGACTGAACTGGGAAATTGAAACGCGTCATCACACAAAATAGTAGTCTTCAAAGCCTCGTATATTAACCTCCTTACCAATAGTCTAGAATTTCCTCTGATCTTATAATCTGATGAACATTCGTACACTTAATCTTTAACTAAATTTCAGAAACAAACTTTAGTTCAGCTATTACAAAAAATATGCATTATTTTGACACATTTTCTTTTTAATTGAGTAACAAGTTGTGTCTCACCCGCCTAGATTTCTAAGGGTCATAACTTGGTCATAAGCCGATTCCTGAGCATGTGCTGGACTTTATGGTTTAATTTGTTCAATTCTAACTAACTACAATCAGTCACTATTATAGTGTCTGTAATATTGTATTATACATAAATATCAAACCTTATTAGGTTTAAGGTAAAATAGCTCAAATCTGCGCCTATGGTCCACTGAGGTTTGGTGTAATATAGTGACAATGGCGCCCGTTAACTGAGGCTTGCGTTGTGATCGTGCTCTGATACCATAAGACCACTGTGCACAATGTTAAAATAATTTTCACCGTTTTCCATATTCCTCTCCATTTCACAGACACGAACCGACTGAGACGAGTATTTAGAGCGGGTGATAAATTGGGGCCAAAATCGATTTATTGCAAAGTCGCTTTTAAAGGAAAATGAAAAATTCACAAAATCTGGCGGAATCTAATAATAGCCTTTTCATCAATCAGTAAGGTACAATGAAATTCGAAACTGACAAGGGAGGCGCGCCTATCGTTTTCAGATCACGGAGAAATTTTTTACGCGATAAATACCTTTTTATTGGCGGAAACTTAACGCCGAGCCGAAATATGTTGGGGAGTCTTTTGTCTTTTACATTGTTCAGCAAATAAGCGTAGTGTGTGGACAAAGGCGGCGTGTCTTGACGACAAGCACGTGAGGGCGAGCTTCCGCTACGCCAGCGCTCTCAGACCGCGGCGGGCTTAACTCGAGCCACCTCGAGACTCTAGCGAGCTCGAGTGGCTGTCGAGCCGAGCGCTGACGAAGCCCACCGAATATCTAACATTATTGCGATATCTAACATTAATGCATATTGTGCACTAATATTTCCAGATTTCGCATAGTTAGGTAACGAGTAAAATTACCTAATTTCTAATTGACTATTAGCTGTTGAACGCGGCTTCATCGAATATGGCCTGTACTACTCCCTGATAATGTAGCTATCCATAGGTAAAAGAACCAAAATAATAAAAACAACATTAGATATCCCTATCACGTATATTATATATCATGTATACGTAAGTATGTAGATTAGATAAAATAAGTTTTTATCATATCTTTATAGCTAAAATCAATAATAAAATGTAAATCTAATATTGTTTCAACGTGCGCCTTCGTCAAGTAAATAGTTGAGGTGCTGGGGACCTTAACTTAGAAAAAAAAAGATAAAAAAAGTCGTTTTTCTCTTATTCTCTTGGTTTGTTGTTCTTTCTTTATTTGGCTGTCTTTTTAAGATAAAAAGTAGGTATATTATGCCGTTTTAAAATAAAAATAGACAGCTTTTCAATATAGTTTAAATTCAATTTCATAGTGTTTAGGGATTGATTGGGATATTTTTGTCGGGTGGTCTAATGTGTTCGAAAAACTGTTATACTTTTCAAAAATCTTAAACATTTGGTCTACTAAACTATACAATGACTTTTAAAGCGGTTTTCATTATTATTATGTCGTATCATAGGGTTCTTAAAAATATAGGAATTTCAGGTGCTCACGTAATTACGCTAACCATAACTGAATTACCTTAATCGTAGGCTCAATATAGGTACCATAAAATTTCATGTTTTTATTATTAGAAAAGCAATAATCATATAATGTAAAACGAACAAAAAGGTCCGTTCGTTGTAGCCACAAAGTCACGGAACCATAAACGTTGGGCGAAGGAAAATGGACAGAATTTTGAAGCAAGCAATGTGATATCGTATGAAGATTAATGAAATAACGTAGCCCGTGTAAAACTTCACATTTCCAGAGATACGAGACGCGGAGGTATTGCGGTGGCCACTCGAAAAACTAACTCAATTAAGTTTTACATTCATGAGTTTCACGGACACGAATAAATGCGGTTTTCACAATTATCCCTCCATGTTCGAAAAAACCAAGTTTAGCTTTTTAGAATATATATTTGGAACGCGTTTGTTAATAGCAACTCATTTTTTTTTTCAATTATGTCACAGCATTTCTGTGAACATTTTATTACAAAAACAAAACAATTTTCATAGATTTTTGTTTTATTCTAGAAGGAAGAGAAGCACTCAACAGTAGAACTCAACAGTAGGTTGGTAAGTGGCCACCGTCGCCTAAGAACATAAGCAACAACAGAGGGGCTTGAAGAAGCCTAATAAGAAATCATTTATAGTTTATGGAAACACCTCAGAATGTAGAATATTTCAAAGTTTTGTAAAAATAAGTATTAAAATAATTTGGACATGCTCCATGAAAATTGCTTGAATTAAATCTGTCATACTCTGCACTAGAACTACTTGCATTATACGAATTATAGTCTCCATTATACATAAATTCTGTTTTACTACTCTTTTTTAGTTTAATGGTAGAACTTGAATATGCATCGAACTTTATTATACAATTATATTAGCTAACTGACGCTAATAAAGTCTGAATATCCATCAGCCCCTAACGCTGGCGTCTAAGCCCTAAACTAATTCGCTAATATTGTTTAAAAGGTATAAATAAACTGCTAGAAGAAATAGTGAGGGGTGCTATAGGGCACCACGCGGCGCATTGCGGGGTTCCATAGCCAACATGCTCGCTAATGGAGGGGTCTGCACCTCGCCGGGGGGCTATTAAGGACCTTGCTCTTATCGAACTAAGCTAAGACATTCTTAATAACGTTGGATTTAGCCTTCACTGTATTGTATTAGAGAAAAGGCTGAATCACAGACACCGATACGCCGTTTAATTCTATTACGGATACATATTTTTTTCCTCTAAATTATATAGGCATATAAGAAATAAGGACAGGATGGGGTAATGAGTTCCGGCATCCCTTACTCACATATCGAACACAACAAAACTTAATTTCACGTTGGTTTTCTGTAAGAGGGTGGTTACCACCGTTAGATTGGCTGCCCAAATGACTGCGATACGCATTGTACCTAATAAGTTGTAGGTGGAACAAAAATGTAGGAAATAGTCGGCCACGCGAAGCCACGTGTAATGCAAAATACAGTCAATTCACCGCAACCTGACGGCGAAACTTCAAAGATCGACGACGTGTCGACTAACAATTGTTGAACACAACGACTCGGGTACACACAGGATTGTATGCTCTATTTATTCAAACACAAAGTGGGAGTTGCTTCGACACAAGTAGTTATTTAATTCTTTGACAACGATGTTTCGCAGCCACTTAAAACTTTCGAGTGAATAACAAATCTCCTCTGAAAAGTCTATTCGACGAAGTTACTCTGTTAAATTGTTTGTCAGGAGACAAAGAGGTATATTAAAAGGTTGATGCTGTAAAATTAGGAACATATTGTTATTTTTATTATTAATATCGAATTAATATCGAATCGAATTGTTCAATAATTTTAAACTTTGTGTTTTTTTTATATCGGCCTTTTAGGGTATTAACAATTTTCGTGAAGGCAATCGTATATAATTCTGTATCTATTCTGTATCCACAAGGGAAACAACAACACAAGGGAACACAAGGGAACCTTTATACGCAAATATCTACATTGTGAGAAAAAGTTTTTGTTTTAAATTAAAATAAAACCATAGTTTATTTTTAAAATTAGGCGACTTACATCACGTAAGCACCCCAATAAATAAAAAACAAGAGCTTTGTTCTATGATTAACAAATTTATTTTAAACTAGCAATCCGGGTTTTGCGTGAATATATTTTTTTATTATTTTCTCTTCATTAGAACCTTAGTCGGACTTCAATGAATGTAATAAATCTAATATAAAAGAAATTTGCGGAATTAGTCCGGCAGTTCTAGAGTTTTGCGCTTAGCAACACATTTAGCTATAGATATAGAATACATCTATATGTAACTATATTTACTTAATATATATAGATAGATTATATATATATATATATAATTTGCAGAATATATCTTCTAAAGTTACGTTAACAGGAATACGGATATACAAACAAAAAGCTTCTTAGATTTTATTCAACAAATAATTCCTTAACATGTAACAAAATGACATAATATAACCTCAAGGATATCAATAATAATGGCCATGAAAATGTAGTGGAGCTTCTCAATTCCGGCTTGAATTAACCATCACATTGGCGAAACGTGTCGAAGTAGCAACTTGACAAAAAGCTCTTCGTGATTGATGCTCCCGTCCTCTGCCCCCCTTTTTATATCACCCTATATGTAAGTACCCCCCTCGGGAGCAACATTAATAGCGTATCCTTCTCATGCGTCGTATCGGAAACTGTTTTACATGTGTAAACTAAGGCTTATAAAGTAATTGCGCCGTAATGTCGTTCATATAACGTTATTAAACTATATCGCCCTTACAATGCCAGCAGTTAATTATTTATGGACTAACATTTGCCCTCGACTTCCACATGCGAAAATATCCTTGCTTCTAATGCCTCGTTTGGTTCCATTTAGGTTTCATTTATTTCAGTCAGTGTCCGTAGCAAATTGAATTGAAATTGATTCTGTAGTTCGGTCGTTTTTATTTATAAGCCTAAAATAGGAAAAATATAGAGCGAAGCCTTTTTTAAATATCAATTACACAACTTCTAAAAAGTCTGTCCCCAGAAATTATTAATTTAGTAATATTTTTTATGTTAATTTATTCAAAACAGCTGAAGAATTTGTTTATTTGTTACGCTCTCATGCATTAGTTTTATTCAAGAGATCATAAAGAAATTTGGCGTACACGTTTTCAGGACAAACGTGAAAAACGTTCCTTTTCGTTGAAAAGGACAGAAGGTACTTTTCATCAAGAAATAATGAAACTGTTTTAATTAAGTGTCTACTTTCAAAACTTTCAGTATGATTTCACGTACAAAACTAGTGTTTTATATTTATACATATGATATTTAATGACTAGGTACATACATAGTCGCACTATGTTAAAATAAGAAAACTTAGTAGAGACGTCGGATTGCGTTTTTAATTTTTTTTAAATATATACTTAGCTTACGCAAGTAAATTCATACGTAGTTTATAAGTACAAGGCATGACCACGGCCACGTAGCTTTGCAAGAACTTTTATAATTAAAGGACATCAAAGAGCCACCGCGATGAAGTTACACTTTAGATCGTTATTTAAACCGGCTGTGACCGAGATAAGGCATCCTGTATCGCATTTTCACTGTACATTTACTTTAAACAACAGTTTACTGGTGAAATATTAAGCAGATTTCAAAATTTTTAAAACAGCATTAGATTTAGAACAGCATTCTAAAACAGCATTAAAAAGATTTTAAAAGAGATTTTTTTAATAAAATATATTTTTATTAGATAAGTAATAGCATAGATATTTGAAATGTTACTCTAACTTGTGTTCTTGGTATAATATAAAATACTATTTACAATATTTAATATAAAATACTGTACATACGTATATTACATTATCTATGACATATTATTACATTACATGTAGTTTAGAGTGGTAATGAATCATTAATTTACAAATCAGGATTTCATACGTATAAAATTGGCCACACAGTTACACACTACGTACATAAATTCACAATTTATGTCATTTGCTCAACATGTAGAAAAGGAAATATACACGAATATGGACTTGTCTGCACGTTTTCGACAGTGTCACTTGTTAGAAGTGTAATAAAGAAGTCTTGATGTAATTAACGGGGTGTAATCGAAATGATTTACGTACATGGACGTGTCTGGACAGTGTTGTTAAACCCACATCAGTGCTGGAGCGGTAATCAACTCCCCGCTGGCACTGCAGCGTAATTGATTGGTCTCAGACGCAGACAGCAAAAGATAACGCCGACTCCTGTGGTAAATGAATTTGTCAACTGCGGTACTAATTAAATAAATTCTTGCTTGCCAGTAAATGTCTCTTACGGATATATATACTTTATACTATATGGATAGTATAGCTATTTCAATAAAGTAAACGAAAGGATATTCTTAAAATGTAAATAATATAAGTTGCATTTTAATTATTAGTAAATGTTCATGTTAAAATAAATTTTAGAATTATATCTAAACTAATCTACACTATTTATAAACCTGAAGAGTTTGTGTGCTTGTATGCGCTAATCTTAAGAACTACTGGTTCGAATTGAAAAAATATTTTTGTGTTGGGTAGTCCACTTATCAAGGAAGGTTATAGACTATAGAAAACGCGGACGAAGTCGCGGGCACCAGCTAGGCTAGTATAACTTTGTCTGTCTTGTTATTTTTTCCCGCCTTTAATACTCAACAGATCTTAATGAAATTTGGCACACAGGCAGTTTATTACCTGTATTAACATATATCTATATTAACATACATTTTATCCTACAAAATTGTTAAGTTCTCTAGTGATCGTCTAAAAATTTAGAAAAATTTGAACACTCCATCGCCGTGGTAGCGCTACCGTCGTTACATAGCGTCGTTAATACTTACTATATACCCGTAGATATATTTTCTTTTTCATCGCGGACGAAGTCACGGGCATCAGTTAGTTATATATAAATAATAAAAAGGTTTTCTGTGAACGTATGACAAATGTTGATTTGATTTATCTAGGCGCTCTGTTTCATATTCGCTCCGTGTTCGACACTATATTACGTCATGTCTAAGCCAAGTTCATTTGTCACGGTCCTCACTTTATTATGCATTCCCGGAACCATGCTCAATCAAGGCTATCAAATAAGCCAAAGCGTTAGTAAGAGTTTTTCAAACTTACATACAATATAGCGAGCGATGATCAGTAATGGCTGGTAAGCGTTCGTGTCGGGGTTATACCTTTTCTAAACGTATCCCGTCATCCTCCACCGAGCTCGATTTACTTCAATACGCCTATATCGAATCTCAATGAACCATTTTCGTGTGTTGACCTGGCTTGTTTGATCTTCTAAAGACTTTTGTAAACAATATCAGACGTTACACGTACAAACCAATAGATTTTCATTAATTTTTTTTTTATTTATTTTACAATACTAATTAACAAATAACTTTTGTACAACTATTGAAATGTGTTTGTTATAAAGATAAATTTAAATATTGTATGAATATTATTTTTAATTTTTTTTCCATGCATTTAACAGATAATTAATAGTTTGGTTTCAGGAAGATTGCTTGCGATAATAAATTTAATTTCAAAGCAATATCTGGAGAAAATAAGAATAAAAAAATTCAACAAAAAATGTGAATTTAAAACGCATAATTATTAAAACACTCATTTGTTATATGCTCCTTATATATTTAACTAACTGCTGCTCGCGATTACGCCCGCGTAACCTTCCTCGTCGCCCAATGGACCAATGGACCAATGGACCAATGGATAGAGTGGTTCCTCGACAAACACTCTATCCATTGGTGAAAAGAACATGAAAATGGGTGCAATAGTTTTTGAATTTATCGCAAACAGACAGACAGACAGACAGTTTATCATATTTTAAGAGGTAAAACTTAGGCCGCTCGTAAGTTTTTGCCTAGAACTTTCGTCTTTCTGGTAAGTTCTGTGGCTTTGTATGTATAATATATTATATATTTTTCGATCTGGAAGGGTTCGATTTCCGACCCGGAAGTCTTCTCGATAGTCTTTGCCGAAATGGATAGCGAGTCTACTTTGAGTATTTTTGGCCATAAAGTATTATAGAACTCGTGTAGAACAGCGTAACAGTGACTAGGGAATAATAAATTAATAATTGAACGCGAATGAAGTGATTGGTAAAAGAAAATAGAGTTGCGACGAGCTGCGAAGTAGGGCGCGGTTGGCCGAGTAGGTATCGATCATAAGCTAAAACAGGCTCGACGCCGACGTCTGTCTAGCCGCTTCTACCGCTAGCACACCCCACTGGCTATATAAAGCCTACACCACCTGCGAGCTGCGACTGTATTCCTGGTACAATGACCCAGTAAAACGATTCCGGGACGTGTTGATTGAAACTGGAAATACTCGAGTGTTTTATGGAATTGGATCCCTATAATGGCGAGTTGCATCCGTTGCGGGTCTCATATATCGATGGGTTTGCATTTATAATATGTAAATAAGATCTATATTTTAAAATTTTAGATCAAATATTTCAATGCATTTTCGAAGAGATCCCGTAAATTATGCATTATTTTAAGTTTTAACATGTCAAAATCATAATCTGCCTATTTCTGTTTCCGTACAGGGCAAATTATATTCCATAGTATAAATAGTATTCACAGTGGAAGATATTTAATGAGATTATGACTTTTGCAGTCACAAAATGGCAACCATTTTTGTTACAGTTAACAGCAAGTACAGAAGACCACCGTAAAATATCAGCACGAATGCTATTCTCTTTTAGTAAATGAGAAAGGGATGCCAAAACCCAATCCCCTACCCTAACTTGATTTTTATCTTATCAAAGTCAGCAGTGCACTGTAATCACCACTGGGGTTGTTGTTATGTTAGGGCCACCTAACATTCATTACAATCGAATTTCGGCCACTGGTCTACCACTAATATTAATACTTAATTGCATTTATTTTTGTTTCAGGTAAGTGTTATTAGTCTTAGACTACATCGTAGTGATAAAATGTCCTTTTTGGATATTTTATATATAAAAAAAGGTAAGTGTTACCAAGAATGTAATCGAAAAATCGAATGATGAACGAGACACGAGTAAGTGGTGTAATATTTGCTAATATAAAATCGCTTCAACTCGATATGGACATGATAAACGACATAGCAATCAATGAATTATAAGTTGAACAAACGCGAGCTTCGTGTTCTCGTGTTACCAAATCGATATGGGATTTGTTTTACTTCCGAACAGAATCTCCCTCATTATTGTCCGTTGTGATGAATCACCCAAGATAAACGTTTCGACACAAAGTCAATCAAACAAATGCCGCAGCGGGAACAACGAACTTTGCAAAGCTTTTAATACATTTATTTTATATTTCGCTGTAATACCTACCGACCCGTTTACGGTCATAGCGATTCGACTCTTTTATTTGTTTCGTTACAAGCTATTCATAACAAAAATACGAGGAAACTTACACGCAACCAACGAAATTATTGGAAAGATTGATTTGCATGACTTTTGGTATAACGAAGTGAACTTTACAAAGATTTAACGCTATTTTTGTTTAATTTGAGGGAATTAGTCAGTGGAATATGCTTACGAATCTTTAAGTGAAAATGGAACTTGAAAAACAACTGAAAATGTAGTTTTGACATAGATACAGAGCGATGACATAGATATATTACATTTGAAAGTGAATAGTCATGCCCAAAATTACCACTAAGTATATTTATGGTACGTTTCTCTTTCATAGTGTTTCTTAAATAGAGCACTTTTGGAATGAACAATGTGCTCATATAAATACAAAATTCTAACTTTTAATTTCGATTTGGAAACTTAAAAACCATTAAAATCTATAGCTGTTGGTACATTGTAAACATTTTGTCAAGTTTAATAAATTTTGTCTTTAAGTAGATTTGTGTGAGTGTTAAGACATCAACGTCAGGGCTAATTTACATTAAATGAAGCGTCGCCTGAATGATATTAGCATCCGTATCGCTAGCGTTTCATCTTTATCGTTTTACCACTATCATGAATGTCCCTATGCACTTAGGTCCTCCATTAAGACCACTGCAGCGCGCTGACGGAACGCGAACATAAAACCTTTATAACATCCTTCCAGCACTTGTAAAGCGTTTTGAGAGTCTTTCCCGTTTTATGCGACCTTACATTACCGCAAAGCTATTCACAAATTTTTCCTGTCTCCAAGACTACGCCACGTGAATACCTACACTGCGAAATTAGTTGAATATTTTTAAAATATTTTATTAAAGATGCTTCCCAACACTCAAAGAATTCTTAATGTAGAGTATCCTTAAGTATCGTGTATGATTTGCAAACGTGACAAGGATACCTAAATTGCAAAGAGTTACAAAGATGCAAAAGTAGACAGCGCACCTGCTTTTCCCCTAAAGTTGCTCATGCCCTCAGGCGATGCCCATATATCATGAAGTGGAAATCTTTGAATGCAATTTACTTCCTTCGCAAAAATATAGGAACAATTCCTTTGAGTATAATTTGCTATTTACATTACCTACTTGAGTACTTTTCTTGCTCCAGGTACGGTTGAAAAATTATAGCCCCTAAATCGACTAACTTTTAGTCATTATATTAATTTACAGTTATTCTATAGAATGCAAATTCTATACATTATCAGTTTGTAAAAAAAAAACTAAATTAAATTGGTCTTCAAATAATAACTTGTGTACTGCAAGAACAACAGCGTTTTATAAGTACAGTCACGCTCGAAGAAATATTTGTATACCTTACTCATACGATTATCGTCTTACAATATCAACTACCTTGAACTTATTAGCTACCTATTTTCGTCACACCTGTACATTTATAGAGCTGCGGGAAGATTAATAATGGCTTTGATTTAAGAATGAATGATATGTGGAGTTGTGATTTGCGAGACTTAGAGATAAGTTTAATCAGGGGGTCGTTAAGTTTTAGTGCGACGACGGGTGCATACGTTTTATAGCGGGTCGGGCGACATTGTCAACAGATCTTGCGACGCTCTTTACTGCCGCTGAAACGTTACTTTAACGGTTTTATAGTTTTGGTCGTTTCGTCGCGCTGGCGGTCACGCCACCGTCCTTAATAGCTCACGCTAAGTGCCCGCTCGGGGCACTGTGCGCTGCCCTCTCATATCTTTGTATGTTTTTCTTAAATGCTTACTAAGGTTTTCCGTTTTTACGACTAGTTTTTTCTCGAAAAAAACTGTGACCGTTTTACAAGTTCGACTTTTCACCAAAGTCACTGTGGAGATTGAAGTTAACATCTATGTGTCTGCTAAAAAAGGACGTAAAACTTATGGCCTATTTGAATACTATTTTTTGAGAAGGATTTCATTGTTATTTATGAATACTAAAATGTTTTTCTTATTTATCTACTATTGTAGATGAAAGTTTTCAAAATAAAAGTATTGAGATTCCCTTCTAATTAATGAAGACTAAATTATGACATGGTGATGAAGTTACAAATTGTCACAACTTGAATCACCTTCAGCATTTATCAATTGTACCCGTACAAAACTGACATTAGTGTGTAAACTGCTAAAATCAAGTAAAAAAATCTGAAAAAATAAATACAGTTATGAAAGAAGCCATTGTGCTAAACAAATATAGTGTTCGCGTCAACACAAAAAAGCAATTAAGTGGCATGTGGCAAGTGGTAGCAAGTGGTAGCAAGTGGCACACTGTAACTATAAGTCTTCTCTAATTAATTCTGGTGCAGTGACGAAAACGCAATCACGAGTGAAGCCACGCATGGCGGCGACGGCAGACGCCTTCGTTGCACGTCATCTACAAACACAACCCTTGCGATATTAATTTGTATACGGCTAATTAATTATATTTCTTGCATAACGCCATTTGCTGTTCACTTCCTACATTGAAGTGCAATAATGTGGACATAAATTTTACATAGTATGAAACGAAAGTCGCTTCGTCTGTCCCTCTGTATATTTATGTTCGCTTATACTACGCCGCGGATTTTAATGGACTAATGGAAAGTGAATCGTTACACGAGGAAGGTTTTTACAGGATTTTTTTTTTTTTTCAAAAAATTGTACCGTACAAAGCTGGGAGCGAATATAAACTTAATAAATAAAATAATTGTAGTATCTGTTTGTTATTTCAAAATCAGTTGATTTTTACTAATTGTAAAAATTATATCAAATTACGAGTATATACGGTAGGTAAACAACTTTGAAAACCTTTGGCTGTCTGTCTGTTTTTTTTTTTTAGCTAATCTGAAAAACGGCTAGGCCGACTTTGACGGGACTTTAGTGGCAGATATCTGATGTTTAAGGCATAACTAAGGCTACTTTATTTTAGAAAAATATATAAGCAGTGTCCAGTACTGCGCGTGCCCCACTAGGGTTCAGCTAGTTCTTAATATAGAAGTAAATTAGTCATATCCAACCATTTACTTCACAGTTTGGAATGACAGTAGATTTTATTGTTCAAGTGAGGAGCAATTTTGTTTCACCGCGTTATGTGAAAATTCTTTCTACATCTGTATTCTATATCAGCCTAACAAAAGAGGTCCTCAATGTGAGTCCTCCACACTAACAAGATAACAAAGAATGCAAGTTTTCTAGGATGCGCCTAACTGTAGAGCAACTAATCATTCTTACTAAACCAAGCATTGAAATTCAAAAGCGCTCAAGATGAAGGCTCGACAGGGATTCGAGCCTACGTCTGCCACTTTAGCAGCCGAGTTTACAACCCACTGTGCTAATAAATACTAACTATTGAAATGCAAAAAATATATCTACTTTATTTTACCATCTAAAATCATCAAATTCATCTAACATCGTATCGTATTATATATTTATACATCCAGCCAGAACAAATCTCTAAATAATATTTTAAACACGATTTTAAATCTTTGGAGTAGTTTAGTTTAGCAAAGCAAAAAACCGATCGGTGTTGGGTAACAAATTTTATAACAAAAGCTATGTCAACCAAAACAGTTTTAACTATAATGAAATGGTTGCTTAAACACTACCATAGTGTAAGTTTTAACGTACATGTCGCCAACGTTTCGACGCAGTCTTTGATTATTATACAACACTGCTGTGTATGTTAGTTCGTAAGCGACGTCTGTGCCCCTACAGCACCGCGTCATCAAGAAATGCCATTTGAAAGGAATCCCAGCCAAGTTCTTGAAATGAGTTCAGCTGAACTCTGTGTGAACGTCCATTATACACTATTATGTGAACATATTTTGCTAATATTTTAAATGCGAAAGTGACTATACCTATCTGTCACGTTTAACGGCTAAACCACTGAATCCGATTGTAATGAAATTCCTTGTAGAGTTAGCTTTGTATGGGTCACTAATCTCAATACATTCACGCGTTGTTATGTTGAGGTTGAAGGTTGAGTTAATGAAATGGTGGATCACCTTGAAAATTTTGGATATACGTCGTCAGGAGTACCTACAGCCTTTTCATTCAGAAAATAGTTCTTGTGTCCGAGAGATCATCTAAAAATAAAAATAAATAATTCAACGTCCACAAAAAAAAGAGCAATAAATATTGAATAAATGTTTTAACGCCTAAGAAAAAGAGGCGCAGAAGAAGTCGCAAGAGAAAGCTAGTGTTTTTATCATAAAAAAATGCATAAGAACGGATATTAACATTTAGCCAACGAAGTTTGCCTCAGAGCGCAATGGTTACATACCTCCTTCAAAAAGAGGCCTTCGTTTCATAATCAAAGGCAAGTTTTTTAATTATTTATATTTGCATCGACAACCTATAAACAATTTGTCATGCGTCATATTTTTGCAATTGGTTGTTGTATAACGCTTACCTAAGGAAATAAATGGGCCCTATAAATTATTTGCTAAACCCCGGGTCTCGTAACTATATCGATACTAATAAAATTTGGAGCATATAAAACAAACTGTGTGATAACGGCGTCACGTGCGGGTAGTTATGACGTTTCATGGCGTGCAACAAGTAAAGGCTGGCGCCAGGCAGACGGCCGGCGGGGCTGCGAAAGGAATTTCAATCTGGTCGTGATGAGCTGAGCACAGGCGCAAATTACATACAACCGACTCATGTCACCACCGCTTTTCCCTTCTCCGATGAGAAGCGTTCATGACTTGTTTAAAAAAACATCGCAGTTTTCCAATGAATTTTAACGATGGCTACAATATTTATTGAATAAGATCATAAGGTTTTCCAGTCTACATAGAAGGCTTGTTAAAGAAGTGTGTCCTTTGTGCAGAAATATGGTGACTACAAGATCGGCATGTACCTATTTTGTAAACTATTCTATATTGAAAAATTAAATGTTTTATGTTTTATTTACTTCAATCTAATCGGATATTGAATATTTCTTTACAAAAAACAAGCAAAATGTATAACTTATCACAGTTAAACGTTTATAATTGGCTAAATGCCACGTTAATTTCGACACCACTGCAAGTACGCTGCCGATCATAGTAACATTAGGATTAGTATTGTACTAGGCTAAAGGATTAGAAAGAGATAGGGAAATGGGCCTCGGCATCCTTTACTCATACACCGAAACACAACAGCACACATGCTGTTATTTCACGGTGGTTATTTTTTTTTTTTTTTTTTTTATGTTAAGGTCGACAGACAGGCTGACGGTCCACTTGATGGTAGGTGGCTACCGTCGCCTATAACACAAGCAACGCCATAAGTGCTACAAGTGCACTGCCTACCATAGAAGGATTAAGGATAAGGGATAAGGGAGGGATGGGGTAATGGGCTCTGGCATCCCTTACTCACTCACCGAAACACAACAGCACATAATGCTGTTATTTCACGGTGGTATTCTGTAAGGTGGTGGTTACTGCCGCCAGACGGGCTGCCCAATTGACTGCGAAACGCAGTGTGCCCTACCACTACTTTTCAAATCCAGACCAGAGTCAATTTTGAAAATTATATTAAAATATCCAAAGTTGACCCCGCCGGGAATCGAACCCGGGGCCCCTGAAACGTTAGGCAAGCACCCTTGCCACTCGTCCAACGGACTCGACAAACTCGACGGGGACGGTGCTCGGGTGGTCTTCTATAAGGGGATAGTTACTATATAATTACTGCCTTCAGGCGGGCTGCCTAAATGACTGCAAAACCCAGTGCGCTCTGCCACCAATGTACTATACTTAGCTTTCTTTAGCTTCCCTCGTAATTAAAGCTATTGTTAATCTCAAATTTTTATCCAATATATAAAGGCTGTGTGAAAATGTAAGTAATGTTCATTCAGTTAACGTGTGAAGACCGATCAACAAGTTGTCGCGACGGGTCGGCGCCATACACAATCAAGTGCAGTCTTCCTCGGTTCTTATTTGTCTTTTAGATAAGTAATTATCTCGGAATAGAGTGAAGACACTCGCCCTATTTAATATAGAAACTTCACTTTTCTGTATTTATTAAAAGCATAGTAGGATTTATTAAAAGCATATTTATTAAAGCGCAATAAGGAAGTGACCCTCCCATAAGTTATTTGCATTATTACGCTTTCAAGTGAAGATAATGTAGTATGACCTATCGCGTCCCGCCGTCTGTTCCTCTGTATGTATGCTTAGATATTTTAAACTACGCAACGAATTTTAATGCGGTTGTCAATAATGGAAACAAGGATTTTTTTTAATATAAATTGCAGAAAAAATTGTGCCCATGCGAAGCCGCTCGTATAATATTAAACATAAAGGGTTGCGCTACGAGTGCTACGCGCGCTACGCGCCTACGAAACCCTGTAGCATTTGCAAAGCAGTGATTATTTATAAACAGTTCAATATCATCAATACTAATATTAAATCTATAAGTGTAGGTATTGTATGTATATATATGGTCCTCCATAAAACTCTTAAACGAATTAACTGATTTTCATGAAACTTGGTAGATATAGACATTTAGACACAGGATAGGCTACTTTTTTTCTTTTTCAACGCGGACGAAGTCACGGGCGCCAACTAGTATTATATAAAACCAGTCTGCTGTAATAGTGTATGAGTGTTGGTGGTATAGAGAAGGAAAAGTGGAGTGGTTCGCCTCCCCACCACTTGAGCACGTTCTTCCTGCGGCGAACCGCTTACGATAAGCCTAAATAGACAAATCTATAGGAATTTTATAATGCCTTATTCAGCTTAGTACTTTGTTTGGATACATTTTAATTGACAATTAACATGTATGTTGTATTTTCAAAAGACTGTATTTTCAAACCACAATCAGTTGAAACATAATTCTTTCTCTTTTAATCTAACCTATTATACTCGTATATGTAAAAAATCTTAAACATTAATAATAATATGTTTTTACAATTATTCCTCTACAATTAATACATTTTATTAATATACTAGCTGCTGCCCGCGACTTCGTCCGCGTTGAAAAAAAAAAGTAGCCTATCCTGTGTCCTGTATGTCTAAATGTTTACACTAAGTTTCATGGAAATCAGTTAATTTGTTTAAGAATTATGGAGGAGCATACATACAGAAAAAAATTAAAAAATCGTCAATTTAGTTTCAGTATCATGTATAGAGCCTATAAACACGATATCTCTGAAAACAAATAATGACCAACCCTTACATATTTATTTATTAGAATTAGTACCAAAATAAATACAATATATTAAATTTAATGTAAGCGATAATTTCAATGTTCTAAATATAAATTCGCGAAATGCTATATAAAGTGCGATTGTATAGGAGGTTACATAAGGAGCCCGACTGGCCATCGAAACACCTAAGAATACGTATGAAAGGCCTGCAGGGCGCGCCGTAATAGCCGTCCACTTCCGCTTTATTAAATTTCTTCGCAAATACACTTTTATTGTCCACAGCCAACGATCTCCTTAGAGAGGACACCGGCTTCGCTCTACGAACGCTTGTATCGTATGCAAATAGCGGAACAAATGGGGGGCGCCCTTACTACGTTTTATGATTTTTATCGACAGAATGTCCACATAAAATGCAATGCAATGAATGCTCCCCGGCATATTATATTTTTGTAGACGCTGTTAGGAACGCAATCTGACGTTTTTTTTTATCTTTATCTAAATAAGACTTGAGGCGTGCTACCGTCGAAGTCAATGATGCGACGCCCGACGTATTCGATAGATTATCATAGAAATTTACCAACTAAAGACTAAGATGTCATTTATATGCTAAAATTATTTTTTAACTAAGCATACTCTGTTTTGCATATAAATACTTACTTAGTTTAAATAGTAATGCAGTCTCCTTTCATGTCAGTTTAATCTCTTTCTTTTCAAAGTAGGCAGCTTATTTTAATACGATTTACATTAATTTTCTTTTTTTGTAAAATCAAGTTGTAAAAAAATTCGGCTTTCAGACGTTTATATTTAGCTAAAATTTAATTCGTGTATTCAATTTTAATTTGTTATCAATTGAAACCGTATCTTCACTATAGTTTAAGTTAACACATAGAAATTTTTTTAGCTAGTGATAAATATCATGAAATATGTCCCATAATTTTTGTAATAGGATCAATGTCATTGAATTAGTTGACTAATTTTGAAAATTTTGGACTAACATACGAATAATTACCACTTCTAAATTCGGTTTCACAATGCAGTTAAAATATTGATCCGTGATTTTTTAGTTAATATATTGTATGCCAAAGAAGTATTATGAAAAGAAACTTGTCGTAAGATTTATATACTTCTGAGTGGCCTTTGGAAAATGTGAAATTTTTCGTGACTTCGGAGACGGTTTAAGATGAAACACTACTAGAAAATATTACGCAATGTTTTAAACTTTTCTTGACTACCTTTTTTATACTTAAATTCCCAAAGCGATTAGAGTTTCCTCGGAATGGCCTCGCACGAAGACAAGTTTTCTACTATTTAAAATAGCTTTTTCATTTTTAAATATCGCATTAAAAACATTTAGTATTTTAAAGAAATACCTAAGAACATCAAGATTCACATGAATACGACATTCTATTTGGACATGAAAGTTAAAATATTAATACTGGCTTTTTCCCGCGACTTCGTCCGCGTCCTTTTTCTAATGCGCTTTTTCTATTTCATTAAGATCGGTTCAGTGCTTAAGGTGTGAAGAAACAAGCAAACTGACTTTCGCTTTTATAATATTTATTAGTTAGGATTAGTACTAGTTAGGAAGTTACAATAAACTTCACATTTTAACTTACTTATTTTTACTACTTGTACCTAATTAAAAAAAGTTACTTAAAGCGAAATCTCCTTTTAGGTACTCCTTACTTTTCCAGTATACTTTACTTTTAAAACGAAAGACCCTCTAATAGTCTTTAAAACTACTTAACTCTTATCCTATGTATTATGTATTGCAAATCTCCTTTGTACGGACTAATCTAATTACGTTGCAAAACTGGCTGCTTTTTTAATTTGATCGATAAACTTCGCCTTAAGTCAACGTGCAACGTATATACAGGATAGTTATACTATGAGCAAACAATGTATTCATCTATTTTGTAGCGCAGTGCCTCTTTGCGCCCCGTCGACTTATGGCTTCCTAATGAAGTTGTCGCGAGGCCGTTCATGTGTGTGTGGATTGGTGTGTAATGACACACCATGCGCACATATGCTTGTCACGTCGACGGGGGGCATGATCAATATTTTTTAACTACGTATTGTCTATACTAATAAATAAGATTGTTGTGACTGTTTCTAATGCCAAAATACTAAAGTATAACTAAAATATATCTAACATTAAAAAAAAAATCAATATTTGTCCGTCTGTCTGTTTATTTCATCTTCTTGTGCTATTTTCCTGTGCTGGATGATTTTTATGAGACTTTCAATGGCAAATAGCTGATGTTATAGAAAGTGACAGGCTACTTTTATGTTAGAAAAATATATATGCGCGCAAGCGTGACCTGGCTCAGCTGGTTCATAAGTATATGTTTTTTATCTTATTTACTTAGTCCATTTATTATAAAAATGTCAAAGTACATTTTAGATTACAGGGCGGCGAAACAGTGGGCGACTCTGTTCGGTGTCAGCACTCAGCGAAGCTTCATCTAGTACAAATTGCCATGATGCCCCCGCCATATTAAGTTAGTAACCCCCTCAATACCTACACCCCACCTATTCTACTGTACTCCAAGTTTCTGAAATCGATGCCTTCATACACTTTCGTTTAATACTATGTAGGCCACAATAAAGTGTATGGCATCCCAACTAATAAATTAGAAAGTGAGTTGGTTTGTTCGTTTGTTATATACGCTTTTATGCTTTATCTTTCTAACTGATCGTCATGAAATTAGAAATTATGAATTCACGTTATCAGGGATACATAGATACAGAAAAATGCACACAATACTTTTCTGCGATTTTGTCTAGCCTATGTGTTATTCCGATGTATTACTGTACATACGTTAATAATAATAAATGAATAAAAATAGGCGATGTTAGCCACCTACCATCAAGGAAAAGTCATCCTTTTCCTGTCGACTTTTACGAAAAAAAATTGTAAATAGCATTCGTAATTAGGTTAATAGAATTTCTGAAAATTAAACTGAATTCAAGATTAAATTGGATATTATGATTTGTAAAAGAGTAGACGGCGTAGGAATTAAATGCCACTAGTTGAGAAGGGGTCGTGAAAGGGGTCTAAGCGGAGGGTTGAGGTAGAACAATGGCTACCATGACATTTAACAAGGAAGCCATTGTCACGGCACGTTAGAGCCGCGTTGCGATCCACTCGGCGCACGACCGCCCTTCGCATACTTCCTCAAATACTGATCTTAGCACTCATTTCTTTCCTTTAACATTATAACTGCCCAGGCTTCTTACGATTGTGCGGCCTACAGTATTTAATTTAATAAATAACATTCGACACTTCAAAAAAATTCAACAACGCAACCTTATAACAGACAGAAGACACCACAATGTTATTTCTTCTTTCCATACTGGTAACTTTTACTATGACAAAATAAATGACTTAACTGATCATAATATTAAAAAGATCGGATCAATTTTAATCCATAATAAAAATATGTGTCCCTGAGAGACGCGAGCAAAGTCGTGAACAAAAGCTAATATGGCATATATTCAACCAGAATAAACACGCTAACTAAATGATAAAAATAATTTAATAAAAATTAGTTTAGAACAATTGAGTGGATAAACAGACGGAATTGGGTTGTGACTTTATTTTATATTTTGTGTCATAAAACATTTAACATAGAAAAATGATACTGACAAAAAACAACGTGCGAATATGTGCGGAACATAAACTGTTTAAATATTTTAGGCACATTCTCGGTGCGAAAGCAAAGCGGAAAAGTTTATTGGACGAATAAATTGGGACTAAAAAGCAGGGCGCGTATATTCGAGTTTTTTTTGTGGAGGGCCCGGCGGCGGGTAGAAACAAATTGTTGCTTGATGGGTAAGTAATGCCGAAGACGTGCTACTCTGAGTAGAATTACTTCATTACAGTGTGGCGGTGTCGCGCGGTGACGGCTGTTGCCACCGCAGCTTACACAGTAGTAATTATACATTGTTATAGACTTAGGTGCTATAGAATAAAGAATATGTAAATTTTTGAATTATATTTTACTAGCTGGGCGCCAGCTAGTAAAATATAATTCAAAAATGAAAAAGAAAAAAGTAGCTTATCCTGTGTCCCGTGCGTCTAAATGTTTAGCTACCAAGTTTCATGAAAATCCGTTAATTCGTTTAAGAGTTATGGAGGAACATACATACGTACAATACCTACACTTACAGATTTATTATTAGTATTGAGTATTGATGATGATTAGCCTGTGTCGGTGACTTCGTCCGCATTTCTTTTTCATCGGTGTTAAATTATTAGCTGTTATCAACGACTTCATTTGCGCCCTTTTTTCGTATGTGTAAAAATATTTATTCAATCGTTATTGCTTATATATTTTTGTCAGGCGTTGTTTTCTTGTATCCAAGACTATAATATGAATAAAGTCATTTAATTATAATTGTTGGGTAACTACGTTACACCGCTTTTTATGTAAACTTATTTATGCGAATTTTCTAATTTTTCCTAAAACATAATTAACATTTTTTTTAAAACCTTTAGTAGTATATTACGGCCTTATTTTTCTTTTAATAGCCACCTTTTTACACAAATTAAAGGAGATTTTTTTGTAAAAGATATTCTATTCTATCTACAAAATACTCGATTCTATAAAATGGTTTAAAGTCTTATTTTAACATACACCTTACAGATATATTTGTACACAATTGGTTTGGCACAGAACACCCGCTGACTCATGACAAGTACAGTCGCTTTCGTTTCGTTTAGGTGGTCGCCCCCCGTCAAACACCTGCGCCCCTGTTACCTTATCAGCAAGTTTTCGTCTTACCGTATAAAGACATGAGATCTTTGCATGTTATAACAAAATATTACCGTCGTCAAAAGAACCTTGAATATTTCAGTTTAGTTTGCATACCTGATAGACGGCAGTCATAAAGAGAACTGTGTTGGCATCTAGTCTAGGCGATCCATGATCAAAATCAAAAACAGAAAGGAACTGCACGTATTATACATTTATTTATAAAGATTATATTTTTTTTAAAAATTCCCGGAACGAAGCCGGGTTGCTAGTGTGGATTAATTTTGTATTTTATCATTAAATATTACAATAGTGATATCCTCTTTTGTTCCCTAGATTGTTCAATTTAAAATAAAAGAAACGTCAAAAATGTTTACAAAAAATACATATTATTTTTGACGAGCCTATATACATTATGCTTTCGCAATAAATGATTGAATTGAATTGAATAATATTAGCGCCCACAAAAAAAATATTTAAAATAATTCTAACCGATTTTATATTTTCAGTACACATTACATCTGAATAATCTAAGAAGAATGTAATTATGTTTGTTAGTTACACATTAACGTGAATAGCGTATACGCTCAGATAAAGCTCCTTTTAGAAGGATTACGGGTTTCGTTAACAATGCAGAGACGATTATCTCGGTGAATGCTTGTCATCACCATCATCCGTTTTAACTCATAATATTACAAAATAAAACCGGGGAATCGGTGGTCGAGAATATTAAGGGAAAAATTGTGTCTGGGAATTATTCGAAACTTTGTGGGAATATTTAATACTGTACATTGTATAGATAACGTGTATAAAAATGGACGCTTATCGTAATCTCTTAACTAAATTACTATGGAATGTATTTTTTCATGAAGAATAAATTTTTGATGTCAAATTTCAAATGTGAATTTTTGACAATTTGTGTGCCCTGCCCTACAAATATACTTATTATAATTATATTTATATATCTTCTTTATCTGTTCTCTACTATAGTCGGATTTTTAATTAGATGAACTAAAATGACATTTTACCATTTTATTGTAATGGGTTACCATTTTATTGTAATGTAAAAATAGTGTTGTATCCTGAGTAATCGAGTATTGGTAAGAATCGTGATTCAATCTTTTTTATTTTATAATAAGTTTGTTAGTTGAACTTATTATTTTAATAAGTTTTTTAGTTGTTGCTAGCTGTCATTTTAGTCCATTAATAAGGCGGTTGAGTTCCATTATTTTGTTCTCTTTTATAACGTGATCGATACTTACAACTTGACCATAATGATCTAACTCGGTTATAAATGAGTCATACTACAACACTACGCTTCATGCTTGCAACATTAAAAAAATAAAAGGCTGATTACAGCTGTCATTTCAGTCCATTTAATTAAAAATTCGATTATAACTTCATTTTAACCACCTAATGGATTTTGATACGGTTTTCACCAGTTTCAAGAGCGATAACATGAAAGATTTTTGAAAGTAATAATTATATATGTAAATTGCAGAGAAAAATTACTATAGGTATACAATTTTCAAAATTTTTTCGAGTCGCTTTAGTTTAGTTTAGTTGATCAATGTAAATTCTTACCAAATTTGGTAACTATGATGGTGGGCCATAAATGGACTCAATTTTATTAAATGTCACCTAAGTAAGTCTTTGGGTAACCCCAGTCGGAAATAAAGTAAATAAAGCTATTAACGATCAACATATTATGCGGCCACCCGCCGCCCTTGGTGTTGCCGGGAGGAATTCCTCCCATGCGGACGAAAGGCATTTTTATTTTATGTGGGACGCTCTAAAATTCCCAAATAGCAAAACTGGATGTACAAGGTTTAGGGGCTTTTTGAACATCAACGAAATTTTTATATCCATATTGGAATGCAGTTAGCTTTCCCATTTCCTGTTTAATGTCTAATAGTAGTTATGAAAAGATTACTACCGAAATCCATTTAGGTCAATTTAATATGAGCTCACTTTTTTGTGTCGATGTCGGTATTCTTTATTTAAAACTAGCCGGTGTCCGCAATTCCGTTCGCGTTGAAAAATAATAAATATTACGACTGACATTCATTGACGCTAACATTATACTTTTGCCAAGCGTTGGATTTTATTTTTGATAGCTGGTACCCGCGAGAAATATTTAGCCTATGTCCATCCTGAAATTCTATTCTAACTATTGGTAAAAGATTTTTTAAATCGGATGAAAAGTTTTGAAGATTAACTCTAACATAAAAACAAACAAATTACATATTTATAATATTAATATAGATTACAGTTTTTAAAATTTTAGGTAGAGATAGTCTCTAAATATATTATAACATGATATTGATCAAGGGGATGCAAAATGCGCTACCGAGAAATGTGTTTTTTTTTTACATTTTGAAATAGTTCGTCGAAAAGCGATTACGTTTTTAATTATACTAATAATAGAGTCGTCTAATAAATAAATAAATAAATACATAAATGATAACATATTAGATATTCAACATAAGAGTGTAACGGCCGCGGCCGGTGATACAACATTGTTTTTTGTTTTGTAGAAGAAATTCATTCACTACTTGTATAACACTTCAACAGACTGGCACTTTGTATCCGTTAATCGGGATAAGTACAAGTAAATAATAAATGGAGTATAAGTAAATGAAATGTAAGTGGTCGAAAGTTTTCCGTAGCCCGACAACGTGGTACAGTCGGTGATATCTAGCTGAGAGCGGCGCAAGAACTTAACACCCGGTACCTACTGTAACGCCTGCGGCTTCTTTCGTGTCCCGCTCATAGATTTAAACAGGAAAAAAACTTTCAAGAACATTTTCACGCCAACGTTAGCTCGCGCTTGAAATATTTCAATACGTTTAAAGTATTGCAACTCCGCTATGCCCTGCTCTCTTGAAAGTTTTATAGCAGAAAAACTAAACAGGATATCCGCAAAGTTGTATTTTTTTCTCTTCTCCTCTCACCCGATAATAGCAATTCTTGTGCTCCTCTAAGAAAATGTTCGGCGCATTCGATTGCAAAAAAGACAATCTTGTTGTTTTATTGCCGCGTGAGCTTTATATAATATAACATAAAATGTCTCGTAAAACCTCCATAAGTTCGTATTTTATTACACCTATACCCAAGTATAATTATTTTTAAGTACCTATACGCCCGTGACTTTTCTTCTCTCTGTAAGATTATTAGATTTAAGACAGTTCGAAAGTTTCTAACGAAGGAAATACCTTTTTTCTTACTGATTGTAAATACTTTTCGTAAATACTGATTTTCATGAAACTTGGTAGACAAACATTTAGACGTACGCGACACAAGATAGGTTACTTTTTCATTTTCAACGCGGAAGAAGTCGCGGGCGCCAGTTAGTTTCCTATAAAGTCCAACTCACACGGAGTTCAAAAGATAAGAATTTTGTGCAATTTAAATCTTCAATCAAGTATCTATGACACCAGTACCAGTAGACTCCAGTATAAACACTTTTGTGTTACATAATAAGCGAATCGACCCAAGAAGCAGCAGAGGTTGTATGTCACTTCTCGTTGCACAGTATCAATCCTTTGGCAGCTGTCACTCCGAAAGTCAATTTCCTCAACATGGCGGGTGCTCGCAAAGTTTTTTTCTCAATCCCGGGGGCAAACGAGCAAGGGAATAAAACAAAACAACTATCATCAACGACAGCACAGCCACTATTATTGATTTTCCTGCGGTGCAATCTCCACCGTTCTGAAGGGGGTATTTTAAATATTGGACTCCGCTATTCGTGGATATCGGATTTTTACTGTGCAAGCTCAATTACTTTAGAAAAGTACTTAAATGAATTAAGTTAGGAACGACTAATAATACTTCATTTAGGTCTTCATTATCTTTAGGCATACCCTAAAGAAAATAATTTATATTATTGCCCTATTATTTTTGTCAGGAGTTAGCTATATATTTTTATTTTTCAACGCTCAAGAAAAAAGTGCATGGACGAAGTCGCGGGTAAACACTAGTAAATATGATTATGTAAACAATTATAAACTTCAGAAATAGCAATGCAATCTGCCGGCCGTTTTTGTGCATGAAAGGTGTTCGCTAAAGTAAAGTGTTCACAGAATTCCCCAGTAACATGAAAGTTTGAAAAATAAGGAACAGTTGTATCTGAGAAAACATTAAATCTTGAGCACGGTATAAAACAGAAGTAAAAGTTTTCAATGGCGCCTACTAAAATAAAAATGCTATATATAATTGTCTTCCATAGCGTAAGTGTAGGTGGCCTATAGTACGATTCGCGGGGAAAGCGTTAGAGATTTTCTCATTAAATCTTTACGGTTACGTCCTCTTAAAAGGGGGGTCTATTCTGAAATCGAAAACCGTAATTTCACTACGAAATAAGACCGTTTAGCTCTAGTTTCGTACACTATTTATAAAGGAGTCGTTCGCTCGCTGTTCATAGAATACTTTCTGTCTTTAGATCAAAAAATATGTCTAGGCTACAGTTGATCAGCAAGGCGAAGTATAATTTAAATCTGAACTAGAATTTTCTTGAGGCAAAGTCAAAATAGCTATATTAGAAATAGCTGTATTAGAATTTATTATTTAAATTTATTCAATTTCGCAGCGATTTTATTTATTTATTATTTTTCATCTAAACAAATTTTCTAAATGTCCTAAATCTTCCTGAGTCGTTAGTATGAATACTCAGATTTAATATATCAAACGGTTTTTAAATATAAAATTAAATTCTAATTTTTTTTTAACATAATTTTATTAGTGGCATCTGCGGTGTTGATTTTGTTGAAGATTCCTCACTCTTTCCGCTTCGTGATTGTGATAAAGCTGAGTGAGGATGTATATAAGCGAAGGTCGGATTGATAAATGATGCACTCGCTCAATGAATCACTATCAGCGCCTCGCTGCCTCGCTTCCTCGCCGCGCTGCAATTTACCAACTACTAAAAAAGATAGAAACTTTTATTATGTTTTATTATGACATTTTTTTATTGTTGTCTAAGAATAGTTATGGAACTTTTTTTTACCTAACAACGGTGGCATACAAAGGTATAAATAACACCTTTGTATCTGATTGACACTTTTATGTTAAAGTAGAAATTATTTTAATTTTTTCTCTGTCTAAAACTAAGTTATATAACATTTATATACATATTATAAAATATAAAACTTCGGTCTCAAGCATGCTGGCTGCATTACCTCGTTGTATGGCAATGCTAATAATCTGTTGCCCGAAGTAATGGACAAAGTAGAAGTAATCAATATTTCTCGTGAGATTTAAATTTAAAATCTTTTAAAAATATGAAGGTTTCAATGAAAGATTGAAACTTTCATTTTTAGTTTACTGAATATGTATGTATAGTTACATACAGAAATAAATGTATACATTATTAGTTAATGTTTATACAGCCTTATCTTATCTTTTTGCACATTGACCTGACTATATAAATATGACGCGAAATTCTTGGAAAACATTGATTTTTTTTTTTTATGTAACTGGAGTGTTTTATTCAAAATATTCGTTTGTTGTTTGCGGTTGACTTGCAAACCAGGCCGGAAGCTTTAATTATCAGAAAATAGCGACCGCGTCGCTGAGCCAAGTGGGACCACTCCAAGTCGTCCTTAGAGCTTTCGTAGGCTTTTAAAATTGTATAATTCCCTTGTATATCTTTTTTCTTGTTCGCAGTACTTTATGTGTCCCCACAAGTGTCTGTTAAGGGGACACCTTTAAACAATTGCTTTTAACAATATTGGCAATTTATTGAGCAGATGCTTTAAAACCAATGAGGTTGACAACACCAGAAATTCATAATCTATTAAGTATGTAGATTATGAATGTATATAAATAGATTAAGTAATTTTTTTATTCAAATTCAAAATCAAATATTTATTGCGAAACCATAATGTACAAAGAAACATTAACATTAAACTAAAGAAATAACAATACAAAACAAAACAATACAAAATATTATCTAAATAAAATCTAAGACTAAAAACTAAAATATATTATTAAAAGGAGTCCCTTTAGGCAAGGTTCCGAAGATACTGGCAGCGTTCCCCCTTTGAATAGCATTAATTGAATGAATACCTTTGATTATGTAAATAGATGTTTTTTTTTATATATAGTTTACCATATGATATTCCGATAGAGTAAGTTCCAAAATATGTTTATACGTAGAGGTAAATATTTAAATTTAGCACCACTATAAAAAATATCTAAAGACTAGAAACTATAAATTTCATTTTCATTCCCAAAGTTAATAACATATTTTCGGGTGTACAATTCATTATAACCTACATAAGTATTTGAATTTTAAAATGCCTAGGTTTTGCTACGAAATGCGAGTTAAATAGGCATTTATTCTAAAAAGAAGCAAATATTGCAATTTAATTTTAATTTATTATAATTTAAACTAAAGATTTTCAACGAAGTTTCAAAATTTAAAAGAACTAACTAATGTCACTTGTATTGTGTTCGAACTTTGAACCCAGTGATAAATGATTAGCGATAGATGCACATGCTCCGGATGCCACACATTTTATCAATGTGTCGTGCTTGTCTAGTAAATACAAAAATAACAATATTATTATTATGTTATATAAATTATTAATAATAGAATTATTTTTTACAAATTTATTGAAAGACTAAGAGGTGCATTCAGAATTTGTATTCGAACCAATAGGTATGTAGGTTATGTATACCTTTTCCAAATCTAGCGTCATTTTTTCTAGCGATCATTTTCTTTTACTGTTTTTTTTTTTTTCATATTATGAAACATAACAATGCAGTATTAATAGTAAAGTGGCTTCGGACAAATGGAATCTTCTGTGTAATCGTAGGCATACACAAAGGCGTTAATTAGCAGAGATTCATAGTAAGCGTGTGTCCTGAGTATGGCGTAAAACGGAAGCGGAATCTGCCGCGAAACAAATACTCGATTTGTTTGAACCGTTGACAGTACGGAGTGCCGATCTCAGCTGGGGCCAAATGGTTTTCGAGTGGAGGCCACAGACCAGTAAGCGCAGCGTAGTAGTACGTACACCCACAAGGTGGATAGACGATCTAATAAGGGCTGAGGGTCGACGGTAGATCCAGGCTGCTTATTGGAAAATTAGGGGAAGGCCTATGTCTTACGGTCGTGATGATGATGTCCGGACTGCGTGCGCGGCGGATTCCGCTTCCGCGAAACGCCGTCACTCAAGACAAAGACTAAAAGGACTAGACGCAAGCGTGGACACTGCAGGCATGGGTGGCGGGCGCGGGCGGGTTGACGCTGCGAGTGTAGGTACGTCATATGGGCGGTTCGCACGCGTGTTTGCCGCCTATGTTGACCGTAGCACACGTCCAAACATCACCCGCCCTTCAACATCTGCCACAAACGATATTGCTCACGCACATCATTCTCGACCCACGTTTGCGGAACAACGGTCCACTGTTTGTACGGATCTCTAAACAATTTGTCGAACACAATTGCCAGACTTATTTTCCATTGTCTTAATTTCGATTCATTAGAAATTTAATTCTATGATTAGAATGGGTGCGGTTTGTCAACTTTGGCCCATGCTAAAAAAATTATTTAATAATTTCCCCCGTTTTTATTATCTTTTTTTAATTTTTAGGACTTTTACCTTATACAGGGCGTGTCAGCCCCATCATCCCCTGAGCTAAGTAATAACATATATATAACAATGCTTAAAAGTTTCATTGAAACGTAAATATATATATAAGTCATTTGCAATACATCTTCTGTTTTTTTCCAATGCTCCAAAAGACTATAATTATCAATTTATAACTTATTTTTTAACTGTTAGCGCTGCTACTCCCCTGTTGTTGCCCAGTTCCACAGGCTATTAACACATTAAGGTAGGATCATGAACCTGTCCGTTTTACAATAGCATAAAAAATCGATGCGAAAGCATCCAATCTCATCAAAGCGCTTCGTATGAATGGGTCGCAGCACCGACATAAAAGAAGTTCCTCCGCTCCTTGTACAGTTGAAAATCAAATAAAGTGAGGCAGCTGTCGTAGTTGCAGTTGCGAAGTACTCATCTTCGTCAGAGAGACGTAATAACACAGAAACCCACGCGACGCCAGCATATGACTCAAGTGAAACGTACCTACTTACTTGGCTTGGAGCAAGTTTTGCAATAACTGAATGTCAAAGGCGATTCCGGTATATACCTTTAGGTTTTAACAAAGCCGACTCTAAACAATTAGTGGGACACAACAAATTAGAGTGGCACAACTGCGCGAAACTAACACGTAATTGTAGTCCCGGACTACATGTTTGTATACAACACAAGCGTGTTGATCTTCGCAATAAAGGTTGTATTGCACCGCAAATATTAGGTCCAGATAGCACGCGGTGACCCCGACTCATTTCGTCCACAGTTAACCCCGTCGTCACCGTACCATGTGAACTCAATTGTCTTGCGGCAAAGCCTACGACAGCTTACTATGGGTGAACATCACGCTAATTCACACCCTATTACGAGTTATTAAAATTCATTTTGATAGTTGATAGTTGAATAGTTTGATTGCTAACAAAATCATTTTAAATATTTTTAATGTTTTATTTTAATCGAAATATTAAAAGCTGTCTTTCTTCATTCGACAGTTATTTTTCGAAATAGTTATCTAAAACTTATTAAGATTATATAAGTTGTCACGCTTCACCTATGGAACCTAAAAGACAGTCAATAGCAATTTGACTTAATTGAGCTTAATAAGTATTTTAAACGAGATTTTTTTATGTCAATATTCTGACAGGTTGACAGTCCACTTGATGGTAGGTGGCCAATTAACACAAGTAGCGCCACAGGTGCTGCAAGTATACGCTGTCGACTATATTAAGATTAACGATAACGAATTAGGAAGGCATAGGGAAATGGGCTCTCTTTTCTTAAAATATCTAAAAAATATTTAAAGATAGGATTTAAAAAAAACCTTAAACATGGTAAGTAGATAACATTTTTTCAAATATTCACAACGTAGTTTGCAGAGCTTTAAAAAATGAAATAGTAGAGTATTATTCAGTGCAAAACAATACCGGAATATACGAAATAACAGGGCAAACGCACAACTTGAAATCTAATCCCGAGTATGTTGCGGAGAGCACGCGTTGCCTATACAACGCTATATGTTCAATGTTTAGATACTATATTATCAATGTATTGTACAGGTATTTGGAACCTCATTAAATTTTAAAAATATAATTTTTAACTGTACTATCGATAATGAATTTAACTTAATAATTATTATGTTTGTTACGCTTTCACGCCTCAACTCCTCAACCGATAGTCGTGAAATTTTTCATACACGTCTTTGCATAAATTTTGCATACTAGAACATAGGTACCATTCATACAGACAAAAAGTCCCTAGGGACCCGAACGTAGTCGCGGACAAAAGCTAGCGACAAATAATTTATACGAAAAAGCAACTGGAGGTTTTTATAGTTTCACTAGCTGCTGCCCGCGTACAAAAAATTGACAAAGTGTACATATAAAATTCCATCAAAATCGGTTAAGCCTTTTCGGAGGAGTATGACAACTAACACTGTGACACGAGAATTTAATATATTAGACATAATCAGTACTCTGAAGCCGGTGATAATCATCTTGCGATAGAATGTAAAATATTATACTCAATCTATAACCTATTAAAAATTAAGTCGCGGTCTGCCTCTGTCTGTCTCTCTGCTTGGTTTTTCACTAATGGAAAAAGAGAAAAATATGGAAGGTTTGAGTAAATAATTTATAAAAAAAATGGGATCGGGGGCGAGTCACTAGTTAGGTATAGTAAATAATTTTGCTACATTTAAAAAAAACCCAATTTTTTTTTTTAATGAATATATGATTTTTCAGTTTGCACAAAACACATTATTTAATGACTCTAATAGTTGCCAATCCATTGTCAAAGTTCAGTAAAACTTACTTGAAAATTGTCCTGTGGTGAGTAATATAGGATTACGAGACAGCTTCAATTTCCAGTAAGCTAGAACCTTCTTTAATTAAAGCAACGGTTTTCACTCGTCCCAAGACAGCCCTCGGTGATCTCGCATTACGGGCTCGTATTGCGGAGGCGAATTGAACTTCTACTGTTAATAAATGATTATTGATTCCCACATTTATTTCCGATGTGATTTTCCCAAATAGACACGCAGCAACTTGTCGTACTTAATTTTCACATGGGAAACGCTAACTTAGATTTACATAAATCGCTCAACAAATGACGAATAATCAAGCGATTGAAATGTAAATATGTGAGAGCCCGCGTTGTGGAATTAATATTTTGATTGGATTAAATTAGCACAGTATCGCGTTGCACAATGGTTACGAATGTGGCGTGTGTTAGTGACGTTCAATATGTTTTTTAATGAACACATTCACTGTGTTAACTGTATTTATTAAAACCTGAAATGCTACTAAATATCAGCACCATTTTCATTGCTTATTTCAAAATATAAATAAAATTTAAGTAGCTGTTTATAATATCAAAATGACTGCTTTTTACTACATGTATAAAAACTTTGTATACATGTATACGTCAAAAGTTATTTATTTTTAATTTTTGTCTGTATGTTCAGGCAAATAGCTGACGTTATGAGAAGTAACTTAGGCTGCTATTATTTACTTTTTTTTGTGACATCGTTACTCCAAGACAGATGTACCGATTTTATAGCGTGTTACCCTCCCTGGGTTTGGTTATAATTTTTAATGACAACTTGTTGAACATTATACTAATTATATAAATAAAAAAACTTCTTCAGTCCGCATTATTTTGTGTACTTTTTGAAATATCAAATGTGTGTTTGCAATAAAAAAATCATGTTGTTTTTAATAAATGTCGTTTTTTCACATCAAATTTTAAATGATACCATTTGAAAGTCTCCCTATATGTCTTACGGCACTGTCGCCAGCTATATAAGTCTTGGGTGAGGTTTTAAACAGCGAAATGTGCGTGACCGGTCCGTTTATGTTAATAGTAAAGTACTAAGGTTATCTGGGCATCTATCGGTCAGAGTTAATTTCGTTTTTATAACACCACAAACCCGAATGATCTGTTTACTAGCGGGTCAGTAATAAAAAAGGGGCCGTGGAAGCCATTACGGAGCGAGTAGTCGCGCCGCCCGATGTCGCCCCCTATCGGGTTGCAAGGAAAACGTATCGCCAGGGGGAGGTGACAGATAACAGCCAATATGGCTGTTGTGAAATGTCACCGCACTACATATTTATTATTATTATCGTTCATCTTTGTGTTTGTATTAATAAAAAAAAGTTCAACACTTCCATCGCGTAGTTCTTACTGAGTAAGATAGATTAAGGCTTCTTTATCTTAATCCAATTAAGGCTTCATATTCAATAGTATAACTAAATTATGTACAATGTCGACGTTTCTTTGTAATATATCCTATAACGTCAATAATTTTACGATATCATTTTGTTTACGATATGGTAGTAGTAAGTAATTTAAAGAAATTAAATTAACAAAAATGGCAGAGGTAAAATAAATAATGAGTTTTTTATTTTACCTCCAGTGAAAAAACGTTATCAATATTCTAAATTTGAATTTTAAAAAATTAGTTTCCTCTTACGATTTTTTTTGAAAACTGTTCATAAATAGGATGACAGAAACTTGATTTAATTTTATTTATTTAAAATCAAAACAAAATACTACATATGAGCTTTGTATCAGGTGTGCAAATCACCTCTTAATAACTCACTCAGTGTGTACTAAGATTAAATAAATATTATAATTTTAACTGTATTTTTTTTAACAAAACCCCTGTTATAATGATGTTTCCCATTTCTATCGGTATATCCAGTCAGTCGTTTTAATTTTACACCAACAAACAGAATAAAGGTCTTTCATAAACGACAATAGAATGAAAGAGACTATATTATATGTCAAAAGGATATGAAACTTTTCCTGCTAAGAAATGGTGTGGCGATTCACAAGAATAGAGTATTGTGTATTTAACAGTAGCAATGTATAGATTTCATAAATATTATCTATTTTATTTCATATCTTTTTAGTTACAATGAAGTCGTAGATTTTTAATTCTTTTATGTCTTTAAAGTGTTATTCTAAAAAATGTTATCCATTTTAATTCTTTTTTAAAATGGATGTCACGCGTTATATTGTTACTTAGCTAGCGTCAGACTAGTAGAGTATAAAGAAGGTACAATCCGGAAAGATTAAGTACAATTTAATTTGTCAACTCCAACAGCTCCATTTTACCACGCTGCGCTTGATCAATTAATTAATTTACACCCCATATTGACTTTTATTAGTTATTTGGACACCATCACTCACGTACGACCATAGTGTACGTCACTACTCGCACGTTACTAGAGTTATTTATGGTCGCAATCTTCTCTAAGCTGCTGTGAAAAAAAACGTTCACCTGTGTAACGACACCTCAGGATTTATTACTTTTATTGGGTCTGGATTTACACTGACGTGAGAGCCACGCGGCCGTTTTGTTACACCTTATGCGAAACTCTAGGTAGTTTTATTAGATACTAACTCCTTCTCCGACTTCTCCTTTTGTACTCTTTGATAGTGGCAGAGCACACTGTGTTCCACAGTCTAATCCTGGTCAACTTGTTTGGTGCTTACTTACAGAAGACCACCAATAGCACATGTTATTATGTGTTTTGGTGCGAAAGTGATGCGCACTGACTGTTTCTCGCGAGCAAAATAACTTTTGATTGGACTATATTATAAACGTAAACGTCAAGCAATAATCAATTATTATCCATGTAATTTTTTCTCCAAGTACGAGCCGGAAACACGGCTCGCTCTCTCGCGTCGACTGACAGAATTGAAATTCCCGCGGAAATTAATTTCAAAATGCGAATATCGCTGCGTTTGTTGAGACGAGCGGCGCCAATGAACTGTCCGTAATAAATGTCATTAGAGCACGTGACGTCACGCTGGAACATGGCCGCCGACTCTCCGCATCCAATTACGTCTCAAAACTGCCGGACATAAATTTCAATAACACAATTTGTCACAATTTGCGGTACCACCGAAACTGCCGACGGCTCTTTGTTTTGCAACTGTGAAGGGTTATACTTGGACGCCTCTGCACACATGTTTGCTGGAATTACCACGATAACCGAACCCAGTATATAGTAGTCTTTGCATATGTGGACATACAATGTTACGCCTCTATACGAGTCTATAGGAGCGATCACTCATGACGTCGAGCTTACTAACAAATATGATTACTTATACAAGATGGCACATTTTGTCGTCTTCTTTTTTGACCTGCCTAGTGTCGTTTTGGAGTAAGTCAATTCTATGATTTGGCAACATTATTTCGGTAAGTGACATTTCGATATGTCAGTTTACTCCGTTTAATTAGAAATTAATAGTATGGATTTTACAAGACTTGTCTAACAAGCACGTTTCTCTACTATATTTTATTTTTATGTTACAAGAGCTCATTAATTACAACTAGATATAAAATGGAGATGCAGTCCAAACCAGGATTGGCATCTGTATTTGCCTGGTTAACCTCAACTCTATCATGCATACAATCGTTAAAATTTTGGAAAAAAAAACAAACTTGTAAAATAAAAGTTACATTGAAAAATCATGCACATTCCCGAAATGCAATAACTAAAATGATGTGTTCATAAATTTTATTGCCACAGTCATAACCGTTAAATTTTGCATGTTCAAATGGTCCGTTTCGTTTCGTTCAATGAAGAGTGTAAAATCTAATTTACATATCATGAAGGTTTAATATTTGAGGACATCAAGGGACTGTTAAAATGATGAAACATAAACTTAACTCCGCCCACAGCCCTACGGCGATTCGCTACCTACCTCAGAAGGTTAAATCACGAGCAAGAATTAATCGTCAATGAAAATTGTCGTCGAGCCGTGAAATTACAATTTACCGCCGCCCGTTTATATGTTGTTCTTGTATGCTTGTAAATGTTTCATATGACTAATATCTACAACGCATAAAACATTTACCATAACAACATAACAGATGAAAATCGCAGTTTAAATCGAACAATTTTATGTTGCTTCCTGTTTACTTACTGAATAAATAGTGACCCGCTCCCGACTTCTCGTGTATGGTATATGTAATTTTTGGTATAAAACTTAAGTAGGTATACAAATTTTCCCCCTTTATATCTTTCTATTAGTCAAAACCTTATCAAAAATGTTTTAAAATAAGTTAGCGGAGAATTTGTTTCTGTAATCCAATTTAGAATATTTTCTTTCTTGAATATCATTCTTTCTTGAACCTTAAAAGAAACATATGTTTACGTTATTTGTACACAAAACATTTTGTAACATATCGATTTGACATATCACGCAGGTATCACAGCTGTTCCCTTCCCTCAAGTTATTTTAAAAAAATATTATAACTGATATTAAAAGGTGAAAAGGTTTGTAAGTTAAGACGTATTTCCGAAACTACTTAATTTTTAAGACTTATTTTAAGAAGTTAAATAATATATTTATAGGAGTCGATTTCAGTTACTTAGGTCTTGCAAAATCTTGCATATAGAACCGCCAACTTATATGTCGAAAACAAAAACATTCATTTATAGACGTAATGTCAATGAATGATACTTATAATTAAAAAAAATTGTTCTTTTAGAAAATAGCAAAATTTATCATAAAATTTGGTCGATGTCCATTTCCCTATCCCTAATCTAAAATCTAAATACTAAAATCGGCAAACCACTTGCAGCACCTGAGCGTTGCTTCTGTTATAGATGATGGTAGCCACCAACCGTCAAGTGTCAACCTATCTGATGACCTTTATTATAAAAACCGGATAATCGGACAACCTTATTCAGATATCTGAATATTAGAAGACAGAAAGGAACTTCGTTAAGGGTATTAGCGAACATAACCAAAGGAAGGTCACTGAACCAAACAGCATTGTCGCTATGAAGCCGCAATTCGGCACAACTTACGAATGGGAAGCCTTATCGAGACTCTTCAGTCCATACTGACTCACACATCGCTCCGTCTGCCGTTATAGGATTAACTACCACCACGTACGCTAATTGTTAACTACGTTTTAACATAATGCTATCTATTATTTGCTTCGTGAAACTTTCATGTGATTCTTTAAGTAAATTAAAATGAAATCAAAAGATTTTACGGTTATTATTTCAAAATAGGTAGCTGATATGCTCCGACTGTCGTTGCCCTGTCAATTTTATATTACTTTTTTATAAGAGATGAGTTTGCTCTTGGCCAACATCCAGCTGTGTAACGAAGAAGCTTACCCAGAATGTTAATATCGTTTTATTTGTAATAGTATATAGCTAATAGTATCAATTACTTCGTCATTCGTCATCATTAATACTTGACGGACGCCTACTACCTCCCCCTTGTACTAAACTAATGTTTTCCAACGACACGCACTGACCACTTTGCTTGCAAAGATATATTATTTCAATGATGAGGAGCCATCCGCGTTAGTCTTCTGATATGTGGCCTCCATTCGAGAACCTTGTTTGTCCAAATGTTGACGATTCTATGTGTTACACCATTCTGTCCAACACCACTTGAGTTTCCTAATTTCATATTCATAACGGGTTTTTTTAGCTCTTACATAATTATTTATTATGTACTTATTAGTAGGTAATGTATAAAAAAATATATGTTGTGTACGTTTTAACTGCTCGTTCAAAACAAAGTAACTTACTCCATGACCGACCCTTACATATTTATTAATGTATTGATTAACGTCATCAAGCATTTTTATATCTTTATGTAATGATTGAAATGGAACGTTCGGTTACATTGCATCGAACGCCAGGCCCTTTTAACAGACGCATGTACTTATCTTTTAATGGATATGTAAAGTGTTACTTTTAATAGGTATGTAATGCGATATTATCTCGTTATTTATCGTTGGCGGCCGCCCGCTCGCTTATAACCGCCCGCCCGCCGCGACGCGTACTTACAAACGCCACCTCATTCGATCAGAGAGACTGTGCTTCGCCACACCGCTCGGACTACGCGCTCGTAACCGGCTCGACCTCATACGAAACAAATCAAATAAAACATTTCAATCGAGCGTCTCTCGGCGATAACACGCGTTTTAACAATCCTTCTTTCATTTATGCCAATACCACTAAATCCCAATACAACAACGAACCTATTTGTTATTTAAATTTTTATTGAGTTCTGTGCACATTTTGGTGAACGAAGAACGCAGAGAGCGATAATGGTAAGTTTCCATGTTACATTAATAACTCTTTCAGTCTTATTTTGAACAAGTATGCTCTGTTTTGAATTTACATTTTTTTTTATAATAGGCGGATCATTAAATTTTTATAATTTTGAGATTATAAAGAAAAGTTTGGATATAATTAATTTGGACATTTTGTTCGTGTATTTTTTTTTAATATTTTTGTTGTAATGGAGGAACTATATTAAAGTGAAGATTCAACAAAATCAGTTAAATTAGCGTGAAAACTTGTAAGCATTCATCCTCACAAACTGTCTCATTATTATTATAAACAAATATCTTTAATTTTTTCAAATAGCTTACATTGACTTTTAAATACATTACATTAAACAGCTCAAAGTTATTTTATTTTATTTATTTTATGTCAGACATCTCAAATCCAGAATTTAAGTATCAATTTTAATCAGATTTGTAGCCATCGGCCGATCAAGCCATCGTTTTTTTATTATTTTCGTTTTAACGGTTGAAACTTGTACCATTGGGTGAGAAGAAATTATAATTTCACTAATGAAATGTCGTGTAATTTGGTAATGGCGTTTCATCGATATTTAAGTTTTAAAATGTCAAAAAAGTTAAAAAAACATTGACCTGGTTTTGAACGATGTCCTATAGAAGTTTAAATTACATATATGGTCAGCGGCCAGTGTAACAGCAAAGTGATGTATTATTTACAAAATTTTATGCAACAAAATATTGTAACAGTATTGAGGTTCTTAAGTGTCCGTTTTACTCCTGCGCATTGTGTACCAATCAACAATATCTATTGTCCACTTAAAGCGGTCAAAGCAACTGTGTAATAAAAGAGTTTATTGCTATTATGCTCGTACTCGTGATAAGAGTCGGTATTACGTAGTGAATTCTCGTACATTTTATGAGAATCGAAAAAACTTAATATTGGCTACAAGCAGTATCGGTAAAGGTATCGGGCTATTTCATCCAATGCAGATTTCTTTGACATTTTATGCTATTAGAAAAAGAGTAGAGTTTTTTTATGCACCGGTTGCTGGTCGCTTTAATCAAAATATTCTCTATCGGTATCGAGGAGAAACTTCTTTGCGGGCGATAGGAACTGATAACGTCGGAACGCCCCTCATTCGTTCGCTGTCAACCCCTAATGTAAAACAAAAAATGTGTTTTTATAATTTTTTTACGGATTTTTATTTTAAATATATTTAAAACTAGCTTTTGGCTACGACTTCGTATGCATATATTTATAAATTATACTGTAATTTATATTATTGTAATCATTATCATCACCATTTTAAAGCCTGTGTCCATTTCAATACAATAATTGTACATTACAATAATTGTACTACAGTATTATAGAACAGTAATATGGTTATTGTATGTTACTGTAGTAATTTATTCTTAATGTAAACTATGTAACTGTAAAATGTTTCATCAAAATCCCAATAAGTAGTTTTTGCATATGTGTATCAACGATTTATACATCCGTCCTCTCAAACTTTCGCATTTCTAATATTACTGATATAGACTTCGACCGCGTCCCTCTGGAACATGTCTTGCCATTACTTTCATAGTCAACTTTGAAAAGTTCGTTTTCCGAAATTGACCCTGCAAAATCGAACCCCCTGAGACAGACACCTTAAGACAATTAAGACCTTAATCATCTCGTCAAAATTTTGTATCGTCTCCATTCACTCTGAACGATTATGACATCTGCTATAACCACACAGAATTATTCGCGTTTATATACATTTACCCAACTCTATATATAAGAACAGTTAATAATAAATAGTTTATACTTACGTGTAGAACAAAACAACAGTTCTCTTAGGTTTATGGAGCGACTCGAGTCACTATTGCACAGTCTTCAATGCAATATTGAAACCTAGACGCAGTGTTTTACAAACAAACGCCTTTGTGCGAACACATTTGCACCTGCACGTAACTATTCGATAAAATCATTGTATAATTTTAAACACACGTACCAAGTTACTAGTTAAATCATTTGCATTTTGACATGAACTTATATTATATCCCATCAAGCTATAGTAATAGCACTTTTCAAAAGGTCAGCTTTTTGTATAACTGAATCAGGTTCATAATTTAAGTATGCAAAAAAATTTAATATTTTCTATAATAAATTATATTGTATTTAAAATCAAAATTAAAACATTTATTCATAAATTAGGTATCTCCAAGAAAAAGAATTTAAATTTACCAGGGTTTCGGTAAAAAAGACAGGATGATGACGATCCGAAGAAGAAACCCCGAGAGAAAATCAGTATACCTTTCGTTTGGTCATCTTTATTGTATCTTTATTGTATGCAAACATGCGCAACGAACTTAAATTTCTTGTAATATACATATAATAATTTAAAAATAGATTTGTAACAGTTTAAAAGAATATAATTTACCTAATGTTTTAACACATTTCTGCTTCCTTTTATCGATAGAGTTTCAATCAGCCATGCTTATCAACATTTCGCCATAAATTTAAATCTGAAATTAATCAATTCCTTAACAATTAATATCAATTGTTACTTGCATTTTATAGATTACTTCTTATTTGCACGATGTGATTCACATTTTATTACTTTTTGGTCGTGAAATAACAGCATAATATACATATACAAATATGCATATGTAGGTATTATAGGTGCTTTGTGTTTTGAAGAGTAAATAAAGCGTTACAGAGCCATTTCTCTGTCCTAATCCTAATCCTTCTATTTACTTTATTCTACTGTGGTTGAATACTATTAATACTATTAGCCTGTCTGCCGACATTTACATAAAAAATAATATGTACTTTAAAATTTTCGAAAACTTACATAAACTCAAGACTAAGATGTTTAACTGAACTTTTTTTTTATATATATTTCTTTAATGAGTGTCGCTTTTAATCAAACCACGTATTAATTGTCTATTTCAGCCCCCAACTGTCTGTAACAATCATAAACAATATTTCGTCTTATACTTGTAGTGGCCTAAAACTCCGTTAACCATTAACAAAGTTTGTCACGTCTCTCTTGGAAAAGCCTCGCGACGTCATCCGATATTACTCATACACAAGTTAGGACCTACGAACAAGAAATTCTAACAAAGAAATTTCTCTAGCAGGCAGTTAGTCATTCGGTCTAGATAAAAGTTTCCTTATGTATTTGTTCAAAGGTGCAAAGCTATGTTGATACATTTTCAGGTGTATAGTTTAAATAACCGTAAATATTTTAAATTAATACATATATCATCATTCAAAATTAGAAATATTACTTTAGTAAAAACCTATTATCTTTGTAGAACAAGATAATAGAACAAGAATATCTTAACAGCAGTTCTAACCAAAAAGATTATTTTTACATATTTACAGTTGTAATTTCTTTTTTGTTCTTTTCTAAAACCAGAATGGTTTTAGAGTAGTCAATATTTTTTGGTAGAGCACTTGCATTTACCCAGGTCTTACATTTTATGAGCTATCAATCGATGGGTGTAGATGACTGAACACTCGCGGATTATTAATAGACTATTTTATGTGATTTTAGGGGACTTAAGTCACCTACAAGTGCTATAAATCTGAGAGCCACTGTTTAAAAAATAGCAAAACATATGTATTATATACATTAGCATACCACTAACTATTAGTTACATATCATTGTCATAGTAATCAATCAGTTATACCTTGTCTACACAAGTAATCTGTGTTTTCTTTTAAAAAAGCAATATCCCTGTCGTATTTCTGAAAGCGTATCATCCCTTATCACGCAGAAAAGTTGTGTAAAGAAGGTGCCTCGCTAGTTGGTATATAGTGAGGAATACGATCCGAGCACAAATTGATTGAGAGCGACATTTGATATAAAATTGTGTTGTGATTGATGCGACCCCGCCTCGAACGGTGCTCCGCTAAGTGCTCTGTCGCCTATACTATATGTCTACGCACAAATTATATCATGCTACATTACTGCTTCTTCCAACTTTAAGGAGATTGACACTGTATTCAGCTATTGTGTAGACGTTTCTTACATTGTTAATTCACTTTTTATTCTTCTAACATAACTTTGTTATAAAATATAACAGAATCTATAGCTTTCGATACTTTTGTGTACAACGTGTACAAAATTTCATAATATCGATTTATTAGTTAAGGCATGTAATTGTAACAAAAAAAACAGACTTACTTTCACATTTATAATGTTATGGAGTATAACTATAATAATTTTAGTTAGGAATTTCTCTGCCCTTGCCCTCTGCCTTCTCTGAAAGAAAATATGCTACTTATACTTACTTTATACTAGCAATAGGTTCAATGGTTTCAAAAATCGCTCTCAAAAACTAAAATTTTTATAGTCTTGAATTTAATATGCTAACTATAATAATTTCTTGGTGGAATATACCATGATATTGTAATATCTTGCACGCTGTTTGCAGTGAAATGTGTACGTGTTTTCGTAACACCACTTAATTTCTCGACAAGAATATAAAACGACAGAATTTTTTCCTAGGTCATTTGAAAGGAAAGGGTGATGCGAAGAAGCGTGGATAAATTGCTTCGCTGGCACGCTTAATTTATTTTACAAATGCGCCGAACTTTGCAGCTGAATATTCTATTGGCTTACGGAATTCCACGCTCCACTATCTTTGGCTTTTGTTTAAGAGCAAAAAAAACGAACAGATAAGTCACTGTAGCTACAATGACTGTTATCTGTTTTAAAAAGTGCAAACACAAAATAAAAAGTAGATAGAAAAGACATTTATTATCTGAACAAAGATGTCTATTTTGCATTGAATTATTTTTTCGATCTACGATTCACATTTACCTATATCGTACCCGTGAGGATATAATAATATAAAGAGGTAAATGTTGGCGCGTCTGCGAGTGGTCCATCCATCACACTCAAGATTCATAACGGTCTGCTCTCTGCAGATGTACCGTGATATGATAATAACAGATGCGTTATGGTACATCACAACTGGATTAACAGTAGACAAGTCTTAATCTATACTATCGTTGCACAAGGCTGTCTATATATTTATTATAATATTACTATGAGTTTAATAGAGAAACTATAGCTTTAATACCTGTTGCAGCCAAAAATTACACACAAAACAAAGTTATGTTATGTGACCAAGTAAATGATATGTGTCCACCGTCATCTATAATCGTCAAATGATGGTTACCTTTTTAACGTTGGGAAATCCTTTTAAAGATGATATCTTTATCATAGTTCTTACTGCTGTAATTACAGCTGCTTGATTGGCTGCTCTTAATTTATTAATGTAACTTAGAATGTAGATCGGGGCTAGATTTGGACAGAAAACAGACATTTTCTTTCGCGACTAAAGCTTTTGGTGTGGGCAAAATATTGGATGATTTTGCTCGTTCGAAAGTTGAAGTGTTAATACATTTTATGTTAAAAAAGTTGTCACATCAGGGACACCCTGTCAGCGCGGCAACAGCCCGTATCTGCCGCGGGCATAATGCGATCCTCCCTATACACAGTGTTCAACCGCCACGCCCTAGTAGCGCGCGGCGTTACGATGACGTGATTCGAACTTCGAACGAGATATATATCGTCGTGCAGGGTAATATTGTGTCGCGGGACAAACTGATAGCCTGGCCCTTTTAGCAAAAAATAAGGTCACCCTTTTACACGAGAGCAGAGGCTTTAGGTGACAGATACTAGATAAATGTTTTTGCGCCTTAGATAAGGGCAAATCGCTAAAAAATTGCACAAGAAACGACGCGAAGAAACTTCGCTTAGACGTTGTGTTATGTTTAGTAACATTACATACAAAAGTAGTGTACGAGTATATTACAGGCTATATAGGCTCCTTATTAATAGACATCGATGAAGTAGTTTCGTGTGTAGCAGGTCCCTTATTTCATTATGCAGCAGTGTCAGCGAGGCGGACGGCATCGGTCGGACCAAACTTAGATTGAAGGAGACGTTGTCGGCGCGTGCTTAAACTATCTTGGCTCACTTAAACGAAGATTTACAGCAACTTTGCACTGTATCCAGCTTGTCTTTATGACGGAGTTGTCCTTTAAAACAAAAGCTAGCGAGCTAGTTGGATTATAAAAGTTATTTTTCACGCTAAATAAAAGTTCAAGTCGCTCTGGCCATAAGTATGAAAAGACACGCCAAATTACTCTCTGTCATGAGCTTATTCGTTATAAAGGAGAATTATAAGAGCTGATTTTATAAATTGTTCGTTTTATAGTGAACTCTGACTGTGCGACATAGCACATACTTGTAGGCGTTCGGAATGTTTGCGTTAGTTAAATTACTTAGTGAATTGTTTTCTATAATATGCGAATGAGTCTCGTCAAAATCGTTTTATTCGTCGTTAAAAGATAAAGCGGAACATAATTAATTACACTAGTCATAAAAGTACTTAATATTATTATATTACTGTTTAAAATAATAAAACTTGCACTTTAAATAGGTTTCGTATTTAAAGTATACGTGTACGAGATTGGCTAAAACAACGAGAAAAACTATGTTAGCAAATATGAGGTAACAAAAATTGAAAATGAAATAATATAAATTTTTGATAACATATTTATTTAGAAGCCATTAACAATTTGAAAAAAGCAGTAATAATTCAGTCGATCTTTGAACGGGAAGCCTTATCATATCAACAACGCTGGCAGATGACAGGAAGGTTTAAAAGCGGAAGTGAGTATTGTGGGTGGCTTCCGTCGGGCCGGTCGGCGCGTGCGCATGTCCGGCGATACCCAACACTCGGACACAGTATCACGTTGCTTGTCCCTCGGTGTACATTTACAAAATACCGCGCGACCACAAAACCTTGTTAAGTAACTGATATCAAATGCAGGGTACATAAAGCTAACACTTGTATAATGCCAGCCATACACACTGGCATGATACGATTGGGTTGATCAAGCCAATTTGGCGGTGTATGGGTGTTATTTGGCTTGACAAGTTACTTTTGAATTTGTAAATATACTTTAGTATATTTATGAGTTAATTGTATGTAATTTATCATTTTATTTTCTATGAGTGCTGATTAATTAAATTTTATTTATTTTTTACATTTCACTAGACTTTTTTTAATTGGATAACGTCGTACAAACGGTTGACGTCTGTATCCCCGTCGTGAAATTAACCAAAATCACTTGAACATTTTAAACTAGGGCTCGGTTGTATAAACGCGCGCAATAATAAACAGTTAACGATGAACGGAGGGACCCCACAATTGTTCTAATTACCACCTCAGCGACCAAATCACGAGAAAACTCTCACCCTCAACCCTTACAACTCCACATCACAATGGAAGAAGCCTGTGAAAAAGCAAATTAAATTAATTGTGATGTAAACGAGGGTAGGCGAGCGCAGTTCGTAAACAGTGTAAATAATAGATGGCCAGGCATCCTATTTGACAACGCAATTTCACTTGCGGCCTATTGACGTGAACGTTATAATTGCATTCCATAAATAAAAATTCAATTTTTCATAACTGGTCTTCTCTTACCTACAAATAATGGATTTCACGTACAATGCAGTCACGCTATCTTGATGCTCGATCAGCGCTTTTTTATCGTTGGAGGCCAAAGGGTTCACGTCATCACAGCTGTAGGACGTCCGTTGCTAAACATTTATAGTCCTTCTCCATAATTTTCCATTAGGACCGGTCTAAATTCCGCTTCTCTTCACGATGCCTAATTTAAATTAATGTATATCAAAAAATATAAGTATAAATGTAATTTTGTTATGTACTTGAACGTTGAACTTAATATCACTTACACTATTATTATTTGCAGCCAAACTAATGTGCCCGACGTTCCACTAACTACTTAGTTAAGTCGACAGTAACACCCGACCTTTGGGAAATTAGCCTCTGAAAACAACTCCGTGAATAATTTAAATGCCATAATAAACTGTCATCAAAATGTAACACACGTTTAGCAATACATTACTTTTAGTGTAAACTACAAAGTAAAAAGGAAAGTTTTCATTTGAAACCATCTTTTGGCCGTGACTTTGTCCGCGCCCTTTTTTCTTAGGCGTTGAATGAAATGTTTATTCAATCTTTATTGCTCATATATTTTTATCATTCGTAAATATATATTTTTTATTTTTTCTAGAGGATCTTTTGGGAACATTACGTTTTCGACATGAAAGGTACCTTTTCTGTAGGACCCCCGACTACGCGCTTTTTTTACAATATATATTTTTATAAAAGGTGGCCAAAAGCGTGACACATTGTAAATAAAGTTTATATTTTTAATTTATCATCGCGTACGAAGTCGCGGGCACCAGCTAGCATTTAATATGTAGGAGACATACAATTCGAACACTTCCTTTTTTTCCTCTAAGAACTAGCCCATTGCTCGAACGGTAAAGGTGCTCGCCTTAGTGCCTTAGAGCTCTGTCACAGCACAGGGGTTCTAGGTTCAATGCCCTCCATCTTTGGAAAGATATTTTAAAAGTTGACTCTGTTCTGGTTTTGGTAAGTAGTAACAGATAACAGTGCGTTTCACAATCATTTGAGAAGCCTATCTGGTGGCGGTGGAACCTAACAGACTAACGTAGTTACTTACGTATTTATAATATTAGTGTAAATAATTTATAAGCGTGGAATTACTTTAGTAATAGAACTGTAAATGTACTAATTAACTTGTAAATATTTGGCTATGAAACACTAGAAGCTAAAACGGTTTACTCAGGAACTGAAGGTGAAAGCAATGAGCGTGTTTGCAGTGAAAACATGGCTCAACTCACTGCAACAGAAATAGCCGGAACAAGCCATATTGTGTGAGCGGCTAAATCAAATCTAGATCAAATTAAACTTTCCGTTTTACTAAAGATTATTATCATGTATTTCTGACAACGTTATTTTATTATGATGTAATATAATAGAATTGTTATTATTTCTCTTGTATTGGGGTCATAGCATACAACGAAAATCGTTTCAAAACATGGAACTAAATTGCACACCGTATATGTATTAAAATTTGCAACAAAAAATTTATGTATAATATCCACAAAAAAAGAAATGATTCTGAATTAGAATTTGGATAGTAATTTCGCTTTAATTATTTTTGATATTTTCACTATGAATATGTGGTCATGTGCGTCTAAAAATATATTCCACAGAAGCTAAATAGCTGTCGCTTTTGCTTCAATTGGCATAATTGACGTTTATTAGTCAGATATGTTAGAAGTGTGCAATCTCTTCGCTGTTTTGAGTGAGCTTCTAAAGGCAAAAATCAATCCAATCGGTATTCTAAAAGTAATGTCTGCTATGACCCTTACATGAATTCTATGTGATATGAAGAATACAGAAGACCGCAGAAGATATCGCTTCCGTTTACTCACTCAACCTGGGTGTGATGTGTGCAATTGTGCTCGGCCCATCACAACCTCCTTGAGTGAGCGATCGTGGGTGAAAAAACTCCCGAAGAACGAAGAATGTGAAGACGAAAGGACACTTTGATTTTATTCTATTTTGTGTGTAATTTACATATGTGCTGATATAAACTATTGTGTATTTATATATGTGAAACATTTAAGACATGAACTAGTAAACGATACTGGTTAGTCCAGAGATTGAGACGTCCTTCTTAGTATGTTCTTAGTACAACCCGCGTTATAATCTTATAGGATAAGCCTACTATTATAGTCACAAAGTTTAATTGGAAACTCAATAATTGTCTTATTTGATTACAATTACTAAATCCTATTATCCTATTAGATTTTTAAATTAATAAAAATTATTAATTTAAAAATCTAATTTTTATCTATTAGATTTTTTATGATTTTTAATCCTGATTAATCAAAAATTTCAAGAATTTCAAAAATCTCAGTTGCAAAAATTATGAAGTTTGTAGAGATGATGTTTTGTCTAGTTTAAGTTTCTCAATAAAGTATGGAGTTTTGTATCAAATTTATTCATTAAAAAAAATTTGAATGTAAAATCGATTGGGAGCGAAATATACACAATACATAATTCAAATTCTTATGTTATCATAGTCGCGTAGAACAGCTGTACTAAATGTAAATCCTAGTCTGTCTATCTCTGAATGTTTCATTTAATTCAAGGACATTAGAAGCACTGTCTCAGAATATGCAACCATGTATACGAGTAATATGAAATATTTCAAACACTAATAATTCACTAAATACACAATACATTTCTCTGAATTAGCAGCCATGTTAAGTTATACAACATGGTTTCTGTATATTCCCTTGTAATATAGTTCTTGTCTGAGGCTTTTTTATGTTAAGGTCGGCAGACAGTGCAGACCGTCCACTTGATGGTATGTGGCTACCGTCACCTATAACACAAGCAACCTTACAGATGCTGCAAGTGCGCTGTCGACTACAGTATTAAGATTAAGGACTACAGTATTAAGGGATTGGGAAGGAATAAGGAAACGGGCTCTGACAATCCTTACTCATTCACCGAATAATAGCAAATATATTGTAATTTCGTTATGGTCTTCTGTAAGATGATAGTTACCGCATCCAAACGGGCTACCCAAATGACTACGAATCGCAGTGTGCCCAGTCACAACTAAGAGCAGTTTTTGTTAATCATTTTTGTTATTCTTGCAAATAAATGAATTTGAATAAAACAACGTTATTCTATGCGAGTACTCATATAACGCGTCGAAGTTTTGTTAGGCGGAACGATTGATAACCAACACAAGCCCACAAAAATAGCATCACGGACATACAGAAAACAGGCGCTCGTCTATCGAGAGATTTATTCGTTATTGGCTACCGATTCGGCGCTTTACGACATCTACGGAACGAAGTACATTATACGTCGGAACGTCCACTCAATTTGTCAGTACAAAATGGTGGCGATATTTGAAAGAATAAGGGGTACGGTTGCCACGACCACGACATATTGACAGTGGTCGACAAAGTGGGTCCACAAACATCGTTAGCCGACAACAGTACTATATCCTTGTCATGTAAAATCTTTATATTGCATCCGTATAAATATCGAATCTATTGTACTCCTACCATAGAAATGCAATACGAGTATATGACAAAACTATATGATTTATATTTGCTACACGCTCCCGGCTTCGCCCAAGTTCAAAATAAAAACTATCCTATCTTTTAAGTTGGACCAAACTACACATAGTTACGAAGTTTTATCAAAATCTGTTTAGTAGTTTAGGAGTTCATTGGCCTCAAACAACGTGACACGTAATTTTTGTATAGGTACATAGAGATATACCGTTAATAAAGTTTCAAAATATACGTTTAGGTATTCAAAACCACAAATCTTGAATTTTTATTTTCTGTATTATTTTTTTAATGTTTCGTTAGCCACCCATAAATAACTCACTTTGGCACTTACTAATTACAATTGTAATTTTTTTTGTGACTTTTTGGTGTTAGGTTCCTAGGTTCTTACAATTTCCTTTTGTAATGAGTGTTAACAACGGATAGACATATTTTTTGTAATATTCGAAATGTAATAATATGCACAATACGGCGGACAGACATGAAATTGAACGTAGTTGTAATTCGCTATTATCTCCCCATTACAGCTGGCCGCATTGATATGCATTTACCATGCAGTTCATCAAACATGCAGCGTTTAACACTTAGACATTGAATATATGCGTTGCCAAAGGTACATGTCAACGCTAATGCGATTATTAGCTATGAACTTATTGTTTATTTAATTCTATTGATTGTAAAAATTGTTTCAACAGTTACTCCTCACTATCGGGGAAATATCTTCGCACCGCAAATATCATTAGAACATTTAAAAAATTTCACGCGATTTAAAGAATAAATAAACATTATCGCCGTAGTTAAAGTACCTACTAATATTATAAATTTGTGAGGGAGTGTGTTTGTTACTCTTTCAACCAAAAACGGCTGAAAGTATTTGGAAGAAATTTGACATACAGATAGTTTATTATCTGGATTAAGATATTATACTTACTCATGAGTTCCAGACTCGATAACCATCAACACGCAATTAAAATTAACTTTTGTCTGGTTGGCCTCAATTAAATGTTACTCTTGTGAATATTAATAAGTATTTTCCATCAATTTTATTAACTAAGTGACTATAATAGATATATGTACATTGCTTTTGAAATAGTCCCAATAAATTCGTATGTTACATACATTGTAGATTTAACATACGAATTATGGTGAGGCTGGCAACTCGTGCATTCGTACCCATTGCCAAGTACAAGCTACGCAAAGCCTTGTTGTCACTCGCTACGCCGTAGAGGCGTAGACGGTCATGTATAACTTAGAAGGAACATTGTAAAACCTTTATACATTGTATCTATTGACAACATAATTTTAAATATAAATTATTATAAGGAAAAACATTATTGGCTTTTAGTCAGTATGAATTACAAGAACTCAACCCGCAAAAATATCACAAATTTTGTAAATTTTAGAAATTAATTGTACTAGATATGAAATTAATTTCAGTTTTTTGTTTCCATCCAACCCTTCATATTATATCTCACAAATGTCATTTTTTTTAATTGCTACGACCAATAGCTAACGAGTTATCATGGAATTACGTAGAATGGTATTAGAAGCAGCTCGTTGGCAAGTGAACTTTTAAGAATTAAGAGATTTAGTGACGAACATCTTCACGAATTAACTTTATAATATTAGTACAGATAAGAACAAAAGTGATAACAGTCATCAGTAATAGGTAATAATATTAAGGTTGGTTGTTCACTATGTGAGCAATTTGGCACAGCTTAACATCGCGTCTGTTACTGTGGCAATTCTAACCGACAACCTGAACACGGTTAGAATGGGCTTTATTAGCAACAGTAACATTAAATGCATGGATATGTACAGACTGATTACGTAATATGCCTATTAACAGACGCCACTTATGAGGTTGATATAGTAAATAAGTAATATAGCCTGATATAATTTCAAAAATGGAATCTTTTTTTATGTAAACATTGTAGTCTTTATGGTTTTATGATATACTAGCTGGTGCCTGCCTATGCAATAAAAGCTCAAATACGCTATATCTGCTGTAAATTATTGAGGATTTCTTGATGATACTTCATTTATTTAAATATAGTTTGACATAGGTTCAGGACTTGACATATTTTTCCGTATACAGGTATATTATAGTTTGTCGAAGACAAAGCCGCAGGAAAACTCAAAAAAATTATTACAGTAGGTTAATAAAGTCAAGAACGAACAAAGTATTATTAAAACAATATCACTTCGTGCGTGTTCAAAAGTCATGCACTCATATTGTTTGGAAGAAACACGCAACAATGTTTTACGCACTAATTTCATCTCTAATATCTTACAATAGAAACATCTTGTTGTGGGTGGTAATTAAGTCTTTATTCCTCTGAATTAAACGCCAGACGAAGTGGAGAACAGTTAGTCCGATACAGACATTAGATTGATTGGAGAAACACGTCAATGGCTTAGTGTAGGTTTATGTTAGTTTTATATAAGGCGCAGAACTATATGGAATCGGCAATGATCGCTGAGTGGATTGCGCCACGACACCTTTCAAATAAATTGTCTTGAGACTGGGCCGAGACGGTAAACAAGTCTCCCCTATGCAGATGTTCGTTCTAAACCAAACACCTTCAATGTTCTCGAGGGGTCGTCGGGGCCGTAAAATTGCTCTCAACTGTTTCCTTACACTTGTAAGAGAACCGACTTTTCTCCTTTTCACTTACAATACATAATACATCTTCATATCTCTAGTCTTTACAGTGAAAACGAAGTATCTTGATTAGTCCTTGCAGTTCTTCTAAACTGGGCAATATATTTTTAATACGATTTCCTATTTTTTTTTTTAAGTGAATTCATAATATTTAGTTTTATTTTAATTTAAACATTATATAATGAAATTTATAAATTGCGAAGACTTATACTAAACATGCCTATATTTCATCGAAGTAGGGACTTGTGTTGGATAACTATCTTGCACATCTTGACCAGACAGTGGCGGTAGCTTCATAGAAGCCCAAAAGCCCGGCGCACTGCCTAAATAGAAAAATAATAACTTTACTATCTTCTTGCGTCGAACGAAACTCGTGAGCAATTCAAAGTTCGCGTGTTTTATATTTTATCCAACCAATGCTCTATTGCGCGCGGACGATAGCGTAGAAACAAAGAGAAGTTGAGTTATATTGCTGTCGCACTCCCACACATGGGCTTCTTATCGGGCTTGCAGATGTCATCGCTCTCTCTCTGTCTAATGTATGAAATGTTGACCAATAGTTAGATATAGTTATAGCTAGTGTATATAGCGATTACTGACCAGAGTCAATTTTGAAAAGTTTATAGAAATGAACTTTACAAAAGTTGGCCTTGCTGGAATCAAACCGGAACCAGTCCTAAGGCAAGTTGTTAAGGTGCTAAGGCAAGCACCTTAACCACTCGACCATCGCGTCCGTCATAAATATGAAATAGGGAAAAGTATTTTTTATGTAAGGGTCGCGGCAGGTATGGAAGGTGGCTATCGTCGCATATTATAATACAAGCAATGCCAGTGGAGTTGCAAATACATTGCTATCCATGACATTATAGAGCATAAGGGATAAATTTGCGACTAAAACAAATGTATAGAAATCTACCTACTAAACATGAAAGCTCGCTGATAAATATGGCTTCCCAAAAATGTGAAAGATTTTTTCAAATCGGTCCAGTAATTTCGGAGTTATACTAATATTATATAATATTATAAATTTATAATATTAGTAGAGACAATAAAAGTTTAAAGTAATACTATAATAACACTAATAATATTATTCTCTCATACTTATCATTTGAAATGAAAATATACTTTTAGATATCACGTCCTCACCGAGTGCTTTCGAGTGCCTATTAAAGTGTGTGGTGAGGAGCTATAAATGCATACATCAACGCCCACACAAACATGAGAAAGGAAATGATTGGAAAGGATCCTTCGAAAGTCATCTGACTGAAGTTGCTACTTTTCTCTATTCAGATCTCAGAAATTTAAAACCTTTGAAATATATGTAAACCTTTGAAGTATACTGGCTGTTTTATAGCTCGGATGTTTTTTACTATTCCAAACAAGTGGTACTTGTACACTGGTATTTCTCGCTATTCGAACATTTGAAATTAGTTTCTAAACATTAAAAATTAGTCTGTAAGTAAACCCTAATTGTAAGACTTGGTATTGCCAGTAAACAAGTTAATTGAAACGTAATTAGTACACACTGGCTAAGAACATGGAAGTTCAATCGGGAACTACTGATAAAATGAGTGTTTTGTCCCGTTGTTCGCTCTCTGTAACTTGAGTTTATTTGGAACCTTTATTGGATTCTAAATTTGAATTGATCAAATAGTTAACCGGAAATAACGACGAGAATATTTTAACCGGACACCCGATGCAAAAGAGGGGTGTTACAAGTTTGACCTTTGTCAATTTGTCTATATGTCTATGTGTCTATTTGTAAGATCATAGCTCCCAAACGGATCGACTTATTTTCATTTTTTTTATATATATTTTACGTTTAAGATGGTTATTGGTAATCATCTTTAACCTATTATGAAGATTTATGAGGATCTGTATTAGAAAAACATAAAATTAATTAAAATAAACATTACCTATACACACTAGGTACCTTACCTTTGACATACACACGCACATTTTAGACTACGTACGTACGTATGTCATATCTCTTTTATTTATGGTTGAATTTCGACCAATGGACGATTATTAGTATAGATAAATGTTTGAATGATAACACCATAGAAATATACATTATTCGAAAAGGATGAAAATCATGTCAAAAAACAATTTCCAAGAAGACGTTACCAAATAATTCATTTACCCACTCGCGACGAAATTCCTAATTACAGGAGACGGGGAAATAACGGAAAATGACTTTAAATCGCGGGTTATCTAAGCTCTTAGTCGTATTATTTCGGAGACGGGGCGCGACGACTTTGAAATTTACTTAATTATGTTATAAAGATACAGAGATCCTAGTAAAGTGGGTACCTTGTGAGGCGGTAAGCACGGTGCCTTGGATTCGACAGACGTTTATGAGGGTCTCGGCGACAACGTCGTAAACATTCATTTATAATAATATTTCCTGCAATGACCGCTTCACCGCGTCGCCTCCGACCCTGTACTCTAATTTTTCTGCAATTGACATTTCTTACTTAACTTCATTATAATAAATAACCTTTTACAGACACGACTATATAGCTCTTGCGATTTCTGTTCTGAAACAAAAAATATATACGAATAAATTAAGTTTTTTAAAATTAAAAAAAAAGCGCCTGACACAAAATTAAACTATCTGTGTGCCAGATTTCATCCAAATTCGTTCTGCCACTTTTCCTTGATTGAGTAACAAACAATCATACAAATTTTCACATTTATAATTTTACTAGCTACACGCTTCCGGCTTCGCTGCGGGTTCAAAATAGAAACTATCTTTTAAGTTGGTCTAAATTATACATAGTTACGAAGTTTTATCAAAATCGGTTCAGTAGTTTAACCAGTCATTGGCCTCAAACAAGACATGTAATTTTTTTATATATAGAGTTTAGGATTTAGGATAGTGCCACTTAAATCAATGAAATTGTAACTTGATAATACACTTAGACATATAGTTATAGGTTGGTACCTACACCAGTGAATGCGAAGTATATGGTGCTGTGCTGCATCGTCGCCGGCTGAAATAGAAAACGGCCAGTGATTAATTGCCAATTACTCCAACTGGCGACCAATTCCCGCACCCACTTGTCGCCGCATTTAAGCTCTCATATTATTTTTACATCAAGAGTGAACGATCGATAACGCTACCAGGAATATGACACTCCTGTAAATATTACAACATGCACAGAAGATTGATTAACTCCCATTCCGTAATGATATGTGCCTCTAATTTTAAGGTATTTTCTAAACTAAAGGTAATCTGTAGTTTATTAATTTCATATTGCTCATATACATATTTTTGGCAGGCATCAAATATTTCGTTTTAATTTTTAAACTAGCTGCTGTCCGCGACTTCGTGCGCGTAACTTTGTAAATTATATACCTTCGTCGAGAACCACTCCCTTTGGTGAAAACAGCATGAAAATCAGTGCAGTAGTTTTTGAGTTTATCGCGAACAAACAGACAGACAGATGCGGCGGAGGACTGTTTTATATGTTTTTAAATAGAAAAAAAACTAAGTTTGTAATGATTTGTAGGGAAATTACTAACAAAAATTTATATTAGTAATTTATATTTATACGATTGCCACTACATTTCACGGGATCACCCGCCGATCTATTCTTTCCCTAAAAATTTCATCTAAATCGGTTGAACTATTTCGGAGTCAATAGCGAACATACATACATCAATCATTTTTTATATACAAAATATATTATTTGACACCGTTCAAATTCAGCATTGACGAATCCCTCGATTCCCGATTCATTTCCTGTCATATCTGTTTTGTCTAATCGCTGTTGCTATATTGTTCATCCCCAATGCAAAACTGTAATTTGCCATGATATAATTCAATATTAAGCGAGGTGTAATTGAATATTTTTCCAATTTGTCCCGCGTAATGGGGCAAGATTGAGTTGAGGGTCCCCCACGAAGGCTGGCGCCGCATCGCGTTTGCCGCCGGGTAGCTCGGGGACAGTCTACACTTCGTCACTTCATCACGCATAATGTTATCATCTCTATTAATTATTCTTTTTATTTTGTTTCGTTTTACCACCAACAATTTTATGATGAAATCTCAGTTAAGTATGTCTGCCTATAGTATAGATAGACTTGTAATAACGTGTACCTATTTTTAATAATTTTGTAAAACAAGTTGTAATAATTGTACAAACAGCACCGTTGTTAGTACTTAATAAAGAAACCAAACGAGAAGCTCTGTTTACAACAAAAATTAATTTTACAATTTGCAAGTGTTTTTTTACGTGATTTATGAAAGAATTTAAAAATATTACTTATATAAAAAAAAAATTGTAATTATAAGGCGTGTCATAGATAAAACTAGCGCATAGCAACGATTGTTTACAAATTTCCACTGTCATTAGAAATTATAAATAGATGTACATATTAAATTGTATTTTAATTTAATACATAACAAAAATTATTTTAAAGTAATAATTAACGAAATATAATGTTGATTAAAGCCTCTTACATTCGTCATTACAAGATGATGTAAAGGAAATTATTTAGGTACCTACTAAACTTTCACTACATAACATAAAAAAGCGTACCTACTGCCTTTGTGTGGAGACTGTTACACATAAAAAAACTGTGGCACTAATATAAAATATTTTGTTGAAAACGTTACAAAAATTATTGTCAATTCTTGTCACGTCTCGATACCATTATAGCGAGATTACGAACCTTATGCTTCGATATACCCCAGGCCCGTCACGCCCATTGTTTTGAGCCACCGAAAAGTCTCATCTTTCATCACTCGATTTCCTTGTAACGATAGGTACTCAATCATTATGTGTCATCATATACGTGGCTTATGTTCCACAGTAGAATATCGCCAGACTAAACTCGACAGGACATAAAAACACTTCGCACCAATTTCACTAATTAATTTCATCTTCTCCTTATTTTGTAACCATATCTATTACATATTACATAAATTTAACACCGTTTTACATTTTAACTCAAATTATTTTTCTAAAAAATTCGTAGTACAAACGTAAAACAAACAAACTCACATTCACATTTATAATAATTAGTACGGATTTTTGACTACAGTTTTTATTTAATTTCGATACTTCAAGACTGTTAACAATAGAAAATGCCACGTTAAAGTGGCCTGTATCAATAATTGAGACATTTAAAATAATTGCTTTTACAATAAAAGCAATTTAAAATAATTGCTTTTACTATTACAATGCGTTTGTATCGAACATTTTAGTTGTTGGCTTACATTATCCGTGTTATTGTTTGACGTAGCGCCGAAATTATCGGACAGAGGAGCTGAAGTCACGTCGACTCATTCCGCAGGCGGTCCGATGCGGCATACTAATATTCTGTGCAAGCGATTCTATGTAATTCCGACCGGTATTTCACCGCCGATTGTACGCCAAGCAGCATCTTGAATATGTCACAGTTATACCTACAGAGGCCGAACGGACTAGGAATGTTGACGAGCCGACGAGACTTCATTCATGTCGACCGTTCATACATATGAATCTCTCAATTACTCTAATTCATCTGCCTAGTACAGAGGTCTGCAATTAATTTTAAAAGCGAACCTATTTTTAAGATTGAAAGTCTATTTTTAAGTCTTTCTATTTTATGTTTTAAAAGCTATTGACTCAATTATTATTAATAACTATTTGGACAGACCTAAGTCGAAATCTTTAGAGAAGACCTTTGTCGGCACTAAACAAGCTGAATAAGAGCGTAGGTATATATTGGTGTGTTAAATCGCTTGTTGTGATCCATGAAGTGTCGCAGCGTGTGATTCCACGGTCGTAACTCTTCGCCGCAACCGGAGGCTAAACAAACTCTGCTTATCGCACAGCATAAATTGGCAACACGTCGTTAAGGCGGGCCGCATACTGGAAAAGCCAGCGCACGGCTTTATCAGCAGCCTCTCGTAAACCAACGAGCTCTTTTATTGCTGCCCGACCGCGACATTTTACCAGAGTTTTTTCATATCGCAAACATTCGTTGGGGCCCCGCGATACATTTGGAACTGCAGTCGAACCGCGAAAACGGTGGTGCCACTAAATTTGTCCATTTGGCAGTGCTATACGCGCGCTGTGCAAGTTGGTATCAACTGAAAAAGCGTGCGCCCGCCTTGAGCGTTGCTGTAATTAGAGGGCAATCGTAAAACGAAAGGGTTGCGCTCGAAATGTCCCATCTGATAATGAGGTTCGTTGGCGCGAAGCCAGCTGCTGCTCATATTAGACGGCTCTGCTACGCTATCGTTACGACTTTTACACTTTTACGAGTTGTTTAGTTTACAGAGGCCGGTGCTGTGTAACAGTACGGCGTCCGCCAGTACGCTCTGCCAAATGCTAGTTCGCGGCTCACCGCGCGCCCCGGCGTACACCGCTCTCTAAATATTGTCGCTATGTGTTAATGAGATGTACGCTTCGAGCTCGTTTGGCATTGTTCGGGACCGCCACCGCAAATAACCTCAATAAAATACCTACTTAGTGTAGTTCATAGTTTTACTAGCGCGCTCTGCTTCGCAAGGAGTTGATTTTTTTTTAAATTCCTTCTTAGCAAATTTCAGCATTTACAGCTTTGTCTGTGCGTTGATAGTCAGTCGGTCCAAACTATTTTATTAATTTTGTCTATTTTTGACACGTTCACAGTTTTAAGCTCTTCTTTGGTTTAGAAGCTGCAAAGGCTTTTAAAGAGTAACAAAAAAAAACACAAAACACAATACACTCATATCGAAAATGTCAAACGTTTCTTTAAAAGTATGTATTTTGAAAAATACAAATATTCATAGGTCATGCTCATGGTGATCATATATTATGCAAACTAAGTCCACCAACTCCACTAAACGAAGCCGGGACTCACGTCTGTCTAGTGTGAAATGCGGAATGTCTTACATAGTGTTAGTGGTCTCTTGGAATGCACACTTGCTCGGATTATAGATGCAGAGCTGCCTATCCCTACTTAAAATTCATAATACACAAATATTGGGAGAATTCACAGACAAATATGTTAACTACTAAAGCCAGGTTGACTTAAAGTCTCATGTTGTATCGTAATGCATCATGCCACATAAGTATGTATTGTATAATATGTCTTGTACCAAGGCTTTAGTGTTCCTATATAATGCTCACGAGACAACATGAATCCAGCTGTAGTCGTATCTTGCAAACACGTCAATCCACAGTTAAAAAACATATTATATATTCATTTATTTCTTCCTCTTCTTGTAATGTCTCACAAACTAGTGTAAGTTGGCGAAAAGCCTAGAACCCTTCTTATTCGTCCGAACATTGTATCCTGGTCCATCTCTCAGATGTTTCTTAGCCACGACTTTTTTCTTTGCCCAACTTTTCTCTTTCTAGTATTTAATAAATAATTCAGTTATTAAATAATATTCTTTCATATAAGTTTGTCTGACGTTGCTGAACGTCCACATGATGGTAGGAGGCTACAGTCACCTATAACACAAGCAGCAATGCTGCAAGATAAGGATAAGGGAAAGATAAGGAAATTGGCTCTGGCAATCTTTACTTTACTCACTGACCGAAAAACAGCAACATACTTGCTGTCACTGCCCAAATGACACGCAGTGTGGCCTGCCACTTCTTGTCCGATCCAGACCAGAAACAATTTGTGAAGACTCTTTCCCAAAATTAGCCCTGCCCGGAATCGAACCTACGCTGAGACAAAGCGTTAAAGCAAGCATCTTAACCACTCGAACAAGAGGCTCATTAGAATCGTGAATAGTAATTAATATTATGTAAAAAATATATTAACTGAGTGTAAACTCACTCAAGTGTTCCATAACTCAGTCGAACATCAATCGCTGTCCAAAAAGACATCCGTTTATAATAAAAGAGAAAACCAATAGCATCAATTTAGTTTCAGTGGCTCTTAATTAACATCCCCTTTTCTTTGTTTCCAGGTGAGTGAGGAAGCTAGAACAAAACCGACGGGCTTTGTGCGGCGTCTGACTCCAGACAAAAAGGAATATTACGCCGCTTTCAATAGGAACACACAGAAGTAAAAATATGATCTGCACTTTTGTAAACGCAAATGAGGTTCGCTTTGAAACGTACGGCTTAATTTAAATAACTCCTGGTCGCGGGTGGGTGGCGAGAAAACGAAACATCCTTCGTTCAAACATAGCAAGTTCCTAGTTCCAAATGATTAGCAAGTCAATAAAATTGTAATAACATTAATTTTTTTAGGTATATAATACTGCTACTGAATTCGAACAATACATAAAAATATTGACAAATTTTAAGTCTTTAACAGAGTATTATATAATTATAATTAATCATATTAAAATGTTTATTTTTTATCATAAAGAGGTTCACAGTCCACTAGATGGTAAATGGCTACCAAGCAGCATCAAAAGTTATGGAAGTGTGCTGCCGACTCAGATATTGATTTTGCCCGCAATATCGTTGTCTTTAAAAATTATTGCCTATATATATGTTATTCTGACGTATAACCTATACATATTCATTTAAAGTATCATCAAATTCGGTTCAGTAATTTTTGCATGAAATAGTAAAAAGCGCTCACTCAAAATTTCGCATTTGTAATATTAGTTTTAGATATGGCATCAGGCTCTGAAATCCTTTGATTAACAAATCAAAGCTAGCTTATTCATTATTCATATGCCAATTATAAAGTTCTTCTTATTATAGTAAGAGTAAATAGTAAGAAAAGACAGATACAAGAAAGATTTAACACTCCGTTGCAAACGAGATGAACTTTGCGAGATCTCTGTGAAATGTATTCGTGAAAAATATTATAAGATGAATTATCTTATTGCCGGGTTGAACTAGGATAGTGGGAAAGTGCGATTTTCACACACCTCTCCGTGTCTGGTCGTAAGTTTATGAAATGTAGACTGACTGCAAAGATATATTTATTATCATCTACATCCATAAAGATATTTGATGACATAAACCGTTTTATTTTATTAAGAGTATCCACTTTCTTAAAACTGATATCGCTGTGTACCTAAACAAAATATTAAATCCATTCGAATTTAGAATATATTTTATTAGAGCGACAACAGATTTGAATGCTGTTTTTTGTATTGATGACTAGCTGCTGTCCGCGACTTCGCCCGCGTCACATTATAAAATATAGCCTTCCTCGATAAAGGGACTATCCAACACAAAAGGAATTTTTCAATTAGAACCAGTAGTTCCTTAGATTAGCGCGTACAACCAAACAAACAAACTCTTCAGATTTATATAATAGTATAGACTACCTGGATTAAACTATAGGATATTTTTTAACGTTGATAATGTTAGATTCCTGTGGGATTTTCAAAAAACGAACTACAGTGCGTACCAAGTCCAAAATATTTCCTAACATTTTATGTTCTACTACATTTTTTAATTCATTCAATGTTCAGTGAGGATTGAATATACTTGAGATTTTGTTGTAGACCACAGATTTGCGTGTTTTAGTAAGCACTTTATTTTCTTACCCCCTTTAATACTCCATTTATACGAAGCACCTTTTTATTTTACCTTACACTTTCAGCAAGACCTAATCCAAATTAAACAACTGTTATTATAAATTACAAAATAGATGCGCGCAGTTTAAAGTAATTTTTGAACTTTACAAAATTTAATATTACATTAAAGAAATAGAATTAAAGTAAAGGTTTATGAAGTTTAAAATTGAGGTAATATTATGTAACAACCTTCAGAACCGCTACGAACTTATCCTGACTTTTTTACGGCGTGAACCCGAACTGCGAGCAAGTTGCACGCTTACTTCGCGGTCAAATACCTTAACTTAAACTTAATTTAACATGTATTCGCTTACTGTAAATAGAAATTTTCACTTGAAGGAACTTTGGAAAATTCATAGTAAATGTTTCTAACAAATAGTACCTGGTCGACCGTGGATTAAAATTGTCACAATAATTGCATAGCAACCGACGCCGGTCAACGCAATACTTGTATGACTACCACTTGTTACTGTTATGAGAGATATAAATCTTACAATATTATGAGATTTTAATCAATACTAATAATAAATCTGTAGGGGTCGGTCATGGAGTAATTTACTTTGTTATCAGAAATATCGTGTATATAGGCTCTACACATGATACTGAAACTAAATTGACGATTTTTAGAATTGTTTTTCTGTATGTATGTATGTATGTATGTATTTATGTATTTATGTATGTATGTTCCTCCATCACTCTTATCATGAAAATCAGTTAATTCGTTTAAGAGTTATGGAGGAACATACATATACATACAATACCTACACTTACAGATTTATTATTAGTATTAATCTATACTAATAATAAATCTGTAAGGGTTGGTCATCGAGTAAGTTATTTTGTTTTCAGAGATATCGTGTTTATAGGCTTTATACAGGTGTAAAATTTAATTACGATCACTTAAAAAGTTGAGGCATGAAAAGTTTCATGCAGACAGATAGATAGAGTTACTTTTAAATTTATAATATTAGTAGTACATTCTCATATATACATACCCCATATATATAGTAGGTACATACACATGACAAGAATTGCTAAGTTAAAATATCGAATCCGCGAAAGTTCGACAGTAAATATTCTAAATTCTTTGTCTATTTTTGAATGTGTATACGGAATAAAAGTAAATTGTAACCTATCTCTTGGCTTACTAACATAAATTTAGAAGCAGTAGCAAACGTAGGGTGTAACAAGTGCAAGACAAAGAGTGCTAGCGCGGGCAAGAACCTCGGTGCACCGCCCTCCAGGGCTTTGCACCCTGCACCCTGTACGGTGCACCCTCGCGCCACCACTATATCTGTCCGCGCGACTTGAGATAATACCTCTTTACGTAACAGCACACGAGCTTAGTCTGGGAAATTATAAAAATGGAATTATCGGTCCGCTAGCTCGATAGGAAATGGATTGCCAAGTCAATTTTCAATTATTTATTGTTTTCTCAATTCTTTACAAGACGATGTAACTTTAAGGAGAAGCTACATCGTTATAGATCTTTGCAGATACACAGTTGTATACTTACTCTAAATAATATATATATATATATTTGTGTTTGTTATGTACAATTGATTATATTATTTTACTAGCTGGCGCCCGCGACTTCGTCCGCGTTGAAAAAAAAAGTAGCCTCCTGTGTCCTGTACCACGGAGTAATGTATCTATACCTGTACGTCTAAATTTTTATGTACAGTCGGCCACATAAGTCGATTAACACATTCAAAAGTGCAAAACAACTGAACACTCAACTTACTCATTTACTTACTTACTGAAGCTTTTTACTATCTTTTGTACGTGAAGTTTATTTTGTTCTCTAGTCTTGACAACCACTTATGGCGCGTTGAGTGTACAGTTGTTTTGCAATTTTGAATGTGTTAATCGACTTTTGCGGCCGACTGTACCAAGTTTAATGAGAATCAGTTAATTCGTTTTAAGAGTTATGGAGGAATATACATACTTACATACAGAAAAAAATTCTAAAAATCGTCAATTTAGTTTCAATGTCATGTTTTAGAGCCTATAAACACGATATCTCTGAAAACAAAGTAACTTACTCGATGACCAACCCTTACAGATTTATTATTAGTATTGATGATGACTGATTATTTACAGAAAAAATTGCATCCATGCAAAGCTTGGGCGGGTCGGTATTTTACTATGTAAGATTACTAAATGAGTATAAGTAGCGAGTCAAATCCTAAAATACAATAATTATTATTAAAAATTAAAATTTGTATATAGTTCGTTGTGCTTACATAATAAATTGCATAATGAAGTGCACATTTGTCAAGTGTCGTTTGAGGAGCGTCTACTTATACTGCATAATGTCGATTCAGGCCGATGACCCACCGGGCATCGCCCTGCACCTCCTTATTTTCCCTCATCGCATCCACTCGTGTGCGCATCGACTGCTGCAAGGAAACTATTTTCGTATGATTTCCCTTCGATTCCACGAAGGATGCAACATTTCCATAAGGCACTTTATCATTAAGAAGTTTCCGCTCGCTTGTGAATTACAACAATTGCTTTTCGAATAGTTTTCTGTTTCGAACGTTTTATATTTTGCATTTCAAAATTACATTATCTGTTTACCTACGCTCGAGATTCATATCAGATTGTTCTGTTCTGACAAACTTCTGAAATTATATCTTAGTTTTAACTACCAGTTTTAGCCCACGGCATCGTCTGAATACTGAATTAAGCTGTCTCTTTACAAAATTTCAACAAATTCTGTTCAATGGAATACTTACAACTAGTACGTTCAATTAGTGACATATTTCCGGGCACTTTTCCGGGCATTTTTTCCAAATTTTCTCTTAATCAGCACCTTAGACTATAACGAATAGGTATATGCAGGCCCTTTTTTGTCACTTCTTTTTTGGGGGCACGCTGATTCTCGAAAGTTGTAAGTCCATAAATACTACTGTGTTTTGAGGAAATTATAAGTAAATTATTTTTTATTCTTTAAAAACATAATATCTTTGGAAATAAATCACACAGAACAGAAATGCAAATAAATAATATTTATAGATCAAATCTTTTAAAATATTTAATGCGCTATGTTCGAATTTGCCGGTTACCAATCTGGAAGTTATAAATTTGCTTAAACTTGTTTGAGTTGCAAGTTTCCAGTGTGTTTGTCCGGACGTGCGGATCCATTTAGCCCCAAAACCTACTGCTAACTTCCGAACAAACATAACTAATATTCTATCATAAAATTATCACTAAGATTTCACCCACTCATACAATTTAACTATAGCATATTGTTATATTGAAGTATTTCACATGTTTTCATCAAAATATGACATTTCCTTCATGTTTTGTGTACCTATATCGATATTGCATTGTACCGTCGATGCTTAAATAAATATAGTAATTACTAATTTACTACTTTTCATTACATATTCTAAGCTGAGTATCATTTCATTTGAAAATAAATAAAATTTCTAACAATTTCCAAATAGAAACAGTCATATTTTCTCATGATTTTATTACACTCGTGTTCTTTAAAGTGGTTGTCTGCGCCGATTTCTTTGGAGGTAAAGAAATGACAACATAGTATCATGTTAAGACGCTGCTATAATATCCTCGAAATTGAAGTGGACTGGTGTAAAATAATCTTCTCTCTACGAAGAATACCTACTAGTTGGTATACGAATAATTTTCAGTATCAAATCCCAAATTATTAAATTACACTATATTTTTTTCACGCCATTTACGAGATGAATTTTCTGCTACACTACTTTTCTGCTTGTATTGGTGTAAAATTATGTAGAAAGTAAGTAGAAAAGAATAAAAATATAAATAAAGGTTAAGCTGTAGAGACAATTTAACACGTCGACTTAAAAAGTGAAAAGAAACTTAGTTTACTCTGCACGACATATTATCAAGTTTCACTAAACTCAGTTAAGAGAACTTTTCGTGCGGAGCTCTCGTGTTGTGCGGTGGCCTTTACTAATGTTTTCTTCTCTTACCTACTACGTATATATAACTATATCTCTCTTCATCATAAATACTAATAATAAATCTGTAGCGGTCGGTCACGGAATAATTAACTTTGTTTTCAGAAATATCGTGTATATAGGCTCTATACATGACACTGAAACTAAATTGACGATTTTTAGAATTTTTTTTATGGATGTGTGTATGTTCGTTCATCACTCTTAAACGAATTAACTGATTTTCATGAAACTTGGTAGATAAACATTTCGAAGTACGGGACACGTGATAGGGCTACTTTTTATCTTTTTTAACGCGGACAAAGTCGCGGGCAACAGCTAGTGTATTACTATTTTTCTAAGCTTTTATTATAACAAACTATTGCGAGCGACTTCGTCTATGTGAACTACGATTTCTCAATCAATCAGTCATCAATCAATAGTAATAATAAATCTGTAAGTGTAGACTATTGTATGTATATATAATATGTATGTTCCTCCATAACTCTTAAACAAATTAACTTATTTTCATGAAACTTGGTACATAGATTCATGAAACTTGCTACTTTTTCTTTTTCAACGCGGACGAAGTAGCAGACGCCAGCTAGTTATCAATAAAATTGTTCTTACATCCATAAATTGGTATGGTATATATTTGTAAAAAATAGAATCGGTTTTGTTTAATGATTCATCTTTTATTTATTATCATCATATTTTTTATAGAAAAATAAATAAACATAGTAGATTTGTGTAGGTATATAATTTTCTGAAAAAAATTGCATTCGTGCGAAGTCGGGGTAGGTTGTTAGTTTATTATAAAAAGTTAACACCATACTCGTAAGTAGGTATTATATTTATGATCGGATTTATATTTTTAAATATATAATATGTGTGTATAAATATTTAGTAAGAGTTAATTTTGCAAAAATATATTACGCGAAAGTAAATGTTATATTACAGCAAACTTTAATGAAAGAAAACATTTGAAAATTCCTTTCGGACGAGTCTCAGGGCGCCACCTACACTCCTATAAATTTGAGTGTCGTTCAGATTACCAAGGATTACTTTTGCCTTCTTTCACATCGATGTAATAAAATCCAGCTTAAACCTTCTCTGGCAACTGTATGATTTTCTTTTTGGAGAATATTTTTTTATTTCAGATATTCGATATTTCGAAGGCGTCTCCGAATTACAAAATAGACGTGGAACGTTCAAATACCTTTTGCCTTTAATATAAAACGATTTCAATGGATACATTTATACAAATAAATACAATTGAAGTGTTATAATTATAATGTCAAAATAATTGCTCTGCTGTATAATACATACTTATAGCAATATAAACATTTTTTAAATTGTTCTGTCTGTTTGTTTCGTCTGATTTCCGAAACGGCTGGACCGATTTTGACAGAACTTTCATTGACAGTTAGCTTATGTTAAGAAGAGTAACTTAGACTATTTTTATTTAAAAAATAAATAAATAATATAATACTATATAAGCACTATCCAGAACCTCGTACGCCGCACCGAAGCGTGGCCGGGTGTCAGCTAATATGTATTTTAATAATAAATTAAATGGAGACACGGTAACACTTTAAACGGACGTTTGATCTGCTAGAATATTTACGTGAACTTTTAGAAGAGGCAGTTCATATTAAATGTATGAAAAGTTTAACGGACTCGGTTGCAGTGAGGCGACGCGATCTGGCCTCTAGCAGCCGGCCCGTCTAAAAACAATCCCAACTGCGTTAATCACTTATTTACGTCCGGGGGTCCACTCGGCTCGAGTATTTCTAATGAACGTCGGGAATTCTGGGGAATCCTAATGAACCGTGGGAATTCGGATTCTAATGAAGCGAGCGCGTCGGGGGGCGAGGCGCGAGAACTTTTCGCTGGTCGTTCTTAAATCGAATTTGCACAGTTTGAACATTGTTGTGGTGCATCGGGGAAGTAATTTCGCATCGTACCGCCGGATATATCTCTCCCCGGGCGCTACAACCTGCGACTAATCCGTTTGTTATTTCCGCAATCGACCGCCGCGATGTGCTTTTGAATACTTGATGCATGCCGCTTGTTCACTATTGTTCCTTCAATTTTTAACCATTTCAGATTTTTTTAAAAATTTACTTATTCTGTTTTTTATGGTGAAGTCTGACAAGCACTTTTTAACTTTTATAAATGGAGGAATGCAAGTCTGCTATCTACTATAAATGATAAAGGCTAATAATTATCCAAATGACGAGGGTTATTATAAAATTCTCTTATTTATTTCTGTCTTCCGTAAAGTGACTCAATTTTGACTTCGAAAAAGTAGGTTTTTTAATCATATGAAGGGTGGAAGGCAGACTGATGGTCCATTTGATGGTAGGTTTTTAACGTCGCCTAAGGACACAAACAACACCAGGGAGGACGCAGGTGCACAGCATAAGCTCTGCACGAATTATTCAGATAACCACTTTTTGTACAGTTTAATATTTAGAATTCCTGTTTCAAAATAGAATAACAGTGTTACGAACGAATGAGCGTCGTTAATATAGTTGTTGATGCGTCTGTTAGTGATCGCGTAACTTCTGCATGACTAGGCCATCAAGCCTTATTCCGCAATATATACGTTTTGTTGAGACATTGTGTCATATTCCGAATACGAAGACTTACTTCTTTACCTACTGGAAGGTACAGAAAATGTTAGCCAACAAATTTTTTTTTTTTATATTTTATATTCTTAGCTAGATCTGAAGTACTCACTCGGTCTCTCTAATCTAGGCATATAAAATGTCCTGACTGACTATCAAGCCAAAACTACTGTCTAAAAAACTGAAATTTAGAACATAGGTATATTTTATAACGTAAGCATCCGTTAAGAAAGGATTTTTGCAACTTTAAAGTCAAAGACGAATCGCTAGTCTTTGAATATAATTTGATAGACAGATCGACAACAGCGGTATTTATTCCGAGTTATCCTCTAGCCTAGATAATACTTATACCAACTTTCCATATAGAAGTTCGATTGGCACTTTAAAAATTGAAGACAAATGCTTTCAACGTTACAGCAGGAAGGGATAAGGTAAAAATAACGTTGAACACTTAAAGCTCTTGAGGTGCATCGAGAGCGGTTGAAACATCAAACAGTGGCCGTTGACTTTACAGATGGGCTATTGGAAGGAAACATTGAAAAGCTCAACTTTTTCAAGGACTCTTCTTTCAGATAAATGCGAAACAATATATAATTTTTAAATGCATACGACTATGTACGTGAATTTAAGATGATTAAGAATACAGAAAAGGACTCCTTTTTTTTCTTCTTAAATAAAAATCAACTGCTAAATGTATAACAAAACATGATTTGGGAATGGGTACGACCAATTTAACTGGTTTTTTTTCTGTGTTCGTAATTGCAAGGCAATGTTAGTATTAAAGAAAATGTTTGGAAAATCCACAGAAGAAGTCGGGAATTTGGATATTATCTATTTTTATTTATGTACAAATATCCTTGCAAAATAACATTAAATCAAAATTAAAATGTTACTGTAGGTTACGTCTTTAAATAACAAATAATACATTATAAGTACACATAATACATATAACAGAATGTATTAATTTTATTGATAGATAGACAAACAAAATTTTAATTTCTATTGAGGCATTCGTGGCCTTCGAAAATACTATATAATAATTATTATTCTGGTTAAAATAAAATTTAAAAAAAAAAACAAATTTCTCAACGCCTACAATAATTATTTCTCTTTCCTTCCAAATATGATCATTATTTTATAAACCGTTTATGTTAACGAAGGCGTCGATTTAAAGGAAGCTGGAAAAGATCCAAGTTTTGGACATACTTTTCTCGTTTTAGCACTAATGTAACAAGGTAGTAAAACTATTCATTCTGTTTATAGGAGAGGCAGTATGTTTGAAAAGATTTTTATAGCTCATTCTCATTACTGGCCTTATTGCTGGATTATCTCGGCAAAAAGTATAGTTTTATAGCTGAAATTAAGGTCGTAACAGCTCTCGCCACAGCCAAGTCCTGTGCTTTGGCGTCAGCCGCACCAACTTTCCAATTATATCTCCTCCAGTTTAACCAACTCATATAAAAGTTCTAATGACACATGTATTTAACGAGAGACACCCCCCCCCCCCCCTTACCCCTATAGTTTAAAACGTAATCATTATACCCAAGTTTTAATGGGTAATGTATTTCCAAGACTTCCTACTCAAAGTTTAAACCTACTAACCAAGAAAGCAGCTGGATAGAATTGAAGAATTTTATAAAATTATATTGCTTATTAATTTATTTATATATGGTAATTTAAGTTTAATTAATTATATTATACAACTTAAATATTTTTACATAAGTCTCTGTCTATTTATCTCTGCCACCTTTTCCTAAACCACCTAACGAATTTCGATATATCTCGATTCTCATTAATGAAATATGTATAAAAAAGGAAGGTTTGTATATCCAAATAATCCGTACTAATATTATAAAAAGAAAAGATTTGTATTTTTGCATGTTTGCAATGAATAAACTCAAAAACTAATAGACCTATTTTAAAAATTATTTCACCTATATTATCAGCGAGTAACATAGGCTATATTTTATAAAGTTATGCGTACGAAGTCTCGTGCAACAGCTAGTATATTACAAAAATGTTAATTTGGTTTGTTGGTTTGTTTACGATTCAAAAACTAAGAATTTGTATACCGATTTTAATCCTGTTTTCACAAACTAGAAATATTTTTATATATAAAAATTGCAATACGGGCGAAACCGGGAGCGGGTCGCTAGTAGCTAATAAAAGTATTGATTTTTGATAAAAATTTCATAAATATTCAGTGTTTATTCACACGCGTGACGTGTCCATCTATGTAGTAGTGCGAATATTATTATATTGCGATATGATCAAAACGGATGATTGGCAAATGCAATCACGCCACTGAAAAATCGTTTCAATTTGGTGGCGGTGCTCGCGCGGAAAATGCCTGAACGTAGTGAGCGGTATGCTATTACCTTCATAACAATGTTACTCTCGACTTAATTCGGCTCCGGGCGCTACGGCCGGACAGATTTGCTAATTTCTCTTTATGTGCGCCAGACAATGTCAAAATCCTGTTTAAATTCTGTGTGTATCTAAACGATCAACAAGCTTCTCTTAACCGGAATGGCAAGTGCTGGCGATCAACGAAGCTTAAAACTCCTTTAACTTTAAAAATAATATTAAGTCGAAAAAATATTATGTTACATAAAGTAGACAAGAGAAGAATATAGAACTACATGTGAAATAATATAGAGTCTAAAAATATATCATAATCCACACTAATATTATAACAACCGAAATAATAAAAATTTACATACGCGGTTTTTTTTTATTTTTCAACGCGGACGAGGTCACGGGCACCAGTTAGTAATAAATATTTTTTTATGATTTAAAAAAATATATAATGCAAGACCTTTATCGGTTCTTGAACATTCTAGTATGTTGTAGAATGATAAGGTCTGTTTTCCTTTTAAAATTCAAATGTTTGAAAAGAATGGAATTTGTTATCGAAACTGATAAAGCACTTTTCTGGTCGGCCATACACATTACGGTGAAATTTAGACATAGGTAAGTAAATACTCGTATCTCGTAACTACTTGGTCTGTAAACCCCAAAAGCATTGTCTTGAAATCCCCACAAATCCCCTAAGAGCGACAGTGTTTGCAATGATGCACATGAGATCCGACGATCGACAGCCGACATTCAAAGGAGCTATTATTGAAGGAGCACGTCGATAAAGGTCAATTAGGATTGGACGTTGGCCCTGGCGGACCATTGCCGTTGCCACGGGCGCACTTGTCTGTCTGTTACGACTGACACTCTGCACTTAATTGTTACATTTGACATCTCAAGAAACATGTACGGAAGTGCTCGTCAAACTACACACTCAACTTGAGGACTGACAAGACTTTTATTACATTTGAATTGTTATGGAAAAAAATGTGAGGATGGCTAGGCTCTAGGATTCCTAACTCACCCATAAACTTCCTGTAAGGTAGTTAGTCTTGTCCCCGGACTAACCATCCAGTTAGTTAATTACAGTTAATATCGAAGTATCGAGTGTATATTAAACAATCTACATTCAATATAGATAACATAAATTGATATAAATAGATAATTGTAGTGGACGGCAAACAACGGAAGAGGAATACCTAAAATGTAAAATATTTTATTGACAAAACAAATTAGAATTAATTTGGTACTTGAAAAATATATAAATACTAGCTGCTGCCCGCGACTTCGCCCGCGTAACTTTGTAAATTATATTTATATACCTTCCTCGCGAACCTCTCTATCCATTGGTGAAAACAGCATGAAAATCGGTGCAGTAGTTTTTGGGTTTATCGCGAACAGGCAGACAGACAAGAATAAATAATTAAAAAAGTTACATTATTCGTCAACAGAAAGATACAAACTTTCCTTCCTACAAAGATTTTTCCTTGATATAAATATCATAACTCAAACCTAATTTTGATTTTGACAATTGAAAATAAATATGCGAAACTTAAAGATATTCACAATTGGAATTTTCTCACATTCAAGAGGGATTTTAAATCCTTTTATAGATCAAAGTATTGAGTAGGTAAATGCTATTGAAATCCCTGGTGAGCATCAATGCCTATTGCCACGTCGCTTATCTACAATGTACTGTGTAAGTGAAGAAAGCGACGCGAGACGAGGGAGGCGCTTATAAGCACAAAGGACTGAGTTATAGTCGCCCACTTGATATGCTATATAATAATGTTCATTAGGGCGATAAAGCATGGGGCTTCACTGTGGGAAAGAAGAAGGAGATGTCTATTAACATTTTAAACTAGCCTATGCCCGCGACAACGTCCGTCTTGAAAAAGAAAATATATGAGTGGCGCCGCCAGTGCGACAAGTGCGCCCAATTTTTTATATTTTTAGGCAATCCTAACATTTTTACTACTATTATTAGTAATTTCAAAAGTAAACAAATAGAAGCCAAGTAGGTATTAGTAGTTTAATCGCTTGTATTTTGAAGTAATCATAAGTTGCCAAAGAAAAACAAATGCTAAGTTTTGTCGTCAAGGTTGATATCCAGTTTGACAGGCGTCCGGCCGCATGACGCGTAGCTCGACGACGGGGTATCTGAACCCCCAAGGGGCCTGGATCCCTCCGACATTTTATTATTTTTATGCTAATTTCAGCAGTGCGAACGGAATTCTCAGTCTCCTGTCACTTCCGGTTATTCTGGTGTCTGGAACATGCGAATGTCGTAAAACCAATAACCCTAAAAACTCATCAGATCTTGCAAATTCGGTGAATAGATAGCTCATACTCATATCTGTTGTAATATATAGGTTGTACTATGTACACTAGCGACCCGGCCCCGACTTCACATTGATGCATTTTTTCTGCAAATTTTAAATTTAAACAAAATCCTTCCTTATTTATCTCTTTCCATTAGTGAGAGTGGTATCAAAATCCGTTAGATGTAAAAGAAGTTTGCGGAGAAATAGACAGAAGCGGACAGTGACTTTATTTTTTATAATATGTTACAGATATAGATAGATAACTATAAAATTTATAAAATTATGGATCCAATATTTTTAATTCCCTGCGAAAGAGAAGCATAAGCGTACTATTTCTTTTTTGGTCTGGTAAGAAGGGTGGAGGACAACATATTTTTGAATCTTAGACCACATTTCGATATATAATATAGAACAGTGATGGTGAAGTGAAGTGACGATATTAACCATAGTGTAACGCGTTAGAAGGGCGGTGAGATTGTTAAACATGATCTTTCGTAGCCGAGGGACGTAATGGAAAGTGGGGCGTCTCACGGACGAACAGATTTAATGGTCCGCTGACAAATTATTTCAGAAAATTAAATTTTAGCTCGTCGGACACAGATCATAAAGCTCGTGCTTACAAATCTCTTTGTTACGACATCGTAACGAGATTATGTCCGTTTCGAAGACGTCGCTATGTCGTCATCGTATCGCATGTTTTATTATTTCACGCTATAAACTGAACGCCAGACTAAATTATACAGATACATTTCAATGTTGGGAAGTGTTGAACACGCATCGGGACAATTTATGGTTAATAAATATAACAATAGGAAATTGTTTATTGATAACTGATATTCATGAAGTTATGCGGGCGCGACGTTAAGTAAGAATCTATTACCTACTGTTTTGTTTCATATATCCCAATCCTATAAAGGAAAGTGAGTTTGTTTTCTGTTACTCTCTCATGCCTTAACTACTCAATCGATAGTTATGAAATTTTGCATACAAATGTGAGGGATACAGAAAAGGACAGAAAAACGCCGAATTCAACGAAACAATATGTACCTACTTTTTTCTTGATGAAAATGGTATGTCCTTTTATGTGTATGCAAAATTTCATGGTGATCGGTTCAGTAGTTTTTGCGTGAAACAAACAAACTCACATTCACATTTATAATATTAGTAAAGATTAGTTAGGATCTTTGTCGGCTTAGTTTTTGCTCAACGCAGTGCAACTATATTTTTTCTTCCCTTGGAATACCGAGAAACAGGAAATATAGTTGCGATTTCATAAAGAAAAAATCTTTGAGGATTAAAATTTTTACCTCTTTTCTTGAGGAAGAAAACTGTGACCTTCTCGAGAAGGCTTTTTATGTATAATTTTATAGAAAGTACAAATCTGCTCACTACTCACTCATAGACCGTAGATAGATACCCACTTAGCATTTTTAAAACTAATCTAAATCAAAACCAATAGTCGCACCCGTGCGAAGCCGGCGTCACTCGCTAGTCTCTCACAAATCGATATGTAATAAAAGAGTTTGTTAATGAGCAAACCGTGTCGCTATGGCGACAAAATCGACCAATAAGCCGAAACGGGCTATTATGTTGGGAGTTTGTCCGAGCCAATCACGTGTTCACGTGGCAACCCTTCACTGGCAGTTGGTCACGTGTACCATGACCCGTTTACAATATTGTATAGTCGTATAGAGACTTTTGTTTGCTCAAGACTCCTTTATAAACCAAGCGTCCAGAACCTACCTCCAACGTGACTCGGAAGCCCTCCAAGTGTCCCTAGGTTTGATTGAAAACTGACGTGTAACAGCGATTACAAATAATGTCGCCGATAGCGGAAAACTTGGCGTGGTCAACAACAATGGGTGAACTAAACTACGTGTACAAAGTTTATTGCTTACCTAACACTTTCATAGGTTTTTTATAGGCGCGCTTAATGGGCGCCTATTAAACTGGAACATTTTACGGTGCCGTACACTTAATAGTGACCTATTAATTGAACTTCAATTTAGTAAAGCAAATACTTTTCCATCCAATAGAGTTTCCCGCTCATAGTGATGCTTTGATTTATTAAGTAACTAGCGACCAACGTCAAGCTTCGTACAAATGCATTTTTTTACAAATTACATACATAAACCTTCGTAATTTATCGGTCTTTCCATTAGTGAAAACTATATTAAAGTCAGTAGAATGGTCCGTCTTTTTTTCTAGGTAAAAGATATCCTTTGTCCTTGCCTGAATCCCTGACAACGTGTATGCAAAATTTAATGATGATCGGGTAATAGTTAAGGCGTGAGAGCGTAACAAACAAGCAAACTCACATTCACATTTATAATATTAGTAATTAATAAAGATAAAATGAGTATATTTGCAATTTTAAATAATTGTAAATACCATAAAATTTCAATGTAAAAATATAGTGTTATCAGATGGGTTGGGATTGGAATCTGTGAGGTGATATTATAATGTGAGTCGTTTTAGGTGTAAAAGGCCTTTAATTAATGAAAAACTTATCTAGTCGACGTGTGTGAACATAATTTTGAAACAATCAGTTTAATGGGGTGTAAAGGTACACACATTGACGGGGCCTGCGCACGAAGGACGCTGTCAACAAAACGGACAGCAGCCTGACAATAATGCCTTTGCATTGTCGGACGCCATTCGAAACATGCTGACAACATGTTTCTAACGAGTTTATATATAACCAATGAGTAATATATATATATATGCATTTATTTCCTATTTAAACTTAAATTACACTGCGAACTTACAATAAAATATTAATTTCTTAGCGTCAAAAACCAAATGTTCTTAGCGTAAAAAACTTACTATTATACTAAGTTTGTGGTTGCAGATAAAACAGAAATTTATTTATGAAATCAGTAGTTGTGGTGCAATTTATTAAGACAAGAACTAACTTCAGAGCGAACAAAATTTTAACCAAAACGAGCGGGAACCTAATAACCTGTTAATTAGGATGGAATATTGCATAACAAATTATTGTAGCTTCTTGAACCTTTTTTTTTATTTTATTTTTTCTCGAACCTACAAATATAAAAGAAATATGGGAAGGTTTTTCTCAAAACCGAACAGGTTTAAAATTGGAAAGATTTTCTTAAACCGATTAACCGAGTACAGAACTTAAGTTAATTAATAAGCTGAAATTTTTTATTACTATTAGGTATTGATTTTTTTTTTGTAAAAATCTGCTCGATTATTTTTTTAATATAGTCTATTGTGCATTGTATTTTACTTTTAGAAGTCTTTTCCTATCTCCTAAAAAGGATATATTATGTACCCATTTTTTAATCTGCTTTCGAAAATAAACTAATTATAACTTAACAATTGCATAAAGTTAGTTAATCACGAATGCACTTGAGATGTGAATAAAGTAGTAGAATGTTTCGAAATTCCCTTGTGTTTGTTGAAATGGCCACACTCATTATTTTAAGCTAACATAACAACATAAACTTTGAAATGCGGTTGGGAATTTCATCCAAGGCTTGCAATTAACTAGTTGGCTGATATAGTGCGCACTCGAACGGCGGGCAATGTTAATATGGCAATAATAAATTTGAGCGGTCCCCCGTCCGCCTGTCGGACAGTCCATGGGACCATCTCATTAAAAACGGTCGTGCATAAACTATGAATAAGCTGTATCAATTTCATAAGTGCAATTAACTGGCAACATTGAATTTACTGCAGTTGTTCTGTGTGCAATCATGTCAATTGGTTACGTCAATTATCATCACACAACAACAACACACAGTTGCATGTTGTGATTGTGATTATAGGTCTATGGTTGGAAATATCCCACTTTCCGCAGTCACCATAACTAATCCACAGAACAGTGAAATAACAGCACGTGTGCTGTTTTGTGTCTATGATTGCGTAGGGGTTTTCAAAAACCCATTCCCTTGTATTTTTTTTTAATATCCTTTATTTAATATCCTCCTTTCACCTTATTTGCATGTGCAAGGAAGCCACATAATATTAGGGTTGCACGACCAATAGGCACACTTCAAACCAATCCAAGTATAACAAATTTTTAATGTGATATTCTCACATGTAATTATTGTAAGAACGTATAAGTATAAATTAAATAGCCTGCCTTGTTCTTTTGCCTGCAGATGCATTTCGTCATTTTTCCAACATCAGAACTATTAGCTTTAAACTAAAAGAACGAGCGTAAAAATTGCTACCTATACTACACGTCAAATTTAATACAATATTATTCATGTAATCTTATTACTACAGATTTTAAATTGGCAATTGTTTGTCCAAAACCCGCTTACTGAGTTAATATGTGGTAATATGACCCGCTCGGCCCCGTGAAATCATATTTTCAGCACAAATTGTTACCATGTTACAAAACATTTCAGATTATTAGTGCGTAGGTGCGGATTAAACTAGATCTCTAATTAAAACTGCGTGAAGGGCTAATGAGGTTGCTCTGTGTACATGACAACGCATAAATCCTGTCCGTACAATGAGAGCGCCGACCGTTAAATGTGGCTGAGTCACTGATATTGTCCACAGTGCAATAATTCCATTACCTAGAAACAGTTAAAGCGTAGTAGTACCTACTAACTACAATCAACTATTAAATTGTTACTAGTTCTACCTACTTAGTCCCTAAAAAGTTTAAAGTTAAGCTTTAAAAAGTCCTAAAAACCTGCTTAGTTCCCACCTACTTAGTTACTGCTTAGTTGTTACTAGTTCTACCTACTTAGTTCCTGAAAAGTTTAAAGTTAAGCTTTAAAAAGTCCTAAAAACCTGCTTAGTTCCATTTACGTCTGAATTTACAAATGCTTACAGTACCTAAATCACAAATTTATGCAAGGCCCCATTATAATTTTGCGCTAGAACGTCTGCAATTATAACTTATTAAGTTTTCTAAAGTAAACAACTTGCTTGACGCTCCGACCAAATTTAATTATGTAACATGACGCTGTGTCAATAAACATTTGTTTTTAATGAGTTGACGAGAGTTTAAACGACCGACAACAAAACCCACCGGCAGACAAATTCTAATTTGTAGTTCAATAGACTGCAGAATTATTATTATTTATCAGTAGGCGAGGATACACCGATTCGTTTACAATATTAACGATACGATTGTATGTCATATTGATATTAAGTCAATCAGATAACAGGACGTATGCATATATGCATATATGGTCGGATAGCTATTTAGTCATACTGAGATTTAGTCACTAAGAACATGTCATACCTGCTATGTAAGTAGTCTTAATGAGATGTAGTCATAAAGCTTCTAATCCTTGTAAAAGGAATGATAGGCTTGAAATGGGCCCCCGTAAGAAAGCTGACTATGGGACACCGTCGACTGTGAATCCAGGCTTAAAATTATAGGAGAGGCCTAAGTCCAGCGTGGACGTCCTACGCTACAATTGAAATGATATTGAGTCTGCGACTTTCTTTCTTAAGGTGAAACAAGTCGGCGGCCCGAATTCATGGGTCTCATGTCTAAAATACGTTCTGTCTCACACAGCACAAAACGCGGGAAGAGCAGTCGACTGAGATGCACAATGATTCATACCAAAAATAAAATCACAAACAGACCCTTGGGCCAACGCTTTTTTTGACAAAACTACTGCATATATCTGTTTCGTGTAAAGTTATTTGAACTCTTGAATAACTAATCAATGTATGTAGTCGAAGTATTTTCGAGTTTTTGTACACTAGAGTGACATATTCACCGTCAAAGTTGCATTAAACCTTGTGTTAAAATCTGGATTTTTCAAGGATCATATCTTTTAAATTAATACTTTTTTTAAGTTGTACTTTGCAGGAACTTAGTTAACGACAAGATAAATCGGTATCATGCTTACTTTTGTAAATTAAACATAAAGCAGCGGAGTAATATACATACTACGTTTGTATGGAGGAAAACGGACATGTAAAACCTTAATATGTATTAAGTATAATACATTATTAATATTGTATTATTGTAGGTACCAGTATGATCAATTAAATATTTTTGTTCACAGCTTATCATCAGTGAGGCGTCCATCAACATTAGACATCCATCTAACGCGCAGTGTGCTCGCTCGAGCTCTCGACGTTTGGGAACAAGAGTCCAAACTTACGTTCACAGAAATCAACTCGGACGAAGCTGACATTGTGGTTTCTTTTGCTAAGTAAGTAAAAAGATTCTTCATTTTTTTATATTAGGGTCTACAGTTCCTTGGTCTACAGGCAGGCATGGTCCACTTTAATAGTATGTGGCTACAGACCGTCGCCTATAACAAAAGCAACGCCACGGATACTGAAAGTGCGGTGCAGACTACAGTAGAATTAAGGATGTAGGTCATGTAAGTACACCATCAATCTACTAGAACTGGACTTTGCGTCACAATTGCCAAAGCAGCACATAAAAAATACCCCTTAAACGGAATCATGGCGGAATCTTGCCTTCACGCGTCGATTATACCTAGAATTATATTATTGTTTAGCTAGAGATAATATGATGGCAACAACAAGCAGATTTTTTTTATGTTGTCAACAAGTGATGATTAAAAGATAATGTTAAAATTGTAAATGATAGAGTTTTGATATATAGTTGTATATCAAAATAGTTGGTTAAACCAATAACAAAATGATTACATATATATTTGGTAAATTAAAAAAAGTTTGAATTTCCCAGCTTGATTTATTGCGTTGATAATAAATAATAATCAAGTGAGGATTTAGAGAAACGTCGTATCCATTTTAAGGGGATTTGTGAGCTCCTCGTGCGAGGCATCAGAATAAGGTTGGAATAAAATCGCCAGAGTTTAAGTAAAAATTTTCGTTCGAGAAACAAACTGTTATTTCACGTGAATTCAATTCAAATATTCTAGTATTTGATAAAAAAAAAGAAAAGTAGCTTAAAACATTATTTATGTCTTATTGGCAATCTTTATACATATTTTTTTTGGCTGAAAACCTTCCTCGGTTATCGTTCTTTCTGTTAGTGAAAACCGTATCAAAATTCGTAGAGTTGCTTAGAAATAGCGACTGTAAGTATAATCCTTAACGACATTATAAATGCGACAAATATGTTTGGATATTTGTCACTGAATAACGCAAAAACCCACTATTATCGTGTGAATATTATATATTTAGTATATACCTATATATATATCTTCTAAGTATACTCACCAATGTGGAATTTATTTCTATATTAAACGTCTTTTTGTATTTCAAATGTGGTTCAAAGTCTATAGCCAAGCCCTATTGGCCACGCGTGACGCATATCTTAGTTTGTTATTCATCGCACGCAAAAGTCATTCATTTTACAAGGACCGACCCTCTTTAAATCTAGAATTTTTGAGTAATATCAATTTTTTTTAACAACACTCAGATATCTATGTATCGCCTCTGATTACGTCGCTCACCTGGTAAATTAGTTAGAACTTTTATTGTATTGATGCACACAAATCGATCCATCTTTACAAATGACATCAGGGAGAGTTTTCGTCAGGACTCGCATATAGAATGAACGAAAGGCGAAGTTTCGTTTATTAGTTGGCCATACTTTACGCGATGTATTTTATGAAAGTAGCGTCGACAAAAACCTCCACGGTGGACATATTGCGGTCGCCATATTGCGACGAACCCTCGCTGTAAACTTGCAACGTGAACTTCACTACGGTCTGCATACACAATCTTTTTTTACCAACTATACAACGTCGACTCGACACTACTTACGAACTTGCAGTCACGTGCGCTCTTTTATTAGTTTCGGAAAATACATAGAAATTCGCATCACGACATTCGTTACTTTTAAAAAACGTTTAATGTATCTACTTATACTTTTCACAAATCGCTAATAATGTTGTCTGTTTGCTGTACTATGGACTCTCTTTTTCGTTAAGCCTTAGCAGAGCATATATTTTCATTGTTTTATCGCGTTGTTACAGCGATAAAAATGTCAGGCGTTATAAGTAGGTATTACTCATTATATTTACTAGTAATAAAATAAAAGTGAAATAAATTAAAAGAGAGAGGTCTTGTACGAACTATAACAACAGCTATGAATGATGAATTTTGTTGTAAGCAAGCAATTGTTAATATTTATAGACGTTACCATGACGACGCATATCCTTTCGACGGCCGTGGGTCAATCCTTGCTCACGCGTTCTTCCCCGGTGCAGGAAGAGGAGGCGACGCACACTTCGATGACGACGAACTTTGGCTGTTGCAACCGAAGAATGACGACGAAGAAGGTAAACATTTTTTTATACACAGACAGGTTGACGATCCACTTGATAGACATATATAGCATCTTTAATACAAAAAAAGTAATGTTGCCGAGAAAACCGTAAGAAAATTTGAAAATAATTGTCCAATGTTCTAGAAAAATAAATGTTTATTGCTAATTTATCTATGATGCGTACGAAGACACGAGCATCAGCTATTTGAATAGGTATAAAATGCTTCTACGCTGAATATTTTCTCAAATTTCCACCGAACACACAACTTCGTACAAGACTTACGAACTGTTAAAATACAACCGAACGTGTATGTTGAGTGAAATGCATGTGTAGTGCAAACATGTTCGCAAACTGATAGGATAGGCGCGACCGCAGCCGCTATGGTATAGTCGCTACCTACGGAATAGGTACGGATACGCCGAACGCTACCAGCCCGACCCGACTCGATACCTACATGAACACACGTGATAATTTACACACGAACACTGGCCGCTTAAACATCGACCCGAATTGTATTCGGTCAGCCATCTGAAAACATTTTCATTCACTTTTATTCCGTAGCAACTCCAGCTCTATACACTTATTGGTTCACAACAATACGATCCAGTTTAAAATGTTTAAAACAAAACAATTTTAAAACACCAGCGATTCTTATCTTATCGGACAAAAAAAAGAGTGAAACAAAAGAAATTTCAAACTCGGGAATTTTAAATTTATCTTATCCGTTGACAGGGACATCCCTTTTTGCGGTAGCTGCACACGAGTTTGGACATTCCCTCGGCCTTAGTCACAGTTCAGAGAAGGGTGCACTAATGTTCCCCTGGTATCAAGGTATCCAGCCCAACTTCGTACTGCCCGAAGACGATCGCAATGGAATCCAAGAAATGTATGGTAAGTTATCTCTACAGCATAAGTTACGAACAGATTAAAACTATGCAATGCCAAAGTGTTTTTTATCAAGTTTTGTTGTTCGATGCATTTTTTTGTTTTAGTCTTTAAAAACATATATTATTTAACACCAATTGCTATCGGACGAAGTCCCAGTGACATTGAATCCACAAGTATGATATAGAACATTATAGAACTTTTATAGAACGAAAGAAAGAAACGCTTGTTTATTGAGATTTTATCACAGATCAATGAGAATATACAAGAAATAATATGCACTGTAATTGTTGTTTCAGGTCCTAAAGAGAAACGAACGTGGGCCAGGATACCTCATTACCCAACCATAGAAACCTCACCACCAACCACCACTACCAGTACGACCACAACCACAAGAAGATCCTACATCCACCATCACAATCGCCACCGTCACAACTACACTCCATACCCACGTACCCCAGGAAGATACCCCTCCTATTACCCAGAAAGGCCATACTACCCTCAAAAACCAAGCTATCCAGAAAGGCCAAGTTACCCTGAAAGACCTCAACATCCCGACCGCAGACATTACAACACAAGTGATGAGTATCCGCGCAGAACAAACCCACATTATCCCCGTACTACCGAAACTACAACCCATCCGACTACTCACCGACCCCGCTATCCACAGCAAAGGCCGGAATATCCTCGAAATCGACCAAACTATCCGAACACTCCGAGACAGGACTCACCCAAGAGGAAACCTTACTATCCCGACAGAACAACTGTGAGGCCAACCGTCCGGTCTGACATTCCTGACACTTGCGATACTAGCTACGATGCTGTCACACTTATACGTGGAGAACTTTTTATATTCAAAAATAGAGTAAGTGCTATTAAATATTTTTATTCTAATTCTAATTAAAATGACCATATAAAATGTTACAGTGCCTTTGAAAACTAACATATCCCTATTTATTTAGATTAGATTAGACAAAATTAAGCTTTATTATAAGCTCGTTATTTAAATATAAAATTGTTGTTTTCAAAAGTTTTCACTCTTTTTTATACATAGAATAGAAATTTTATATTAGTTTGTGTACGCTTCAAAAACTCTAGAATGGGTAGACCGATTTTAATTCGGTTTTCACATATGAAAAGAAGGATTAACAAGAAATTTTTTATACATCAAAATTGCACACAGAGCGAAGCCGGAAGCAGGTCGCTGGTTTAACATACCTACATATACTTAATATGACTTGAAAAATGTTTATGAGTGAAAAACTTATCTATGTATTGGTTTACCATCAACCACATAATTTTTGTACCTACCAATGTTATATGAATGTACCCTTAACTAACCCTTTCATATATATTTTTTAGTATCATTGGAGGATAGGAACAGAAGGTCGCTACAAAGGATATCCAATGGAGATAACAAGGATGTGGCCTTCGCTCCCAAAAGACTTAAAGAACGTAGACGCCGTATACGAAAGACCGGACAAAAAGATTGCCATTTTTATTGGTATGTTATACAATACACAAACATGAACTAACACTTGATGTTTTATTGGTTGTTATTTACATTGTTTTTTTTTTTTTTTTTAGGTAAACTTCTTTACTTATTTGATACACAAAATTTAGTGCGAGGTTACCCAAGACGTATAGAGGAATTGGGTTTACCAGATTACGTAGAAAAGTTGGACGCGGCGATGGTTTGGGGACACAATGAAAAAACATACTTCTACAGTGGAGATCGCTATTGGAAGTAAGTATATATTCACCTAACTTTCTTTAATTATATTTGGCTATCGTTTGTGTTAATAAATGCCGGTATTATTATAATTAAGTTATTAATGTTATTTTAAATATATTTTAATTTTATCGATTAAAAAATTATTATGGGAGCCACGGTAAGTAAAATCATTATCTTTGAATCCTATTGTATGACAATGGGATTGAAAGTAACTCGATAATGTCAATAAAAATTGATCCTATGAGCATGGGAGCCAAAGTAACAAAAAATTATCTTTGGATCCCATGGGATTCAAAACGTGGGAGCCAAGTGGACGGAGGGACTTTATTCACCTAACTCCTCCTAAACGGCTAAACCGATTCGGATGAAATCTTGTACATACTTAAGTGGGTCCCTGGATGTTTTCCATTTACAATTGGCTTAGAATCGGGTTATACTTTTATTGATATTATTGAATTTACTACTATTATTATCTAAGTTGCTATATTATTTATCTATGTATTTAATTATTCAAGCTATCAATATAATATCTATGTAAATTATATATCTGTATGGCGTTCAGCTTCAGCGTCTCCTGTCCTTACCTCTGTTTTTATTAATTTAATTGTGTCATTTTGTTTTTGTTGTTTCTGTTTCTTATGTAATGTAATGCAGTGAATAAATGTCTTTCTTTCTTCTTCCTATATATAATACTAGCTGGTGCCCGCGACTTCGTCTGCGTTCTCTATAGCCTATAGCTTTCCCCGATAAATGGACTATATACAACGCAAAGAGAATTTTATCAATTCGAATCAGTAGTTCCTGAGATTAGCACGTACAACCAAACTCTTCAGCCTACCAAAGTATAGACGTGCGAGTATTCTTATGAAATTGAAAGGAAAGGAAATTTTCGAACCTTATGGGCTGGGCTATTGACCACTCGCATTTATAGTATTATACTGTTAATTAATAAGAAGTAAATGTGTTTTCAGATACGATGAAGACGAGGGTAGAGTGGAACCAGACTATCCCCGCGACATGTCCATGTGGAAGGGCGTCGGATATAATATTGACAGCGTCTTCCAGTGGAAAGATGGTAAGTTCACCAAACATTTTGTCTAGAAACTTTTGTTTTCAACCGCAACCTTTGATTAATATTAATGTGTTCTGATTCTTCTTGAGTAGAAACTGACAGAAGCGGACGGTGACTTTATTTATAATATAGTTTCTTTTTTATATTAAAGTCGGCAGACCAGACAGGCTAACAAACCACTTGATAATACCATCGCCTTAATCCTACGTTTAAGGGATTGGGAAGGGATCCGGAAATGGGCTTTGACATCCCTTATACTCACTCACCGAAACACAAACACATTCAGACCAGAGACAATTTTAAAAATTTCATTTCCAAAGTTTGTCCAAAGTTCTTCCGGGATCTAACCCAGGAATCCTATAACAGAGCGTTAAGGCAAGAATTACCACTCATCAAACGGGTTCGTCCAATAGACGTCCTTCTATTAAATTTTACTCTTTTTAAGTAGATATGTAGTCATATCAGATTATTTAGGGGAGATTTTTCCTAACTATTGTTATACTTTTTTTCAGGCAAGACGTATTTCTTCAAAGGCAAAGGCTTCTGGAAGTTCAACGATTTAAAGATGCAAGTAGAACAAGACGCACAGTTGTCTTCGGCGTCTTTCTGGATGTCTTGTAGTGGCAGCGATCGCAGAGAACGGTTGCTGACGCTACCTGCTCCTGGTTCTACGCTAAGATCGCTCAGTCCCGCGGCTGCCTCGGCCGTATACATCAACAACGTACTAATAAGCGTTACGGCTATCATCGCATTACTAACGAAACTTTATTAAACATTGTTAGTAATCTTCTCAATACAAACTTTGTTGAATTTATTCTAAAAATACCTATGCGTGAATCGGTTTGACTAAAACTACAGCTATATATGACGTGCGACTTCAGCGTAAACGTTTCGCTCGACGTCTAACTGCCAGGCACAGTATTAGCGTCAATACATAACTCGGCAGCGCATGACCTGTCTATCACATCAAGTATACGACAAACAATGCTTGCCTTGCCTGTCTGTCGATTACTTATGTGATAGAGACGTCATTCGCTGCTAAGTTATGTATGCTAAGGCCGCTGACGCTGTGCCTTGCGTTCAGACGTCGAGCGAAATATTGATGCTGAATTCGCACGTCACTTGTAGCATTCAATATATTTCAGCCTTAGCTACTTTACCTAAGTTTAAGTTGTAATAAACGTAACTTCAACAAAGATTGTAAAGCATGTAATTGGCATGAACTTTCGTCACAATAATATTGTCAGTACATCATTGAGTACATATCGTAACTTATATGTATTTTTGAACTGATTTAAACATAATTGCGCAATCAATGCACTGCCTTTCCTAGTATTAAATAAATCACATAAAAGCCTGCGTATTTAATCTATTAGAATAATTTTTGTAATGTAGTAATTCTAATATTTCTTTTTTTATAATAATAATTATTATATGTACATTTTGATCTCAATATGATCGCGTGTTTGGTTTCTTAACGATGCGTAAGGTATATAACACCATTCATTTTAGCTTCTGTACAGTTTGTAGTGATCATTGATGTCATTTTGTATGAATGTTTACCTACTTACACTATCTTTAGCGGTGGCATGAAACCGCCTAACTATAAATTATGGATGTTTTTTGTGTCAACAAGGCCAAAAAGGCCAAGGTTTTTGGGTAAAAATCTTAGTAATTTATCTTTAAAAAAAAAAACAGTGAAAATTTTAAAAATACATAAGGAAATGTCAAAGGAATCTAGTTCCGTTAAATTTCACTAACAGATTTACCACATTAAGTAAGTACCTACCTAGGCGAATACTTGTGTTAAGCCAAAAATATTTTTATAATAGGTATTATAGATTACTTGTACGAACGATACACGTTATAGTAAGGCCCATATAATGTAACGAAATATCTAGACTATGTATACCTAGCTATATGCATTATAGATTTATTGTGTGATTGTTATAATATTTTGCTATATATAACAAACTGTAATCTTAATCCCTAAGCTGGTTAAAAGAGGTACACTATTATGTAACTTGTAAAATAGATACATATTTATATTTAATTACATTTAGCTATTAGTAGACATATACTTATAATTTATATTATGGTGATGCAATGGAAAATGTAACTAGTACTAAATAAAATGGATGGCCTTAAAAAGAAAACTTGAAATAAATCTTGAATGAATTTAGGACGTTTTAATGTTCATTCCAAATATATTGTGACTGCATCACCGACAGCTTCTATAAGTTGATAATTGATTGTTAAAAAGGACCTCGTATTTGAGACATGCTACCACAAATAATAATATATAGAAACACTAGCTGACCGGGTAAACGTTGTTTTCCCATATAAAAAATAGTTTACTACCTATTCTCAGACCTACTGACCGAAATATCATAAAAATCGGTCAAGCCGTTTCGGAAAAGTTTTGTTACAAACACTGTGACACGAGAATTTTATATACATAATTATATAGATTGTACAGTCGGGGTAAGTAAAGGTTAGTCACCTTAAAGTCAACATTTTCACTCCTTAAAAACTAAAGGGCCATACAACAAAAATCCAAAAATGTTTTTCATCCTTCATATTATTGTATGTTACAAAAAGACTTATGGTTGTTTTATTCCTTATGGTATTTATTTGTTTTATGCTACTTAAAAATACGCTTCTAACGATGTATAATATGCATATATTTGATATGTATCTACTTAATAAGAAAAAAATAGACAAAAAAAAATTTTTTTTTCGATTAGCTGTCATGTAAAAGTGTAATTTTGATTTGTGGCCCTTTAGTTTTTAAGGAGCGATTTGTTTGAACCAGGGCAATTATCGTGTCAAATTCATTTCATTTCAATTCAATTGTCTGCCAGTTGTCTACTTAGTGGCTTAGTTTCAAAAGGTACTAAGATACTATGATGTGACAAAAGGAATGAATTGAATTCGTACCCCGACTGTACACAACTTATTTTTAGATACGAAAAACGGCATAATAAAGTCCTCCTATAAGATGTAACAGCTATACAGCATTTTGACACGAGACAAAAGTTCTGTGAACGTTATCTCGACTCGTAACAAATTGTGTATTTTGTACACTGTCCTGCAACACTGTCACTGTGTAGAACTAACATAGCAATTGCCCGGACTGTACCTATTTAGTAACACATTACCTAACTAAGTTAATAACTAAGTAAAACCTATAAATAAAAAGTTACTCAATGAAATGCAAATGGTGCTTATTATAGCTAGTTAATGTACAGAATAAATTGTCTTTGAATTTTATTTCTTTTTGCGAATATTATATTCAAAATTGTGTAAATTTAGTTAGCCAAATTGAAATTCCATTTTAACAAAACATTACTGATGTTTGTGAAGAAAAAAAAAATTTTTTTTATTGTCGAAAGCAAGCTAAAAATATATCGTTATTATAATAATATGCTGGCAGTTGATGTGTTTGCAGCGTAATAAAATATTTAAGTATTTATTATTAGAATAGACTTTATACCTAATACCTAAATATGACTAAAGTGTGATTACTTTTTTCTTTAACAATAATTAAATTTTTAAACAAAATTTAAAGTCTTAAATATCATGTTAATTATTTCATCTTTAATTTTGAAACATTGAAATAGATTTCATCTAAATAATGTAACAGACGATTTTATCAAAGATTTAATTAGATGAAAATACTTTTCTTTGTGAAATCGAAATTCTTTTTTTTATTGTTTATTTTTTATATAATAGTATTATTTTTTATATAATAGTACCAACCAATTTTTTTAAGATTACATCACTAGGTTTAAATTTAAGACGAGGTTACTAGAAACTATATTAAATAAACTGCTGAAAAATATTTTATACTTACCTCTCGAGTCGCTCGTGGTGTAATGTTAGGACTTGATCATAGCCAATTCTCATTTCCAAACATGTTGCAGTATAAATTGCAAATTAATAAAAAAAATCACTTTTTAAACTTTGTATAATGTGTTAGCGAAGCGTCAAATTTGGCCATGATCAAACTATTAATGAGTAAGATATACCTACATTTAGCTTTTTCTACAATTTCATCGGTCACAAATAATGTAATGATAACTGTGATATTTACTTTTTAAAAATGCCATGCAGTGATTGGCAATAAAAATAAAACGAAATTTTGTATCTTCTATTTTATAATTTTAATCAAAAAATATTTGTAGTGTTATTTTTAATAATAATATAAGTAATAACTATGTATATCATATTTTAAGAAACGAGAAAAATTAAAAATTCAAACATAATTTTTGTCTTATTAATTAATATAATTAGCGTTATCTACTACTAATTAAACCTATGCTAGTTCTATGCCTGGTGTTCTTTTTTTTTTGTTATAAAGGGTTGGTAGACAAGCTGACGGGCCATTTTATGGTAAAGTATTGAAGAACCCTTCGACCATGTAAGACACCAGAGTTTCGTAACCGATGAAGTAATTATTCTTCTTAGTAAGTAACTAGTTACTATGGAACAATTATTTTCCTTTTTAGGAAATCACGGTTTTATACAAAGATTTATTTTAGTCTATAATATCCGTGTGGATGATAATGGAATTTTCCCTCCAAAACTTTCCAAGTACCTATTAGATGGATGTCACGGATACGTAATAGTTTATCATATATTTGAGAAGCCCATATTGTAGCTACACTTCATACAAATAATGCTGATGAACTCGGCATAATTGGCTATTTGACAAGATTTAAAATATACTACAAGATGTGGTTATCCTATCAGAAAATAGCGTAAGAAAACATGTCACTTTATTTTAAGCTAAATTATGTATATTTTTTGACTAGTTCTATGTAGTCCACCACAGTTGAGGGCATTCAGCATTTTGTATGATCAAGGTTTAATTACATGTATTGGAGACATCCAATGACGTCTCCAAATATTATTGATCAGCAACTGGTGCTAGTACACTGAGGTAGTCTTTTCTTGAGTCTGCGATGGACAAAAATGAATCCTGCCTGTGTTGCTAAGCGCAAAACTCGATTCTGTCTTCACTCATAGATAGAGGGATAATCAGGGAATGCACCCCGATCGAAGCCGGGAGCGGCTCGCTAGTTTATAATATAATATAAGCGCCGGGGCCCGTAGCGAATTCTATCAAGTGAAGTGGCCCTTTGTTTGTATTAGGATCTTCAGTGTTATGGTATTACGTAAATCCACGTAAATGTTGAAATAAAGGTATTTCTCTAATTTTAAAAAATGTAATTTTAAGATAATTTAATTTTAAACTTTTAAGGACATAAAAGAATAACAATTCAACAATATTTTCTGAAATGTAAATTTCAAAATAATAAAAATTTAGCTGTTGAGGTTTGGTTTCCGGAGATCGTGTCCAACGACTTCAATAGTTGAATTTTTACAGAAAAAAGCGATATACTTGCAACCATAGATCTAGAATTACTACCGTTCCGTTCTTGCGACGCTCCCAGCCGGTCTAATTTAAATTAAATTAGCCAGACTAATTTAAGACTTTTTTCATTTAAGATAAATATTTTTGTTACAAAAATTATTTTAGGCATGCATGCGCGTGGCCCCTTTAAGCGCGGGGCCCATAGCATTTGCTACTTTTGCTAAGTACATAGCTCCGCCACAGACAGTAACGTAGTGATATATACTCTTTAATATTTAATAATATCTAATAATATAGTAGAGCTAAATAGGGACAACCCCTTTTTTATATTTTAAAAGTTTTTTCGCAAAAAAAGTCCTTGAGGAAATCTGAAGATTTTATACTTTGAAATTGAATATTTAAAGAGTAAAAAAAATAAGTCACATTCTTTAGTGGCGTCTTTAACTTTTCCAGGCGCTAAAAAATTCACGAAAAAAAAATTCATTACACGATATTATTTATAAACAAAAATAAATATTCAAAAAACGGCAGACCATTTTGGTGGGACTTTCTACCTGCCAGGCGATCAGAAAATTTAAGGGTTGATTTAGCCATACTACTCCCCAGAAAGGCCTGTAGTTCTGTGGCCGAATTAGAGTTATAGAACAAGTTTTCAGCTTGTCTCAAATACCTACCCGGAAATGGCTTTCTCGGAATAAAAGCGTCCTGGAAGATCTTTTAGGTAGCTTTTTATATTGCTGGTATTTGGTAATTTCTAAAAGAATTTTTATACAACAGATAATTTCATTATGCAACCTGTATTATATTTTAAACTAGCGAGCCACCTCTGGCTTCGCAGGGATGAAATTTTCTGAGCAAATTCTCTAATTTTTTCTTTATGAGAACCTTCCTCACACTTTAAACCATTTATTTTTCGTGCGAAATGAACATCTGCAATCTAGACACCAGGGCTTTAGTCAGATGGATATCCATTATCACGTATTTTATATTTACTAGTGATGTGCCAGATATCCATAACCGTATCCACGGATATCCGAGGGAGAAAAAAGATCTGTATGCGAAATCTTTTCTCTTATTAATTTTTAATTCATAGCTGAAATTCTACATATAGGTGATGAGGTAGCAATGAATAACTATTAAATTCCATTCAGATTATTTTGTATTTCTTAAAATCAATCATTTGGCAACTTTATAGTGCAAGCATCGAGTGGCGGGCATTAATTTTGTCGTTTCAAGGACAAGCACGAAAATGATTGAGTAAGAAAGTTAAGATCCGTATCCGCAGATCTTGACACCAAATATTTGTGTTTGCATATCTACATTTTTAAAAATCTGGCACATCACTAATATTTACAGACTACACATTCTGTGATTAGGAAAGATTTGTTTGTTTGAATTGAATAGGCTCCGAAACTACTTACTAGAATGATTTGAAAAATTCTTTCACTGTTAGGAAGCTATATTGTCAGCGAATAAAAGCTGTATTTTATAAAGTTATGTGGACGAAGCTGCGTTAAAAATAAAAATAGGCAAATTGGTTTTATCCATTCTTAAGTTTTGCTCTTAGTTACACACTTAGTGATTCATTTTTATTTATATAGATAAGTGAACTTTCAATACCACTTATTGGTTTTGATTCTTTTCATAAAGACCTGGAATTTCACAGATAATCTGTTTCACTAGTGTCTTTTACATGAATAGATTTTTAAATTAATATGTAAAGATTTTAATCAAATAAAACTGCTAATATGGCATACTTTGTTCATATATGTTAATTTTTCTCCAAAAAAAAACAATGAAATCATTAAACTTGCAGTTGAACTTAATCAAAAATTTAATGCAGAACAACAAAACACGAAATATTTATTGAACAGCTTTACTATCTACAATAAAAAGTATATACAAAAAATGCTTAAATATAAATGATACCTAATGATATCATCCAAGTTTAGCTTCTTCTTTAAAACCTAACTTCGACCAGTCCTCTTGTGCCATGAGGTTATTTTCCATTCTACACGCTAAATATTCTCTGGCTTCGTCTCGACATAAAGAGTTGTTATTATCATTGTTAATTAGACACTTCATATATTTGACCATAATTTTTTTGCATAGTCCACCGTGATCCAGGGGAAAACTGCCTTTATCTGGAGGTGTAGGAATGAATTGTTTCTGACCAAAAGTCATAGCAGTAGACATGTTCTTGTCCTATTTTTGTAACGCTTGATAATATAGGAAACAAACGAAGGCAAATGTAATGCCTTGTCTTGGTTCTAATGAAAAAAATAACTATATTTTATTGTTATTGTAGCAATCAGCTGATTGATGTAATAAAGAACGAAAATCGACTGACTTATTGTTTGACGTTGACGGTAAATCCGAATTGACATCTCACGCGACAATGACATTCCATTAGACTGTTTATTTTTATAAAAGCCGAAAAAGAATAAATTATCATTAGATGGGCTGTTAATACAAATAAAACCAACTTACTTAATAAATAATAATACAATGACAAAGGAACAACAAAGGAAATAATTGCAGGAATAATTAAGAAAATACAGATAATTGCATTAAAAATCATTGTCAATGTCAAAAAGTTGTCAAATTGTCAGATAAAATTTAGTTAGTGGTCTGTGGACATTTTGTTGCACGTTGTATTTTACACACATGTTTTGACTATTTTGTTTTTATCTGGCAAAATAGAATTGAAGTGAATTAACCATATAATTAAATTAAGCTTAAGCAAAGTAACTCATAAATAAAATGTCTAGACTTATTGTTAAAAACTTGCCTAACAAGGTACTTATTCAGTTCTCACTTTCCATCTAGAAATTAACTTGAAACTGAACGTGAGAAAAACTAATAAGGAACTTTATCTCTTTTGCAGGTAACTACTGATCAACTCAAGGATATATTTGCACAGAAAGGAGAAGTTACTGATGTACAGTTGAAATACACAAAAGATGGAAAGTTTAGAAACTTCGGTTTCATCGGATACAGGACAGAAGAGCAGGCAACTGCGGCCAAGAATCATTTTAACGGAACATGTATACGGTCTATGAAAATTGAAGTGCAAACATGTGCTAATTTGGGTGATGACAAGAAACCTAGAGCCTGGAGCAAATATGCGGCTGATAGTACTGCTTATAAAAAACTCCATAAAGAAGAGATAGAAATTGAGAAGACCAAAAAAATCGAAAAGAAAGTTGAAAAGAATAAAAATAAAATCAGGGAACTACTTAAAAAGGTTCTATTTATATCTTATTGTTTGCTATTTTTGGCTAATTTTTTATGTGAATGACAATAATGTATACTAAGTATGATTTGTCTTTTAGGAAAAACTTAAACTTTGATTATTTTTAAGTATATCTATTTGACACGTAACATAAAATTATTCAGTATTAGTAAATCGCGAGTATTCACAGCATCTCTGGTGTTTTAAATATTTTTATATCTTTTCAGCATAAAGATGACCCAATGTTTGCTGAATTCATTGATGCTCACATCAATGATAGAACTGCATGGATTAAAGAAGCTTTCGTGGAAGCTGCAAGGAGTGAAGACGAGGAAAGTGAAGTGGAGAATGAACAAAAAAAAGAAATAGTTGAAACAAATGTTAAATTAAAAAATACAGATAATGAAAAAATAGCCAATAAAGAAATAAATGATCTAGAGGTAAGTAAACAAAACGAGGTCTGAGTGACTGTCTCGTCGCTTCGTTCAATAGAGAAATTGGTCGAGAGCCCGTTTACTTGGTATGGTGGTTATTGCAATGCTTGCAATTAATTGGGATTTATATATTGAAGCAGTTTCCAATGAAACTTTTTCTCTATTTCAGTATATGAAGTTATTAATGAAAAAGGTTGACGGTTTATCTCAACCAGCAGCACCGCAGGAAGAGAAAGAATCAGTGCCAAAGAAAATAAGAAACAGACAACTGTTTCACATCAAGGTTGGTTGTGACTTTTCCTTGAAAAAGACCCATCATCTTATCTTATCCTTATCTTATCTTTATCCTTACCTATTATAAAACAAAGACCTCCACCGCATCTGTCTGTCTGTCTATTCGCGATAAACCCAAAAACTACTGCACCGATTTTCATGCTGTTTTCACCAATGGATAAAGTGGTTCTCGTGGAAGGTTTTAGTATATAATTGACAAAGTTACGCGGGCAAGCAGCAGCTAGTTATAATATAAAATTATTGTTACACAGTGTTTGTAACCAACCCCCTCCGAAATGGCTTGACCAATTTATATGGATTTTTTTGTGTATATTCGATAGGTCTGAGAGTTGGTCGTAAACTATTTTTTATACCCCTAAGTAATAAGGGTGGCTAAACTAGGGGGTATTTTTTATACAGCTAGTTTTATATTTATTACTTACCACTATTGTATAGAGGCCTCTTTCCAGTTTATGGGATATAATCCCTTAAATATTAGCAAGGATTCCAGATGTTTTTGAAGATGGTAATGGGCACACTGTTTCATAGTCATTTAGGCAGCCCGTCTGGCTGTAGTAACTGCAGATAACTTACTGAAGACCAACAAGTTCAGAATCTTATTTAATTGTATCACATTTCAGGTTACAGGTTTACCGTACAAATGTAAAAAGAAAGATGTCAAGGAGTTCTTTCGACCCTTGGTACCGTTTTCAATAAGATTCCCACTTGGCAAAGGAAAGAAATTGACGGGATTCTGTTATCTTGGCTTCAGGACCGAAAATGAATTGAAAAAAGCTCTTAATAAGGATAAGCTTTTCTTAGGTTGGTACATTTTTCTTTTTATTTTAAATACAATATAGGCTTTATCCAACTTGACAGATGATCAACCTGATTCATTTGATAGTATTAAACTCCTAAACTATGCAAAAAATTTTGATGTGATTATCACCAAAAAGTTAGATAATTTTACACGATAATGTCTATTGTTACAGGAAAAAATCGGATACACATACAAAAACATGAGGACAAAACGAAAAAGGAAACGGAAGAAGAGGCAAGGGAAGAAAATAACAAACGTCAAGAGGTCAGCATAAAAATATAAGCTTTATTTATCTGCTTTTTAGCTTTTATTTATCTTTTAAAAAAAATAGGGTGTTAACGATTGTTTTAGAAGCATGGCAATGAAGAAAGCATCGGTGAGAGTGGCCGAATATTTGTAAGAAATCTGGCTTACGTTGTTTCAGAGGAAGAGTTGACCAATCTCTTTGAAAAATACGGTAAGTGGAACAAGAAGATTTTCCATTGTTGCTTTTGATTCTTTTTTGAGTGAGGTCATTATAGTCTCAAGCTAAACCTGCCGGTGTATTATATTCAAATCAGTACATAATTTGCAATTTTTAGCATTTAAAAAGTATGAGTTGAGATTGTCTTACAACACAAAAGTCTTAGTATAGTACTCTAGTCCTAATCCTTACATATTATAAAACAAAGTCCTCCGCCGCGTAAGTCTGTTTGTCTGTTCGCGATAAACTCAAAAACTACTGCACCGATTTTCCTGCTGTTTTCACCAATGGATAGAGTGGTTCTCGAGGAAGGTTTTAGTATATAATTTACAAGTGTAACGCCTCCTGACACTATGGATTTTTATTTATTTATTTTTACTTTGACCATGATGTCTCTAGTAGCTTACTCCTGCTCTATGGTACACACAGTGCCACTAATATGGAAAAGACTTCAGAACAAAAAGAGGCTGCGGCTAAAACTCTTCAGATGTACGACTACGATCTCATTGTCAGGAGTGTAATGGCGCAAGTGATTTTTTTTTTTTTCTTTTTAATAATCCATTTATCTCAACTAGCGACCCGCTCCTGACTTCGCCTCTCGGGTGCAATTTTATATTGTAGTCAATGATTGAGACAAAAATTGTCCTGAATCTTTTAAGTTGAACCAAGTTATAGATAGTTACGAACGCTGATCGAAATGTTTTTTTTTTTCTTAGTTAGTTCTGAATAGTGTTGCTTTCTTTAGTTAGAGATGTTGAATGAGTGAGGCGTTCGTTTTAGGACCTATAGCGGAGGTGAATATGCCAATAGATAGTGCACTCCGTCAACCGAAGGGGTTCGCGACTATCACATATCTGATGCCCGAACACGCGGCCAAAGCCTATTCGGAATTGGATGGGACGGTCTTCTGCGGTCGGATGCTTCACTTGCTGCCCGCACGCGCCGAAGCACCCGAAGACAGTGACGATGGTAAGATCCATTTTTTATACAGGTTGTGGCATGTAATAAGAGCAATAAATTTAAAATTGTACACTCTTTAACGAATCAGTATTTATTTTCAAAGCATCATCGTCAGTGGACTGGAGAAAAATTTTCCAATTGCACAGGACAGGTCAAAAGCAGCCTGGACTGGATCTAACCCTAATTCCAAATGGTTTCAATTGATTAAAATGGAAAACAAAATTAATCAAACTACAACAGACACAATGTGTCCAGTCGGAGTAATTGACATTGACATTAAAGACATCTAATGTAATGACTGAATTACTGGTTTAGCTATATCATGAAATTCATTGAATATGTATTGTAACTTTGGATTGATATATCTCTGAGTATAAGCACTTTGGAGCATTATGATTAGGTTATTAAGGTAACTGCATGCATATACTCTGTATCTATAGAATCATAGTTTAAATTTATTGCTTAGTCAATCAGCGCAACTGGTTACATACAGTCGATGGTGCCATATGCTCTTTCTGTAAAATTTCCAGAGGGTCTAATATAATAAATATTTTCCAGAGGGTCTAACGTTCAAAGAGAAGAAAGCAAAGAAACTAAAAAAAGAAGCGAAATCGTCTCACAACTGGAACGTTCTGTTTCTGGGCGCAAACGCAGTCGCCGACGTCATCGCGGCCAATTACAACACCACAAAGGAACAATTGTTGAACGATAACAATAAAAGTATGCCAATTTTATTTCTTGCTAATCCTTTTTGATTGAATTTGGTTGATTTTTATTACCATTATTACTAAATGTTAAGATTCAAATCGGTCGTACAATATTTACATTATTCATCATTTTATCTGAAATTAACGAGAGAAAGTGATGGCATGTGTATAAAAAAATCCAGTGGACACTTTTTCGCAGTGTTTTGTTTGTTGAAAATATTATTCATAGCGTACATGTAATTTTTTTTGGTTCTTATATTTAAATATAAATATAACTGTTACGTAATTATTTATATAAGAATAAGTATTTTGTTTTTACACCTGTTGATTTAGGCTTAATATAATGACAATAATATATTGTCCAAAGAGATGACCATTTATATTATTATTATTTTTTATGATTGAACATCAGTATACACTTGATGACATTATTGGAATTTTTATATGTGGCCATTTGACAATATTTTTACATATATTTTTTTTATGAAATGAACCAGACACGAGCGCAGCTGTGCGATTGGCGCTCGGCGAGACGCAACTAGTTGCAGAGACAAAGAAATTTCTCGAAGATAACGGCGTTCATTTGGAGTCATTCAATAAGGTGAGTTGCTTTAACCCTTCATACGCCGGAACATGGATCTGCGTTGATAATTTTGCACCACTCGTGTGCCGAAACGCGGATCCGCGTTAATAATTTTGCATCACTCGTGTGGCGAAACGCGGATCCGCGTTAATAATTTTTCACCACGTGTGACGAAACGCGGATACGCGATTAATAATTTCGCACCACTCATGTGGCGAAACGCGGATCCGCGTTAAAAATTTTGCACCACTCGTGTGGGGAAACGCGGATCCGCGTTAATAATTTTGCACTACTCGTGTGGCGAAACGCGGATACGCGTTAATAATTTCGCACTACTCGTGTGGCGAAACGCGGATCCGCGTTGCGCCTACCGTATGTATCACAAGTGACACTTGAGATTATGTAGAATCGATGATAGAGATGAGAATGTGTACAAAGAATAATGAAACTTTCTTTTTATCCAACAGCAAGCGAAAAGAAGATCAAAAACTTGCATACTAGTCAAAAATTTGCCAGCAAACACGGATAGGGAAGAAATCAAAATGTTATTTCAAAAGCACGGTCAACTTGCTAGGTTTGTGTTTCCGAAACACGGAATCACGGCACTGGTCGACTTCATAGAACCATTCGAAGCGAAAAAAGCCTTCACCAAACTGGCTTATTCGCAGTACAAAGCGGCTCCGTTGTACCTTGAATGGGCACCGGAGAATATTTTCATTAAATCGGCCGAAAAGACAGATTTAACGCAAACACTGGAGAATACCAATGTCGAAACTGTTGCCAAAGAGGAACCAACAAAACATGATGTTGCAGAGGAAAATAAAGTCGCAGAAACAAAAACAGCTGATGATAGTGTAGATGAAGATCCAGAGCCCGAAAATGATACGTTGTTTGTTAAAAATGTTAATTTTAAAACAACAGAGGATGCGCTAAAGGAGGTTAGTAATGAGATTTTTGAACAAAAATTGTCTTTTAAAACAGTCTGCATGAAAGTTGTCGATCCACTTTTCTAGCATCCTTATACATCCCCTTACATATTATAAAACAAAGTCCTCCGTCGCGTCTGTCTGTCTGTCTGTTTGCGATAAACTCAAAAACTAGTGCACCGATTTTCATGCTGTTTTCACCAATCGATAGAGTGGTTCTCGAGGAAAGTTTTGGTATATAATTTAAAAAGTCACGCGCGCAAAGTCGCGGACAGCAGCTATTTTTTCAATAAATTCTATTTGCATTATTTATTCACAGCATTTTTCAAGTTGCGGAAAGGTGTACAGTGCTACCATAGCGAAGAAGAAAGATCCCAAAAACATTGGCCAGTTCCTCTCCATGGGATATGGGTTCGTGCAATATTATAGGAAACGGGATACCAACGAGGCGTTAAAAGTGTTACAAAACAGTACATTAGATGGAAAGCAGCTGGAATTGAAACGTTCAGAACGAAGCAATATGTGAGTATTTTCAATGTTTTAAATCCATATCCATAGAGTACTACTACTAATATTATGAATGTGTCTGTCTATCCTTTACATTTTAGAATAATAGAATAGAATAGAAAACATTTATATGCATACACATAACGCACACGAATACATCTAAAGATAACAAAACATATAAAATACATACATTTTCACAGATGAAATTTTGTATACACTTTGTCAGTGATACAAAAAAGGACATAGTTATAGCAAAATAAAGTCAATCAAGCGTTATATTGTTTATATATTATTTTATTTTTCAACGCACACGGAGTCGCGGACACAAGTTAGTATTCTAAATAGGTCCGTTTGATTGAATCAAGACTCCAAAATTGCTCAGCGCCTCGAACATTTTTGACCAATTCTGACTAAACAAGTAATAAACTATGTGTGTATGCCAAATTTTATCCAATTTAGCCGTTTATTAAGGACTAGCTGGTGCTCGCGACTTCGTCCGCGTTGAAAAGTATAAAACGCCATCTACCGTGGAATATCACCAAGCAGTTGTCATGTTAATCGTTTCACCCATCGAAATAATATATTTTTGCGAGGTTTCACCTCATTTGGAGACATGGCGCTATCTCCCGGGAAAAGCCGCTAGTATTTACTTTTATTTTAGATTTCCCGTGGGAATGAAGCATTTTCCCGCCATAAAAAAAGTAGCCTATGTTCATCACGGATAATGTCGGCTTCTAATGGTAAAAGAATTTTTCAAATCGGTCCAATAGTTTCGAAGCCTATTCTATACAAACAAATAATCTCTTTATAATATTAGTACAAAAGAAATGCATACAAACTTTTACATTTTTATTATATCGGGGTATTGTTTTCATAAACAAATTGTGTTGTCGTTTACAGAAACATCGTCCAAACCGCAAGAAAGAGCAGCAATGACAGACAACAGAATGGTACAAAAATATTGGTTCGCAATGTTCCCTTCCAAGCGAACAGGAATGAGCTACACGAAATATTTAGGTATGTATCGAAATACATAAGGACCATATCAATATGTACTGCGATAATGAACCAATAACTTTACTCACAATCACTGTATTAATTATTATTAAATATGCATTATAATTATTTCGGTATGATTGTGAATTTAATAGGTATTCGATATGTAGTTTACATTGGTACATATAACTATTTTTATCTTTTCAAGTACTTGGCTATATTTCTCACGTAATTTTCCTAAAAGTACATTAAGAATATTATATACTATAGAAACGCTTGTAAATTTTGATTTTAGTTTATACACCTTTCTATAAAATATATGTATTCTCTTAGTTATGTTAAAATAGTTGAGATTTTAGTGACTCTGAGTCACTAAAATCTCGGTGCACATACACCTCAAGTATTTTTTGCTTAGTTAGTTAATTAATTAATTTGTATTGTAAATTTGCACATTTAACCATTCATGAATTTAAATATTAAAGAAAAGAAACAACTTAAATGACAATGATTAATGATGGTTTAGTTAAAAAAACCAAACCAACAAATAGACAAAACATAAATGTTATTTTAATACATAACTATTTTGTTTTAATCATTTAAAGACAAACATTTTCAAATATATTTTTATTTATATACCTACTCAAAATGAACCCACCATTGATAAGACTTCTTGATTCTCAGTGAAGGCTCTAATAAAGTCGATTATTTTTTTGATTTACAGAGCTTTTGGAGAAATAAAAACCCTACGATTGCCAAAAAAGTTAACCCCCGGCTCGGAACAGCATCGTGGTTTTGCATTTGTGGATTATTACGTCAAAGCTGATGCTAAGGTGTGTTACATTATACTACTCGTTAATACTAACTCTATGCAAGTCCAAAGCAAAATAGTAATTATCATTGAAAGTTTTTTACCTGGATTGACATTTTAATATAGGATACTTTTTATCCTTGAGAAATGTTTAGGTTCCCGAGGAATGTCTTATGAAAAAGACACAGCGAACAAAGTCGCTGTCACCAGCTTGTATGTATAATATTTAAATTAATTGCAATTATTGTTTTCAGAGTGCTTACAATGCATTATGTCAATCCACTCACTTGTACGGAAGAAGACTAGTTTTAGAATGGGCAGACCAGTCGGACGAAGCCGAAGATGTCAATATGCTAAGGAAAAGAACAGCGGAAGCTTACAATGCAAAATCGCCAGGTGGTAAAAAATCTAGAAAAGGTGCAGTTGATGTTGAAACCTTTGTAGATGGTGTAGATAATAAAGAATAAAAAGATATTTGGTTTTTTAATTATTTATTTTGACATAACTCAAAAATTAATTTTATTTAGCACCTCTTTCACCAACATCAAGTAAAGTGTTGATTAGTTACATTTAGAAATTACTTTCTGTTTTATTGAATTATGCACTCGGTTTAGTGCATCCATCAATAGCAGATTTTTTATTATTATTTTCTATTCAATGTTTGGGACGTTTACCGTACAAACAAAGCTCCATTATCACCGGTGACTTTAAATGACAGTTTGGCCTACTTGACGTTTGTGAAAGAGGTGCTTACTATACTATTATATAAAACCACATTCACAAAGTCATATGTTCTCACATGTATACATTATTTAGTACAACTAATTTCATGCTGGATGGCGTTACAGAAGCATGTTTATGAGTTATTATGATGACATTCATTTAGTTTAACAATCCATTTATTACTAATATTTACATAAATATAATTAAATATGATACTAAAATGTTTAAAACATCAGACTTCAAAGTTTTGAAATCGGGCATCATTTAGTTAGTACATCAAGCTTATTGTTATTATTATTGAAAACCTAGTTTCATACATAAGGCGATCTAATCTCAAAGGGCTCTGACAATGTACTCTATCCAATATTATAAATACATATACAAAAAAACTATCAGCTAACAACTGTGAAAGTATTGTTTTAGTTGCTTTTATGTTAGTGTTGGCAATTTTTATGGAATGTACCCAATCAAACCTCATTCTTACAGTAATTAAATATCTATTACAATAGTCTTACTCTTAGTCGACATATATTGTAGAGTGGATAGTTTTTTAAACTATTTACATTAAATATTAAGAGTCATAAATAACAAGTGATGGCAGTAGGTCACCTGTGTAAGTACCGTAAAAGATACTAAGTTAACTAAGTGCATTTAGTGCACAGCCACAAAATGAATTAACAAAAAATATGTAAGTATGTATGTATATTATAAACATCATTTTGTATTTTGAAATTGCATTTATATTTTCACTTATTATTACAACAACTCAATCAATTTTAACAGTTGAATAGATTTTCCTTACAAATATGCTCGTGCCGACATAGCCAACGGTCCCACAAATAACGCCCAACGCTAAACTAAATAAGGCCATGTAGCCAAAGTAAAATGCCGTTTGAAAGAGTCCATACATTTTAGTTTTGAATAAGAAGTAATAGAATGAATACAAGTAGACATAAAGCGCTGTACTTCCAGCTGAAAGGAAGCTGGTCCATTGCCAACGATAATCTTCCGCATTAAGTAGGAAATATGTGCACACAATCGTCACACATACAGTCACAATCATCAGAATCACGAATACGAGCAACATGAATCCGTAAACATAATAAATTTTGTAAGCCCAAAATGAGGTGAATATGAAATACATCTCAATGAATATCGAACCAAATGGTAATATACCTCCCATAATAATTATGACAAATGGCTCCATAAACCACTTCTTTTCTGGAATGGGTCGGGGCACTGCATTGATACGACACGGATAGTCAGGTTGACCAGCCAAGTTTCTTCCGAGAACTGTCCCCACGAGGGTAAGCGGTAAGATAACAAAAGTACAAATTGACATTACGGCAATCATACTGCCAAATGGAATAGCTCTTGAAGCATGATAATACATGGCAATGAAGTTTATGAAAAATGCAGTACCACACACCAAAACGGGCAATAGGAAAGCTGAGAGCAACATTTGTTTGATCCAAAGTTTACCACCCATTCTAGCGTAGAGTGACCCACCAAAGTAACCGTTTACTGGAGCTGTTGCCGCATAAATAAATATTGCTGTAGAAAGCAATGATCCCCTTTCAGTGTATAGTTCTCCAAATATAGTAAATAATATAACACCTAATGTTACAACAGTCAATTGGTAGCCAGCACCTATGAGAGCTGAAAACATTGCCAAATGAGGGACAGGCCTAAATACATCTCCGTGTACTTGCTTCCAGCCATATTCATCTCCTAAATCTTTTTCTAAATCATCCAAATCATCATCTTTAGAGTACCTCGCGTAGTCTTTGCGCAGAGTCCGCATGAGAATCATAGAGACTAGACCGACCAAAAATATGACCATCATGAAGCTATTGAAAATACTGAACCAGTGAATCCTATGCTGGAAAAAGTTTGGATCCAAGTATTTATCAAACCTATCTTCGAAGCGTATATTACTTCTCTTAAAGTTTACTTCATAGGTGAAAGGAATTTGTGCACCTAGAGTGAGTTCCTGTTTGTTTTCTGCTGTAAGATTGACTTCGACGATTCTGTTTCCATTATATCCAATGTCGAATTTTTTGTGAGTCCAAATGTAATATTTGTCACCGTCAATCTCGCCGACGATTCCCCAAATCGGGAGGTCATCAATATACATCTGATACCAGTAGTGATTTTTCACAGCGTACACGAGAGCATTGAGAGACTGTTCGTTGAGTTGAATAGCGCAAAACTGTTCCGCCGGAACATTCTCTTTATATTTAATATCGAGACCGCTAAATTCTAACTCAACACCCTGAAGAGCTTCCGATAATGTTTCATGATAATGGCCAATATTCACTTTTGTGCCAATGCAAAACGGCAATGAAAAATATGCGTATGTCTCTTGTCGATTATGATATGGACCGACAGTATTCATCCAAAGAACTACCTGTTCCTTGTCTTTATAAGTATGCGTATGTTCATCACAATTAACTAAAGTCCATAAAACAACTAAAACACATAATGATCTCATTTTATAAGAATGAAAAATGTTGTTTTCTCAAAAACATAACACGTAAGTAAAATGCCGAAGTTGATTGAAATTGGACTGAGTGAGTATTGGTGAGTATATTGTAGTTGTAATTGTAGGTATGTATGTACGTCAAAAATGTTGCCAATGGTGTTCTGTGATCCTATACAAAGCAATAATCAATCAGTCATCATCAGTCATTCATGCCCACTGATCTCTAATATAATTCTGGATCGGCTGCTGTCAAATTATTTTTATGTCTATTTGAAAATCGCCATTTTGGCGCTGTAGGCTAAGTAAATGTAAGTACACGGAACTAAAACTAGTGATGTCCGCATGATAATGACATTTACAGCATACGCATTTCTTCATGTTTCAAACTCAAGCGGACACAAATAAACTTAAACAGTCCCTAAGATATCAACAAATAGAATAAAACAGACATTATTATACTTATCTACGGATTATAAATACGCAAACGTCAAAATTAGTTCCAGTTCCAGTACTTACGTACGGCGGCGCTTCAAAATGGTACACGAAAGTATCTATAATTTGTATGGGATAACCAATCCAGAGGTGTATAGAGATCAGTGTTGATGCCACATGACATAATATATTTTTCAAATAGCATGATTACAGTGACATGTGGTGACATGTAAAATAATTCATCCATTTCATGCATATAATTAAATGGTAAGTAACTTACCCACTCTTTTTTATTATCGTTTTTTTTTCTATTATGTAAATGAATAATGTGTGAATAATGAATAAATTAAATGTACATAGTGTTAGTCTATGTAAATAAAATTACTGCATAGTCTGTTTTGTAAATAACTTTTGCTTTGGTGGTCATTTTTCATGGATATATAAAGATAATAAAGACTATTCACTCCTAATGCGGCTCGCTCACTCTCGAGAAGTTCCTCGACGAACTACTTGAGAAAGTTAACCGAGCACGAAGTGCGTCGCTACACACTCGTTCAACTTCGCGAGCTCATTCGCGTTGCATATATATTATGGTAGCAGAGCCCAAGAGGGGATTATTGGATTTACTAGAGCGCGTCAGATATTGCCAATGTATATTCCCCACGTGTCTCCGATTACGGATGTGTATTAATCTGACGGTTTGGTTGGTGGGGTTTACGGGGGTGGGGTTAAAATTTTAAATACAACTGGAGCGCGTCAGATTTTCAGGGGCGATGTTAAGTGAATCTAAATTAAGCTAGTAAGCTCCCATTTAAAATTCAGACGATTCGGATGTAACGCAAGCTCGTAGCAGCTTTTTGAAAATGCAAAAAAAAATTTGACTATTCTCATTTTGTAATACTCGAGCGCTTCAGATTTTTATACAGACGGTTCAGCCTAAATTCCTAATCGTGCTGATTCTTCTTACCATCCAATCTTCAAAGTCCAAATTTAGCATCGTGGGCTCGCTGACCATTATAAATTACTCTATGCACGCGGCTTTGAGTCCTTTAACTCGGTCGTAAAAACCGACAACAAATGGAAGTAGCACGAGGCAAGGTAAAGTTGGACGAAGTAGGGCGAGGTGACCGTCCACTCACACTCTCTTATTCGCCTCGCCTCGCCCAACTTCGCGAGAGTGAGAAGGCAATTTACTATTATATACTCTTTGCTTTGCTTTCACATCAATTCATGTTCAATTTTTTTGTCTGTGGTGGTGTATGAGTATGAAAAAATATATATAATATACACTTTATTCAACTTAATTTAATTACAATTTTACCGATTCACTATTTATCAATAGTTAATCTCGTTTCAGAAATCGGGGAATGTATTTTCAAACACAGAAACAATGGCGGATAAAATAAGGTAAAGTACACTTATTGCATTATTTTACACTTAACCAATTCACTTACCATGTGCATTGCTTTGAATTATAAAATGTGCGTCGTATGTATCATTTGTTTTTAGCTAGTGAGCAATGAGCATTATTGAGACCCTATAAACAGTGCTTACTTTTCAATTACTAAAAAGTCAAACTAATTACTTGCGTTTGTTATACTTTAAATGTTTATGTTTGTTACAGAATTAGTCATAAATACGATTTGGAAGGCAACTATGAAGCATCTGATTCTGAAAATGAATATTCACCATCAGAGAAAAAATTATTAGATGATTTTCGAAAAAGGAAACACAAAGATGATTCAGGTTCTGAAGAAGAGTTATATGCATTCTCAGATTCTGATGATGACTCCGATAATAAGAAGGATGATTTAGGGATTGCAGACAGTGACGTGGAAGGTCAAGAGAAATCTGATGATGATCTACCTGATCGTAAGGCGTGGGGTAAAAGGAAGAAATCATACTATGCTACAGATTATGTCGACCAAGATTATGGAGGTCTTGAGAATGATGAGGAAGCTGCCCTTATGGAAGAGGAAGAGGTGAAGAACATCCAAAAAGGCCTCTTGGAGCAACTGGCTGATCATGATCACAATTATTTATTTGTCAACGCCAGCTCAGAAAAGGATTCAAGTCAGATTACAAAATCACAAAAAATTAAACTCCTCGAAAAAGAAAGCCCAGAGTTAGCTGGTCTAATTGATGATTTTAAGACAAAGTTAACAGTGGCGAAAGAAGACTTACACCCATTGTTAGAACTTGTTAAAGATGGAAAACTTCCTAACTGTTCTGCATCAAAATTCGTTAAAACAAATTATGACCTCATATTAAACTACTGTACCAACATTAGTTTCTATTTACTTCTCAAGAGTCAAGGAATAAGCATACAGAACCACCCGGTGATTAAGAGGCTGTCGCAGTACAGGCAAATGTTGCAAAAAATGGAGCCAATTTATTTGGAAATTATAAAACCTCAAATAGACAAGATACTTCATGCGGTGAGCAACAATTTAGAATTGCATATAACTGAATTACAAACAGGAAAGAGGCAGACTAAGAAACGCAAGTTAGACAAGGTGTCATCTGAGGCAGCATTCAAGAAATTAAAACTTAAAGATGTTATGGAGAAAGATGACGGCGATGACACTGGTGTATCTGATGATGACGATGAATATGAAGACCTTAAGACCAAGGACAGTACACTTGAAAATATATCAAGAAACAATGAGGAATCAGAGGAAAGTGGCTTTTCGGACAGCGATGGCCCTGATGATGTTGCATCTAATGAGGACAAGCCTTCAACTTCGCAAGATGTATTTAATGAAGATGTAGGAGATAAGCGAGAAATCACCTATCAAATAGCTAAAAACAAGGGTCTCACTCCGCATAGGAAGAAGGAACAGAGGAACCCTCGAGTTAAGCATAAATTGAAGTATAGAAAGGCTAAAATAAGGAGGAAGGGTGCCATTCGAGATGTCAGGACTGAAATCACTCGATATGCTGGTGAAGCATCCGGAATAAAGGCTAATGTGAAGAAGGGAATTAAAATTAAGTAACACATGTAATATTTACAAATATTTTTATTGTTATAAATATTGAAAAAAAAAATGTACTTCCAATATAAATATAACACTTTAACAATGTTGATTAATGTTGCCACCTGAAACAAAATACAACATTTGTTTAATGAGTAGATTAAAATTAATGGTAACTTAGAACTATACAATAAGATGTTACAATTTTCACAATCACAGTATACAGTGGATTATGGTTATAATGACGAAAAATATGCTTTTACCAGGTAGTCAGTTAAAAGATTAATATTCTGCTTTATATTTGTCAAACCAAGATCTAAGTGCAAAAATCAAAATCTGCTGACATACGAATAAAAGTTTTCTTGAAATTTTTTACATAAAGTTTTATTTTATTTGAAACTTGCATTGTTTTACATAAACTAATTTGCCTTAAAAACATGAAAATTTAATAGTGTATCATTTAAAAAAAAAATATGCGTGTCCGAATTGAGAACCTCCTGCGTTTTTGTTTTTTCGTCTTCGTCGGTTGAAAATAGAGTAAATTTTACATTTTCTAGCTGGTTAACATAGTTCTCATAAGCACTTGGCAGTTTATTTATATTATACGATAGATAAGGCAGTATATTCACTGGTCAAAATGTTGGAATCTCAAAAAAAAAAACTAAAAGACTAATAGAAGACCACCGAGAATTAGCATCGTGTGTTTATTTTGTTCAGTGAGTGAGTGAGGAATGGCAGAGCCCATTTCCCTTCAAGTGTCTGCCTGTCCTGTCTAGTTAGATCGTCTTTCTAAACGAAATCCACTGTATTGCTACTTCATATATTTGATTAATACGAATAATCCTATTATTAATTTTACCCACCCAGACTTTAGCTACTAATAATATAAGATATTCTTACAATTTCAAAACTTTATCTTTTCCACCGGAAGCAACATAAGCACCGTCAGGTGACCAATCTACGGCAAACACTTCATCAGCGTGACCCGGTAGATCTAGTTCCAACTTTTTTGTTTTCAAACTCCACACTGCAACCGAGTAATATTTAAATTTATGTATCCAAATATATTTTAATAAAACATTTTTGTTAGTTTTTTTGTTACCTTTAAGTGTAGAGTCAGCGCTGGAACTTAACAAAAGTCTCGAGTCCGCCGACCAAGCCACCATATAAACGGCTTGCACATGGCCACGAAGAGTGGTTATGAACTTGCCGGTTGCAGCCTCCCAAAGTTTAACCGATTTATCAAATGATGCTGATGCTATTAGCCTGAAATATATTAAAAAAATGTAATATGAAGTAAAAACCTTGTAATGTAATTTGGTGTTGCTGGTGTCCCTAGGCGGCGGTAACCACCTACCATCAAGTGAGCAGCCTGCCTGTCTGCCACCTCTATACTATAAAAAAAAAAATGTTTAATTGTGTTATTGAATGTACGCTTTATTCATTGCCATACCTAGCATCTGGAGAAAATTTAACATCATTGATAAGTTGCTGGTGACCGGTCATCCGTGCCAGAGGCCTCTTCTCCTTCTCCGGCAGCCAGAGGAACAGAGTGAAATCGTCTGAACCAGAACATAACTTTTCTGCACCCTGTGGACAAACTGCTTCATACCTTTCCAATGCACGTGATCGAAGTATGGTTTCTGAAATTTTAGAATATTTTTAGAAGTTTTGAAAGCTATTTTTACTGGCATCCCTTTGTTTATAGGATTTCTCTTTTCTGTTCCTTGCGCTAGTATAATATATTAATTTAGTTTTTTCTTGCTTTTATACTTTTATTTATGTATACATAGGGGATGAGTGGTTATGTTATAATACTCTGTCTCAGGGGTCCTAGGTTCGAATCCCTTCCCGATAGGAGCCAGTTTTAGATATGAGCATTTTGCCTCTGGTCTGGATAGTGATTGCAGATAATACTCCGTTTCGCAGTCATTTAGGCTGCCCGTATGGCAGCAGTAACTGCTAAGCGTCAGTAATCATCTACCATCAACTTGTCTGACGACCTTAACATAATTGGTATTTTAAAGGAACTATAGGTGTAAAAATTATTGATACTTGAATCCAACAAAGCTTCATAACGATTTTGGCTCAGTACAATCAGCATCAGATATATCGGAACATTTAACTTTTACAAAGAATCATCAAAGTCAATTCATAATTATGGTCAAATTGAGAACCTCTTCCTTTTTTTAATTCGGTTGAAAATAATTCCTCACGATGTCATTCTAGCGTAATATGAAAGATAATGTAAGTAGACGATTATTACTACCAGCTCAATAAGAACCTTAATACAAAGATGTCAAAGTTTTATTCTAAAAAGTGCTGAGATATGTATAATTGAAAATTTTAGTTCTTAGATATTTTTGACATATGAGTGTTTAGATATATTTGGATCCATAGAAGCTCACATCAATTTGAAATCTGTTGTGTAGATGTTAATTTAGAAAATTAAATGCCAACAATTATTTGCCTACTTCAAATGCTGACTGTACAAATAATTTAGAAGTGAAAAAGTATCTTACTATCAGTGATAAACCCATGCTGATCAATAATAGGATGATGAGGGCCAGTTCTAAGCACATAATCTGTATTTAACGCCAAAGTGTTGACCCAATGTGCATGCCCTTCTAATGTCCTGCAGAGCACGCCGTCTTCTGCTCTCCACACCTGTAAATATATTTTTAAAATTATATTACCTTAAAAACAACTGACAATATGTATACATTTTAAATGTATTTCTTTACCTTTATTGTTCTATCTTGAGAAGAAGAATAAATGAGCCCTGTTCCACCCCATTTAACACAAGTCACTGCTTTCGTGTGACCTGAGAGACTCAAGATTGTATGACCGGTTACAGTATCCCATATCCTAATATCACCGTCTTTTGAGGAGCTTGCAAGTTTTCGACATTCTGGGTTTCTAAAAAGAAATTTTTTTTTGGAGGATTGAAGTGGCAATAGGCTGATCATATCTGTCGTAGAGCAGGTAATCAAAGGGTCAGAGGAGTTCTCTATTGAAGAAATTTAAACTTCGCCGCGGATTTTAATGTGGTTTTCACTAATGGAAAGAGTGTTAAACGAGAAAGGTTTTTAACAGAAAAAAATGCACCTGTGTGAAGCCGAGAGTGGGTCGCTCGCTAGTTATATAAAAAAAACAACGCCATGTGTTAGTCTCGCAAAAGTATCACTAGACCGATATTAATACAGTTTTACTTATGGAAAGAGGGATATACGGGGAAGGTTTGTATTAGTAAATATACTTACATGTGATAAGGTTCCCAAGACAAAGAAGTGATCCATTGTTTGTGACCTATTAAAGTTTTGCCAATTTGGTTGCCCGTCAAGGGATCCCATAATATTATTTTACCCTGCTTGCAAGCAGAGGCAAGCTTTGAACCATCTGGAGACCAACTTATGCATAACACCCAGTTTGTATGTCCTAAAGAAACAAAAAAAAAAGTTTAAATATTATTATTTGTGTTTGTACTACAATTAGAGCAGAAAAACATAAGTAGCTACCTTTACATACAAATAACGGAGTCTGTGTAAGCAAATCCCAAAATCTTACAGTGGTATCACCGGAACCACTGGCTAACTGTCGACCAGAAGAACTGAAACTTGTGGATATTACAGCCTCAGCATGTCCAGGAATAGAGCTAGAAAACCAATCCTTTTTTAATAAATTTGTAAAATTTTAAACTATGTTGTATGAATAGGTGGTCTTTAGATTAATTTTAGAAGTAAATTAAAGCTGTTTATTGCAAAAGGGGATTTAATTCGTATTGAAAGGTTTGCTAGATCTAGATTTAATTTTATCAAATTTTTACTAGGCCAGATTTTTATTTTGTCTAAAGTACAGTTTAATAAATGTACCAATGACTTGGTTCTCTTGTTTTCATATAAAAACAAAATTTTAAAAAGGTTCAGTAGGTTCAAAGTTGTATCCTCAAAAAAAAGTAACTTATTACTTAGAAAGCATATCAGTTATAATCCATTTTAATAGGTATTATAAATGCAGGAGTAACTCTGTTCTCGGTAAGATTTTCGGGGCAAAACTGCTAGAATATCTATTTTGATGACATTATTTTATTAAATTATTATCTAAACAGCAACAATTTTTGTTGAAAATGTCTTTGAAATGTTTTGATAGAAGAATTATTCAATGCCCACCTTGTACATCTCGTCACTGGCCTAACCCTAAACACAGCTTGTTGTTGGTATATAATTTCAACAACTTCTTCTGAATTTAAACTTTTAATGTCGAGAGCTTCCTCTAATGTTGATGTCACTTCTGTTTCTTTAACGTAGAACAAGAAGGGCTTGTCCTCCTAAAACACATTGTAACATTTTATTAAGAAAATCGTCACTTGAAATAAAGTAATTATGATGAAAAATAATTGTTTACTTCTTGTAATAAAGCATTGCATATAAGTTGTAGCTGGTCTCTTGTTACGTTTAAAGGTAAATCCAAAGGACTACCAGTTTCTTCGCCAGTGTCCGACTTAAACCTTGCATGTACACAGCTGGGTACGTCAATATTATTTTCCATTTTTAATATTGCAAAAGTAAATAAAATTACTGTCGACACTCAAAAACAAACTTTACATAACCTCAAAAATTAAATCAAATCTATGCATGTTGCATGGCAGTTTCCAGTTTGGCATTGACACATAGCAAATATAGCAATTAGCAAGGAAGTGACAAGTCCACTAGTATAATATAAGTATACTAGTGTCTATGAAGTCCACTGACCTGTAATATATAACACTGGATAGGCTGCTCTGCTGTCAAATTATTTTATGGCTATTTGAACAACACCATTTTGGCGCTGTAGGCCTAGGCCACTAGGCTATGAAGCGATAATTTAAAATTGGCCATGGAACATTTACAGAATACACTCCTTATTAGAATAAAACAGACAGTCAGACACTTATTCATATCTATGGAATAAAAATACGCAAATCTCAAAATTAGTTCCCCGATTGTCATACGGCGGTGTTTCAAAGTGGTACACGAAATTATGTACGCTGTCCAGTGGTTATATTACAGTTCAGTGGACAAGTCATTCCACAGAACACTATATATTCAGGACAGAGTACTCTACTCATAACGAGTTATTCTATTTCTTCTACTTTGGCATTCAACGCACGGCATTGACACTTCATATTATTTGATCTGAAGTTAGTAGTGACAAGCGACATTGACATGACATTGGCAGATAATGGCCATTTTAAAATAAGCCGAATTGCCATTTATACCTAAGAAGAAGAAGAAGAAGAAGTTAGTAGTTTGCGGTATGCGACACAAACGGCTTAGAGGCGCCACTTTCCATAGCCGCCATTTTTAGGAGGACATGATCACGTGACGTATTTGTTTATTTCTTTTGTTTGTTCTTTCCGAGTTCTGTCTGAAAGTGTATAGAGGTTTAGAGGTTAATTTTCTTTTTAAGATTTTAGTGAGTGGCCTATTTTAAGTGGATTTCTCAAAGGATTATTACTTGATTACTGGATACCGACGTAGATTTATAACATAACGACTACTGCTTGATTACTGGATACCACAATGCCGATCACGAAGTGCTGTATTTGTGGGTTGTCGAAAGATGAAGTGACATTGTTTAATTTTCTGGAAAATGTTAGGTTGCGAGAACTATGGGTATCTCGTGCATCGGCTTATTGTCAAAATCTTGTATCGATGTCGCATCAACAGATCTTGCAAAGAAAAATCTGCATTAAACATTTTGAGAAAAAGTTTTAAGTTAACAACAAGAGACAGTATACATCCTGCCCTTCTCTTTTCACTGATGAAGAAGTTAGTATTGGAGTCCCAAGCAATCCTGAGCGTTATATAGGTCAGTAAAAATAAATTATTTTAATTAACTTCACTAATTATGTTATACATCTTCATAATCTCAGTCTAGCTCAACCTACTTATTTTATTCATAATCTTTGTAGTGCCTTTACTATCGTCTCCTGGCTTACCACGCACACTCCGACAGACTTCCGTCACGCGACTGGCATATTTATCTCATCCCACGTGGATTGCTGGCGCCAGTCACGTAGTACGCTTGAGACTGCTTGTCTGTATGAATTAGTGAACAAATCCCAAAGATGCATACACTACAATCTTTTTTGTTTTAGGTACACAAGATCATACATATTCCATTTCCAGTAATGATCACACATATTCGAAAAAACCTCTATATCTGGAAGAATTGGAAAACAAGGTAAGTGTTGTTCTTTTAATGATTCAATGAAGAAACAATGAGTACAGTAATATAATATTTATGTAATATTTTATGGAACTTTTATTACAGCTACATTAAATACAATTGAACAAAGTAGTAACATGGAAGAAAGTACAACTTCTAATCGCAAGTCACCCATTTCAAGTGTAAGAGGTAAGCTAACCAATTAACAAAAGATTTGGTAACATTTCTATTGCACCTTAACTATGGGGCAACATTGAATTGTTCATAATTTAATTTGCAACAACACTATAATATTAATTCTGTAAAAGGAAGTTTATTTAATGATGCATTACAAAGATTTTAATCGAGAGATGGCATTACTAGCAAAACTGTGTTACAAAATACAACATACATTATAGTAAAGACAAAAGTATAAAATACATATATACTTTTGTTTAAACACAGACCACACATTCTTTACTTCAAATGTGACTGTGACGATAGCGACGCTTTCAAAAAGCGACCGTCACTCACTGTAGCTGGCGTGCAACTGTAGTTGGGTTTAGCGCCTGCACTCATCCCATTGTGCAGAATTTTTGGTGTGGTTTTAGTATGGCGTGAGAAGATAACGCCATATCTTTTGATTTGAATCTTCGATGCATTAAAGTAATTCCCCTGTCTGTCTAAATTTTTACTAGGTTTAAATATATAAAGTTAAACTTGAGTTTATAAAAGAAGACTTATTAGAAATGTGAATAAAATCTGTGTATTTAGCTTTTTTTGTAAGAATATGTTTTATTTCAGGAACCACTCGTTCACCGCGAATGAGATTAATAAATCGTTTCACAGAGCTTTCACCCAAATGCAGAAGGCTATATAACAGTTGCAAGAAAATTTTGAAAAGGAGGAGACTATTTGAGATCAGAAGAGACAATGAAAAAATATTAAAAATGCAGAAGAGTTTACACAAACAAAAGAATTTCAAAAACTTGTTGACAGTTTAAACTATATGCAAAAAAATATCCTTCTGATGCAAATAAGAAATTCAAAATTTAAAAAAAATGCTCAACGATATAATTTTGAGGAGAAACTTTGTGCCTCTCCTTATATAAGCAAAGTCCAAAGGGTTATAGTTTATTGAAACAGTTATACAAAAGTTAGCGTTACAAAAATTTGTAAAAACAAGAAAATTCAATAAAACAAAGTAAAAATTTTGTTTGTTTTTTTTATCTCAATAAATAAGTCAAACAATAATATCACCACAAACTATATAGTATATGGTAGTAGTAGTAGACGACACAAATATTATGGGTACAGCTCTATATTGTCTATGACGGTTTGTCTCACATACCGAACTTGCTAACACATTAGATTCGTTCAGTCAGTGTCCTATCTGTTGTGAAACAACATAGTCTTTATAATCTGTGATTCAACGGTCTTTACTCTCGGGAAAATAGTGTCTACAAAATCATAAACTCTACAATCTTTTGATCAGATAAAGATTTATTCCATCCATTAGTAAATTACAAAATAAAAATTAAAGACAATGTAACTTATAATCAGTTGTTTAATAAAATATCTACTTCTAGTGTTACAAATTGATTCCGTATTGCATTAATTACCCATAGATAGGTGGAAAAGAGATTTAGAGCTTGCGTCGGGCGCGACGGGGGTGATACGAGGGGCGGGGAGCTCTCACCCGCTCCGTGCCGTCCCCTGTGTTGCCAGTGTTGGGAGACTCCTCCATCGTATCCGCGCGTGGGGTGAAGAGCTTCCTTCTGCTACGTGTCACGCTGAAATCCATACTAATATTATTAACTAGCCGTCCGCGGTCCGAGTTGAAAGGAAAAATATGTGAGTGGTAACACCGGAGATCGTTATCGCTGTGACGACGGTGGCGCCCAATGCGTACTAATCAACTCAATATCTTTTTTTATGTCTTATATAGCCTATGTCTTATTCTGATGTATAAGCTATATTATTGGTAAAGTTTCATTGAAATCCATTCAGTAGTATTTGTGTGAAAGAGTAACATACATCCATCCATACAAACTTTCGCATTTGTAATATTACTAGCTGGTGCCCGTGACTTCATCCACGTTGAACGATGAAAGTTATGTCCTTTCTGGTATCCCAGACATGGTGTGATCGGTTCAATAATTTTTGCGTGAAAGAGTAACAAACATCCATACATCCATACAAACTTTCGCATTTATATTAGTACAGAGGTAAGGATGTAAAAGTAACTCTGTCTGCCTGTCTGTTACCTTTTCACGCGTTAACTATTCAACCGAACGTCATGAAATTTTGAATACACGTCAGAAAGGACATAATAAAGTCCAAGATCCCCAAAAGGACGTTGACCTTCACCCATCTGGTTCATTAATAGATGGAAAGTATTTAAATCAAATTTAGTATGTTAAAAAATATATCTTGAATTCTGGCCCAAGCTATGATTAATTGATAATTGAAAAATTACTATTTATTCTATTCCAACTATTAGTGAAAACATTTTTTAAATTGGTTGAAAGGTTTCTCGAAGATTATCGCCTACATACAAACGTCACCTCTTTATAGTATTAGCACAGGTATTAGTATTGATATTAACATAAATTTTATATTACAATTCTTTACATACATACCTAGAAAGAAAAGGGTCCACATTCTTTGGGGGCGAATTCTCATCGGGCGATGGCACATCTTTGACTTCTTTTTTCTTAATTGGAATATCCAATGTGATATCACTAAAATCTTTTTGTAGACAGGTCATATCTTTTGATTGTTTCTGATCTTCAGTTACATTTGGAATTTTCTTGTCTTTTCTCAACCTTAATGTCCTTCTGGGTCTATTGTTTGTTTCGCTTTTAGATTTTTCTTTAACTAGATCGTGCGACTCAACTTTGAGTTGTGTTTCATCCGCTTGAGAAGTTTGCGAGATCAGCATTTCAAATTCGGTAGCTCTCGGAACTGTCACATCTTTATATATATTCTCAAATTGCTCTAGAGTGTTATTTTCAATATTTTGTATTTCGGTGAGAATTGATTGTTTGCTCACTTCTGTGTTTGTGTGTATCTCGTCATCATCTTTAATGACATCACATTTCTCGGTGATGGCTACGATAGATTTTCGAATTGATTCATCAAACATGTCCTTCGAGTTTCGGGACTGTGACACAGTTACGTTATCGTTTGAAGAAATCACGTTTTCTTCATTTTCTAAATCGGATTTAGTTGTATTAAGAATTTTGTCGTTTGAAAATTCAACTGTAGATCTACGGCTTACAGATGATGATTTATTCTGATCATTCTCTTTTGTTACATTTATAACGTCATATCCATCTTTGATTTCATTAGAACTAATGTTAACATCTATATTATCGAAGTAAATTTTTTTATCTTTATACATTTTATCTCTCATTTTTTCATCAAAAAATGAAGATCTTTTAGGTTCATTGAAAGTTTTAATATTTTTGTGTGTTGCACTTTCAATCTTTTCAAATTCTGCTAGAGAATTGTAACCGCGATTAGAGCGTATGTCTCTTGTAACTGAAGTAAATATCTTATTTTCCGGTTCCTGCCGCTCTATACAGTTTTGTACTACGATGGGAGACATACTTTTTACTGCATCACCTTTACTGTTCCTTTCCATACTTTCATTACTACAACAAGTCGCATGCACGCAACTATCATCATTACTACAAGAAGTCATGTGAACGCTACCATCGTCATTACTGATTTGTTTAATCATTATACTTTGACGATATAGTAGAGAGTGTCTAATTTCTTCAGCTGTAAATGTTGGTTCCAGTATTCCATCGTTCTCTTCAATGTCACTCTCATCCGACGAGGTCACAGTTATATCAATTATATTCGTATTATCGCTTTCAATAATACAGCAATCGGGTTCAACTCGTCCATTCTCTTTGATGTGACTTTTATTTGAATTATCATCATCCCGATTGGTACCGATGTTGAAACTTTTTTCGGAAAAGTTTTCTTTGGCATCTGTGAAACTCTGATTTGGCAACTGAGACTGTCGTATCTTTTCTGTGACAAACGTAGGTTCGTTGAGCGTTTCGTCCATCTGAAAAGTTCCTGAAGCTCTATTCGAATGATCACTCTCGTCTACATGGTTTCCTTCCAAGGTCCGTTCCATAGTTTCCTCATCGGAATCCTGAAAAACAAATAAAATTGATTTTGAACATATATTACACATAATAGACTACCAAACAAAAATTCTCTTTCGATTAACGCTATATTTGGATAATAGGCAGAAGTGCTACACGTGCTTCACTTGAAAATAACATTACATTTTCCTAAATGTTTTGGAACCACAAAGATTCGTGTATGTATAATAATAATAACTTTTATTTCGGATTACACACAGATCCACATTTTTTAGTAACAGTTGACTTAAAAGCTATGTAAATAAACAATTTTTATCCAAAATAAGACGACATCGTTTAGACATAGATGGTGAAAACCAACATTTGTCTTGACATACATTTTTGTAAACAAAAATTAATTAGAATTAGAATAAATTTGGCAGATTTAATAAAAATCAAATAAGACAGAAAACTATTCATGACAAATTTTTAGGAACTTAACAAAACCAATAGCTTTGATGTCTTACCTTAGATTTTCTTCTAAACATAGCAGTAATTGTCCTTAATTTCGCCTCATATTTTTCTTTTAGATCCTTTAACTGAAACATGGAATGTGTATTAATATTTTGTATCATCTATTAATTATCAGGCAGATAAAGTCGTGAGGAGTTAGGATCACAATTAAAAATGACCACTACAAAAATCATGAGTGATGAGAGCCAGCCTAGTCTTCTAACTAATGGAATGATTTACCTGTTCCTCATACAATTCTTCAATGTCCTTGACCAGATCCAAGCCATCTCTGCGCTCAGTGTTGACGCACTCTTGTAATTTTTCCACCTGTTTCTCCAGACTACAAAAAAAGAGAATAAGAAAATGCTTCGTGTGCGTCTTGAGTTAGGGTCAATTCACAGCGGAACGCGAATCGGCGCGACCTTTTTAAGATAGCAATAGAATATAGAACTTATTTACTACACCAAAAGGTAAACATTGCAATGAGCACGCGAGTTGTAGCGGCGGTAAAGCTTGATCGCTTGAGCAATAACATCATCGGCGCTAAGTGCGGAGTTTATTTGACACTTGAATGAGCAACTTACTCGCTTTTCTCGTAACTGATGCGCTCGATGCTCGCACGCAGCTCCAAGTTCTCGTCCCGCAAATCGTCGAAGTCAACGCACAACTCATCGTACTTGTTGTTTAGCTGCTTGTGTTTCTCTTTCAAACGTTCGTAGCTGATGCGCATCTGTTCGTATTCGGCAATTTGCCGCATCGACGGGACGCAGTCTTGCAAGCTCTCCGTTGACGAACTCAACATCGTCATCTGCATCGTTTGGTCTATCGCTGTCGTAGAGACAGTAGCAAAGTCAGTAAAAGAATACTAAAAATGCTCTTCAACTTAAAGTAACTTTTAAACATCACATTGCCCATACGAACATACAAATTACTACAGCTGAACTGGTTTGTATCAAATTTGGCACACAGATAGTCTATTACCTGGATTTACATTATACTTCCTTGTGAGTTGCAGACTCGATAACTAGCTAAGTTAACTACACGCAAATTAACTTTTGTCTGGTTAGCCTAGGATTAGCATCATTATAGAACCTACTTTAATTCTGGAAAATGATAGGTTCACGAGACATCGTCTAAAATGTAAGTGAAAATTGCATTGATATCAGTTAAGTCGTTTCTGAAGCTCTAACAAAAAGACAAAAATTGTAAAAGGTATAGGAGTTAGGTAGAATTGAAGTGAGAGATAGTTACGTATGTCCTTGGCGAGGTCGGCAACGCTGAGCACCTGTTTGGTCTCGCCGAGGTAGCGGTGCGCGGGCGTGATGCAGACGAGCATGGCGAGCGGCTGCGCGCCCGTGAGCGCGGCGGCCAGCAGTCGCGTGAGGCGCGACTCGCGCACGGGCGCCGGCCTGCGCAGGCGCGCGGCGCGGACGCAGCGCGCCAGCACGTGCAGCGACGAGTTGATGGCGCGAGACTCGGCCAGCCGCGCGCCCGCGTTCTGTGTCTGCGCCGCGCGCTCGCAGCCCGCCAGGTCGCACAGCCGCAGCTGCGACACGCGCACGCCGCCTTCCACTGCAACGACACCAACACATACTCACTCTCAACAATGCGAATAAGAAGCTAGTCCTTTAGTTTTTACATTTAAAATTAGTTCATTCAAAAACCACCTTCAAATGTGTAGATATGCACTGCAAAAACCGTGGACTCGCGTTGTGAGTCTATTTCTTTTTTTATTATTCTCCTCGTTCATACGGCTGACAACTCATCACACGAGTTCAACATATTATACCCCTGAAAAGGCTTGATTAAAGGATTTAATTAAAATGAACAATTTGAACAAATTCAATTCAATATTTCAACGAATACAAATAGAATATATAGCTAACACGAGTGATGATAAACAAACATTGGACCTACCAGAGTCCGTGACAATGGTGATGGTGAATATGCAGTGCGAGCGCGAGGAGCGCGCATGCACTCCGGTGGCAGCCACTTGCAGATTCATTTTTCCGGCCACCAACACGTCGTACGCATCCGCTCCACTTCGTACGAACACTTGTAGAGCGTTCTGAAATATCATTTCATTTCTTTTGTTTAGAAGCACTTAAAACATGTTGCAGTCGTTCAATATCTCAGCAGTGGGACATTGACTGCCCTCGAATCCTAGCCCACTTCTGAACCCTCTAATGGATCTCCTTAGCGCGTAACCCCAAACTTTATAGTCCTCTCTATGGAGCGCTATGGCGCGTTATTGTTTTTTGAAAGGTTATTGTTATTAAAAGTTACAAAAGTTAATAATTGTACTTACAATAATTTGTCATAAATACAATAAGTAAAGTAAAAAATGATCCTGTGAAAAAAAGTAATTTCCTGTGAATATTTTAGATTTATAAAATCCAGATTATAAATTTTACAGATTTCATAAGATAAAAATTGTAAATATAAAAATTGTGACTTGAATTTGGGAAATGCATGGTATATTAACACTTTCAAACTCAAATGTCTATGAACACTCATTACCAAATTACACGACACCCAGTAAAATCTATAATTTCTTCATACCTAATGGTACAAGTTAAAAATTAACTGATGGCCTGATCTCCATACAAAACTGATTGATCTCGCCTTTATTTCCATTTATATCTGTCTTGAGGGTAACGAAAAAACTTACCTCCACATATGCAGTTCCATTCGCATCCTCCCTAATGCGTAATCGAGGTGCAGTTTTTTTATCATTGCTACCGAGCAAATCATATACGGCTTCATTGTAAACTTCGATAAACGAAACCTATAACAAATACAAATTTTTAAATAAAAATAAATTGAGAATTTTGGGCGAATTTCAGATTTTAGAGTTACGAATTTCTGTAATTATTTTACAATCTTGACGAGTCCTTTGTCCAATGGTTAAGGTGCTTGGTTTAACGCACTGACTCAGGAGTCCCGGGATCGATTCCCGGCAAGCCCATCTTTGGAATGAAATTTTCACAGTTGGCGCTGATCTGGATCTGGCAAGTAGAGGCAGGGCACTGCGTTTTGCAGTCATTTGGTGACCAGTAACCACCCCTTACAGAAGACCACCTAATATAGTTGACAGTGTACTGGTATAAACTGTGGCGTTGTTTGTGCTATAAATGATGGTAGCCATCTACCATCAAGCGGAGAGTGTCGCTTCTGTCATGAGGCAGAAGAAACACCAATGCATATCCTGTGCGAGTGTGGCCCCTTAATGCACAAGCGCAGTCACATCCTAGGAAGCCACACAATGGCTTGTGAAGATGTGAAGAATGCCTCTATCAAAAAAGTACTACAGTTTCTCAACGTGGTAGGTATAGGTAGAGAGCTTTAGTTTACGTGGCGATCACAATATTTCAGAAATGGACGAAGTGATACTGGTTCTCTAGCAGACAGAAATAGCCACTAAGCGTATAATAATAATAATAATAATACCATCAAGCGGACCGGCAGCCTGTCGTGATGACCTAACTATAAAAAAAAACCTAAGCACCAGATTATGGCATGTTTCAATATTTTTATTATATTTATGCTTGGTGTTAAAATATAAATAATTCTTACCCAGACATAATGTTTCGTTGTTTTGGAGAGATCCAAATCGCTGGCAGCTTGCTTTAGTTGATTATTTTTTAATTGTATGCTCATCCTTCGATACTTTTCCTTCAATGGTATACCTTCCGGATATTGTTTCAGTGCACTCAGCAACTGTAATTAATATACAAATCAACATTAATAAGTATCATCTATATATAATAAAGAATAAAGCTATTTCTCATAAAACTTAAACACAAAAGTCAAAATAGCAATTCTTCAGCTGAAAGACGTGTAGCTAAAAGATTTTCGAGTCACATTATATTAATTTTAAAATATTTCCACATAGTTAGTAAAGTTTTCAATTTGATTTAACTATGTATCATGTAACACCACTAGGTTTCGCCCGTGACTTCATCAGTGCTCCTTTTTCTTGAAAAATAAAAAATCAACGAGCAATAATTAAATAAATAACAAACAAACTCACTTTCGGATTTGCAATATTGGTTTGGATTATAAGTTTTTTAGTTATTATATTTATATTTATATCAAAGAATAGTTATAAAACTTCAATACATGCCCGTAGTTCTTGATTCTGTTGAAGAGCACATAACATTTGAGCGCCGTGGCCATTCGGCTTGTACAGTGGAGTTTGAGCGCCATCAATAACACTGAAGATATACTCAAGTGACCGAGGCGTCAGTCCCGGATCATCCACAGTGCCCATCAGTGTATACGTTTTGCCTGAACCGGAGGCACCAAATGTCACGAGTGTAAAATTATGCCCCTGCGGTAACTTCTTCAAGTTGGGCTTGACAACGTGATCAAATATCTCCTAAAAATAAACAAAATGGCTTTACATAATACTGTTGCACGCAACTTCGCTCGCGTAACTTATAGCCTATGTTACTTGCTGACAAGTTCAATGTAGCTTTCTAAAGGTGAAAGAATTTTCATAATAGGTCCCAGAAGTTTTTGAGTTTATTCATTACAAACAAAAATACATATCTTCTCTCTTTATAATATTATAGTATAGATCTATAAACGTTTTTGAAATTAAATATATTTATGTATTTTAATGTTAAGTACAACAGGCTGACGGTCTGCAACATCATAGGTACAACAAGTGCGCTGCCCACCATAGTGGAATTGTCTCCGTGCTTTTGCTCAGTTCTGTCCACAAGCATGTTTACTTACTTTTTGGTTTGAATGTGATCCAAAAATATGAGAAAATGAATACATTTTTGATGTAGCTTGCTGTTGTTTTTGCCCATAACCGATGCTTGTGTCCAATGATGTTATGAGATTTTTGTCATGCATTACTCCATAAACTGGACTTGGGGTTTTGCATGGTTTTACTCTCAAGTAAACTTGTACCAACTCCCTGTCTTCAACATTATCAGTTTCATCAAATTTATTAGACTGATAGTTTGAAGTTAGATCATTTTGGTCACTCTGATGATTCTGTTGAAACAGTTTGGTTCCCTTCTTTAACTTATTTTGCATGAAATAACGTCTGAGTGGTGGTTTTGGTTCGATGAAAGAAAAGACTTCTTGCCTCTGGTCCGCCATAATTGGGTTCCAATTATAAAAGAAAACTGTCTATAACCCGATAATTAATTCTGCAAACAAAACAATTACTTAATAAATTAACAATATTTGTTTATATAATATTCAACTGTGTTTCTGGCTATTGGCTAATTGGCTATGTGTTTCTGGTTATTGTAGTTTACTTTTTACAAAGTAGGTAGTCATATTTTATTAAATTATTGAATTTGATTTATAAAAATACGAAATAGTTAATTTAATAGTTTTCTCGCAATTATTGTGTGGTAAGAAAAAAAAATTTGGGAGATATTCAAATAGGAAGAGCAATTAAACATTTTAGGATTATAATAATATTATTAAGACCAAGCATATATTATAATTATATGTTTGGTCTTAATAAAAAGTGACCCCACTTTTAATACATTGCATTTTTACTTGAAGCCTCGTTTATCTTTCAGGCTCAGTGGCAGTAGGTAAAAAGTACAAAAATACAAATTTTAGGCTTGTTAATTTTATTTCATGTTAGGTACCCACTATAAATTATAAAGATAATTGCATAATAAGAAATTAATACTTACTTTAGTTGGTGTTTTAACATTGAGCGAAGTAATCAATGAAGTTAACTAAACATAAAGTTCAAATTGTAAAAAAAATAACAATGGGAAAATCTTAGTAAAAAGAATGTTACCACCTATAATAACATTTAAATAAAGTAAATACTATAACACTTTAAAACTCTTATAATTATTATTATTTTGTAAATGCACTCGATAAATTATAATTTCTTATTTCACCACAAAATCAAACAAAAGAACAGGAACACTTATCGTAGCTGGACAAACCGTTTGAAATTTAAAAATATATTCGGCTTGTTCGTTGTTGGTTGGTTGTTAGTTGGTTGGCTCGCGTCAGTTAATAAGTTTCAGCTTGCTGTCATTTAATTTTCGCTGTTCATTTTGAGCTCAGAGTACAACAAACTTCCCTGATGTAGGTATATATTAAAAGTTCTTCTTCTTCTTCTTTTTAGGTTAAATGGCAATGCGGCTCATTTTCACTCATTTTAAAATGGCCGTTATCTGCCAGTGTCAAGTTTAAATAGCAATTTGTAATGCAGCGGCTACACTCTCGTGGAAGTTCCTCGACGAAGTACTCTAGAAAGTTGACCGAACACGAAGTGCGTCGCTACACACTTGTTCAACTTGGCGAGGAGCTTATGGCAGAGGAGCCCAAGAGGGGATTTTTGGATTTACTAGAGCGCGTCAGATATTGCCAATGTATATTCTCCAATTTTCATACAGACGGTTCAGCCTAAATTCCTAATCGTGCTGATTCTTCTTACCATCCTATCTTCAAAATCCAAATTTAGCATCGTGGGCTCCCTAACCATTATAAGTTACTCTATGTACGGCGGCTTTGAGTCTTTTGACTCTGTCGAAAAACCGACAACAAATGGAAGTAGCACGAGGCGAGGTAAAGTTGAACGAAGTAGGGCGAGGTGACCGTCCACACCTAGTCCACACTCTCTTATTCGCCTCGCCTCGCCCTACTTCACGAAGTTCAACGAAAGTCTGAGGCCGTGTAACCTTGTAAGCAAGGAGGATAGATAAAGGACTGCAAGCTGTATTAAAAGTGTCCGTTGAAAGACGACAAACGATACGTAGGTATCAAAGATAGTAGGTATACCAATACTAATTACTCTGTGAGCCATAGGAGCTATATGGAGTCTGTGACTGCGCTGTTATCGAGCTTGACACAGTTGACACTTGTTGCTCGACTGACACTTGTGCTTGTGACAGAGAGAATCAGGTGAGCAGGTGATGTGATGAGGCAAGTCAAGTAGTTGATGTAGTTCAAAATTTCAAATGTAGTTGATGAGATGAGAAGTGATGACTTGATGTTGTTGACTTGACTCTTGACTTCAACAAAATTGGAATTGGACTTCAAAGAAGAATATCACTACACTACGTTTAGTTGACTTGATGCAAAGACATTATGTACTCTCTAGCGACTTGATTTGCTCGAGGCTTGATGAGAAAGAGAAATGAATAAAGATGAGGTTAGATTATTAAGTTAGATTATACTGAATCAAGGAATATAGATAATAGATAGTACGTACAGTACTCTACTCTCTAAGCGAGATTGAATAGACGTGAGGAAAGTGGCTAACTAATGTAAAATGTTTTTTTTGCTTGTCTAGCTCCTTTTATTAAAGGAAAATTTAATTATTAACACAAATAGAACATGATATCATACGTCGATTAAAGTGGAAGCATATGATACAGTTTTCTATTTCTACTAATATGGATTTTAAATTTACATTGCTGCTATGTTTTTTAAACGTTTTAAATTGTGTAATTTCTAGAGGCCCTTCTTTACAAGATGCAAATAAAATAAGTTCAAAAAAAATTAACGAATGCCAACGTTGTAGAGTATTGGCTAAATCCTTTGACGATTGGCTCCAAAAAACTTCTAGAGGAAAGTATGAAGGCGGAGACGCCGCTTGGGAAGAAACCAAATTAAAATCGTACTCTCGTAGTGAAATAAGACTAACAGAGATACAGGAGGGCTTATGTTCAGAGTTAGAACGATATAAAGATCAATGCTACACTTTGGTCGAAGAGGCTGAACAGGCTATAGAAAAATGGTGGTTCCACGAAGATCCATCATCTGACTTCTACACTTGGTTGTGTATAGAAACACTTCAATATTGTTGTCCCAAAAAACACTATGGCGAACTTTGTAGCCCTTGTCCTGTAGATAGTTATAATATGATATGCGGTGGTAATGGCAAGTGTGATGGAGACGGTACAAGAAAAGGAAAAGGTTCTTGTATTTGTAAACAGGGTTACAGGGGCGAAATGTGTGAGCAATGTGATACAAATTATTACAACGCGGATGCCGGTTTATGCTACAAATGCCATAAAGCTTGCAATGGATGTACTGGCAACGGGCCAGGCTACTGTAATGAGTGTAATCCCGGGTGGGCGGTTAACGAAAACGGTACATGTGTTGATATCAATGAATGTAATGCTCCAATAACATGTAAAAGTGATCAGTTCTGTGTCAATATAGAAGGTTCTTATACTTGTAAGAAATGCGATGTTAAGTGTAAAACTTGTAACGGAAAGAGTGATTCGGAATGCACATCGTGCCATCCACACTACATAATCTATAATGGATATTGCATTGATGAAAGTGAAAAGATGAATTTAATTGTAAATACTTCACAGAGATTGGTGTTATATGTGACACTTTATGGTCTAATTCTTGCTTTCTTCAGTGCTTCAAATTTTTTAACTATCTTAATGGTATTTTTGACCATGTTCATATATCATTATGAAAAATATTGTGAAAATAACATTTATGATGTGTTATTAAATATGTCATTCTCTTATTCGTCTGTACAATAGTTTATTAAAATCAATTTTGGGAACTATAATTTCGTCTTTAATATTATTTTATTACACACTAAAAACATTAAAACAACCTTTGGAAAGGTGTATTAAAAATACATTTTATTTCAAAAGGTACATAACTACAGTTTTAAGTGTCAATTTATATACAAAAATTAAAATACAACTTCTTGGTAGGTACAAAAACTAAATAGTGTAAATATGATAGTGTAAAAGTACAGGAGTTACAACTAATTAATACATTTTTAAACAGATAAGAAAAATCTTTTTATTACAAATTTGGAATTGCAAGGTAACTGATACGAAAAATGTTATTCTAGTTTTTTTTTTCTGTAAAGATTGGCAAATATTTTGGCAGAAAAAGCACAACGACACCATTTTAATCCAAAAATGGGTTTTTATTTATTTGTTTATGTGATGTTACAGAAAGAGTGAAACAATACAATCAACTGTTCCATAGAATGTAGAAACATTGTGTGCAAAATGGGTAAATACAGATAAAAATGCTCTTTGGTGAAGAGAATATTAAGATACTTATTTTATTATTACCTATATAAAGAGTGCTTAAACAAAGTTTCAAATATATTAATAAAATTAGTTAATTAAACATTAATTAAAGTTTATTACAATAATTAAGTTGACAAAAAAATAATACAATTCATAAACGGAAGTAACTTTGTTCTAAGAAGTTAATATATTTTTGGTATTACTTAAGTACATACTAATTATAACACCACTCTAAAACTACATGTTGAAATAAAATCCTAATGTTAGGCTCTTTGCACATTATGATACTCTTTTTCATACGACACTCCAGTGGAATACCAATTGTATACTTTTTCGCGACTCGAAATCCGTATATTTCATGACTGAAAATAAAGCAGATTTTGTCATACAATGACTATTAAAAAAAAAAAACAATACTGGACTCATCCTTTCGTATTAACAGAAAGAAATATTAATTGCAGAGCTTTAGACGCCTCTTCAAGAATTACAATAATACAATAATCTGCAAGAATAACAAAGGCAGAAAATGTTAAAAAAATTGTAGCAAAAATTTCAATTTTCTGCTTAAATTTAGTGTTTTATTCTTGCTTCGTCGCCACTTTGAGGATACTTGGGCCTTAGTCAAAGTAACATTTTTACAAACGATAACGAAGTTCAATAGAATAAATGTATGGGAAGTATCACATGATTTAGCGACGGCATATCTCAATCTAATTATATTTTTAGCGAATCGAATCGATGCCATTTGTGTAGGGCCCCTCGTTAGAAACTATATGCAAGGGCCTCCAATAACAAATGTAGTCGATTCACCATACAAATGTATGTGAGATACTTTACAGAGACTTCAGCCTCGTGTTATGCGTAGGATTCTAGTCGTCTTTGAGTATCGTGATGTGCGAAGGTCCTTTATAATACTAGTAATTTGTTCACTAGTGTTCAAGCAATAGTGTAGTGCAATTCACAGGGATGAATTGTGAACTACTCTATACCAAATATTTTAAGTGCCTTGAAATAAAATCACTATGAAAAAATACACGCGACTAGCATTTCGAATGCTCTACACATAAATACAATACACAAGTAAAATTTAAACCAGCAGGTAAGTAAGTAACATTTGAGAAAAGTTAATACACAGATAGCGAAATATAAAATGTGAATAATATTCTCTACAAAGAAATTTTTAAAGTAAAATTTAGTTACGATTTAATTCGTAATTAATATCAGTCTGCACCAATTAACAGCTATAAGCTATACAGTTGCTTTTCGGTCCCTTTTTTTAATACTCACTGAATACTTTGTCATTTTGAAAAAAAAATGCATATAAAATCATTACCTATACAAAACTTGCTATAATTTGCCAAGTGTTGTAAATTATGATACAATTTCTATCAATAATTATAAATTCAGTCTGTTTTTGTGGAATGTTTTGGAAAATTCGTTGGTTTAGCATTTTGGGCGCGCTATAGTGACAACAGCATCAGGGAATCTGCAACTAGCCCTCTAAAGTTGTATACTTTAATTTACATAACATTTATATTAATAGTTTGTAGTTCTCATAATTTGTAACCTTTAAAATTCATGATGACTGAAAATTTCTCAAAAATTACTCTGCTCTAGGGAACTATCCCAATCACACAGAGCAACATCAATTTATTTCTATTTAATATTTTCTCCGACTTTTGGCCAGTTTTAAATCAAAGTGTTAAATTGGAATTTATATGCTCACATTATGAAATTATCCCCGAGCAGCGTTACATAGTCTATTTTATACTAACTATTGATGATACAAATGAGTAAAATTTATTAGAATGCTTACAAAAAAATCAAAATGTTGCTATATAGATACTACTATATAGCAACATTAAAATGTTGCTATATAGATACATACTGTCAGAGACCATTAAAATATCCTCCTTATCTTTGTCCCTAACATTTATGCAATCAGGCAATTTTATCTCCACAGAGTTGCTTGTGCGGCGGTAGCCACATGCCATCAAGTAGACTGTCAGTCCTATGATGATTAAGGGTCGATGCACATATCATACAACCTTACACGTTCCAACCGATGATGTGTTATTGCGATAAAATTTCATAACTGACTGCGCTGATATGGAGCGTCTTTTCCGTTACAGTCAACCCATCGTTGAAGAAAGAAAATATAAGGGCTGAACCCAATAATTATCTTTTCATCGAAAATTTAGAATGTGCATCGATCCAAAATCAAGTTTTTGAAAATGTAACTATAAAAGCAAACTAGCAGTATTAGTTTGACAAACAATTTAAGCATTTTATTTAAGTTATTACAACCAACATAAATTATCCTAGTGAAACGTTAAGCATCTTAAAAATAATAAGTCAAAATTTTCGTATGTCAACGTAATAGCTAAACACTGACGAGTACAGATACACAGTTGGGTATTTTAAATAATTAAAGACTTGACGTTTGTGACCTATTTTACACAGCCTAAATTATAAATAACAGCTCAATTGTTTCTGTAACCGAGCCTTTAAAAAGTTAGGCACATAATGGTGTAAGGACGAAATGTACCAACACTGCTACAAAAGGTCGCGAGGGACAACATAACTAAGACGTTTAGAATAAAATTACTAGAAAAACGACATAATTTAATCAAAAACTTTATCCGATTAATATTATTCATTTTCCTTTGTAAACTCAAAAGTATGTCTGTCTTATTTTAGTTCTAACAACCGCTCATATGTATATTTATAGTCTTCAAACAGAGCATTGCAATATAGTTAGGTATCCTATCTAGTAAAACTGGGTTCCAGCACATTACGACCGTCTTAAACTAACTGAGATGCATAAATTAAGTAAAGTTGAGCCGCGGTAATCCGACAAACTTTTATGAAGGAGGTGTCGGGTTCAAATTTACATTATAGTCTACTGTTAAACTGGGTCACGGTACTGAGAAATCAAAAATTACACAGGGATTTATCGGAAATCTAAAAAATGACGAAGTTGAAGCGCATCGACAAGTTGCTGCGATGCAATGACTAGGGGCGTTTCTCACAAAAAAAAATACATAGTAAAAGCTAGAACAAAGGGTAGCCACAATTGGAAAAACTAGGGGCGATGGGGGGACGACATTCCTAAGAGAAAAAAAAATCGCTGCACATGATAGAAGCGAAAAACTTTTTCATCGTCACCGACACCGAGCGTGACGGTTCACTTACGTTCACTCCTCACCAATAGACGCGCCTAAAGAAGTTGTCACTTTAAAAAATATGGATTAGAGATAGAGATAAATAGAGAATGGGCAGAGTATAACCCGCATTAAATTGACCACTCTCTAGAAACGAGATAAAGCGATCGTGCGACCAATACCTATCTCTTTGAGGACCAAACAAAATTCTAGAAAAAGACGACTACACACGATCGCATCACACTTCTCCGCTTATTGTATTTACTTTACGGGTTGATTAGTTAACGCTCAATCCATATTATGTGGGTTATGTCGAGTAACTCTATTAATGCTGTAGTGAGAGAGAAGAGTCTAGTAACTGGCAGGCTTTATCATCTAAATGCGTTTGCTGAGCGACAGGCGAAAAATTTGTGCAATATTACACTAAATCGTATCACGTAGTTCATAACACTAGTGTGGTTTGCGTAAAAATTAACGATTTAGTGTGGTATTGCACAATATTTTCGCAATTTTCGCTTGTCGCTCAGCAGAGGCATTTAGATAATAATCCTGACGAGCTTACGTTTCACTCCTCGCGTCGGCAGTAAACGCGTCTAAGGAAGCCTATCTCACTTGGAAAATGTCGGTGCTGAGAAACCTTTAGTTGTGATTCAGTCGAGCAACGTGGTGCGGTGGTGAGAGGACAGCTGCGCGGCGAGCTGCCTGTGCTGCAGCAGACAGTAGAGTATGCCGGCCTGAGCCATGGCGTCCACCGTGCCTGCCGCCAGCAAGTCCGTGCGTTGCTTGTGACCGGCGCCTGCGCTCGCCGGCCTCAGCAGCGTGGGGCCGAAGACGGTCGCCAGGTTGTGCAGCGACATCTTGTTGTCCGCCTCGTGGCTGTTCACCTTGACGAAGTGGTTCAGCAGAAAGTCGATGCAGTTCTTGTTGAGGTCGGGCAGCTGCGCGTAGCATTTGAGCAACGCGTGGCGTCGCGTCTGCGCCGGACCCGACTCCACAGACGTGCCCACACCCTGTTGGTTGGAAAAAAAATGGGGTGTTATTGTGTGTCGTGGACATGGCCGTGTCAGGAAATTTCATATAATATTAATCCAGTTAGAATCTCTTTACCTGTGTAGCGCTCCATGCCCGCAATAACTCCGGATACAGGGCATCAGTGAACAGTGCTTCGGGCAATTCTCTTAAATACAATTTCAATACACCGGTCACCGAATGAATGTCCACTTCCTTCAGTAGCTGCTCTGCTTCGTATGCGTCTGTAAAATGCATATTTTATAGTTATACAATTTATAATTATTTTTATAAGTTGAAGTTTTCTTTAAAACAAGGCTCAGCTGTAAAAGTATCCAACCAGCTGTAAGTACCAAGTTGTAAAAATAAACAAACCCTTTGTTATCTATGTAATGTAAGACCATCACGAACCAATCTCATTTTCTGTGGAAATTTTGCTCATAGAACTATGTCTAGCCAATAAGACGTCATTTTATATCACACGTCATCACAAGATGGCGGCTCATTAAATTAAATTAGGTATTTACTAAAGAGTAATAGGATGCGATACGCACTAGTTTCGAAGCTCTTCTTGAGTCTGTTGAGATCTGATGCGCTGCCGGAAACTCGATAGATGCCCACCTCATGTATGCCACGTCGTTCCACCTCACGTACGCATGCGCTTATTATAAACGGAAGGCTGCGTTTCTCACGTCTGGAAACACATAACAAACAATGAGATCTTTTGGATCGTATTATTACATTAAATGTAATGGCGGCTTAATTTGTAGAAATGTAGTCAATTGACTTTAATAGAGAAGGGAAATGTGGTATGGAAACTGTTTGTTTTAGAAAATTATTTTTTGAAGTCATGCGAAGAACCTTTGGCCAATCGCAAAATGTTTTATATAATGTGGTGGATTATATAAGATTTCATAAAAATTCTATTTAATTTAAATTATAAGTATAGGAATCATATCATAAAAATAACAAAAAATATATCGTAGAGAAAACAAATTGTTGATAGAAATAAGTGATTAGAATGAATTGGACTTACTTGGCGACGTGCGTGATCTTGGCGCCAAAGAGCGCGCCTGGCTTGGCGGAAGGCACGCGTCGCGCGGACCGTTCGGGCGGCAGCAGGCGCAAGCGCAGAGGCAGCGAGCCGCCGCCCACGCACACCGTGCGCGACACTCCGCCGCCGCTCTCCGACGCCCACTCGCGGCTCAGCTGAATCACAATCAAAATTCAGTTTATTCGCATTCATTTGGGTCACCCTAGAAGATCGTGAAATTACAGCACATGGGTTTTTGTATTTCGGCGAGTGATGAGTGAAGAATGCCAGAGCCTATATCCCTAGTCTTTAATAATCTCGGTTTTTTAATTTTTAATAATGTTTGATCGGTAGCGCACTTGCAGCAACTTGGAAAGATTATGAATCAAGAAACACCTACTAACGTTCCAGGCCGTTTTTTTTTTCTCTAGTCATAATTTTTATTGCAACCTGCCGAAATTACCTTGAGCGTACACTTTCCTCTGAGCACAGGACGGGCGGCGTCCTCGTAAAGCAACAGCCGAAGGTTCTGCGAGCCTTCCAAGTCGATCGTGAAGCTCTCGTTCCAACGCGGCTGTGCGCTGCGGCACACCAACTTGGACTTTCCCTTGCGGAAGTAGTGGCCGTACGAGTCCACCTCCACCACTATGTAGTAATCTGGAACATGAACATTTCGATGGCGTCGAGGCTAGGCTAACTTCATAGTGTCATTTACATCCAAGGCCACTACTGTACAGTCGGCCGCATAAGTCGATAAACACATTTAAATGAGCAAAACAACTGAACACTCAACTTACTTACTGAAGCTTTTTACGTGAAGTTTATTTTGTTCTGTAGTCGTGACAACGACTTATGGCGCGTTGAGTGTTCAGTAGTTTTTCACTTTGGAGTGTGTTAATCGACTTATGCGGCCGACTGTACATACAACTACCGAGCGTGCGTTATAGTGTTATGTAGTCGCTAGATACCTGCGGCGGTGTCGAGTGGGGCGGTCATGCCGCCAATGTGAAGATGCAGATCGCCCAGCAGCAGCGAGTCGTCGCGACCGCTGCGCAGCAAGTACGAGCCCATGTCCGTCTGCAGGTAGCTGCGGCAAGCCGTCACCCACGACTGCAGCTCCAGCATCGTCACCGGGTGCGAGCCCACCGGCGGCGTAGATGACGCCTGCACATTACACGCATTTAGGAATACTAGTGGTCAAACAAAATTACACCCTAGTTCATTTAAATTTAAAAACTCTGTTCAGTTTGACCACACACTTTGATCATAAACAAAAGATTATACATACATATTTATTACATGGTCGAAAACTTTTTCTTTAAGGCACTGAGGAATTTTTGATGAGAAGGAATCTCGTCTCGTAAAAAAATCCCCCCCGAACGCTGACTATTCAAGCTGGATACCCTGGGTGCATAACTCACAAAACCGGTTCTCCTTACCTGGAGAGCGTGTATTGAGTCCACCCATTGGGTCCTCTCGTATTCGGAGCTGAGAAAGAAGATGTGTTGCCTCTGTAACGCCGATCCGCCCGGAGCGCGCGCTCCCACGCGGAGCATCAAGTTGGGCGAGGCCAGTACCAGCTGTCCTTCTAACTCCGCCAACTTCTTGCGCTGCTTCTCCGCCACGCGACCGCCTATTCTTTTCTGGAACGAATCACGGACTCCATCAAACAAACTATACTCGGAGACAAACAAATCTGTATCCAGGAGTCACACATGGAGACTAGAGAATGGACTGAGCAATACCCGCATGAAAATAATCACTCTCTGGAAAGATGGAATCAATAAATCAATACTAATATGGTCATGGAGTAATATACTTTGTTTTCAGAAATATCGTGTATACAGGCTTTATACATGATACTGAAACTAAATTGACGATTTTTAGAATTTTTTTCTGTATGTATGTTTCTCCTTCACTCTTTTTAAACGAATTAACCGATTTTCATGAAACTTGGTAGATAAACATTTAGAAGTACGGGACACGTGATAGGCTACTTTTTATATTTATTAACGCGGACGAAGTCGCGGGCAACAGCTAGTACAATAATAGAAGTTTTTGGCGGACTATTGGTAGACTCGACAAAGTGAATGGTGTTTCAGTGACCTTGTCGTCTTGGCTCGCCCGCTCCTCGGCGAGTATCTGGTCGCGCATGGTGGACGCCTGCGACTTGAGCGCCACGATGTTGGCGGGCGAGGCCTCGCGCGCGTCCCCCGCACCCGCGGCCTCCTCCTCCACCACCACGATGTCCGGCAACGCGATGAACCACTTCAGCTCGAACGTGAACTTGTCGCGCCCGGACGCCTGTGCGCGGGACAACTGACGGGTCAATTTATAGGTAATTCATCATACAGTTAGGGACGATATTAATGGCAAATTAGCAACCAAACACGATCACAAAGTCTATCGTCCAATCCATTGAAATTTGCATGACAACCGTGCTTTGGATCGATTGGACGATACAACTTCATCGTGTACAGCTGCCATAATTGAGTAAAAAGTAAAAATGTTCCTAGAGCTTAGTTAACTAATTTTTTTTACAGAGAAATGGAATGGAAAATGGAATATTGCGTGGTTCCTGGTAATTTGTTCTTTATCTCAGGAAGTAGCAAATATTACAAAAAGGAAACTTTTCTTTTTTTTTAAAGAAGCAAAACTGCATTAATTTTTTTTTTTGAAAATACACTTGCCACTACCGGGAATCGAACCAGTTAAAAAATCCTCGTCTTGTCTCATTCTGTTCCCAAAATTATAATAAAAGAGAGGCCAAATAACTTTCAAAATATTTTAGAACAATTTAATAATTTTCTTTTGTAAATAATTAATTTTAAATACTAACCTTATATTTGGCACAAGCGATGACGTCATTAAACAGAAACAGATGCCTTAATTTTCTGTGACCATCTGAGAGTTCTACTATGAAAGAATTCTTGACAAGTCTTCGTTGTGCGCGATCTGCAAACTGGAATACAAACACCCTAATTATTATTATTGTCACTAAGTATAGTACTGCATATTGTATAATTAAATTGGTATTATTCATATCATTTGGTCATGGACCGCACGCTACGGTCGACAAATAAATTTAAGCTAATTATGCTAATAATGAGTTACAATTATTATACACATATATTTATTTTCTATCTTAATTCTAAATTTTTTACAATAAATACTATTAAAAAAAAAAAATATTATTATTAAGTTTTATTAATTAGTTTAAAATCATATTTAAACTAATCAATTAAATTAATTGCATCTGATGTCTTTAATCAGCTTAGATGAGCTTAGTTTACAAACCTAGCATTCTATATAATAAGTGCGTTACGTCTTTATATTGATCATATTACTATCCATAAAAAGAAAAAATATATATATTTTACTTACTGGAAACATAGATTTCGACTGTATGAAATTGAATTCGTCGAGGAAATTTTGAGTCATGTTTAAGGCATCCGTCAACATTGCATGGTCCGGGTGACTAGCTGGTGTGTATTTGATGAGATCCTGTAAAATATTTAGTCGGTGAGGAATAATGATTGAATTGACATTGGACTAAATCCCTTAGCAGGTTTTATTTTTTTATTTTTGGGAATGTGTGTGATGAACAGTTAATTAAATAAGACATCGCTTAATTCAAACACGTTATTCTTCCTTTAGCTTTGTCTACTAATTTATGGATAAAACGATAGAAAGTATCTAAAATTAAATTAAGATGACATGCATGTAATAATTTTATATGAGAATTTGGTTGCAATGGTTTCGCAAGAACTAACAATTTTCCAGAATAAAAAGTATGCTATAGTTATCCAGGTAATCATCAATACATCAACGCATTCAAATCGGTTAGTTAAGCTATTTCTGAGATTAGCGTGCGCAATTTGAGAAACCGCATGTTGCTGCATGTAGCTCCTAGTAAAACAAACTATAAGAAAAATACATTCATGTCTCGATCATGTAAACTTTTTAATGAAATTTTATCAGAGGATACAGATATTGACTTGTTTCACAGTTTCATAGTGAAAACAAAAAATATTATGGCTAGTTTTTTGGTGACCTTCTTTAACACTTTTTAATCGTTGTTTTTTTGTTATCTATAAGTGGAAATTTTTTATTAGGTTTCAGTTATTTACTAACACTGTTATTATGTAATTGTACCTGTAAATGTCCCTACAATAAAATAAATAAATGCACGGGCGAAAAGACAAAAAGTAAGAAAAAAATTTTTTTTTGACCTTAGTAACAAAAGTACAATGTGAAGTTAATTTAATATAAAACGTTTTTAATATAAAACAAGGCTCATTTACGATTTAATTATACTGACATGCAATACTAGGGCGTTCTTCTGCACCCGGGCGACAGGCTTGTGCAGGAGGTCGTCGAGCGACATGGGCTGTCCGCGACAAGCGATCTGTCGCGTGAGGTCCGCGAAGCGAGACGATGTCGCGCACCGCCGCCGCACCGCGTCCGTCGCTCGCATGTAGTTGTGCAGAAACGCTCCGTACACGTTTATGTTCTCCGCCTACACCGTCACAAAATGATTTATTTTTCGGCACTCTGAGCGATGCCTGTAAACTTATCAGGACCTGAACACACTTGAACACAATGAGAGTAGTTACCATTTTTTTAAAGTGACTGCCGACCGATAGAGGCTCTTCCCAACTGGCGATTGCCGCCTTTAAACCTTCTAGGAAGCTTTTATGCAGTTCATGAAGCTCCGATATTTTGTAGAATATCGTGTTGAATTCTTCCTCCGTTATTACGGGCTGAGAGGTTGACAGCGTTGCTTTTATTGCATTCATATACTGGAATTCAGATGTGTAATATATATTGCGTGAGTTAATGCAGGAAATATAATTCAAATTCGGATATACATAAAGATGGAATGGTAATGTAGTCGCGTCGTTAGCGCCATAACTATGCCGGACGGTCATTGCCAGTCATATTTCAGTAAAATGACACATAATGCATCCCATATTAGCAAAACAAAAAGTTCAACCTCAAGCATTTAAACTTGTTATTCCTTATTATTATATTATTGTTATTATTGTTGTTAAGCGGCCCTAAATGATACCCTAACAACTTCTGTATTACGACTATAGAGAATTAACTTGAGGTCGAGATCAACCCTAAAGCGAAAATAAGCAATGTTGCTAAAAAATTATAGATAAATATACCTTTTCCATAACGTATAAACATTCTACATAGACGGTTTCACTCTCGATGATACTAGTAACTATGCATCTATGCATAGTAAGACGTTCAGCTTCAGCATTGTTACTGTTAGTTGATTCCTGTAAAGAATAAACAAAAAAATAAATCATATTATTGCACACAATTTTGTGTTGCATAAGTTGTTTCGGAGTACAATAGGTTTAATGCTTTTTGTTTGTGATAACAAGATTGTTGGACTCCTAAACATTTGTACTTGCAAAGGTATATAAAACTAATCACACAACAATTCCCATTGCATTGCTTGAATTTAAACGATATGAATTTTTGGTATTTCTTACTACTACGAATAATTTTATTTGACTTCACTCGTTGCAGTGATTCTGAAAGTAAGTAGTTTTCTTTGAACAATTTATGGTTTGATTACCCAGTCACTTTTTTTCTTGTAAACTTAATATCTTTAAAATTCCTGTAAATAATTTTTAGTTATGTGTGTTCTTGTATTTCAATTATAAATGCATGTCATCATATAAAATAATTCAACAGGTATTGAACTCAATCAAACGGAATGGTCTCCACTGTATGATGCAATTATTTTTAGAGATATTACAGACATCATAAATGAATTACAAAATAGTGGGGTAAGTGTATTTAATCGTTTTAATCCCCATTAAAAACATTTCAAGTCTTACTAAAGACCTATCACTTCAGCTAAATTCCAAAGCAGATAAGTTGTCGAATAAAATTGAATTTTTTATTCCCAACTAGCTGGTACCCGCGAGTTCGCCCGCGTAACTTAAAAAATTATATACTAAAACCTTCTTCGACAACCACTCTATCCATTGGTGAAAACAGCATGCAAATCGGTGCAGTAGTTTTTGAGTTTATCGCAAACAGACAGACAGACGCGAAGGAGGACTTTGTTTTATAATATGTAAGAATATAAGTAATAACATCAGATTTTAAACATTGTTTCAAAAAGTGTAAGGTTGATAACAGCTGTCATGAAAGACCTACATATTTTATTAAGTCCCGATGCCCAAAGCAAAATCGTGGTGTTACAAGTCTGACGTGTATATGTATCCGTATGTAGAATCGTAGGTCCAAACTCAACCTAGGTGTATGTGGAATCGATTTTGATGCGGTTTTTATTGTTTCAAAATTGACGTTATCGGGATCTTTCTTAGCTATAGTTTATAAAGATGTGTTCAAGCGTTTGAAAGAAAATCATCAGTCCATTTCCTAGTTGACAAAGAGATTTCAATAACGTCCACTTGTTCGATTGATGTGAAATTTGGTATATTGTTACTTCGGTGGTATTTCCATGACATGGTAACCTTCACCGGATTATTATTATACGCTTACCGCTGACCGGATGCTGCAGCATCAAGTAGTCTGCCGAATACCGAATTACTCCTGACATTCAAATTCTGACATATTTAATAGAAACAAATCAAGTATCAATTAATTCAAATTCACTTTATTTTAGATTTTGCCGTTTGATTCGTTCACACCTAACTTAGAGTATGACAACACCGAAGACTTACTGAGTGAATATCATCGTCATTTAGAAAAAGCATACAAACAGAGGCAAAAGTACCTGAATGGGCCCGATAAAAAAAGAAAAATACCCACGTTAAAGCATGACAAGTTTTTTAAATCTAAATTTAACATAGACAAGTATGACAATAAGTTTAATAACATAATAAAATCAAATGGTATGCTATTTCCACCGATTCCGAACAACTTCTATAAACCACTCGATTACTTGATGCCTTTTGAAGTGGACTTACAAAATGCAAAAATCTCATCGTTCGAGCCGAAGATTTATCAGGATGAGTTAGCTTCATTCAAAACAGCTTTTAGTAAGGAGAATAATTTCGATTTTCCAACAGTTACACATAATTCAGCAGCAAACAAGATACCATCGTCATGCTTTTGCAAAAATGGAGCCATACCTTGTCAATGTGCTTGTAAAAGCTGTATTATTCCACTTGGAAGGGATTATAGGAAATACGATGAATTCGGACCACCTTCTTATTCGGCGACAAATAAGATGCAATCCGATATGAATCCACTATTTGAAAATAATGATAGCGTTTTCTCGAAAAACTCACCGGTAAAACTCGAAAACAATCTAAACTTACGCATTAAAATCGATCTTCAAATACCAAATTTGCAAGAAAATATTAAAGAAAACTTCGAGGCGGCCGGCAGTTGGGGTAAACTCGGCGAAAATGATGGCCTCAAAGAAATAGGTCCCACTGCAATAAATTTATCACCGCCCTTTGGTCATTTACCCATATTGAATGAAGGTTATAGAAGATCTTCAGAATTTAACACACAAAACACCTCTCCATTTTATAAGTTATTGACCATTCACAAGAAAAAAAAGGCTAGATCTAATAACAACATTAAAAAACAACGAAAAAAAGTTATAAGTTATCACAACAACTTTATCAATTTAGAGCCTCAGAAGACACTCGGCACATGGAACAAGGAAAGTTTCAATACAAGTAATCCTAGAAATGTATCAGTTCACACAAACGAATCCACCATAGTTAGTACAGTAGCCGTTAGTGAAATACCAAAAGTAATATTATTGGATTCGGATAATAAAACAAATAATCCAAATGATAATCAAGCAGCGTATAAAAACAATGAAATAGAAAACGATCCGACTACCAAATATATTATAAACTCGACAATTGAAATCCCTTATATCAATATAAGCGAGCGTGTCAAACGAAATGTACCGCAAAATGCAACAAATAAAAATGATTCAAACGCTACAAAAGTATTGTCGAAAAATACGGCTTCAAAAGTCAATGACACTGCTAATATTAAAAAAGTACTAACCTTAAAAAAGGGTTTATTATCGGATGAGGATCTTTTATATTGGCCAGATAGCGCAAATTCTTCTCAAACAACTGGCAATTTTAAAAATGTAACTACTCTATTACTGGAAATAGAGAAGTTAAAAAATAAAAATAATTTTAACGTAACTAAGGACATAATTCGTTTCAATCATACACAAGTGTTACAGCACGTGATATTCGGTGACGTGGACTGGAATGATATAGACACAGTGGCACCTGTGATTGTATCTCTTTTTGGTAAATATTTAAAGGGAGTAGTAACACTTTGTTCAAAGGATATTTGTCATTCCATGAAATGCGAAGAGAAGGAGTGTTTATATAGAATTTGTAAGCCCGGAGACAGATTTAAACAGCGAGGACATTGTACTGGATCTAATAATACCGGTAAAAATTCCAAAGTTTTGTAATTATTCTGTTAATGTAAAGTTTTTAGGTCCAGATGATGGTAGGTGGCTATCGTCGTCTATTAACACAAACAACACTATAATGGCAGCATATGCGCTGTCGACTTTAGAATAAAGGATGAGGGATTAAAGAGCATAGGAAAATGAGCATTGGCTTTGCATGAGTAGACGTATCTTCTTTATCAGATAACCTCAAAATTTATTCAATTGTTCATTAACTATACTGTAAAGCGACAGGACTCAGCGGATTTAAAAATTAGACCGGTTACAGCAGTCTGGCGTCAAACGTGAAATAAAGAAATATAATATTGTGCTTGTTGGGTTTTGGTGAGCAAATAAGGGATGCTAGCTAATTTCTCAATCACCTTGTTCTGTGCCTTTATCGATTTTTGTTAAATGTTTAATCTATTTCTAATTTAACTCTTTTCTAATTAGTTAAGAATACTAAAGCATAAACAATAATTAAAATTTGACCGTTTTTGATGGATAACAGTTGGTAAAAATGCAAGAACTACTTAACATCAAAAGGAAAACAGAAAAACAATATTTTAGCTGGGCACATAAATGCGACGTCTTTGACGTACATTGTATGGGGAGTATCAAATTGTATAATAAAGGCCCAATTTTTATTTGACGAAACACATGACAAACAAAAAAACAGCCTTGAACATAACTGACAATCATATTAACACACGAATTATTTAATATTAATTTGAAGAAATCAATATAATACAAAAAAATGTTGTTAATATTTCTTCATTCTTCTATTCCAAAGTGTGTTACGAATATGTATTTAATAATGTATATTTTTATCGTTTCAGAAACAATACCATCATTGGCGCCCGTTTTGGAATTGCCCTCCAATATTGCTTCGGAAGTAGTTGATATTTTACAAGATAAACTCTTAGGAAACATATATGGCAAAGCAACAATGTGCATTAGTTCTAAATGCGTCACAATCATGGCGGACAAAAAGATATTTCTACATTACAAATGCACAACGAAAAATATAAAAGATGGATATTGTCCGAAAAGCAATCAAGTGAATGTAGTTTCTTGAAATAAATATATGTATCTATGAATTTTGCTAATAATAGAATAAGTCATATCTCTATAGGTATAATTTAAGTGAGTCGTCTGCAACGTTGGTTAGAGACAATGCGAGTATCACTAAAGTGGGTAGCTATTGTGGAAGTGGACTTTTGTTTACCTATAGCATTCATAATCTGAGAATAATCCGATAATGGAAAGTAAACGGTTTTCTGTATAAAAAAAAAACAATGCAAACCTTATCGTAACGGTTTACAAAATAAAGCCCTGAATGAATAAATTGTTTTTATTGTTCAAATAGCCATAGTAATTTCTTTTCACATCGTGCATTCAACGCCGATTGCTTTGGTGTGGCCGCTATAATGAAAATTTCTACATTAACAATATTATTTATTGAATTACTTTCAATAAACACCGGAGTACCAAACAAGCAAAATGTGAGTTCCTATCCCACATTTTAAACAATACTTTTTGATATCTAACTAAACTAAACAATAACGCATTGTTTTGTAGGACTTTCAAGAAATATATTTGAGCCCTTGGGCGAAATTAAACAGATCTAACACTCAAGTAATGGACTTCGACTCGAAAGGTCGTATTATAATAAGAAAAGTCCATAAGCAGAGTATAATAAGCTTAAGAAAAGTGATGGAGCTTCTAGACATTCCAGCGAGCGAGATAAACCCGGCAACAATACAAAACATAACAAAACAAATAAATTCATCGAAAAAAAACATGAGAACAAAAGTTTTAACGAACTGTAATAATTTGCGCACAATGTGTAGATTTTTAACATGTCGCAATGTTAAGAAACACTGTTTGTTGTGTGAAGTAAACTTAACACGAGGCAGAACGAACGGCGCTATATGCGAAAAGGTTTCAACGGCGTTCTTATCTGAATTAAAAGGAGGTAGATACTTTAAATGAAAAAACAGGAGTTCTTTTTTAAGCTTCTGCTTAAGCAGAATTCTGCTTTCTTTTTTTAATGTAGAAAATAAAAACATAAGATAAAAGAATAAATCTTTGATGAACCTAAATGGGGTTGAAATTTCGATATAATATTGTACGAGTGTCTTTAGTTCAAACTTCAATTTGCATAGCCAGTGTTTATTTGTAATTTGAATAAGATAATAATTTATTATTTCCCTTAAAATGTAGTGCAACAAAGTAGTGTTTTAATATATTTTTTATTTATATAAATTGCAATAAGTATGTGTCGTGTAAACCTAAACGTTAATATAATAATTTAAACATAAATCGAAGTATTATAATCGAAGTAAAAAGTTCTTTATAACAATGAAAGATATACGATTAATTTTTATAGAAAAATTGTACCTAGAGCTTTGTTATTGCCTACAAAAACTTAGCGACAGGACATGTCCATTGTCTAACTTTTATATTAATCCAAAAAAACTACTTTTTTGCTTTCGTTAAGTGATATTTATTGACATCAAAAATAAAAAAAATTATGAATCGTCACAAGTTAATAATTCACGTAATATTTGCTTTTTACTACATAATATGGACGTTAAAACATGTGTATGTTTTGGACGTTATGTTAAAGAGATAATGCGATATAAATGTGTAAAGCATGAAGCACAGAGGAACAATCTCAATTCCACGCGGGCGAAGTCGCGGGAACAGCTATTATATGACATTAGGACTGATAACTAATGAAATAGGAAATAGATGTTACTGACAACATTTCTTTAGAGTACATAGAAATTATTTTTATCAATATCATTAAAGCACTATAACAATATATCATTAAGCGCAATAATATAAGTAATAATAAACAAAGAACAATTAATAATCTTTTACTCGAATCTCGCCTTAGTTCAACAATGTGATCTCCGAAAAATGCAAAGGGTTTCCGTGGTCGTTTGTTGCTCATTAAATAAACATTCCCGTTGGAATCTTATCTAACAGTAGATAAACCAGGCGCATACGCGTTCCCTTTGTTGAGACGTAAGTATAAAAGCCGCATCCGAACTATTCAAACAATTATTTCCGTGCAAAGACGCTTAACGTGTACGTTTCAAAATGTTTCTTTCCACTCATAAACTACTTGTCTTTTTCCTAGTGTGCTTAGTACATGGATCGTCGAGTAAGCCATCAAGGGAAGGTAAGTGGTTATCAGTAAGATTTAAAAAAGTAAATCCCTTTTATGTATGTAAAACCAAATTCGTGACACTAATAGCAAACTAACACTTTACAGATGAATTAATTGAATTAATTGTGGGTCGCGGGATTGGCTCCACCGTTTGGGGATGGATAACTTATCCATTTACCGGATGGTGGAGTTCGGAAGAGGACAGTTCGGAACTGACGGGCGAAGAGTACGTGAAGAGTCTGTATAGGAAAGGTCTTGTAAAGGAAAACGTATCAGTTTCGTGTGACGAGCAAATGTGTAAGACTGTAAGATGCACTAAACAAGGCTGCGAAACCGTGACGTGTAGCATTTACGACACAGAATTGACTGGGGAATGCAGAATGTTTAGTACAACAGAAAAAGTGTCCCTTTCGAATACAGAAACGCCTAAAGACATTACGGACAACACATCTGTGACTGTTCAAGCGAACGAAGACTTCGTCGATGAACGTCCAATCGAATTGGAAGCAGTCATATCTTCTACTGTCCGCAAAGACGTCAAGACCATAACTGGACAGAAACACAATAACCCTCCAAGTCCGCACAACAAAGTCAGTATACTCTTTCTAATAATACTAACTTGTTTTTCTTTTCTAACATATGACAATATAAAGCTAGTATTTTTTCAATATTATTGGCCAGGTATATCTCACTGTGTTTACAAGTGAGCGTTCCATAAATGCTACATTTTGACAAGAAACATCAAAATATGACGCACGATTTTTTAGCATTTGTTTTTTGTTATACAGGTGGTCGTCAGATAGGCTGACAATCCACTTGGTGGTAAATTAGGTAGCTTCCTCTTCCGTCGCCTAATAACACACGCAACTCCACAGGTGCTACAAGTGGCATTAAATCTGTAGACCGATGCCATCAATGTTGGCCCTGAGGGGAATCGACCCGGGACAACTGAGACAGAGCGTTAAAGCAATCACCTTAACCTCTCAACTAAGGGGTACTAAATACGATCCAATATATCTTCTAACATTGTGAGTGTTCGCTTAAATGTCGTAGAAGCTCTAATATGAGCTCTATGAAGGTTATTTTAAGACTACAAATAAAAATTAAGACCAAAGGGGTGCAAGTCTGACCATATATCGAACCTTCATTTGATACTGATGATACAAAACTAGAAATGCTTAATTATTAAAATACAATTAAATTTTAATAATATAAATATATGCATTGCAACTCTAATTTTTTATAAAATTTTATTTGTCAACAGGTGTAATCGAGACAGAAGAAGAAGAAGGAACCCTGTCATTGATTCTGGTTGGAGTAGATAGAATGATGACAAACTACATAAACTCCCTTATCAGACACTACGCAACTACACTAACAAATAAATAAATTAATAATTTAGATATCAACTCATTTTGTAACGACGGTACATGTTACTATACACTATGCGAAAACGACCACTGTAAAGTTGAATATTGTGAATATCATTTAATGACAAGCGAAGAGAAATGTTCTCATAAAAAAGAATTTCAATTTTCACTAGATAGCAATAACTTCAAAGAAAACTATCAAACGTCCGGTGAAGTGAATAATGAACATTTGGAAGATAATAATGAAATAAATGCATTGTAATGTAAAAAATAATAATATTAAATACATCAATCATATTAACATTCTATGAAATTTAAACGATTGGTGAGTGAGAGGTTTATCACAAAATGTTTTATATAAGGTGATAGTTTACTATAGAATTATTTTCTTTAGACTGAAATAAAAAATATTGAATGCAAATGTTTGTTTAATTATACTGTTAGAAACCTCGAAACTTTCGAACATGAAAAGTTCGATAATTTTGACATATAAGTAATTATTTCACTTTCTTTATTAGTTACTAGATCCGTATTGAAATATTAATAACTGTTTTTAACAAAAAAACAAAAACGACTTCAAAACGGTTTCTCATGGATGCCATTGTCAGAACTGGACCAAATTGAAATGGGACCACACGGGAAGCACCAATTTTCAAATAAAAAGGGAATAATCGAAATCGGTTCACCCAGTCAAAAGTTTTGACGTAACAAACTTTAAAAAAAAAATACAGTCAAATTGAGAACCTCTTTTTTTGGAAGTCGGTTGAAAAGTGGAATACCTGATGTTGGAGTTTCCTTAGAGCTGGCGGTGTGGCGCTGGCGTCGGTGTCCGAAGAAATAGTTCGAAGAAAGAGCGGAGTCTCATTAGAGTCCGCCATCTCGTTGCTAGTATCGCTCAGTTCCGTGTTCTCAACACCTTGTCTGAGAAAAGAAAAATAGTTTACAATTTTCCCAACTGAACCATTCTTTTTTATAATTTTTTTCTTTTTTTTTTTTAAAGGTTAAGATCAACAAACATGCTGACGGTCCACTTGATGTTACAGGTGCTGCAAGTGCGCTGCCCACCATAGTGGGTATATTTATACTTCTTTGAACTATTCTTTTTTATACACATTTGATTTCATAGTAATCTAGCTGTTGCCCGCGACTTCGTTCGCGTTCAAAATGTTATATAGCTTTCTCGAAAAAAGGAATATCCAAAACAAACATAATTTTTCAATTCGAACCAGCCTGAGCCTACTTCCTGAGATTAACGCCAAAAAAACTCTTCACTTTATAATATTAGTAAATTATAGATTTTCCTGAACTATACTAGAGCCCTGTGAGGCCACTGTAAGCAGGTTCCCAGTCCTGGCCCTTTAAGAGGACACATGTCGGCGTGGCGGCTCGAACTCATCGGTGCTTAACTTATAGCTAAAATTCATAAAACAGCGGAGTAATAATCATTCTACGTTTGTATGGAGGAAAGCTGACTTGTATCACCTGAAGGGATGAATTGTACTAAATATATTAAAAACAAGTCGGCACTTACTGTATAAAGTAGTGTATGTTGACGTAATTGGGCGCTTGTGCTTGTGCGGTGGGTGAGTCGGGGGCCGCGGGAGCGGAAGGTGCTGCCAGCGGTAGAGTGCTTGTGCCGCTGGACGCGTCGTCGGCGCTCGAACCGGCGCCACCTAGCACATTTAATAACACCTCTATAATGGCACATAAATCGGCCTGTTGCAGTATTTAATACAGTAAGATTCCAGGCTCGCTAGACATAATTTATTTCCTAATGGGCAGAATGTGGGGAATCAAGTAGTGTCCCCATGTATTTTGAAAGTATGTTTATCTGCTAAGTTGGGTAGATGGCCAATTAGGCAATTCAACTAAATCGATGGTATAAAACAAACACTAAATGTTACGGGAAGCTTGCTACACAAAAAGAAAAAATTGTAAAAAATATAATTTTTTTTACCTCAGTAACATAAATACAATGTGTACATATTGTTTTTTGAAGAAATATTTAATGTACAGGCCACGGTTTTTTTACGATTTTATTATATATGTATAGATTAGCTGTGCTCCGCGCCTTCGCCTGATTTGAGCTTGAACAACAAATTTTTTTCTCATAATATAAGATTACTTATAATATTGCTATTACTTTCTATTTACACAGATAAAAAAAATCATGTATGTACCTGCTTGAATGTAAACATATTCTCCGTCATTAATATCGACGGGTACTTGGTCGTAGTAGGGCTCGTCCTCGGCGAGGGGGACGGCCGCTGGAATGCTCTCTAAGGACGCCGGAGCGGATTTGTCAGTGTCCGCCTCTTGAGCCTCCGGCAAGTCGGGTGTGGACGTGACCACTTCTTCGTCTATAGAGCGAGGGGTGGCTGCTCCGCCGGACCGCTTGCGTTCGGATGACAGTGAGTTTATCGATTCATAACTTTTCACCTAGAAATATATCAAGCACCTAAGTAAGACACGAATTAAATTAAATTTCATAATGGCAATTACTTGAACCTACAGATAAGATAATGTGAATATTTTAATTGCTACATATGTATACAACAAGGATAAACTAACCCGTTCTATGATAGATGGTGTTGATGCTCGACTGGTGATGGACTCCTTAGACTCGGCTGCATGTATTCTACGGCCTAGTGATGAAGGTGGGCTGTCTTCAGCCAACCCAGTCTCGGGGAGAGAGGCACCTCGTTTGCTGAACACTTTTGGTGGTGGCCTTTAAAATACACAATCTTAAAGCTTGTAACTCAATATAACACTAGGAGAACATTCTTAATTACTTTGAAAGTCACTTACTTTGGTGGCACTTTTTTCTTAGCAGCAGCATTTGGGTCCACTGGGCTTGTTTCAGAGGACTGAGAGGACTCTGTGGCTTTCCTTGCATTCTCAGCCAATTTAAGGCCATTAACCTCTATAACTGTTACAAAGTCACCAATTTGTGATGTTGGACGGTTTTTAGTTTGAGTTGGACTTCCTTGTTCTACTGCTACTGTAATAAAAATATTACCATATAATTTTGACATATAATGACTGTGATTTGTGAAAAATTATGGAGGAGGCCTATGTTCAGCAGCAAATAAGGGTGAAGGGTGCACCTTAATGCATTGTTTCAAAATGTTGGAAATATATTCTGAAAAACCACATATAAAGCTTCATAAAATAATAGGTGATGCACATTAACTTTGTTGAATCACCGTTTTGATCACCAAGTTTTTAGGCAAAAACTACTGAGCAGATTTTGATAAGCTTAATAGTGACACTAGTTTATATTATACATAAAAATAAAATACATTTAAGGATGAAATCACATGTAAAAAGTATTCAAAAATACTATTTTTTTTATTAATACTAGTCACGCTAGTATTCAAAAAGGGGGCACTGTGTTTCATGAAAGTATGATAGCTAGTTTCATGAAGCTCTCAAGTGCTTCAAACAAATCTCACGAAATGGCTCAAGATCGCAAGCTCCTAAAATCAATAATATGTCAATAAATAGACATAATCTACTTACAATTGGAATTGTTATCCGTTCGCTGAACAACTTCACTGTTACATCTTCTCCTAGCTGCCTCTGCCGCAAGGTTAGAAGAAAGTTCATTTATGCACTGATTCACAGAACTTCTTTCCCCAACATGTGCAGGCTTCTTCCTAAGCTGCACTTCTTCCACATCAGCTATGTCTGATGCAGAGTTATCACTTCTGCTGCTGCTTTCAAGACTACCGCCGCTTTTTTTTGAAGAGAAGTCAGTGTTTGAATCCTAGAATTAAAAATCCCTAATATATTATTTACTAGCTTGTGCTCGCGACTTCGTCCGGGTTCTGGATGAAAGGTACCCTATGTCCTTTCTAGTGTCCCAGACAAAGTGTATGCAAAATTTCATGGTAATCCGTTCAGTAGTTTTTGAGTGAAATCAAACAAACAATCAAACATAATTACATTCACATTTATAATATTAGTAAGGATGTATTTATTAGCTGACCCCAACAGTCATTGACCCTGTCAGTTTCATATAAAAATTATATTCAAATTTCCAACTCTTCCTATGGAATTTTCAAGTCTTTCATACAAACCTTGTCCTGACAATATACATATTATGCAACAAAATCAATTACGTATTAGTTGTTAACCATGTCAACACAGACTCAATAATATTATAAATTAATATTCACTAATAAAATATGGAGATTATAATAGTATGTCAAAAATTATATAATATAGAAAATATTACAATACATAGATAATATATAAGTTAAATAGAAGCAGAGGTTGTACTGCAAAAGCTATGCCAGAAATCTAAATAGACAAGGAAAATAATTTATAATGTTGTTGTACTGATAGTGGAATGATAAAATTAATATTATCAGATAAATTTTCATTGATAAACCTTGTTTTAATTGAGTCTGTTGAAATAAAGTAGTTGAATATTTTTAATTATAACTAATTCTACCAATTTAGGTTTGGACATAATACATACCTCATACATTAAAGAGAAAAACGTAATTTCTATTTTTATTTCTAGTGTTTAAACAGTTTAATTTAAGACTATATTCAAGTAATCGATTCTAACTTAAGTCTGGCTTCACTTATCATCATCAATACTAATAATAAATCTGTAAGTGTAGGTATTGTATGTATATATGTATGTTCCTCCATAACTCTTAAACGAATTAACTGATTTTCACGAAACTTGGTAGATAAACATTTAGATGTACAGGACACAGGATAGCTACTTTTTCAATGCTACTCTTGATGGTCAATCTACTCAATCAATGCAATGCATGAAGATAAAAAAATCAATGCAAATGCATGGACAGAAATAATACAATAATTGTGAATAAATATAAATAATAAATGTCTTCACACATTCCACACACCATCTAGTTCCAAAGTAAGCAACTAATGCTTGTATTATGGATACCGGACAGTTGACATACTACATAGATTACTTTTTTTTGTAAATACATACATATTATAAATACAAAACAACCATGACTCAGGTACAAAGGTAAAATATTGAAAAATTCCTCTTTTTATTTTTTACTTTATTATATTTCTTCTTTAGAAAATTATATATTCATTTCTGAAGAAACTTCATCTGAAGATGAAGTCAAAAGTTGCAGTTGATGGATAGGAATGTTATAAAATACTCTTACTTCAGCCGCCTATAATATTTTGGTTGTTAGAGGAGAAACCTTAGGCTGGTTTCAGTGCTCTCCTGACGGTCAGTACTGACAATACGCACTCCTGACCGTGCGACCGACGCACTTGTCATTTGTATGAAAATTCACAAGTTGTTACAAAGCTTGCCTGACCGTACGCACACATATATTTCTACCACGGTTGGTCATGCGTATCGTCAGGCCTGATCATCAGGAGAGCACTGAAACCAGCCTTAGTGTATTTTGTGTAACACTGCTGTATGTATCTATGTGTTAAAAAATATTTTTGTTTTTTCAAAAATTCACAGCAAATGTTTAATCCTAAGTGGAGTAAAAATTATGGTGTGATAAAAAGTTTCAATAGCAGAATGTCTATAACTACTTACAATACAAAAACTGAAACAGTTACCTTATTAAGTATTCATTTAGTTACTGTTAATTTCATATTGTACATGAAGTAACCGCTGAACATAATTATTCAATAAACTGATTAAGAAGGCATATATGCATAATTAATATTAATGAATCATGTAAGTGAGATACTGTTAAAAGTTCTTTTAAAATGTAGCTACAAAGCTCTAGTTCAAATTTTACAGAAGATTTTTTCTTAATATTGTTAACATTATTAAAAAAATCCCTAAAGTTCCTACAGTTGCCTAAAACAAAAGCAACACCTCAGGTGCTACTAATGCACTGCCAAACATAATAGGAATAAGGATAAAGGATTTAGGAGGTATCTCAACCTTGGGATTGGAAATGAAAGTATAACAAACAATTTTATCAACTCATTAGTCATCTCTGAAGAGAAGCTAGATGACAAAATAGTTATGTAAAGTACGCAAAATATGCATTAAATTTATGAAAGGACATTGGAAGACTAAAAAATGAAATAAAGGGAAACTACGAAACATCCCAAAAAGTTGTAAATAAATAATACCTCTTTGCTATCTGGATTCTTATCGTCATGTTCACTCACGTCAGGGCCCGAGGGCGGAGCCGCACGATTACTTTGGGAAGCTGCCTTATGTTTCTCTACATCGGACAACAGTGTCTCTAGATATTCCACATAAAATTCTTCCTTTTCTAACTCCTCTCTAAGCACGGCGACCTTCTGTTTGTGTTTTGCCAAATTGGCCCTGACATCTTCCTCCCAAGCGGCTGGCAGAGCACTTTCGGGGAAACGTTGCACCCACACACGTTGAAAATCTCCGAAGACACTCATCTCTCACAAAACGATGTCATGACAATTTTATGTTACAAAATATCACTAAACAAACGTACACAAACTAAATTTATTTATTATAAAAAATACCACAAAATTACTGTCACATCAAGAATCAACACAGAATGAACAAAGAGAAATAAGACACAGAACCGCAGAACACTATATACATACATACTCACAAGGACCACAGTAGAAAGCTAAAGCTATGTGTCACTTTTTTTTATAATGTTGTGATAACACACAGCCCAAGATATAATTTACCTAAATGTTGTAATTCGATTGAATGAATTATTATTTTAATGCTGTGCAAAAAATATCTGTTAAAGGTTATTCCGTTATCATATTATTTTAATCACATTTTTTTTAAATTATAGTAGATCAACCTTGAGACCATTTTGAGACCACTTGAGACCAAGTATCTACTATTCTACTATATAATTTGTGCTTGAGACCAACTAGTGACGTTTCCATTTCCAGATTCAGGAGCTGTCAAATTTTTTTATTGATATTGATCGATATTCACTTTATTTTGTTTTGTTTTTTTTTTGTGCCCCCTAGTTTTATTTTATGGAAATCGCCGATGAAAATATATCGATTTTACCTTAGTCTTTAGTGTTCAGAGTTAACTAGAAAATAATAATTTATTATAGTGTTATAATAATTCGCAGTTCGAAGGTTATTTTTGCAATCGTTCGAAGTTGGTGTCCGATTTTTTTAATAAACAAGGATTTTTGCGTTCATGGGATCATTTGTGAAGATATTAAACAAATATTCCTAAGTAAAATATGTGCGCATCGACGAAAAATATTCTCTTGATATAATTTATGTGCCTACTGTACGCTCTATACAATCTACAATAACGAATAAGAATATTAAGAATATAAGGCCAAGATGAACAGACTACAATATTCATGATATTCACAATGATGTATGATCTTTTAAATCTTAATTGAAACTAAATAGAATACCAAGATGGATAAAAGTTATGTAAAATCTACAATAAAAGGACTGAAATCCCATTCATCCTCACAAGTACAAGAAACTCTACTTACAATAAAGAGTAAAATAACTGTAAATGGCACTGGAGTTAAATTATTTCGCGAATGTGGAGGTTTAGAATATTTGTTACCTCATCTCCGTAAGCCAAATGAACGAATACTTTCAATAACTTTAAGCATTCTTGGTAATTGTTGCTTGGAGGAAGAAAGCAGTTTAAAGGTATAGTATGTTCATTTCTATATATGTGCAATTTTTTATTCTATTTGTGTAGTTATTTGGGATGCAATAATTACAATATGAGGGTGTATTCTACAATACAAGGGACATGAGAGTTCCCATGAGAGTAATATTGATGGACAGATCTGAAGATATTGATCTACAATATTTTAAAACAGTAAAAATGGAGATTTCTCTATATTATCAGGAAATATGTGAATTTTACTTTCATGTCTTAATATTATAGTTTTTTAATAGAGGTAAAAATCACAGTTTGCATTATTTGGAGACATTAATATTTACAAAAAATTTAGAAGTTTTTATAAAATTAATAATATTGAAGTGAAAATAAATTACTGTCAAGTAATGTAACAGAAACCTTTGTATATTTTCAGATATTGCGCTTGAATTTAATTTAAATAAATTTAAAATAGAACAATTTTTGAGTGTTAAAAACCATTAAATTGGCGACAATCGCGACACTCTATTGATAATGTACAAATTTGTAAATATTAATTCTATAACAAATGGAATTAATATTTACAAATTAGTAAAAAGTCCTATAGAAAATATTTCATTCTGGAAAATGGCAAAATATAAATGTTTAATATAGCCAAATTATTTTGTTGATTTTTATCTTTTTTATTAATGGTACTATTATGGTACTATATTTATTATTACGTAAATATTTTTCAGGTTGGCAGTTTAAATAGTTTTGGCCCTTTGGTATTAATACTGAAAAATATATACCACGACAGCATTATTGGAAGAACATGTCGACTCATTGGCAATCTAGCACAGAAATCCAGTAATGCAGACGGTTTACACAACCACGGGGCTGTTGCAGCCCTTGTTACAGTCATTGAAAAAAGAGACAAAAACACGTCATATCCTACTCTAACAATGGCTGTGAGGGCAATTAGGTAATACAATATTGACAATGTTTAAAAGCTCTCTTTTTTATACAATTTTACCTTTTTAAAATGTAATTAGGCAAATTATCAAAATTGAAATGATCTTTTATTTAAGTTCTTTTTGTTAGGTAACTATTTTGAATTTTATAAGTATACAAATCAATAAGCTACTTAAGTTAAATGAGTCTCTGAGCTAATTTGTGTGAGTGAACACAAGCTACAGCTTTTCCGTAGCCAAGCTATAGCAAATTAGCCATGTCTTATGTGAAGCAAATTTTTTATACCCTTTATAGTCAAATTTTTTTTTTGTTTTTTTTTAAATTGTCTAAGTAGTTAGTTTTTCGAGTTCATCAATTACAAACATACAAGCATAAAAAAATTAAATCTTGCAGATTTTGTGTTATATTTGACCATTCTATGATGCTTTTTATGTCGAAGGTGTTTGTGGCTGTTAACAAATCGAAGGGAAGAAATGCTAGACCAAAACGCAGTCAGATGTGTTGCACTGTTAATGACAACAGAATGTGAATCTGCTGGTATTATTATGTCTGCTAATGGAATGAAGGAACATATTGGATTAAGAGACAGCCGGAAGGAGTTAATCAGTGGAATACTAAAATGTGTAGGATATTTTACGATGAACATGTCTTCCCAGTGCGCCGAGCAGGTGATTTCTTTTCTAATATTTTGTTTTTATTAAAAATATTAATTTACATTGTAATTTTTGGGTGCAAATTCTCTGTCACACCAGTGTTCTTGTTCAATCTTTAATCAAGGCAAATGCATAAAATATTTATTCAGGCTGTTGCTACATGACGAGCCTGTTTGATGAGTGGTTAGGTCTATCACAGGGATCCCAGGTTTGATTCCCAGCAGGTCATATTTGGAAATGAATTTTCGAAAGTTGACTGGTCTGGATTTGTAGAATAATGGCAGGGAACGCTGCAGCAACCACCCCCTTGTAGAAGACCACCGTGAAACTCCGTGAGTAGCTTCGTTTGCCGAGACATCCAAATTTTTCCTCTGCGAAAATTCTCGATAGAGGTAGCTAAAGGAGTTAGCAACCGTAAATAACTTCCAAGCGTAGGACTGGGAAAACGTAGCACTCAATTTGTAGGACTATGCGGCCATTTTATTATACAAATGTTTACTAAGCTGCAGACAAAAAAATCAGCTGAAACTGTCACCAGCAAGTGGACCGTCAGCCTGTCTGTCGAGTTGAACATAAAAATAAGTTAAAAATATCTTTGGTAACATAAATATTAAAAAGCCTACCATTTCATTATGGTTTGAGATTAATGACAAGTTAGGAGTTATTTGTCAATAAAATTTTCTTATGAAAATGAAAATGAAAATGAAAATGTTTATTAAAAATCAGAAAAATCGTTTACAATAATGACAGTGATTGAAGACTCCTTTTAAGCGGAAGCCTGTGCCAGGAGTCTTATAAAACTTATAAAACAATACAGTCTATAAAACAATAATTATAGTAATTGTTTTATAGTCTTATAAAACAATTATTTTTCTTACAGATACAAGGTGATGGCAGGGGATTTCAGTGTTTGGTAGCATTAACAAAAATTTTTGAAACTTTGGCATTGAAGTGTTTGATGAATTTATGCTACATTAGTTCATGTCGCCCACTATTGGGTACGGCCGGTTTGGTCGAGTGTTTGGTGACTATTCTTAAGAACAGTTCAGGTGTGTTATATAACTTTATCCAATAAACCACTTCTAATTTTTACAAATGTTTGAATAGAATAGGTTCCGAAACTACTGGACCGATTTGAAAAATTCTTTTACCATCAGAAGCCGACATTATCTGTGATGAACATAGGCTACTTTTTACCGCGGGAAAATGCTTCGTTCCTACGGGAAATCTAAAATAAAAGTAAATACTAGTGGCTTGGCCCGGGATACACTTGACAGCGCCATCTATGCAGAATCGGTGAAGCGACTAACATGACATGACAACTGCTTGGTGATATTTTTAGCGATCCATTTCACGGTAGATGGCGTTTTATACTTTTCAACGCGGACGAAGTCGCGTGCAACAGCTAGTATTTTATAAAGTTACGCGTGCGAAGACGCTTGCAACAGTTAGTACTGAATATAACTGGTGGAACTTGTCAGTTTTTATTTATGCATATAAAAATGTCAATAGAAATGTCATGGTGGCCCGAAGGCGCGGCTAGAGCGCTTGCGCACCTCAGTGGCGAATCGGTGAATCGTTCGCGTTTGCGCTACTGCGGTGGGTTGCCTTTATTGGTGACCGCTGCCAGAGAAAGCCATCACGCCATGCAAGCTCTCCTACAATATGTGTTCGATGATTCCTGTAAGTACATACATACATTTTCAATTTTTCATATACATATTTGTATGTCCCCCTTTTGCGAAACTTTGATTTTGTGTCTCACTTTTTCCTCTTGACATTTCTATATAAACGAGCCGTGTCGCATGCGGAAATCAATCAAATAGAATGCTATCTTAACAATTTGGCCACCATTTCAATTGTGGCCTTTAGTTGAATTTCTAACACACTAACACTTTCTTGTGACTTTAGTTGAATTTGAAATTCTAGTTGAATTCTAGTAGAAATTCAGTGTTAACATTTTTTAACACTGAATTTCTACTTAACTAGCCAATTTCGATAACAAGATATATTGATTCTACAATACAATATGAAACTTTTTTTGTCCTTAGCATTCCAAATTCTTATAAACGGAGGTCTCGTCAACCTTCTAACTGATGAACTGACAAAGTACCTAACATCAATGGAGTTTCAACATAACAATATGGACAGAAACGATGCTTTGAATGAGGTTAAAGGGAAAATAGAAGACGACAATGGCGATAAGTTAAAGCGTAGTAAAATCGCAAACGATAATGACGACACAGATAAAACTAAAGAATCTAAAGATTGCCACATATCAAGAAACGTGAATGACTTAAAAGTGGTAATAGAGAGAGACAACATGATTGTAGGATTTGTAGATGCGGTAGATAGCGACGCATCGGATGATAGCCAGAGTGACGACGAAAAACATCCAAGAAAGAAATGTCTCAAAAGAGCTAGATCAGTGAGCCCTAAAATGTTGAAAAAGGTAACTGTTCCACAATAATAATTCAAAACTAAACTATCAATCAAATGTTCTCTCCTCCATTTCTTAGTAAAAACAGAACGAATGAGAAAATGATAGAGCCAAAGTAACAAATCGAAATTAAGAATAATCGTCAATTCAGCAATTACAATATTTTGTATTACTTATTACATCTACTGACACATTAATCCTTAGAAACTTACATTCATTCATATTTTTAAACTCCGACGCAGAAACATGGTGTTTTAAGTTTGATGTGTGTGTCTCTGTATCTGTGACATTGTAGCTCCCAAATGGATGGACCGATTTTGAGCCGTTTTTTTTTTGTTTGAAAACGATGGTTTTTGATTTTTGATCAGGCGTTTGACAACCATCAGCACATTTCTTAAAACTAAGGGATTTCACTAACTTCCACATATTAAAATGATATGAAATTTAGTAGGTATACTGTTACTTCAGTGGGATTTCCGTGACATGGTAACCTTAACCTGATGCTGAAGCATCTAATAGTCTGCGGGACACCCAACTCCTCAGCAACTTACAGCAGATATAGCGTCTTTGAGCTCAATCAAAAGTCCGGGGGTTAGTTTCTAATCTAATAATCTAACAACTATGGATGACTAATCATCTATCTGTAATTTGTTTTTAGAGTGCACAAACAATAAAGATGACAAAAAAAGACTGGTCAGCGGGTGTTTATTGGGAACCAAAGAGTCCCGAGTGGCCGTCTACCCACAAAGCTGGATCTCATTCTGCATTTAACTTGGATAGACCGGACCATAGTCCCTTGTCACCATATTCTGATGGAAATCAATCTGGATTTAGTCCTGAATATAGGGGATCTTCTAGTAAAAGACCCAGATTTGATTGGAGTCCCAAGTCAGATGTTAGTACCGGCGAAGGGAGTTTCTCTTGCCTCAATTGGTTTGAATGTCAATGGAATATTGGAAATTTCAAGGGTCCCACGCCGCCTTACAGCGCTAACGAAGGTACATAAATTAAAAAAAAAAAAAAAAACTTATTTTTACCTTTTATAGTAAGTTACTTAAGTTTTGAGAATTTTTCGCTTTGATAAGTTTTCACCTGTAATATTCCTGGGATGGACTTAGGTCTCCCCTATACCGAGTGTATAGCTACTAATTAGCTACAACTAAGGCTTAGCACGCACTGCGGTTTCAGACACGCGTTTATCGCGAGTCTGCAACCCCAAAAAAAATCTAACAAAGCTTTCCATACAAGCGCACGCATTGGCAACTTTTTTCAGTGACTGATTATATAAAACGTAACTTGCTACATTTCGATCGCGGTTTGTAAACGCGCGATTTTTTTTCTAACCCATAGTAATATGGAGGCGCATGCACGGTGGTTAATCGCATTCGGTTTTTTATTCAGTCTGAACTTAGCGAGCGCAGAGGTATAACGTATAACACACACTGCTCGCCGTTTAATTGCAGTTGCGTGCTAGCTAACCCTAAAGTGCAATGTGTATTGTAGAAAGTTCCGATTCGGAAACATCGGGGAGGTACTCGCCGGTGTGCAGTGAAGCTGAGCCGGAGGCGCAAGCGGACGGCGAAGTGGGAGCCGTCATTCGGGACATGGCTCAGCAAATGGCGCAGGACCTCGAACTCATTATGGACGACGATGAGAGCGATGACGAACTGCCACTTGAAGGTAAACGCGCTTAAAAAGGAAGGAAAAAAATTAAAAATCTCCAAATGATAAATCCCCAAATTTATTAAAAACGGGAGACGAAATACACGATCAGTCATTTGACGTGACTCCAAACGACTTAAAAAATCAAATGGAGCAACGCCAAACATTATGCCCATTGCCCACTCACGGTCAGTCCAATTTTCTGTCATTTATGCCTTTGACCGGGTCGAGTGACGTTGACATGAGCTCTGTTTCTACCAAAAAGGATAGAAATGTATTCTATCCTCCTTGGTTTCTAAACTCACAATCAGTTGGCGCGATGAACGGACGTGACGCAACGGCGCGATTTGAAATCCAGTCTTTGACATTAAGCCATCAGATTTTACCATTCACGATCAAATTTTAGCTTCACGTCAATCCATTTGACGCGATGGACTGATCGTGTGTTTTGTCCATTAGAGCAATATATAAAGACCGAATAAGACTTCACACGTAGGAGAATGAGATGCGGACGAAGTCGCGGGCAAAATCTAGTTTTACTAATATAATAATTACTAAATTTTAACATTAAATCTATCGGGGACTTTATTTATTATTTTATTATTTATTTATTTCCAAAAAATAAAATACAATGACCACAAGTTATCGGTGACCCCCACACTAAGCTATGCTTGTATCGTGGGAGTCTACTGAAATACATAATCATATTGTACATAATTAGTCTACATAATATCTGATATACAATAATACTTTATACATAATACTTTAAATTTGAACTTTAAAAGCGAAATGTCGAACCGAGGCGAAGTCAATGAAATGTATTATTTCTCAGAAGCCGCGAGCAAGATAGACGCCAGCAATCAAGACTCGCGAATAGCTTGCGTGTTCGTGTTGCTGTTCCGCATATCGCACGGCGCTTGCACCTCGCACGGCTACAGGCGCGAGGAACCCGTCGCCAACCACACGTCGGAACTGCTCACGGGACAGGACTGTCTCAACGCTCTGCTCGATTATGTACAGAGATGTAAGAAGCCCTTGGGCAGAGCGGCCCGCATACTACTACGGGTCTTGAAGTAAGCAATACTTTTTGTAATGTTACAATGTTTCATTTTCGGAGAGTCGGAGCAGGGCTGTCACAATTATTAATTCCGAAGATTGTTAACTTATGAGTCCATAAATATATACTAATATATAAAGCTGAAGAGTTTGTGTGTTTGTTTGGTTGTACATGTACGCGCTAATCTCAGGAACTACTGGTTTGAATTGAAAAATTCTTTTTGTGTTGTATAGAATGGATGGTCCACTTATCGAGGAAGGCTATAGAGAACACGGACGAATTCGCGGCCACCAGCTAGTATATAATAATAAGATTCACATGGTAAATTATGCGCGGTTATGTACAGAGATGTAAGAAACCTTTAGACAGATCGGCCCACATTCTACTATGACTAAATCTTAATATTATGTTACAATATCAAATTTTCGGAGAGTCAGGGCTTTCACAATTATTAATTCCAGAGATTATTAGCTTAGGAGTCCATAAATAATTAGATTCACATCGTAAATGATGCGCGGTTATGTACAGAGATGTAAGAAACCTTTAAGCATTCTATTACTAAGGTCGACAGACATCCACTTGATGGTAGATGGCTACCGTCGCTTATAACATGCTGATATTTCACTGTGATCTTCTGTAAGGTGGTGATGGCTTCTGCCAACATATTATTATGTGATGCCCAAATGTATGCGAAAGGTAAATTCAGATCAGAGTCAACTTTGAAAAGTTCATTCATTACCAAAGTTAACTCAAAGGAAGTGATCTGAGGTCGTAAACAGCCGACTAGCTTTTGTTATTGTTAATTGCCCCGAACACTAGTACCAATACAAAAGAAATATTGAAATAGCAAAAACCGTCAGGTAAAACTTGTACTCATTTCCTGGCTGTAAAGTCCATAGAAAAAAATTGCACAATCGTGATACCTTATAGGTAATTGTGACCGACTATTTATGCATTAATAAATGGATTTTTTATATTTGGAATAATTATATTGAAAGTACTATATATTATTATTTTTTTATATTTTTATTACTATTAACTATTACCTCTTTTCAAGTTTTATAAAAAGACAAAAAATATTCTATTATAATATATATTTTTAAATATATAAAAAGAAATATATCATAAATGAATTAATTATTATTAGTAAATATTTTTTTTTGAAAATATTCCTTTATTCAGAATAACAAAATTGACAGTATGAATGAAACAAAACGGCGGTCGTCTTTTTTTGATCTGATTAGTCACGCTTTAAAACTGCCTAGATTTTTTTTTATTATTGCCCTTTACTCATTGCTTTGTCCTTTTGGCCATTGCCGGCGTGCATACAGAAGTAGATTGACGTATTCTTTTTAAAATGGAGCCATATCAAAGCCAATGGGAGAAAAATATTTTGAAGGAAATAATGCGTGAATTAATTTTCAGCAACGCTTCATGTTTAATGAGTATTCTCAAGCACAGAATAACTCTAAGGCTATATAAGATGTCTGTTAGTTCTGAACACCCTCCCCCAAAGTGCCAACAATGTAGGCAGGTAAGTGGAAGTTACTTTTAGAAAATATAACTCTTATTTTATGTATTCTATATATTGTATTTTATATAACGGACACAACTTCCATTTCCATTTCAGATTGCAAGGCTAAGCAAAAAGTTACTGTCTCAGTTGTCAACTTTAGTGGAGTCAAGTTATGGTAGTGGTGAAATAAGTTATCAGCTTTTGAAGGGAAGCTCCTCTATGAAGCAAACTTTAACATTGACACTTCCATATATTATCAGGTATGTGTGTGTGTATGTTCTAAGATGTGGTTTATATATTTTTTAATTCAAAAATAATTAAACTCAATGAAGGCTTCGAAACACGGCCTCTACAATAAATTAAAATTTAATTAAATTTTTAATTCTAATATTTCGATTCTAATTAAAAACATTCTTAATTATTACAAAATTTGAGTGAGTTTAAATAAATTCTTTCTTCTTTTCAAAAAAAAAATACTAAATAAAATTTCCTTATGTAAGTAACGATAACGATAACGAGTATGTAACGAATACTTAAAATTGCATTTATGCTTGCTATTTGAAGACCAGGCTAACTTTTTAGGCACTTTCCTGTTTTTTTTTCTTCCACGAAGACGTTACTCCTACACAAACTGAACTGTGTCCTCATTAAATTCATTTCTTTTTCTTTTTCAGAAACGAGAAGCAACTGAAGAAATATTTTCTAGACTACAACGCACTCAATTTACTGTGCTCTCTGATTTTGGAGTCTAAGGAAGATTTGAGAGATTGCGTGACCGCATTAGCGAAATTGGCCACCAACATTGGCATCAAGGATCCGAAGAGTTTGGAGAATCGATTCAAGGATCAGGTGTGTGTCAGTTACGATCCTATATTGGACAATTTGTCGCAAGATGACATTGTCACCTTTGAACTTGACGATTCGTCGACGGTACAAGCGAATAAAGTGTATTTATGTCAGAATTCTGAAGTGTTCAGTGCAATGTTGATGGGTCGTTTCAAAGAGTCAACGGACTCTCGTGTTCGTTTGAAGAATGTAACGAAATCGGGTCTCGAATACCTGTTGACGTTGCTACATTCCGGATTGGACAGTCCGAAGTGTGATGTGGTCATTTTTCCATTGTCAGACAATCTGGAAACGAATCTGGAAGTGCTTTTGCTAGCGGATAGGTTTTTATTCGAAAAGCTCAAAGGTCTTCTGACCAGTGCAATATTGCAATTTGAATTATCGCCGAAAACAGCGGATAAAATTTATGTATGGTCTCTGTGCGATGGGATGGGATTTTTGTGTGTGGAATCTGTTGCGTACATAATGACCGGTGAAATGAGTGACGAGGACCGCACTCGGTCATTCGAGACTATACTAAACTTGGAATACAAGGAGCAGTGGTTGGACGATATTAAGGCTTTGATTTGTCGTCAACTTGTCAAATAATAATATTATATTGACGACACGTTTAGTCTAGTGGTTAGTAACCCTAGCTGTTAACCAAACGGTCGCCGGGTTCGAATGCCGCTAGGAGCAAATGGTAACGGATGTTTGTTTGTATCTATCTATATGAATGTATTTACAAAGAAAAACTAACCTATGAGTGAGTACAGCAACTGTCTGGTATCCATAATACAAGACTATAGTTGCTTAATGTGGAAATGGATGGTGCTGTGTGAAATGTGTGAAGATATTTTATATATTATGTAATTTAAAATTGATTTGTTTAGCTTCTGAGTGTTCTCTTAATTCGCAAAGTTTGCTTCGCGTAATGAATGTACTACTTTTACTACTACTTACTTTACTTTTACGCGTTTGAAGGTAGAACTACTTGATTACTATTAAAAATCTTATTGCGAAGAATGACCTCAGAAAGGAAAGTAATTGGGAACTTTATTTCCCAAAACTTTTCATTGTCAACTTGATGCCTCTAAATGACATTAGTTACATATTTTATTACCACTTAGTAGACGATGGTAATCACCTACCATCAAGTGGATCGTCAGCCTGCCTGCTGCCACCCCTTCATTAATATAATAATTAAATTTTTAATAATATTACCTAACAGTACTGCAAAGTATTTGGGTTTTCATGGAAAATGTATATAAATGTTTGTATTTTTTGATTTGATAGCGAGGGTCCTTACTTAGACACTGTTTATTTTCTGGATACACAGAGATCCTAATTTATATTATTTTAGTATTTTAACATTAACATGTAATATAAAATGTATATTGGAAATGGCCATAATAATACTCGTATAATATAGAATGTTTAAACATTATGTTAGGACGCGTCGTTGTTAAATGTCTGCATGGTTTACCTTACCATTCGAAACTATTGTACATTTCTGTGTTGTTTCGCCGGTATTTCAACAAAAATAATGATTAATAATGGCGATATATATTTAATACACAGTACTGACTCGTGTTCTCCCCGTGAGAAGGTATGGTATATGAAGCATTTATGAAAGAACTCCCATATGTTTTGATAAATTGTGTGTATTTTTTTTTTCTAATTAATAAATATAAGTTTGCCCGGGCAAGATTTATTAGGTAATCATAATTTGTATTTATGGTCGTCATGACTGTAAACGATTAAGATTTTAAACTAACTAAATCTAAATATAAAATGAATTCGTATTAAATTGTGTGTATAAAATATTTTTCATATTCAATTTAACAATAATAACTATTGCAGTTTTAGTATATAATAATATGTCGTCACTCACATTCCTATTTTGAGTATGAAGCATTTTTACTTTTTTGTATTTTTCTCAATTTTATTTGTCCATTGTATATGTAAAATATATGAGAATTCTATTGCTCAGAACTTTTAATAGATAGGTTTATCGATGTAATATTATATAAAAAAATGGTGTTGCATAATATAATGTTTATTTAAAAAATAAAAACAACAGGTTAATTGAGTCATTTATTTCATTTAATATATCAATTCACATAAAACACATATACATTTAAAATTGAATTCATATTATTATAATTTTATTAGTTATAATTAGTATTTTCTTAAAGATAACGATATATTAATAGGTCTGTTTGGAATTAAAACTTGAGAAGTAATAGCATTTACTTCAGTCTTATTTAAACATTTTATGTCAAAGTTATCAACAATCTGAAAAAAGAAAAAGGAATATAAGGAATAATTTTGCACTTAAACTCTTGTTAAATAGTGCATATAGAAAACTCTTGTTGATGTATTAAAATGCATTTATACTATGAAAAAGAATAGTTTTATATAAATTGTACGTTCTCGAAAAATTTTGAATGCTAAAGCAGGAAGTTTTGGACAGTTTTCTATTAAGCTGTAATCATTTAAGTGGCTAAAAATGTGTAATGTGAATAATATCATAAAAAAAATTTACCTGGTGAGTAATCTCCGTTAATTGTAACATAGCAATCTTTTTTCCAATGCAAGATCTTGTTCCTAGGGCGAAAGGCAATGAAGCTGATGGAACGTGATTTGTCAGGCTTTTTCTCTTTGGGTCATTTCTGTCCCAACGGTATGGTAAAAACATAGTTGGTTTACTGAAGTTTTGTTCATCACGTCCAGACGTGTAAATGGAAGCTATAACAGGTGTCTAAAAACAAACAATTTTAATATGTACTCAAAGGTAGAACATATTATCATAAGAATTTTGATGAATGTTTGCCTTAACTCTTTAGCAACCAGAGTAGGATTTATCCGACAATTATTTTCGTGTCCATTTCGTATATATACGAAAAATTTATTTTTACATCATTGAGTATATAACAAATTTCTCTATGTATAATGTCTATTTTTAAATCATTGAGTTGCTTTCTCTAAAAAAATTTTAAAAGAAATTACAAGTCAGGTGCTAGGGGTACGACAACTCCCATAAATCCAAAAGCGCCTCTGTCCTGGATTTGGTGCCTAGCTGGGTAAACTTTGAAAATGAACTTTTCAAAGAAAATGCAGTGTTTTCAAAGGCACACTGTGTTTTGCAGTTATTTGGGCAGCTTATCTTTCTGCTGAATTGTACTTCTGTTATTTTGCAAATATAATATTATGCTCACAAGCGCAGTAACCAACCCTCTTACAGAAGACAACCATGAAATATCAATGTGAGCTGTTGTTTTAGGTGAGTTAATGACTGCAGAGTCCATTTCCTTATCACTTCCTAATTGATTAGGAAAATGGGCTCAGTGGACTATCTGCCTTAACAAAAAAAGTTATGAAATGTAACTTATACATGATAATAAAAAAACTATAGTACCTATTATAGTGAAGACAATGACGGGAGAATAATAATACTCATAGTATAAATAATAAGTGGATTTTATTATGACTTCTTTGGTATAACATTTTCTAAAGTTTGCTTAATTGTTTGTCTTATATGAACATATGGATTTTCTAGTTCACTGGGTGCTTCTGGTATTTTTAATTTTCTTCGTAATGACGGAGATAGAAGGACTAAATTTTGAACAAGTCCAAATCCACTTGAAGTCATCCAGTAAAGGCACATACAGGATGGCACACTTGCCGCTATAGGTATCATTACTATTGAAAACACTCTAAACCCATTCGTAAATATATTGTAAATTCTCGATGGCTGTCTAAGCTTGGACATCCTTTGTAATTCAATAATGGCTAAATTAGTTAGTCCAAATGCTATGGGTATGATTAAAGATCGGTCTGGTTCAGTTAAATTGGGTATCCAACTGAATCCACCTGCTGATAATTCCATGAAGGTAATTAAAGCGCTAGGATCTGCCGGTTGCATATAGACTAGATTTCTTAAAGCAAAAGACATGCAAATCCATACAGGTATTTGAAACCAAATCACTAAACTAGCTTTCATAGGATGGCAGTTGTCCCTTTCTATGAGTTTCCGCCATTGCTTTTTAAGTGATCTTCTGTACAAAAACATGCACTGCTTGTCTGTCAACTTATACGCTTTTTTAGCGACTGCTGTCTCTTTTTTTAATTCATCGGTCAAGTCTTTTAACTCAAGACTAACATTCTCTACTTTAGCCAAAATATAATTCTGATAAATTGTAAGAGGTAGCGTCATAAAAGCTCGTATAATGAGAGTGGAAGAGACTATGGCAGCCCACCAAGATAGCCCGGTGACGTCGTGATAATAAAGCAATCCATCCTGTATTAAACTAACGGGATAACTGTTTGAAATCGTAGCATAAACTTCTCCTTGCCACTTTAAAAATCCTTCATATGTTATGGATCTTTTAATACAAAAATAGTTAGTATTATTTTGAACGTGAAATAATTCGCTATTATTGTTAGCGCGTTTGTAGTTTGAAGAATAAGACACAGCGCTAAAATGTCTTGAATTCGTTACTAACGATCTGTTGTACACTTTGGTTACTAATTTATTAAACTTCATCATTAAAAACTTTTCTATCCCTTCCCTACTTATTTATATTTTTTGACGGATCGGAAACAAAACATAACCTCAACGGTTGCTCAACGGTGCCTCTAAGGAGCGTAGAGATAAGGAGAACAATCTTATATGGGTGTTAAACTAAAAAAGTGGCAACTAAAATCGTCGAATTGAGATGGCGCTGGTGTGTCTAGGGCAGTGATCTAGAGAGTTTGCGAGTATGAAAAGAAACGGAGTGAAGTGCGCGCTGAGTTGAATTGTTTACTATCACTAGCTGCAACCAGCGCCATCAGTTCGTCGTCTTTCAACGGACACTTTTAATACACGGAGCTTGCGCTCCTTTACCTCTATTCTCCTTGGGTGCCTCACTCAATCCATCCAAGTAGTAAAGTCACAGCATAAATATTTAGGCTACAAAATACACAGACTGTATCGAATTCCACAGACTAATATTATGTAGACCTAAGTTGTCGGTGCTTAAAAGGAAGAACGAAAAGTTTTACTTACGCCTTTTAAAAGTTTATATGACCCAAGATTGCAATCTTTTGTTAATATTCTTGTTAAAAAGGGTGCCACTGGATATAATCTCATAGTTTCCTTTACTACATGTTTAGTATAGGAACGACCCCTCATACGTAAATCCATTAATACATCTTCATTTTTGCAGAGCATATATATTATCCAAAGTGTAGTATATGCGGTCTGCAAGAAAAAAATAACAATTAATCCAGATAGACACATTAACATTTATAAAGACAGTTATTACAGTTTCTAACCGTATCTCCAGCAGCTATAACAAAATCAGCAATAATCCTTTGTATCAATTCGTCGTCAATATTTTCTTTACGTAGTTTATATAGCAGTCCATCGCCATCATCGTGTGTGGATTGAATTTCGTTAATAATTTTATTAGCTGTAATAAAAATTTCATGTATTAGTCTACGCCTTGATATTTTGGGATATTTTCTATCAAGACATAGACTAAATATTTTGATATTTTGTAAGTACTATTATCTTTAAATAAAAAAAACTACCCACCTAGTAAGAGTGACATGTCAACACTGTTTTTAAAATCCCTCCAAACCTTTAAATTCATTCGTTGACACCAATTAACCGGGAGATTATATAGTTTTGTAGTAGTTTTGAATATATCTCGAACTGTCTCGGAAAACATTACCAGCAATTCCTCATTTTGATTACTAGCTTTTATTGACGTCCCATTACCAAGTAAAACGGCAACGATAACTGTAATATTAAAAAAAGAACACATTACGTGTTGGGTAATTACAGAAAAAAATTCAATAAGTTTTAATATTTCAAAAATACTGACCATCTATAGACAATCTGTAAAATGAAGATTCCAATTCAAAAGTGACATTATTTTCCGCGGCTTTTGTCTTCCATTTTGTAATGAAATTTTTAATGGTGGTGTTTATCGGTCCCTCAAGCCATTTATGAGAATCTTCTCTCAGTAAATGTTTATTCATAATGCGTCTGTTACTTAACCACTCTTCACCGTTCATGAAAAATAAACCTCTTTTGGATCCATAAAGTTTTTCATATAAAATCCAAGGTTCCGGTAAAATGTGTGCGGGATATTTTCCTTCGAGATTTAAAAAAAGAGTTTTCATTAATTCAGGATCGCTAACGAAAACTAATTCCGTGTTCCCGCCAAGCTTCTCGTAAAATATTGGTCCTAACTGTTGATGCCTTCGGTCAATGTATTCGTGTATCCTGTTGGTGTAATTTATTATTGATTAAATTATAAAAAAATATATTTCAAATTAACGAATAATTAAAAATTTACCACTTATAAAATTAATACCTTGTTCCGCTTCCTGCTAAAATAAAATCTAATTTTGTTCCTATTATTGGCAACGATGGTGGGTGAGGCATGTCCTTCAAAGTCGCGCGGGAACACAAATTTTTTGTCAAGCATTTGTTCTTGAAGACACATTTTAATTTTATACGGAACATAATGTTTAAAAATATTTTTATGTCTATTAATTTAAAATTTATCAAGCTAATACTATACAATGTCAAACTATATCACTCGTGCTAATTTCTTGTAAATTCACATTTTCTTAGTGTAAGCATAATTTTGACTCTAGATTTACACTAGCCATTGTAGATGGACGAGTGTTAGTTACTAATATAAAAGAAATATGACACCCTTAAGCCTCAAATAACGGCGTGAAACTGACGCTAAAGTATTTTTGTGGGTGCTGATATTAATTCTGTATGATAATAAAGCAGTGAATTATTTATTATTGACGGTAGTACTGTACCTACCTATTGACATACCTCTCATAAGTCTGGATTGGCGGGAGTTTATTTAGGCTGGAGACATATGACAACGAAAATAAGTATTTTAAAACTAAATCTTCCCATAATGAATTAAATAATTAAAGTTGAGTCATTGTGTTTCATGGAATATAAACAAAGTAATTTAACAAACATTTTAAGAAAGAAATTTATCAGAAATATGGTTCAAAATAATTTTATTTAAAAATAACGTGTTATGAGTGAGTACCATGCCTTAGATATTTTATGGTAATTTTATGCAAAAAATCGAATAACGGTTTTTTGTTCGTTTTAGTTTCTCGATGGAACTAACAATTTATTTATTTATTTGTTCGTGTGCAATGAATGACCATCAATGACCTTTTTCTTCACTTTTTGTACTAATAATTTCAATTCCATTCCATGTAAGTAAAAGTACTTAGTTATTGCAGTTACATATACGGTAACGGGTTTAATTAATGTATCTAACGTTAGGTTTCTTTCAATCGACATTCGACTATCTTGTAGCCATTTTTTCCATTATATATTATTACCTACCATATTACAAAATCATTTTTTATACATCGATGATTTTATGTCCTTTTTTCTATGTAAGATACATAGGTTAGCTCTGGCCACCTCTGGAACATCTCTGGATAATAGGTAGGTAACCTGTAATTTGCCTTTAATCCTTGGAGAGATCGTTTGTTTCTATAGTGTATTCTAATATTTAATTTTCTAATATACATATAGTTGGTTTTATTCCGTATTATTTTTTGTAAATAAAAACTAAAGTTCTTTTACTACATTTTTATGATTAGATATCTTTCTGAACATAAAAAAACATGACTGCAAAGATGCTTGCAAAAACTGCATGTATGCTTGCAAAGATATAAGTGTTATTTCGATGCGTATCTACTACCTACACGTACGTCGTACTATACCTATTAGTGGGATATCACTAGCTAACGCCCCTCAATTTCACCCACCCTATAATTTAACAGAAATTAGGTAAGTAGAGGTACTCTCGTTATTTAGCATCTCTGCGTATTAGGATCTAATTAATATCTCTCGGTAGCATTCCAGCGTTCTTTCTGATTTATCTATTTGATGGGCTCATGTCGCGAATACTCGCATCCGCAAATCTGGAACTTTACATTGTGCTTTACATCCGCAACCTCTCGCTAGAGAGTAGTTATTATTCTTTGTCCGCAACCGTTTCCGAATCTCCAATAATCAATGAGAATGAAACGCCAATTGTGACGGATATGGAGCTCGCTAGTCCTGAATCTTGCAGATTTAATCCCTGAAATTGTTTCAATTTTCTACTAAATTACTTAATAAAAGTTATTAAAAAGATTAATTAAAAAAAAACTGTAAAATGTAAATTCCCTTTCTAGCTTTTCTCATAACAAAATCTACAATTTCGGAGAATAGGTATTTTCCAAATAATATAAGAAAACGTTTGTGTGATCTTGGTCTAATGGCTTAATTTATTTTCTACTAGAGTACTAGTGTCTTGACTAGTCTTCAATAATTATTAAAACTTTGTTCTGGTTTGTCTTTGTCATAGCAAATCTAGTCTGTCTGTTCTGTGGTCATATTTCACATTTGTCAAACTCGAACAGTGATCAGTCAAAAATAAATGTCAATCAATTAGAATTTTGAGAATCATCGTTGTATTTTGTGTGACTGAGAATAAACTTATTGTATTAGTAAAGAAAGTGTTTATATATTACAATTAATCAAAATGACTATTCAAAATAAAACGGAGGAACCCAAAAAAGAAAAGACGGAGCCAGTACCGGCCACTGATGATTTAGTAAGTACCACTGCATTCGTCTACAAAATAACCCCGATTTTTTTTGAGTACATATTTCATAGGTATTGTATTGATTTCAGTCTGAAGAAGATAAACGTCTTCAAGAAGAACTTAATATGCTTGTTGAAAAACTAACGGTATGTACATTTCTTTGTCTTTAAGACGTATGTAAACTATTTGAAAAATTACCCTAATGAAAATTCATAATTACAGGGAAGCGATGTCGATCTATATTTCCCAGCTTTGCAAATGCTGAGCAATCTCATCAGAACTTCAACAACTTCTATGACTTCAGTGCCTAAACCATTGAAATTTTTAAGAGTACACTATCCTGCTTTAAAAGAGGTTTATGACAAAATCACTGATCCAAAAACCAAGAAATTTTGCGCCGATGTCGTCTCTGTGCTCGCAATGGGAGTCAGCGGCTCGCCTGTAAGTTAATATTCATTTTTCATACCACTTAAATCATTTTTAATCAAACTCATAAATATATTGAATTATTGAACTTGCCTTTAGTTCTATGTTATGAGAGAAATATATTTTTCAGGATGCTGCTGAAAAAAGGGAGTGTTTGAAATATTGTTTGCTTGGAACAATGTCAAACGTGGGAGACTGGGGCCATGAATATGTCAGGTAATACAAAATAACAAGTAGGTAGTTTTGAATAATTATTTTATTTAGTTTGGTTACTTTTTAAATATATTTTTAACTGTACGTACAAGCAATGGGAAAACTTACTCATTTTTATCTACTATAGGCAACTGGAAGGTGAAATAGCAGAAGAATGGAATGTTGAGAATATAGATACTCTCTTGTCGCTGGTGAAAGATGTAATCTCCTTTGACATGAAGCATTCTGCTGAGATCCAGGCTTGCGACTTGCTCATGGAAATCGACAGGCTAGATTTGCTCACACAGCACATGGACCAGAGTAACTATCCTCGAGTCTGCCACTACCTCATTGGGTAAACCTTTTTGTTTGTTATAATATTACATTTGTGTGTTCTGAGATAAAGTTGCTTATGTCCAGTATTAAAAAATATATATTTAGAGTTTTATTGACTGTATATACAATGTACATTACAGATGTGCTAGTTATGTTGTGGAGCCAGAATCAACACAGATTCTACAAGGCGTTTTGGATACATACTTGCGTTTTGGTGAATATCCCCGAGCACTTCTTGTCGCTATGCAACTTCATGACAATGCTAAATGTGAAGAAGTCTTCAATGCTTGCAATGAGCCGTAAGTGAAGTTTTTAGTTTTAAGTTTAATAAAATAATCTTAAAATTTTACTCTATAGTGATTTAAATTACAGTAGATCTAGTATTTACAATGCATTTTAAATAATAAAAAGTATAAGATACTTTTTTATCAGGCTAGAATTTTTTTAACCTGCACCTGCAGGGAAAGTAGGTACTTTAAATACTTTTAATACTTACTTAAATTTTACTCGAGATTCCTTTATTTTTTTAAAAGATGCAAGTGCATTTTTTTTTTAATTTTTGAAAATATGCTTGCAATTGCTACATTCGAAAATTTTATTCATTAAAATTTGAGAAATAATACCTTATACTTTTATGTCATCAATTGATAGTCAATCATTAGGACTTGATCGACTATTGATTGATAGCTTAATTCAATAACTAAAAATGCATAAACTCTTATATAATATGTGTAAGGGAATATAATTTCAAGATTAGGAAAACATTATTTGGCTCTCAATTTTTTTTTTTTTTCAGATTAATTAAAAAGCAGCTGTGTTACATGTTAGCCCGTCAGTACGTACCGTTAGAACTGGGGGACGAGGATATGCGTACGATTCTTTTGAACGCTCATATCAATGACCACTTTTTGAGCTTGGCTAGAGAGGTACATTCATTCATAAAATACTATAAAATCTTTAAATAGTGTTAAACAAATTTGCTTCCTGCTGCTTTTATCTTGGTTGGTTTTAATAAACGCATAGTCAAAATCAATATTAATTCATTATATGGATTCGACAGGGGGACCTTGCCCTTTAGTCGTAACCGTAACCGATCTGTCGTTATATCCGGTTCAATCAAACTCATGTTGAATAGAGAATATTTTTCAATCCGCCAGCTCGATATTATGGAACCTAAAACACCGGAAGAGGTATACAAGACGTGGTTGGAATCGGCTGGGTCAGCCCTGCGTCCGTCCCTCTTAGCGGAACATCCCGTGGACTCTGCCCGACAGAACTTATCTGCCACCTTCGTTAATGCCTTCGTCAACGCGGGCTTCGGAAGGGACAAGTTGGTCACCACTGAAGATGGAAACAAGTGGATGTATAAGAATAAGGACCACGGTATGTATTTATTCAAAATTTTCAATCTCTAGAACAAATTTTAGTCCAAATGTTGGAATTTTTAGAAAATTTGTGTTTATAAATACTCCAAACGTTCTAATTACCTTTTAATTAAGTATCTGGGCTACTGAGCTGCACTTGGTTACTATTAAATGTAAGCCAAACATATATCGGCAACAATACATTATTATTATACATTACTACAAACATAAATTGTCTTTTTTTGTTTTTACAAGAAATAGAAGTAGATTAAAAAGAAAAAATACAAAATTTGATCGAAACGGTTAGAGCTGTTTCTGAGATACGTCAAATATATATATAAGATCTGCTTTGTTTAAAGTTATAGTGATGTATTTTTAATCCATTAAATTCCGATAAGCTGGAACTGTGTTCGTAAACCGCCAGTGTGTGTTGATAGTGTAAATGTGTCAGGCATGTTGTCGGCCGCGGCGTCCCTCGGGATGATCCATCTGTGGGACGTGGACGGAGGACTGACGCCTATTGACAAGTACCTGTACACCCCCGACGAGCATATAAAGGCCGGCGCTCTCCTCGCCCTCGGTTTGGTCAACTGCGGAGTGCGCAACGAATGCGACCCCGCCCTCGCGTTGCTCTCCGACTACGTGCTGCACTCCAGCTCCAATCTCAGGATTGGAAGTGTTCTCGGTAAGTTTACAAATATAATACAAATACAATAAATACACACCCGCCCACATACACACACACACACACACCCGCGCGCGCACACGCACGCACGCACGCACACGCACGCACGCACGCACAGAGACAGTCGCGCGCGTGTGCGCTCAAATTCTTTCTATTTAAAAATATCTTATTTTCTTGTTTAAAATACAATAATATATACATTGTTACTAGCTTTTATGGAAGAGCGAAGGCTCCTGGCACAGGCTTCCGCTTAAAAGGAGTCTTCAATAAACATTTTTATTTTTTTATCCTTTATGCCCCTTGTGTTGTGAAAAATAAGACTTTAATGATTGTTATGATAGGGTTGGGTATTGCATACGCCGGCACGCAGCGCGAAGACGTGCTGTCTCACTTGCTTCCAGTGCTAAGCGACACGGCCGCACCGGCGGAGATTTGCGCGCTCGCCGCCATCTCTTGCGGCCTCATCGCAGTCGGCTCCTGCAATGGCGACGTCAGTATCTCTCTCTCTCTATCTCTTTTTCTCTTTCCTACCCCACATTTATAATTATTACAATAATATGTTTCAGGTCACGTGTGCAATCATCCAACGCCTCATCGACGACAATAAAGATCTGCATTCGTCTACTTATGCAAGGTTCTTGCATTTGGGACTTGGATTGTGCTTTTTAGGTAAGCATTTGAGTATTGTTAACGGCTAATCGATTATATTTAATTTTATCTTAACAACTTCGATAAGTTGAGCCAGTGAACCGTCCACGTTAGTAGCCCGATAAAATAGAACAAAATGGATTGCTCAATTAAATTACTAATCTACTTGATGAATTTTTGGTGTTCAGACACGTTTAGTTAGTAAATTATGTACTATAGCTTAGTTTAGTGTGAACTAGCCTCATGAGTTGTTATACAGTAGTGAGGCGGGGCGTTGCGTTGTCAATTGGGATGGATGTGAACATTCGCATTCCACTCCGGGATCGCTTACCGCCCAGAGCGTGTCGGTTAGTAACGAATCTGAATGGTGATCAGGTTGCAAGGAGAAGACGGAGGCAACAATGGCCGCCCTGGAAGTGCTACCGGAGCCGCAGCAGTCACTGTGTCAGACGACGCTCTCCATGTGCGCCTACGCCGGCACCGGCGACGTACTAGTCGTCCAGCAAATGCTGCACATCTGCTCCAAGCACTACGACACTGAGGTATATTTTAATCATGATCCATACATACTCTTTTATGCCCGAACGTTTCATTCATATTCCAAGTGCAATGATTATATTATATTGTTTTTTTTTTTTTAATCAGAATGAGCAATCTTCATCCGAAGATACTGCATTTAAGAAACAGGACAAGAAGGAAGCTAAAGAGAGTACCAGTACCGCCAGCAGTTCAAAGGATGACAAAGGAAAAAGTATGTATATTATCAGTTTCTATGTATTTAAAGTGGTTTGATTTGTAAGAAGTCAATTTTGAACATCTTGATATTCGTGTGTTTTAATTTTGAATTAAATTTATTAATTAGTGTTGGTTACTAATTAATAAATCCTTGGCCGAAGGAATGCTGCAATACAGTTGGATTAGTGGGGTTACTTATTGCGTGTTTGTTGTACGTCAGGCAAGTCGAAGGACAGCAAGAGCAAAGAGAAGGAAAAGGAAAAGGAAGCGAACAAGGAGCTGTCGTCGGTGCAAGCCGTGGCCACCCTCGGAGTGGCCGTCATCGCTTTAGCCGAGGAGACCGGCGCCGAGATGTGCACGCGTATCTTCGGACAACTGGTACATATCATTAAACAGTCTTTATGTCCGTGAAGTCAGGCTCGATATGTTTTCGGTCACTATTAAAATAAGTGGTCACACACCACACATTAAATTGATTACACTGATATATCGCTCCTTAAAAACTAAAGGGCCATAAAACAAAAAATCCAAAAATGTTTTTATTGCAAAAATATAATCACAATCCTTCATATTGTATGTTGCAAAAAAAATTATGGTTGTTTTATATCTGAATATCAATACATATATAGACAGAAGCGGACAACGTCTTATTATGAACATAGAAGTACATACTGACCCGGGTAGATGGCACTTATTTCATGCAATTAACCGTCACTGAGTGTCGATCACGCAGCGTAACGGCGCGAGTTCAGTGTATTAAGTTTTCACTTTAAAAATGCAAAATGTACGTTCAGGGCCGGTACGGTGAGCCGATGGTGCGTCGCGCCGTCCCTCTGGCGATAGCTTTGTGCTCCGTGTCGAACCCGCAATTGGCCGTGATCGACGTGCTCAACAAGTACTCGCACGACGCTGACAACGACGTGGCGTACAACGCCATCTTCGCGATGGGGCTGGTGGGCGCGGGCAGCAACAACGCGCGGCTGGCGACGATGCTGAGGGCACTGGCGTTGTACCACGCCAAGTCGCCGGTGCACCTGTTCATGGTGCGGCTGGCGCAGGGGCTGTGCCACGCGGGCAAGGGCACTGTGACGCTGTGCCCGGCGCACGCGGACCGTAGGCTGCTCAACCAGCCAGCGCTAGCGGGGCTGCTGGTGGTGCTGACTGCGTTCCTCGACTGCAAAAACATCATACTGGGCAAGAGTCACTACCTGCTGTACGTGCTAGCGACGGCCATGCAGCCGCGCTGGCTCGTCACCCTCGACCACAACCTGCAGCCCCTCAACGTCAGCGTACGCGTTGGACAGGTACCAATACAATCTATCACTTTCTTTCTCAGCACTTTGTACTAGAACTCCAGACACTCGGTGACTTCATCATCACCATCAGAAAATGAACCTCCTCGCTCTTAAGCCGGCTCAATGAAGATTGCTTTTTCTTTTTTATTGTTAAAATATATCTGATAGATTTTGATTATAAACTAGCTGACGCCCAGCGACTTGGTCCGCGTTGAAAAAGAAAATAGTAGCCTATGTCCTGTATGTCTCAATGTTTATCTACTGAGTTTCGTGAAAATCAGTTAATCCGTTTAAGAGTTATGGAGGAACATACATACAATACAATACCTACCCTTACAGATTTATTATTAGTATTGAAGATTGATTGATTGGACTTTTGCAAACCCTGGTATGTTTTGTGACAGGCCGTGGACGTAATAGGCAAAGCGGGTACTCCGAAGACGATAGCCGGCTCGCACACGCACACGACTCCCGTGCTGCTGTCGTTCGGTGAACGCGCGGAACTGGCCACCGACGAGTACATTCCTCTGTCACCTGTCATGGAAGGCTTCGTCATACTCAAGAAGAATGAGGACAGTGTAATGGCCTCAGTTCAGTAACTTACATTATTCTTAATATCTATATTAATTGTGTAATTTCTAATAAAATTTAAAATTATGATTATAATCTTTGGTTTTCTTTTTACTAATTCGAACAAGCAACGCAACCAGTGGGTGACATTAACGAGACCCCCGTGTTCTTCTAGAAACACCTATAATATAATATTAATATAAATTAATTATACTATAGGTTTCAAAACAAGAAAGTTGGTGAGTAAGTCAACGCTTACCGTTCAAACGGGGTTGATCCTACATTTTGCTGGTTATAACAGTCACTTATTAACAATACAAAGCAGATAAATATTGCCATTCCTCAGCACAATAGTTACAAATTATAGTTTCCTTTAAAAACGCAATGATCATTTAGCTACTGCAAAAATAGCTACTCCACTGAAACTACCAAAGATCTTGAACGGTAGTAATACTAGATTTATAGAAACTACATAGTATTTTAGTATTCCCATTTCAAAATTTTAAATAACAAAAGTAAAGGTTTCGCAAATTACATTAAGTTATAAAACTGTTTATTAAGAAGTATATTATGTGCCTCCTCATCAAAATTTATCGGAGTGTTTACAGAATATAATTTAAACATGACCCACCTTCTTATTTAACTATAATTGAGGAATCAATCGCATTTTTTTAATCTTTACAAAATGGAATATCTAATCTGGTTTTTTACAGCTGAGGTTTAAAAAAAAACTTAATAGGTACTTAAATTTTTAATCACTATGTTCTTATGTATATTAACTTATGCTTCCGATGTTTCTTCACATGAACTGTCATCAGAGTTATTACTACTATTAGTATTCACTTCATTCTGTTTCTGTTCCGTGGCATTCTGGTTGTCAGTTTTTGCTTTTTTAGCTTTTAATTTTTTCTTTTTCTTCAAACGTTTGGCTCTTTTCTTTGCTGTTCTTTCTTCAGCAGACCTTTTATTTTCTTCTATTTTCTTTTTAAATTCCTCATCAAGCTTTTCCTAAAAACATATAAAGATAATGTAATTTTTTGTTTACCCTTTATTGTGAATCCTTAAGTGTTTATGACAAATGATTGTTGCCTATGTGTAATAAGCAACAATTTTTTGTCATAAAGAAAGCAGATTAACATCTGTTTAACCAACAGTCCAAATTCTTAGACATGGGTTCTATGTAGTTGGCACACCACTTAGACACAAGTGTGGAGAGAATAGATAAAAATGTATAGGATTTTTATAAGTTATGTGAATATTAATAATTACACAGTTTCTACATTATCTGTGCTCTTTTCTCCTATATTAAGACTATAGTCATATTTCAAAAACTGTCTTTGTGGGATTCCTCTTTTACATTCATAGTGTACTGCAATATAATATGGAATGTGTTAAGAGTGTCATCAAGTGATTGCACAGAGGGGAGGGGAGTATTATTTAAAACTAGCTGGTGCCCGCGACTTCGTCTGCATTCTCTATAGCCTTCCTCGATAAATGGACTATCCAACACAAGAGTTTTTCAATTCGAACCAGTAGTTCCTGACAAACAAAATTTTGAGCTTTATATATTAGTATAGATATCGAAACAAAAAATACCTTTTCACTTTTTTCTTGAATGAATTTTTGTCTAGCATATTCCTTTCTTCGTAGATGTCTGTAAACATGAAATTCTCCTGAGCCAGCACCGGCACTTGAACCCATCACATTCCGGACAAAGTCTGGAGGTTGTGATAAAGATTTGTCTTTTGGCGGGTCAGGTATAATGACAGGCTTTAGCTAAAAAAATTAAATATATTAATCACGATTTATTTAGTAACCTCAAGACTAAGAACCGCTAAGAATAGTAAAGAATACCGGATTGCTCATAAGCTTTTCTAACTTCAATCTTTGCAAATCCACAGCCTTTTTGACCACAACGACTTTTTTCTCTTCACATTTTGACTCCTTATCACTCATTTTTAGTTTTGTCTGTACAGTCTTTAATGGAAACAATGTATAAAAAATTAGAAATGAAAGCTTTGAAATGAACTTGTAACATTAGTTTTCAGGTAATCTATTATTAAATTAAAAAATAAAAATATTATGTACTGTGTACTGTGTGATGGTGTGAATAGAATAGAGACTAATAGAGACCAATAGACAACCAATGGTACACAGAATATATACACGTGAAAAAACACTACAATACAAAACATAGAGCACTTAGGCCAGCAATGTGGCCGTAATTCGTTTTGTTAGGCATAAAATGATCGTTTTGTTGCACTGAGTGAATTAATTCCGTTTAAACGATTCAACTTTTGATACTTATTTATAATCGTTTAATGAACTTTAAAATAGAGTCATTGACATAATGTTGTTTAATAACATAGAACAACAAATATGGAGAATTATTTTACCGTCAAAGTACGCATATTATAAAGCCCGTCAATGTGGAAAGCCCTATTGTCACCTTGAGAAGGTCAAAAATTCAGTATTAAAATCAGGCAGAGCAGAGGCGGTTCCGGTAATCTGAAACTATCAAGATATTTTATTTATTCTTATAAGACTCTTGCAAGGTAAAATTAGTTATTTCATTAACTTGTTGGACTCTTTATTTGTACTAAATTTAATATCGGTTTATAAGGTTTGTAAGTTAAGTTTGCTTCTATTTTGACACTAGTTTACGAAATTTTAAACTTCCGTGTATTACGATATTCAGTTGTTTCAATTATTTATTTCACAATTTTAGTAACTTCAATTAGAGACATTTTAATTTATTGAATATTGTATTGAACTCTAACTCCACAAGTGCATTACTGCACATAAGTAAGCTTATATAAATTCACTACAACCTATATTTGACCTTGCCGGTTTTAACTCTTCTCTTGATACTTACTGCATTTATCTATATTTTTTCTATGAAATGTTTTATTATTTCAGAAGTCTCACACCGTTTACCTACAAAATGCCAATCAAATCAATCAAGGCTCGTCAAATCTTTGACTCCCGTGGTAATCCTACGGTTGAAGTCGATTTGGTAGGTAACAAAAATTATAATATTTTGACACTTTTTTTTTTAATAGCTGAACTAATTTATCATTTTTTATATTAGGTCACTGAGTTAGGCCTTTTCCGCGCTGCCGTGCCATCTGGAGCCTCCACTGGCGTCCATGAGGCCTTGGAGCTGAGGGACAATGTGAAGGGGGAGTACCACGGCAAGGGAGTCCGCACTGCAGTCAACAATATTAACAACATTATAGTCCCCGAGCTTCTCAAACAGAATGTAGAAGTTACACAACAAAAGGAGGTAAGTTTATTTGCTGAATGCAGGTTTACAGAACATATTTTATATGTATTTTGTATGATAAATTGGTCGTTATATTTATTGTGGCCTTCAATCATCTGGACTTGAAAGAAACATAAATTCAGAAGGTTCTAATTCTTTAAGTAATTATACCCTTATTTTTCATTTAAAAAAATATTTAGGTGTATTTGATTTGATACATCTTTTTTAAATTTCATAATGTCTACCTAATATGTTAATACTGTCATTATTTGAGAAAATTCAAATCTAAGGTTGTATAATTATTACAGATTGATCAGTTCATGATCAATTTGGATGGCACAGAGAACAAGTCGAAGCTTGGTGCCAATGCCATCCTCGGAGTGTCCCTGGCCGTTGCCAAGGCTGGTGCCGCAAAGAAGGGAGTACCCTTGTACAAACACCTTGCGGACTTGGCAGGCAACAGTGACATTGTCCTCCCCGTTCCCGCCTTCAATGTCATCAATGGAGGCTCACACGCTGGAAACAAACTGGCAATGCAAGAGTTCATGATCTTGCCCACAGGTACTTTTCCTTTCTGTCTTGATGATAAGAAAATGTGAATTAAAGTTAAAATTCTTCTGTATCACAATGGCTTGTGATCTGTCCATTTCTGCCTTAATAATTAGGTAAATAACAGACCTCAATAATTAGCCTAAATAATTACTAAACACCCCCAATTATTAAGTCTATTATATAGATATTTTCAATAAATTCTTTATGAATCCTAAATTTAAGTTAATCTTACTATGAGCCATCCAACGCTTTTTACATCAAATTAGTCATAATGTCTTATATTATAGTGTTCAGCAATAACCTCGGGAACAAAGTAGATTTCTGATAAATAAAATATATAAATAATGGATTACAAGTCCCGGTGACTTTGGTAACTCATAGTAAACAAAAGTGGCCTAGAGGCTCTTCTAATCTTCTTCACTACATATGTACTCTAGGATGGCTGTAGCCCATACAATTTCTTTATTTGACATGTTTTACTGATGTCTATTTAAGACAAACAATCCAGTTGGGCGGAAACAACTTTGACAAAGAGGTAGACATGATATTGTACTATTAACGTATTTTATAATTAATTATTACAGGTGCTTCGTCATTCAGTGAAGCCATGCGCATGGGCAGCGAAGTGTACCACCACTTGAAGAAGATTATCAAGGAGAAGTTTGGCTTGGACTCCACCGCTGTCGGTGATGAAGGTGGTTTCGCACCCAACATTCAGAACAACAAGGATGCTCTCTTCTTGATCAGCGATGCTATTCAACAAGCTGGATACACTGGCAAAGTAATTCTATTATCTATAACTCTATTTATGCTGGACAGATCACTCTTAACTTAACCTCTATTATGTTAGAGAGGTCATTAGTTCAACAGACGCATAAACATAACTATTCTCATACAGAAATACTACTAATGAAAAAATATGAAATATTAAAATAGATATCTTTGAACAGATTGAGATCGGCATGGACGTTGCTGCGTCTGAATTCTTCAAGAACAATGTTTACGACTTGGACTTCAAGAACGCCGCCTCCAATCCGTCCGACCATCTGCCCTCGGACAAATTGGCCGAACTCTACCTGGACTTCATCAAGGACTTCCCCATGGTCTCCATCGAGGATCCCTTCGACCAAGACGACTGGGCTGCGTGGTCCAGTCTCACTGCTCGCGTGCCCATACAGATTGTCGGAGACGATCTTACTGTGAGTATTCTTGCACTTGTCAAAATTAAAATTTTATTTGCATAGGTACATAATGACATCAAACAAAAACATTACTTATCGATATTACTACCATAGCCCTGTCAATTTCATATAAAAATACTGTATCTAAAATTACGACTTTTCCCATAGAACCATGTCAGTTATCCTGACAATAAAAAATGGGGTGTAGCTGTGTCATAGACACGGCCGTGTTGGCAGACAATTAAAACTAGCAACGAAATTTATTAAAATTGAACGAAATAGCTTGTTGCTTCATTTCCCACCTTGATAGGATAAGAGATAGGGAGGGGATAGAATAGGCAATGGTTCCACTAATATATATTTTTTTCCTATTTATAATCCACGATTGGTCGCCAGACCATATAGGACAGTCTCTCGCTTCAGTCTCCTGACATTGACTGTAGGGTTAATAAGCTCTGCAGCGAGCGGTTTTTGTGGGAAGTTAACCGATCCGCGTACAATTTTTTGAACCGATTTATCTCCGAGTTGATTTTGGGCACGTTAAGATAATTGTGTCCACAATCACAATACATATTTTAAAAAAAATTTTTTTTTTTTGAACATAGGTAACAAACCCAAAACGCATCGCCACCGCTGTAGAGAAGAAGGCTTGCAACTGCCTGCTGTTGAAGGTGAACCAGATCGGAAGCGTCACGGAGTCTATTGACGCTCACTTGTTGGCCAAGAAGAATGGATGGGGCACTATGGTTTCCCATAGGTAAGCTCTTAACTCTGTTTTCAAATATCCTGGCCTAGAAAAATATTTCTATTGCAAAGCATGACTTCAAAAGGGAGAGTAGCCTTAATATAAGCTATGATCAGAATCTACCATAAAGAATAAAAAAAAAAGTAAAATCCTACTAACACTAACCTACACAAATACAAATATTTATGAGGATATTTGCTACTCTTTCACGTAAAAACTACTGTACGGATTTGGATGAAATTTGGCACAGAGACAGTTTATAACTTAGATCAACACATTTAGGATACCTTTTATCCTGCTAAGTTTCCTAGGGATCATTTAAAAACATAAAAAATTGAGCGCCACCATCATAAAGTAAAGATGTCTGGCGTAATATTACTTATATTAAGGTCAATCAGTCAATTGTTTGTTTCTGTGAAGGTCCGGTGAGACCGAGGACACGTTCATTGCGGACCTCGTAGTCGGTCTGTCCACCGGTCAAATCAAAACTGGAGCTCCGTGCCGCTCCGAACGTCTGGCCAAGTACAACCAGATCCTTCGCATCGAGGAGGAACTTGGTGCCGCTGCCAAGTATGCTGGCAAGAACTTCCGCAGACCCGTCTAAAGAAGTGGACTCACTGCATAATATTATAACTTTGTTCTGTATAGCTGGATTAATGTAATAGTGACCCCCTACTATCGCATTTTGTTCTTTGTAAACGGATAGTATGGAACTAAAGTAAAGAGAGTGTTTACATGTTGTAATTGTGATTGATGCTTGTTCGGTAGTAAATGTTGTCGTACAATACAGTGTCAGTGTACGAAAAATTATCGCTTCTCACATAATTGTATTCGTTATGCTTAGGAAGTTGAAACACCTATTTATTAAAAAAAAAAAAAGTACTTTAAGTAAACTAAATTATATCTGATATGATTAAATTTATCCAGGTCGTTGCGTAAATAAAGATGTAATCTTAAGTGTGGTTTTATTTATTTTCTTGAGGTTTCATCAGTATAATGAAAAATAAATTGGATCCTCTCATGGTAACGCTTGGTTCTCGACACCAAAGTAAGGCTAGAATTCTTAATGAATTTGACGATCAAGGGGATATCTATTACTTAGGTAATGAATAATTATTGTTCTGAAAGAAGCAATGAGATATCGAATATAGGAGTTAGCAGCGTTTAAAAAATAAATGTATGCATGCAAACCAGAGATAATATATAGTTTCGATTATGCAAACATCATATTTAATTATGTGATACAATTTAAAAATAAACAAGTACTATCGAACTTCGTTATCGTTTTTAAAAATGTTATGTTATTTTGACTAAGGCCCCTGCCTAAGCTAAGGCTGCCTTTGGTTTAGGGCCCAAGATACCACAAATAAGTTATTCATGGTTATTCGATAAGACCGCCTAATAATATAGTCTTCTTTTTAAGTTATCTGTGGGAAGGAGTGACATCTGACTTTATGACACATAAATAAACTCGTAGCTAAGGAGCGTAGAGATAAGGAGAACAATCTTATATGGGTGTTAAACTAAAAAAGTGGCAACTAAAATCGTCGAATTGAGATGGCGCTGGTGTGTCTAGGGCAGTGATCTAGAGAGTTTGAGAGTATGAAATGAAACGGAGTGAAGTGCGCGCTGAGTTGAATTGTTTACTATCACTAGCTGCAACCAGCGCCATCAGTTCGTCGTCTTTCAACGGACACTTTTAATACACGGAGCTTGCGCTCCTTTACCTCTATTCTCCTTGCTCGTAGCATAAATTGCATAAAATATTTTTCAATTAAACAAAACAAGGTAGAACCGGTCCGGTCGGTAATTACTTGTCCTCAATAAAATTTAAACGATTAGTTTTATATTAAGTATATAAAAATGCTAGCACCAGAAATCCTTTCATTGATAAAAAGCAAATATTTGCAATCATCATCAAAAACTATTTATATCGGTTTATTTAAATCTCCCGTTGGTGACATAGTTGCTGCAGCAGACGATGAAGCCTTGTACTTTGTAAAATTCACTGATTCACTGTGCATAGAAAATTTTGAAGAAATATATGAGGATCTGTGCTCCTGTAATTTTGTCTTAAAAGCTAACACAGTGTTGAAGAACTTTGAAGCAGAACTCTTATCTTATTTTAACGGAACTCTCAAACAATTTACAGTACCAATACAATTGACAGGAAATGACAATTTCAAGGTTTGCTCCTTTTTTAGTTACCTACTTACTTACTTTTATTATGTTAAGGTCGACAGACAGGCCGACAGTCTACTTGATGGTGGGTGGTTATAGCACTGGTTATTACAGTTAGACAGGCTGTTTAAAAATTAATGCCTTGCCAAAAATAAATGATATCTACAAAATATATATTAAAAAAAAACTATGTCATCCCTTTTGACCCACAGTACCACCGACCATAGCCCCAGTGGTATGGTGGGTAATTATTTTTCCCTAGTGCTACCATAGTGCTGAGACACGGATTGCGATTACAATTTATGATCACAAAACCTGGTCATGAAACAGAAATGGTCCTAAAAAGAGAAGTTGCCAAATCGTAAATGACGATTTCATAACATTGGTCCAAATGGAAATTGTTAACAAAGATATTTCAATAGGTCATGCATTAGATAAATTAAGACCATAAAGATTTTTGGTGTACATAATCATTTAGGGGAGAAGTATAATAATATGTCACGTTTTTTATTGTAAATGATACTAACTATATTCTATAAGTAGTATAAAATACATACAAACGTCACTATTAATTGGTGGTATTGTTTTTAAAATTATTACCCATCGTACCACTGGGGGTATGGTGGGTCAGAAGCGTATGTCATTTGACAAGTGAGGAAAAAATATGTAAATAGAAAATTTAATTCTATATTAATATAAATGTAATTGTTATATTAGGATTCCTTGAAATAAAGGCTATCTTTATCTTAATACATTCCCATACCTACCTACCCACATAATTTATACACAATATTCTTTAATTTCAGGAAATATGGCAGAAATTAACAAATGTTCCTTTTGGAACAACAAAGACATATGGAGATCTTGCAGTGGATGCTGGTAGAACGAAACACCATTCTAGATATATTGGAACAGCTTGCAAGAATAATAAGCATGTCATTATAGTCCCTTGTCACAGAATAGTAGCTTCTAACCCTAAAAATGGAGGTTACAATGGTGGCATTAATAGGAAGCAGTGGTTATTAAAACACGAAAAAAATGTATAAAATTTGAAAATACATAACTTATTTTTAATAAATCCGGACCAGTTAATGTTTTTATTTTATTGTTATTAGACATAAACTCTCTAGCTCTTTAGGGTCTGAGCTACTCCCTCTGAAACTACTGAAATTATGGTATCTTTTTTTCAATAAGTGAATAAGCAATGAATATTATATTATAATATTGATTATTCACGTGAAATTTTGAATTGTTTTTCGAGTGAATAAATAATTTCAAATCGAGATCTAATAGTCATTAGTAATCCTGCTTTAAACGAAATTCGAACCTTAAAATTTAAAAATAATACTGAAGTTAAATCAATAAAACAAGATAAAAAATATTTTTACCGTATATTATTATGTATAACTATTCTAAAAAAAAAACAATAAGGAAACCGACTACGGAACGGAGAACTTATTAATAAGTTTCTCTATGCGGAGAACACGCTGTCTGTAGTGTGTTGGTGACATTACATTATTTAAAAATTTGACAATTGACCCGTACCCAATTTTCCCCCAATTTTTTTATTTATTTTTTAATTAGGTACTAGCACTTTTAAATATTAAATATTAATGTTAAATATTAAATGCTGTAAGGTTACCTATTAAATAAATAAATATAAGTTACTCTATACTATTACACAGCCTCACTATTGATTCTCATATTCTGTGACACATGACACAGAGCAGAACTGTTTTAATTTGTTTGTCTTGTAAGTAAATTGTAATCCAAATAATCCAATTCTTTAAAATTGTTCTTATATGAATTTCTAAACCAAAAAAATAATATAATAAAATTAATAAATAAGCATAACAACTAACTTGGTGTTTGATGACTTTTTTAATTATGGGAGTGTATATATGAAGATAAATAATTAATAAGTGTAACAGGTACGTCAAATTTCCTACGAAAATATTGGTTTTATTGCATTGCTTTATTATCTCAGATATTATAATTGTCTGTTTCACAAACGAAAATCGAGTACATTTAATATATTTTTAAGTATATTGTTACAATTGTTAACATGTATTGTGATAATTTCTGAATTATCTTCCAGACTTACAATGGGTGGATGTAAATGTTCATATCGCAATTGTACGGTGAAATCTGATGGGAAGACTCATTTATTTCATTTTCCTGTATTTGACAAAGTGAGATGCAATAAATGGTTGAAAAATGCTCATCGCGACGACTACTTAAATCTGAAGGTGACACAGCTTAAAAACAGAGTTATATGTCAGCATCATTTTGAGGATGATCAATTTATGAACTTTAAAGTAAGTATATAAATGAGACCTATTAGTCTGACCCTTTTTTTAATGTTAACTCTGGTTTCCACCGCAAGCGGAGCACTCTCTGTTTAACTTGCACGACTCTTTTTGCTTGTATATCAATCTATGTAGTATATCAACTGTCCGGGTATCCATTATACAAGCATTAATTGCTTAGTGTGGAACTAGATGGTGCTGTGTGGAATGTGTGAGGAATAAAAAAAAATAGATCCAGTTAAGTTAATTGAACAGTTTTCAGTTACCTAGTTGAAACTTGCAAATTTTATGAAAACAAATAAATAAAAATATATATTGTACTAGTAGAAACGAGCGGACATTAAAATGCTTTTATAATTTTTATAGTGACAATTTAAAAAGTCACACAGAGGAATTTGCAAGGAATATTTAATTTTAAAAAATTATTTTCGTTAATTTCAGAAAAACAAGCTCAAATTTTATGCAGTGCCAACACTAAATGGCCCATTTTGCGAGAAAGAGATATCAAAAAGTGATGACCCTTCAATTAATATTTCTGAAATTTCATCCTACCCAATTACACTTGAGGATATTGAAAGTGATACATATACTGTAGACAAAAGAGATGTGCCAGTTGAAATGAAATATTACGACTTCTTAACAAATGGCGAGTTGTCAGATCTTGATTGTCTTAACTCTGCATTAACTTTAAAGGAAGACAACTGCAATATCTTAAAAAATGAAATCCAACCGGATGAGACAATTAAAAATCAGTATACTCCATTGAAAACTAAAGATACACCGACTCTAGTTGTCCAACCGTATTCTGAATTAAATCAACCAAATAAACAATATCTGAACCCAAATATAGTGGAAAATGTTCCTATAACGTTTGAACCGCTAGATCCTATCCAGCCACAAAAGACCCCGGCACAACCAAAGCCAAAAAAACCGAAGGTAATAATTATATCAGAGAAGAAAATATCTGAACCATTGAAGTTGGTCGGTACATTTGCACCGGTCTCTCCGAACGCACTTTTACCTGTCAGGAAGCAGGAGGAAGACAGTAAAATTGAAGCGAAACCAGTGACTGAATCTTTGAATTCTAAACAAAATAATAATCAGGCAACAATTTTGAACGACAGCTTCAACTGTATTAATAATAATAATGTGGATGTGGTTCCACAAGAGTTCGCTGGAGACAGGTCCTTGCCGAAAAACAGATTGAGCCCAAAGAGAAAAAATGGAATATTAAAAAACAAATTGATACGACAAAGAGCTGCCGAAATAGAAAAGAAGAGAAAATTCAATATGAAGTTGAGAGATATTTTAAATGAAGGTCTCGAAACTGTTGAAAAACGGGAACAGAGTGTTCTTAAAAAAGGAGAGTGCTCCACAGAGTCACAAACTAAATGTTCAAGTGAGAAAGTTCAAGCAACAAAATTAAGCAAAGAACAAGACACAGATGTTAAGTCACAGAAAGATATGTTCATGCTATTACAGGAACAGATGAGGCAAATGCAAGAAGCCCTCGTGGAGAGAATTGAGAATAATTCAAAAGCGATTTCCGTCTTGCAAAAAACATTTGTTCCAAACAAAAAGACATTTAATGTAACAACGCAGACTCAAGTGAATGATGAAATGCGTAAGAAAGAACTGTTTCGCGAAATGTCTCAGTACCTGAGTCCGGAAACTAAAAGTGCAGTTTATGAGGAGTTGTTCATAAATAAATATTCACGAAAATCATATCTTATTTATTCACCAGTTAAAAGAAAGAAAACCAGATAGTATATGATGAGTTGAAACTTTTTTATTAAACAGACTGAAGTTTAAATTTAGAAGTTTTGATTGTTTTTTTTTTAACAATCGTAATGAGTGTCTATTTTGATCGCAATTGTGTTGTCGATATCTGCTAGGTGTGTTTGTGAACAATTTTTTTTAATTAATTTTAATTTTTTTCTTCTCTTTTAATGTAGTGGCTCCATCAGATATTCTCCGATGATTTTTCCAGTGTCACTTGTAAGAATTTGCTATTTAAAATAGCCTTTTTTAAAATAAAAAAGACCTACTTAATTCAAAAAGTGTTCTTATATTTTCTTTAATTGTAACAAAACATAATAAAATACAAACTGTATGAATTATGTAGATAAATTTATATTTAATAGAATGTATTGTAAATAATATTAAACAGGAAGCGGTATGTACAAATTCTTTAAGTCAAGCCGTTAAATTAGGCTCTAAAATATCTAAAATAATTTTATTTATTTATCACAATAAATACATCAATACTCAGACCAAATAAGAATTATAGACAGAATTTTGCAAACAACATAGTGAAGCCAGTTTTGTAACCAATGTATAGAGAAACTGAATTTTTGATATTTATTGAAAATATTGATTTCCAAATTTACATACCCTGCTTTTTTTGAAGACTAGTTTTAAACCCATTCACTACGTAATCCCGCATTTTTGCATTTGTGTAACCGTGTATGTGCAAGGCGAATCTTTAGTTCTTATTTTATTTGAGTATTGTAATCTCACCCCAATGCAAATGTTCATTGGTAAAAATAAACTGTTTATCTTAAACGTATTGGAATCATTTGGAACATTTTAAATAATTTAGAATAAAAATTGCGTTCTTATTAAGTATTATCCGCATTTTTTATTGAGTCCTTTTTTGTTCGCGCACAAAAAGCCTGGCGATACTTGATGGTAGGTGACCATAGTAGGATAAGTATCCCATATGTCCCATATATCCGTTTCATTCAGGATTGTGAATGTGACTGTCGTGATTGGCCGGCGTTATGTGTTTCCTAGAGTTTATGACTTTAAAATATATATTTTTTGAATTAAAATATGTATACTACAACGCTTTTTTTGGATACATACATAGACCTTTTTTTGGATGAAATGTACCCTATGTCCTTTCTGGTGTCCCAGACAACATGTATGCAAAATTTCATGGTGATCGATTCAGTAGTTTTTGCGTGAAAGCGTAACAAACAAATTCACTTTTATAATATTAGTAAGGATTGATAATTTTTAACAAAGTCCCACTAAATTAATTAGTTATGTACTGGTAAGAAAAACTAAAAAAAACCCAAAATATTTTAAAGTATTGCTGGTGTGTTTGCGGCGCACCCCTCGTAACAAATGGTTGGAAGAATTTTAGTGAACGTCCCTCGCTCTTAACTTTGACCTAATTGCTGGCGATGAAATAGTTAAATAGAGAATCAATTAAGTGAAATAATAACGTTGTGTTTAACGGCTCCATAAACCAAGATCAAATGTCTCAAAGTATGTTCCTACTTGCAATCTAATTTTCGGTCAAAGTCAAATTTTCGGTAAATCTATTACTTGATTAGGTTATGTTACCTATGCTCCTTAGGGAAAACGGAAATAATTTTCTGCGTTTCTAGAGGAATATTATTTTTTTTAGGAATTTTCTTAATTAAAGAAAAATATTATTGGTACTTAATCAAAGAAATATTCAGTATAGCTTCGGTATTGTATAGTCATCGGACTATTTCTAATGGAATGGCTAGAATATTTTGAGAAAAGCAAATCAGTACCGGCAGCCTATCTGCCAAACCTTCTATTGTAAAAATATCATTATAAGGACAGGGATTGACGGGCTGTAAATAATTACTTATTCTACGATCCTTTGGGAGCCAAGAGAAGTAAAAAAAATACTCTAGGATCCCATGAAAGCCAAAAGGGAAAAGAATCCAATGGGAGCCAAGTGGAGGGAGGTTACTAAAGTGAAATATTTTTTTATAGTACAGTAAAATTAATTTCAATTCAAAGAAGTGCCAATATGACCATCTTGAAAAAAGAGCTCTTACAATTTTTTTTAATTAAAATGAAAATACGCTCATAACCGAGTCGTATGAAAAATTATTTGTTTTATTAGTGGTTTATTATTTAAGTCGATTTCAATACACAAATAGGTTCAATAGGTATATATACACATCAATTTTAACTGTTGGTGAAATTAGCAGGCCGACGGTTCCGCGCATTCTTCGGTTCTTTACTTAGTCTCGAAACGAACGTTCAACAACTACGACGCTCGCAGGCCGACTCATAGCGCTATCGCGACTATCCACCTTTTATCTCTTATCATTATAAAAATGATACATCGAATTACCTCACGAGTACCTTGATAACAACGGCCACTTTGTCCGTGATAGGCACTATAACGCTGATTAGTTTCGTTTTGCCACTTTACAAACAAGAAAACAATCATGTGTGAAGTTTTAAACTTTTCTTGCAACTCGCTCGCCTAAGGAAACTTTTATTTTTTTAAAGTAAAACTTTAAATAAACAACACTATGAATATATTAATTTTTGTGACAAATTTATTTTTAATTCTCCTGTGTGTGTACGGGGACGATCCTTGTAAAAGGGCAGAAAGCGTAGATGTGACCTCTGGTTACAAATATGACGATGGTTCTATAGTTCATGAAGGTGTCGAATATGTTGCTGGTACATGGTACCAGGTTGAAGAGAACAATATGACAGTGCTATTGGGATGTCCGTGTATAGGAAGAGTGTGCTTGTGGAAATGCTGCGGTCCCAACCAGGCGAGGTTCATAAGTGAATGTTCGGACACAAATCAGTCAGTAGTGAATCCTTTCAGTCCAACAGTTTATAAAGGAGATATTATGTCAGGAGTTGTAGCACATGAGCATTTCTTCTACATGTATACGCAGACTTGTGACGACCGGTACATGGCGGACTCAAACAATAGCTACGAGGAACTGTACATTCAAGAAGTGAGTATAAATTTTGAAGTATTGAATCGTTGTCATCTATCAACATGTTTCATCAAACTCAAAGGTACCTTTGATAAACACCTCAGTTGATAAACCTTGGCGGTTTGTGATTTTTTTTTAATATGACGACATCATTAGATATGATGTTTCGCTGTCCGCTTTTGTCTGTTTCTTCGGTAACTTCTGCTGACGAATTTTGATACGATTTTCACAAATGGAAAGAACGATAAACGATAATCTGTAGAATTTATCGTAGGCAATAATTTGCAGAAGAAAGTGGGATCCGTTGTATTTTTGTTTTTGTAATAAAAACACAAAAACTATTGGACCGATTTTAAAAATTCTTTCATCTGTAGATTGCTATATTTTGTAAAGTTACGTAAACATATAGTCACGTACTAGGTACAGCTATTTTTTTATTTTATATAAAATATTAATTTTATTATAATACACGAGCTGCTGCCCGCGAATTCGTCCGCGTAACTTTGTAAATTATATAGTAAAACATTCCTCGAGAACCACTCTATCCATTGGTGAAAACAGTATGAAAATCGGTGCAGTAGTTTTTGAGTTTATCGTGAACAGACAGACGCGGCGGAGGACTTTGTTTTATAAAAACAATGTAAAAAAAATAAGTAAATTCTTTTATATAAATAATAAATTCTTAAAATAATAATTATAAATTAATATTATAAGTAAAAATAAATAATAATTAAATTAAAAACTAATTGAAATCCCTCACGCGAGATAATCTTTTTAATGTGGAATAAATTTGACGTCATCTTTAACTTTCAATAGGCTTGATTTTTGTTGTCAGGTGGTCTCATACTTATCTAACAAAGGCTTTCCATAGTGAATCGACCCTTAAATTAAATGAACTCTGGATTTTTCTTCGAATACGACTTCTAGTGGAGTATCAACTTCTTGATTTTTTTAAAATTTTTATTTTTCAGGATCTATTCAAGCGATACGTTCCAAACTTTGAAATTATGTTCTTTATTGACATCACCACTAAAAAATATATATAAATACTAGCTGCTGCCAGCGACTTCGCCCGCGTATAAAATATAGATAAAAGTGTGCATATAAAAATTCATGGAGGAGTAAGGCAACTAACACTGTGACACGAGAATTTTATATTTTAGATTTTTTTTTGTGGTTGTGAAGTAGTGACACCCCAATTTTTTTTGTTCGCAGAATAGACCGTATAACAAGATTCGCCTAAATATCAAAATTTTCGAGAAACGTTTTGTTTTTTTAATATTAAAATGGCTTTTATTTAAAATGCTTGTTTATTTAATAGAAATAAATAGATGTAATATAATTACTTCAATTAAACAAAAAAAAAATGTATATTTCATTATAAAACTGTAAAAAAACTAAAACTGTTAAATCATCAATTTTCAAAAGTTAAGGAAAACTTTCCAGGTAAAACCGCCAAATGACTGGACTTTTTTCATGTGTCAGATTTTTTGGAATAGTTAGATTGAATTTTATTCTATTGTAGAGATAAAAATGTAGCACTAAAAAAAGGATTTGCCATTTGTGGCCTTGAAATAGGCATGTTGATTCAGGCGTTCTCAGAAGTACCATTTTGTTTATAAAGCCAATACTGTCGCGGGAAACGGGTCACGTAATGTTTGTTTTACTATATTTTGAAAGATTTAAAGCAAACACATTGTGGTTTTGTGAATTTAAAGATTTTTTTAAACATCCGCACGCCTATTTAAATTTAACATTTTACTGATCGAGTAATATTTAAAACTGATGCTCGCGACTTCGTCCGCGTAGAAAAGTATAAAACGCCATTTACCGTATTTTGGATAGATGGCGCTATCTCCCGAGCCAAGCCGCTAGTATTTACTTTTATTTTAAATTTCCCGTAGGAATGAAGCATTTTCCCGCAATAAAAAGTATCCTCTGTTCATCACAGATAATGTCGGCTTCTAATTGTAAAAGAATTTTTCAAATCGGTCCAGTAGTTTCGGAGCCTATTCTATACAAACAAACAAACAAACAATCAAATTTTTCCTCTTTATAATATTAGTATAGACTTGTCTAGATCACAATCTATACTTCTATATACTAAAATATTGTGCTATAGCTATTTGAATTCGGAATAAAGTCTACAAAATATATTTAAATACATAACAAAACATAAGTAATTGCGAAAGTTATAAACAAATTAAGATTTAAAAAAGGCATTCAGTATTTCGCTAACAATTCAAAAATTATAAGTGACTAGCTGGTGCCCGCGACTTCGTTCGCATTGAAAGAAAAAAGTAGGAACCTACCCTATCCTGTGTCCTCTTCATCTGTTCCTCTTCATCCATAACTCTTAAACGAATTAACAATTAACTGATTTTTATGAAACTTAGTAGATAAACATTTTGAAGTACGCGACACGTGATAGGCTACTTTTTATCTTTTTTAACGCGGACGAAGTCGCGGGCAACAGCTAGTTATAAAAATAAATTGGTAAAGTACCTAATTTTTCAGTACGAATCGGCAATTTCATACTAACCCCAATATGAAGTATAGCTACGTCTATGTTGGGTACACATTGGGTAGGTACTTCTTGTAAATTTTAGATTACACACAGTGAACGCTCTTGCTTCCCACACTGCCTCATACTTGTGTAAGATTTTTTATGGACAAGCTCAAGTAGTATTAAATGTTACAATGGAATAAAAAAAAAACCTTAAGTTTTTCTCGGCATATGGCAATTCTCACGTAACGTACAGCGATTTGGTATCAACATATAACAGAAGAACATGCCAGTTGTAACAATAAACAGTTTGGACCTGCGTAAAGATTATTCAGCCTCAACCACCATTTGTTAGCATTCCGAATGTGTAAAACTAAAGTTTGTACTACTTTTATTTCACTATTTACATAATATTCGGCTTTAGTTTTTCTTTAAAACACGTTAAATTTAATTCAAAATACATAAACTGCGAGTGTAACCATAAGAAAAAATAAATAAAAATATATGTGTCTACAATAACAATGAATTAAAATTAGGAATGTTTACAAATAATAATTTGTTGCAAACTTAGTGAATGGGTAAACTGATTTAAAAATAACTATATATTAAAAAAACCGCATCAATATCCGTTGCGTAGTTTTAAAGATCTAAGCATACATAGGGACAGACAGACAGCTGCAAGCGACTTTGTTTTATATACTATATGTATAGTGAAGACCATATTTTTATATTAGACAACTCGCTTTACACCAAATTTACCGATAGTACTATTCAATATGTTTATACTAGAGACATTTATAGTAACACTAGCTGTTGCACGCGACTTCATCCGTGTAACTTTATGAAATGTAAAACTCGTCGATACATTATCAGCTTTATGTAGGTGAAAGAATTTTTTAAAGTCGGTCCAGTAGTTTTCTATAGTAAAATATAAGTCTTCTTTCTTTATAATCTCTATACATATAAAAAAATACGTGTCACATGTTTGTTCGTGATGAACTCCTAAACTACTGAACCGATTTTGATAAAACTTCGTAACTATATGTAATTTGGTCCAACTTAAAAGATAGGACAGTTTTTATTTTGAACCCGGACGAATCCGGGAGCTAGAATTAATATACGTAGATGAAAAAGTAGTCTTACAAATATCATGTCATGTCTTTTTGTATTTTTATAAACAATCATTCAGCCGCAATAAAGATGATTCCTTGACAATCCTAAACAAACATTTTAGACACGAGTGATTCATTCAGTACCTACCAGTTTGTACTGTTACAGTTGATTCATTTCAGTAAACAACGTTCATCGGGCAGATTAACGTACAGATTAAAAGCATCCTTCACTTAAATAAACTATAAACAGATTTCTTTTAAACCTATATACCATGTTTATTCCTGAGTTTATATTCAGACATGACATTTTTTAAATTATATACTAGCTACACGCTTCGCCCGGGTTCAGAATAAAAACTCTACCAAATTTAGAAACCAAGTGGTTTAGAAGTTCATTGGCGTCAAACACGTGACACGAAATTTTTATATCCTTACTTATTATAAATGTGAATGTGAGTTTGTTTGTTACGCTTACACGCAAAAACTACTGAACCGATCACCATGAAATTTTGCATACACGTTGTCTGGGACACCAGAAAGGACATAGTGTACTTTCCATCCAGAACGCGGACGAAGTCGCGGGCACCAGCTAGTAATGTATATAGGAGATCCAAAATAATATGGAACCGTTCCCGGTGTCGCACGGAGTAGAAATTTTCACAAATCCTTTCTTAGGTAATGCTTACGTTAAAAGTGAACCTATATTTCAAATTTCAGCTAGGTATCTATCTAGACTTGTCGTATACCTAATATTATAGCAGGTAGCATTTTCTGTTGTTGATCGTCAGTCAGAATGAACGATTTTGCAAGTAGGTATAATACCTATAGATTAGCAAAAGGAAAGGAGATTTTGAAAGAAGACAACATATCTGGTTGTACTTTTTTTTATTCCTTCTATTTTAACTAAACACAAGACTGTATTTGTTTATGAACTCGTTTTTAATTAGGTATAATATATAGGAAAAAGAAGACGAATCCCGTTTCTAAAAATTATTAGGGAGAACAATTTTAAATCGACTCTAATTGAGAATGTTTTTTCAGTATAATGGAATTTCAGGAATTTCATTTTTTTACGAGACCTCTTCAATAAAGGAATACCTATTTGAAATTTTTGATTAGTGATATTTTATTTTTAACCTAATTTGTATTTCTATGCGAATTATTCACTGTTTCGAACAAAACACTTTAAATTAAAAGATCTCATTCGTTTAAAAACGGCCACGTGTTTATCTAATTGAGTAAACAAAGATAACCTCGTTGAGTTTAAAAATGCTCTTGAAATATTTATAATGGTCTATTTTTGACATTAGTTTTTTTAATAAGTAATTTTTTTGGAGAATCTTAAAAGTATTTATAGCATTTTGTTTACGAGCATGCACACGCTGAGTACAAGAAAACAGACAACCAATAAGTCAACTTCAACTTCAGTTTCAGACACTATAAATTTATAATTAACTAGTTGTTGCACGCGACTTCGTCCGCGTAACTTATATTATAAGTTACTCTATGTTTATAAAATACTAGCCGAATATATTTACATACTTTTATTTTAGATTTCCCGTATTTTAGGCTTCTAAATGTAAAAGAATTTTTCAAATCGGTAAGTACAGTAGTTTCGGAGCCTATTCAATACAAACAAACAAACAAACAATCAAATCTTTCCTCTTTATACCTAATATTAGTATAGATATAGACTAGGGACCCGCTCTCGTGTATCTCGTCATGTAACCCCGAGCATATAGTTCTCTCCATAGCTCGTTGAGAGACGTATTGAGCTTTCTTACGAGGCCCAAAATTACAGCACGTTTCAGCGCCATATGTCATCACTGGCAACACATGCAATTAAAAACATGCAATTAACTAGTAGCCCGCGACTTCGTGTGCGTCCGATCGCTCCCAAACTTCACAGGATTACCCGCTAGACTAATCTGAAAATTTCATCACAAACGGGTCAGCGGTTTTGGAGTCTATATGAACAAAATACAACACATATATTGCCTTAATCGTTCTATGGATTGATATTTTTTCAATCACTTTGCAGATAAGTATACGATATAATGAAATCGTAACCGAGCCGTGTCTGTAATAAAATATTTAAAAAATAAATAAATTTGTGGACGTTGAACTTATATTATCCAGGTCAAAGAAATTGTTTTTAGAATTTTTGCGTTCGTTCACGCTAATATATCAGAAATAAAAAATATAAACAGTTACCTACTTCTGTTATTCCGAAAATAGAAAAAGAAATATTGCAGCTTTAAGAGGGATTCACCGGCAAAACACCATCTAGATTCTGGACAATCTGTGGTTTAAGAATACTAACAAAGCGCTAATTCTAGACACCAGCCGGTGTGATGGATAATATAAGAGTCGTATACGTGGATATAATTAGGTTTAAAATTGTTAAAAAGTGTTTATGTTATTGTATCATTATTTTTCCAACGTATTCAGCGGGGAAATACAAAGTTTGTATTAAATTGCAATACCAGAAGTAGCTTCATTAATTAAAATTAACAATTAATGAGAGTAGATTATTCATTTTCATTATTGCACGGTTGTACCGTGAAGGTATAACATGACTTAATTATTGGGTATGGAACAATCAGTTATACTCGTAGCTACTTGCTTTTAATTTGTTTTTTTTTTTATGTTAAAGATCGATAGACAGGCTGACGGTCCATATGATGGTAGGTAGCTACCGTCGCCTATACATGCTGCAAGTGCTGTTGACCATAGAAGGATTAAGGATAAAATTGATGGTGTAATGGGCTTTGGCATCCCTTAATCACTCACCGAAACACATGCAGAGTTATTTCACGGTGGTCTCCTATAGGGTGGTGATTACTGCTTCCACCCCGGTGCCCAAATGTGTGTCATAAAGTGCTCTGCCACTACTTTATTCTTTCTTCGCCGAGCTAAATAGTGATTTGCCTGGCCGACGACGTCTTTGATATTTTTTTTATTTAAATAAATTAGATTTTTTAATCATTTTAATTCTTAAAAGCAATTATAATTGCTTGTGTTATAGGCGACGGTAGCCACCTTCCATCAAGTGGACCGTCAGCCTGTCTGTCGACCTTAACATAAAAAAAAGATTTTAAAAAACATCTATGTTTGTTTATTTATTTTGACGGCATGTTTGGTCTAGTGGTTAGTACTAGCTGTTAACCAACAGGTCGCTGGTTCGAATCCCGCAAGGGGCAAATGTTTATGTGTTGACATTTTACCTTTGTACCTGAGTCATGGATGTTTATTGTATTTATAATGTGTATGTATTTACAAAAAAAGTAATCTATGTAGTATATCAAATGTCTGGGGCATCCATAATACAAGCATTAGTTGCTTACTGTGGAAATAGATGGTGCTGTGTGGAATATGTGAAGATAATTTATATTTATATTTATTTATTTTTTAGAATGGCACGTTGTTAGAAATAACAAGAGGTCGACCCCAATGGCACTTACCGAACAGGTACTGCGTCGAAATGATGTTTAATGAGGGATCAGAAGAGTCCAGGTTGATTGCAGCAGTTTGCTATCCAGATACAGAATCAACGGATGATAGCCCCTACCTGTACATTGCTTACGCTGCAGGTAAACGAGGAATATACGTTATTATATTTTTTTAAATTAATATGTGTTTTAATTTTTAGAATGAATTATTATGTATATTGTAACTGAACTATAAAATACAATATAGTACATTTATTTTTTCATAGAAAAATGTATGAGAAAATAAATACTTGTTTATAAATAGATTATTCTAAACCAATACTGTTTGCTAAGTACTTAATTGATATTCAATCAAACAAGATTATACCTCGACATTGTTACAGTGTTTAAACCTATAAGTAGTTTCGATAACAGGTGGAAAACAAAGTTCTAAATTTAAGCTTTCATTTCAAAATCAAAAGCTTTTTTTAAATAACTAAATTTTTTAAATAGGTATGTATATATTGTAATTTATAGAAAAGATATACAATGTCCTTCTTTCAGAACGTTAAAATTCGAGATCGCAAAAGGTTACAGTTTAAGGAATGTTTGAATGTACCTAATCGCCATTGAATCGTAGCAATAAAGTTTTAACACCTCCAGCAATAAGCGTTTATGGCAATCAATATTGGTTTAATCGTTCTGAATGGATTCGATATCGTTATGACTCGTTTTACTGCACTAAAGTTGTTTATATTTAGAACTAATCCGTGTAACGATTATGACTACGTTTGTTTCCAGTTAATAATAAATTTTCATAATGGCAATTAAGCTCACCGCAGACTGCTAACTGAAATAAATGATTATATCATACATACAACCCCACGACTCGCGTATGCACCTACATTATTGTGTAGCTCTTTTTAGAACAAACCCAATATTGGGTTATTTATTGCTTGTTGCGAAGTGAAAATATATTGCTAACAATTGAATAGAAAATAAATAATAGAATGCTGCATGCGTTTTTATATATGTTATATTTTTATATTTATATAGAAGCAGATAAAAAAACATTAAAAAAATGTACACTTTCTGACAACTCTCACTGCCAGGGCCACTGCTCGTTGTAGATTATTGTATGACCTATAAAAGCGTAGCAGTCGTAGCCGTTGTGTCCCTCCGTAGCAATTTAATTGCCGCGTAGCCAATGATGTAGCGAACGGCACACATTGGCAAAATTTTATATGCGTACATACCTTATTTTAACGTTGGAAAATCCTCTTGGATAACCGGCAGTGTAAGGGATGCCGGATTCGTACCGGCTAAAACCCAACAATTTTCTAGTCGGGGACCTTATGACATGACTTCGGTATATAATACGTACCCGAAAATTAGTACATACGTTGAAAAAGTATAATACTTTTTAAGTATATAAGTATATATATATATACTTTTATATATAAAGTATAATACTTTGAAAAAGTATTATTTTGAAAAAAAAATCTCATTTACAGCATTACAAAGAAAGTAATTTTTAATTTAATGTTCAATCTTTAGAATCTGAACACACAATAATGATAATATGTTTGGTATATACGTGTGTAGTGTACTTGTATATACGAGTATATATGTATGAATAAGGTTTTAATAAAGAGTTTCAATACTTAACAATTTGTTTCAGGTCTCCTTCTCTCAGTTCCGTTCCTTCTAGCAACATTCCTGGTATACGCCTTTATTCCGGAATTGAGGAATCTTCACGGAATGTGTTTGATGGCTTACTGCGCCGGACTCATTATTGCGTATCCCCTACTGGCGTATCTGAAAGTTCACATCGGCGAAGTAGGTGTAGGCAAGACCGCTTGCTTAGTTTTTGGTAAGTTGTTTCTGTTATTCACGCAAAAACGGTTTTACGTATTTAGATGAAATTTGGCACACAGATAGTTTATTACCTGTATTAATATAGAGGATACTTTTTATGCTGGAAATATGTTACATTCCCGAGGGATCGTTTAAAAATATAAAAAAATTGGATGCCGCTATTGCCTTGGCGGCGCTAGCGTTCGTCGTCACTGCGATAAAGATGTCAGATATTTTCTTAGGTGTTATATTTTTCATTTCTCAACGCGGACGAAGTTGCAAGCACAGCTAGAATTATATTAATGATTCTCAAAAGTTTTTTTTTTTTTACTATAATATTGGCAAATAAACTAATCATTGAATTAACCGGTCCGAAGCATTCTGGATTCAATGTAAATTTGTTTATATTTTGAAAATCCATATTTTTATAAATTACATAGAGTTAGACGTTAGTCTAGCAAGGAAAGTTTCAGCAAGGAAACACTTTTCTTTCCTCGTATGATTCCTTTACGAGCTATAAAAATGAATATTTATATTCAGGAGCTCCAGAAAGTTCAGCTTCCATATATGGAGTTTTATTTTATCTATATCTATTTAAACATATTATAAAATATTAAATATATAATGATCCCTTCTCTACATCATATAAATTGAAGCCGCTGCATGTCTCTCTCTGTTTCTACGTTAACTTTTACTAACGGAAAGAGCGATGAAGTTGGAAAATTTATGCATATAATTCGCAGAAAGAAATTGCATCCATGCAAAGCCGATATAATAAAATAAAGAGCAAGGTTCAGTCAGTTATTAAATCATAAAAAAATACATTAACACCCTTAATTACTTAGACACGTCATGCAATATAAATCACTTGCGATTTCCTCGTTGATGGCCACAAAATGTAGCACCACCACGCCCCTAAAAGCTAATTGATGTAAACTAATTGCATCACAGTGTAATTAGAGAGTTATGTGGTGTCGTATACTAATTTAATTAAAAACATTTTTTAGGCGCGTCATTACATACTTAATCAAGGCACTTTTGTATATTTATTTACTAGTATTTAGATTTCACACCATTTTAGTTTTGAATATCAAACTCCTAGTACAAGAATTTTATGAATAATTTTTTAACAATGAAAGTTTTATAACTAAAATTATATTTAACCTTAATTAAATATCTATTTAAAATTAAAAGAGAAATATATTTAGATTATACTAGTTGTTGCCCGCGACTTCGTCCGCGTTAAAAAGATAAAAAGTAGCCTATCACGTGTTTCGTACTTCTAAATGTTTATCTACCAAGTTTCATGAAAATCAGTTAATTCGTTTAAGAGTTATGGAGGAACATACATACATACATACAGAAAAAAATTCTAAAAATCGTCAATTTACTTTCAGTATCATGTATAGAGCCTACAGATTACTCCACGGCCAACCCCTACAGATTTATTATTAGTATTGATTAATATTATACATACAGTAAGTGCGGTCTGGGCTAGCGATATATTCTATTTAGGTACATAAATTATTATAGTTTACAGTATTAACACAAAATGAATAATCAATACTAATAAATAAATAAATAAATATGACACACATTCCACACAGCAACATCTAGTTCCACACTAAGCAACTAATGCATGTTTATGGATAACATACAGTTGATATACTACATAGATTACTTTTTTTGTAAATACATACATATTATAAATACAAAACATCCATGACTCAGGTACAAAGGTAAATGTTAACACATAAACATATGACCCTAGCGGGATTCGAACCCGCGACTGTTTGGTTAACATTTAGGGTTACTAGCCACTAGACCAAACGTGTCGTCTAATAATAAATCTGTAAGAGTTGGTCGTGGAGTAAGTTGCTTTGTTTCAAAGATATCGTGTTTATATATACATGATACTGAAACTAATTTGACGATTTTTAGATTTTTTTTTCTGTATACATGTATGACAGACCAGGCAACTTTTTTTTTAACGCGAACGAAGTCGCGGGCACCATTTAGTAAGTAATATATTTTTAGATTTTCTTTTATTTTATTAGAAAATAATTATAAGAACTAGGGTTTTTACTCAGAACTGCCTCCCTAAAGAATAGCTCGAAATAATATGAGTACGTTGTAAGTTTATATGGATTTATACAAAGTAAATAAACTGTGTCCAGTTAATTACAATAATATTTTTCTCAATAAAAAATTCATGCCCAGTTATATTTTCATCAAAACAATAACAAGCTAAAGTAAAGATCTATAAATAATAATTCGTCATCAAAGACGTACTTATGTGTCATCGTTACAAGATAAGAGTAGGAAATGTGTTGGGCGATAATTTCATTCCTAGTAATACATGCAATTCATAAAAAACATTTCATTGATAAGTTGATCATAATATTGCAGGTACTAATAGTATTTAGAAAATGTTCACGGGAATATCGTATCTACGAATTTTTCGAACTGGGACAGAAAAACTTGATGTGGCGCCCAGCTACTATTGAGTTTCAGCATTTAGCTAATAAAATGCAATTTATTAGCTAACATTTGTTTCATTTGTGTGACAAAAAAGTTAACTAGGAAAGGCAACATATATTTCTTCAATCTTTATAGTGTTCACAATTTTAAATTGGTGTAGATTTTTGAAAAGCTCATAAAAATATGTGCACAAATCACAGGATTCTGAATATTACGCACTAGTTGAGAATATCTCAACAAAAAAAAAAAACAAAATGGCTGCCACATAGAGAGGGGTACAGTGAATTGGACCTTTTATATAGATAGATGGATGGATATAATACATTCATTTATTATATATTTATTTGATTATTTATTACACCACTTATTTATTTGTATTCTACTATAAACCTAAATTTATTAGAGGCAAAAATAACCTAGCCATACGTTTCAGAAACTTTTCCACAGTGCTTCGGAAACGGATAAATTACTTCAGCGGTAAAATATATCTTGTATTTCATAGTTTATTTGGTAAGAGCAAACAAAGTTAAGTGGGGCGTGAAGATGAAAGAAAATATCGAATGGATTGGAACGGATGTGACCAAATATGTCTTCTGAGAATTTAATCTCGTCAATTAAGTATATTGTGTTTATATTTGCTACTTTTGTTAAAGGTGTGGCGTATGTTCTTTAGATTATCTTCCAGGCGGAAATTAGTATTTACCAGTTACCTATATATAGCACTAATATTTTATGGTTCTTTGTTAAATTTCTATGTTTTTCTAAATGTTAATTTAATGAATGAAAAAAGTATTATAAACTCTCCGAAACATAACTGATTTTGAAAATGATGGTTTCTTTGAATAAAAGCATGACAACGTGTTAAAATATTAATGTTTTGTTTCAGCTTTCATCATCTACTATGCGTTTCAGACGAGCTTCTTCTGGCTCAACGTGATGTGTTTCGACATATGGAGAACATTCAGGTATGCATCATATAAATCGTACCTAACTTTTAATCTAGGTACTTTCACATTCCGTCCACATTCCCAAAAACTTTCGATTTACAAAAGAAATTTGTTTGATACAAAATAAAAAAATGTTTGATTTTGTTAACTGACATTTTCAAATCTGATGAATTAGTATTACATTTAAAATATTATGAAAAAGCGTTTACAAAAAACTTATTACGTCCTTTCTTTACTAAAAAAAAATCAAAGATCAGACATACTTAGATGATTTTCATTCATTTTCAAAATATCATTTTCGATTTAAATGGATTGAATTGTTAAGATTTTTCCAATAAATATAATAATGAATGTAGTTATTTTTAAAATTTATTACGATTGTTCAGTGAAGTTAATCGATTTGAGCAGAGATGAGGTATTCAGTCGATAGATGTCGCAATTGCGTTGTGTCGGCAATGTTTTATAATGACCATTGATTTTATCAAGTTTTTAATAAGTATTATGTCTCTCCATAGGAGATGTCAATGTAGCAAAGTTATTAACAACAAATCCCATAACATTCTTACTAACAAATAACATTTTACTAATAAAAATAATATAAGATAGAAGTCATACTTAGTAGATAGAAGGAATTTTCTTTTGATCCATTAGATACTTATTAGGTTTAATGTAAAATTTCTCATTGAACATTTATTTAATACTCTTATAAATATATGTGTTTGTATATTGTAAATAAATTATTAACATTAAAACAATATACATTATAATACAACACGAAGCGAAGGTACCAGATTTATTATACAACCGACCAAATTATGGAATTACTGATTTACTAATGATAAAAAGTACGTAGGTCTGATTGTATGCTATAAAACTGGCAATGTCCAATTGTCCAGCCGGAGTAAGATAAGGTTCGTCACCTTAAAGACGACTTTTGTACCTGGGTAATTATCAGTCATGCCAAAATTTAATTTCAAACGTCTATTAGCTTAGTGCTTTAGTTTTAAAACGTACTAAGTCTACGACTTAATAAAGAAATGAATTTGGAAACTGACGAAAGTTTTGGTACCCCGACTGTACATACATATACGAGTAGGTATTAAACCCTTTTAATAATGACCTTTAGTTGTTATTCCAACAACATTTGAGAGTTTAATGATACACAAGTTTAAGTCGTTTCTGTGAACACATGGTGATTTGTTTCAAATGCGTAAGTCTGCATTTAAAACAAATCATCTCTTCCGAATTAAAATTCGACCTTAAAATAATAATAAAAATAGATGCGCGTACAATTCTATTCGTTGTAGTCGAGAGTCATATGTGCCAATTAGTAAGGATGTGAAATTTCCATTTCAACGCCCCTATTAAATATACACATACAATGTGTCCGAAAGATCCATGTTAAATTTAACCTACGTTGAGAAATGGTGAGGTAAAATTGGATATAAAAATAACTGACCCTATTATAAAGAATCAATTCAATGTGTAATGTGTTGCGAACCTTTTGTTACCTTTGCCTTTCAACATAAAATTCTGTCCAGTAAAAGATCTGAGTGAATTTTGTTGTCAATAAACTGTGTAAGTATTTTTAAATGTAAGTGTGCTTTACCGCTGTTTGCACGTATTTATTTTAGTGTTGGCTCGCGTCACGAATAAGGCAATATTAGCAGCACGATATTTGCGGACAAAATGTATGCCACTATGAATTTCGCATTGCACACGTAAACGTAATCTAAAATACACGAGTGCGAGTTGTAGGTAAAGAAATTCCAATCATCTAAGTATATTTATTTAATTCATTCTCGTTTCCTGTTTCAACACAGTTACAACTTGTTTTTTCTTAGTCATAATGTGGCATTTTATACTTGACCATTTCAGTGATAAATAATTCTAGAGGATTTTTTTAAGTGATATCTTAATTTTACTCCAGACATTTTTAACACAGAGATATTTACTTACAATAAACAATACATAATACACGAAAATTTATTAGTGCAATATTTAAAAAAAAAGTTTGATCACTACGTATACACCACTATTGGACACTGAGACTTACACATAATATAATATACCTCAAAGTAATCTAACAAACCAATCTGAACACGGATATCATGTTTTCTGTCGGGTGGTGAAATTCGCAACGAAGTAATAATAGTACAAAAATTAAGAAGTCGACTTTATCGCCGCTGTTAAAAAAAATACCTGGCAGTTCTAAATCATATTGTATTCCCATTATACGGCTTTTGTAGAATATTTTTGTTTAATATTTCTTTTATATCAAGGGTAGGTGGCAGTCAGACGGTCCATTTGATGATAGGTGATTACAGTCGCTTAAGGAAACTAGCAACACCAGGAATGGTGCAGGTGCGCTGCCGACCTTGCAGGTATTGAAGAATCCCATATTGTGGTTAGGTAGAAACACCCCACAATACCAATTAAAAATTGCATATAAAATGTCTCATGTTTTTTATAAAAATAAAAAAAAATAATGTCACCAGAGATAACCGATTAATTGCTGTAGGTAAATGTTGACTTGTTATGATTTGTGGACTCGTCGGTACGAACTAATATTTAACTCGAGAGTGAATCATCAGTGTGCCGGACATCAGTGTGCCGGAGCCAATTTCCTTATATTTTCTTAATCAGGCTTTGGTCGGCAGCGCACTTGTAGCTCATTTGGTGTTGCTTGTATTATAGGCGACGGTAGCCATCAAGTGGACCATCAGCCTATGATAGGCTGCCTATCTATGGGTCCTTAACATAAAAGACTGTCGAGATACGTATCTTAGTGAAGTTGTAAGCGCCAATGAATAAGTGGTATGCGTTGCAGATCTGCCACACCCGTGTCGTCCGGTTGCAGAGGACATCTGTAGGTCCAAGTGACTTAGTTTTCAGGTCGATGTCTGTAACGCCTGCATGATTGTCAGTCGTGTATAGCATGTCAAGTATTTGTAGCTATTTTCTTAACATTTTTTATTTCATTTGAGACATAAACTCAAACACTGTGTAGGCAATAATTATAATAAAAATAAGACATTATTATTCTAAAGTCACATCAACAGACAGGCAATAGAACTAAACAAAAGCTAAGCTAGGTAATAGAAAATAAATAAATATTCAAAAATTAAAAGCGAAGTAAAATAAAATAAAATTTCACTATGAATTTAATAATTAAACTCAATTCTAATGAATTCTGGTATAGTATGCAATGAAATGCAATTTTTAGCTTTACAAAAAATGCGAGTCGAAATTGTCTTGGAACACAAAACATATATATACTACATATAGTACATATTTTGTTAAGAATTTAATGAGGGTAATTTTTGCCTTTGACACTTTTTTGTATCTATTAAAGTTTTCGCAAAATACTTAAAAAACCGTTAACGGGGACAAACTTTGCGATGTGGAGGGATGAAGCGGCAAGTGGAAAGGATCTTAATCAGCAGACCCAAAAGTATAACCCTCATAAGTTTCTAAACTTAATTAATTTGTTTGCTTTCCCTACTAATACAGAATGACTAAACAACGCGTAATCCGTGCGTGTACTGATGTCGAATAATCGGTTAATAACTTTTTAAAGGCCATGACAGATCAAAAGCAGATCAGTACAAGGCACATGAAATTTAAGCACAGCACTCTTTGCAAGTGAGCTCGGTTTCTAAAAGCCTTAGAATTACATGAAAGTTGACGACCACAAACGAAGCCTTTTGATGGTCATGAAGTTAAACTATGAATTGTATAGGAAACATGTAAATTATTACATAAATTAAGTCGCAAGGTTAATTTAGTGGAAATTATTCGCTATAGAGCGAATAAATATTAATTAGCAGATTTGTATTCAACCCTTGTTGTTTATTGTGTTCCTTGTAATTTATTTTCATTTTGTTTTTGTGTGTACCTAGTCATAAATGTACAACAAATCACTTGAATGTATAATTATTTTTGAGGTTTTGTACTTATTTTTAGCTAGGTCATGTGAAATTCTCTGCTAAAGTAAAGTATAGAGGATTGGTGATGTACCGGATATCCGTATCCGTATCCGTTATTTCTTTACCTTACCTTACCTTTTACCTTTTACCTTTCTTTTACCTTATTATTTTTTAATTCATAGCAGTATTTCTTCATATAGGTGAAAAACTATTAAATTTCATTGAGATTATTTTTTATTTCTTAAAATCGAACATTTGGGACCTTTATAATGCAAGCGTCAAGTGGCGGGCGTCAACTATCGTTTCAAGGTCACGTTCATCGACACCGATTGAGTAAGAGTAAGATCCGTATCCGTATCCGCGGATCTACATTTTTAACGATCCGGCACATCACTACAGAGGATGCACTCCATGCTTCTCCCTAATTCACAAACCCGATACTAATGAACTCATGCGTATATACTTATAGAGTTTTTTTGGAAGTTTAATTGTTGGTTCGGATCCAAAGTGCATGAATTATTAATTTAAATAGATTGGAGCATGTTTATTACCTACTTGTTGTATTTGTGATAAGTAAACTATTTTAGCAATAAAATAAAAATTAAAGATGTAAAACATAAAATATTACTTTGGCGAGTTTTCACTTTTTAAACGCAGTTTAGTGTGACGTTTATTGAATTAAATACATATAATAAATACCATTATGAAAAAAAAAATTTCATACAAAAAATAATGACATACTATAAATGGAAAATTTACTCAAGTCTAAAATAATTACTAAAACTCCAGCTAAACTTTTCTGAAATAATCTCGATATGCGAACCCCACAAGACTACAGCCAGGTCCTGGACCTTAATGACTAATTAAAATTAATTACGCAAAAGCGATTAAACCGCGAATAGAAAATATGGTGAAATCTTTGGTGAAATCTCGCCTAGTAAAATAACAGTAGTAAATTAAAAGATAATTATCCATGCTTTTAGTTTGTTTGTTTCATTGGCTGATCCACAAAAAATGACCCATTGAAATAAGCAAGCCGAAAACAGGCTAATCATAAAATATATTAAACAGTATGACAAAATGTTTAAATTTTTTTAATGCTGTCCACAAAGAACCGGCAGTATCGCTTCTTCCCAACACTCGAATTGGTAAGACAAAATTGTATTACTAAATACACGTATTAAATTGGAATAAAAATGACTAACTTATGTGATTCGTAGAAAAAAAGTGTAAAATATGCAAATAACATAAACTTACCCAAAAAAAATAATTCACGTAAACCTCATGTTTGCGTGACTTCATGATAATTGTTTATAACACGAAGCATGCCCAAAATAGACATTACGAAAGTGAAACCTAATGACCTTATTTATTACATGACATTATTATTTAGTGCACCTACTACCTAATTAAATTAAAAAAAACATTAAACGCTTTTTCGTAACAGCTACATACATTGAGAATTGTTAAAATCTCGTAGCGCGTCTACGACGTAGCGCTACGATGTAGACTATAATATAATTAACTATTAATCACCCATAACATAACACGGATCGGTAACTCCTAAAAACGTAGTGCTTGGTAAGCGAGTGATCTCGCAAAGCAAACGAAACATGTCTAACATTCTTTAAAAATTGAGTCACATATTATATTCAAATTTTAATATGAAATGTTTATAGAAAACTCTTTAGACTGTCCCGACTTTTCATTTAATTAGCACTTTAAATTGTTATACACTTTATACAGCTTCTTAGTTCACATAATATGATTGTAGTAATTTTTTTATTTTAATAAAATTTAGAAAAAAAGGAAAGCAGAGTAATTAAATTAATATATTAAAAGTGTAAGCACAAAATTGTTTGCTTTTTTCATACAACAATACGCTTTATAAATATTTAAAAAAAAGCTAGAGTAGCAGCCATTACAAACCTTCAAACCTATATCTCTTGGTTATACAAGCTATTATACTCGTATATACAGTTAAAAGACATAGTTTACGTCTCATTGTGCGAATTGAACATTAATAATATGACAGTAAAGGACTTAGACAGAAGGTTCTAATAAAGATTTTCGTGAAGTTGACAAATAAAACATTCAATGGTGATAATGTTTTTTTTTTTGGTAATATTTAGTGGGTTCCGTGGAGGAAGTACGAACAAGCGTCGCGAGAGAAAACGGTTCGCGTTATACGGTGCTTACGCTTGGGGGATTCCCGCAATCCTAACAGCTTGTACTGTCACAATGCAGTTTGTTGGCGAACTACCTGACTACGTCATAAAACCAAGATTTGGAGAACGACGATGCTGGTTTGATAGTATGTTTATATTTTAGTTATTTTTTTCTATTTTTTAGGAAGCAATTATAAATATCTTAAAATTGGTCTACTTAGACCTATTGCTCTAAGTAATACCATAGAGTAAATAGTTACTTAACCAGTAATAGAGAATCAAGCCCATTTTAACATTGAATTATTATTTTTTCTCATTATTATTTTCTTTCTGACTCACTTGATGTCGCTAGTAATGTCGAATTTGATGTTACAGAATGTAATTCATATTGACACTATTTTTTACTGGTTAAAATTTTTACTGGTTAACTATTTATTCTATGGTAATACATACCTTAAATTGGTCTTTCGATTAATATCTAGTTTAATACTTTAAAATTGGTTATTTTGATAGGTTAATTTAAAAATATCTCCTCATTAATATAATACATTATATTAAGGGAAATCAACGCTATATGTACTTTGATAATAGACAATATTTTAGAAATACTACTGTTATTATTTATATGTTTTGCTTAGATAGAATAGTAGGAGTGGATGATAGAGTCCTAATTTAATACTAATATCAGAGAATAAGTAAAGGAGCTGGGATATAAATATTGACTAGAGTTTATTTTCCTGATGATAAAATATATTTTAAATTGCTTTTAATTAAGTTTTTCCGCACAGTGTTATAATATTTCTTAATAATCCACTAAATGTTAAACAGATAATTTTTTTTTAAAGAATTTCCTTGCTTTTTAGTAAAAGCAAACATTTAAATCGTTTTATTTTTAACAGATTGGCTGAGCGAGCTAGTGTACTTCTTCGCTCCTGTTCTCGTTTTAGTAGCGTGCAACATTACTCTTTTCTCGATAACGGCTCACCGCATCAGGTCTATTAAACAAGAGACTGCTATTCTGAAAAGTGCCGAGTCAGCGCGTAGTGACAGGCTGAAGAAAGACAAACAAAGGTACCTACTTTAATTTTTGACGATGTTTAGTTTACCTATATAAAAAGTTATTGTTAAATTCTAACTAATATTTTGAATGTGAAAGTGAGTGTTCGTTTTACGTTAGGTACTCTTGAAATAACACATACATGCCGTCCAGGGATAGAGAAAAGGACATAGTATTTTTCATCTACAAAAAAATCAAGCTGATAAAAATGACTTTAAAATATACAAATAAAAAATTTTCAATAGCGCACATAACTTTTCCAGATACGGTTTATACCTAAAACTTTTCATAGTGATGGGTGTGAATTGGGCAGTTGAACTAATCAGCTTTGCGGTTGGCGGCTCCAATTGGTATTGGGTTGTGGTCGACATATCAAACATCATTCTCGGCTTCTTCATCTTTTTCATATTTGTGTGGAAGAATAAAGTGCGCAATCTGGTACGGAAAAGGTAAGATAAACTGGTACGGAATAAATATTTCATAGTGTTAAATTAATTAAATTATAGTGGGTGGCCATATTATTAAGGACAAAGCTACTCAGATTTTTTAAATTTCTCATCTAATTAGATTTCTCTAACAAATGATTGGTTGTAGGTCTCTTATATATTTTTTATTTGTATCTGCATTTTATTGGGATCATAAAAACAACAAAAAATTATATTCTTCATATGAGTGATGTTAATATAGTTAAAAATTAATAAAACAAGTTTCAATACTTAGTGATGCCTCCCTTTCCTGAAATAAGAGCTTCTATTCGTCGGGGCATGCTCTCAATACATCTTTTTGCATTTTCTTGGAGTGTGGATTTTCTTGGAGTTTTTACCAATCTCTGATGGGAGTTTCAATGAATTGGCGCTTGGTGGTAATCAGTTCTTTCGGCATCGACCGTTTGGTGAATTAATGTGAATTAATTAATTAATGAATTAATGTTCGATGGGTCATGTGGTGAACTGCCAGGCCAAGTCAAAAATTTTTTGCAGCCAAGAGTGCAGTACATTTCTGTCTTTGTGACACGGTGCAGAGTCATGCATAATAATAAATAAGAGCACTGTCCGTAATAATTTTGGCCACCGATGGTAAATTACGAATGGACTATGTGAAATAAACTTTATTATTTGACGAGCATCTGACCAATGGTCTCGTCAAATAAGTCTATATATACTTAAAAGTTCCATAGGTATACAAAAGCTGGGTAATAGCTGATAATAGCACCGGTAATAGTGCATGCATCACGCTATCACGGCATTCGTCTATTTTAAATTACAGACAGTCTGAAAAATCAATGTATTTTTCTACATACTACAACGCTGACCCACTTCAGTGTCCCTAGTAATGTGTTACACCACAAGGTTTATTACTTTGGCTTTGTTAGTGAAGTCAATTTGCTCATCGGTTTACCTACATCTATTACAACGTGTCTACAACAGACTCGACCAGATTACATTATCTATTCCAAGCTAAGAAAATGTTGGTTTTGTAAACTTGTTCAGGCACGAAAACGAATACTTGGAAAAAGTTCGTGAGGTAACTAACATGAAATACATATTTATGTATTTCTTCTTTGGTTGTGGATCAACCACAATCAAGTGCATTTTAGGTATAACGAAAATAGCTTCTAACTAAGTATTTTTAAATAAATAAATAAGTCAATGCCTTTAAAGTCTATTAGTACGCATATTTAATATTAATATTTAATTTACGTCTTATTTACGTGTTTGGTAAAGGTTATTAAGTAGAAGTTACGAGAACAATGCTCAAGTCTCTTCGCTACATTGTATATTATGAGTTATGTATGTGAATTTTGATCATAAATTCAAACCCATGAGCATCCGATTTCCTACAAATGTCCAACGAATAAATCAACTATGTCAGATATATTGCTCTCATATTGAACACCGAGTGCGGTGGATATTGGGTATAATTACAAAATCATATGTTTCATATCTTTCCTTTCGGTGAACGAGTTTTTATTATACCTAAAAATGTTTTATATAAACCTAAACATTTTTAGGTACCTGTTTTATTATACCTAAAATGTACTAATATAAACCCGCTCTCGGCTTCACCCGGGATGCAATTTTTTTATATTTACACGACGTAGGGACTTACATACAAAGATGTTCAGTATTAAATTATTATTTACATCAGAAACAAGTAACTTTTCGCTAATCAAAAAAGAAACTACAAGAGATAAATAAATTGAAATTTATAAATTTTTGAAAATACTTTCAAAATTAAAGAAGTTTTTCCGACTATTATAGTTATGGTATTTTACTGTTTACATGATTTTCATGATTCCTGTGTTGTCCGCAGGCTGACTGGTAAAAGAGGCATTCGTTCGGTACCCGATAGCGGAACAAATCGATGGACCACTCGCTCGTCGTACATGACGACGGAAGACACACGAATAACGAGCACCAACAGTAACACAGAAGAGACGGCCGTTCGGTTGAAGGATTTGCACTAATAAAGCAATCGTTTTGCTTTCACTCTTTATACGGTAAGCTCAAATATTCTGAAACTATTAGACACTAGCTGGTGTCTAATAGTCTCAGGTCATTGAAACTAAAAAAATATGTACAACTAGCTGGTCCCTGCGACTTCGTCCGCGTTGTAAAAGAAAAAAAGTAGCCTATCCTGTGTCCTGTACGTCTAAATGTTGTCCTGTCGTATTATGGAGAAACATACATACATACACTTTGTCTTTGTCATACGTGTTACCGTGCGCATCAGTTTGGCCTGGCCGCACACGTACGTTTTCCGAATTCGATTTCCGGAAACGTTCTCCGCATTCGGAATTCCGTATGACTAGCGCACACGTTCCGAATTTGCATTCGGAATATTATACTGCCAGTATGTTCAGTGGTGCCTTTGTGAACGCACGACGATGCAGAACGACGATTTAATTGCGGTTGTATTACTGTTATCATTATCAAAGAAGAAAAAGAAACGTCGGTATTGGGTTCATCCGCTAAACTCTCGGAGAACAAACGAGAGCCCATTCAACAGCCAATATTAATGCTTATGCTTCACCCATTGTCTGAGGCATTCGTGAAAAACACACAACACATCCAATGCGCACACCGGGTGGCGCGATTCCGAATGGAAATCGAATTCGGAAAACGTACGTGTGTAGCCGGCCGGGCCGTAGTATTCCTTGAGGCATAGGTGCTGCGACTTTAACACGATAAAGAATAATGGATTAGAGGGAGATAGAGAAATAGACACTGCTGGCATACCTTACTAACTCGCCCAAACAGAACAGCACACGTGCAATTATTTCACTGTGCGCTTCTGTGAGTTTCGGTGCCTATGCCACTATTTCATTTCTAGTACGAAGCGGCGAAGATTTTTAATTTTATAGCAAGATTAAAATGATTTTTTTTTTCAGATATACCTACGAGTACCTACTACGCTTCTCTGAACTCGAAGAATCCTCACGACTCTTTATACTTTTAACAGCAAGAAAAATATTTTTATATATTCAATTTGAGATACGTTTGAAGTGGAGTTGGCGAAAATTATTTATCGAACCGACGCCGACGCAGCCGCGTTTGAATCTAATTGTGTATTTCGCGTATTAAGTAGTTGCACTTACGCATACAACCTAAGTGGATAGTAGGTAATACCTAACGGTTTGGCTACGGGAACAATTCTTTGTATGTTGTACAGTCGGCCGCATAAGTCAATTAACACATTCAAAAGTGCAAAACAACTGAACACTCAACTTACTTACTTTACTTATATACTTACTTACTGAAGCTTTTTACGATCGTTTGTACGTGAAGTTTATTTTGTTCTCTAGTCGTTACAACGACTTATGGCGCGTTGATTGTTACGTAGTTTTGCACTTTTTAATGTGTTAATCGACTTATGCGGCCGACTGTACAATGGATAAGGTCTGTTTTCCTTTGAAAATTCAAAGTGACAATTATGTCAATCAGTAAACTAAGCCTTAGCGAATTTTGAAATGAATGGAATTTGTTACTGGTGCTTTTCTGGTCGCCATACATACATACGTCGGCGTTTGCCTCTGCAACACGTATGTAGAGGACATGGTCTTTATAAAAAAAAAACTAGCTGTTGCCCGCGACTTCGCCCGCGTAACTTTGTAAATTATATACTAAAACCTCGAGAACCTCTCTATCTATTGGTGAAAACAGCATGAAATTCGGTGCAGTAGTTTTTGAGTTTATCGCGAACATACAGACAGACGCGGCGGAGGACTTTGTTTTATATTAAATGATTTCAATAAGAATAGGTAAAAACATAGAAATCCACTAAAAAATGTCCCGTAGCCAGGTCGTAAGCGGAATCAACATAGTTGAAAGCATCTTAGTTTATGTAAAAAGATTAAAAGAAAACCGCGGCCAATCTATGTATGCCGCAACCCACCGTTGCACGAAAAAACATAATTATATGGGTTTCATTTGTAATGTGCTATTCAATCAAACTATTGCTAGTCAATTTTACCGAAAAATTTAATAATATTACTAAGTTATAATAAGTTGTCTATTTTTTGCTATTGTTATTTTCTACACAATAAAATTGCTGTCTGTAAAGTTTTTAGATTATAAGCATACAGAAATTTACATAACATAAGAATTGTAAGTTTCTTAAGTACTCGGTTACTTTGCTTGGTTTACACTTAACATTAACTAAGTAAACATTATATTTACCACACATAGCTCGGGAATTCTGTGTGGGCCATGGGGAAGCAAACAAATTAATAAAGTTTTGAAACTTATGTGAGTTATACCTTTGGGTCTGCTGATGAAGATCAACAACTCTCCCCCACTTTCCCATTCTTAATAAAATATATTCTATATATTATTTTGATTACCTTGACGGTTTTCAAGTTATAGCTAGTTTTCCAACTATGAAATTTTGTTTGAAAACTGGCTGTAACTTGAAAACTATCTTAACGATAATCGAAAAGTGTATGGAACATACTTTGTTAAGAATTTAATGAGGGTAATTTTTGCCTTTGACATTTTTTTTGTATCTATTAAAGTGTTCGCAAAATACTTAAAAACCATTGACGGGGACAAACTTTGTGATGTGGGGGGGGGTGAAGCGGCAAGTGGAAAGTGGGGGAGAGTTGTGGATCTTGATCAGCAGACCCAAAGGTATAACCCACATAAGTTTCAAAACTTTATTAATTAGTTTTTCTGAAAACATAGAATTACCGTATTACACAATTACCTATATCATGAAGCCTTCGTCAAAATTTGTTGAGATTTTTGTGTGTTTGTGATGCCTTCAGCGCTATAATGAAATAGTTTTTATCCAATTTAAACTATTTGCTGTGTTGTATTTTAAGAAAAAGAAATAGTTTTCGTAGAGTTAATCTTAAAGGGTTGCCAGATGATGACATATGGCGCTGAAATGTGGTCTCTAATTGTGGGCCTCATTCTTATGAGGCCTTTTTGAACTTTCTTAACATTGAACTTTCTTAAGTTCAATGTCGCTCAACGAGCGATGGAGAAAGCTGTGCTTGGGGTTACACTGTGAGATCGAATCATAAATGAGGAGATCCGTAGACGTACGAAAGTTACCGACACTTATGTAAGCCGGTGGATCAGTACCTAAGTTGAAATGGGAGTGGGCAGGACACAGAACGGTACGGGGAGCCGAAGGCCGTTGGGGCCAGACGGTTCTCGAGTGGAGACCAAGCACAGCACAGGACGTCCACCCACATGATGGACAGACAAACTGATAAGAGCCGTGGGTCGATGTCGATCGGCTGCTTCTGTATTAGAAAATTACAAGAGAGGCCTATGTCCAACAGTGGACATCTTGTGGCTGATATGATGACGACGATGATGATGATGATAATGATGAATCTTAGGGGAATGACCAATAGACCTAAAATTTAAAATAAATTAAGAGTAAATGAAATAAAAAAAATTATGTCTGTAACACTGGGCTGAAATATTAAAAAACATAGTACATACCTATTCTATTTGATTATCGCATAAGTAAGCAATGTTAAATAAAATTTTATTAAAAAATATTTATTTTATTAACAGATGAAAAACCTATAAGAATTCTTAATATTTCCTAATGGTAATGGTCACAGTAAATCTATCGAGGAATTTTAATGTCTAAGTTTATTCTTTTCAAGATAGTGAAGAATCTTATCTAACAGCTGAGATGTTTTCTCGTTGAAAAAATACTTTTAATATTGTAGGTACCTAAGTATACCAAATAATTTGATACAAAAAGTATCTATATTGATCATTGAGTTAAAATGATATTTCATCTTTTCAATAGATACTTGTGAAATTATCTTAGTTATCAAATAAATTTCTTCATCCACCTCTTCGTGACCTCTTCAAAAATGGCTTTATTAGCATATTCTGGCGATTCCGGCGATTCACTTTATTTATTGCGTTGCTGCCCGTTCATCTTACAAAACACGCGAAAAAATTGCTGGGAGAAAATGGCTCCACCGAACTGGGAGAATCTGCCAGTGTTGCCAACCTTATACGCAGTAATACCCATCCGTTGATGCAAATCGATTAATTAAATTAATTAATTAATCATTTATTGTTTTTAAATGATATTGGTTTAGCCATTTTTTCCAGCTCAGGAGTAATTCTTTCGCGCAAGCTAGGCAAGGAAATAATACGTATTTCTTAAGATATGTGCGTTACAATGGTAAAGTTGGTTTTTTTTTTGCGAATATTATTTATATGGAGCAAATTTTTCAAATTCATTATTGAATGGAGCCATTAATTTTACATCGATTTGTGATTTATTCTGGCCTTTACTCTCTTTGTTCTATGGTCAATACTGACATATGACTGACTTACAAATACAATTCTTTTAGTCTGTGCCTCAATATTTGTTTGTTTGTACTTGATTTTTTTTGGTCAGTCACTGTGATTAGTGTGATTGTATTATTTGTATTGTATTTCTCGATTATTATAATTAAAAATAATTATATCATTATATCTTTTAAAATAAACTTTAAAGCTCAGCTGATTTTTTAAGTTAATCATATTTTGTTAACGTTTTGATGAATTAAAGATTACTTTTTAAAGGGTCTGGAAGAGATTAAAAATTTAATAAGTTGGTGAATATTATTACTTTTTATTATTAGCAGAACTATATTACTATTTTTTATTACCAGTGCTAACACTAAGTATTGATATTTTATGTTTACTTGTGTTTTGTTTGTATATTATAAACTTTATTATGACTAAACGCGACGACCTTTGAAATGTTATAACTGATAAGAAAAAATATACACATTATCTAATACAAGTTAAAAATTACCCAGTCAGATAGTGGTTATGCTTTCCTTGCCATTACGTGTTTCCGTTGCAGTTGCTTTTTTTTCAATCATCGTTGCGTACGTTTCTGTGATGAATAAAATGATTTTTTATAAAAGAGGTTTGTATTGTATGTGCACCTCTTTACCTATAAATAATTTTTTAAAAGCTTTTAGTATAACATTGAGAAATCCTAATAACTCTATTAACTACTGGCTGGTGCCTGCGACTTCGCCCGTGTTCTATATAGCCCTTAGCTTTCCTTGATAAATGGACTATCCAACTTAAAAATATTTTTTCAATTCAAACCTGTAGTTTTTTGAGATTAGCGCTTACAAGCAACCAAACAAACAAACTCTGCAGCTTTGTATAATAGTATAGAAGTATAGATATACCTCAGGTTGTTAGGTACCTCAGGCCAATTTTTTATATTTTTAGACTATCCTTTGGAAAACCCAACATTTTTCCACGTATTATGTGTTAATCCAAGTAATGAACTATCAGTGCCAAATTTCATTCAAATCTGTTCAATAGTTTTAATGTGAAAGAGTAACAAACATACATCCATCCATCCTCACAAACATTCACAGTTAAAATATTGGTAGGATTTATTTATAAAATTTATTTTCAGATGAAATGTCAAGTACCGGTTTACTTTATATTTCCAATGTGACCAAAGCTCATAGTTTTTGTTTGAAAGCGGCCAAGTTTGTAAATAAAGTTTTATATGTGAAATTTAAGGAAAGCTCATGTAATTCCTTATCATCGATAAGCAAGGAAATAGAGAGCCTTTATTCCAAAGTAAGTCATTTATTTTTTTAATTTTTATTTGTTTAATAAATGAAAAGGAAGACTAGAATAGAAGACTACTATGGAATAAACAGCAAATCTGCAATTATTATATTTCAGCTTTTTGATACAAGGGATACTCCTTCACCTGACATGGTGAGTTCTATAATTCCCAGGAGTAGTAGTTTTTTTTACCATCTTATAAGAATAATTTGAAATGCCTTTTTGAGTAAACATTTCTGTTCGTATTGAGTATAAATAAAATTATATTTGAGTAAATATAATTATTTATCATCTTGTAAGAAAACATTGAAATAGCTTTAATACCTATTTGAGTAAATATTTCTGGGTAAAAAATTCTGGGCAGCTGTGACAGACAATTATATATAATTACTTATAGTTGTGAAATACAGGAAAAATATAGTTATAGTGACCCTTAAGGCACCACAGAAATTGGTCATATATAATAAAGGAAGCAATATTAACGGGGCGTCTGATTTGATCTCAATATAGCTAATTATATTTTTTTTAACAGGCAACTCCACAATGCAAAAACATAGATATAAGATTAATGTTGAAGCCCTATGTGGCCGATACAAATATCAAAACAGGTCAGCCTGTCGACATTGTGTTATACGAAAATAATTTATCAAAGGAAGCTGAAAAATTCAAACAGTGCATTGTAAATTCAGGCGCTGGAGTAAAACTACAAAACATTGGTAAATATACTTCAAATGCCTGTATTATTTTCGAACACTTATTGTCTTTAATTTAGAAGAGAACTATGAAAAAAGGCTCACAAGTTTAAACCTTTGTTGGTTTAGTTTAATGATAATAACTCAAATACATACAAGAATTATAATAACTTTTGGCCTCATTTTCTTGTCTAGCATGGAAGTCCATGTCAGGTTATGATAAATTGAGAATATTTTACCAAAGAGGCAAATAATTTCTTTATCAGGTATCTAATATATGTGTGGCATGTAGCACGGTGGTAATGATATTGGTTTTTTTTAGATGACTGTGATATTCAAGTGACCGACGATAAGGAACCAGTGAAGCAATACGAATATGTGGCCCTTGGAGGCACCTTTGATAGATTACACAATGGACACAAAATATTACTCTCTCAAGCCGTTTTGAGATCCACAAAACATGTCACAGTTGGAGTTACCGATGTAAATATGATTCAATGTAAGAATTATTTTTGAAATAATAATTTAAAATATTTTCCAGTATACAAGGTGCTAGTTTCCCATTGAAAATATGCTGTCTATAGTTTATTATGAAGTAAACTATAGACCTAATTTGAAAATTATTTAACCTATAGAAAGCTACGTTATCAGCAACATAGGCTATCTATACTTCTATACTTATACTAATATTAAAAAGAGGAAAAATTTGATTGTTTGTTTGTTTGTATAGAATAGGCTCCGAAACTTTACGGGATAATAAATATATAATAAATATGTAAGTGTAGGTATTTTATATATGTATGTATGTTCCTCCATAACTCTTAAACGAATTAACTGATTTTCACGAAATTTGGTAGATAAACATTTATAGACATATTTTTGAACGCGGACGAAGTCGCAGGCACCAACTAGTAATTAATAAAAGTGCTATTAATTTTGTTACAGCTAAAAAACTCTTTGAACTAATTGAACCTTTGGAAACGAGGATGAAGGCTGTATTAGATTTCCTCACCGATGTCAATTCGGACTTGGAATACAACGTTTTTCCTCTACACGATCTCTATGGACCGACCAAAGATGACCCTAGATTTGAGGTTTACTATTTTCTAATATCATATCAAATATTTTTTTGTTTTATATTAATTTGTTTTTTAAATTAATAGATAAATATAAAAATATAATATATTTTTTATGATTCTTTAGGCCTATTTGTATTTAATTTATATATTTAATAGATAAATAATGGCTCTATGAAATCTTAATAAATAATTAAATATTTTATAATTAGCTCGTTTATAACGTGACAATATGCTCCGGACAACGATATGAAGCATCTAGAAAACTTTTGATGATTTTTGGCTACTGGAGGAGACACTTAGATTAGATGAGTGATTAGGGCCTTAAAGGTGTGTCTCATGTGTCATCAAGTAGTCTGTGAGACACCTACTAGCTCCTATAATCAACTTTAGATTAAGTTTTGACGACACGTTTGGTCTAATGGCTAGTAACCCTAGCTGTTAACCAAACGATCGCTAGTTCGAATCTCGCTAGGGGCAAATGTTTGTGTTAACATTTTACCTTTGTACTTGAGTCAATTGATGTTTGTATTTATAAAAAAAATAGTAATCCATGTATTATATCAACTGTCTGGGTATTCATAATACAAAATCATTAGTTGCTTAGTGTGGAACTAGATGGTGCTGTGTGGAATGTGTGAAGATTTTTATTTATTTTTTACATTTCATGAAAGTATTTCAATCGGTGATTTCAAAAAAATAATGTATAACCATAAAAAAACAAACAGCTTTTACGATTACTCTTCGTTTATATTTCGTTTGTATCTTGTATTTCCAGTTGTAATTAAAAAATATTGCATAATGTTAACGGACAATTTTCAGATGATAGTTGTAAGTGAGGAAACGATACGAGGTGCAACAAAAATCAACGAAAAACGCATAGAAAACGGTTTAAAACCGATGGATACTTACGTAGTGAAACTTGCCCAAGACTCGAGGCAGTCCGAAGAGGAGGAATGGAAAGTTAGCTCAAGCAACCAGAGGATGAGGTTATTGGGTACAATTCTGAAGCCACCAGTGGTAAGATCACATTTTAAAATATTTATTATTCAATAGCGACATTATTTACTAATTTTATTGGGTTTTGAGTAAAAAATGCGACTTTTTCGAAAGGCAAAGGTGGTCAGACTGAATCAAGGTGATTTGATGATTAATTACATAATCAACCTTAATTAATAATCAGATCAAATCTATCTAACAAACACGGTCAATTAAATGAAAGAAAAATCCTGTCACACCAAAATCAGCGCCCCAAAAATGTTTTGTCAGTTATTTATCAGTAAAATTCTTGATCAAAAAATTGAATTGTTTTTTGAATTTAATTGAATTAAATTGTTATTTTTAGCCAAATTCAAGAATACCAGAACGGCCATACGTTATCGGATTAGCCGGAGGCATTGCAAGCGGAAAGAGCAGCATTGCGGACAAATTGAAGTATGTAATATAAGGCCTTCTTTCACCGGTTGGCCTACTTGACAGACGGTGAAAGAGGCCCTAAGCATGTCATTGTTTAAATCGGAGATTTTTTAAAGTACATAATGATAAAAATAAATTTGTTCAACAGAGCCAAAGGTGCAGCGATTGTGAATTGTGACGTGTTAGCTCACGATTTGTACAAGCCCGGGCTGCCCCTAAACGCGACCATAGCGGACAATTTTGGAAAACATAATATAATTACGGAGACCGGTGAAGTGGACAGAAGGAAGTTGGGCCAAATTGTCTTCAGTGATATGGTACGTTTAATTTTAGTGATCTCTGCCATTCAAAGTACAAGTTTAGCTACATTTGCTCCATAAATACGCTGCAGCGCTAATTATATTGTATACTAGCTGTTGCACGCGACTTCGTCCCCGTAACTTTATAAAATATAATACATTCGTGTCTGTGAAACCAAGGAAACACATACAAAATTTCAACCCAATCGGTCAAGCCGTTTAGTAGTTGACATACCGACAGCAGCGCCACCTACCGGGTCCAATTGTATTTTTAAATCATCCAGGAAATCATCGAAATACCAATATAAAATTTCAACCCAATCGGTTCAGCCGTTTAGAAGTTATGTGAAAAAGATAAATACGGAATGATAATTCTTACTACCCGTTGTCCTATTACCCGTTTTCCCGTAGGAATGAAGCATTTTCCCGAGGTAAAAAGTAGCCTATGTTCATCACAGATAATGTCGGCTTCTAATGGTAAAAGAATTTTTCAAATCGGTCCAGTAGTTTCGGAGCCTATTCTATACAAACAAACAAATCTTTCCTCTTTATAATATTAGTATAGATAGCCTATGTTACTTGCTGATAATATAGCTTCCCAACAGTGAAAGAATTTTTCAAATTGGTCCAGTAGTTTCGGAGCCTATTCCATGCAAACAAACAAAAAAAGAAATCTTTCCTCTTTATAATATTATTAAAGAAAAACACAAACGCAAATTTTTATATTACATATTCTGATAGCATTTCTCAAACACTTCAATTGTCTTTGGGGTGGTCACTGCAGCCAGACGGGCTGCCCAAATTACTGCCAAATTCAGTGCCACTAATTTCCAAATCCAGACCAGAGCCAACTTTGCCAGCCCCACAGACGAGCCCACCGGGAATCGAACCCGAATCGAGGTCCCCTATTTACCCCGTTTGAAATGAGATGAAATGAATTTCAGAATGAACTTGAAAAGTTGAACCGGTTGGTGTGGCCGGCCGTCATAGAGGAAGCTCAGAGAAGAATAAGAGCACTCGGTGCCGAAGGTCACAGGGTGGTCGTGATGGAAGCAGCTGTCATGATTCGAGCCAAATGGTACCATCACTGTCACCAACTGTGGACGGTCATCATTCCACCCGAAGAGGTCAGTTTTCAGTGTTATTACGGTGTGAACAGACGAACAGCCCCACTGACACAAAAATTGCTGTTGTGTAAATTTTCATGACATGGCAACATTACTTATCAACAGCAAGTTATAACACTAATCATTTTTGTCCGCGCCCCTTTTTCCTAAGTGCTAAAATATTTATTAAATTTTTAATGCTCATAGTTATATTATCTTTGTCAGGTATTTAATTTTTCTAGTTTTGTATTAATTTAATTTGTAGGCAAGATAAAACCTGATTGACACACACAAAGTCACAAATATTACCAAATAACAAAACAAAAATATTTCTGTCTAACCTAACCAATCTTTTTAAGTAGAGATCCACTGATTCACTGATCGAAATGAAGCGATTCACTGATTCAAATTTTTGCACTGATTCAGATGCATATGATCGAATCTCAATGGTGATGCGTTTTTGCCACCTCTATTTTAAACTTTTAAACTCTTTTAAACTTTTCTAAGTGAAAAGATTGGTGTGGCTATGGATAACATTTTGCGAATTTTTGCTTACACAAGCAAGGGTGGTATGCAAATTTGTAAAATAAACACAACCAACACCAGAGGGTTTAATGGGGGAATATAAGAATCTTGTTTGGGAAGTGCTAAACAAAAAGATAGCGCGTTATAACCTGCCTGTGCAGCGACACCTGTCGCCGATAAAATGATCTATTTTATATTTTTGTGAAGCTAACTTTTCATTTCTGACGTGCATTCCTTCGACTGAAATGTGTTTTTTTTTTTCATTTTAGGCTATAAAAAGACTGCAAAAACGTAACAACCTCACAGAGGAAGAGGCTAGACAGCGGATAGAGGCTCAGCCGTCAAACATAGAGCAAGTGTCACTAGCGAATATTGTATTCAGTCCGTATTGGAGTTACGAATATACCCAAGGTCAAGTGGATCGAGCGTGGCAACATTTACAGGAGTTTCTCGATAAACGGGATAATATGTGACACAAAAGCGAGGATTTCAGTTTTATTGGTTGTAGTGCCTTTACTATCATCTCACTAGCTCACACACGCACACTCGGACAGACCTCCGTCACGCGACTGGCATATTTATCTCCCCACGTGGATTGCTGCGCCAGTCACGTGGTACGCTTGAGACTGTGCTTGTTTGTATGAATTAGTGAACAAATCCCAAAGATGCATACACTACATTGGTAATAAAATTCATTGATTTTTTTTCGCATTTCAACACGATTTCAAATTGGCTCCTTAATATCTTGCTTACAGTAAACAAAAATTGACAGTTATTTTTCTATAGATTACATTATAAAGACTGCTCAGTCGTTGCGATTTCAGTAGGACCGGTAGATCCGCGGCCCTTCCACATCTATAAATCTCACTGTTTTTTTTTAAACGAATATCAACAGAAATATATATTTAACAAAACTGTAAGAAACTAATAAATTTAAAAACTGAAACACAATAAAAGAACTTCAAAAAAGTCACCAACCCAAAACTAATTACCGTAATAACTGTTTCTTATTATCAATCAATGAAGCTGAAATTATATTTTAAATAAAAAGATAGAAAAAAATGTTTGTTGTTGTTTTTTTTTTTTTTTTTTTTTTTTTATTATCTATATGCTTTTTGGGGCTTTCACCTTACAAAGATATGCCAGCCCCATCATCCCCTAAACTAATTATCACAAACATAATTATCTTACATAGTCTAGAGCTTCATTGATGCACAAACATGTCATATAACTCATTTGCCGCATCGCTGTACGGCTCCGCTAGCACAGCACTGAGTGCGCCTATGTTTTGTCTACATATATTATATTTATGAATCAATGAAGCTCTTTCCTTTTTGAATCTGGCACACTCCATGAGCAAGTGTTGGACATCTTCTGTGCTCCCGCAAACTTCGCACTCGGGTGAGTCCACTTTTCTCATAAGATGGCCAAACTTTCTACATGGATAGTGCCCGGATCTTAATCTAAAAGCTATTTTGAGTTTAGTCCTGTTTATCTTTTTGACTACAAACCATGGGTGTGGAGGAGGCTCGCTTTGTTGTTGTTACGGTTGAGTAGTTGGTGAAAAATAGAGTTTACATATAAATCATGAGTCAAGAACAAATCGTAATGAAAAATAAATTTTAAAACAAAAAATTAGTTTCATTACAGTTAAATTAAGATATAATTATGTATAATATTTTATTGTTTGTAATATCTATATAATAATATATATTTTTATTTTTGTGATTGCAACTTAAAAATTTGGTCGCTGAAATTAAATTTTTTTTGGTAGATTGCATAAAAAAAAATGATTGACAGGGTGAATCATAGAATTAATATTCTTGAACATACGTTTTTATTTATTTGTCAAACAACAACTGTAGCTAGCTAAATTATTTAAAAATTAAACGGTCATATATAAATTAATGGTAATGGTGAAATAAGTAAGTAAGAGAGTATTTATGAATTACTAAAAAATAATAAACCGCATCGAAGCAAAGCTATGTTATTTATTTTTAAAACGTGAATGTAAGCGTAACTTTGTATTGTTATTTTAGTAGTTCGACATTTTAATAAAGAATTTTATTTTTCTATACTTCTTTGTTTATTTTGTCTATTGTTTTGAAATTGGGTTAAAGAAAAGGTTAAAGCGCCTACCGAGGCCCTAAAATCGTTGGCAATATCGGGGCAGTAACGGGAATTCCCCTAGATCGCTCCCTTGATCGCCTCATGTGTAGGAAAAATCGTGAACATAACTACAGGCGATCTAGGGAGCGATCTAGGGGGATTCTCACCACTCTCCCCAATATCTCGATTTTAGGGCAGTATGTAAAGCGCTTTAATGTATTGCTTTGATATTTTTTCTCTAATTAAACACCGGCGTTCCGCAGTCATAAAGTGCCCGATAATATTAACACAATATATGTTAATAAAAAGTATAAATATACACTATTTGTGCCCTTTCTCTCACCGGTTGTTAAATTTAAACATTATAGCAACTTGCCTATTTTATTAAGTTCTCTACAAAAGTGTCGAAATTTATTTCGAAGTCGAGTTCGTGCATTAACTATATTCAAAACTAATTTTCTTAATGATACATGAGTATCATGTATATCGACACTTAAAATCTGATTGAGCATTAATAATTTATAAATCATTCTAGTGAATGAGTTCTTCATTTTAAAAAAAGGTTTTCAGCTAGTATTTCGTTTCCATCGAGGATCTGAAGGAACTACTCGCTCTCTATTCACAAAAGATTAGGCGTCATTATGAATTCTTTAAAAGCATTTATGTTTATAATATTTATAACTAATGTGAGTTTTTCTGTTGTATTTGGAAACCTTACTTATAATGTAATGAAAAGAAGTACTGAAGAGGAAAGAATGCGTTTTTTAGTAAGTGGACATTAGATTTATATTTTGTTGTCGAAAATGATCTTACATATGCTATAGTCATATTCTATTGACGATACGTTTTGTTGGTCGCGGGTTCGAATCCCGCTAGGCTAGGGACAAATATTTATATGTTAACATTTACCTTTGTATAGGTGAATTATTATATTAAGGTTTGAAGGCGACACTTGTGGGGGAATCGGCGCATGCTAAGAAAAATGATTTTTTTTTATTTCGTAATTTTTCACCTCACTAACTTAACATTACAGGCAGTGTTGATATTCCTTCCATAAAATCATCGTGCGATGTCGAAGGAAAACGTTTTTTTTAGGCATTTATTCACCATGACGTATTTACTAATACGATAAAACAATCTGTACGCAACAGTACCTAAGAGACTCGAGACGCGCGAACGAAGTGCGGGAGGGGAAGAGCGATAGAGTCTACCAATAACGTGTCGGCACATCGACGCGTACCCGCCCCTCACTTTCTTCTGGCCCCTCAAAAACCTAAAAATAGACTTCTGCGCACATTTGCCGAGAAGTCTTTATTCGCTACACGAACTATACCTGAGCTATGGATGTTTGTATTTATAATATTGTACGTATTTACAAAAAAAAGTAATCTATGCAGTATATCAACTGTGGTATCCATAGTACAAGCATTAGTTGCTTACTGTGGAACAAGATGTTGCTGTGTGTAATGTGTGAAGACATTATTATTAAGCTGCAATACAATTATGTTTGTTTTAGGCCGCCGTGGTTAAGACAAATCTTAATTCAACAAAGTTCACCAATATTTTGATTGTGGGACATTTTGAGGACATATTCTATAAGACGATCCAAACGTCAGGGTACACGTTCAGTATTACAAACATTGAAAAGCAGGATCAAGAGTTAAATGAAATAGTTGAATATCGCTCAAACACAATTATAATTGACTGTTTAAATTTCGAAAATTATGAAAAAGCTCTTTTGACAACAATAAAAACCACATACTATTATGCATTGTCAAAAGTGATTATATATTATCACGTGAAAGAAGAAAATTTGGCGATTGCAAAAATATTGTTTATATTGTGGTATTATAGAATGGCTAACGCAATTTTGATTCAGTATGATGATGCCGAAGAAATCGTATATTTATCTTATTACAATCCTTATATCCACGATGATTACAAATTGCAAAATAATTTTGGTTGTCGAACAGCGAGAAAGATTGGTTTTCCTTTAGACGGTTTTGTTAAATCATTTATATGTGAAGAAGGATGTCAAAATGTCTCATTACATTCAAATTACCGGGGAAACTTTTTAGGAACTTGTCTGGGATTTAATACGTATGCCGTATCGGTATACAATTCGACAGCCTTAGAGAATATGCATTTATTTATAGAAAAGGGTAAAAATTTACACGGTTACATTCTCAGGGCTTACGTTACAGAAGTTTTACCATTCATGAAAATTACAGAAATTGGTAACGGTAGCTATATTCTTGAGTCTAGGGATGGCACGATATGGCGAACTCTTTCTCAACTGTTAAACTTTTCTATAGACCTTTCGCCATGTGAGAAAGAAATGAAACAAAACTTTAACTATGAATTAATTATACAGCAGATTTACTCATTTTCACATCGAAAAACAGACTTGTATATAGGTCCTGTATATCAAATAGATTTGATTATTGTAGAACTAGATTATGCTACTGCTCACAGGGACAGTGGCGTTTGTATATTATCTCACAGAGCTGACTTCGAAACTATACTTTTTGATTTGAAATTATTGCAGGACAACTTCTTACTTCTCATGAATTTCTTATTTTGCTTTGTTGGCATATGGTTTGTTTTTATTCTTTTTAGTATAAAACATACAGGCAACATCACTTTAAATCAAGTTGGAAAGAATTTCATGAATGCGGTAAGAAATGTGTTATCAATTAGTATATACAAGCTGCCCAGAGGTCACTCGTTTCGTATATTTTTTACTGTTACTGTATGGAGTTTCTTTGTAATGAATTTTGCTACTCAAGCTGCTATAACATCCTTTTTTACGGCCTTTAAGAGAGGTAAAGAAATAGAGACGTTTGATGATGTAATTGAAAAAGGATATCCAATTGAAGGTATGGCTTCACCCGACATTATGCTTCCTGATACCGAAGAAAAGTATGATAAATTAAATTCTAAATTAGTTGCTGTGGATAGTCTGTTCGAATGTTTACGGCGAATGCCAAATGATAGTCAAAGATTTTGTTTAATAGACTGCGCGTTGGGTCAATATCTAGTAAGAAATCAATTGAATAATAAAGGTGAACAATATTTGCATCTAGTTAAGGACAGGTTCCACAATCATCCTCTCAGCATGATATTTCATAAGAATTCTCCCTTAACTTATTGGTATAATAAACACATTTTAAGAATGATAGAAGCTGGCTTAGTCAAGAAATGGGAGGAATACCGATTTAATGACATAAAAGATGAATTTTCTTTTAAGTCATTAGGCATGGATGAATTTCTAGGGATCTTCGAAGGTTATGCTCTTTTGTGTGCGCAATGCTTCGTAATATTTTTGTTTGAAGTAACAATTGGAATAATTATTTCAATGACACGACGTTTGTACAGTAAGTTATCCAACTATCTAACTCAGTCATCATCATCATCATCATCTCAGCCGCAGGACGTCCACTGCTGGACATAAGCCTCCCCCTTCCCCCATAATTTTCCAACTCAGCAGGCAACTGAAAATGCTGTAAAATGGGTATATATATTATTATTATAGGTATGTGAAAATTATTGTTTTGTTAATTCTATAGTTCTCTGTACATAAATTTTGTAAAGTATTTACTTAAAACATTACTTATGTGTTAAATAAACTAAACACTGAATATCGTGGACAAATAGTTTTGTTTACCTATTATAAAAATAATTTAGTAATTTTTACTTTTCACTTTACCACATAAATCATAATGGCAATCTTTAGCTGTTTTTTTTCTTGACTTTTTTGGCTTAAAAGTCTAATAACCAGGCCATAAAATTCCAAAAAAATATGTTCTTTTGACTTTTGTTTGTTTGACTTAATCTGTGGACTGACTGGACTCGATTGATTGTTTATGGTTGAAATTAGGTCACCCAGCATTTTTATTGTAAACTAAAATAGAAATAAAATTAGTTATAATTATGACTAGGCTTTAAAATATTAGATTTAATGGGAAATTCGCAACAGAAAAACAGCCTGCAAAAAAGTCACAAGCAATCTGCACATCCGAACCGCGACGCTCAGACATTTTCGAGTCAAGTAAGTAGGATGAATTGATGAAATTCGCCAATATAATATTGTAATGTCATTACCAGCTGAATATACGTAACACAACAAAAGATTCGCGCTCGCGTTTTACACCAAATATCGACTTATTTTATTTGTTCATTTGGCAGACGCAATTTGTTTTGGCTTTGTTAGCGGTGAGAGAGAGAAGACGCTGTTTTTTTTGTCACTTCTTTGTTAGACACAATTTTGAATTTATATTTATTTTTGTGTACAGCTACAGTTCAGCTTGTCACATTTCATCGGCAATCTTAGCGGACGTTCCTTCGTCAGCGTAACAAGCAACCAGTCAGTATACAGTGCATCACGACCTTGGTCTCGAGTTTCTAGACGAAGGTTAGTAGGTGTAATCTTTGTAATCCATATTAGATTTAACATTTAATTATAATTTTTTTCTTATTTCATTATTACAATGTAAACTGCTCCATCGCTGAAGGTTTTTTTTTTTTGATAAAGAAGACCCCTTAAATTTTATATTTCTTGTATTTAAATAATATCTTCATATTTAAAAAAAATATTCTTTGTTTACATTACCTAAATCTGTGAATACATTAAAGATTTTTATTTAATGCGATATACAAAAAATAATGAATAAGTTAGAATGCATCATCAAATTCAACCAGTAATAAAAATTAGAAGGATGTTTTTATTTTCATTATTTTTTGGCAATCATTCAAGTTTCTATGGAGTTTATTTAAATGTCGCAAGAAACTGATGGATGTTTCCTAAGTGTTTTAAATGCTATTTTTATTGTCATTAAATTTTTGATGTGAATTTGTTATTAAATTTGCTTCCATAATGGGAGGTCATTTCGAAAATTGATAACAAAACTGGGGGATACAGTTTGATGCTGTAGCTACATATCCTATCATCTATATCCAAAATTTAATTACACTACTCTTTAGCTAAACTATCAAAGAAATTTTTGGTATATATGGTATATTTGAATTCATTGGATATATACATACAATTCACTCTAAGAAAATTTTACTCGTAACATATATGTATGTATTCCCATAAAACAAACTGCAACACCACAATACAGCCACACCCTATTATTGTTTATAAATACTCAAAGTTTGAGTACTGCACTACAGTACTTTAAATAATAGGAGAGAAATTGAAAATGACTAAATCCAAAATAACACTTTCTTTGTGTTTGAACTGTCCTCTATCTATACTAATATTATAAGAGAGCAGATTGTTTGTTCGAAATGAATAAACTGCACAGCTATAGCTACTAAATCTAGAACGCTGAAATTTGGTACATTGGTTTCTTTAAAAACATAATCATATCCACTAAGAAATAGTTTGATCAACTCCATAATGCAACAGGGGGCGGGCTTTGTATAGTTATTTTTATGAAACTAAATGCCAGTCACAAAAAAAAAATTAAAATATACTTTGTAGCTATACACTTATTATAATGTGAATTTATAATATTGTGCAATCCAACCTTGTTTTAGGTGGAATGACTCAACACTAAAAAATCCCTTAGAAGCCAGCAAAACTGCTTGGCCTGTCGCACACAAAGAGTCAATTTTCCTGCCAGAGTTCCCGATAACCACTGATTTACTGCAAAGAGAGTTTCAAATTGAAATAACAATCGCAAACGGTGCTTTTGGTGAAGTTTACAGAGTGAACAAAACAAATGATGAGAAAAAATATGCTTTAAAAGCACTCAGTAAATGTCGGGTAAGTTTCTTATTAATATTATAATGCCTTCTTTCATAAATAGTGTAAAAAAATAATAAAAAAATAGTTTAAATACACTAGTCTATCAAGATACTTTTTAAATTAGAAATTTTTAAACTAGACATGTTTTTTAAAAAGTATTTTCATTCATGTTTTTGTTTTTGTTCAAAACAAAATGCACAAATGAATAGTGAAAATAACTTAATTAACACCTTGAGTTTAATTAATTGTTAGAAGGAGTAAAATCAAATTGCTAACATTTAGAATACACACTAATCTTTAGAGTGATTTAGTATATTTTAAAAAGTTAGTCATAAGTTGAATTTAGATAATACCAGGTGAAATTAATACTGGTTCTCGCATAAATCTAATAATGTCAATATTGATGCAGATAAACATATATATACTTATATTGAGAGGAAAAGTGAAAGATAGATTTTTGCGATTACATATAGGGACAATTTATTAGAAAGTGCGGTGTTCGAATTAGTTACACCACATGGCATTAAACTAATGTCTGACTCGCATAGATAAAGTGTTATGGTAACACAAGCAGTGTGCCTCAAGAGGTCTTTTAATAATAATAGCTCTCGCACGCGAGTTCGTCCGCGTAACTTTATAAAATATAGCCTATGTTACTCGCTGATAATGTAGCTTTCGATAGGTGAAAGAATTTTTAAAATTGGTCCATTAGTTTTTGACTTTATTCATTAGAAACAAAAATACAAAGTAATCTTTTTTCTCTTTATAATATCGGTATAGAAGGTAGCTTAAGGCATTGGCATTTCTTACTTGCACGTCTAAATACAAATTTTATTAAAAGCATAGTTATGTTATTTAACGGTGGTATTTTGTAGGGGATTAACTGATTTTACATAAAAATGGTTATCATAGATTCAAAAAATTTATTCTATTTTTTTATATAAATTTCGTCATAAAACATCGTTCATTGATAGACTTATGTGTCACCTGTGTGCTTTGAGGCTGTGACACTCACATTACAGCAATATGCAAGCGTATCCACAGTTTCTCCAATTGGCTACATTAAACCAATAAAATTGTATAGTTTCTCTTAAGCTTATCAAACTAACCTACTTTATATTGAAACCACTTGAGTTTTACTGATATAATATTATTATAGTGACTAGATTTTTTAAATTAATTAATTAGTTGATGAATTGTTAGATAATGTACTGGTTATGCAATTAAACCTTGGTTAAATGTGTGGTAACGTCACTGCTTTACAGCCATTGTTCATTATTCTTTTAATTGAGTATCTGTTTGATTGCAAGAATGGAATATTTCGTGAATTTATTTGTAGTTAGTGTTACATTTAAAAAAATGTGTATAACTAGTCAGTACAAATTGCTTTCTAATAATTGCTCAATTTAGTTAAATATGCTTACAAATATACTTTAGTAACTAGTTTCTTATCGCTACATTACTGTCCGCGACAAAAGTATAGCCCACCCCCTAATTTTTTCATATCTGATAGCGTATTATAGTTATATACTAATATATTACTAATGAACAAAATTCGGGTGTTAGTAAGTTTATTTATACTATTAATACATTATTTATTAAATGCATAATCCAAATACAAATGATATTGAGTTTTGCGGTGCGACAAAAGTATAACCCAGGTAATCAAATTTTAATAAAAATTCAAAAGAAATATAACAAACAATAATTATTCATATAATTTAATATTTAGTAGATCCACCACTTTTACTTATCACCTCAATCATTCGGTCCGGTAAACTGTCATATAGCTTTTTAATTGTTTCTTGATTTATATTTTGCCACTCCTCAACTATCACCTTCTTTAACTCTTCAACAGAAGTAAATTGTCTTGATCCACGATAGACAGCTCGTGATAAAATTCCCCAACAATTTTCAATTATGTTTAAGTCAGGGGAATACGCTGGCCATTCAAGAACTTGAATATTTTTTTCAGTAAAATAGTCTTTAACTACTTTTGCTCGATGAATACTGGCATTATCTTGTTGAAAAATAAAATTAGGACCAGCAATCCGCATTGCATGATAGGTAATCTGTTCGTTTATTACTTCTATATATCGATTACTATTTATTTTTCCAGAACAAAACTTAATATCCATTTTACCTGAGTATCCAATACCAGACCATATCATTACACTACCACCTCCGGCTTGCCGACGACTCAATAAAAAATTATCTTTTCTTAAATCGTGAAAATAATAATTAAAACCATCAGGTCCATCTAAATTAAACTTTTTTTCGTCAGAAAAAATAACTTTTCGCCATTTTTTTTTCCATTGAACATGATCTTTGGCAAATTTTAATCTAACTAGTTTATGTTTATCAGACAACGGCGGTTTTTTTCGTAATTTCTTACGTTTTAAATGTTCACAGTCGTGTATAATACGTTGAACATTTCTTAAATTAGTACTAACACCAGCCTCCGCTGCGATTTGTCTTGCAGTAAGCGTAGAATTGGACGCAACTCTTAGAATTGACCTTCTTTCTCGTGGTGTAGTTGCTCTTGGTCGACCTGTCCTTTTATTCTTCCCATAGTTTTCGGGGTCTTTCAAAAAATTTCGCACAACACGATGACTTCTGTTGATGATTTTTGCAATTTTGGCCTTAGAATAATTTTCAGTATGCAATTTTTTAATTATATTAATTTCAGTTTCGTTTAAATGTTTTCCCCGTGGCATTTTGAATAAAAAATAGACAGATATTAACTAAAACAATTTACTTATGCGTAATAACTTACAAGTTACACAAAACAAGTATAAACATGAATTGACATGTCCACTGCAACGAGCCGCTTGAGCCAATGAGACGAATGGGTTAAAGGGCTATCACACCTTACAATTTGAACGTATCCAATTTAGGAAATCGAAAGGTGTGATCGCAGAAAGAACAGATCGGATTCAATTTAGAGAGTTCTAACTCTCTGTTTCCTTAAATTGAATACTGTGATCGCGGCGTTTCAATTTAGAAAGTTTAGGGGTGTCCACTTAAAAAATACATCGATGTTTTTTTGTCGATGCGATACAAAGAGGCTATGCATCGGTTAGAAACATTGATGTTTTCTCAAAATCGAGTACACTAGCTGCTGCCCGCGACTTCGTCCGCGTAACGCGTGACACGCTAATATACAAAATGGTTAATTGTTTACCTTTTTAAAATCAAAATTGAAACATAAATAACATAGGTTATTTATATTTTATAACGTTACGAGGACGAAGTCGGGCACTAAAATAACTACTTAAATGAAATACCTATTTAAATGAAATAGGTAATAAAATAATATACTAAATAAATAGGTAACACAATCAAGATTCTTGATTGCAATTGATTTCGTTAAAATACCAGTAACTCGTTATATACCTAACTAGTAATTTCCTAATATTCCTAATATTTAATACGATATATCGATACAAAGCGAAGTATCGGGCATCCCTACTGCGTTCACAAGTGTTGCCAGATTTGTGGAGGCAAAAATCCGTACCGCCTTTCACTGTTTCCTAAATTGAATTCGATGTAGGAAATGCTTATCGCACTATTCAATTTGAACGTTTTCTATTTAGGAATCTAAGTAGAGAGCTCGTGATCACACTACGCTAAATTGATTTCTAAATCGAAGATATAAAGTTGAAAATGGATAAACTCTAAATTGAATCCAATCTGTTCTAACTGCGATCACACCTTTCGATTTATTAAACTGTAACATCGACATTTTATGACTGTTGCGGAAGCGGCAGCTCTGAACTCTACCTATTCAATATACTTTGTACTAATTCAATTAAATAGAAATGCCACAATAAAAGTAAAAAAGATTTTTAATATTTTCTAAAATATATGAAACTACAAGAGCAAAATTTGTTTGAAATTCTTTAGAATTTAATTATACCGAGTGAAGTATTACTTATAAATCGTATATCGATTTGTAGATGTATAACCCATACTATCCATACTTACTAATATTATAAATGCGAAACTTTTTCACGCCTTAACTACTCAACCGAATTTTGCATACACAAAAAATGCATACATATAGGGTACCTTTCTTCCAAAAAAAAGTACTGTTCCTGAGTAATCGTCTAAAAATATAAATAATAGGGCGCTACCGTCGTCACAGTAATAACGATGTCAGGCGTTATTACTCATATATTTTCTTTTTCAACGCGGAAGAAGTCGCGGGCACCAGCTAGTAATATAATATTTGGTTTAAACTTAAAAAAATAAAATCAATAACTATTTGTAAATGTCTTTATTCATCTTAAATATAAAATCAAAATCAAAATTTAATTCATAACAAGGCTTATTTATCATTTAGTAATTTATAGGTATGACATGCATGCTAAAAATCTGTAATGTATACCGAGAAATCCGTATACTGGCAACACTCTTCGATTTAGAAATCTATTTAGCGTAGTGTGATCACGAGCTCTCTGCTTACATTCCTAAATAGGAAATGTTCAAATTGTAAGGTGTGATAGCCCTTTTATACTTTTGTCGCGATATCAAACCAACAATCTAGCCGCTGCGTAACAAAGCAACATCGGAACATAACTATATATACCATAGTACAAGAATCAAGTGAACAATGCTGGTGCGTTAGTAATATATTTATTTATATTTAGTTTTACAGTAGATATGAAGAAATTAGGGGGTGGGTTATACTAATGTCGCGTACAGTAGATTATTACTAGCTGAGGGCAGTGATTAAAAATAATGATTGTAATTTCCTATAACATATCTAATCTAATGGATTATTTACCATAAAATAACAATGTGGACATTATTTGACAGTTGCTTCTTTTGATACCTGTTAGCCTTTCGCCCTATTTGCAATAAAGTAGATAGAATATCCTATTAATGAACGTACTGATCTGTACTGTACTGTGTTAATAGGCGACATTAGAATAATTTTTGATAAATAGAATATATTTGCCAAGTATTAAGTTATTGTAGTAAATTTTAATATTGGGCAATGCTGATAGTGATATGGAAAGGTTAGTATCAATTTAGAATAAATAAATAATTATTTGCGGAATTATGTTTTTCATTAAAAATATATTTTTACTGTCTAGTTACGTCATCGTATTTATCTAGATACCATCCTAAGAAGTCTTAATTTTTTTATTTTATTAAGAAGCCAACACAGTATACAACAATCCATTATTAACATTTAAACAATCTTCAATAACATTGTATACTGTATAGGCTACGATATATACTGTAGAACGTATAGGCTATTTCAGCATGCATAAAAAACACAAAAGACACAAAAGACGACATTTTCTGTTAGCAGGTTTGCTATATTTATTGTTATTATTAGCGGATATCTATGAAAGAAAACACAAAGTCGAGAAAACACTTATCAAATGAAACCACCTAGATATATATATATGTAATTATCTAATTGCAAAAAGGAAGTAGCACCGACCTTCAAACAGTTCAAACAAAAAATCGCGAGTCGTACTTACTTGCCAAGGAGTAATGAAGTTTTTATTGCGTCAAAGATTGCGTCTATTTGAATATAGGTTGCTACTATACATACTTAATATATGCCTTTTGGCGACTAAGGACTATCAGGGAAAATGACTAGGTATTAAGTAAACCTAATTAAGTAATTTACGCAAATAGAAAAAATAAAACAATATTTTGCAACCAAAAGTCGCCGAAAAATAAATTTACATGGCTTACTTAGGCTAAACCACTAAACCTCAAAATATAGATAAAAATGGTGTACTTTTTTAATTCGCTTTTCACTTATTTAATCGGTTAGATCCCTGGGCGGCATATTTTATTTAATTAAAAAAAAAACATGTTTCCATCACAGAAACAGTCATGTTTCTTAGATAAGCATTTGTATGTGAAGTCTTAAAAACTAGTTGAGCTTACATATCGAAGTCAACGAACTTTAATTCAATGCGGCGCGTTATGACTTGTATTTTATCCTTACAAGTTTCTATTTTATTACGATCTGATACCATTAAACTTATTGAACAACTAAGGTTTCTCTAATCGTATGTTGATGGTGAGACGTCTTGATGTTTTGTTGTTGGGAGTTAGGAACACAGAGGTTCTATTTTTATTTTATTTGTATGGATGACAAACGATTTTTTTATATATATATCTAGAATAAAATTAACCTAAGTTACTCCTTATAACATCGGCTATCTGCCAGTAAAAGTCCCGTCAAAATCGGTTCAGCCGTTTAGGACATTAGCCGGAACAAACAGGCAAAAATAAAAAATATATATGTACCGATATCACAAAATTCACCAATGCTCGTCGATAGCTACTAAACAAAAAACAAAATAAAATGTTTTGTTTGATAAACTAAAAAGAACTAAATGCACTGCGAACTGTTTTCTGTTTACCTATTGAAATACCTATACTAATCGTTTTTTTTTACTTATGACTAATTGTTATTTTTATCGTGACATCTACTTGTTTTTGAACACATTCCATATCAAGCAGTTTTAATGAAGTAAACCTTGTTTGTTCCTTATTCCGAGGTTTATAATGATTATTTTAGCTTGTCAACAGTGCAATAAATATATTCATTTCAAGTTACATTACTTGAACTGTTATTACAATTGTTATTGGATATAGTCATTCGTCTCCATTCGCGTTTCGCTGGACGATTTTAGTTACACTTTATATTAGGGCCGGCGTTGACTGACTGTATGGCATCGGCAAGGCACGTTTCGACAACTCGCGGCATCGTATCGTGCCGAATTAAGTTTAAAATTGCATTACTCAAGTCGGTTGTGTATATAATTTTGTTGAAATGATTATTTTCTAGCACTTTGTCTAGCACTTGTTGCTAAAGAGATGCCGTGGCAGGCCGCGGAACGCTACGGCCTCTTGGTATTGAAATAAAGGAGTGTGAGCCATACTTGCCATACTATCAATCAGCGTCGGCCCCTATATGGTTCCGCATCTATCAGCCGCGTAGAACCGAATGAGTGAGAATCAAAGCAAATCGTAACTTGCAAATCGAACGCGGCGGAACAGCCCTGAACGCGACATACAAAACAACTGTTTTCTATGGACAAAACCTGAATTGAGCTGAATAAATGTACTCACTCCCATAAGTATATATTTTACATTACAGATAATAAGTGAAAACGCAGTAAGACAAGTGAAAGAGGAAGCCCGTATTCAGGCTGCTTGTGGCCACCACACTTTCCTCGCTGGCGCTGTATCACGTTGGCAGACTAAGAAGAGGCTTTATATCGGTAAGGATATCTCTATACCTGATTCATTCGCGACTTTCGCGAGCTGAGACTTTTTTTAGTGTCTTCGCACATGGGTCGACGCCTAACGCCTAAACGTAGCGTACGAGTCGTACGACGCAAACAGTAGGAAAGCCCACAGAACCTGTCATCGTCGCGACCAGGGGCCTTAGACAAAGTAACCAATCGAAAACGATAACGAAGTTCGAAAACAATAAAATGTATGGGATTGACATAAGCCTTCGCTAAATCACGTGATACTTCCCATACATTTTAACGATAGCGAACTTCGTTATCCTTTTCGATTGTTACTTTGTCTAGGGCCCCAGGTCGCCTGTTTTTGATTTTTTTTTTGTATGAATCATTGTGCATCTCACTCGACTGCTCTTCCCGCGTATTGTGCTGTGTGAGACAGAATGAATTATGTGTCATCTTAAGAAAAGCATACAAACACGAAATTGAAAATAAAAGTTTGAAATGAATAAAAAGTTGTCTACGTGATAAAACAGGAAAGACACGGAGAGGTGTATAAATTAATCTAGGATGGAAAGTTCACCAAACTTTACATTAATGTCGGATGTGTTTGTTTACGATGCAAATACAAAGTGACACTTGGTACGGCCGTGATTGTCACTACGGCGACGGATGATTCTGTTATCTTCCTTACTCTAAATATACATACATGAGTCCGGATATCAAGAGTTTATTTAATTCTTATTTTTATTAATGTAGGTTAAGTCACTAGGTAATTCAAGTTCGTTGAGTATTATAATAAAATTTATAGTTTATTAAATACATGTTCACTTTTAATTAGTTTAAGAAACATTGAAAAGATTTAATACACATTTATACAGTTTGACACGGGAATAATAATATTTTTTTTTATAAATTTGATTTTTTTAGATGCAACTAAATTTATAAAGTTACGCGGTAGAAGTCACGTGCAACAGCTAGTTACAAAATATAAGCGTTTACCTCCAATAACCACTAGTTTGTATGAGAAATGTCAGCCTACTTATTTAGGACAATGTTCGGATCAAATCATTATTTATTACAAAGGCCATCTAAATTATACTAAATGATTACGTTAAATAAACTTTGATGATATAACGTACAGTCCCTCGATAATCGACCACTCAAATGATCAATAAGTGTAGTACATACTTAAAACTCATATCAAATGGAACTTTTTGTCCCAATTCGGTAATCGCTGTTCGTTATCTTTACTCCCTTATCGTATTTTGACTAGACATTACCCACGTGTCGACATCACGGTCACATTAGTTAATATTACTGTGTCATATCGTAATATGCGTTTATTCTCGTGTTAATATCACAAATGAAAGGTCATTGTCATTCCCATGTTTATATAAACTCTTATATTGATGATGACTCTCTCGCCTTACGTACTGGGAATATCTTCGGTGCATTTATTATTATCGAATTGAGGTTCATTTAAAGTTGCTTTATTTTTTCAACTGCTTAACCTACTTACACATTAAATTGCCTCAAAAACGGGCCATGAAATAGTAAAAGCTATAATAATAAATCAATGTTTGCATGCACTGAGTGCTAAAGGTATTTTATATGTTAGTGAAACTATCTGAATAAAGTTACGAGATGAAGTTAGGAAAGATTGAAAGGACACAAATGTAAATTTTTAACAATGGAAATTAGAATTTTATCTGTTCTCAAATATACTCCAATTTTTTTTTGCTTTAACAACTTCATAAGTTTTTTTTATTATAACGAAATAATAATTTTATTTTGACTACAGTTTTGTTTATAAGCGAACATTTTTGGTGTTGCCACACTATAAGAACAATAGAAAAAAGGGACTCATTGTATAGTGGGCCTCGTTTGTCATTCAGGTAGACGGAAACTACCTGAATGGTATATTTTTGCACTTACAGACAGTGTGTTTATGTATTTATTCTTTGCAGTTTCAGAATACATTCCCGGAGGAGAATTACTAGCTTTAATTAACAAATACGCAAAGTTACCAGAAGAGCTTGTGAAGATTTTTGTTGCAGAAATTGCTGTTGCTATTGGTGAGTTGAAAGTTTGTTCTATTTTTATTTATTTAAGACCAAAGTTGTAAGACCAAACGATTCGAGACAAAATAAAGTGAATTATGTGTATTAAAAAAGACAAATGTTTCATGGGGTCATGTTTTAGAAGCTTTACCGGTATTAGCTCTTTCTCAGTGATTAAATATCAAATTGTGAATACTTGAAAGTGGTGGGTTTATACGAGAGGCTTAAGCTTCTAAAAGATATGAACAAATGGATGCAATGTGAATGCGGGTTTGGTGGGGTAGGGAATCTTATCCACTAAAACCATCCTTAGGGATGGGCGTGGACTAGTCCTGAGGGTCCAATGGGCCTAGCCAAGTGTAGAAAGCAACAGTCGTTTACGCTAAGAGAAACCTTGGTAATTGGTTGTTGTAAATATAAACGTGTCGTTTATATTTACAATAAGCAATCACCGGCGGGCTTATTATCTAAATGCGTCTGCTAAACGACAGGTGAAAAATTTGTGCAATATCACACTAAATCGTATCACGTCACGTAGCTCATAACACTAGTGTGGTTTGCGTAAAAATTAACGATTTAGTGTGATATTGCACAAAATTTTCGCATTTTTCACCTGTCGCTCAATAGAGGCATTTAGATGATAAGCCTGCCGGTTTTCTCTTTTGTTTCTGAAGTACGCAACGAAGCGTTTGCATCTTGGCCAGGCCTTTTGGTGTGGCTTAACGCTCTTCTCGCGGACAGAGTTCTTGTTTTATACTGTGTAAAGTACCTTATTTGTGATACGGTTCAAACACTTGTACAGATTTCCTGCACAACGCTGGCGTGATTTACCGCGATCTGAAGCCCGAGAACATATTGTTGGACGACGAGTATCATATACGTTTGGTAGACTTTGGATTGTCCAAGTGGCTCTCTCTCGGATCACGCACCACCACACTCTGTGGCACACTCAACTATATGGGTCAGTATTTATCATTCGTTCAGATATTACATAGGTATTAATTATACTCAAAATTACTGGAACGGTTCTAAACAATAGCAGATTTTGAGTTTTTACCAGGGTATTGCAATATATGCGGGGATCAAAAACTTAGTTATATTTCAAGACGTGAGTGAACGAAGATGATATGTCGCATAATTCCAATTTTGAATAAAGGTTACAGATTTGCTTTTAATTTTTGAGATAAGTCGCCACGGAACTGATTTTTGTACTAAATTATGATAATATGATAATATAATTATGATGGAAAGTTGTGTAAACAACCTAAAATATTAATAGTATGATAGAAAATAAACACTTGTATTATTTTATTAAAAAGATAAAGTGAACTCGGCTCCCTCTACCATAAACAAAAGTAAACTTTACTGCGCTCTTTGCTTTTTAAAATTAACTGTACATAACACCTATTTCAACATTTTATTTTCTAAAAAAGTCTTAAATCGACGACCTTAAGGTTCATCAACGCAAAAAAACGACAAAACCCAAAAAATGTGACAACACCTTCATCCACTCACGTTTTTAATTATACTTAAAATTACTCGAACGGTTCTAAACAATAGTAGATTTTGAGTTTTTACCAGGGTATTGACATGCGGGGATCAAAATTATAAACAAAATTATCAAAATTAAAAACAAAATTATCAAAATTAAAAACAAAATTATTTATATTATACTAGCGACCCGCACCTGTGGTTCCTCGACTAATCTTTTTATACCGTTATTTCCACTTGGAAATATGTAGTTAGTCACTAACAGACATACGCGGATAGTTTCAGACTTTGTTGCTTTTTTTTTTCTAATTAACAAAAAAGTAATTAGATTTTATTATACATAAAATATCTCCAGTGAATAATTTTATTTAACTGATAGACTGCATCAAGTCTCAATAATTCGTAGTTAGTATGAAAAGGACAGATGATTCTCAATAAGTGATATTTTTTTTATTAACTTCTCATGATGTGAACATTGTGAACCAGAATGCTTGAACAAAAACGAAACTCTTCAATATTTGTTTTATATTATTAAACTATTATAGCAAATAGGCCACTTTTGACTGATATCAATTTTTGATTAAAAGATTAATGTGTCCATTTTACCGACTACAGTATAAGATAAAGATTATGTTAGCTCCGCTTTTAATTAGAAAATCGATTTAAAACTTACTAATGTTCACGAAAAATGTTTTTCTTAAGTTGCTGCTGAATTTCTTTTTTAAATGTCTCACTAAATTTTTTAGAATTTCATTTAAATCATAACTTATTGTATACAGTTGGTACAGTGCATTTCATCAGCCTCCCAGTTAGAAGTGGCATATTTCGCTAAGGGCCTCTTTCACCAACTACAAGTAAAGTTACTTTTAGAAATGTTTTTCTCTTTTATTGAATTGTGCACTCTGTTTACTGCATCATTCGATAGGCGATTCTTTTCAATGTTTGGGACTTCCCCGGTTACCGGTGACTTTAAATGACAGTTAGGCTACTTGACAGGCGGTGAAAGAGGCGCTCAGCCGAGTGAGTGGTCCATATTAAAAGGAGTAATTGTCGATTTCAGTGCGTGAGTTGACTCAGTGTATTGATATAGAGATGGCCCTTTACACCGCTCGCTCCGTCCGCTCTGTGTTCTCGTTGAAACGCTTCGCTCAGTGACCGTGTTGTGAAGTCGGCCGTGTGATTATGTTAGTGGCGAGCGTTAGTCGGTACGCGTCGGGCAACTGACCCCCCGCGCAAAATGAACGCGCGCACTATACCGTTCGAGCTCACCATGGAGGGCAGGCAAGTGGACGAAGTGGTCGCGAGCATCTTCCACACTGTACTGTTCCATCGGTCCAGTGGCAAGTTCACTTACAACAACGAGGAGAGCTACTCGATACGAACGGTGAGCTATGTGGACGTGGACTGCGACTTCATCGATTTCACCTACGTCTGTTGCGAGTCCGAGGAGCTCGATAGAAACGTGAAGAGAGAGATATCGGCTTTCTCCGAGTTGCTGAGGGCCACGGACGCCACGTCGTCTCCGCCCCGTGGGTCGATCAGTTTGGAGTTCTTTCAAAAGCGGAGAGCCCGTTGGCCGTTCCCACCGGAGTGTGTCCCCTGGGAGGTATGGACTGTGTGCTGCGAGTTGACAGAGTCGCCGAGCGACCACGACATTCACACGAAACACGAGAACATAGTTGAAATGTTGCAGGACAAGATTGTTTTCATAACGGAGATAATAAATAAACACGAATACGTACCCAAAATGCCCAGTTTCTCGGACGCCGAATCGATATTCGACACTACGTACACAGACATACAGCCGTATCTGTTCAAGATTCAATATAATTTGTCTGGAATGCCGCAGACCTCGGTCGGTAGCACTATGCGGAAACTTATAAGTGGGACTCTGCGGTTCTGATGTACGTTATTCGCGCCATCTGTCGCTTCGATTTGTAACGCCGCGGCCTAGTGTGAGTTTTTGAACGTCCTCTGTGTACTATTTCGCTTCATTTGTGTACGTACACTGCACATGAAAATGTTCACCGCGGCTGCTTTTTTTTTTTCTCGTTCATATAAATAAAGTGAAAGCAAACCAGACACGTAATAATGCTCACATTAGACCTACTGATCAAATATTTTGTGAAAAAATTGGACAACAAACTCATTAATGTAATGGGAAGTGCAAGCAATAATATGACTGAACTACATTAAATTATATTGTTGACAGCAATTCGAAATTTAATAAAAAATGAGTAGGTTTTTCGAGTATGTCGTCCAGTTTTAATTACAAAATCATTGATTTTCGATGTTATTCATTATCAACAAGATATATATTATATCATCGACATGACGAGTCATATTTATATGTACCTATTTTATTTTTTCGTGATTATTTCGTTTTTTGTACATTGACGATCTAATTACGTCGTGATTATTTTTTATTATTATTAAACGCATAATATATTATTTACAAATTAACGTACTAAAAATTAGATGTTTGTTATTATTATTTACCTATAATATATATAATATGGACATCGAAAACCATCTTTAGTTCAAATGTGTTTTTTTTTTTCGTACAATGTAATGTACTTATTGTTTTGTTTTTGTACACGATATTCTATCGGTGTATACCCATATATACTCGACTTTTACGTTACCTGTCATAGTAACTTTATTTTTATTTTTTAATTTAGCAAAATTATTTTATAATGTTGTCGTTTAGTTCGCAGTGTGCTCTACTAACGTTTTATGTACTAATAAATAATCTGTATAATTAAGTGTAATCTTGATGGGAGAGGATAAAATATAGTTTTGTTCGAGCGCGACTAAGATCTCAAAACTCGATATATTTTAATGATTTTTAATTACATAATATTTACTATTATTAAGTATGTGTAAGATAATTTTTGGATTTCTTGTCTCGCTCGGAAGCGAAACGCTCTGAAACTTTTTTTTTTTCAATTTAGTCGTAACGATTTTAGAGCTACGACTCGAAAGGCTGGTTAAAGTGACCATTATTTTATTTTACAACATAAATAAAAAAAAAGAATGCACTAAGTATGTTTTATTTACAACGTATTAAGACGTAGGTAGATTTAAGGTTTGTAAAGTAATATACTTAATTAATTGCACCTTGTAAATTGATTCATAATTATTGTAATGTAATAATAACTTTTAGTAGTTTAAAAATGTGTAATATGTGCGTGTTGTTTGAAGAAATTTAATCAATGCTGGCCCAACATTAACTAATGTGTACCTTATAAATCAAATAATATGATATTACAAGTGTAAGTCTCTTAGAGTTAAAAATATTTTAAACTTTAGTGAGTTTGTTACACTCACTGTTATTGTAAAGTCATTTCGACTATCTTTTTCTAGTGTGTTTTATGTTTTTTTTAATGCTAAAATGCTTTGTGATATCGCAGACGAGAATTTTAAATACAATGAAATATGTAATTGTAAAATTGTATTCGTTTTGTTTTTTAATGAAACAACGTAGTTTTTAGGTATAGATAGATATACCCTTCAGTGTAATAAGTTTAATGCACTAAAGTACTTTATGTCTCTGTGTATAGTAATTATAGTATAGATACATATTATTAATATTTGAAAACGTTCGGATATCGAGAGCTTTATATATAGTTCGGGGTGTGTTTGGAGGGTAGTTTTTAAATAAAATAAAAAATAGCACATAGTTCGAAATTCGGAACTCTCATAGTGTGTAAGTGAGCTTAGATGATTTTATTTGTTTGGTTTTTGTGATTAGACACGCGGTTTCGTGAATGCTGAAATTTCGTCAAACCCTTTCATTGCTGTGACTTTGGAATTACATAGTTTGTGATTTGATATTTATGAGTAATCTCGGCTGTAGGACGTCCACTGCTGGACATAGGTCTCCCCCCATAATTATCCAAAATCCGATTCGGTCAGAAGCAGCCCTTAGGCCATCAGGTCGCCCCTCCACCTTGTAAGTGGACATACTAAGAAATTTCACCACTCGAGAACTTTCAGACACCAGCGACTAAAGGCTTTTTGTACAGTATTGCACACTTGATAAGGCGCGTTCATGCAAAAAAGAAAGTACGGTTCCGATGATTAACGAAAAAAGCTAATACTTATAATCAACCTTATCTACAATATCCATAAGGTTGTTAATACAATGCGCATTCGCGTAAGGTGCAAACGGCGCACGCTAAAATGGCGCTAGCTGGCGACCAGTAGCGGTACTGCAAAAAGCCGCCAAGTGTGTGGATTGGTATTTGGTTGATAGCATTTCTCACGCTTTAAAGATTCGTCTTCTGCGCAAATAAATCCCTAAACCATATCAATTGGGTAGGTCCTACTGTACTATGTGTATACTACTGTACTATGTGTGTACTATACTATACTATCGGCTTATATATCGGTAACTTTCGTTCATATACGGATCTTCCTATTCCCGATACAAACTCGCAGTGCAACCCCGAGCATAGCCCTTTCCATATCTTGTGTTTGAGCACGTTTAAGAGCCATATGTTGGCAGCACCCATCGGTCGAAAACTTCTGTTTTGAGCACTGATGGATTTCGGACGAGACGATGTCTCTGAGTATTTGTTGATATGCGTTTACGCATTAAGCGTTTTGACAAAAGTTAACGGAAAACGCTTTATAAATAGACCAGAACTGAAATTTGGAACTTGGAACAGAAAAGTTATTAATGAAATCCAAAATTTGAATGTCGATTTGCTTCGGTTTCGTGTTTAAGGTTCTCATAATTGAAAATGTATAATTGGACAGGGTCTGTTGTCTTAGTTCCAGAGTCACAGTTTATGTAGATTTTATTAATTCGGGCCGTGAAATGAGTCCATCCACATTTGAAACTTCTATTATAATTATTTACTGTCCTACCTCATTTGACTAGCTTAAGTATATTTTCATCTCAATTTCAATGTACTATATACATCTATAGACTATTATATATATATATACATACATATTTTTATATATTTTATCTATTCGTGTCATGTTTGTTTTTTTTTGTCACCAAAGAAGAGGCTGTACATAAATTCGCGCTTTCATTGGAAAATACGCTCTAGTACCCCGAAGTTAGGATTGACTTTACTCTGAGAAATGCCCGATTTATACAAACTATAAACCTAATTTACGATTGGCCCGATTGTATTGCAGGAGTTAAGATTTTTTATAATTATAGCTGTTTGCATAATATTTATATAAGATATACTTGTTTTATTGAGATAAAAAAAAACAACATTTTTACACTGACTTGCCAATTGAGAATTTAATTATTAATTATTATTATTAGTAATATGTATTATTATTCAAAAAGAAATTATATTTCATATCAAGATGAATAGGTAAACCTTCGTATTGAGTTTTCTCTTACGCTCTGGTGGTTTGACAATATTTGAAATCCCATTGTAATACCTTGACTGTGTGCCTCATTATAAATATCTCTTTGGTAAATTACATTTTGAAAAAAGATATATTTACTGCACTTTTAACAAATTATGTTTGCATGTGTTTCAAACAAGTAGTATTTTTTTTTAAATATATTACACCTTACTTCGTATTGGCTTCAAACATCTAATTTATCTAAATTGTTTAAAATTTAAGTTTTAAATATTTGCATTTTAATATTTTCGAAATTAACATGATTTAATTTTAATTAAGGGAGTGATGTCATGTTTCAACCAACATGGAAGTCGCCCCCTTAAGTAACCACTATGTAACCATAAAATATTTAATTTTGTAAAAAAAAGAGATAATATGTTATTCCTATAAATGTTTTCTGCGCACTTGTGATATGAATAACTGTAAATATTTTTTTTTTTTAATTTTGAAAACTATTGCGTAGGGTTCCCACAAGTAAAAAAAATATGATAATATTAGAGCGAGTATATTATATATTTGTAGGTGCACGATTTTAATAAATAGAATATTTAATGTATTTTTTTCTTCCATTACACACACCACCTAGTGAATAATTTAATTGTGTGACATGCAAACATAATGTAAAAACACTTGCTATGGCCTTATTTGAAAGATGACTAGATATGTATTTATGTCTTATTGGTCAATATATATAATAATTCATTACACTCTCGGCATCGTGTCGCACTAAAAGTTTATAAGTATTAATACTAGTTAAGTATATTTTTTATACTGATAAACTCACAATTGCATAGTGTGGGGGTTTTTGATTTTTGTAATTTGAGTCGTTTGAAAAAAGTGATACTGAAATTATTCGGAGCCTCGTTTGGACGTAATAGTTTTGGTTGTTTAGTGCCGATACGATGCCGAGTTGATGAGTGAGTCGACGTTTACCCTTAATGTGCGTGTAAAATAATAACGGCTGTTATATATTAGAGTTTATGGTAAACGCGACAGGAGGTGTATATGTTGTGATGTAATAAGTTCAAAAAAATTACAGAAAAAAAATCTTAGTCTTGTGATAATTTATATGAACATAATTATAAATAAATGACGATGATGAGTATTTTATAGTTTTATTTGTAAACAGCGTCCAGCCCCCGGTTTAGAACCGATTTAGTTGAAAAAGAAAAAAGTAGCATATCCTGTGTTCCGTACGTCTAAATGTTTATCTACCAAGTTTCTTGAGAATCAGTTAATTCTTTTAAGAGTTATGGAGGAACATATATACGTACAATACCTACACTTACAGATTTATTAGATTTAGATTGGTACTTATGATAGATTCATAATAGAACAAAGTAGTATGAATATAAGAAAATTATATTACATTTGTAGTAGTTATCTCATGACAAAATTTTCCTAAAAGTGTCTTATCTACTTTTCTGCTATCACTTTTCATGAGTTATAAGGGCAATAGGAATATGACCTGCATATCACAAAATTTTAATATTTTTAAATATAGATGTATGTATTTTTTAAATTAAAGATATTTGTTAAAATGTCTTTACAAAAGATCTATTTTTAAACATTCCGATAATGTCATCCAAATTTTACAATACAAGTAAATATAATTTTCGTGTATTAGTCTTTTTTAGACTATATTTAATCCTTAAATCGTCCACACGTGTTATTTCTTCATCTTCGCGTAGCATTCTTTGTCCTTTATTTTGTCCATTTTTACGTAATGTTGTAGCCTATATCATTTTTCAAAAATAATAATCAAATCCATAGTGGTTCCAGTGATTGGAAAAAAAGTGTTGTATCTATACTCTTAATCTTAACGTTTGTGTATTGGCCTGTCATTGATTGTGCCTCTTCTTTCACTATTCGTCGAACGGTTTCTTAAATTGCAAAATAGTGACTACTTACTCTACTGTTAAAGTATGCGAAGTATGCGAAGAAGTATGCGCTAGAGTCCTTCTGCACGGTATTTCAAGCAGAGTTCCTCAGGGCGATGGAAATCGCGAAAAATAGGAAGGAGGCGGAGATCGGCATACTCAGTGACTCTCGGTCCTCGCTGCAGCTGCTCAGAGGAGACCGGAACCCATACCACCCTCTGGTGCACGCGATAAAGAAAAACTTACGCGTCATGGCATCAGAGGGAAGGGAACTCTACTGGGTACGCGCCCATGTGGGGATCGGGGGGAACGAGAGGGCCGACTATCTTGCTAAGCTTGCGGCGACCAAATTAAAGGTCGCCAAAAGCTATGACAGGTGTCCCTTGTCCTATATTAAGGCGCACCTAAGGAGGGAGACCGTCGCCCTGTGGGGAGAAATGTACAGAGAGGGCACTACTGCTGCGGGCACCAAACTGTTTTTACCGGATGCTGAGGCTGCGTACAGGATGATACGTAAACTACAGCTGTCACCAACTCTGGTGCAGGTGTTTACGGGACATGGTGGGTTTGCAGATTATCTGCACAGGATCAAAAAGATTTCCAGCCCGGACTGCTTGTGCGGGCATGGGGTAGCGGAAACCGTTCCGCATTTATTGGTGGACTGCCCCAGGTTCGCGCGAGCAAGGTTCGTGCTGGAAAATGACATTGATAAAAATCTGAGTGCAGATAATCTGCACAAAATCCTAGCAAACAAATTTATTGTTCAAAAATTCTTAGACTTCTGCCACATAGTGGCAACGGTGTCGATCAGGCTAAATAAAAAAATAACTGGATAATTTAAAAAAATAAAGGTTTTTAAATTATGTTTGTTTTAAATATTGTTAAATATAAGTTTTAATTATGAACGTAGTTGACAATAATGAAGCTTAATTAATTAGCCTAACAAGGTCCCTTGCATATGCAAGGGGAAAATGTCTAATTCCCCCAATTATAATGCAAGTTATTTAATGCAATTGTTGTAACAATGTGTTATTTTATGGAAATATACGGCCAACGGGGGTGGTGTAACACCCGGGGGAAAAAATATAAAAAAAAATAAAAAAAATAAATAAAGTGAAGATATTCAAGCAGACCTCGTGTGCATCACAAGAAGACGTGCCTTCCAAATAAAGTAAATATAATGTTTGTTCATTTTTAAATATTTGTAAGTATTCTTAGTAAATTCTAGAGGAATGTGAGATGGAATGGCTGTTGCGTGCACGGGGAGTGTGAATGAATATTTTTACTTAAATTAAACAAAGTTGACAAGGGTTGACACACACTAACGTTTGATAAAGTTTTATTGCATTTAATTTCGAGTAGTGTATCGTTGTTTATGTATCTTTTTTGTATTGTAGTAAATTAGTTCTACATTTCAATGGCTACCTTGAATTGTGCGCGATGTCTGTGTGCGCTGACCCTAAAGCTTTGAAGACAACGTTTACATGAAACTAATTTTATTATATTAATTTTAAATATTCTTTGCTTGAAGTAGTATAACGTATGTATGTCACTTTTGTTATCAGCTCCAGAAATACTGAGTCGAGAACCGTACGGCCACGCTGTTGACTGGTGGGCTCTTGGCGTCATTTCGTGCTATATGCTCACGAATGAGGTAAGTTTTATTATTGTGTTCATACAAACAAACATAACTTGTAAAAGAAATATTTTTTTTAATTAAAAATGTAACTTTTTATGTAATAAAAGGTGGTAGGCAGGCAGACGGTCCACATGATGGTAGGTGGTCACCGTCGTCTAAGGACACAAGCAACACCAGAGGGCTTCAGATGAGCTGCTGACTTTTCAGGAATTTGTTTACGGCTTGTTTGAAGATGCTCATATTGTAGCTAGATGGTAGCTAGAAGCTAAAATCATTCTGTGTAAGCAATGTATGGAGGAAGGAAACAAATTAATAAAGTTTTGAAACTTATATGTTAAATTTTGACCTAGTGACTAGTAACCCTAGCTGTTAACCAAACGGTCGCGGGTTCGAATCCCGCTAGGGGCAAATGTTTATATGTGTTAGCATTTTACCTTTGTACCTAGAGTCATAGATGTTTTCTATTTATAATATGTATGTATTTACAAAAAAAAAGTAGTATATCAGCTGTCTGACTGGTATCTATAATACAAGCATTATTTGCTTATTTTGGAACTAGATGGTGCTGTGTGGAATGTGTGAATATATATTTATTTATATTGTTTATATCGTTTATATGGTTATACCTTTGGGTCAGTTGATCAAGATCCACAACTCTCCCCCACTTTCCACTTACCGCTTCATCCCCCCACATCGCAAAGTTTGTCCCCGTTGACGGTTTTTTAAGTATTTTGCGAAAATTTTAATAGATACAAAAAAAGTGTCAAAGGCAAAAATTACCCCCATTAAATTCTTAACAAAATATGTTCCATACACTTTTCGATTATCTTGACGGTTTTCAAGTTACAGCCAGTTTTCAAACTAAATTTCATTGTTGGAAAACTATATATAATATATTCTATATATGGAAGCTATATATAGAATATATTATATTGTTAAGAATTTGATGAGGATAATTTTTGCATTCGAAACTTTTTTGTATCTTTGAAACTTATTACACATTGAAAGTTGGTTCAAAAACTTGCTACGTATACCTTGAAAACCGTGAAGCTAATCAAAATAATGTATAGAACATAATATTTTTTTTTAGAATATAATGTGTTTTCAACAGTTTTCCAGTTATAGCTTGACATTGGCGGTTTTAATAAAATCTTAATCCAGAAATCAGTCAAATAGCTAATTGCTTTCGACATATTAAATTTATAAATAATTCATATTTCTTGTTAAAGAATTAGCTCGAAGAAAATTTCTTATGTCAATCGACTTTAATATCGGTCACTGTTGAATAAAATTAACTGAAGAAAGTAGAATGATTTTGAATATACTTATACATATATAATGAAGCTTTAGAATCAATGAATATTGTGGAATTGAAATGTCTTTTGAAATAAAAGCATGAAATACCGTGAAATAAAAGCATTTGTGCTGTTATGTTTCAGTAATTGAGTAAGGGATGCCAGAGCCCATTATTCCTCCCTATCTCAATCTTAAATTTCCCTCTGGTCGCCTGCGCACTTGCAGCACCTATAGCGTTGCCTAGTGTCATAGGCTACGGTAGCCATCTACCATCAAATGGACCTTAACATAAATCTCGCACATAAATCATGTAACTCTTGACGATGGTAGGGAAATAAAAAAATCGGTGTATATTAAAAAACATATTTTATTACCTTATAGTACCGGAAATTCGATAATTTACTTTGAAGGATAAATTACAACGTAGGTAATTTTTTTCGTTTCGGCTACTTAAATAAGTCTCTAGATCCTAGTGAATAGTCGGGGGATGTCCGCGCGGACGCGTCAGCGAGGCAGTCGCCATTCACTCACACTCACACATTCATGACACTAGAGCACAGCGCGGGTGGGGCCGGCGGTAATGCGGTGTCCCGCGCAACCGCGTCACCGGGCGGCAGGCGCGTGTCGAGGGACGTCGACACACGCTTGCCGCTAGCCGCACTTAAATTACTTATCTAAGACTTGGGAGCACCCTCCTTCTTGGAAGGCTCTTCAGCGCTCTCTTCCGATGAGCTGTTTTCCTCGCTTTCATATTTCTTTTCGCTGCTTGCTTGGACTTGTGATGGGTTTTCTTCGGAACTGTCTGAAGGTCTATCGCCTAGGGGTTTCTCGGGTTCGGGCTCTTTAGGCTTAGCTTCTGGTTTGGCTGGTTCGGGTTTTGCGGGTACAGCGGGTTTCGCAGCTTCGGGTTTGGGTTCGGCTGATTTGCCCGAGGCGGCCGGTTGCTCGGGTTCAGCGGGTGCAGGCTGAGCAGGCTGAGCGTCCTTTGCTGGTTCACTGGGCTTAGCTGGTTCACTTGGTTTAGCTGGTTCACTAGGTTTCGCTATTTCACTAGGTTTCGCTGGTTCACTGGACTTAGCCTCTTTGGCGGATTCTTCCTTCTTTTCAGGGACGGCCTCTTTGGGAGTTTCTACTTTCGGCGATTCGGCTACTTTAGGCTCGACCGGTTTAGGTTCTTCTTTAGGAACATCTGCCGCCTGGGCCTTTGCCTTGTCGTCGACTGTGTCGCGGACAACTCGCAAGCTGTCTTCTGAGGGGACGGGAACATCAGCAGATTTAGGGGCAACTACTGGAGCAACTGGTGCAGGCGCGTCTACTGGCTTCTCTGATGCTTTAGGAGCAACCGGTGAGGATTCTTTCGGCTTTGCATCTTCTTTCTTGGGCTGTTCGGGAATTTTCTCTGCACTTGGTGCAACAGGTAAGTCGATTTTCTTTTCGCGCGCAGGTAAGATTGCTGCAGCATCTACACCTTCATCAGCTACTGCAGCCGGTGACTTAACAGCAGTTACGACATCAATTACTTCCTCAGGAGCAGAAGATTTCGCTGTCGCTACTTTCGGCACTTCTTTTACTTTTGCCTCCTGTTCTGGTTTCTGTTCAGGTTCGCTCGGTTTTTCTTCGGGCTTTAACTCAGCAGTTGGAATAGCTTCAGGTTTCTTCTCAACAGATTCAACTGGCTTAGCCTCAGGGGCAGGTTCTTCTTTCTTTACTTCCGGCGCCGCTTCTGGCTTAGGTGCTTCAGGTTTTTTATCTTCAGGCTTTGGTTCAGAGGGTGCACTCCTTGGTGCAGGCTCTGCGGATTTTTCCGGCTCTTTCTTTTCTGATACTGGTTCCGCAGGTTTTTTTTCTTCTACGGCTGCTGGTTTAGCGTCGGGTTGGGGTTCTTCTGGTTTGACAGCGATCGCAGGCGCAGGCGCAGCTGGGTCTGCAGGCTTGTCGTCAGCTAACGGCATCGCAATAGTCACAGCCAACAAGGCCATGCATAGTATTAAGACCTTCATCCTGAAAACGAAAAATTTGCAATTAGTGGTGGTATAATCACAACAAAATTGTTGTAAAAACGCATTCACGTCTGCAAGTCGTGAGTGCGGTAAGGCCAATGTTACGCGCCGGCCGGCTTCAACGGTTCAAAGCAATTTTCCTATTAAGAGCAAATCATCTAAGGGCCCGATACGCTGGGGAACGGGTTGGGTATCTTACAGTCACGGATTAACGTTGATGTGAATAAGTAGGATGTAAACTATTTGTGAAACTGGGCTAGTTAATCTTTTGAAAACAATTTATTGTAGCCTACGTATGCATAATACGTATAAATAACACAGTCTAGTTAGTTGAACGTGTGATGCGTATACTTTTTATGGCTTAGTGAGCACCTTGTCTATTTTTCATTAGCTAGTCGGGTCGTGCACCCCGACAGGTTCTATTTATAGCCTCCATATGCTGAAGGTAAGGCATAAAGACTATATCCCTAGTCCTACTGGAATGCGGTTTGGCGCCGCATTGTAAATAGTCTAGCCTCCGTCGGACATTAATCGGTTTAAATTACTATTAGATTAAACTTCATGAGCTATTTATAAGTACATACACACACAATTTTAGTTTGAAAAATGCATTACTTTTTTATGGCCTTAGCTAATGTCTGTTACAAATTGCTTTGTAAGTGAAGTTCAATACATGCTTATATTTATAACTGGTAATGTAAAGTAAATTACGTATATACACGATTAAATATATACAATATGATTGGTGCTTCCTTCAACATGATCATACTATTAATACGGACAAGTCAGTTCCTACGCCGGATGCGAAATGCGCCATATAAATACGGACTATAGAAACACACCAGGGGACGTCACATTTTCTGATTTTTAATTAACTGATTGTATTGAATTGGCAACTTGAACGTGTTAGTAGCAGCGCATGAATCATTCACTACACCTGCCATTATAGTCCCTGTTACAATTTTAAATCGCTTTTTATCGCAATCGTATTACCTGTATAAATAAGGGCAAACGCACATGTCCAGCCTTTTTTCAGTTGTGTTACAAAGATGGATATTTCAAGTTTATTTTTATGTCCTCAGACCCGTCTCGTTGAGGATACCAGTTTTCAAGTTCAATACGTAATGAGAGCCGGTTTCGTAACTCCCTTCTTATGCGTTCTTTCTGTTCTTACTTCACATAATTGGCGTACCTACATTCGATTTTTTTTTGGCTCAAACATAGGGCTGGTGCAACATTCTTTAGTGCATTTATGACTATCGCTTATTTTTATAGCATGTAGATCTTTGGTTACATTAAGGATTGTTTTATTGGTTCCCAGAACTATTATTACTCTTCTGTAAAATTTTATGTGCGTGTATCATTAGCAATTAAATTTTACATTAATTCTAAAGGCTATAACATTTCTGTAGACACTGTGCAGCCCTAAGGAAAATGAAAGTACTGGACGAAGATAAAAAATAAAAGCGCCCATCGAGATTGCAAAACTCGTTCCTTCCATAACCGATGAGCTATCTGTATACTGAGGCCAATGCCTCCACAGCCATGACGGTATCATGTAACCTGGGATGCTTTTCAGATAACATAAAATTTATTAATATTACCTGTCGCTGATCACTATCCAACCTTTTCGGGGCGTAAGATTTAAAGCCTCGTAAACGTAAATGTTGAATTTTGAACATTTTAGTTGCATTCAAGTTACATTTTGTGAAGTTATTTTCTGGAAGGATATCCTCGACTGGTCTGAGGGCAAAAATTGTCGCCTTCCCACACCGCACAGCAATCTTCCAATTGAAACTCAGCGCATGCCGGCTTATTGCGCCAATGAAAAAATTTGCTGGCAATCGTCTGTTACTATATGATTTCTGCTACTGTCTTGCACAATACTGTTTGAAGACATTTACCACTTAATTTATGTCTGAATCTTTATATATATACTAGCTATTGCACGCGACATCGCCCGCCTAACTTTATAAAATACGAGCTGGTGCCTTTTTTTTTTTTTTTTCTTTTTTTGTTGACGCTAGGAGATGCGTTACGCATACACACACCGTCTGGGGGACGGTGTGGTTATGTGGGACTCCCCTCCCCCTAATGAGGGAGATATACCCACTAAAACCTAGCGGCGGTCGTCCACAGCAACAGGAGGATCCTGGGCTTGCATTAGCGCACCAGGGCCCTCCCCCTGCTATGCCCCCTGTTTTTCGGGAGGACACCTCCAAGGGATGCTAGTCGCACCCGGCAACACCCCGACCGCTCGAGATGTTGTCCGGTCTCGAGCTGCGTGATTTGACGGCGCATTTCCCCATGATACGCCGCCTGCGACACGTAGGCAGCGCTCGAGTTATCGGCTTCGATTGCCAGCACCCCGGCGCCGCCTCCTCCGTGCGGGATCGGCCCTCTCTCGATCCCGTTCCGCGGCCTCCTTCTGGAGCATTACTGCCTCACAGAAGGAGACCGCGGCCCTCCAGCCATCCTCATTAACCAGCATAGCCGCGACTACTGCTGGCGGGGACAGATCACGCCCGATCTGATCGACCAGTTCTCGACGCTCGGCCGCCCAAGCAGGGCAGTCCTCCAGCGTATGCTGGGCGGAGTCCCGGTCAGAAACGCAGTGGTGACATTGTGCCGTCCTTTCCCGCCCGATTCGATTCAGATACTCACCGAAGCAGCCGTGCCCGGTGAGTATCTGAGTCAATCTGTAGGCGACACAGCCGAATTTCCTGTCTGTCCATGCTTCGAAGTTCGGCAGAATTGCTCCGACTATACGTTGGCGCGTACTACGAGGCTCCTCCAGCCTAGCACGCCAAACCTCCAAAGCCCGTCGTCGAGCGTTCCGCCGTAACATTCCGAGCCCTGATCCGGACGTATCACACTCCCCTTCCTCCTCCCGGCCATCGCTCCGCAACTTGTTATAAACCGTCGCATCCATTTCAGCCAGTACTAGCTGGTGCCTGCTACTTCGTCCGTGTTGAAAAAGAAAAAAGTAGCCCATCCTGTGTCCAGCCTATCCTGTGTCCTGTGTCCTGTACGTCTAAATGTTTATCTACCAAGTTGCGTGAAAATCAGTTAATTCGTTTAACTTTATTCATTACAAACATAAAAATCTACATTATTGCACCTATAGAAAGCTACGTTATCAGCGAGTAACAGGCTATGTAATAGGTTTTATAAATTTACGCAAGCCAAGTCGCGTGCAACAGCCAGTTTTATAATATGTTTAGATATAGACTACGCATTCCACCTAATGTAAGTACACACAATATAGGTACTAAACTAATGCTAGTAGTAAGTCTTTTGTATTTAAGTCTATTATGTTCATTCCATAGTAGTTTCGTCATTGTCGTTATGGTTCAATGCTTATTATTTACGAAACGCACATTTACAGTCTAACCATTATCACTCCCTTTATCTCATTCAAATCGATACTTGTAGTGATTGTGGTAGACTATTTCCAATCACCCATCCAACTAAAAAAACCCTTTAATGTAATTTATCCCTTAAAACTCAATATGTATATTTCGTCTTAATAATATCTTCCAAAATCTAAATTCATGTCATGTTGTTTGACGGCAATGAACTCCTAAACAACAACCGATTTTGATAAACTATATGTAATTTGGTCCAACTTAAAAGGTAGGATAGTTATTATTTTGGACCCGGGTGAAGCCGGGAGCGTGTAGCTAGTAGTATATAAACTGAAGTTGCTTTCCGCATATATCCCTCTGTAATTCTGTATATACGCTTAGATCTTTTAAACTACGCAATGGATTTTAATGCGGTTTCAACTAATGGAAAAAGCGTCAAACGAGGAAATTTTATAAATTTCATTCAACGCGAACGAAGTCGCGGGCAACAGCTAGTTTCTAATATATCTATGGCCTTTGTTTAGTATAAAAAAATCAATATTATTGTGTAAAAGCTAATCAAAATGTATTGTGTATTTTATTTATATTTTGTAAAAAAAACAATTCTACTATGCAATCATAGTCTATTATAATTTGTTGCATCAGTGAGTACTGACATTTACAGTTATACGAAGTAAGTTCTTCAAAATGTTACAAGGGCAAATTGTTATAAGGGGGTATTATGTGCATGCGTCAAGTATAATCATTCAGATAAACATCAAAAATGTCTTGTTATTGTTATTCATTTTGTCTTGTATTTTGAAATAAAATCGAAACAAGTCTCGTTAAGGCACTTTTTAATATCAATCACTGACTTTATTGAGATTGTCTTGTAATTAAGATTGTCTCACATTAAGTGAGCGAATGTTTCTTTTAACTGTACGAGATTTAAAATGTCAAGTCGTTACTGCTTTTCGGCATGTTTATTCCAGACTTAAATTCGGTTATTTTATCAAAAGCATCATGACTATTACAAAATTCCCAAACAGGTTTCGCTTTCTCCGTCAGAGTGCAGCAATTCTTGGGAAACTCAATGAAATTCATTTACATATATAGGCATACCATACGTCGTTGCATCATTTGTTCAAATGATCACTGTACATAACTGTTATGACTTACATTACAATCAATGTTAGATTTATTTTTACATTTTTCGTATTATTTAAAATTAACATCACACACCGTTTGAAAGTTTCAAAAGACGTGATCTGGATCTATGACCCAGACATTAACTTGTTCAATTCACGTTTTACGCTTTCTCTAAAAAAAGACGGTCTAGGTCGTGGTTAGTCCACCTACTTTCTATCTGGTCTAATTTTTATTGGTAACACCAAAATTAACCATTCACTGGATAGTTGTGAAGTAGCCCAGAATCTATGGCGTATTTTGTTGAGTGCATAGCCGAAGCTCATGAGGAGCTCTTAGTTGTATGTCGAAACCCGTTATTCGAAATGTGGGTTGATTGTGCAATGTTCGACCCACGGTTCATTGTGGACGGATTGGAACACATCGATCCTATTATTCCATCGGATAGAATGACATCTCTCTTTTGTATAAATCAATGTGTCAACTAAAGATTTCAATGACATGAGTTATGAACTCACCATGATTATTCATAACACTACCAGAATTTATATTATAAACTTAATAACGCTGCTATGTGAAGAAGATGTATAGAATCGATTCTATAGATGTATAGAATGTAAAGAAGATGTAGATGTAAAGAATCGATTCTATTTATTCAAATGGGAACCGGTCACAAATTAATGAATAAGTCGGAGGAAAATTATTACTTCATAGTGTCTTTTGTAAGTTGGGAAATTATGTAGATTTTATTGCTTGATGATATATGATAGGTAATTGAAAAGATGATATCTCTGGAGACGGAGTTAATAAATACAACCTTTTATTTATTTCGATACAATCAAAAGCATTAGTTGCAGCCGCCAATTGCAAGATGCTACCAAGATTTCACTTGGTTGGGGTTTAGCTTAGGTCAATGCCAGCGGAAGACGGAGCGATAGTTTGTCTAACGGCACTACTCGGTTTGAATAAGTGTGAAATGTCAACACTTTACCTATACCATATCAAATACTGGTTTTTGAAACGCTTAAATAAATAATAACATTTGCATCTCCTCTATTTGTTCTAACTGTTCGTCTATTTATAAAGTTCTCAAACCTCATATTAAGTGTATGTTAGAAATATTTTGAAAATGACAATCAACACATTGCATTTTTGGTTTACGTTTATTATGATAACATTCGCGTCGCTTCTCTGCGTATAATTTTGGGAATCCTGTTTTCTGTTTATGCTATTTGAACATTGTTTTGTTTAAATATGCACGGACCGTGGAAATCGTTATCATTATGTAAGATAATCGAGGCGGTAAGTTACCTTGGTTCACGTTACTTATTGGGCAGTTTGGTTTTTGCTCTGTTCTTCAATAACCCGTTCGTTATTGCGCCCGAGCTAGGGTAACCACAAGTATTTTGCGTATTATTGTTTTCCGTAAACTTGCCACTTGATGGATTTCATCGTTAATTATGTACTTTATTGTTTTAGTCACGTGTTATGGAAACAAACTGCGCAATTTGTGTTTTACGTGTGCGTCACAATCGTCGCCGGGAGCATGTGCAAGTCGATGGCATATTAAATTTATGGGCGTGCAGTCTGTGATGGTTTTACTAAGTCGTTTTGTATTTATATACAGTCGCTTTATGTTTCTATCTATCTTTTATGTCTCGTCTAATTTGAATAAAGTTGATTCATCGACGCGTATTTTTACCCTAACACTCACGTGTAGTGCTAGGAATGTAATTTATCTAATCTTTTTATGATATTTCAGCGCAACCACAGTTTTAATGGCTTCGTTATTAACGTTGTTGCGTAAAGAAGTTGATCCTTTGTGGTGCTTCACTACTACGTCAATGTTGATCATGTAGAAATGTAACTAATGCGTAACAGTTTCTTAAACGGCTAATATTTTTAGTGACGTTTCGTTGGGTTCAGTTTACTTCCTTACTATCCTTACTTTCCTTACTTACTAATATTGTAAATGCGAAAGTATGTATGGATGTTTTTTACTCTTTCACGCAAAAACTACTGAATGGATTTCAATGAAACTTTCCAATAATACAGCTTATACATCAGAATAAGACATAGGCTATATAAGACATAAAAAAGATATTTCGTCGTCACAGCAATAACACGATGTCCAGCGTTACCACTCACATATTTTTACTTTCACTGCGGACGAAGTCGCGGGCACCAGCTAGTCATAAATACGCTGTTATTTTCTTCAGTGTATTTATGATGTTGATGTTTATATTGTTGACATTGTGGTTTTGACGAATAACGGTTATTCAAGTTTCATTACTCAATTAACGTTGAATTTGGAAGCCCTAAATGAAATATTTTAATAATTAAATATAATGAAATCAGTTTTTCCCTTTAGAGGTACCTCAGCTGTTGACCGTGAGTCGGGTTTTGACCATTCTCGTAATCAAATTCAAATATCCGTTGTAAATTCCATTCCAAGGCATTTATGGTTTAAATCTTGGCATTCGTTTTGCATATATATACGTTTTATTATTCATTTCCTGCATATATTATGATTGTATGTTGTTTATGGCGTACTTATAATAATATTTTGACAGTTAAATATCAACATTTTCACTTTAACAATAGGACTACAGTTGAGATTTTTAATAAAGTTAACATCGATCTCATTAAAACTTATATTTAAATCAAGTTATTTCTGCTCGTGACTTAGTCTGCGTAGTCCTTTTATAAAATACAATTATTGTGTAATTCTAAGAAAGTATTTCAGTTTTCAACTAAATTTTATCTTGTTAGTTGAAAAGGATTTATAGGTTTTACCTATAGATCGTCTTAAATGTTAGAGCTATGTTACATCTTGTAGTTGACTTTAATTAGGTCTACTCGTGACTAACATTTTTATGGTGCTATTAATTATTTTACGCGTATTGTATGCAGTGATTAGTCATCGCACGCTGATATACTTAATCCAATCACTAGGCGCAAGGCGCTTTTTATTCCTACTGGATATCAACCATCAAAATTATATTGTAATTCAAAATTACTTACAGTGTATAAATTAAACTTTTAATTTTTATATTTTTTTGTTATTTTAAAGAGCCTCTCGCCATCTGTCAAGTAGGCTAAGCGTCATTTAAAGTCACCTGTCACCGGGAATAATTTAGCTGATATATCGAAGGATGCACTAAACCGAGTGCATATAAAACATAATTTAGAGTAATTTACCTAGACATAAATAAACCAATTTCTGCTCTTTGATAATAAATATACTTTGCTATATTGCACTGCACATAATAACTATAAAATGTTTATTTTAATCGAAATTTTATTATTGTGATATCTTTATTTCAAATGTAAGTAAGTAATTAATTGCTTTTTTTGTGTTGCCTAGAAACAAATCCAATTCACGCGTCAATAGTCTTTTCGATTGATTTAAAAAATTAGACCGTCAACATCAAAGTCAGTGTCACCTCTAAAGACCGAAGGAAATCGCTTTAATTAACGTAATTTCTTATAAATATGATGAATCAGGGGGAAAAAAGAGCTATTTGTTGGTGTTTCAGACGTCGCGATCTTAAATCGATTTATCACGCATTAGTGACGGATTCTGACTCCGACTGTAGGAGACGTGAGCAAGTTCATGAGTATCTTTGAAGGTTGCATTGTATTGTTTAGTTTTTAACAATATTACGGAGAATTAAAGGTCGCTTGGACATCCTATTACGTGGACATTACATCCCTATACTTATATTATAAATTAATTGCGAAAGTGTGTGAGGATGTTTGTTACTCTTTCACGCAAAAACGGCTCAACGAATTGGGATGAGATTTGGCATACTTATAGTTTATTACCTGGATTAACATATAGGATACTTTTTATCCTTACGTTATAATACCTTTTTTTAAATTACAAATATTTTTAATTTTCTTTGAAATGTTAAGTGTAACTAAACTAATCCATCCCATATATTATTACATTTCAATATCAATATGCCTATTAAGGTAAAGGACAAATCTGTTTACATGAATATATATGACCATTGTTAATGAAAAAAATTGCATTAAATTAAATACGGAAAATTATAAACAAAATTTCTGAACGAGTTCCGATAAAGATAACAGTCGATAACATTGAAAGCTTTTTATTAATAAATTGCGTTACTTAATACGTAATAAAATGATAATCAGAAACGTTGATAAAAAACGAAAAAAGAGTAATAAAAATCAATGTTAAGTAAGTAAAAACCGCTCAACCGACTTTAATGGGGTTTTCACCTAGGTAAATGAGAGGGCTAAACTGGGAAGATTTGTAATTTTTAAATCGTATCCGTCGTTTTCTATTTTATTCATTTCCTTGCACAAAAAATCGAAATCCAAATCATCTTTAATTGAAAAATTCTTTATTATTAGGAATTTGTAAAATATTTGTCATAAATAAGTGAAAGGTATTTAAAAAAAATGGCTAGAACAAAAAATATTAACGCAATAATAAAATTATAATATCAATAAACAATTATTTATTTATGTTATTAAAAAAGGATCTTCTTTATAACCTAGTGTTGTAATTTGTTAATAAAAAAAAAAAACAAAAATTGGATGTTTCCGAATTGAATTTCTTAAATTAACTTATGATTGTTGAAATGATATTAAATCCTTTTTTATTAAAAATCTTAGTGCACAAATAGAATTTAGCAGTTTGATATAATATTACGTATTAATTAATGTCTGATTAAATACACGATTTTATTTACTGAATGTATTATTATTTCTGTTTTGTGTGTCGCGTTGAATATGATAAATGTATGAAGGCGTTGAGGTGTAAGCGTGATTGTTCATTAACTGTGACATGTTTACTATAACATCGGCATTGTGCATTGAACTAGAATGTTGGTCACCCTACCGTGAAGGGTCCTTAGAATAAACTAGATAGGCTTTTGTTGCCAGTTTCTGTTTAAGATTGGAATTACAAAACAGTTTGAATATTTGAAGGTTGCCACCGATCGATGTAAAGGTTGTATACTGGCCGCTTGTCTATGCTAAATTTATATTTAAGGGACAATATTTTAATAATTTATATATTCTAAGAAAGTATTTCACTTTTCAACTAAATTTTATCTTGTTAGTATAATATATATATATATATATATATATATATATATATATATATATATATATATAAAAGGCAATATGTGTATGTATGTATATATGTATGTATGTCTCCTATAGACTAAAAAACTTCAGAAACTTTCAGACAATCTTCAGATTAGACCAGCGAGAGAGTGTTCCTGTGAAGTTTGGAAACGATCGCCGGCAAATACTAGTTAATTAATAAAAATGATAATTATTCATTAACTTTAATTAATAAGATGTCTAAATAATAAATTTCTTTATCATTATGTGCTAATAGAAATTTGAGAATACTGCAATTTTAGAAATAAATTGAATTTTACATGTAAAGCTCTGTCTATTTAATAATTTTATTAAATAGCGACCCGCTCTTATTTTCGCCCAGAAAAAAATATTTAATTAGGTATTATACATAAAATTTCGATGAAAAATTATCTAACTGATGTTGAAAATCGCATAAATATCCGATGCGTGGTTTAGGAGGATTTAGCAGCCATACATACAATACAGACGCGTATGTATAAAGATGTGTTACCATCAAATTACAGTTGATAAAAGTCACATTTTTATTTATTTATCGAAATAATATTTTAGAATTAATAATGTATTTTTTATCTTTAAAAAAATAATAATAATGTGCTTTTCATCGCCTTTGATGAGCGCGCTAACCACTCCCGAAACTCACCTGTAAGTTGGTCCTGTAATTGAAAAACTCGACCGAAGATGTTACCACTGTCACAACTAAGTTGAATTGAAATAAAAAAAAATCGCGTTTTACAATTTTTGTGTGCGTCCGCTGTGACGGTCGGCAATGTATTGGTGGCGGATTGATAATGCAGACGTTTATATAGGTAATACCGCTGTAGGCGCGTTGACACAGCCGAGCCGATCCGAGTAGCCTCTGTGACCATCTCTAGTGGGAGCTTCGCGTTATTAAGTCTTGAGACATCAATCAGCCCTTTGTCCAAATCCTAACGCAGTTTAGGCTTGTTTGAAATATTCTCGCTAAAGGCTAGAGTTGGGCTCATTATTGGAGTGCAAATAGATTGATTGTAATAGATGTCTTCTTACTGAATTTTGTATGAGACAAAATACCATTATTATACTGTTAATTATTCCTCATCTCGTGTCACAGTGTTTGTAACTAAACTCGGCTCGCCCGATTTTTATGAAACTTTTTGTGTATATTCGGTAGGTCTGAGAATAGGTCGTAAACTATTTTTTATACATTGGCGAGTAAATGTTACGGGTATCTTGAAATTACCCCTGAGTAAAGCTACTCGAAGATGGTGAAACTCGTACGCTTACTTACCGGTGACTTTAAATGGCGGTTGGCCTACTTGACACTTTACTCAGAGATGGTGAAAGAGGGCCATCTCTGGATCCATTCCACATCTAGAGATATCATCTAACATCCATTCCACACAGCATCTAATCTAGTTCCACAGTAAGTAATTAATGCTTGTATTATGGATACCCATAGTTGATATACTACATAGATTACTTTTTTTTGTTAATACATACATACATATTATAAATCCATTACTCAGGTACAAAGGTAAAATATTAGCACATAAACATTTGGCCCTAGCGGGATTCGAACCCGCGACCGTTGGGTTAACAGCTAGAGTTACTGTTCACTAGACCAAACGTGTCGTCAAATTATTAATGATAAGTTAATAAGTGTCACAGTTTAATGTTAAGTTCATATCTCATGGTCACATAAATATTTGGTCTAGCGAACAATTTTATATAGTTCTCCTTAAATTCATATCTGTTCATGAATAGGTATGAAGTTAATGCCTATACAAGACATATGAATGAATAGGTAGTTGAAAAACAGATCAATACATATTTCTGACTAAGTAACTGGTGCCTGCAACTTCGTACGCGCTGTTGTTCGCTTTTTTTGAAAATTACAGAGGCACTTCAGGTAATCTGATGTTTACCTAGATTACCTAACACATAGGATACTTTTACTTATTCAGATCTTTTGGTACGCTAGTATTATTGTATACTAGCTGGTGCCTGCGACTTCGTCCGCGTTGAAAAAGAAAAAAGTAACCTAGATCCTGTGTCCTGTCTAAATGTTTATCTACCAAGTTTAAGAGATATGGGAGTTATAGAGGAACATACATACTTACATCTTACATACAGAAAAAAATTCTAAAAATTGTCAATTAGTTTCAGTATCATGGATAGAGTGAACACGATATCTCTGAAAAAAAAAGTAACTTACTCCAAGATCCCTTACAGATTTATTATTAGTATTAATTCTGTGCTTTTAGGATACACTGCGTTTCGTCTAGCGGCTGTAGCGTAGCCACACTCTTACAGAAGACCAACGAGAAATAACAGTACCTACGTGTGTAGTTGTGTTTCGGTGAATCAGTAAGGGATGCCAGAGTCCATTTCCCTATCACTTACTTAATCCCTTATCCGTAATCATACTATGGTCGGCAGTGCACTTGCAATGGCTGTGGCGTTTTTTTGTGTTAAGTCGGCACCAGATACAGTCAAATGTTTGAACAAAGACTTTGAGCTACTTTGCTCACATATTTGAACACATGTTTGTTGTACTTGCCAGACATGCTTTGCAGACACGTTCGCTTCACAGTATTTAAATACATAGATAACAAAAAAGATGGACGACGTCTTTATGGACGCAGTATATTTCTATTATTTAAGTCTACAAAAAATAAGCTAAAAAGTCTTTCAATTTTTTTATTATTAAGTTAAAAAGAGTTATTATGCCAATAACTCCACTGAACTTTGCGCAAGTGTAGCAGGCTACGCACTGTTTGAACTTTGAACGCTTTGATGTGCGCTCTAAAAACCGACACTGAATGGCAAAGTGCAAATATATAATCAAAATAAATACCCGTGCCTCACAAGTGTTCAAACAAGTGTTCAAATATTATTGCTATGTCTGGCGCCTGCTTTATACGCGTTTAACACAAGTCCCCTTCATAGTCAGCATATCTATCGAATTTACATAAAAATAAATAATAAGAGATTATTTTACTCTTGATGCATCTACAACAATGCACTAAGGACAATTTCAGATGGACTACAATAAAACTTAAACATATTTTTGGTGTGAATTTGTTCTAGATGAAACGTAAATTTAGTTGGAGTAACTCTAATATTATGTGGTTCAGTTTAGAATATTAGAAATTAGTTTTTTTTTTTACGGTTTTTTAAAATAATTTTCTGTGTAAGTATAATTGTTGTTATTTTGTTTGTTTGTTTTTTATTTTTTAAATTTTATCAATAAAATAAATTAATAAATTATATATATACACACATTTTCTTGATTCTTGAAGTTTCCTCAAATGTGCGTAGAGTAATTTACATGTTGAGGAAACCTTGATAAAAAAATCTTTGTATGTACGAGCTATATAATATGTCTCATAAGGTGTCTTTTGATTTACCTATTTGTAAAAATTATAATCGACTGATAAATTGCTTCAATAACAGTTGGTTTTCCGTAAACTCTTCATTAACAACTCGTTTTTCCGATTTATATTTTTAGCGAAGGATATTTTTTATGCTTGATTTTTATCGTACATTAAAAAAATATATCATTCATGGTTTATGATTAGATGCTACCGTCTGGCGTTGTTAGTTAAAATGCATTCGGATGGCATAATAAGATTAGTTGGACTCTGGAGGTCGTTAAAGATAATTGTAGTACATGCGTTACAGTGTGTCTCTTCCAAACACTTGTGTTAACGATTGGTTCAGCAAGCACATTGTCATCTTAATGTTAGGGGCTACCTAAAAATTGTCGTAATTCCTTTATTATAAGCTAATCGCCTACAATTGAAAGTCCGTAACATTGACAATCTGATGGACGCTGTTATCTATAATCGGGGCTTTTCTGTGGGGGCTTGGCAGTGCCCCCGAATAGTTTATATTGTTACCTAAATATAAGTTCACGTTTTATTTCCAAAGGTATTATGTTTTTAAACAATAAAAAAAATTATTTACTCTATTTTTTCCTCCAAACACAGTGGCAAGTAATGAGAAGGGGGTACAAAAAATTATGGACTTACAGCTTTCGAGAATTAGCGTGCCCCCCAAAAAAGAAGTGACAAAAAAGGCCCTGTCTACACTAATATTATAAAGAGAGAAGATTTGTATTTTTGTATGTTTATTGTAATGAATAAACTCAAAAAACCACTGTACCCATTTTGAAAATTTTATCACAATATAGAAAGCTACATTATCAGCGAGTAACATAGGCTATATTTTTTTAAGTTACGCGGACGATGTCGCGTGCAACAGCTAGTTTGATATAATACAACAACATTTAAGGTTTATCATTTAAGTATCGTGAAAAAGAGTTATTCTGGTTTTAACTATATATATGCATAAATAAGTAACTATATAAGTAAAACTGAGTACTTAAAGTAACTCTCCTAACTAATATAAATGCGAATATGAGTTTGTATGTTTATTTGTAACGCTTTCGCGCCTCAACCACTCAACCGTTCATCGTGAAATCTTGCATACAAGTTGTCGGGGATATAGAAAAGGACATAGGGTAATTTTCATCCAGAAGAAAAGTCGAGTTCCTGAGGGATCATCTAGTAAAAATTAAAATTCAACGCCTGACCAAAATATATGAGCAATAAAAATTTATAAATGTTTTAACACCTAAAAGGGGTGTAGACGCAAAGGTAATAAAGTGTGGAATGTAAAAAAGTGATACAGCCATAAAAAGTGATACGGCAAATACGCATATTTTGTTTACACTTAGGTACAGTTGGGGTACAAAAACCTTAGTTAGTAGTTGTGGAGATTTTTAATCTCCCTCCGACGTTCGACATAAAAACGGGGTGTTATAAGTTTGCCGTGTGTATCTGGCATAAGATTGTAAGATCCATCTGTGTATCTTATAAATCTTATGTGTGTATGTGTATGTGGCATCGTAGCTCCCAAACGGATAGACCGATTTTGATCTGTTTTTTCTTTCTTTTTATGTAAGCTGACGTGATCGCGATTGTTTTTGAGTAATATATAATTTATAAAGATCTGTTCAGGCGTTTAAAAAAAGACTGAATTAATGAAAATCGTTCATTTTTTTAAATTAAAAATGAACAATTTTCATTAATTTTCTGATACTATTTCAGTAAAGTTTCTTTTTAGTATGTGCCAGTTCTATTTGTAGGTACTCTTATTTTTTACACGAATAAATATTTATAAAAATACCTAGTATTTTTCTAAATTAGCAAATTAAGCATAAATTAAGCACTAAATTAATCTATGTAACTAAAGATCCACACGTAAGATTGCAATGTTTACAATGCATTTAGTATGTAAAATGCAATTTTACAATAATAATGCAACGATTTAACATGTTGATACTGTATTGACATTGACTTTTATGTGAACACGTCCTTATGCAGCACATTTAGAAGAGGCCATCTCAACAAATCCTGGACGTAAGTCTAAATTACAGTTCTCTCTTTGCAAAACTATAAAATTTCCGTCCAACTATTTTTCTTCTAAACGGTTGCGTCATTACAAATACAATAGTGAACTAATATAAATGATAACAATAGATTTTTACACGAAACTTGGCTTCATTTTGAGCAGTGGAGTCAAACTGAAATCTATTTTATTGCATTCCAATAGGGAACAATATTAGTTGATTTTCATTTGGAGCGTTATGACATTTGGATTTGACCTCGGGCGCCTTCATTGTCACATGTTAAAAAATGCTTTTCACGAGATTTGTTTTTCAGTGACTTGTTAATTTGTACGAATTCATATATGTAGTTTGACTTTATATCATTCTTATTTCTGTATGTATTTTGTAATAAATATTATATGCAAACTGTACAGTCACAGTCAGTCTCTTAGTATAAGAATTTTCTGTAATGTCAAGGGTCAATAATGATGTTAATGGTCTGATAATCTAATCCAATTTGAATCACTCTATTGTACAGGCGTAAAGTCTGTAAAGTCCATATATAAGAATAATTTTAATGCCAAAATATAAAAAAAATAATAAGTCGACATTTCACTGCAACCTCGTCAACACTTCCGCTTGTATATAATAATATATGTTCATATATAATATGTATAATTGTATATACATATATACAGTACAATTTTAGAAGGTCTCTTTTGTGAAAGTAATTACACGCCAATGTAATGGCCGAGATTAACAACACCCAAAAGGTGGAGGGATCTGTCTAATACTAAGTAATTCTAAATCTAAATTAAATCTAATTGCATTAAAATATCTCAGACTTACGTTTTTAAAATCACAAGTGCACACGAACGAGTAAATATTTCAAACTTTAAATACAGTATGGCTGAAATGCGTCTGTGCCAAGTAGTTGGAAAAATACGATTTTGACGTCACTCTTTCTTTCATAGTTGTGTACATCTATACTAATATTATAAAAAGGAAAGATTTGATTGTTTGTTCGAATTGAATAAACTCTGAAACTACTGAACCGATTTGAAAAATTCTTTCACTGTTGGAAAGTTATATTATCAGCGAGTAACATAGGCTATATTTTATAAAGTTACGCGGACGAAGTCGCGTGCAACCGCTAGTTGAGAATATTTATGTATGCAACACCAGCGACCAACACCCGGCTTCTCGCGGAATAATTATTTTTTCTGCAAATTATATACGGTACCTACACTCTCTTATCCCTCTTTTCATTAGTGAAAACGGCATTAAAATCAGTTTTCATCTATCTGCTTAGCGCGCGTGTTTGTACTATAACAACTTTTATAAGTTTGAAGCACGGGGCTATTAGCACAGAATTAGTTATAAGGAATCTTATATTCTGAAATTTGGCCATACACTGTATGTAAAAATAATGACATTTTGAAACTTTGAGCATTTGAAACTCTGACGTTATGGGATCAAACCTTAAATATATAAATATAATCTGAATATAAAATTTATCCCAGATAAAAATATCATATTATGTTAATCCAGGTAATCTATAACCGTTCAGAAGTTTTTCGTGAAAGAGTGACAAAATATCCATTCTCACAAACTTTTGCATTTATAATATAAGTAGGATTATGATAAACTCTGAACGTGGGCGGGTGTTGTTAATACACCATCCCAAATAAAAACAATAACTCATATTGACAGTTATAAACAAGTTAAAGTAAGTGTCCACTTAATTATGAAAAACACCTTAAGCAAAGGTCGCGTGAGGTCACACAAAAAGTCCAGGAATCTACGATGCGCAAGCGCAACACCTGTCTCTGCTCTCAGCCAATGAACGCGTTGCACTAGCATGGTGTTTAATTGAAACTGTTCTTTGTTCTGCAATTTCACCTGATCCACAAAAAGCAGGATGTCTTTTTCCCGCCTCTGCTGCGTTTGCCCTCTATTTTAGGTATGTCTTAGGGGTTCCGAGTTCGATTCCCATTAGGGTCATCTTTGGATAATGTATTTTTCAAAGTTGGCTCTGGTTTCCTAGACATTTGGGCAGTCTATCTTTTATATTATAACTAATAACTAATGTGTAATTTTTTGAACTAAGTATATCTTCATGTTAGTTATCTTTCATGTTAGGTATATGAAACGATAACTTATTTTATAACTATAATTTGCTTCATTTTCAAAACTTTCAAATAAAATTTTAGCGCGTTAATTTTTCAACAAAAATAAATCCGTTATGAATAATAATTTTGCAAACGACATTTTAAAGTAGCAAGCAATTTCTTGCGGCGAATGTCTGGCACTAAACACAGTATGAAATAAACTCGAGTCAACAACAGAACGACATAACTCGGAAAGTAATTATTTACCGCGTTCCGGTTTACCCGTTCCGTCGCTGTTAACCGTTAACGAATTACTTAATAGCTAATACTAGCTTAGCCCGTGGTTTCTGTCTATAGGTTGTCAATCAATCTATAAATCCTATTACCTGTTAGGTTTACAGTTAGGGGCAAAACGTGCGTCTGGTTACTGATACAGATTCGTAGCTGGTTATGAAAAATAGTTCTGAATGTGGATCAAGGGGACAGTTCAATGCTTCAAGGATTTTCTTTCTACATATCTGAAAAGTTCAGAAGATGCCTATTCACTCGGCTCGGAAATGCTCGGATTGTAAATTGAAATAAAAATATTTAACACTAGCTGGTGCTCGCGACTTCATCCGCGTAGAAAAGTATAAAACACCATCTACCGTATTTTGGATAGATGGCGCTATCTCCCGGGCCAAGCCGGTAGTATTTACTTTTATTTTAGATTTCCCGTAGGAATGAAGCATTTTCCCGCGGTAAAAAGTAGCCTATGTTCATCACAGATAATGTCGGCTTCTAATGGTAAAAGAATTTTTCAAATCGGTCCAGTAGTTTCGGAGCCTATTCTATACAAACAAACAAACAAACAATCAAATCTTTCCTCTTTATAATATTAGTATAGATTACGCTGCTTAAATTTAAAAGTATATCTACCACAAATCAAATGACACTTTTTTACAGGAGAGCTAACCGAAAAAAAAATTAATTAATTTTTGTCTATTTTTTCTTATTAGATATATTGTTATTTGACATCGTTAGAAGCTTACTTTTAAGTAGTAAATATACTTTTAAGTAGTAAACATACTATTAGTAAATATACTATTCAAAATATAGTAAATATACTATTTTTGGATTATTTTTGATTTATGGTACTTTTGAATTTAAGCTGCGACTAGCTGGTGTCCGCGACTTCGTCTGCTTTCAAAATGTTAGTCTACGTAAAGCCTTTCTCGATAAATGGACTATCCAACACAAAAAATTTTCAATTCGAACTATAGTAGCGTTCAACCAAACAAATTCTTCAGCCTTATAATATTAGTATAGACAGTATATAGAAGTAGATTCTATTAAATACTGTTATGCTACTAATTGACAGATATTAGAAATATAAAATATCTTATCGAATTACATTCACTTTATCATGTGTTTATGACACCATGCGGGGTCACACGAGTCACCCGCCGCGTCTTTTCGATGCAAAAATGAAATTAAAATGAATCTTACTTTATCAGGTAGGTATATAAATGCAATATAATAAATTAAAAATTAATGAATTAAATTTAAGTGCACACACAGTACTCGTAAGTATAATAAATTACAATTTTATGACAACGTGTATATCCGCAGGAAAGAATAATAATGTCTTAAGTATTATTTTTTGGAAGACGAAAGTCTTAGTCTAGGTTTAATACCTGTATAATATGAAGATTAACAGTTCTAATAGAAACATTGCTAAATATCATTCAAATTGGAACAGTTATATATATATATATATATATTACGTGTCACGTTATTTGAGGCCAATGAACTCCTACACTACTGAATCGTTTTTGATAAAACTTCGTAACTATGTCTCATTTGGTTTAACTTAAAAGAGATAGTTTTAATTTTGAACCCGGAAGCGTGTAGCTAGTCTAGTATCTAGTTTTTTTCACATTTCTGGAGGTTGTGTGGCGAAATGAAAGTCTCTTCCTTCTACACTTTCTACTATAGTCTGATATTGACAAGGAGTCCTCTGATTTCTTTAGACTAGACTAAACTAGACTGTGTAAATCGACATTACTTAGTGCATAGTGCATGTTGTTTCATAAAATAAAAACACAAAAAGAACCTATTTATTGTGATAGTTAATGTCTTCATGTATGTTAATCACAAAGCTCATCTTCCAACATGTGAGTTTTGCATTTTAGTACTCTGTGTGTAATTGTCACGATGGTTCTGTGCTGTGTATTGTTTATGTAGTCTGTGGCTTATGTTCACTAAGGTCAGATATGTTTATGAACGACCGTTGAGGGTTTGAGGTAAATCTTCGGCCGCACCATTAAGGTTAATGGCAAGTTAGAACATACGGAAGTAGGTACTACAAAAGATAATCATTGTAGTTATAGCAATGTTAAATGACAATGAACATCTCGGAAGCAATGGGTATTATCGTAAAGAGTCGTAAAATTTGTTATTTTAATGTTCTCGCTAACGACTTCAACGTTTTGTTTATAAAATGAATTAATAAGGAAAAGAAATTTCTTAGTTTTAAGCTCTTATTGTCTGTCTGACTGATACTTATGTTAATTATTACGATTTTATAATAATAGAAGTCTTGTTTGTGGATCCATGTTGTAACTACAGTATATTTTCATTCATAAGAAAGTGATTTATGCAAACAATCAATCAATCAATACTAATAATAAATCTGTAAGTGTAGGTATTGTATGTATGTATGTTCCTCCATAACTCTTAAATGAATTAACTGATTTTTATTAAACTTGGTAGATAAACATTTAAACGTACGGGACACAGAATAGGCTATTGTTTTCTTTTTCAACGCGGACGAAGTCGATGGTACCAGCTAGTTTATATAGAAGTCATTGGCTAGTTTAAAATAAAGTCGGCATCGCACTTGTAGCACCTGCGGCGTTGCTTGTGTTATAGGCGACGGTAGCCATCTACCATCAAGTGGACCGTCACCCTCTCTGAGACCTTAACATAGAAAGTTTACATAAATGCAATAATTATAAAACCATTTTTATCCTCCTTCCATTTTTATTAAAAAATGTGGCTTGACAAGAACTTTCTACTGTTCGGTGACCTTTCGATGCTTAGTTGTTTTTACTTTAATTGTGTCAACTTTTTTGTAAATACAAATTCCCAAAACCGTAACATCTTTTGTAACGATATTTTGCGCATTTGTGTTACAATATTTATTTATTCTTTGAATGAATTGTGTAATGTGTAAAAGCTACTACGCAAATATACACACTTTTGATTAACATATAATTGGTATAATAACATTGAATATAACATTCAAGAAAATAACAAATTACCTCATAATAATAACGTGACAGTTTATCATATTTAATGTGACTGTACTTATCCTATTATATTATAACAACGATTGTGAAGATTCACGGTTTAAACTGTTAGCTTATAAATAATAAATTTAAATACCAATAAATATGGTAAACAGACCGTGATTACGGCGTATGATTTGTTGCTTTCAAACTGACAACTTTGGTGGAAGATGTTACGTATCATTTACAAGTATTAATCACTAACTTTGTTTGCGGGAATAAATACTTACTTGTACCTCTTATCTTATCACATCTCAGCTATAAGCATTCACTGTTGAATATGGGCCTCCCCCATAATTTTCCAATTGGACCGGTCAGAAGCAGACTGGAGCCACCGTCAAACTGCGGCCCTTATCAGATCGTCTATCCTCCTTGTAGATATCTAAGACGCTTGCCGGTTTTGATAATAAAGGATTCACTAGATTCTGGGTTGCTTCACTAAAAGTGGCATTGGCTTAGTAGAATGTAGAATATCGCCGCACTCACAGCTTGGGGTGATATTTCAAATTAGTTGCACAAAATAGTCCTTAAGGTAAACACGTGTTTATTATTATTATTATGCGTGTTTATTATATTATTATATATTATTATATAAACACGTGTTACGAGTTGAACCATTATTACTAAATTTTAAGGTTCAAAACAGTCATGCAACAATTACATTATTCATCTTTTTAACAGAAATTAACAAGATAAATGATAGCATGTATAAAAAAATCCAGTGGACACTTTTTCGCAGTGATTTTTTAAACTTACTGATTCACCGTAATAATAATTATGTCGGCAACTTTTGTTCGTCTACAGATCGCTGCTTAAAAACTAAAGGGTCACAAATCAAAATTACACTTTTAGCTAATCGAAAAAAATTTAATTAATTTTGTCCATTTTTTTCTTATTAGATATATATATCAAATATGTGCATATTATTTACATATTATTAATTTATCGTTAGAAATGTATTTTTAAGTATCTTTTAATGTTTTAAGTACTTTTATAATAAACTGAATACTAGAAGAGATATAAGCATATATGTAAGTTACTTTTGAATATATAAAAAATGATCAAAAATATACTAAATATGGAATAAAACAACCATAAGTCTTTTTGCAACATACAATATGAAGGATTATGTGATTATATTTTTGCAATAAAAACATTTTTGCATTTTTTTTTGTTTTATGGCTCTTTAGTTTTAATTTAAGCAGCGAGACGTCCTCGTTCCTGATCCGATCTTGCAGTGTAACCCCGAGCATAGACCATAGCTTTTTGAGCGACGTTGAGCTTTCTTACGCCCACAGTTAGAGACCAAGTCTCAGCGCCACATTTTAAGCCACTGAGGCTTTTGGGAAGAGAAGTTGTCCTGGAGCTTCCTTCTACTTGATTGTAAACGGATTATTTTTAAGAATTTTTAAAGAACTCTTCTGCCCGCACGCCGGCAATGTCCCAGAGGACAATAATAGAAATTGCCTGACAGTTTTAAAGCGTGATCAACCAGATTACATCTCCGAGTATTATTGGTCACTTATCCTGATAACTTGCAGTTAATGGCCTATGAATGTGTTCTAACATGTTACAATGTTACAAAGTAGATATTATTTGCTCGAGCAATCGCGTTCTACCTCTAAATTGAGACAGCAATGTTTACCGTGTAACTAAATATAGCACATGTTTTTTTTATCTATGTAAATTGTTTGTTAGATTTTGTTTAGTGATCAAGCGATGTACAGTTAAGAAGTTTTGACGCGTCGGCACGATCCCCAGCGCCGGCGCCGGCTAGTCAGAGGTAATGGCAATGAATTTACGCGCTAATGACTCTTCGCTTCATTACCAGTGCATCTCGAACGTTCTTTGTTATATTTTTGTACATTATTTTTTGTAACTACTGATAGAAAATTGCGGTACATAAGTAGGAACTCGTAATAAGATCATAACATGTTTTTGTGCGGGGGTCAATGAAATATAATTCTTTTTCTGTCGAAACTGTCAACTCATTTTATTTGGAGATTAGTGAATTCCAAAACGAAATGTTGTCCATAGCAAAAGGAAATGTCGAAGCGTTTATTGATGACATCGACATCGATGGTTGATGGTAATTTTAGCGAAGTCTGTACAAAAGCTCTTGTTTTTAGTGAACCGTGAATAAAAATTTACAGTGTCATTTCCAAATCTCGTGACGACGTTACGCTTTACGTTTGAATAAGTTGAAAACGCTAAAAAATATTATTTTTACATTTTGTTGTTATGTGACCAAACAAATATAAAATTCAAGTTGGGAATAATGTCTTTACATGGGGCATTACTGTAACCTATGTTTCATTAAATATAAAAAAAAATAGTTAAAAAGGTAATCTCAATAATCTGCTTATCAAATGCTTATCAGCCGTAGGAAGTCCGCTGCTGGTCATAACTTTCCAATTGGACCGGTCAGAATCTTAAAAAACGTAGTCAAAAAAGTTTAAAAAACTTCTTTCCGTAAAAAAAGTAAAAAGGCCGATACTTTTTCCAAACAAGATATGTCATTATAGGTGGCTCTTTTGACTTGATAATTAGAATTAATGACAATACAAGTATATATATATACCTATCTTTTCACGTCCTGACGGACAAACATCAGTGGCCTTCGTAACATTTGGTAACAACCTTTGTGTAGCATTAGTGTTAGATATAATTGGTTGTTTACGTTGTTCATGAAACCAAATAAATTGCGGCTACATCGCCTCCTATTAAAACTGAATTCTATTAAATACATAAAACACTGCACCTACATTTTAATTGAAAAGGGCAATCTTCCACCTTGGGATTCTCTAGTGAGACAGTATCGCTAGAGAGGGAATCCATAAAATAACTAAAAACTGACATAGCTCGTAGAATTAGTTTTCAGGCTAATTCCAACAATAATTAATTAGAATTCCAACAATAAGAGTAAAAAGTCCACATGGCTAGATCGTGGCTAATGCATGTAGATAGCCTATAATAAACACGATATCATTGAAAACAAACTTACTCCATGACCATTCCTTACAGATTTATTAGTATTGATTAATTCTCACAAATAACCTATTTACTTAGGTACTTATAGGACTTATGATAACTAGATATTCTTGTAAGCAAGACTATTTATTTCTACTTGTATCTTTGAATCCAATTACTAACTATACGCAAAGTGCGTACAGTAATATAATGTAATGTACACTAACGATTAAAATTTTTGCAAAAATTCCCGCATATGTTGCATATACATATTTCAGAAAATTATCCCAGTCATTTCCCGTGGTAATTTTCAACATCTAAAAATAGCACAGGACGCTCGTCGTAAGCCGAGAGCCAGACGTATACAGTTTAAACCGTGAACAGGTCTTACAGCGGCTGTAGGATCTGCCCCAGGGTAATTATACTTAATCGCTATTTGAGTTAACGATTCATAATCACAGGAAGGTTGTTTCCGCGTCGTTAACATATTTGTGGCGAAAATACTAACAGCTTTAAGGAACATTGTTCAAGATTTGAATGTCAGTGGAGACAAAGCGATCAACGACGACGTCTAAACGTTTCTACTTATCTTGTATTGCGTCGCATGAAAATTATTCTAAATTACCTAATTTGATGACGAATTCCCTCAAACCTAATTGAGGGTTAGTCTTGATGGAGTTCTAACTGAGAGCAGAAAAATCTTAAAAATACTAATGAAAATTAAAAGACATTCGCCGTGTTGCTTTGCGATGTTGAAATAAAATAAATAATAGACACTGTGTGTATCCATATTGTATAGTAGCTGGTGCCCGCGACTTTGTCCGTGTTGAACGATGTCTTTCTGGTGTCCCAGGCAACGTGTATGCAAAATTTCATGCTGATAGGTTCAGTAGTTTTGCGTGAAAGCGTACCAAACAAAAAACTCACTCTCACGTTTATAATATTAGTAAGGATTTTTATTTTCAAAATTATAATAAAGTTCTATGGCGTCCGTTCTCACTAGCAACCCAGCCAAAACTAACAGTTGACTGAACCGAATTGCTTGTTTTTCCGAACAACAAAAGATATTCGCTTTCTATACGACTGTTAACCTATTTTTGTTACATTTTTTCCATATTGGTTAGTATTTTTTTTCAATAATATAGGATTTCTGAAAATTCGGGTAATAGGTTTTGTGAAGTCGGTATCAATCAGTCTGGTACCAGTAAATTCAACCAAATTGAGGATAGTTACGAAGTTTTATCAAAATCAATCGCTTTTTATCAAAATTTCGGAGTTCATCGGGAACAAACATGTGACACAAATTTTTATATAATAAGGATTTATATATTTTTAATTTTTTCGTAAACTTTTACTTTTTTATGTATATTTTTATTTTAACCTTAAAAATCATCTTCCAGTCTTCTGATGTCTTCTACTGTAATACTATAAATTACTAACTAGAGACCCTACCCCCAGTTACTGCACAAAATAATGTAAAAACCAATCATCTGCACACGCGATGCGATGATCGTGCATTTATAATTTTTACAAATGTTTCGATGTATAATAATCTGTCAAAGGCAACCAGGTAGTCTTAGAGGTACATGGTGGATATAAATAAACTCCAAAACGGGTACAATGTCAAGGCCGTTGACCGCAAAACCCGAGCCGCTCGCCGTAATGTGTTTTTCTTGCGCTTGCGCCTCTTTTACCTTGTGTTAATTTATCCATAGATTGCATGGCAGAAAGTACACTTAAATGGAGCGCGATTATTGTTTTTTTAATAAAAGGTTTGTCAAAAAACTTTTATCAACTGCAAAACTAGCTGGTGACCGCAACTTCGTACGCGCTGCAGTTCGTTCTTTGAAAATCCCAAAGGAACCTAACATTTTTCCAGAATAAAAAGTATCCTACTTATAGTTTAAAAATCAATCTTATTTAAAAAAGAACTTCTGAAATCGTGTGCTACAAAATGTTCTTCTTAGGAATCTTTAAAATTTTCAAAGATTTGTTGATAAGTAGAGTCGTCGATCGACTAGTAGAGTCATAATTTTAAGATTGTTAATATGTCGTATTAACTCATATTTAATACTATGTACCTATATATAATTCTCAGGATAATTTGTATTGTAGTGTCGATGACTTTGTTAATGTGCCAACATTCCATCGGTGCAACAAAGAAGTTAAGATCGAGATCTTTTACGTCTTGATAGAAATCTAATAAGAACTGCGACGTCCTGAATTTACAGGATTTAGTTTATACTAAATCCTGTAAATTCAGTAAATTAAGTTTAAACTTGAGATTTAAGCGAGTTTCTTACATAATTCTATTTTCACGGATTTGGTACTATATTTAAATATATCATTCTCGTTAACAAGGAAAATGATAAGTCGTCCGACTGTCTGCAACTTTATTTAATATAAAAAGAAACTACTGTAAGATTCACGTTCAATAAATCATGCACCTTATAATGTGGTCAAGATTTTCGATAAAAATGATGACCGCGATAATAACGAATTAGTAATGTCTACCACAATTTTTGAAATTAAACCTGTTGCGAACGATAAATCGGGGCCGTTTTGTGTCATTGACTTTTTGGGATGTTTCGTTTTTACATACAGCATGTTCCTAAATAGAAGCTATTCCACAGATTCTATATCGATTATTATACATCATATAAAGAATTATAAGAATTTGAACGCACTAATTTCTAGAAACAACAGTTGGATTAGTATTATTCTTTTAGTATTTGATAACCTTGTTTGTTAAAGAGTTATATCCTAAGAACTTTAGAACCTTAGGAGCCGAGATTAAATAAAAAGCCAGTAAATCTTTAAGCAAAAACGAAACAGGAAGGCGTTATGTCAATTATGTATTTAATCTGAGGTTATGTGATGTGTGACTGATTTCGGTTGCCCGATGAAAACAAAATATTCCGCTATGTTTTATTTATTTTAAGTAAATTTAAATGACGAGTGAAACTGTAGGGCTCAGTCAGTATATTATATAAGTACTGAAAATAATACAGTGTACATACATTGTATTATATGTATATTATTATGTACTTTTGTTTTTGTATGTTGACAAAAGCTAGTTGAGGTACCAAATGCTATAATAAGTATCGATGGCCCCTCGAGGAGTTCAAAGTGGTATGCATCATTTAATCATACTGTATCTTAGGCATATACATTATAATTTTGAAATCGGACCATCTGCTTCAATGCACGTAAAAGCAAGCTTTGGTCGCATTTAAAAATTATTAGTAAATCATACAGCGTGTAACTTTTTTTAAATTATATTAGTAAGTAATTGAAATAATTAATTAATAGATACATGTATAATATTTTAAATATAAACAATTGGATAGAATGATGAACAATTGATATTAGTAAATATTACTTGGATTTAAGTGATTAGGTAAGGGCAAAGCTATCGTGATCCATCTCAAGTAAAACTGTTCTATCGAATATGGTATATTTTCAATTCCCTGACGTTAAAAGTGTAAATTAAAAAAAAAAGCGCACTGAATAGTTCATTTAGAAATACAATAAATTGCGTGTTCTAATAAGGAATCGTTTGCAAGTCAAAAGTCAAGGTTAGAAAAGACCACGTTGAAATGGACAGTCACATGTGTCATGTAATCAGTACATACGCAAAAGACCATCAATTAACAATATTGTAATGTTACGAAACTTTCCAAATGATATTTCACGAGTTTTAAAGATACCGAAGGTCACAACTGATGTTACTCGCATGTGTGAAATAACTACCTATAATAATAAGATAAAAAAATTTCACTGTAAAAATAAAAAAAGGTGTACTTCTTTGATTTCTTTTTTGGATAAAATATTATAGATAACTAGTAGCTGCTACACTATCTGTGACATATGTATTTGTTTTATCATTTACAAAAATTTTTAATTAATAAAATATTTTAACATAATGTATAATGTACTTATATTATATTTATTAATTAATTTAGTAATGGTAACATGTAAAAAAATTTTGCTAAATTGCTAGTGTTGAAACGGCTTAACTTGATCTTTTACTATTAGCTTCGTAAGAAAACTCAACGTCATTCAACGAGCTATGCTGTGGTTATGGGGTTGATCTGCGAGATCGAATCAGGAATCGATAAGGAGAACCGTAGACAAACGAAAGTCACCGGGATAAACCGTCGGATTGGTAACTTGTAGTGGCAATAGCAGGATATATAATACGGAGATCCGATGGCAGCTGGGGCCGACCGAATGGTTCTCTAATGAAGACCACACGGACTGGCAAGCGTAGTGTAGAACGTCCACCCACAATATGTACAGACGATCTAACAAGGACCTCAAATCGACGCAAATTCAAGCTGATTGTGACCAGTCCTATAGGAAATATATTTGGGTGACTCAAAAAAAGTCTTACGGCTGAGATGATGATGATAAATAGGCTATCCATCTCGACATAAATAAACCACTTCGATAAACCAAAAACCAAAATCTTCCAAACGATATTAATTTAAAATTAATTTAATACAATGCAACATAATAAATCCAACTGAAGGGAAATTGTCCGATCGTTTGTTTTGTTGTTGGAAGATAATATTATCATCATAAAGTATAACAGTATGAATAACTTAACTCATTCACGACAATTGACTGCTTATATTTTTGTAGTGTTTATTTGAGGCATAAGTATTGTATCGTTCAATTGGTATTCACCGATGGTTTATGAAGTTTTGATGTAAATCGTCTTTAAATTTGCTTCCATAGTGAGAGGCAATTCAGAAAAAATGATGATAACAAAGTCGGGGGATAAAATTTGATGCTGTAACTATAATATCATTAAATTACACATTAGGTTTGGAACTCCCTGCCGGCGACGTCTGTGTTTTCGACCTCATATAACCCAAATCTTTTCAAAGTTCGAGTAAATAGGCATCTTCTGGTTGAGATCGCTCCATCATAGGCCTCATCCTTGCTACACAATTTACTTATTGGCCAAGAGCAATAACACAACTTCAATAAAAGAAAAAACATATATCGATTGATAGGTACGTGTTCGAATTCGTTGGATATAGGTATACATCTTTCCTTACTTTCTTTCTTCTAAACTTATACGTATTCACGTAAAACACACGGCCGTGCCCACGACAGCCCATAACTAAAATATAACTTAGATTTTTTTCTTCTTATTACTCCTCCTTCATCTAAGTAATATACATTCTCATCATTGCTTGTTTTATGACAAGAATTGCTATTAATATTTCTCGACTGACATCGTATTGCAGTTAGGATGTTAACTAAAAATAACTCTCCCATAATAACTATAATCACTATCTACGGGATAATCAATCTCTATCACAACTTTTACAATAAAAATCTCGGTTTCGCATTGAGCGTCCGCGATGATTATTACATTACATCGTGTGCTGATGGATGAGGGTCCGATCAATCACCCATTGCGCTTCTACAACCGGACTCGGAGGGCTCTTTGACGTGGGAATGGGGATGAACCATTAGCATTAATAAGATAATGTCTTACGCTTTTACAAATTGACCTCAGCTGACAACAAGTCTAAAGTCTGTACCCTTTTGTTACGTATCGTATGTTACGCACCTACAACTGTAGATGTTATCCATACATCCATAATTCCATCTTCTATTTAGTATACTATAATATTATAAATGTGAATGTGAGTTTGTTTGTTTGTTACGCTTTCACTCAAAAACCACTGAACCTATCACCATAAAATTTAGCACACACGTTGTCTGGAACACCAGAAAGGACATAGAGTACCTTTCATCGTTCAACGCGGACGAAGACGAAGTCTTTATAAAGAGAAAATATTTGTATTTTTGTAATGAACAAACTCAAAAACTACTAAATCTTAGAAATCTTTAGAAAGCTACATTATCAGCAAGTAACATAAGGCTATATTTTATTAAGTTACGCGGACGAAGTCGCGTGCAAAAACTATTATAATATAAAATACAAAAGAAATATAACTGCTTTGACAAAAAATCAATTTTGTAACATTTATGTCTGTAATCTCCGAAAAGGATCAACAGATTTTGACGGGTTTTCACTGGCAGATAGCTGATGTAATAAGGAGTAACTTTGGCTACTTTTACACTATTTTAGCACACCGCAGCGAAGCGTGGCCTGATCATATAAAAATTCAACTATACCATACTGACAAAATATACGAGCAATAAAGATTAAATAAAATAAATGTTTTCTTAGGGCTTCGAAAGTTGCTTAGGCCAGTTAATTAGTGTTTGCATTATGTGTTTCTCCACTATTTTGCATATAAAAATGAAATAACTAAGCAAAATTGGTTATTTCATTTTACGGTTATACAATTTTAAACCATTACAATCGTATAATTAGTGTAAATTTTAATTAGTACTAACTTATAAAACATGGTTTGCCTGACTTGTCGTTTTGTCTTGAAAAAACTTTGAAAGCGTCTAAATTCGTTTTTTTTTTGGTCGAAGTCGCGGACACACCACCTTAGTAATATTATGCATGTATGTTAAATCTATATTTCTAACATTTTCCTATTAAAACTCTACATTGATCCTTCTCATTATAATTTTTCTCATCATAATACTAGACAATATAATCTTTACACTTACTAATATTATAACGCTGAAGAGTTTGTTTATTTGTTTGATTGAACGCGTTAATCTCAAGAACTTCTGGTTCGAATTGAAAAATTGTGTTGGATAGTCCATTTATCGAGAAAGGCTATATAACATTTTGAACGCGGTCGAAGTCGTGGGCAACAGCTAGGTAGTAGGGGACTGTGAGCATTCCTCTAATACCCTGGCCTTGTCTTCAGTAGCTATGCTAGCTTTTGCTTGTATTTATTATCTTCGCTGTAATTATATCATAACTAGCTGGTGCTCGCGACTTCGTCCGCGTTGAAAAAGAAAAAAATAGCCTATCCTGTGTCCCGTACGTCATCTACCGTGGAATGGATCGCTAAAAATATCACTAAGCAGTTGACATGTTAGTCGCTTCATCTGATTCTGGATAGATGGCGCTGTCAAGTGTATCCCGGGCCAAGCCGCTAGTATTTACTTTTATTTTAGATTTCCCGTAGGAATGAAGCATTTTCCCGCGGTAAAAAGTATCCAATGTTCATCACGGATAATGTCGGCTTCTAATGGTAAAAGAATTTTTCAAATCGGTCCAGTAGTTTCGGAGCCTATTCTATACAAACAAACAAACAATCAAATCTTTCCTGTTTATAATATTAGTATAGATAGACATAGTCATATTAAATTCGTATTACCTACCTAGTTACTACATTTTTTTTAAAACAAAGACTGACTTACGAGAAGCCACATTTCAAACAAAACAAACAAGCCACGAGATAATAAGTCCCAGGAAAACCGTAATCGGATAACGAGATGTCAGACTGTCGTCAATAGAGGACAACAGTGTGCGGTACTGAGTCATTTTTATCTGGAATTTATTTCTTCACAAAACATCGTTGTTTTTAATACATAAGATAATTATTTCATCGACAGGAAACTGTTTAATCTAGGTAAACTTCTATACTAATATTATAAAGAGAGAAAATTTGTATGTTTATAATGAACTGGCTGGCGTCCGCGACTTCGTCCGCGTTGAAAAAGAAAAAGTATCATAATCCTGTGTCCCGTACGTCTAAATGTTTGTCTACCAAGTTTCATGAAAATCAATTAATTCGTTTAAGAGTTATGGAGGAACATACATACATAAGTACAATACTACACTTACATATTTATTATTAGTATTGATTGATGATAAACTCAAAAACTACTAGGTCGTTTTTAAAAATTCTTTCACCTATATAAAGCTATATCAACAACTAGTATATATCAAAGCATATAAAGCTAGTATATAGCAAAGGTACAATACACTGAACCGCAAAGAAAAAGGGTCAGTCAGAAAATCTTCAATATCTTCAAAAGTACCAGACCTAGCTTTATGAAATACTAGCTGGTGCTCGCGACTTCGTCCGCGTAGAAAAGTATAAAACGCCATCTACCGTATTTTGGATAGATGGCGCTATCTCCCGGGCCAAGCCGCTAGTACTTTTATTTTAGATTTCCCGTAGGAATGAAGCATTTTCCCGCGGTTAAAAGTATGCTATGTTCATCACAGATAATGTCGGCTTCTTATGGTAAAAGAATTTTTCAAATCGGTCCAGTAGTTTCGGAGCCTATTCTATACAAACAAACAAACGAATTTCTCCTCTTAGTATAGACAAGCTATGTCGGATAAATATGTGGAATCGAGTAGTATTACTATGTACGTATGGAAAAAATTCGTCAGTTTTCATTCCTTTATCAAATCGTAGACTCTTAGTACCTTTTCAAATTAAAGATTAAGATGCTGACAGATGATTGAAATGAAATTTTGGCATGACTGATAATATAATTATTTCCCTGGTGCAAACAAACGTATGGGCACGGCTTAAACTACAATACTACAATCTGCTAAGTTGTGTAGAAGGCCAATTATTTAGAGCTTTCAAGTGACATCACTTATTTTGCAAAGGCTGAATTCTAGATGTTTCTAGGCAATAACTTCTTTTTGCCTTTCGTCTCTGTCAGACAGACTTCATCATAAAAAGTGTAGATAATTTTCGATCACCTAACTTAATTGTCGTGTCATTATCAATAACTTTTTTATACCAAGAAAACATCAAGAATGCGTACATGTTTTCGATAAACTAAATATAGCATAAAATGATATGAATATTCTAATTAAGCGAACGTGTTATTAAGTTATTACTTGAAAGTTTTTTTATCTTTGACACACTAAGTAGTTTTGAGAACTGTATATATATTATTTTTATTACTAGCTAGTGTCCGCGACTTCGTACTTGCTGTATAATTCGTTTTTTGAAAATCCTACTGGAACCTAACATTTTTTCAGGATAAAAAGTATCATATATGTTAATCCAGATAATAAACAAATTCGGCACAGATATATGAAAATTCTAAAACCTATTTTTTTTTACCTCAGTAACGTAATTGTAGGTCCTGTGTCTAAATGTTTATCTACCAAGTTTCATGAAAATCAGTTAACTCATTTAAGAGTTAGAGGTTATGGAGGAACATACATACATACAGAGAAAAATTCCAAAAATCGTCAATTTAGATTCTTCAACACGATATCATTGAAAATAAAATAAAATACCAGATGATAAGGCATCTGGTCTACGGTTACTCCAACTCAGCATAATGGATAAGAATAATATATACAAATTATAATTAATGTAATGTAATATTTGTTTATTTAGAAAAAAAAATATAAAAGATGCGATTCCTGTTTAGTTTCTTCGGCCGTTCTTCTCCACAGAGGAATGCACACCTTGGTAGTGAACGTGCCATTCTCTCTGACGTCGAAAAGCGATTTTTGTAAAATCTTGTTTTGAATTGAATTGAACAAACTTACTCCATGACCAACCCCTACATATTTATTATTAGTATTGATTAAATTCATGCACTAACGTAAACAGTGCGTAAGCATTACTTACTTGAATATAAATTTACTAATAAATGGCATGTTACAGATTTATTCTGATTTATCGTCATAAGTTAAATCAATTTGCTCGGCTTACCGATAATGGTTATATAAATCAAGATAGATATTTTTAATAACTGTATTATGAGAAATGTGAATTTGCTTATTCATGTTGCAAGAACGTGCATTTAATTGTTGTTTAGAGTTATTTAAAAGTATTATTATCTTACTAATATTATTATTAATGCGAAAGTTTCTGAGGATGGTTGTATGAATGTATCCATGGATGTTTGTTACTCTTTCACACAAAAACGTCTCAACGGATTTGGATGAAATTTAGCACACAGATAGTTTGTATTAAATTGCATTATTGCAAATTATTAACCTGCATTAAATTATGGGATACTTTTTATCCTGAAAAAATGTTAAATTTCCTAGGGATCGTCTAATAACATAAAAAATTGGGTGCCAATGTCACACGTCGCGTCCGTACACAGCTATAAACATATTATATAACATATTTTCAAATTGTTCAACCCAGACGAAGTCACGGGCATCAGCTTGTAAAAATATTTTAATTAATTTAGAATTAATAGTATTGATTGATATTTGTACGCCGAATTTTCCGTTGATCTTATTGAAGCAATAACAAAACGTCATCTGGTGTTTACCTCTATCTATGGTCATTGCAAATAAAGAACTACAGCAGACTATTTATTATTATTAATGGAATTTTATAGCGTTTAGGCATTCTTTCAAGAAAAGAATCAATCGGTTGATAAGAAAATGACAATCCATTGTCTAATGGTCTATGTCTAATGTCTAATGCTACGTATTGCGATTACTTACTACTAATATTATAAACTAACTCCTGTCCGCGACTTCGCCCGCGTAACTTTGTAAATTATATTCTAAAACCTTCCTTGAGAATTACTCTATCCATTGGAGAAAACAGCTCGAAAATCGGTGCAGTAGTTTTTGAGTTTATCGCGAATAGACAGAGACACAGACAGACGCGGCGGAGGACTTGTAGTGTAGTGATGTTCGCATAATAATGTGAGGATGACACATGAATTAGCACGAATTATGAAAGGATTTTATCAATTTTATTTTGCAAGGTGCATATAAAATGTGTATAGTTAGTATAGATCTGATTTTATCAATAAATCAGGTCTACACATTACGTTGAAATTAGAAAATCATTTTGTATAAAAGATCTATAAACGACACTATATATTATAAGAAGTAAGTAGTATCTTTCCTCCTCTGTGTGTTTGTCTGTCTGTCTTTTCCTAAAAAACCACCATACGGATTGGGATATTGTTTTCACCAATGAAAAGAACGATAAACGAGGAAGAGTTGTGTATAAAATTTTCAAAAAAAAAATTGCATCTATTCACCGTGCCCTCGTAACACGCTAGTACAAAATATAAAAAAAAATCTTTCTGCATTAAATTGTGTTTATAAAAATTCAATGCAATATTCAATGAGTGTATAAAAAATTGAAATGATGATTTACAATTTTTGCTTGTAAGTAACCGGAAATTCGAAATGACCTTTATAAACATCAGAGATTCATTGCAATTTTTATAATATTTATTTTTTTGTTGACATTGTTAGTCTTACAACCTTCAGACTGAGTGCAACAAAATGTTTAGTACGTTTGTAAATATAACTAGAAATCGTCATGAAGACAGGCACCTAACCTTAGGTTAAAAAAAATAACCAAACCTAACCTTATGCTATAGTTATTTACTAGTGATATCATCAAAAGTTAACAACAATAGGTATATCGTAGAGTGACTCACAAATTGTTCTCGATATAACACCCAATAAATATATTTCAGTAAAAATATAAATAAATAATTTTTATATAATAAATTTTAATTACTCCAAATTAGATGAGAATAATATGTATTTTGACCCACGCCCAAAGTTAATTAAATTTTAAAACAGTTGTCTTGTAGAAAAATTAATGTATAGGTTATATGAAATAAATAAATAATAATAATAATAAACTTTATTTGCATAAGAATGTGAGTACTTACATACAATGATAGATAAAATAAAATAATTACTATTATTTCTTAATGGCAATAAATTCTTTATGCCTATTATTTCTTCGTACTAATGTTAAGGTACATACAAAATTAATTTGCCCAAATATTTCATAGATAGTTGTTGACAGTTCAAAACCAATACAACTGGTATACCCGTATACCGTTTTATTTTGATGTACCGCTACATCCACTGGCTTCTGTTTGTTAGACAACTCGTCAAACCGGACCGCTTCCACCAAAAATAGGGCCTTTATTTGTACTTTTACATACGAACGAGTCATTTTCCTTGTCTATTCTCTATTCTGCTCAATTTTTTACATGGGAAAAATTCTTAGTTCAGTTGATACATCTTCTTATATATATAAGAAGATATGTGTGTATGTATGTCCCCGTATTATCATTTAAATCTTTTCCCGTATGTCTCCTATAGACTTCAAAACCGCTGAACCGATTTCGATGAAACTTTCAGACGTGCAGCGGGTGTTCCTGTGAATTTTAGTAGCAATCAGACGCGAACGAAGTCGCGGGCAAAACCACTAGTTATGGAATAAAAATGGTGTAGAATGTGATATTTCTATCTAGCTACCGAGGCTCTTCAAGTTACATTAGTTACATTAGAAAACAGCAGATTACATTAGGAATATTATGTCCTTACTCCTTAGTGAGGACTACGTAGAACTAAGATTCAGTACTTTCAAGAGCCTTCTTTTAAAACTATACGTGTCATATTCAGTTGGTTAAATTCAGTGTTCACAATACAAGTGTGTAAAGTACTTTATTTTTTAAATTATTCATTCGATTAGCCTCTTGTGTCTTTAACTTTATCCTCTGAGAACTTTCTCTTTTCTCCTGATACAAGTATTTTTATACTTAACAGGAGGCCTCTACCCCTTTTGTACCTAGGCTTAAAAAGAATAATATATTATTTTGTATCCTATTAAGATCGACAGCGCACACTTGCACACTTGGTGTTACTTGTGATAATAGTCGATATTATATTATATGGCATACTAATATGAAGCAGAACGTCATAGTCGGCCTGTCTACCGTTTCTTATCATAACAAAGAAGGGCTTAAGTATTCTGCCATTAGCAAGCTGAAACCGTTAACCCTGAGATACGGTTCTATCTAGAAGTGAGACCTTACGTCGTGGTTCCGTGATATAGTGAAGGTCGTAAGCAGACTTTGAATACAAATACCTAATTCGAGTACGCATAGACAGAAATAACGTATAACCACTGAAACACTGCGTTTCGCAGTCATTTTGGGCAGCCCGTCTGGCGGCAGTAACCACAACCTTACAGAATACCACCGTGAAATAACAGCATTATGGTGCTGTTGTGTTTCGGTGAGTGAGTAAGGGATGCCAGAGCCCACTAACCCCTTCCCTCCCTTATCCCTTATCCTTAATCATTCTATGGTCAGCAGCGCACTTGTAGCACTTATGGCGTTGCTTGTGTTATAGGCGACGGTAGCCATCTACCATCAAGTGGACCGTCAGCCTGTCAGCCAAAAATGTTGACGTTATATCACTTTTCTGTCAAAATTGTAAGAGAAATATTTCAAGCAAAAATTGTTTTTAATTACTTAGCAAAATCTTTCGTTATTTATAAATAAGGCTCTATTTTTAGCAACACAAGGTTCACCAAGCAATGACAGTCGCGGCTTGCTACGAGATCGTTGCTCGTTGCAGAATTTTTACAGCACATGACGTTTTTTATACGCGCGTGAAATATTAATTTATAATTAAAGCAATTAAAGCGCATATTATTAAAGCAAAGCTATTAATATTATATCTCATTACGAATAAAAATACTATTCCAATTAACACAGTGAATGCGTTGTACATAAAGTCTCACAATCCGCACCTAAACTCGTGTTAGGTACTTCTTATTAACAAATGCGGCCGAATCGTGACCAGATCACAAACGTAACAAGCATTGTACCTGCGACTGATAAAGATAAGAACTGATTGGTAGTCATGAGTGAGTTAAATATAACGGTTCTGTGTTCTTAATTACAATTCTCGTTTGAGCACCTAGCTTAATACCCCGTAAACTCTTGTACTTGCTGAGTTTAATGCGTTTTAATTTTATATTTAATCGAGTTACATATCAAAGTTTATCATCGGATTTTATTGCTTTTCATCCATTCAGTTATAAAAGTTTATATGGAGTATCAATTGCTTAACTTATGATATAATTAAACATTAGCCATGGAAGCGATCAAGTATATTCAAAATAAATAGCGACAGTTTCTTCTTTATGCGTTTTTACCGAATAATATAGTCTTGTGACAAATTGTTACAAAATTTGTATGACTTTTACTTACTTCCAAGTATTGTATTCCCTAATTAAATAGTTAGGTTTTGACATAGTTACTCTTCTAGGACAGGACTATTTTTTTGCGATGTTTTCCTTCGACGTTTAAGCAATTTATATATTATGTACTAGCTGGTGCTCGCGACTTCGTCCGCGTAGAAAATTATAAAACGCCATCTACCGTATTTTGGATAGATCGCGCTATCTCCCGGCCCATGCCGCTAGTATTTACTTTTATTTTAGGTTTCCCGTAGGAATGAAGCATTTTCCCGCGGTAAAAAGTATCCTATGTTCATCACGGATAATGTCAGCTTTTAATGGTAAAAGAATTTTTCAAATCGGTCCAGTAGTTTCGGAGCCTATTCTATACAAACAAACAAACAATCAAATCTTTCCTCTTTAATAATAATATTAATAATATTAAGTATAGATTATTATATGTAACATTATTCACTCAAAGTTTTCGAACCTCTTCAACATTGATGGCAGCTGGAATTGTGGGAAATTGCAATATGCACAGAAAAAGATCTGTGGATGATTTTTTTTTTCGGGATAAAGTAATATTGATAGTCTAGTGCAGTGCTCTTACTGCTCTAACATAATAATTTTAAGTTCGTGTTGCTTGGGAACGATGTCAAAATAAAATTGTAAGCCATCACGAGAATATATTGGGAATAGAATCTGACTTAACTCGCTCGTGCAGTGGAAATTAATTTATCTCGAATACGATTGTAATATTATATCTTTTATTCATAAGTAGTACCAGAGGTAAAAATAAATCTCCCGTGGTACTACCAGATAACCAGACCGCATAGTAGTACCACGGGCAAAAAATAATCCCCTTGGTACTACCAGTAGCACCACCGGTAGTACCCAAGGGTAAGAAGGGGAAATCAATAGCAGACGGGCTGCCCAGTAGAATAGTTTCACTGGCACTTGTGCCACTTGTGGCACAAAAGTGTTCAAAACTAAAAGGTCGATGTTGGAGAGTCCAATCACCAATATATCGTTCCTATTCCTATATACTATATCGTCATCAGTTCATCATCAGTCATCATCAGTCATCAGTCAGTCTTCTGAGCTCTTAGTTTGACGTTTTCTCTGAAAATAATTGGCAAAGGAAGTTTGATTTGTGCAGTTTCTAACACTTTGTTGTGTTTTAAGCGAATAATCACGTTTGTCATGTCTTTGTACTTTTAATGATAAATCTTTTTAAAATCTGTCTGTTTAGATACCATAGAGTACTAAGAAACGCAATTATTACCTTGTGAATAATAGTCACAATCACCCCATTAGATACGCCAGACCAATGTAATCATTCAGTGATCTTATGCAATTTTTTAAAAAAAATGTTAATGTTAATTCGAATGTATTCTATTTTAATTTAAACAATAAAATATAAAGAAAACCGGTTGAAATTTCTAAATAAACATAATCAGAATTATAATGTGGTGCCATTACTCCACTATAACTTTAAGATGTTGGCATTTATCTTGATGAACTTGCAATCATTAAAACGTGCTGTAAATTCCAAGTGTGCGTTTAAAGTACAGGATCCCTATTTTTAGCCGGGTTTGCTCCGAGTTGAACCTTTTTTCTTCGCTCAACTGACGCCGGGACGGGTTGCGGTGTCGCTCGTTAGACTCCTTTACTTTATAGAAACTTGCGGTTTTTTTTTAATTTTGTTGATGTGTTTACCCTACCTTAAGTCACTTGAATAGGTAGGTACATAGGAATATTTATTGCGTCCTAATATTGCAGAAAATGTGATAGTCTTGCAGAAAATTCTATTTTGAATATAAATGTGTAAAATTTGAAGGTGTAATTTGCGCAAAATTTCTCAATTCAAAATTGGTTTTCTACAAAAATTACTCATTGAAATTCTAAACACGCACAATACGCACATAATATATTATGTAGAAGCTATAGGTACCTAATTAAAATTATAAACTAAACCCCGACTTTCTATCGAGCCTAAACGCGCTATATCAAATACTAGCTGTTGCACGCGACTTCGTCCGCGTAACTTTTTATAAAATATAATATATTCGTGTCTGTGAAACCATCGAAATACTCATATAAAATTTCAACCCAATCGGTTCAGCCGTTTAGAAGTTATGTGAAAAAGATAAGTACGGAAAGACAATTCTTACTACCCGTTGTCCTATTACCCGTTTTCCCGTAGGAATGAAGCATTTTCCCGCGGTAAAAAGTAGCCTATGTTCATCACGGATAATGTCGGCTTCTAATGGTAAAAGAATTTTTCAAATCGGTCCAGTAATTACGGAGCCTATTCTATACAAACAAACAAACAATCAAATCTTTCCTTTTTATAACATTGGTATAGATAGTAAGAGTTGGATGTCCCGCAGACTAATGATGCTACAGCATCAGATCAAGGTTACCATGTCATGGAAATTCCAACGCCAACAAAGTAAGAGTATACCAAATGTCACATCAATCGAACCTAGGAAATGGGCTTATGATCTTTAAACGCCTTAAAATATTTTTATAACTAACTAGCTTCGTTAGCGACTTCGTTAGCGTTGAACGATGAAAGGTAGCCCATGTTCGCAAGAGAGCTTTTTCGACGCTTTTAAAAGCGTTGACTTCTGACGTTTCGAATAGAAGGATAGTTAAGGATAGCTGGGAATGGTTCTCACGTCAACTTTCAAACGAAAAAAAACTGGATAGAAATCGGTTTTCCGATTGGATAGACAATTAGACACAGATACTCAGACAGACATACATATTAAACTTCTCGTTTTTGCGCCGGGCGTCTGTAGTTAAAAATGAAATCAGCTTTTGCTCACGACTTTGTTCGAGTGTCTCTATAAAATTGTATCCTATGTTTCAAGCTGGAACCAATCTCTTTATTACACATACTTACCTACTGACAAAATTTCATTGAAGTCGGTTGATCGGCTTCGGAGATTGGCTTGAACGAACATCGTGACATGTGATTTTTATATATTAATTGTATACGGATATACGAAATTACCATTTAATGAGTTTAAATTAAAGACAAACCTTAGATACTAGCAGACGTGCTTAGCTAAACTAAAAATACTTCTGCATGGAGTTTTTCCCAGTATATTTTATTTTTAATACTTTTGATTTTTGATAATAATGTATAAATAGTAATTGTAATTTGTAATTTAAGGTATTAGTTAGTTTTTCACTTGGGTTCTCTATTACCTACTCAGTTTGGGGATGACAGTGTCGCACAACTTTTTACCTATATGTATTATTTATGTGTTTTTAGTATAGATATATTTACTTAACTTTTTTATGGTACATTTTTTTGTTGCCCTGAATGAAATTAAATAAAATTAATACTAATAAGCTTGTCTGTTTAGAAAGCTAAAAAAACCTTTTAAGTATATTTATTATTTCGATAGTATATAACATTATCTAATTTAAAAACACAATATCAATCAATCAATCAATCATCAATACTAATAATAAATCTAGATGTATGTTCTAGATAAACATTTAGACGTACAGGACACAGGATAGGCTACTTTTGTCTTTTTCAACGTAGACGAAGTCGCGGGCGCCAGCTAGTCATTTACTAAATATCAAAACTCATTCAATTTCAGTTTCCAACGCCTGCCACCGGTTATAGAGCAACTGATTACGCCAACGAAACTGTTGCATGTAACAATCAGAACAGGTACGTTTTCGAACATTTCTATTTTAATAATTTTATGTAGGTATATAATATGAAATGAAAAAAAAAAAAAAACATTAATTAGTGAAAAAAAATGTCTGTGAAAAGAAATTGTACGAGAAACTAGACATTTAGATCTATCTTCGTCGAAGAAAGTCCAGCCAGTTTTAGTAGTCTGGTGTGGTAGCTCGTACCTTCCCACATAATTTGCTTGTAAGCAATAAGAATTATAAATAAATAGATAAAGCATCAATGATTAATTTATTATAATTTAATTATACATACAAGATATACCCACAGACGACCTAATAATAGCTGCGAGTCGACGACGTTGGATTCAGGTTGCTTCTGACCGGTCCCATCCCACTGGAAAATTATAGGGAATGCTTATATCCAGCCAGCAGAGGGCGTTCTATAAAAAATCTATAAAAATATAATAATATGTTTTAATATAAATATAATATAAAAACACAGATTTTATAATACATTTTCAATAAATCTATACCAATGTTTTAAAGAGAGAATATTTGTATTTTTGTTTGTAATGATATAAACTCAAAAATTACTAGGCCGATTTTAAAAATTCTTTCACCTATAGGAAGCTAGATTTATCAGCTAGTTATATTTTACAAAGTTAAGCGGACGAAGTCGCGTGCAACAGCTAACTAGTACCAGATTTAATTCTTCTGTACGTGTTTAAGTCACTGAACTTGGAAATGACTGAACCCGATTTTAATAGTAATTTGTGGGTTTGAGTGGATCTTTGACCCAATTTAGATTAGATTTAGATTTATAATTAAACTCGGTAGGCGGCGTTGTTATTTTTCGTTTTCATTTGGGCAAAATATAGTCTCCCGGGTCCACTAGTAAATTTATAGTTTAACTATAGATAGAACTATAAATTTATTAGAGGACCCAACTATTATATTAAGGTCCTCTTTCACCAACCACGAGTAAAATGTTGATTACTTAGTTGTTTTTAGAAATAATTTTATTATTTCCTTTTTAATGTTTGGGACTTATCATACAAACAAAGGCATATTAGCACCATCATCCCCGGTGACTTTAAATAGCGGTCAGCCTACTTGACACATGGTGAAAGAGGCCTTAAACAAACTATTACCCAGTCATGTGGAACTATTCATGCCTTAGCATAACGCTAAAACGCAGCAGCGCAGCGCCACCTAGTGGTTATCGTGTGGCGCTGTTTCATTCCCACAAATTGATGTTTACGCGTTCGACGCGTTTGATCGAGTAAAACTCGCACTAGGCCTTCTGATTTACCACGGAACCCTAATGTTATAAATTGCAGTGGCTGGCATGAAAACGCTAAATCACCAGGAACTCTCCCCGAATGCGCTGTAGAGATCTCGAAAGCTGTTAAAGGACTCTTAGTGCGTTTGTTGGATCCTGATCCACGAGTGCGCATGAGAAATATTCGGCAGCTTCAGCAATCTGCTTTTTATATGGGATATAATTTTGAACATGTGAAAACAAAACAGGTTTGTGATGTTCATCAACTCAAGTTATTTATAAGTAATGTTACTTTTGTCACAGTTTTTTTAAGGGGGTGACCAGAGCTGCTCATATGCCACACAACTACTTAGTTACTCGTTTTAGTTCATTTCGTTCTTGCTAATTTTATTTTTCATTCTCGTCGAAAAAACCATCAAGAAATATTAGCATTGTATTTTGGTGTCCAAATAAAAAAAAAATCTAAACCTCTTGTCTTTTACCTTGCTATAATTTGAGCAATCAAGAGACTCTCTTGCTAGAGTTTCTAGTCGACACATAATAATAATAATAATAATAAATCATTTATTCGACGTAAGTTTTTACAAAACATTTGTCTTCGTCAACATTCTTTACAAGCTACCACCGGTTCGGAAAGCTGTTTCTAGGGGGAAGAACTCGGCAAGAAACCCCCTAGTTGCTCTTTTCATAAATTAATTACAAGGTAATACGTAACAATACATAGCAATCTACAAACACAATAATCAACTATATTTGACTCCAAGGACAGTCATCATTTATGTAATCTAATATCCTATAATAACCCTTTTTGCACAGGGTTTTCTTAATATAAACTTTAAATTTATTTATAGATAATTGTTGTATATTAGCTGGAAGCCTGTTGTAGAAGCGCACACATTGTCCCATAAAGGAGTTGCTAACCCTGTGGAGACGAGTTTTATTTGGTTGAAGTCTATGCTTGTTTCTAGTATTTAAATTATGAACATCACTATTTCTACTAAAAGTGCTAATATTTTTGTGAGCAAACAAAAGATTTTCAAAAATGTATTGTGATGCTACAGTAAGTATATTTATTTCTTTAAATTGATCTTTTAGCGAGACTCTGGGACCGAGCTTGTAGATGGCACGAATAGCCCTTTTCTGTAACACAAATATAGTGTTTATATCCGCAGCATTACCCCAAAGTAAAATACCGTACGTCATTACACTATGGAAATAGCTAAAATATACTATCCTCGCGGTATTTACGTCAGTTAGCTCGCGAATTCTTTTAACAGCGTAAGCAGCCGAACTTAATTTAATGGCTAGTTTATTAATGTGTGGTCCCCATTGTAGCTTAGAATCTACATTTATACCTAGGAATACAGTCGACTCAACCAGCTCAATGTCTTCACCATTTACGTGAACATTATGATCAATTTGTTTGACATTAGGTAAAGTGAATTTAATACATTTTGTCTTTTTATTGTTCAACAAAAGATTATTAACATTAAACCAATCAATAACCTTAGACATCGCCGAGTTAACATGATCATGATTACTTCTACGGTTAACTTTAAAAAGCAATGACGTATCATCTGCGAATAAAACAATATCATGATCATTAATATGGTAAGGAAGGTCATTTATATAAACAAGGAAGAGAAACGGACCCAAAATAGAGCCCTGTGGGACACCCATAGTCACTAATGATCCCTGTGATCTAGTCCCACCTACATCTACACTCTGAATTCTATCACTCAAATATGATTTCAAGAGATCCAAAGCTATACCTCTAATACCGTAGTGGGAAAGTTTTCCGAATAAATTATCATATTTAACACAGTCAAAAGCTTTGGACAGGTCGCAAAAAATACCCAGAGCATCCTGTCTATCCTCCCAAGCTTCATAAATAAACTTAAGCAATTTTACTCCAGCATCAATAGTGGAGCGACCCCTTGTGAAACCGAATTGCTTATTACACATAAGGTTATTCGTTGAAAAGTGAGAGTACATTTGATTAAACAGGATTTTTTCGAATATTTTACTAAGAACCGGTAACACTGAAATCGGGCGAAAATTTGAGGGGTCCGTAGTACTACCAGACTTAAATAGAGGTATCACTCTGCTCAATTTCATCTGATTAGGGAATATGCCTGTAGTAATACAACAATTAAACACAGCCGCTAAATGAGGAGCTATAATATTAATTACTGAACTTATTGTTTTAACAGATAGTCCCCATAGATCTGTCGTATTTTTCTGTTTTAAAGATTTAAATGCACTTACTATATCAATGGGCCCTATAGTTTTAAATTTAAAATCAGTAGTACATTCCGGTACACTCGCTTTTAAGAACGATAATGCGACACCAGGGGAGGAGTTAAGGTGCCTTGTAGTAACCAACGGTACAGAAGTAAAGTAATTTTCAAATGCCGTGGCTACCTCCACCTCTGTTTGTAACCTACACCCATTCACAATTAGTTCCAAATCCTGTTTGCTTTTTACTGACTTTCCCGTTTCACTATTAATGATACTCCAAATAGTTTTAATCTTGTTTGAGGACATTATTATTTTATGTTTCAAATAGATCGATTTTGCATCGATACATACTCGTCTAAATAATTTTGAATATGTTTTAACAAATTCATGAAAGTCTGCACTTTTATTATAATTTCTTTCTTCGTACAGTTCAAATAAGCGTCGTCTACTTTTATTTATACCTGTAGTAGCCCAATCACTAAAATTCATACGACCCTTTAAAACTACTTTTTTTGGTGTGAAAATTTTCTTAAATTCTGCAATAAGTATGTCAAAAACTTGGTTAAACATATTATTCGCTTCCTCATCCAGACTAGCTGTAGAAAGTTTATCATATAAACTATTTTTAAAAGTATTTAGTCTTTTTTTAGTAACCGGTACTAACGTCAGTTCATTTTTACTATGGGTAATCATGTACCTTTCAAAAGTTACTAATTGACCAGAGTGATCCGAATCCAAATTATTAATTATTGATTTATTAACTGGAATCATGTTAGAAAAGATGTTATCAATACAAGTAGCACTAGATGCAGCAATCCTAGTCGGCTCACAAAATATATTATTCAAATTATATGATTTAAATAAAGCAAGCAACCTAGTAGATTGACTAGTGCTTTCCAGGATATTTATATTAAAGTCTCCACAAAAAATAACAGTTTTGTTCAATCTGCATACTTTGCTTAGCACAACATCTACAACTCCTTCAAAGCAATCATATATAGCACAGGGCGGTTTGTATACACTTACAACAACAAAACCTTCCAGCTCCACACAGGCCAGCTCAGCAATCCGCTCAACAGAGAGACTCACAATGTCTTTTCGTTCCTTATATTTTAAGTGTTTACTAACTAAAATTAGAGAGCCACCTCGAATACCATTAACTCTGCTGAAAGAACTGCCTACTAGGTGGTTATTGAAATTAAACATAAACTGGTGACTTTGCAACCAATGTTCTGTAATACAAAAAATGTCAATATTATTATAGTTCATGAACAATTCAATCTCCAACTCTTTGTGTGACATACCCTGAATATTTTGGTGTACTACTTGAAGTAAATTAGTTTCATTGTGATATTTATTGGTACTGTTACAATTTTTGTTACACATTTGATCATGATTAACAATATTTTTTTCTATTAAATCTGAATATAAATTGCCAGAGGCGTACTCTGTTGTCTCAATATTTAATTTAAATTATTGCATGTCAACACCTTAATTGGTGATTTGTCAATAAAAGAATTCTTTGCTAAATTTTTAGCAGTCACATTAAAATAAAAGTATAGCATAACAGCTAATTGTCTCTTAAAAGAGAAAGGAATTAAAAATTGTCCTTTATAAAAATATGTTTTTCTAACAAAACTGTTAGTGTCAATGACATGTACATTATTATTGTAGCATGACCAAGTATGTAAGCACATATTTAACTTATATCGAATATTATTTTCTTGAACTGACAACTTGCTACTATAGGGGAGTGTATAAAACACAATTTGTTTGATTTTGAAAGAAAGCAATGTATCATAGAAATGCAATAATTCTTTTTTATTTAAATTGCCCCTATTACCAACAAAAATTATAATAGTCATATTAGGATTTAATTTTGAAGTATTTATTTTTGTCATGACATCGAAATATGAAGCATTAGGCATACAATGATTTATAAATGGGTGTCCCAACTGAGTATTTAATAGCGGGCCCATGTCCTTTCCTATCTCGTCACAAAACATTACTACACTTTCCCCATCAGTAGTTTTGCAATTTGTGTTTACACAATGTTTTTGGGAAATATTGGTTTGAATTGTCTTGTTTGTTTCTGACAGTGACTGATATTGAATAGGTGTGTCAAATGTGGACTGTGAAGCTGAAGGCTCACATTCCGGGTGGTAGCTTGAGTATTCCTCCACATTTTTTTGAGAAACCTCATACATTTGAGTCATCATCTGAAGCTGTGACTCCAAATGTGCAATATTACTATTTAATAAGTGAATATCACTTTCATATTTTAATATAATATTTTCCAAATCTGTATTATATTTATTTAATTGGTCTAATATATTTAACTTTTTATTATTATTATTTATATTTTTAATCATACTTTTTTGTTTTGTTAATAATTTTTGTTTCTTATGAATATACCTATTAATTCTAACAAGTTTTTTAAGCTGATTTTTGCTATATCCAGATAGTCTTTGTGAAGGTTTGTGTGGTTTATCAACTGTGAGGTCTACAGGAGATGTATTACATTTACATGACTGTGTTTCCAACAGGGTTATGTAGTCCTGAGCCTCATGCAGTTGTTTCTCTAATAAAGTAATAGACTTAAGGGCTACCTCATACTCTTCACAGCATTTATCAAATTTTTGTATTACATTTTTACAACTGTCACACTCATCCCTTAATGTTATATTTTGTAAGTGTAATTGGGACAGCTCTTGTTTTAGTAATTTATTTTTTTCAAGAACATCCAACATTTCCCTTTCATTTTCGTCCCTTTCGCGTAGCAAACTGTCACACTTTTCCTCTGCAATCTTAAGTTCCCGTAATGTTAATTGGAGTTTTGATTCCTGGAGAGCATGTGCTTTACGTGTTAGCATTTTTGTATCTATTTATTTAAATAATTTATAAGAATTTGACAAGAATTGAAAACAATGTTATTGTGAACTTAAGAATGCAGTACACAGAGTTACTATCTAAATAATAATATCAATATATATTATATTATCAATTAATAATAGAAATTCAAACAATTTTTACTTTTCTTACAGAGGATTCAAAGTATCTTTTTTTTTTTTTTTTTTTTATGTAGTGCCAAGTTTGTATCTCTTTTTATTGACAAGGCAATTTAATAACTTTTGTAGGGTACATTTAAAATTTGTATTACAACTTTGTATTTATTATTATTTTAATTTGAATTTCCATTATCTGTTTTAGTTTTAAAAATGTACTGTCTGTATTTATTTATTTATTTATTTATTTATTTATTTCTCACAACTTCACTATATTATGTATCTTTGCACAATACATAATTGTTATCGTTGTTATTGTTATTGTTCTAACCACTTTCGTTAGACACCAGTGCAACAAAATTCGCAATTTAATAAGAGTAACTAATTATATATAGATTCTTATTTGGTATTTCACTTTTGTATTGTAAATGCACAGTATTTTATATTTTTCTGACTAAATTATACACTATAACCAATTAATAATTAATTAAAAATACAGAAATTCATTACTATCAACTTATCTGTCGACTACCCTGTCGACATCCTGTCGACGAATAAAATTTTATTATTAAAAATTTGTTTGTTTAGTGTATAAAACAGATAAATGGTGATTATAGATATTTAATATTATTACAGATCAATCCGAAATCAATTTTGGACCGACATTTCCCTGAAGGCGTTTCATCGATGGCATCTCAGGTTCCTGACAACGAATTTGCAACGTTCAACCAAACCCATTGTGATCAATCTCTCTGAAGTTTATTCTGTATAATTCTTTATATTTTTTTGTGCGATAACTCAAGTAAAGTAGTATACCTACACAAATCAAAATACATAATAAATGTAAATAATAGGCAATTTGTAGAGTACAAGTACAAGAAAACAAAAAAAGAATCCTTCTATTTTTGCAATTACCAAATTATAAATATAAATGTAATGTAGAAAAGATACACATATAATATAACTAATAATAGGTCATAATTATATTAAATCAACACGAAAGATTTGTGCCATAATATCATCTTCTATAGATAATAATAGAAAAGATCTGATGTTTCTTTCGTGAGGCTTACAGAATGTAATTTACGAGAGTTATAAATCTAAATATAAGATCTGAATATGTTAAATCGACTATAACTATCTGAATATAACTGGCGTAGCTCATCTTGAGAATGGTCGAGATTCTTGTTAGTTGTTTTACACTCCCACTGGACCCCCCTAAAGGTGGGTGAAAAGAACCCGTCTGGACTATTATGACATTGCAAAGTGTTAGAAAGAGATACATTATGCAGTAGTATAATGTGTGAACTAATGTAACATGAATGTAACTTTGTTGATATTTTTTCCATACATCTATGCTTTAGTTATTATTCTATGGTTGTTATAACGTCAACATAAAATTTTGACCAATCACAAAGTTTTCTCTTAGCGTTCTCTCTTCGTTTCCGAAGTACGCAACGAAGCGTTTGCATCTTGGCTAGATAGATCTTAATTATTATTAATTAAGAGCCGGCTTAATTATGTCGATGACTTTCGTTCGTCTACAGATCTCCTCATTGCTGATTCGATCTACTATGTACATTTAGTTAATTAATAGTTAATTTAATACATTCCAATATACATACTTACTCTCATCAAATAAAGTTTTATCATCCAGAAAATATTCGTTTCAATTTTGAAATCAATAATTTTTAGTGGCGAAATCACAGATGGTTTAAACGTTAAATTATTGTATTTATATCAGAAATCATTTTTATTATTTACTATTAGCAAGGTGAAAATGATGTCAAAGAATGTTTTTTTTTAAAGTTAATGTCGACAGACAGTACGAATATAAATATTTTTAATGATAAATTTTATATAAAGTATAAATTTTATATACTTATGCAAAATTAAAAACAAATCAATTGAAAAAAAAAAAAGGTTCTTTTATATATGCAAAAATTCGCATCTGTGCCATCTTTTGCCATATCGTTTTTATTAAAAACTTGCGATCTCCCTCGGCTTTTCCATTCCAAGAGAGTTTTTCCAAAAAGGTCGAAATTCTACGAGGAAAGTTATGAGATTGCTTGTATTTAAACTGGCCCCTACCCACTAAAACTTCCCGGTGTCTCTTTGCCCTTTGTGTGGGGGGTGGACGGGCTCTGCCGAGGCAACTGCTCCGACCCTGAGCTAATTGCACCATACTATTTAATTTAGTAACTTTAGTTGCAGTGGGCGATGCGTCTGCATTTAGACCCAAGATTTAGACTGATCAATGCCAGATCAGAGCCATCTATCCATTTAATGTTAAACTATTGTTATCACAAAAATATTTAAATTCGCTTATTAAATAACCGATGTCGCCACTGGTAACAGTTAACTCGCGTTATCAAAACCAACTGGCCAGACATATATAAATTCGCGTGATAAAATTGTTCATTCGCACTGAGCCGAGCTCTTCGGACTTGAGCGGGATTCATGGTATATTATTTGGGTGCGCTTGGCCTACTATGGGTTCACACGCATCTGGGTTTTCGCTGTGATTTCTTCAAGAGTCCGGGGACTCCTTTTTGCCGGTGGGGCTTCTGTTCCACCTTATTAATTCGTTAATATTGTATTTGTTATTTATATTAGTCCGTGTTGGCTGGCCCTACCCTACGATCTGCTTCTACCTACCTACTCTACTACGCTACGCGACCTTGACTTAAATCTATTAGCATTTTTTGTCGGGAAAAGTGTAGTTGTTGGCGTGATACTATAAGTAGTACCCATACGACAAATGTTTGAACTCATTTTGCGCGAAAACTATCACAGATAGATGGGTGGTCAATATTTTTTTTTCCGCGATTTCAAATTTTCAAAAACCGCATTTTGAAATTAGCAATAGTTTTCGAGATATTCGCGAATTTTGGGACATTTTGATGCGGATTTCGTGGGGGCGATCACGATTTTCGGATTTTTCGACCCCGAAAACAAAAAATAAGCCCTCAAGCGGAATCCTAGATTAAGTCAAGGTGAATCCATAGAGCCAACGGATATATAGCGAAGAAGAAGATACGACCTTTACCAGCTGGTAATAACTGCGTGGTTCTTTTTTCTAATAATACCCCGCTGCAACCTATATAATATCCGAAGATTCGACTGTTTTAAATTTAACCCTTCCGTTTGTTTTGATTAAGTAGCACAAGTACCGTTATTGGAATTATACCTCTATGGGGTCCAAGTTCTAACTTTAACTATTGGAGGATGTACGATTAAAAATGTATTAAAGGACAATGGGACATTTTGGACCAACTTCTCAACAGTGATGGAACCTATGTCAAATGATTGCTTTTAGGCTATAATTCATTTTATACTATGGCAGCTAAGTTGAAATCAAGCGCGAACATAGTGTTTTCGTAGATTTTAAAACTAAAAAAATTGAAATCATTCATAATAATTAAAAAAAAATCAAGTGTGTGACCCTTTCTTTGTGTACATACATTCGCCTATTGATTTTTATTTATATAGATAATAAAACAAATGTAACAGTTCTTTTTTTATGTTCACATTGATGTATTAATGTAATAGTTTTATCATTAGTTTATCTGGATGACGTTACGGTTTGTATATTATTAATTAAAATATTTTAATTATGAGTATTGAAATAAAAAATGTTTAAAAGATCTAAGTACATCAAAATCAATCATGATAAATCAATGTTTGATACATTGATAAACATGTTTTTTTTTTTAAATATAAAACACAATATGCTACTAACTCCCAAAGTACTTTTATATTATTGAGAGCTCCAAAACACAATATTCGCGCTAGATTTTGACTTGGCTGCCATAGTATAAATTAAATAAAACTCCAAAAGCTTTCAAATGGCATGAGTTTTATCACTGTTGAGCATTGGTCCAGACTCCATACTAATTTGCCCATGCTCCTTTACTAGGTATTACAATTGCTTTTTTTAAGATAAGAAAAATGGAAAATATAGTTAAATTAGAATATATTATGAACTCGACTGAGCGCCTCTTTATTTTTGGTAGAAAATAAGTATCAGATAGTCTAAATTTAATGCACACTTTTTAGGCTTATTATATTAATGACACTTTGGCAGCAAATCAACATGAGATATTATCAACTAAACTTAAAAACAATTGAGCACCTCTTTTATATAAACTTTTATAAAATATCTACAGTCGATTTTATCGACATAACTCAGTGCCTTTTTACAATTTTGGTGAAGAATCACCATAAAATCGCATAAACTTAAAAGATGAAATAAAAATGCACACCTTTTTAGGCTTATTAATTAAACTTATTAATGCTCCACCGCTACGCTGATGCGTATTAGCATAGCTTGATAGTCGGCCGGCCGTCATAATCGTAAATTTGTATAAAAAAAACTTTTATTCGAGAATTCCGGGACAAGTAAATGTAATCACAGGACACGGGACGAGATGCTAAATTCCGGGACTTTCCTGGAATTCCCGGCCACCTGGCAACCCTAGTCACAAACTACATAGAAGAATTGAAGACACTAATAGGTGTCGAATTGTCGATAGAATGAGGCTTGGCCGCTGTAAGTTATTTTTCTGTGGAATACACTGACAGCTGACAGCAATAAAGATTGACATTTGACATTGACAGTGGCTGTTATCTTACATTATCTCACTCACTCTCACACTGTGTCAAATTTTATTTCATGAAATTTATGCAATTGTTTTATTGATTGAGAAACTTTATTAGAGAAAAATATGGCTTCAGTTCTGCAGAGGGCTGCTATTTCTTACCTTAGAAACAACGCGCGTTCTTCCACGCACGCTGCCACTGCTGGCGGACATGGAGGTAAACTTAAACTTATTTGAATGATGCATTATGTAACCGAATCCTTTTAACCAATTATTTCAATTGAGTTGACGTTCAATAAAACTCTTCATTTACAGGTGGTTATAAATTGTGGAAGAAGCTATCATTCTTCGTTGCGTTCCCGGCGGTCGGCCTTGGTATGCTGAACTGTTACCTGGCGCATCAAGAGCATCACGAACGTCCTCCTTTCGTTCCCTACGAATACTTGCGTATTCGCACAAAGGTATTTTATATTTCTTACTTGCTGATGCCCCCGACTTCGTTCACATTGATACATAAAAAACATAACGCCAGACATCTTTATTTCTGTTAAAGCGTTGGCAGGCGTTGGATATTAATTTTTAGATGATCGCTCAGGAACAGTAATATTTTTCTGCTTAAAAGGTACCCTATGTCGTGTTCTCTATTCCTGACAATGTGTATGGAAAATTTCGTGATGATCGGTTGAGTAGTTTAAGCGTGAGAAGGTAACAGACAGTGTTACATGCACATCAATATTCAATACTAATAATTAATCTGTAAGTTTAGGTATTGTATGTATGTAAGTTCCTCCATAACTCTTAAACGAATTAACTGATTTTCATGAAACTTGGCAAATGAACATTTAGACATACATGACACAGGATAGGCTACTTTTTCTTTTTCAACGTGGACGAAGTTTCTATAAAGTAAGTCCACACGCGATTTTCAAAAGTCAAATATATGGCTTCAACAACTCAAGTTATTGTATTACTGTTTATCCATTGGCTTTGCTAATTGAAATGTTACCAAAACTGCACTTAAACCAGTTCTGTCTTGTATATTATTTAAGTTACCTAGCTCATAACATTGATGTATATGGATGGGCCCTTTCAAACAAAAAAAATCACTCCATTAAAACCGCTCAAAACTAATTTTATTCACAAAATCATATTAGTTTTTGTAGGTACAGCCCGATCTAGCGACTAGTGACTGTTGGAGGGCCGTGTCATATAGTAGTGTCGGTCCACGGATCCTTTGTTCTAGCTTCATGTAAGTGGACACCACTGTACTCAATGTACATGTGTAATTTTGTGGGATCGTTTTGCCAGTGTTATTTGTATGGAAAGAGCCATTTGCTCATAATATGATTTGGGTCAGTATTTCCCATCAATTTATATGTTACACGAATTATGTGTAACATATAATTCGATGGTATTTCCCTAAAAAGGTGACATACCTGATGTAGACCGAAGAGGCAGTCTATTCTACTTTATAATATTCTTAAATTTATAATTTCAGCGTTTTCCATGGGGTGATGGACAGAAGAGCCTTTTCCACAACCCTCACGTGAACGCTCTGCCATCTGGTTATGAAGATGACCATTAGTTACTTAATCAATAATTATGTGATTTAAAAAGCTTACTAGAATGAGACTATGTTATAATAAGAAATTAAAACAATAAAACGTTAAGTAAATGCATTTTTATTTAAATAATTTGTAACAATTATTCATATTTTAATATTCATATTTTTATTCTTATAAATTTTTAATATACATTTTTTTTTCTTATTAACGCTAATTGGTGTGTATTCACGAGTCACGTGAACATAAATTAATTGTCCTTGGAAGAATCTAGCGTCTAAGATACACGCTCGACGCTGGTACTCGACATAATTGAACTGTATGTTTATATAACATTGAATTGTGTATACAATCGTTTAAGTATATGTTTATAGATTTGTGAATAAATAAATATTATCACATTTAGATCTTGATTTTTCGCACTCTACTTTTGATAACTGCACCACAATAAATAGTTAAAGGTACTGGCACCAGTGTTTTCACTATCACCTTCTGGTTTTGCCCTAGATTTTTTCGAACATTGCCCTAAATGCCTTAAATTAGTCTCCGAAAATCCTTGATTTAGGGCAAAAAATTTAAGGAATTAGAAATAAAACCGAAACTTTATCTTTTGTTATGTATTTTAATAAAATGATACTTAATGTCTTAGAAAATAGTGTTTTATAATGAAATCAGATAGTAGATATAGCTTGGCAAAATAGTTGAAAAGTGGCAATACTTTAGTGTCGTCCCTTTCATATCAACATAATGGTTACAACGGGACAACACTACAGTATTGCCACTTGCAAAGGAGAGGGTGAAGAATATAACGCTGATGCTGAAGATGAAGCACTGGATTTTAATTTTTTAGTTGAATTTATCAGATATGCAGACAAACGTTGAAATGTATGTCAAAATAGTGGTGCCACCTTTATATTTGATTTTACCCCAAAATACCCTAAATGCCTTAAAAATATAAAACAGTCCTAAGTCATACTTAAAAAGTGTGATTTCGCCCTAAAACAGGGCAAAATCCCTAAAAGTGGAAACACTGACTGGCACAGAAATGAAGGAGAATTAATCTTTCAAAATAAAAATAAGTAGGTTTATTATACATAATTCAGTACATTTATGAAGTACTTTTAACTTCTGCGTACCTACGAGTATAGTGACCGATTTTAGGGACGTGTGCAGGCACTTTTACTCGTATTGCGGTATTTCCCCCATTTCATTAATCTTGGTAATACCATGTTATACCTACGTTGTATCTAGGCAAAGCATTTTTGTATATATCTATACTTACTAATATTGTAAAGAGGAAAGATTTGATTGTTTGTTTGTTTGTATAGAATAGGACTACTGGACCGATTTGAAAAATTCTTTTACCATTAGAAGCCGACGTTATCAGTGATGTCCGCTTCATTCCTACGGGAAATCTAAAATAAAAGTAAATACTAGCGGTTTGGCCCGGGAGATAGCGCCATCTATCCAAAATACTTTCTACGCGGACGAAGTCGCCAGCACCAGCTAGTAATATTATAAAGAGAGAACATTTGTACGTTTTTAATGAATATTCAAAAACTACTGGACCTATTTTGAAAAATCCTTCACTTATATAGAAAACTACATTATCGAGGAGTAACATAGGCTTTATTTTATAGAGATAAGCGGGTTAATTCGCGTGCAACAGCTAATTGTAAATATACAAATGCCTAAACAAAGTCCAGATAAACAATATATTTGTTATTGACTGATATTGATATTGATACTGAGACTGATATTGGCTATCAAAATATTAAAATTATATTATCGCGATAGAAAAAATAGAATGTTGGCTCTAATTTTTACCGATTTTGGTTGTATTATCAAGCTAGCTGAAACCCACGACTTCATTCGCCTTGAAAAATGAGAAAATATATGAGAACTAGTTGATGCACGCGACATCGTATTATAGGCGCGATACTTACCTGTATTATAGGCGACAGTAGCCACCTAATATTAAGTGGACCGTCAGCCTGTCCGTCGACCTTACCATAAAAACTACATACCTACAGTTTTACATACTGACAAAATGGCAACATTGATCTTTTAAAAGGGACTTCCCCATTCGAACGTTCAATGGACCAATACGGAATTACTACGATAACTCGTAAATAAAGAATTTTCGCATTTGTCGCACCTCTTTCTCTTATTCTTAGGAATAGAGGTAGGTATAATTTAACATTTTGTATAATTACGTCATAATGAACAAGAGAAATACTTATAACGGTTAGAAGGATGAAAGAAAAACGGATAGGAGAGCAAATACATGAATCAGGTTTGACTCAATACCTTTTGTTTGAAGTCAAATTTAAGTTAGTTTACGAGGGCTGTTATCCCAGATAACGCAGATAAAATAGAAAACAGAAATCCAAAATGTTAATTCTAAATTAAATAGGTATAAGTAGGTATATCACACTTTATTATTCTTTCGAGTATCAAAAGTAGAGGAAGACCGTTGAATGTATTATTGCAAAATACACACACAGAGAGAGCTGGCATAATATCGGCATTTAAGCTTGCTATACACGGGATTCCTTTAATGTAACTACATGTGTATAGCACTCTACCAATTCCAAGCAAGTACTAAGTATATCTATTTTAGGAGGTACACCTATAGTAAAGAGAGATAAAGTAGGTAGTAGTCCTATTCCTATACTCAGCATCATCATTGAGTTGGACAAATAGAAAACGGGGGTCGATGACGTCATTGCTAACATTAACAGCCAGTTATTCTGTAAAAATGTGTCGCCGTGTAATAGGTGTGCGATATTTAATTTTAGTTGTTAAATTGTCAAATTGAAAGAAAATAGCGGTTTGTGGGGATCCGAGGATAAAGCCTAACTGTGATCTTAGATCCGCACACCACGCTGAGGTGGAATGCAGAGGGGTTTTAGTAGGTATTCCCGGCGGTAATTCATGTCGTCGGGCGAGTCCCACACTCCCCCTCGACCCCCTCGTCGAGCGTCCCCCGTCGACGAAGTGACGAAACGTCATTTCCCCTCTTAAAAAAGTAGGTAACTTATTCGCGCTGTTAGTTGCACTCACTCTTTTCTACTCTTCAGTTTCAATGCCTAGGTACTCTTTCTTCCTTAGCAAGTGTATTTAAAATAGTATTTAGCAGGGCTTTTTTGTGGGGGTATACGCAGGGGCACGTGGTGCCCTCCAAGGAGTTAAGTACTTTTTTATATTGCTATTCACCTAAATACGTCACGTTCACGTTTTATTTCCAAGATATTAGTTTTTTAAACAATAAAAAATAATTCACTTCTATTTTGTCCTCAAAAAACAGTGGCAAGGAATGAGGAGGGGGTACAAAAAATTATGGACTTAGGGACTTAGGTACGACTATCGAGAATTAGCGTGCCCGCAAAAGTGACAAAAAAAGGCCTTTAAAAAAAGGTATTTAGTATAGTACTATACTCGTGTGTAGCAGGCTTTAGTTTGGAGCTGTCTGGAGGTGAAGTGGAGGGAAGGCTGGGAAGGGGAGACGAGGCCTACCTAATTTTCATTTCATTCATTCAATTTCTTTCCGGCGCGCTGAGAAGACGCGAGCTATTGAAATTCTGTTCGTATAGATAGCTCTGTCAAGGTCAACACTCTACTCAATTTTCAGGTATGTAATGTAAACTTCTTTTACTTACATTTATAAATAAATAATTATTTACTTAATCCTAGCGACCTGCTCCCGGCTTCGCCCGTGACGCATTTTCTGTATATAAAAATCTTCCCCGCTTATATTCTCTTTCCATTGTGTAATGAAACGCTAAATAAGTGTGTTGCTAAGCGCAAAATTCCAGAATGGCTGGACTACCTAGGCCGGTTTTTTTTTTAAATTTTTGTGGAAATCCGAGGAAGGTTCTTATGAATAGAAAAATTGGAACCAGGCTCGGGTCACTAGGTGTCCAATGTTATTCGAACAATGTTGTTTTTTATATAAGTAAAATGTGAGATCAAATTCCAGAAATTTAACATATTATAAGCTAAAAAACTTACTAGAATAGAATTACTTACTTAGTTGCCTATATAAAGAGCGTGCAGATTTCGTTAAGCTTCATTAATAAACGTCGAGATCTCCAAATCAATAACTTCTAAATTTTGAAAAAAATTGGGTTTTTATAGCGGAATGTTAAACAGTATTTTGAACTGAACCCTCATTTTGTGAACCCGCACTCTGAACATTTTGTGCAGTATATGGGTAATGGAGCGGCATTTTTTAAAGAGAAAATCTGGATTTGATGATAACAGTTGTTAATAACAATATAGTAAGTAATATTTTGTTAACATTACTTACTAAAATGTTTTGTTTCAGACAAGAAAATGGGGCTCTTAGCAGCTGCAGCAGTAACCGTAGTAGGAGGTGCCACCATTTATTTGACTGGAGGTGTCGCTACTCCTTACGTGGCATATTTATGCGGAATCGGGAAAACTGGTATTGCGGCGGGCAGCTTAGCTGCCAGTGCGCAGGCCTATGCAGGCAATTTAGCTGCAGGCAGTGTCCTTTCGACACTACAATCTGTTGCTATGGCTGCACCCACTCCATAGAGCCCGTCAATAGGTACTAAATAGATTTAATTGACGAGTTTTTCTTATTGTAATAATCTTTATTTATATAGGTGTCAAAGGTCAAAGTTGTACTTATTGCACTCCAAAACCTCCCGAGCAAAGCCGAGAGTGGGTCACTAGTAATATTATAAATGCGAATGTAATTCTGTATAACCACAACTGTATAGGTATACTACAATACCTTGACCCGAAAATACTCATTTTTTAAGAACATTTCAATCCTCTAACTAAAGACATACTAGAGACTTCCCTATCCTCGTTTAATACTCATTTTTTTTTTGTTTCAGATAAAGTCGACGATTTTCATGAAACTTGTACCCAATGATAATTTTCATAGAAAAATAAAATAACGATATACTTACAATATTGTGTATTTATTTATTATTCTTTTACCTAATAATACATAGGTACTTAGTTACTTTTTAGACATTTTATGGCGCGGCGGCTGTTCCTAGGTAGGTATATAGACCAATCAACCTAGGTTTTGACATGTAAAAAGTCTTAGAAGAAAACCAACTGCGCTATTGTGTGGAGAATAGTTTAATTTGCTATACTGACATGTTTTTCACTCTAGGTTATTATCTCTAGTTTATTCTTTTTACATTCATTGCATACTACCAAATCTCTGGAGCTTGATGTAATATGTTATAAATTAAAGCCCAGTTATGTTACTTGATAAGTTGATGATAATGTAGCTTTCTATAGGAGAAATAATTTGTAAAATCAGTCTAGTAGTTTTTAGTTTATTCATTATAAACAAAAATACAAAATATAAATCTTTCCTTTATAGTATTAATATAAGATAATGTAGGTACCTACACGACATCGATCATATTATAACAATACGAAACGGAAATTTCATACTCGTACACTAATCCTTGGGTTCTGAGTTTCTGAATGTTCTGATGAAACTTACAGTATCTAAGTGCCTAATATTATCTAAGTGCCTAAAGTTTGTATCTACATCACAAATATCACAATAAAGACTATAAACATCAGAATACAAAAATTTTAATACTTACGCATATAATTTACGAAGAAACGCGACTGAACTACATACGTAGGTACCTACTACCTACCTACCTCTCACCAACTGCAAGTAAAGTGTTGATTAGTTACTTTTCAAGTAACACTAAGTAAATGTTACGAGTATCTTGTATTAATTTTATTGAAATTACCCTTGAATAATTCAACTCGAAGATGGTGAAACTCGTACGCTTTCTTATGGTGACTTTAAATGGCGTTAGACTACTTGACACTTTACTCAGAGATGGTGAAAGAGGCCCGAGCTTTAATCTTTACTTATTGTAGGTAAAGTATAATAGTTGCTGTAAATCAGCTATAAGATAAATAATAAGCTGTAAGTCAGTGATTTGATATAGTTTATAGATTTTATATACATATAAATAAGAATAAACTGTAGGTATTTTTTGTCAATAACTTTAGTTAGGTCAACCTACTTATTACTTAGATATAGTGTCTCTTTCACCAACTACAAGTAAAGTGTTGATTAGTTACTTTTCGAAATAATTTTATATTTTATTAAATTATGCACTCGGTTTAGTGCATCCTTCGATAGATAGACGATTTTTTTTATTATTTTCTTTTTAATGTTTCGAACTTTTAGCGTAGCAACAAAGGTAGGTATGTCAGCTAAATTATTTCCGGTGACTTTAAATGACGGTGAGCCTACTTGACAGATGGTGAAAAATGCCCTTAATATCAGCGAACTAAAAACAACCTAACTACTCATACATAGGTATTATTAGGTATGTCATGTTAATATGGCAGATAAGACCCGATCTTAATAGTTTTTGATAAGACCGCTTGATGGTATTGATAAATGAAGATTCATTGTGGTCACATTATTTTTATCGCTATTATCAGCTATTATTGGAATAGTCATCGATGTATAGGAATAGTGGTTATTCCCTTCAATTTAGTTCAGTGTTTCCATTTTTAAAATTTATTAAATATAAAATAGTCAGAAGTACATAATTATAAATATAGTTAGTAGACAGTTTAGAAAATATCCAAACCAAACCGGGCTGGTTGTTCTCAAATAGATATTGTTCAACTCAACTCTTTAATTAATATTTATTGATTTCATTATGTAAAATAAAGTCAAAATTTAACTTTACATATTTGCAAAATGACAACATTGATTTTATAAACGGGACTTCCCCATTTGATCTCTCAATGTACTATCAGGACATTACTACGATAACTCGTCAATAAAGAATTTTTACACGTCTTTCTTTCTCTCGTAACTAAAGAATAGATTTATGCATACACGCATAATTTAACATTGTATAATTACGTCACGAAGAACAAGAAAAATAGGACTGTGAGCAGTGAGTAGGATAAAAGAAAAACGGATAGGAGAGTAAGTAAGTATATTCACGTTTAAGGTTTTAAAGCCAAGTTTAATTTAACTTATGAGGGCCTAGATAACATAAAAAATGCAAATTCAAAAAGAAGTTTCGAAATTTAATAAGTACCAATAGCTTAATTTATTGTTCTTTCGAGTACCAATAGTAGGAAGTTATACAACACAATACACAGCTGGCATAACGAGAGCAATTAAGCTTGCTTTACACGAGTGGAGTTAACAGTAGCGCCATCTAAAGTACGGTACTCTATCAGTTCCAAGTGAGTACTAACTCTACCAGTTTTAGTAACCATATAGTTCTTTTTTATGGTGGTCGACAGACAGGCTGACGGTCCACTTGATGGTAGGTGGCTACCGTCGCCTATAACACAAGCAACGCCATAAGTGCTACAAGTGCGCTGCCGACCATAGAAGGATTAAGGATAAGGGAGGGATGGGGTAACGGGCTCTGGCATCCCTTACTCACTCACCGAAACACAACAGCACATAATGCTGTTATTTCACGGTGGTGTTCTGTAAGGTGGTGGTTACTGCCGCCAGACGGGTTGCCCAAATGAATGCGAAACGCAGTGTGCCCTGCCACTACTTTCAAATCCAGACCAGAGTCAACTTTGAAAATTATATTAAAATTTCCAAAGTTGACCCCGCCGGGAATCGAACCCGGGGCCCCTGAAACGTTAGGCAAGCACCCTTGCCACTCGTCCAACGGGCTCGTCAAAATTTTACTAAAATTGAAAAGTTATATACACTTTCTCTTCTTGATTTAAATAAAATTAGTAAGAAGTGATTAGGGACAAGAGATTGTATCTTGAGAAGAGAAACTAGAGGGGCTTTAGCACTACTTTAAAAAAGTTTTTAAAACAGTTTGGCTAAAAAGGAAGTAAAATAATAAAAATTAGCTAACAGGGTGACGCCAGAAATATTTGAGAATTTGCTTAATCAAAAACTAAAAGAAAACATTGCCGCCACGATTAAAGTAATTTTCTAACTACAGGAGATATTTAGCTACTAGTACCTATACTTTCACTACTTATTTGGTGTTAATTACCAAGTATGTTTAAATTAGTATAATAAGTACTCACCGTGATATGATATTACGCTACCTGTGTACAGCAGGCTTAGCATTTATGTTAGTAGTATATTTATACACTAACCTACGTATGGCATAGCTTATTTATATATGAAGCATATATTGGCTTGCTTGTTCATTGTTATTTCGCCGAGCCAAGTATACGCGAGCCGTATTCTGTATTTGGTTTGACCACTTCAGTTCACCATTTTCAGTTCAGGTATGTCATTTTCTACTAAAAGCTTGATAACTTACTTAATAAAAAAATATTAAAAATAAAATCATTTATTTCTGCATTAAAAAAATAATGAGTATTGAAGTAACCTTCAAACATCCACATCGGTGCATTTGGAAAATTATGCATTTTTAACAACCCTTGTGTGTAGGCTCCTGTCTTTTTTATTAAATAAATTAAACTTTATTTCATTTATGTGAATTTCTATTATAAACTGGCCATAATAAAAATCCATTTAATATATTACAACCATCGATGTATATGGATGCCCTTTCAAACAAAAAAATCACTCCCTCAAAACTAATCTAATTCGCAAAATCATATTAGTTTTTGTAGGTACGGCCCAATCTAGTGACTCACTGACTCGTTGGTGGGTCGTGTCGTATAGTTAATAGTACAGTAACTATTATTTAATCTGAGGTATAGTAGTGTCGGTCCACGTATCCTTTGTTCTAGCTTCGTGTAAATGGACACCACTGTTAAAATGAAACCAAGTATACACGTGTAATTTTGCGGATCGTTTTGCAAGTGTTATTTGTATGGAAAGGGCCCACCCATATACATCGATGATTACAACAAAGGATCTTAATTAATTTACAGACATACACACATACATACAGAAAAAAAATTAAAAAATCGTCAATTTAGTTTCAGTATCATCATGTATAGTATAAAGATTATAAGCACGATATCTCTGAAATCTTACTCCATGACCAGCACTTACAGATTTAAATTTAATGAAATTAAAATGTACCAAAAACATTTTTCCTTTCTTTCTTTCTTACAGTATATAGTATACAGTTGGTATACAGTATTTATATACTTTACAGTAGGTATATAAAAACTAGTCATGAGGACTGCCGACAGAAGTGAATGTCAAACGCAATGTGTTGGCGTGATCGCGTACGTAGACAGCTGCGAGAGGCTAATTGTGAGCATTAGCATGTTCCTGACGCGAACCGATACATTTTTCCCTACCCAAAGTCGTATAAGCGGCTATAGAAGTTATCACTTCAATAAACTGTTTGTTTCCAGTTAAGATGGACTTTTTAGCAGCTTCCGCAGTGACCGTAGCAGGAGGCACCACTGTGCATTTGACTCGCGGTGTCGGTGCTCCCCAAGTGGCATCAATGTGCGGCATTAGCAGCAGTGGCATTAAGGCGGGCAGCGTAGCTGCTAGAGCGCAGTCCTATGCAGGCAACATACCTGCAGGCAGTGTCCTGTCTAAACTGCAATCCACTGCTATGTCTGGAAGTAGAAAATAAGAGCCGTCAATAGATACTAAACATTTTTAATTTATTTAAAGTGTTCTGCATCCCGCTAGACAGTATTAATGCGATAGGTTCTGAGGATTTATGTTTGTTATTACTCTTTCACGCAAAACGACTCAAAGAATTTGGATGAAATTTGGCACACAAATAGTTTAGTAACTGGATTAAAATATAGCATACTTTTTACCCTGGAATAATATTAAGTTTCCCGGGGGATCATCAAATATATGAAAGTCTAATGTCACAGTGTTAGTGCCATACAGTTCTTTTATATGTTGGTCGACAGACAGGCTGACGGTCCACTTGATGGTAGGTGGCTACCGTCGCCTATAACACAAGCAACGCCATAAGTGCTACAAGTGCGCTGCTGACCATAGAAGGATTAAGGATAAGGGATAAGGGAGGGAAGGGGTAATGGGCTCTGGCATCCCTTACTCACTCACCGAAACACAACAGCACATATGCTGTTATTTCACGGTGGTATTCTGTAAGTGACGCAGTGTGCCCTACCACTACTTTCAAATCCAGACCAGAGTCAATTTTGAAAATTATATTAAAATTTCCAAAGTTGACCCCGCCGGGAATCGAACCCGGGGCTCCTGAAACGTTAGGCAAGCACCCTTGCCACTCGTCCAACGGGCTCGTCAAAATTTTACTAAAATTGAAAAGTTATATACACTTTCTCTTCTTGATTTAAATAAAATTAGTAAAAAGTGATTAGGGACAAGAGATTGTATCTTGAGAAGAGAAACTAGAGGGGCTTTAGCACTACTTTAAAAAAGTTTTTAAAACAGTTTGGCTAAAAAGGAAGTAAAATAATAAAAATTAGCTAACAGGGTGACGCCAGAAATATTTGAGAATTTGCTTAATCAAAAACTAAAAGAAAACATTGCCGCCACGATTAAAGTAATTTTCTAACTACAGGAGATATTTAGCTACTAGTACCTATACTTTCACTACTTATTTGGTGTTAATTACCAAGTATGTTTAAATTAGTATAATAAGTACTCACCGTGATATGATATTACGCTACCTGTGTACAGCAGGCTTAGCATTTATGTTAGTAGTATATTTATACACTAACCTACGTATGGCATAGCTTATTTATATATGAAGCATATATTGGCTTGCTTGTTCATTGTTATTTCGCCGAGCCAAGTATACGCGAGCCGTATTCTGTATTTGGTTTGACCACTTCAGTTCACCATTTTCAGTTCAGGTATGTCATTTTCTACTAAAAGCTTGATAACTTACTTAATAAAAAAATATTAAAAATAAAATCATTTATTTCTGCATTAAAAAAATAATGAGTATTGAAGTAACCTTCAAACATCCACATCGGTGCATTTGGAAAATTATGCATTTTTAACAACCCTTGTGTGTAGACTCCTGTCTTTTTTATTAAATAAATTAAACTTTATTTCATTTATGTGAATTTCTATTATAAACTGGCCATAATAAAAATCCATTTAATATATTACAACCATCGATGTATATGGATGCCCTTTCAAACAAAAAAATCACTCCCTCAAAACTAATCTAATTCGCAAAATCATATTAGTTTTTGTAGGTACGGCCCAATCTAGTGACTCACTGACTCGTTGGTGGGTCGTGTCGTATAGTTAATAGTACAGTAACTATTATTTAATCTGAGGTATAGTAGTGTCGGTCCACGTATCCTTTGTTCTAGCTTCGTGTAAATGGACACCACTGTTAAAATGAAACCAAGTATACACGTGTAATTTTGCGGATCGTTTTGCAAGTGTTATTTGTATGGAAAGGGCCCACCCATATACATCGATGATTACAACAAAGGATCTTAATTAATTTACAGACATACACACATACATACAGAAAAAAATTAAAAAATCGTCAATTTAGTTTCAGTATCATCATGTATAGTATAAAGATTATAAGCACGATATCTCTGAAATCTTACTCCATGACCAGCACTTACAGATTTAAATTTAATGAAATTAAAATGTACCAAAAACATTTTTCCTTTCTTTCTTTCTTACAGTATATAGTATACAGTTGGTATACAGTATTTATATACTTTACAGTAGGTATATAAAAACTAGTCATGAGGACTGCCGACAGAAGTGAATGTCAAACGCAATGTGTTGGCGTGATCGCGTACGTAGACAGCTGCGAGAGGCTAATTGTGAGCATTAGCATGTTCCTGACGCGAACCGATACATTTTTCCCTACCCACAAATAGTTTAGTAACTGGATTAAAATATAGCATACTTTTTACCCTGGAATAATATTAAGTTTCCCGGGGGATCATCAAATATATGAAAGTCTAATGTCACAGTGTTAGTGCCATACTCCTCCGAAACGGCTTGACCGATTTTGATGAAATTTTATATGTACACTTTGTAGATCTGAGAATTGGCTTTTACCTATTTTTTATACACCGGCGAAGTCGCTGGCAGCAGCTACTAATTATATAAAAACATAAAAAATGGGTGTCGCTATCGACGTGGCGACGTTACCGTTGTAACAGCCGATAAAGAAGATGTGAGATAAAAAAATATTTCAACTGAGTGAGTAGGTACCATCGAGTTTTATTAGTTTGAGAAGAACGAGAAACAAATAAGACACATAACAGGATCAAAGTAGGAGTTGAAAAAGGATAAAATTAACTACACATATAAAATGTAGGTAGGTATCTCCGAAATTAGGTAATATTTTCAAAAATCCTTTTAAATACCAAAGATTTGAATGCTTGGTAAATAACTATTATAAATTCAAAACCGTGATGTTTGATTGTTATTCAATAATAACACATAAAATAAAACGCTGAACATAGTTCAATGAAACTTTCACATACTACAATAATAATATTTTCCGTCTGTGATGTGAGCAGTAATAAATACGAAACAAAGAGGCTACGAAATACTAACAGCATTTTGTGTGCTGTTTTATTTTGTTTCGCTATAAATAATACCTAAGTAAGTGATGCCAGAGTAGAGTCCATTCTTTTATCACTATCTCTGTAACCTATTTGCTCCCCGCGATAGGTTACAGAGATAGGTAGAAGTTTTACCTATGGCTTTTAAAACCATTTTAACATTCGATTTTTTTTTTGTTTCAGATTATTGTCCAGACGCCTCTCATGTGAATGTCCTATGAAAAATAAAAATACGTTGGTTATACAGTACTTTTTGTATTTATTTCTTACTAGCGACCCGCTCCCGGCTTTGCCCGGGGTGCATTTTTTTACGTAAGAACCTTCCCTGATTATCCCTCTATCCATGAGTGAAGACATAATCAAAATCGGTCCAGCCGTTCTCGAGTTTTGCGCTTAGCAACACATTTAATGATTCATTTTTAGTTATATAGATTCCTAAAAAAGAATCAATCTTCTGTATACCTACAGTACATTATTATTTCACAAATATATTTAGTAGTAATTACTTATATTATATCAAATTATATAGAAATATAGATTTAGTATTACTACCGTTCCTTTAGCTGGAATCTATGTGTAGAACATAATAATACGTTACGTTAACTACACCTACCGATGATCTATATATTATTCATATTAAACCGAAAAATGCAAATGTCCAAAATTTTAAAAAGAATTAGGAACACCAATGAATATTTGGATTAGTATTCTACTATTAGTTCTACGATAGAACCGATTGGACAAAAAAAATCCAAGTAGTTCTACTGCATGTCATTTTATTACTAGGATGAGGGATGAGTTCAATATGTAGGTATTCTACTCCTGAAATGTGTGCCATTTACTTATCATCAATACTAATAGTAAATCTGTAAGTTAAGGTATTGTATGTATGTATATGCCTCCACTCTTAAACGAATTAACTGATTTTCATAAACATTGACGTACGGGACACAGGATGGGCTATTTTTTTCATTTTCAACGCGGACGAAGTCGCAGGCGCCAGCTAGTTTTAAATACTTGTGTTTTGCTAATGTAGGTTTATTTTAAGCTAACAAACATGTCGAACAAACTAAACATGGTTTATTTATGGAGTGAAATTTTGACGCGGCTACACGTACGTTTTACAATTAAATCTTTGTTATACAAACAAACGCCTTTTAATATTTGTGCCTGACCTGGGACCGCTTGCACGTAATAAAACGTGATATTATAAAACACACGTAGTGCGGATATTAATCATACTAACAAAAATATAAATATGTAGTTGCTTAATCCAATTAAGGTCGAAACAATAATAGCCCATTACTTAAGTAGAACTGATTAGCTTATTTTTAATTCGCTACAAAGTTAATTCGCCATAAACTTGCCACAATAGTTTTATATCTAAATATACGAGAGCAATCAGAATGGATATTTATTTTATGATTTATATCAAATAAATTAAATCGAATGGTGTGCTGACAGTGCTGGTGCTGAGCAAAAAATTAATGCGGCTATTATATTATACTAGCTGGTGCTCGCGACTTCGTCCACGTAGAAAAGTATAAAACGCCATCTACCGTATTTTGGATAGATGGCGCTATCTCCCGGGCCAAGCCACTAGTATTTACTTTTATTTTAGATTTCCCGTAGTAATGAAGCATTTTCCCGCGGTAAAAAGTATCCTATGTTCATTACAGATAATGTCGGCTTCTAATGGTAAAAGAATTTTTCAAATTATTCCAGTAGTTTCGGAGCCTATTCTATACAAACAAACAAACAATCAAATCTTTCCTCTTTACAATATTAGTATAGAATAGACTACTAAATTTCTAGTGTAAGTTATCTAAGTAATGTAATTTGTACCCGCAAGTGCGATAGAAGGCCCTAATGTTTGTTTTTTATTTCTCATGTCTGCCTTATTTTTATTTCGTACTTCTGTAATTAATAAATAAAGTTAAGTGAAGTAGTTTTATTTCATTAATTTAATGATATTTTCGATTCGATATATCGATATCGATACAAAATACAAAGCGACGTATACGTATCGGGCCGAGCCGGCATCGCTACTAAACTATTATTAATTATTTAGTTTAGTATTTCATTTCATATTTTTGATTTGAATTTTAATTCCTTCCGGGTGGTTAGGTCTTGAAATAAACTTTTAGTTAGTTCTTTCATCTCCTGCCTCTCCAGTCTCCCCTGGCTCCTGTCCTATAATACGAATACCGCGCGCGAATATGATCTGCCCATTTCGCCTGAAATGCAAATTGCCTTTCCCATTACAACGAAATCTCAAATTGCCTGATTCCCCTTTCGCCTGAAATCCGAAATGCCTTAGTACCAAATTGCCTGAAAATTTAAAAATATTATTAGATATTATGCATGTTTATTGTTTATCAGAGCCAATTTTGTTATTTGCAAAGTTGCAATGCAAAAAAGTTTATTTGCAGTTTACCAATTTTTTTCTTATTTTTTGCGCGGGAAAATCTGCGAACCATATCCTCACCGATCATTGTAAGATTGTAACCCTTGCGTAACACTTATTTAATCTGAGCCCTTGTTGACATCTCCACAAAATTAAAAATTAAAAATCAAGGCGAATTGGGAATCAGTCGTTTTGAGATTTAGTCGATTTGAGATTCAGTCTATTTGGGATTCAGGCGTATCGTATTGACATTTGATTTCAGGCAATTTGGGAATTGGTTATATTATATTGGACCGGACACTGGTTCTGGTTACGTTACGTAATACGTTTCGCGAAAATCACGTAATGACGTAAGCGTAACGCTAATAACGACTCAGACCTAGTTAGTTGTTAACTTGTTATGTAATATAATATGTTTCATTAATTTATGTGGGCCAATCCCGGCGGTACTGCAATGCCGGGCCGACCCGTGACGGGAGTGGAGCGAGCCCCGAACATCCCGTCTGGTTACAAAAATCAGTTTAATATACTGGTCCCTCGATGAGGGAACTTTCAGATATTAAGCTGAAAAGAACAGATACTACACTTTGATCTTAGCCAAAAGGCCGAGAAGCGATAACGGACACTACAAAAGGCACAGTAGTCACCGAAACGCAAGAACGAAACCATACCGCGATGTAACCTCCTGGTACAGCGACATCTATGAAAGGATTTTGTAAACTCTGCCATATAATACAGCGACATCTATTAATTAGTATTTAAACTACCGGTCAATTCATAAGTGTAAGGAGCGTAGAGATAAGGAGAACAATCTTATATGGGTGTTAAACTAAAAAAGTGGCAACTAAAATCGTCGAATTGAGATGGCGCTGGTGTGTCTAGGGCAGTGATCTAGAGAGTTTGAGAGTATGAAATGAAACGGAGTGAAGTGCGCGCTGAGTTGAATTGTTTACTATCACTAGCTGCAACCAGCGCCATCAGTTCGTCGTCTTTCAACGGACACTTTTAATACACGGAGCTTGCGCTCCTTTACCTCTATTCTCCTTGCATAAGTGGATAAGTGCCAAGGAGGATAGATAAAGGAGTGCAAGCTCTGTGTATTAAAAGTGTCCGTTGAAAGACGACAAACTGAGTGCGCTGGTGCAGCTAGTGATAGTAAACAATTCAACTCAGCGCGCACTTCACTCCGTCAAAAACTGCTACATTCATTTAATACTCTCCATACTCTCAAACTCTAGAATTAGATCAATGCCCTAGACACACCAGCGCCATCTCTAGTTGCTGCCATTGTCAAGTTAAAATTCAAAAGTAGCAGACTCAAGTCTAGTCAGTCAAGTCAAGTCAGTCAAGTCTATAATTTTCTCTTGTTAGTATTCCAAAACAGGTCCGTCAAGTCCAAAGCAGTCAGGTCAAGTCCCCTTTTTTACTTTAACACCCATATAAGATTGCCCTCCTTATCTCTACCCTCCTTAAAAAGGGCTGTCAAGTGTCATCAGTTGTCATATTTACATACATCTTCTATGCTTTAGTTATAATTCCTTGATACCATACTATGAGTGACACACGCCTATTTGACAGCATTTGACAGTACAAGTTCCATTTGATTTCGATTCGCATTTAATTTTAATTGTTTAAAATTGTTGATTTTGATAAATTTCTTTTATAATCATTCCTAAATCATTGAATAACTTTTTATAAGGGACGGTTGCATTCATTTGTAAAGAGAAATAAATTTATTTATTCGAAATGTCTTGATTGAAAAATTTCTTTTATTATTAAACCACGATAAACTTTAACATCGTAAAAATGTCAACGATTTCTGTGAAAGAGTTCAGCAAATCTTGGTGGATTGAAGTTTACAATCGAATCATTGGTGCTGTGGTTTTTATTGATGATGCCAACGCAGAGTGCTTGCATTGGGATGGCGGACTCTGCCAATTGCTATCTGGCGGTGCTGTTGGCGTTAAGAGTTTATCTCCATTTGAGGTTAGTTGTGATCGATTTTTTTTTTACCACAAAAACCTAATTTGACCGCACTTTAAGCACTTGGTCTGATATGGTTTAGTACTCAGAATACTTTTTTCTCTTCATTATATTTTACGTGGAATTGCACATCTGTCAAACCAATTTGAACAAAATCGGAACCGCCACCACACTCTCGCGAACTTCCTCGACGAAGTATTCGGGAAAGTTGAAATATGACGTTAAACACTCGTTCGAAGTAAGCCTTGGGTCCCTCCAACTTCGCGAGAGTGTGGTGCTGGTGTTAGAAGTATGTAGCCAGGTCTGTTGTGTGTGTTAAGGCCACCTATCACAGGCACTCCATTTGGCAGCGCTCTACTAACATCAGTGGATTACATCCAAATTCTTATCACACATGTGGTTCACAATGAGATAATGCATGAATTTGGAGTGATGGAGTGGAGCGCTACCAAATGGAGTGCCCGTGAATGGTGGCCTTAAGAATGTATGTAGAAGAGTTATAGGACAAATTTCCAGCTCGCCTCAAATACCTACCCGGAAATATCTCGGGTCAATAGTAAGCATTGCATTATGAAACATTTATTTATGTTAGTACATACAAACATAGTACTTATATAATTGTATATTATTAACAATTTGCTTCTATCACTCCACAGAATGCAGATAAAGAGCATAGAAAAGCTGTTTTTATCACGCAAACAACTTCGACACAGTTACAAACAATTCGTGAGATTATAAAGAACAGTGACTTTACACATTGCACTTTGATTTCGTGTGTAAGTTTCGACACCATATATTTGGAACTCAATGAGGGGAAAGATGTAAGTGATATAATTGCCGCCGGAAAAGCACCTATAGAGGCTACAAAACAATTGGAGGGTATGCTTATTGAGTGGATTGGAAAGAGGGTAGGTATTCTTTTCTACACAATAATCTCATATTATGTAGGTAGTCAGTAATATTATTATACTTTTTTGGATGCTTGTATATGATTAAGAGACTAACTAAACTAACATATTCTGTGGTAATTAACAAAGTGCCACTGTTTTTTTTTCCGGGAGTGCTGATAGAAGTGAAAACTTGAACAATTACGTGTGTATTTTTTGTATCATTAGGAAATATTTTACAATATCAGGAATGTCAGGAAATATTTGTCTCTGTTCGCATTGATGTATTATTTCAATTCAATTAGTTTTTGCAAGGACGTAATTATTACGTAACATATTCTAGTTTCAGTGATATTGTGTCGATGGCCCAATATGTGAAAATATACAGAGGTGTCGGTTACGGTAACAGGTCACAATTCCAATGGTTTTATTCCATCTCAAAACTACCCAACGTGCTTAAAGAAATTTTCACTTCAAATGACCTTTACTTATTAAATTAAATTCCTATAAAATTTTCAGCAATGCGCAGTAGAAGCAGTGCATGTGCCAATCTTTGCTATATCGCCAACAAATCATATATTCCTCACCCCGTCACACCGCAAAGTGTATCCAACATATAATGAAGAGTTGATACCAGAAACGGCTTCAACAGACCTATACACTTTAAATACTGAAGAGAGATCACAGATTAGAAGATTGGCCAGCGGTTTGAACAGTATGATGGAGTCGTTGAAAATAAAAGAAGATATCTTCTATATGGGAAGCTATAGTTCATTGATTGCTGGCATTCTAGAAAATTCTCCTGTTTGCCTGGCCAGAAGAAAGGTATGTAATTCAATCCGAAATGGCTTGATTTAATATTGTAATTATTATATTGTTTAGTGAGCTATATATATGACTACTTGAGTATCTATAAAAATTCTCACACGATATATGGACGAGTGGTTCAGTTAACACTCTGTTCCGGGTTCATTTCCAGCAGGGATAACTTTAGAAAAGAACTTTTCAAAGTTTGCTTAGGTCTGAAAAGTATTGGCAGAGCTCACTGCGTTTGTTTAGTAGATATAATATTAGTATAGTATACAGGGTGTCCCAAGACTATGCAACATGAAGGGAAAGTACCCTAAATATAGTAGATAGGTTATTTTGCTGATAGGAGACTTTGTTATTTTTAAAAGTTAGTAATAATGCATTCAAAGATTTTCTAAAAATTACTTGCTTCATCTGGGAATCGAACCGACTTAAATGTGAAAAAAAATCACCCGTACTTATATGATGCCAATCGAGAGAATGGACAAAAAATAATAATTCTTAACTAACATAGTATCTTAAAAGAAAGGAATAACGTAAAATGTTTGATTCAAACAAGAATATTATTTATTGCCGACAACTATAGAAAATTTTAGAAATTTTTAACAAAAATGCGCGCAACACATCTGCTCATGGTCTAGAGACTGATCGCATGGTAAAAATACAAAAAGAATTTTTTAGAAAATCTTTGAATGCAGTGTTACTAACTTTTTCAAATAACATAAAGTCTTCTTTCAGCAAAATATCCTATCTACGATATTTAAGATACTTTTACTTCACATAGTTTTCGGACACCCGGTAGATTACTTAAGTGTACTTTTTCACATTATAGATTTGTACCAATCCGACATCTCTGATAATAGTAGATCGCACATTGGACTTGTGCGGTGCAACCAGTCACGGCACTGAGTCAGTATTGGATACAATAATGTCAGTGTTACCGCGCTTCCCCGGACACTGCACTGACGTAGCCGTCGATATGTCTTCGCTGTGTGAAGCTAATGTGTAAGTAAGTAGGATAAAAAATGGAATTCGCTTTCCGCACTAATGCTAATATAATCCTTACAAATTACAAACACAAATTACAACGTTATGCGGGTGAAGTCACGGGCAGCAGCTAGTTTATTATAATTATGATGTCTGATATGATTGGATACTTTTTTGTTTTTTAGTATTTCACACCCAGACGACGTAGCCCTCAGCCCTGGATGTCTTTACCACGCGCACGACGACGCGTGCATACAAACGTATGACTATATGATTAATAAGTCACAGAAGGAGGTGATGTTTGATTTGTACAATAAACTGTCGAAAATCGATGTACAGAAGTCGCCCGGTCCGAAAACTCTGTTGAAGGTTACACCACAGAGCGTCGAGAAAATAGTTACAGCCACCAAAGGTAATATTATGTACATATGCCACCAAATTGACGACACGTACGCGCGCCAGTCTGGCATCTTCGCTACTTATTTAATAATAATAATAATAATAATATAACATTTATTTGCAACTTAGTAACACAACACAAGTAACATAAACATAGTAACAGTAACATAACACAACGACAAAGAAAATAAAAACAGTAAAAAGAAAAAAGAATGAGCTACTAGTTACAAATAGGTCCCTACTCAGTATTTTGCTGGCATAGGCCAGCACTGATCTTCCGCAGGAACCCTAAGTTTAACACACACACACGGCCATACACCATGCATATGCCCCTTAAATATCAAATAAGTAATAATTAAAATTTAAATAAAATTATAGTAAGTAATTCAGAATTATTTAATAAGAACTATTTTATTGTCAGAGACACAACTATCTTTGTCTTCGATCTATCCATCTGTCCGTCTCAAATTGCGCGGATCAACTAAACAGGTCGATACATGTTTGTAGAACTTGTATCGCACGTGACCGTGCACAGTACAAGATCTTGCGCGCGGGTTGCAGCGCACCGCGCTATGCCGCGCGATGGTGCACGGTGGCGCGCGGTTATGTAAACAAAAAACACTGTTTAGTTTGATCATGACCGCGGTACTGCGTGGTCATGTGAACTTAGCCTAAGGCTGGTTTTAGTGTCACGCGGACCGTCCGCGTATGTCGTCCTGACCGCGCAATGCATCCTATGTTAACATTGCGATATCGACTCGCCATGATTGTACTGCGCCGACGCGTGCGCTCCGCATGCAGTTCACTACATGCAGAGGCGCGCAAGTAACGGACCGTCAGTACGGATTTCTCCGCACGGACCAATATTATTAATTTTATTAAAGCTTAGGGAGCGTTTTAGAGTAATTCGTACGCGTAACTCCGCCGATTGCCGGTCCCAAGCCCGGATGAGAAAGGAGGAGGGTTGGCTCGAGAAGAGACAAAACCTCGCCGTAAAGCTGTCAACGCCGAACCTCGGGCGGCGGCAAATAACCCGACACTGTAGCCGGCCTAACCAGCAGGCTCAAAGGAGGTGAGGAAATGCTCTCTTATACTACACCGTAAGCCTGTGGTCATGTCTCACAGGAACGGGGGTCTTGGCTTAACTGCCCGGACCGAGAGGTAGAAAGCCTCTATAATAATTCACCCCAACCCTACGGTATGACGCGCGCCAAGAGGGTGAGTGGCTGAGGGGTTACTCAGTCGCTAGCGGTCAACCTCCGATACCTGGGGACCTCGGAGTGTATATACCCTTAGTCGGTAACGGGAAGGCCGACTGGACATTTAAATCCCGTATCTACTCGTGGGAACAATATGGAGGAATTTATAACTACATCATTGTATTCCAGTTGGGATCTCGAAGATCCATCAAAATCGGGCTCGCTTGGAGGACGCTGTGACGCCTCCAATATAGCCTCGATGAAAGTAGCTGACATGGATGAGAGGCTAGACCATGGGCAATCAGCGGACTCAAATGCAGCTGAAATGCCTATGGCAACAGACTCGGTCCGTGACAGCAAAAAAGATAGTAGAAAGCCTGATAAGCTTTCAGGCGCTGCAAGGAGACGCCTGAAGAGGCTTATTGCGGCCAACTACTCAAAGGCTGAGGCCAAGGCTATTGCTATAAAGCCCTGGGATCAGCTCGACATTGAAAGACCCCCTCCAATTTCGACGAAGGCGAGGGTGAGCAGCAAGGAGGGTGAAAACAAAACTCCTTCAGTGCCGCCCAAAGCAATCGCTTCGAAACGCCTACGCTCGAAAGAGGAGGCTCCGAACCGGCCAAAAAAGGCTGTGAAAACGGAGGAAGCGCAGGCTGGCCCGTCGAGGGCTAGCCCTACGTTTAGAAAGGCAGAGAGGGCTTCGCGAGTGGGTATTCGCAATAGCGAACCCATGAGCGAGGAGCAAATGACGTTGACGCATCGCAGCATTATCCTCGATATCACCAGGGCTGAAAAAGGTACTGGTCCAAGGTTCTTGGGATTCTCAAAAAAGCCTGGCTTTATTGTTATCACGTGTGAGAACCAGTACAGCCAGGACTGGCTTGTAAGCAGAATTCCGAGCCTTAAACCGTGGCCTGAGGCAAATCTCTCATGTATACCAGAGAAAGAATTGCCTAAGCGTACGATCTGCACCACTTTTGTGCCCAGCAGTGAAGCGGAGAGCATAGATGAAGCTCTGCTGCTGCTGAGGACGCAAAATGTGGGGCTCAATACTGAGCACTGGAAGACCATCGGCAGTAGGGCTGAGAAGGGCGGCACTGTAACGACCTTCTTCATAGACGACCTTTCTGCTGAGGTCTTAAAAGCTGCAGAGTACAGGGCCGCTATTGGCTTTAAGAAGATAATTTTTAACGTCAAGAGCGGCAATGACAACGCAGCAGTCCACTGAGCCAACGAAGGGCCCCAGCAGGCGCGAGGGACAGCAACTGTCTGTACAGGCAGGCGCTGTCTCGCAGGTCGCTGGCAGGGGGGTTGGCACCCCTGCCCAGAGCAACCATAGTTTTCAATAAAAATATTGAATGTTTGCCAGCGCCAGAGTTATGTATTCTGGCGGCAGCTTTTGTCAACATCAAGGGCAGGGAGGGAACATGCATCATCGTCTGTTCTGCGTACCTACCTTATGACGGACACGGTGGAGCTTGCGCGTTTGGTGGCGTATGCGCGTCATCACAAAGCCAAGCTACTTGTTGGAGCATCACGTAATGTGGGGCAGCACCAACACAAACAATAGAGGTGAGTTACTGACTTTCTCTTAGTTAACTGTTTACAGGTACTCAACAGAGGGAGCAAACCGACCTTCGTGGCAACCGCAAGGCAGGAAGTTTTAGACATAAACTTGGCCACTGACAACATGGCCAAGTTCATATCAAACTGGCATGTCAGTGAAGAAAGCTCTCTGTCTGACCACAGACAAATTCGTTTTGATCAACATCTACAAAAGATCAAACTGTAACGTACACGGACCCGAAAGCTACAGCCTAGGATGTTTATAACAACAAACTAAGGCAAAATCTTGAGGACTTCCCTAAAAGTGTATATACTCCGGAGGAGCTAGAACTTGCAGTGGAGGTCAATAAGGAGTGCCTTTGAGGAAAGCTATCCATTCAGAACAAAGCACTCCAAAATCTTGGTGGAACTTAAGGCTCAAGAAGCAACGGGAGACAACCAGACGTTCAAGGGTTCTTCTTGCCTATTCAACAAGGCAAGAAGAACCCTTGAATGGGAGAACTATAAGAAGGCCTTGACTGAATATAATAAGGACATAAGGAAGTCTAAGTGTGCTGCATGGAGGAAGCTCGCGAGGAATTAACACAAATACCTCAAGGGGTTAGAATCCACAGACTGCTCGCGACTCACAAGCCTAGTCTATTAGGGCTGCTTAAAAGACCTGAACACCGAAAAGGAAATCAGTTGCTGGTAAAAACTCACTTTCCGAGGGCTAACAGCTTTTCGATCGGGTCAGACAGAACGTCTTTACACCAAAGGCCTCGAAATGAAGACCGAAACAAAGCGGCTGATCTCATCCGATCCAAAGTTGTGAAATGGGCCATTGGATCCTTTACACCCCTGAAGTCTAGTGGTGAAGACGGACTGTTTCCCATCTATACTGTAGCAACTACAAGTGGATGCCCGCAAGGCGGAGTTCTATCGCTACTGCTTTGGACTCTTGCAGTTGATCAGCTTCTGTACAGGCTGGCGCAGAACACGAGATCGAAACCCTAGGTCATGCTTATGCTGCTGACAGAAATAGCCACTAAGAAGATAATAATACGGACGACCGTCATTGCCTCTGCCTGCAATGAGCGTTTAGTATCGTGCGGAGCGCACGCGTGGGCGCAGTATAATCATGGCGAGTCGATAAGATGTTGACACGATGATACTTGCGTTCAGATTCTGTATGCCAACTACGATTCCACACTCTTGGTCTTACTTTTTCAAACCACGTCTAATGTTTTGCCTTGTCGTGTCATGGAATTCTTATGTCGCTATTCTGATGCACCAAGACAAAATTATCTATTATGATTTCACAGAAACCACAGTGTACTATTGTATTTATGTCGTGGTTTGAAAAAGTAAGACAAGAGTGTGGAATCGTACTTGTGGACGACCTGCGCGATTACGTACGCGCGGACCGCTCCGTACTGACACTAAAGCCTTTAGTGTGGAACTAGGTTGTACTGTGTGGTATTTAATATTATTATTTATAAAAATTTTTGGGAAAGGAATTTTTAGAAGGAATAACATCGCACCTATCTGACGGCAATACTAATATTGTAAAAAAAAAGCTTTTTTTTATTATTTGTAATTAATAAACTTAAATAACTACTGGACCGATTTTAAAAATTCTTTAACCAATAGACAGCTACATTATCAGTGAGTAACATGGGCTATATTTGATAAAGTTACGCGTACTAAGTCGCGTGCAACAGCCAGTCTTTATAAAAACTAATCGTCGTGCGTTTTAGTCTCGGTTTTTATTCATTTTATTACTTACGGAAAGGAAAATCGATTTCAGGCAATTACGATCTGATAGATCAGCACTGTGGTGTGCTACAGCAGGCGTTGGGTGCAGTCCAGACGCTCAAGTCTCCAGTGAGAGCGCAGCTGGAGTTGCTGAGTGGTCTCGAAGGTCAGGTCTTGCAGAACCTCGCAGCCAGTAGAGATTCCACCAGCGTATTACATCAGGTAAATACGTTGATCACAAGTAGGAAAATAATCACTAGTAGTGGGAAAATCCATTCACTGCATTTCGCAGTCGTTTGGGCAGCACTCCAGATTTGACGTTTTACGTTTGACCAGTCTCCTGTAAAGGGTGGCCTTATATTAAAAGACACATTGACAGGCGATTTTGCATCTATGTGTCAGGCTCTGCATCTTAGTTTAATTAATAAGTTTTAATATAATCTTAGTTTGTTGTGTTTAACAAAAAAAAAAAAGTGTTAAAATCAAGACCAAAGCCAACTTTGAAAAGCTCATTTCCAAGCCATGCTCGCTAGATTGACGTATGGAATTTGTACCTCGTTACAGATTAGCACACTAATAAAGAGCCGAAAGAGCCGTAACTTGCCGTTGGAGCGTCTGCTGGCGCTCACGGTTCACGTTTACTCCCTCACCGGCTCAGAGGTGTCGTTCCTCAAAGCTCACGAGGACAGCCTCGCGGAGTCGCTCAGCGTGGCGATATTTGAGGACCACAAGAGTCTGTTGGGCGCTGAGGCGGGTCACGTGTTAACGCCTGAACAGTGCGAGCACATATCGCAGAGAGTGATCGCCAGGTTGAAAAATATCGCTCAGATGAGGAAAGGATTGAAGGAGTGAGTGTATTTTTAAAAAAAATATTTTTTGTAGATTTGTATCTTTGTAAATACTTACAAAGATACAAGGCTAATATTTTTATAAAGTTACACGTCGGTCGCATGCACGAAGTCACATGCAACAGCAACAGCTAGTGTATAATAAAGTCGTGCATAGATAGAAATTATAAAAAAATATTTTTTTTAATTTCTGTAACATTAAGTACGTGTACAAATTTTACAGACACGGCTCGTTTACGATTTTATTATACATGTAGAGAGATATACTTAGTTTAATATCACAAGGGTTGAAATATTATTATGATGTAGTATGTGTAAATCGTTTCTTAATAGTGTGATGATATTTTTTTGAGTGTAATAAAAATGTATTTTCAGATTTAACTCAGTACTGAAACCGTGCGAGGTGGGTTCAGGGTACGAATATCGTGGAGTGCTACAACAACTGGTCGAGTCACTGGTGGACAGCTCTCGACCAGAACTAGTAGACTTGAAGCATAGGAATGAGGGCATCAAAGAACTATTGCGCACTGGGCTCAAGTAAGACTGTTTATTAATTAATTGCCAAACTAGCTCGATACCCGGCAGGCATAGATAAATGATTGCTCCCGCTACGCTCTACCAGATCCGGCCCTACCTAAAAGCAATAGCTCCGTAAATGTGTGTAAATTACCGTCACTATTTATCGGTTTTTACACAGTTTAATTATATATTTTTACACAGTTTCACTACGCAAATTGGCATTTTATCATGCCCAAAATTTAATAAAACATTCGGAACGTACATATTACAGACAGTTTGCAGTTTGACTAACTCGGGTACGCCGAATTCGGCGTACTAAAAGTTGCATATTTCAAGTACGGCGGCTGTATCTAGTCGAGCGCAGCGAGACCAATCAAATATCTAGTTACAAGTTACAAGTTACAAAGATTACAAGTTGGATTTATCCGACAATTATTTTCGAGTCTATTTCACCAGAGCCGGATATATACGACAAATTCCTCTATTTGTATAATGTTTATTATTAATTCATCGAGTTGCTTTCTCTTAAAAAAAAAATAAGGGTAATCAAAAACAAAAAAGAACACTGGAAGGTACGTATTTAAAAATAAAATATTTTTTATTACAGCATACTAACAAGCAAAAAATCACGCAACCCAAAACACCCCCTAGACAACCCCACGGTAATACTATTCGTAGTGGGAGGTGTTACTGCGGAAGAGTGCAAGAGGTTACAACGCACAGTGATCACTAGTGGCGTGGACACGGCTTTCCTCATCGGTTCAACCAAGTTCGTAACTCCGGTGGAAGCCATGAAAGATGTGCTGGCGTTATAAACCGAACGTCAGCGAGCAGAATTACCGTTGTATTCGCCGGAGCGTAAAGTCATAAAGCCGCGTTTTAACGTTTTACTCGGACGCTACTCGTATAATGGCAACCGGTATTACGAACTCACTCGAGCGACGAGTGCAACCGTGCCAGCCAGCTCGGATACGAGTAGTTGTCCAAAGTGGCGGCAACTAATGGCCACTGTCCACGGCGGCGTCGCTTCATAGACGCGTATTCGTCATTATACGCTTAGTGTACGCCTGCTTGCAGCTTCCATTCAAAACCGTACTACTCTGTCGACGGAGCGGCAACGTCGCGCTCGCGTCGCTGCATGCAGGCGTCATGACGCTTGCCGTACCGCATGTCATACGCCGGGGCGTACATACGGTTTTGTATGGAAGCTGCAAGCAGACGTACACTAAGCATATAATGACGAATACGCGTCTATGAAGCGACGCCGCCGTGGACAGTGGCCCTAACAATTTACGAGCATCTCGTGTAAAATAAGGGGTTAAAATCCATTTACAGGTCCAAATTTTTCTCTTGCTTTTTTGTTTGTAGTGATTTTGCAACTCTTTTATTAATAATAAAAATAATAATAATAACGTTTACGTATCGCTGCTAAACTAAAGACAAATCAAAATTGCACTTTTTACAATTTATCAAATATAAGCGTATTTTTAAGTAGTATTAAATGTTTGAAGTACTTTTATAATAAACTGAATAAAGAGATATAAGCTAAGCATATATGTATATATAAGTTACTTTTGAATATATAAAAATTATCATAAATATGAAATAAAACAACCATAAGTCTTTTTGCAACATACAACATGAAGGATTGTGATTGTATTTTTGCAATAAAAACATTTTTGGTTTTTTGTTTTATTTAGTTTTTAAGTAGCGATATATTATGCATGTTATTAAAAAAATCAGGAACATATTCTTGACAGTTTATATTAGTAACAAATGTTTTTAAAAACATTTTGGATTATCTACATATTATGCATTTGACTCTTCTACTACATGTTTAGTTACACTCAGTCAACTTGTAATCTTGTAAATAAAAAACAATTCAATACTAACATGTAAAACTTTATTCTTGACAATTTCCTATCTACATTACATATTTAAGATTAAAACTTGTACGGTATCATATACCTTTGATAAAGTTGGTAAGGTACTATACTAATACAGAAAACATTGATAAATGCTGCAATCAATACTGAAATAATACAATATAATTATTAATAAATAATCTAAGCTTTTTAACAGAGTTTGTGAATTTCCATTTAAATATCAAATACGTTAAACATCTCATAAATAATTACATCTTTTTGTGACTTTTTTACAAAGTTGCTTCTTCAATTAAACTTATCCTTATATATTATTATAAAATAAAGTCCTCCGCCGCGTCTGTCTGTATGTCTGTGCGCGATGAACGGAAACGACTGCACAGATTTTGATGCTGTTTTCATCAATCGATAGAATGGTTCTCGAGGAAGGTTTTGGTATATAATTTAGAAATTCACGCGGGCGAAGTCGGGGACACAAGCTAGTCTCATAATAATTACACCTTTTTTGTGACTTCTTTAAAGTTGCTTCTTCAATTAAACTTATGTAAATATAAAAATAAAGGTCTACTGGTAATAAAGTAGTTTTTTTTTAAATACTTTTAACTTCAAACTAAATGGACACTATTTGGTTAATTAAACGAAAAAGTTATATGCGTAGAATAATATCCATCTTAACTAACTAATATCAGTAGAGTTAATACAAAAATAATTAAATTTTATTTGAGATTTCGTTTCACGATTACATATTTGTTTATAACAGTTCAAGTTCTTAATAAATTAGATGCATTTTACCATAAACTATTAATAAAAACAATGAAAAATGAACTAATTTCTACATAAGCACCTATAGATTTATTTATTTCTATTAAATTCGATGGTTTTAAACTCAAAAGAAAATCGGCTGAATTCGTAAAATTTTAATCAATGTCCCAAATGACATCTAGACATTTGAAGAAAAAACCATTGAAAGCACACGTATTAAAGCTTTAATAAAATATATATATAGGATATAATCTATATAAATAAGAGAGCGGTTTAAAATCCAATCGCACGTTTTTTTTACAATTAAATCAAATCATTTTAACTTAGGGCCTCTTTCACCAACTACAAGTAAAGTGTTGATTAGTTACTTTTCAAGTAATGCTAATTGGCGAGTAAATGTTACGAGTATCTTGTTTCAATTTCATTGAAATTACCCTCGAGTAATGCTACTCGTACGCTTTCTTACCGGTGACTTTAAATGGCGGTTAGCTTACTTGACACTTTACTCAGAGATGGTGAAAATCAACAAAACAATGGCACTAAACAATACCTTTGGTTAACTAATGAAAATTTATATATATATATATATATTTGACAATTATTTTTTAAGTAGCAACGCCAAACAACCAGTATTAGAAATAATACACGATTTGACTTCTTCTTCTCTTTCAATGTCTTGGCTCCATCAAATTTTCTCCGATGATTTTGCCAGTGTCATTAGTAATAATAGCAATTTGTAATAGCCTTTTTTTTTAAATAAAAAAGGCAAAATTGAAATTAAAAATCAGAAGTAGCAGATTCCGAGACTAGTCACTAGTCAATTTTTCTTAGTATTCCAAAATAGGTTCGTCAAGTCCAAAGCAGTCAGGTCAAGCTGTAGACTTGACTTCAGAACAGGCGTTTAAACAGGCGAAAGAAAATGTAAAATTTCAATTTTTAAGTCACATGTCATCTATCCTCTTTCACAAATGATTGCTTATAATCTAAAAAGTAGACTTATAATAATTTTATCGGTTAATATCAAATTCGAAGTTCCACTGACTTAGTCCATCCCAGCAACATCTCCGCCCTTTCTGAAATCGGCATTAGCGTAAATCCCTGTTTTGTTTCGGTAGAGGGCGCAGACGATTGATCCTCGACCTCTATAACGAACCATTCCGTGCCCTTTCTCTTTGAGACCTTTCACTATATCCTGGAATAAGCAAATATATTTCATTAACTTTTGATATAAAAAAAGTCTTTTATTTGCGTGGCGTCGGACGCAAACATTTAGTCAAACTTTGGCATTATTATTACCTACTTTGGCGGAACTTTAACTAATAATAACTTTCAACTCGAGCTCGGCGATCGCACCTAAACCGTACTAAGCTCGTATAGCTTACACTTAGCTACACACACAGTTGGTTGTTGGCTAAGAGCAACAATTTTTTTTTAATATTATATCTAATATAAAAAAAACATTTGAATGAAATTGAGTTTGTTTTAAACCTATGACGATTTGTATTTTATTTTAATTTATTGGTTAATACTTCAATGAATCGAGATTTCGAGACATAAATGTGTCCAGGCATGTACTTATTCTGTGGTCCCGGTTTCAGATGGACAATTTTTGTAATCCTAAGGATGACCCCTGGAGGCCTTCTAAACTGGGAATTACGGACGGGTGGCAGCCCTACATATCGTATGTAATAATATGGAATCTGTATTGTGTTTAGCCGTTGATTTTTGTTGGAGATTTCAATTTGCCAATTGATTCAAACTTGTTAAATATCGCCTTCAATAGAATATAGTTTCTATGTTTCACAATATCTAACACTACCAGGCGTCATAGATAATGTTCTTTTAAATTATTATTGTTTACCTGGTAGGATTATGTGATCGCTGGTCGTAACAAATTGAAATAAATAGTGTTTCAATTTAAAATTTAAATTTAAAATTGTAATTTAGTGTTTTTTAGTGTTCAAATTGAAATAAATACTCACCTCAGTTATCCCATATTCATATTGGGCGTCAATGGGAAACACTTGATGGTGTATGCGTGGCGCGTCGACAGCTTCCTTCACGTTTTGGTCGAACCACAGCTGACGCATGATCACCTGAAATTCATCAAAATTTGGATTTGTCAATTGAACTTTTTAAACGACAAAAAGTATTTTTAAACTACTTTATACACTACAAAATGAAGTTCTTTACATTTTCCTTCACAGAAGATTATCGCACAATAAAAGGCTTACATTTCGGTGACTGAGTAAGCAATGACGGATCCTCTTTGAGTAAAATTAAGGATACTTCCTTATCCATACTAATGTTAATGTTAATTGACTAAGGGTTTGTACACTTACCAGAGCTATAGCCGATATAATCTTTGTACCCCCGGAAGCCCCGATCACAATCTTGGCGTTTCTATTGGTGTCCAAGATTATACTGGGACTCATGGACGACAAGGGCCTTTTCCCGGGAACAATAAAATTGGCTTCTGACGGCTTCAGGCCGAAATAATTGGTGATTCCTGGCGAAGAGAAGTCGTCCATCACATTATTCATTACGATGCCCGTGTCGCGTGTTGTGAAACCGGCACCGAAGCTAAAAGGCAATAACAATTTTGTTACTTATTATATATTTTATTCAAGTGTTCAAAATTTGTTGGAGAAATACAATTTGATTCCTTAAGGCTCTAATGAGATAAAATACAAATTTTATAGTTTTTTGATTCTTTAATTTGGTACGAACCAGACATGCCACACTGCATTCTGGTAGTTATTAACTGAGAAATCAGTTTTGCGAAATTAATCAACCCCTTAGAAATCAACCCCGTGCACTGTTGTGTATCATAACATATTTATCTCCTCTTTACTCATACTAATTTGCAAACTATATACCTGCCAATGAACCGTCACCATCACCAGCCTGTCGTGTACATTCGCATTCGCATTGAATGGTAGGTCGCTATATAGTATACTTATGATTCCTATTCCTACCCTCTATAGCTCGGGAGTTCTGTGCAGGCAATGTATGGGGGAAGCAAACAAATTAATAAAGTTTTGAAACTTATGTGGGTTATACCTTTGGATCTGCTGATCAAGATCCACAACTCTCCCCCCTTTCCACTTGCCGCTTCATCCCCCCACATCGCAAAGTTTGTCCCCGTTAACGGTTTTTAAAGTATTTTGCGAAAACTTTAATAGATACAAAAAATAAAATGTTTCTTACTAGTAGTTGATGGAGCTAGTAATGGAGACGGCGTCTCCATTAGAACCAATGACAGAGATGTGCGCTGTTCCACCGTCATTGGTCGCGTATACTTCAGCGCCGTACAATGACGTGTCGTTGGACGTGGAGCTGTCGTTGATCCTCAATCGGATCTCTTGGCCGATCTCGGGTGACGTCACGTTGCTTAGCAACTGGAATGTGGATATAACTTGAAAATACAATTTTGGTAGGTATCACAAAATCATATTTAGTTATAAAAGAACTTTAATTTTTTCTCGTGACTCCCACTCTCTATAATTTTTGTCTATATAAATACCGATAAATACTTATAAAGTAGTTCGTCCTAACTGACAATCTACGCACAGCAAAAACTACCAAGTCTAAATTTTTTTAACATGAGATTATTTTATAATTCGTCCTATTCCATGTCTAAACAAGTCTTGTTTTTGTCCATTATTATATAAAAGTTTAAATAAAAATCTACTAATCTCACCTCTTTCAAATCCAAAAAGTCAGCATCGCCGAGTTTGGTCCGAGTAGAGTAGCCGTATTTAAAAGCTTCCAGTATCCTATGATATGTTAGTATTTGATTGGAAGTGCCGTTGATATTAGTTGCGTTGAAGTGGTACCCGCTGAGGATATTAAGTATTTGAGCTAGAATTGGGCCACTGCTAGGAGGTGGTGGTGCGTAGAGGGTGTCTCCATTGAAAAGTGAGACTACCAGCGGCTTCGTTATCTTTGGTCTGAAAATCAAAGGTAAAAACTTATGTAATGGCAAAGATTTAAATCAAAGTTGCGCCATGTGGTTAAACTATTGAGTGATAAATAAAATTATTAAACTGCGTAATATTAATCTGGAAGAGTTTCATTGGAATAGAACATTGTATTCATGTAAATTCTTCCTTCAGCCCTAATTCACTGGTTTCCTGCGATTTTGCTACAAAATTACGATATGGTTAGCCGAAAAATAGGTTTGTGACCTTGCTTTGTAGCTGCTCATCTAGTGAGGTATTATTTAGACTAAAGTCTTCTGTAACAATTTGGCCTTTTCCATAGTATTAAACGCAATTAATTTTTATCAATACCTCTTCTTTTCGAATACAGTTTCGAGGGAGGGGCGAAGAGAAAATTAAAATAAAAAGAGAAAAATAATGGCAAGGTGTTGCGCCCTCTTTTGACTGAATCATTTCAATTCGTTTCCTTTGGTTATGGTTCAATATTTTCAATTATACTCTGGCTGTAAGTGTGGGAATATCTTGTGGGATTTTGGATAAAATCGTATAAGATTTGTGCTAACAAACAAACAGGTAAGTTGGTCCTAGATGAAATCTAGTGCTAAATTGTTGACTGATTTTACGTACAATTTTACGTAATATTAATACAAGTATTCTGATCGGTACAATTCCACATTAGGTAAATATAAATATATGAAACGGAAACTTACAAGCGCTCATTTAAGTAGTTTCGATTCGATATCAAACAGTGCTCATTATTTAGTATAATAGATAAGTTCTGTCGCAAAACAAATAAGTTAATTGTATTTAATACCTACAAAAACTAATCGAACGAGTGTGACTCAAAACAAGTGAGAAATGAAATGGTTTGTATGATAATATATATAATAATAAAAACATATTTATGTGTAAATAATGTATGTAGGTACATACTACATTATCTTAATATAAATAGGTATGACTTTTTTAATTCGTTTGCGAACCAATATTTTTTTTTTATCTATACCATAGAGTAAATAGTTACTTACTTACTCTATGTCTATACTTACGTAACTGATATAACGATAGATGATTTGTAGGTACGTTTGTTTATACTAATTTTATAAAGAAGAGGAATGATTTGTTTGTTCGTTTGTTTGTTTGCATTGAATAGTCTCCGAAACTACTGGACCGTTTTGAAAAATTATTTCACTGGTTGTGAAGCTATTACTATCAGCGAGTAACATTGGCAATATTTTATAAAGTTACGCAGACAAAGTCGCGTGCAACAGCTAGTAATGAATAAACTCAAAAACCGCTAACTAGACCTATTTTGAAAATTCATTCACCTATATTTAATAAAAGCTACATTATCATCGAGTAACATTATAGGCTATACTTATTTTATAAAGTTACGCAGGCGAAGCCGCGTGCAAAAGCTAGTATGTAATACATTAAATACCTAATGGTTAAAAATTAAATTATTCTCTACAACACTCAAATGCATTTACTGTGACTAAAAAGACGTGAATATTAAAATTCTTTTGTCCCGTAAAATACGATCAATGAGTCATACACAGTTTACTTACAGTATAATTATATTTCTTATGTTTTCATGAATTTCACAACATTTCGTGTGACATTTTTATGTTTCAATACAAACATTCATACTCGCACACCTGAGCAATCAATAACATTTGAGTCATCTCTATAATACTCACATACTTTAAAATGAGGCAAATAAATTAAAAACCTATTCATTGGTTAATGTTTTTCTTAATTTAAGTACTCTCATGACCTTTATTTAAAAAAGTAATTATTATATTTAAATAAATTAATAAGTAAGTTACATTTGAGTTAATCTTTAACGAACTTTAACGAAATTTAATATGTAAGTACATTAATAATATGCAAGTAATTAATATACAGTAATTTAATATGTAAGTATTAACTCTTAGGATTACATTTTATTTTAAATAAAATAATTATTATATAATTTTATACAGCTTCTGCATTATTTTTATTATTTTTAAAGTGTTATTTTTATACATTTATTGTAAAACTACGTAACCAATTTGGTTTTAATTACTAACAAACTTTTAGATCGTTTGACCGTAACGCGAAATAATGGGCTACATACGTATGTACAAATAGTGTCAAAATTAATTAAATTTACAGAATTAATTATAATATACTTATATTTTATGATTAGGAAAATAAAATCTATATATGATATTCCATACATATTGGAGTAATACCAATCTTTATATGGTGAACTTTAATGGTGCTGGAGTTGTATAAATGCGACTGTGTATAAATATGCATTTTTATTTAATTATGTAGATTTTATTTTTGTAAAATGTTTATTTTGAAATGTCTGTTTCTGACCGCAGATAATTCTAAAATAAACGAAAGCTGCCAGTTGTGACATTCGTCACTTTTCTTATTTATGTAATAGGAGTTTTTGTGAGTTCACGAATCTCACAAAAACGTCTGACATGAGTTTTCTTTAAGCGTTTTTTCCTATATCTTACTTATTATTAGAACACTAATATGACTCTTTCGACTAATTGTATACAATGAAAATTCGAATTAAAATTTTATTTAGATATTAATATACTTATATTATGATTGTCAATGATTATAATTTGGGCCTCATACTTAGATATTGTTACTGGCATATCAATATTTATTTCTATCTCTTAGGTAGGTACTTAACCCAAATGATAAAAATTAACACTAACATACCTAGATACTTAACAAACTATCTTATTGATAAAATAAATAAAATTTCCAGTAAATGTAGATATTAAGATCAGTGGCTATCTTTATAAAATATGTAATATTTTATAAATAGGTTAAGTAATTCAAATAAGCTGATAAAGGTAATCACAATAAACACCAATGTTTGTTGTGATAAAAATGTTTATTTAGGTTTAAATAATATGTAGAACGTATTGTTATTTAATTGTCATAAACATATTTTATTTATTTGCTTTGTCATACGAATTATATAATGCTTTATATTAAGTAATTGTACATTATTACCTATACTAATACAATTTATTACAAACTCAATCGATCTAGTCGCAAACGGCTCCTATAAAGGCGAAAATTTATAAGATTTATCAGGATGGATGTATGGATGTTTGTGACTCTTTTACACAAAAACGGCTTAACGGATTTGGTTGAAATTTGGCACATAGATAGTTTATTAAATGGATTAACAAATAGCATACTTTTTATCCTGAAAAAAATCCGTTTCAGGTTTCCGAGAGATCGTCTAAAATATAAAAATTGGGCGCCAACGTCGTTACAGCGATAAAGTTGTCAGGCGTTAAGTATATCAAGTTACTAGCTGGCGCCCGCGACTTCGTCCACGTTCTCTATAACCTATAGCCTTCCTCGATAAATGGACTATTCAACACAATAATAATTTTTCAATTCGAACCAGTAGTTCCTGAAATTAGCGCGTACAAACAAACTCTTCAGCTATATACATATCGTTATTTGATTGGTATAGATTATTTATTATCTTTCATTTATCAACGCGGACGTGTCGCGGGCTCCAGCTAGTATAATTATGTAATGACTGATAAATACTTATAGATATGTTCTTTTTTATATATGTGTATTCTTCTATATTTCTTTTATTATATATTTTTTTTAAATTAGGTACTAGCACTTTTTTTTGTACTTAGAAAATTTAAGATGCCTAACCTTGTAATAGGCTATATAAAAATAATAGGCTATTTTATATATTTGTTAAATATTAAATGCTGTAAGGTAAGCTATTAAATAAATAAATAAATATATAGATGTTTCTTTTGATAATACTCACTGGTAATTATTGAGGTCTTCCAAGGTGATGATGCTGCCAGCTCTCTCCAGGTCTTTCGCAAAATTTTGAGCCAGTGTACCGTTGTAGAGTTCGTCGCCCCCTTTCTCAGCTATAATAGAGAGAGTGTTGCAAAGAGCTTCCGAAGGTTTCACGATAGTTCCCGGTTTGTGGAAATCCTTCTTCCAGTTATCGTAGTACATGTTCCTGTAATTATCAAAATTTTTAGAACAATATAGAATTCATTCCATATTTTAATGTTGTGAATGAAATCTTGCAAAATTTTATCTTGATAGTAATGAATCCGCAAAGCAAAGAAATATTCAGTTTATTAAGGGCCTCTTTCACCAACTACAAGTGAAGTGTTGATATAAGTTACTTTTAGAAATAATTTTCTGTTTTATTGAAATTTGGATATTTTTTTAATTATATAGGTAAAATGCTCTAGCTTTTGCTCGAGACTTCTTTCGCATATCTTTGTAAATTATAGACCATAAACGTTTTTTATCAGGGTAACCAAAAATATATATTTTTTAAATTTGACTTGTAGTTCCTGTAGTGCCTTTACTATCATCTCGCTAGCTCCCACACGCACACTCGGACAGACCTCCGTCACGCGACTGGCATATTTATCTCCCCACGTGGATTGCTGGGCCAGTCACGTGGTACGCTTGAGACTGTGCTTGTTTGTATGAATTAGTGAACAAATCCCAAAGATGCATACACTACATCCCTTCCTTATCACAAATTTTATTTGTTCGAACTGTAATTAATAATCAAAACAAAATCTACAGTACAGTAATTGATTTAGCATAATATACGTTCTCAACTTACAATTTTTTATTATTTAGGTAGTCATGATCTCCTTTTCCTCTTTCCAATACTACTTCCATTCCCCTCTAAAATTCAATAAAACAACAATATTCCGAAATTTAATGCAAAAAACCCAAATTAATGCGGTTGCGGTGCAACGAACCCAATTTATTGCACCCCATTACAATTTAATGCATAAAACCACACATTCCGCAATTTTTTTATTTTATTTTTTTATTTAATAAGGTACACAAAACAGGACACTGACAAATACATTGAATTACATTGATAAATTACATCGAAGTGAGCTGGACAGTGGCCCAAAACATGTGTACACAGCATGTCCAAACTAAAACAGTGTTACTTGCAAATTGCAGCACAAGACAAAAGAAGGAAACAAAAGGAAAGAAAAGAAAAGAGACGCACTTTCATACAAAAGCAAGCTTAGCCGTTTGCAAAAGAAATCAATATGAGATGAAAGAACGTCTCCACAAAGTCACAACAAAACAGATATTATAAAATTAAATATGAGTGCAACAAAACAGTACCTATTGAGATTGAGTATGAGTATATTTATACCATACATTCATGTGCACATATGTGCATATACACACACGTGTACATACATATACACACACCAACACAGACATATACATATAATTATCTATTTGAATTAGTGACACTCGCAGCCACAATGGCCATTATATGCTTCTTGAACTTAGTTAAACTATTATGGAATATGTCAACTTTACCACTATGCTTAAGCAGGAGGTCATTATATTGTCGACACATCCTAACGAGCGGGTTATAAAACGAGGTATTATTGGTGTGTACTTGTAAGGCAAAGGTATTGACAAAAGGGTTTCGTTTTCTAAGTTTTATATTAAAATTAATAAGCGACAAGAGATATGGTGAGTCAATGCGGGAATGAATTATTTTAAAAAGACACAAGAGGTTATGATAATTACGGCGGTCCTCAAGTGCAACCATGTTAAATTTTGTTAGTCTATCTCGATATAATGGAATACTCCGGTGAAAGCCAAATCTATAACTAAGAATGCTCAAACATTTCTTCTGCACATTTTCAATACGGCCACTATGAATTGCATAGTAAGGGGACCAAACACAGGAATTATATTCAAGAACACTGCGAACTAACGTATTGTATAGATATAAAAATGTTTTAGGGTTCCTAAAATCCCTAGTAGTTCTAGTCAAAAAACTTTTACTGATAATACTATCGTAGTGGTCACGAAAAGTTAATTTATCATCGAAGAGAACTCCTAGATCCCTTACTGTTGATTTTTTTTCTAAATTATGTCCTTTAAGTTTATAATTATATAGGATTGTTTGGGCTTTCCTAGAAAAAGAAATAGTGAAGCATTTTTTTTAAATTAAAACAACCGCTATTTAATTAATTAATTCAAACAACCGCTATTTAATGCAACCAACCGCAATGTAATGCAAACATCCGCAATTTAATGCAAACATCCGCAATTTAAAGCATAAAACCACAATATTCCGCAATTTAATGCAAACAACGGCTATTTAATGCAAACAACCGCAATTTAATGCTAACATCCGCAATTTAATGCAAACATCCGCAATTTAATGCAAACATCCGCAATTTAATGCATAAAACCACAATATTCCGCAATTTAATGCAAACAACAGCTATTTAATGCAAACAACCGCAATTTAATGCTAACATCCGCAATTTAATGCAAACAACCGCAATTCATGCAAACATATTTCAAGTATATTTGGGACATTTGGAAACGAAGGCCCACACTGCCTGCCTACGAAAGCTTCATGGCTAATTTCATGACGGTCCGTAGAGCTGACAACACGACTTGATACACACGGTTTCCAATTTTATGAAAACCCGTCCTATACTGTCTACAAAACAACTTGAATATGCACGGTTTACAATTCCACGAGAGCCCGTACTGCCGACAACATCACTTGATACTACCAATTTAATTACAGCCAATTTAGCATAAAATTTTGAAGACGGCATAATTTAAACTAATCATTTAATGGCAGCACAATTTAATCTAGCAATTTATTGGCACCACAATCTAATGTACCACTCAATAGCAGCACAATTTATCCTACCATTTAAATGGCAACACAACTTATTCTTCTAATTTAATGGCAACAGAGCAAAGTTTACTTCCAATTAAATAGCAGCACAATTTCATCTACCAACTTAATGGCAGCGCAATTCATCTACCAATTTAATGGCTGCACAATTCAATCTACTAATTCAATGGCAGCACAATCCAACCTTCCAATATAATGGTAGCATAATTTAATTTACTACTTAATAGTAGCCCAATTTAATCTGCTAATTTAATAGTAGCACAATTAATTACAATTTAACCTTCCAATTTAATGGCAGCGTAATTTATCCTTCTAAATTAATGGCAGTACAATTCGGTCTATCAATTTACTCACATCTAAATTCAATATACAAATTGAATGCCAGCTAAGTTTACTCATAATTAAAGGTACCATAATTAAACTGATAGGCCGCGTTGGTCGTTTATTGGCAACCTCTACCAATTTAATGGCAGCATCGACCAATTTAATGGCAGCCTCCACCAATTTAATGGCAGCACCCACCAATCTAATGGCAGCCTCCACCAATTTAATGGCAGCACCCACCAATCTAATGGCAGCCTCCACCAATTTAATGGCAGCCTCCACCGATTTAATGGCAGCACCCACCAATCTAATGGCAGCCTCCACCAATTTAATGGCAGCACCCACCAATCTAATGGCAGCCTCCACCAATTTAATGGCAGCCTCCACCAATTTAATGGCAGCATCTACCAATCTAATGGCAGCTTCCACCAATTTAATGGCAGCCAATGCCTTCAGTTTAACCAATGCCTTCAGTTTAATTATGGTCCATATTTCCGTTTCAATACCAGGAATCGAACCCAAACCCTCCTGGTTGAGAACCAGGGCTCTTAGCCACTAGACTATAATTTATCGGAACCTAACTTCTTCTTACTTTAATCACCAGAAATCTCCGCGAGACCCGGTATGACAAATATCACTCACTCTACACAACTATCAGGTACATCACTATTGAATTAGCGGGAGTCGAACCCGCTAACATACGTATGCTGTTAACATTTATTATAGATATAAATAAGAACAATATAAATCATTTCATGACGGCTACTACAGTAGAACATGATTTTGCCACATAGTATCACTGATACTGTGCTATCAATTAGTTATATTATTTTCAAAATTATGAGAATATAATCAAATGTAGGCTCCTGTGATATACTTTTATGTAGGTATCCAAAGTGAGTGTGTAATATAGAAATTAATCAATCACATAAGCATGCCTAATCTCGTACACATTTGCACTTGTATAACCACATTTATGGCTAACATGTCGGTCCTTTAATATTATATATCTTTATATCATTTTGACTAAACCGTCACATTTGCAAAGCTCAAAACCAAATTTAATACTGTACCATTTCATGACAATTTTGAGAAGAAATCTAAATTTGTTAAAAATATTATGGATAACTTTTTGTTCAAAAGACAGCTATACTTCAAATCCCCTTTTTCTATAGGACGAAATTTCATAATAAAAAGTTCTTGATTACTTTCCACTTGCTACGTCACTATGCAAGGAAATTATTGCTTATATTGTTAATGCACGTTTTATCAACGATTACGCTGCTTGGAATTTACATTTACGTGATGCTAAGAATTCTAAGAAATTAAGGTGATTGAACTATTTAACTGTATCTCCACAGTGTTATAATAAAATAAGATATTATTTCTCAAGCGTTGCTCAAGTGGATTTGTCCAAAATAAATATTGATTACCGCAAATAATAACATCTATAATTTAATTAAAATTGCACATTACCAAACATTGACCATGTCAATGTCTATCCATATAAATGTCTCCTCAGTTCCGTATATAAAATTGTTAAGTTATTTAACATTCAATGTACCCTTCTATACTCCGACACTAACACAGGGCGAATAAGATTGAACAAACAATTCGGCATAATGCTGATATTTACACAGACAGTATGTTAACAAGATTTTTTTATGAAACATCAAAAGCAATTAATGATCAAATGTTGGGCAACACTAGTTTGTAGGCATCTAGCACTGCGCTACTACTACATTATTAGAGTTGTCAGGACAAGGCCAACCGACGAGCCGGTGTCAAAATCGCAAAGTGACACCAATTACAGCTCAGTCACCCAGACCCAGAGACCAGCCCATGTACCAGAGCTGCAAAAGCAAAGGCAGTAGCATCTCAAAGCTCTAACAGATGGCGCCAGTCTCTTCTGCACCAAACGCGCTCGAAGCAAACGTTCGAACGGCCCCATCTCTACTTCCTAGGATCAATGGAGTTGTCGTGAGTTGTCTTCAAACTCCAGTAAACGGGCGTTACCCGTATGCAAAACTTCCATGCACCCATCCTCTGACATACCTATGTCGCATCGGATCAGGTACATACAGGCATCACCTGTACTAAATTACATTATGAAGTCCTTACAGGTGTCACCTGTACTAACAGGCATCATCTCGTGTTCTCCTTTGTACAAAATTCATTACTTTGAATTTGATACAATAAACCGATCCAACATTGTTCTAATCTAGACTAGATAACGAAATCAATCATGCACTCAACAATATATTTTGTAATCTGAGAAATATACACAATTCCAAGCCCACCGAGAATCGAACCCGGGCTCTTGTAGTCCAGAGGCAAGAATTTTAAATATAACTAGTAAATGTATTCGTTAATCGTATGACATTAAATAAATGATAAGTAGGTACTACTTACACAGCAATAAGAAATGTAAAACAACATCCCGCTTGAAATTAACAACCTACCCTACAGTATCCACAAAACAAAATATTCCGCGGTCGTCTCGCTTCATGGGTAAACATAAAGGTAGTTTCAAAATTTATTTCTAATATTTTTTCTAATCTATATATGTATATATATATTTATTATTATTTTTTAAGACAATAATACAATACATGTAATTATCGCCAAAACCAACTAAGGTTTCCCCTGTGCTATCATTTAATAAATTAAAAGTACAAAAGATAAGTAATACTCTGTTTACTTTAACGCAATACGATCACAAATTGTGCGGTAGGTATTCCTTGTCTATTCGATTGTATCCATGCTACGTACTATTTATTTACTTAAAACAAAAGCCATGCTTTTTCTTTTTTTTTTTTATAACAAAGCTATGGTTTAACGAACCATACCTTGGTCAACATTGTCGTTTGTTATTTGCCGCGAATTCTATTACATGACTAATAAATTACTTTATTCGGCAGATTCATTCAAATGTAAATATGGACGTCCTATGTGACCCCTTTTATATTACGACAAACTATCTATGAAACGTTTTACAAATAATTTAACAAGAACATGTCGATTTCAAGAAATATTAACGTATAAAATTGCGAAACTTGTTCAAACCAGTTGACTTTTTAAAATGAACTTTTTAGAACATCCCAAATGAAAATAAATATTAATCACTTATCTTTTCCCTCTCTTCTTTTTTTTTTTGTCCTCGTCGCCATTTGTAGTGCCTTTACTATCATCTCGCTAGCTCCCACACGCACACTCGGACAGACCTCCGTCACGCGACTGGCATATTTATCTCCCCACGTGGATTGCTGCGCCAGTCACGTGGTACGCTTGAGACTGTGCTTGTTTGTATGAATTAGTGAACAAATCCCAAAGATGCATACACTACAGTTCCAGAGTAAACAAGCAAACAAAATCTTCAGTTTTAAAAATATTTTGTCTGTGCCGCAAAGTTTGCGTTTGTCTAATACATATTTACCTACAAGTTTATAACAATTAATTTTACTGGACTGCGAAACGTATTGAACGGTAGTATTTCAACTAGGAAGAGAAACTTCACCTTGAAGATCAGATAATGATGTCACATTATGCCATGCTACTAAACGTTTTTTTGTCGTTAAAAAACTGTATCAGGAAGAAACGCCAAGGTTTTCGTGAGATTTACTAAAGAAATAAGTAATTCTAATTGACATCATTTGTGAGTAGTTCATCAAAATCGATAGATAAATTTGTACAAGATTATACTCGTAGTTTTGTGTTTGCCACAATTTGCTTCTGTGCCACAATTTGATTTGGGAAAACAAACGTGTAAAGTTGAAAAAAAGAGAAACATACATAAAATAAATAAATAAAGGTAAGTGAGTAAGGGTTGCTAGAGCCCATTTCCCCATTTCAATCCCTTTCATCAAGTGGACATAAAAATAAAATAAAAAAATCACATAAAATTACCTCAAAATTGGGTCGTTTTGTATGAAGGGCGCGCTCAATATTCCATCTGAAAGCGCTCGAGACATCGCGAAGCCGCTTTTGCAGAAGGTTAACGTTGGTTCCACTAGATCTCGCCATGGCAGCTTGCCCCAGCGTTGATGAGCTGCCCACATACCCCGAACCTCCCCAGGAACACCAACGGCCAAAGGACCTGGATTACCAATTATAAAAATTGTATAAATTGTATAAACACAGGTACAACAGTAATCATTGCACGCTTGAAACATGTGTGTGTTCATAAAAAAAATCACAGATTTCGAGCACATTGGATATGAATCTACGGAATTCGAATTTTTTTTATGTTGTTCTGACTTGTTGACTTCTTACAAAAAGGTTAAGCTACAGAGCAAGCCCTTAACCCGATCGTCTTTATTTTAGGCTCAAATTGTAGGTGACTAAATTGTCCAGGGGAGTTTTTCTCAAATTTTTGATATCGTTCTTCGTTTCCAAAATATCGAGCGCCAAAATAAAAAATTCGGAAAGAAAAAACCAATTGATTTTTTTTCACTATTTCGGCCATAATTTTTTTCGTTTTAGACTTTTTTTGAAAATTATTTTTGCACCTTACAGCTCTCATGAATACGCGTCTTTTGAGCCATTTTTGAATATCATATCTTCACAACTCTCCGAGATATGGGATCGCTCTTTTTCGTGAAATCGGGGCCTATACTAAAGCGAACGAAAAGACATTTCCAATGTCATAAAACTTTAGGCAAATATAAATGACAGGATAACATGTTACGGAACGGTGGTAATACTGGATCTATGATAAGGATCAAGTTCAGCTAAGCGAGCAAAACGCTCTAGTGCATGGCTGCTTGTTTTTTTACTACTAATTTTTTTTTTTTTAAAGTTAATGTAATTTATTACATAAATTTTGGACCTTTTTACAATTTAATATTTCTTTTTATGTAATTCAATATTTTCCATTTTTAAGTTTATTTCGTATATTAAATTATGGATGTAATAACATTATATTATTATGGAATAATTTGTCGAAAAATGAAAAATGAAGTGTCTAATAAGATGGGCTAAAATAATTTAATTATTTTGAGGTGTGAAATTCATTGGATCGGTAGAGAGTTAAAACTCTTAGGTTTCTCGACTTGCTTAGACCAGATTCGAGAGAAAGTTCGGAGAAATCTCAAGTTGACGTTAGCTTTAAAATGTCAAACTCAACACATAACAATAGCAAGTAAAATCAGATAAATACATTGATTGCTTCAATCTCGGTTAGTGCCTTCCTAATTAATTAATAACAAGTAAGTATATTATGGATCATCAGTCATTTGTTTTAATGTGTAGAAAAAAAAATTAAATCACTCACCGGTCATCCGATAATCCGGATTGTCAACTAATAAAAATATTTGCATTATTCAATAACTTTTATTTCATTGAAAGTAGTGCAAGTACAAATAATTAATATTATATTTGAGTAATATTATAAATACGAAAGTTTGTGAGTATATACCTATGTTTATTACACGTTCATGTAAAAAGTAGTCAACAGATTTGGATGAAATTTGGTATACAGATAGTTTATTACCTGGATTAACACATAGAATCCTTTTTATCCTGAAAAAATGTTAGGTTCCCGAGGGATCGTCTAAAAGTGTAAAAAAATGGGCGCCGTGGTGGTCGAATTCACAATTCATTTTAATAAGAGACTAAAATTTGATCATATGCAAACAATAATATTTTCATTATCAATCAATATCATCAATACTAATAATAAATTTGTAAGTGTAGGTATTGTATGTATGTTCCTCCATAACTCTAACGAATTAACTGATTTTCATAAAACTTGGTAGATAAACATTTAGACGTACGGGACACATCTGATAGGCGCTACATTTTTCCTTTTCAACGCGGACGAAGTCGCAGGCACCAGCCAGTTTATAATATTAGTATGGATTCAAATTCATAAAGTCGTCGTGTGCTCAGCAGTAGGACATTCTGTACCTTAGAATAGATTTTCTTAAAATAACACCCAGAAACGATGTCAGCGCACAGGCGTGAGGCGACGCCAAAATGAAACTATTTGTTGAAAGTCCAAATAAATATTATGATAATATTTGCTAAATAAATGGTATTTATATACTGTTTTTGGCTAGTTCGAATATATTCAATCAAATTACGAATTTTTCGTGATACAAGAAATCCTTTTGCGTATCCTTGCATAGTATATAGATTATAGGTACAGTCGGCCGCATAAGTCGATTAACATATTCAAAAGTGCAAAACAACTGAAAACTCAACTTACTTACTTATTTACTTACTTACTGAAGCTTTTTACGATCGTCTTTACGTGAAGTTTATTTTGTCCTCTAGTCGTAACACCGACTTATGACGCGTTGAGTGTTCAGTTGTTTTGCACTTTTGAATGTGTTAATCGACTTATGCGGCCGACTGTACATAAAATACACTTTCCGCGTCTATATGTCTATTAGTATACTTAATAATATATCCACTAAATCCTCTCAATTACGCAACGGACGAACGCAAGTTAGATAATTTTATTTTTCACATACTTAATATACATTTAAAACCTAATTAAGTACTAATTGAAAAAAAAAAACAAAATTGCAACCAAGTTCAATCTGTCCAATAACCATTAAAATAGATTTACATTGTTCCTATAGGCTAAATCCTAAGATACATAAAAATTATGTTCTAGTGAATTTCTTATAAAAAATACCAAATAAAACTCTGCGATGTCCGCGTCTGTCTATTTCTCCGCTAACTTCTAAATAACTGAACTGATCTTGATACGGTTTATAATAATAGAAAGAGCGATCAATGAGGTAGATTTTTATATGCAATAAGCAAAAAAAAAAATTGCAGAAAGCCGAAGGCTGGCCTCTAATATACCTATGTATAAATCAATACACAGTTTTTAATATATCTTTTTCATTTGTGTATAATCAAGCAAACGCGAATCTATTTCTTGCAATACCACACGCATTTTCCTTCAATGTAATGTACGCATGTTACTAAACATGTGTATCGAAATAGGTGTGAAACAAAAAATATTATTAATCATCATTAATGTGTCATGGATAATTAACATCGAGAATGATTTCTTTAGAAACAGAAGATTTAAAGAAAGATAAGACTATGATGAATAATTATGATAAAGTTTATATCTATATATTTTTTGTATGATTCCGTTTCAAAATTAAACGTAATTCGGTTTTATTACATATGTAAAAACTCCATGAAAAAATACCTAACTGATGGTGAAAACCGCATCAAAACCCGTTGCGTGTTTTAGGAGATAGCAGGCCATACGAACGACTTCAAATTATTACTTTATTTCATTTGGAAAATGTGCAATATTATGTTATAAATATGTGTATGCCCCCGGCTTCGAACGAATGCAAAATTTTTCTGCAGATATATACAAAACCTTTCTCGGTTATCGCTCTTTTCATTAGTAAAAACAGTATCAAATTCTGTGGTGAGTTTTCTGGCTTCGCCTGGGGTGTAAGTTAAAAATATTCTGTGTTTTAATTTAGACCAAATTGAGGATTGTTACGAAGTTACGAAAATCGGTTTAGTAGTTTAGGATTTCATAGGCGTCAAACAATATGACACGTAATTATACAGATAACTTTTTTTTATGTTAAGGTCGCCAGACAGGCTGACGGTCCACTTGATGGTAGGTGGCCACCGTCGCCTATAACACAAGCATCGCCATAAGTGTTACAAGTGCGCTGCCGACCATACAAGGATTAAGGATAAGGGATAAGGGAGGGAGGAATAATAAAATCTTATTCAGTTCTTTCATGAACGAAGCCGGGATCTGCTCGCTAAATAATTAAATATGCGATCTTATCCCGTGGGTTCGTTTTAATATTTATATAATATTTGGAATTAAAACAAGATTTCAAAATAGTTCTTAAACTCGTTTAAAAAAAAATAGACAGGCGTTCATATTTTTTTTCTGATCTTTAGCAAATAGATAGGCATAAGTAAGAACTATGAGTTCAACAAACTTCGGAACACATGTACCTGTTATTACCGAAGGCAAACCTCTTTTATTGCGAGTTTAAAATGCTTATGATGAGTATTGATTTTATTTTTAAAACAATATACAAGAAATATTGTATATTGTTGCGAAACTGGAACATTCCACAATGTACAAACAATGTTTGCAGTATTTACATTCCATTCTGTGTATGTATATTATTATATCGCTTTATAAATACTGTTTGAACAATTTGAACATTATTCGATTTACCTTGTCATATAAAAACAAAGTTAAAATGGTTCGATAACGAAGAATCTAGAACACAGACAATATGCATTTATTTAAGGAAGTATCTACTTATCTATACCTACTTGTGAGGGTTAATTAGAATAATGAATAAGCTACAAGGTTGAATTAGTATTGAATTTTTTGTATTTTTTACGCGAATAAGTAAGTCTTTAATTTTGATAATGACAAAATCGGGGGATACAGTTTGATTCTGTAGATATACTATCTAATGTACATCCAAAATATAATTACATCACTCGATAGCTAAATTATCAAAGATTTTTTTGTATTAATAGTATATATACGAATGCGTATAGTTATATACAGTTATATAGTTATAGGTATATATAGTTATATACACATAATACGCTCAAAGAAAATGTAAGGAAATTACGAAAATCTACAGATCTTTTAGCGTCAAATATTATTATTATTATTATTATTATTTTTATATTAGACGGTTGTTATTAGACGACGCGCGACGCCACTTACATCTGAGTAGACAATAAGCTACAAGAAAATCTTCACCTGAGAGGCTTCTCAAACTGTTTTAAGAATGCGGTTTAAGTATAGTTCGTGTAGCGAATAAAGACTTCTCGGCAAATATGCGCAGAATTATATTTTTAGGTCTTCGAGGTGGCAGAGGAAAGTGAGGAGCGGGTCGGTACCAATAACGCGTCGGTGTGCCGACACGTTATTGGTAGATTCAGTCGCTCTTCCCCTCCCTCACTTCGTTCGCGCGTCTCGAGTCTCTTAGGTACTGTTGCGTACAGATTGTTTTATCGTGTTAGTAAATTGGTGAATAAATGCCTAAAAAAACATTGTCCTTCGACATCGCACGATGATTTTATGGAAGGAATATCAATACTGCCTGTAATGTTAAATTAGTGAGGTGAAAAATTACGAAATAAGAAAAAAAATTACATTTTTCTTAGCAATTTTGTGCGCAATTATACACGTGCGCCGATTCCCCCACAAGTGTCTCCTTCGAACCTTAATATAATAATTTACCTTTACGTACCTTTTGTTGATTTATCAGAATTTCCGTTGAACATGTCTCTAGTAGCCGCTGACGGCGCTTTCTCTCTAGCGTTCAAAGTGAACACCTCCTCTTCCGCCTTGATGTAAACTGTCATGAAGAAACCACCTCCGATGCCCATGCTCTGCTGGTTGAGTATACCATTGCAGAACATGGCAGCGATGGCGGCGTCCACAGCTGAGCCATTCTTGATGAGAATTTGTCTGTAATCCCAAAAATCTTTGCTTTAAGTTAAATCTAAGACGATTTAAGTTATTTTAAAAAATGAGGAATTTTTGAGTCTCAATTACAGAGTAATGGATTCTAAGACATTTAAGACATATTTATTTTTTTACATCTACATCTTAATTGTTACTAATATTATAAATGTGAATGTGACTTTGTTTGTTTGTTACGCTTTCATGCAAAAACTACTGAACCGATCACCATGAAATTTTGCAAATACGTTGTCAAGGATACAGGAAAGGACATGGGGTACCTTTCATCCCGAAAAATGTATTGTTCCTTAGGTTATTGTGGCACAGCAATGTGGGGCGTTTTATTATTACCATATATTTTCTTAGGCGGTTTTCTTTTCATTAATATTTTTTAATACTATATGCCTATGTAGGTTCCTATATCCAGAAAGTTTATTTAATGTATAACGTAATAGGTAAGTACATTACAGTTATTGTGGAAGTCATTGCTCCCAGTTCAAAGTAAAGATGGAAGTGCAAAAAACCAATGTTGAAACCGTTACAACTAATTTTTCTGTTAATAAATTAGTAAGTACATTAAATTGACTGTTCAATTTGATTACTTTTTTAACATAATTTTCGAATTGAATTTTATTATTATTACTAGTTGACTCGGCAAAAGTTGTTTTGCCGAAAAAAAATTGGGATAGGCCACCCTTATCACTTAGAGGTATAAAAAATAGTTTACGACAATTCTAAGACCTACCGAATGTACACAAAATTTTCATAAAAATCGTTCAATCTGTTTCGGAGGCGTTTGGTTACAAACACTGTGACAAGTGAATTTATTTAGTGACCCGCTCCCGGCTTCAGTCGGGGTGCACGGAAATTTATTATATCCTATCTTTTAAGTTAGACCAAATTGAGGATAGTTACGAAGTTTTATCAAAATCGGTTCAGTAGCTTCGGAATTCATCGGGAACATGTGACACGTAATTTTTATAAATATGGAGATATTATTATAGAAGAAGAGAGACTATTAATATATAGGTAATTTTTCTTTTTAAAATTTAAATTAAATAAATGTTTAGTTTAAAATAAACTTGAATATTATAGAATCGTGTTCCAATTTAACATAAACAGGTCTAATATATATTTTGTAAACACAAAACATATTACTGGTTTTCTCAAATAAACATATTATTAGCAGTAAGTAGATACCTAGTTTGTACTAAACAAGTTCTAAAGTAGGCATTGCATCTGTAATCTTTGCTTAAAGTACATTTTTCCACGTACTTATACGGATTCCTATTAGCATTTTTAATGACATACTCGTACGTGCACTGGAAACACTTTAACAAGATTATTTAATTAAAATATTTTAAATAATATTCTGTTTAGTACTTAAATGAAATTTATTAATTACTAGCTGTTGCCCGCGACTTCGTCCGCGTTAGAAAGGATAAAAGGAGCCTATCACGGGTCCCGTACTTCTAAATGTTTATATACCAAGTTTCATGAAAATCAGAAACATACATACGCACAGAAAAAAATTCTAAAAATCGTCAATTTAGGTTGAGTCTCGTTTTTTTTTTTTTGTTTCTGTAGGAGGAGGAAATCATCATTAATACTGATGTCCTGAGTATTGTATCAGTATGCCCGACTCCACTGGGAAATGTGTGTGCCCAGTGACCTACGGACTAAAATCTCCCCCTATTCCACTGGCAACCCTTTCGGTAAGCTTTGAGGCATTTCCTCGAAAGGGCGCTGTCATTTAGTTATCAGTCGCTACGTCTTGGACCTTTGGCGTTCATGTATAGAGCCTATATACACGATATTTCTGAAAACAAAGTAAATTACTACATGAACGACCCCTACAGATTTATTATTAGTATTGATTGATATTGATGATATAATTTTTTAACCAACATAATATCTACCAATATATATATATTAACAAATTGCTTTTTACTTAACAAATTGTTAAATAAAAAGCCTTGCCGCACCTAAGGGAGACCCCGAAGTAAGGCGAGTTTCAATGAATAATCCGTACAAGGAGTTGAGGTCAAATTCTACAGATAAGGTAAAAATGTTTATCTATACTAATATTATAAAGAGGAAAGACTTGATTGTTTGTTTGTTTGAATTGAATAGGCTCCGAATCTAACTAGACGAAAATTCTTTTACTGTTGGGAAGCTACATTGTCAGGGAGTAACATAGGCTATATTTTATGAAGTTACGCGGACGAAGTCGCGTGCAACAGCTAGTGTAGATAAAACAAATTAAGACAAAGAAAAAACAAAGTCGATTTTCGTCTCTTGATAGCTCACTTAGGATACTGTTTAAAATAAAATGTTTAAAAAAAATCAACGCTTGACAAAAATAATATAATTAAATGACCAATAAAGAATGAATACGTTTTAAAACCTAAGAAAAAAAGGGCGCGGTCCACGAAGTCAGTAGATAATAAATACATTACATAACTGGAAAAGTAACTACCCAAAACAATCAACATTTCGTAATCGATTGATGATTTATTATTAATCCAGGTAATTTATTATTCAACTTCGGAAAAACTCCAACCAAGCTGAAAATTTGTGTACGTGTACCTTTAGCTTCCTAAATAACTTCTGAAAAGTCCCACGAGTCCAGGGATAGGCATAACTTTTGACAGCAAAAAACGGTGAGAAAAATGATACTTTTTCGGTTTTTTACCAATATCTTCGTTCCTGTTGATCTTACCGCTATGAAGTATACTTATATAAAAGAAAAAATGAAAAAGGTAATATAAAGTTTATCGATAAAATCAGCCATTTCCACGGAAAAAGGTACGAAACATCGGATTAAAACTGTAGGTAGCAACAAGTCAGTCCAGTTGAGTATGTAACCCCCTACCGTCGATGCGGCTAAAGAGCACCTATATCGTATCTACTACCAAGTGCAGAAGTGGTTAGGAAACGAGCTAAACCCCCAAGATTGGGAATGGGTATTGAAAAATGATTTATTGGACCCAATAAAAACTTTGCAACCTCCTGCCCCGGATTGTCCTCTGAACATGATTTTTTGTAATTTTTAGAAAGGCATCTTGCCTGAATGCTGCCCCAGTCGAGGACCATAACCCCGAAAAAACAATTGACATCGACGACCCAGAAACAACCACTATTGATGATTCTGAATCCTGTTGTTTGTTTCCCACCAGTCCAATGGTAAAATAAAAAATAAATCAAGGAGTGATGAGAATATCCAAATATCCATAGAATTTTTTCAATGTTTCAATGTCCGATTACGTAAAAACGATCAGTGTTATCAATAAACTTTATAATACCGTTTTTGTAGAGAATTTTTCATTCTTTCTTTTTCATAAGTATACCTCATAGGGCTAAGATCGACGGGAACGAAAATGGAAGGTAAATTTTTTACCGTTTTTTGGATTCATGGGACTTTTCAGAGGTTATTTGGGGTGCTAAAAGGTACATGTATACAAATTTTCAGCTTGGTTGGAGTTTTTCCGAAGTTTTCTTCTAAAGTTTCTGAATTATGTATAAATGTCAACTTTATCTTATTGACAAAATATTATAACAAAATAAATAAACAGTAAAGTCCTACGCGAACTCGGTCTGGTGTTGATACAACGCAAAAAAAAGACTTGATAATAGCACACGACCGAGGCCAACCACCGACATCGTTCGGTCTCAAGGTTGCTTTTGTGTATAAACACCAGTCATCCGTAGGTATTATTTTGCTTGGCTTGTTTTTATACGTACGCCATAATATTATCGCTCGCTTGTGTACAAGAAAATAGGTTGAGGTACAACATTATAATTCTTATCGAGTACAACGCATGCACGAACTCGGACTTTGCGTACAAGTCTCAAGGTGTTAATAAAGAAACAAATAGTTAAGTTTAGTTATTAATTTTATTAAACCTTAAATTAAATTACAGTCATTTGCTATACCTTTTCACCTTAAAACATATAACAGGCAGAAAAGATAGGAAACAAAACGTATGTACATCTAACTAGGAATTAATAACACAGCAAATTTGCGGGCTTTACAACAAGCCCGTCAAAAGATTTGAGATCAGTTTTTTGGAACGGGTGTTAAGTCCGAAATAGAAATGCGGCCATTTTGGGCCGACGGCTGATGAGACGGTCGCATCGAAACACACAGACCGAGAAGCTACCTTTCCTTCGAGAAAATTCGTAGCCGCGTCCTCGTGTTTTGGTTGGCGAGATAAAATCCCGCCATGTGCAGAAACCTCCTGGGATGTTCCACTGATCTCGGCGATGTCCAGTTGCCACTTTCTTCTGGTATTCGCCACAATTTCCTCCGTTCGTTTGGCATAAAATCAGCGGTCCTTTCACAAGCCATTGTCGTCGTTAAACTTTCATCTATTGCTTGTTCGCGGCCTTCTTATTGTTTTCAGTGTTGACTAGCTTGGTCAAGATCTTTCTCGAATGTCCGGACGGGTCGAAGTGGTTCGTGTGCTCGTGGACTTCCTTCTTCGTGCGCTGTTTGCCGCTGTGTCCTGAGAAGATGTGCTTGTCGTGATCGAAGTTGTAATAGTCGTACTCGTCAAAGAAGGCTTCGGACATATTTAGTTTGTAAAAAATTAGATTTTTAATAAAACGTATAGGTAATCGTCAAGACGACTTGCAGATGCGCGGTTCAGTTGTAGATTTGTTCGCTGGCAGCTCGGCGAGTCGCTTTTATACCCGGTGGGGGACACGTCACTGACCGCATGCGCGTCGATAAAATTCTCGCAACCGGATTGGTCGAGAAATATCAGCAGCGGCACGATTATGAAAGGATGTTTGTTATTGAAACGGTGTTCGTGTGTGCGAAAGCCGGTTAGTGATACCAGAGAAAAATTAATAATTTCGCTACACACGAATATGAAAACAATTATTATATACAGTTCCATTAGGCGTTAGTTTCTTTGATTTTAAATGATAGGTACCTCGAGAACTGTACTTTTTTCTGGATAAAAGGTGACCCTAAGCCATTTTCTGTATCGCAGACAACGTGTATGTAAAATTTCATTATGATCGGTTGAGTAGTTAAGGCGTGAAAAGGTAACAGACATAAAGACAGAGTTACTTTTATATTTACAACTATTGTTTATCTACCAAGTTTCATGAAAATCAGTTAATTCGTTTAAGAGTTATGGAGGCACATACATCTGTAAGTGTAGGTATTGTATATATGTATATACAATACCTACACTTACAGATTTATTATTAGTATTGATTGATTTTAGTATTGAAGTATGGATTTTTAACGTGAACGAAGTCTGGCGGCAGTAACCACCACCTTACAGAATACCGCAGTGAAATAACAGCATAATGTTGTGTTTCGGTGAGTGAGTAAGGGATGCCAGAGCCCATTACCCCTTCCCTTTCTTATCCCTTATTCTTAATCCTTCTATAGTCGGCAGCGCCCTTGTAGCACTTATGGCGTTTGTTTTATAATATGTATAGTGTTAGTGATAGTGATTATAAAGAATAGCAGGAATGAATTCCTTCTAACAGCGGACCTGGATATCCCTCTGGTGATGCCTTTTTTTTGACCTTAAGGTCAAACGACAGGCTGAGAGTCCACTTGATGGTAGGTGGTTACCATCGCCTATAGCACAAGCAACGCCATAGGTGCTGCAAGTGCGCTGCCGTCTAACGATAAGGGATAAAGAAACGATAATGGGCTCTTGTTTTGCTTGTGTGCTTAGGCGATAGTACAGTCACATACCATCAAGTTGATCGTCAAATTGTCTGATGAATTTAACATAAAAAGATAGTTCCTCATGACGTACCCAACCCATAGAGTGAACTCTGTTATATTTGATTTAAAAAATTTAAAAAATTATCACGACCACTCTGTAATGAGCGTTTAAACAGAAAAATATATACATATTGATAAAACGTTTAAGATTCATAATGCCAAAAAACCAATGGTAAATAAAATTATTATTTGTAGTATAATGTTATTATAAAGAAAATCTTAATTTAAGCTACACATTTCAAATATTATTGTCACATAAATGAAGCAGTAAGTTATCTGTAGCAAGCACACCATGAATAAAATTATTATAACAATAAATTAGTTTTATTGCGTATAGACGCTATAAATTGGAAAATTTACTTTCTATGGCAACACAGACGACATAAAACAGCACACATGTAAGTTTGACACGTTTACTTGCTAGCGAGGTTTAAGTCAGTCCATTCTATTCAGATCCTTATCGCGAAGAACTTAAAACCGAAATTACAATGTTCAGCTTAACATAACAGACCGTCTATCGAATACTGTATGACTACCATGGGTGATGTAATTAATTTTATATCTTTAGTATCTTTTCCATTTTAATATGTTTATTTTTAATTCTTATTTACATGTGTTATCTATAATATAAAATTCTCTGTTTAATCATTTAACTAGAAGTCTATTATTCTAGAAGAATCTAGACTACCCAATGGACAGCTTTAATTAATGGAAAGAGTTATAAGTAAAAGAGAAATGTGTTTGTAAATAAATTGCAGAAAAAGTTGAATCCGTGAGAAGCCGGAGGCGAAACGCTAGTGCGGTTATTGTATAAGTTCAAATGAATTATCGTTTAATATGTTCCTGAGCCAAAAGCCCCAAAACTCGATTGGTCCTTTTTTTTTCAAATATTCGTTGACGTCTGAGTAAGTTGACATTGACGTGGGAAATTCTTAGGAAAAGAAAATTTTGAATAATTTGAAAAATTTTACATCCGTGCAAATCCGAGGGCGGTTCGCTAGTAATTAATGAAACACAACTAATGTATATAAATAAACATGAATGCCTAAATGTGTTGCTAAGCTCAGAATTCGAAAAAGATTGGAATTCGGTAAAAAAAATTAAAAATGTTCTTAAAAAAAATTGCTTAGCTAAACTTGAGAATATTTCTCTACGGAAGGAGCTTTCAATTACGGAAGCTTTTTCTCACAAAGGTTTCAAAGTATTTACTGTCTTAATTAATTAAAGTAATGAATTTAATTTAGTTTATTTAATAATTTAATTTATTGGTCGACGTGTGACACTCCGCTCCGGTATACAAGAAAACTATTTTTGTTACAATTAAAATACAAGGTTCAAAACTACTCCGAAGATCACCAATGAAAATGTGAAGCCACCCACCTCCCGATCAGTGAACAGTGCGGCGCATCTGTACACACTGCTGCCTTCTGGAACACATGAAGCCACGACGCGGAAGGTAGGAGCGGGTGTACAGGGTCCGGAGGCTCCCCAAACTTCCACGCCACGTAATCAGCCCTGCCAATGAAGAATCCCGCCAAGGCAGACCCAATCACAAGAATGATTATGCCGACGATTGTGATTATGGTTTTGAAGTTTTTCGGTCTGAAAATAAAAAGGTATATTGTGTATTAAGTACTACTAATATTATCTATAGTTCTATACTTATATTATAAAGTGGAAAGATTTGTTTGTTTGTATAGAATAGGCTCCGAAACTACGGGACCGATTTGAAAAATTCTTTTACAATTAGAAGCCGACATTATCCGGAAAGCCGATATGTTTTCCGCGGGGAAATGCTTCATTCCTACGGGAATTCTAAAATAAAGTAAATACTAGCGGCTTGGCCCGGGAGATAGCGCCATCTATCCAAAATATGGTAGATGGCGTTTTATACTTTTCTACGCGGACGAAGTCGCGAGCACCAGCTAGTGTACTATAAATATAATATTATGTTAAGAAAATTCACATTTTCATAAAATAAATAAAATATATTTTACTGATATTACTGAAAATAGCACCCAAAATATAGGTAAATATTTTAGTATTTTTTATATCCTTACATATTATAAAACAAAGTCACTCGCCGCGTCTGTCTGTCTGTCTGTTCGCGATAAACTCAAAAACTACTGCACCGATTTTCATGCTGTTTTCACCAATAGATAAGAGTGGTTCTTGAGGAAGATTTTAGTATATAATTTACAAAGTTACGCGGGCGAAGTTGCGGGCAGCAGCTAGTCTATCTATATACCTAAATAAAAATGAATCCCTAAACGTGTTGCTAAGCGCAAAACTCGAGAACGGCTGGACCGATTTTAATTCTGTCTTCATTCACGGATAGAGGGATAATCAGGGAAGGTTTTTACGTAAAAAAATGCACCCCGGGCGAAGCCGGGAGCGGGTCGCTAGTATAAAATATAATTGAGACAGTCATGTAATAAATTCTGAAAAATTATCCCAGAAATTAATGGATCTACAAGAACTTCGGAATTTAGCCGAATATTGGCATTCAGCTGCTACTCCGTACAAATTCGCTAACAATTTAATCTGGTCAGCATTCCTTTAATGAGGCTCTGCGGATATTGGGTATTTACCGACTGAATTTTTGAGGTGTTGATCAAAGCTCTTTGCAAACGGCTAATGGGATCCCACATATTATTGTTCATGTTCACTGTGTGAGCCAAGTCTAGTACTACAGTCGGGTTAGACGAAAATCGGGCCTAAGCTTACATTAATTAATTCTAGGTAGCGAATTCTTTTCACCCACCTTTAGGGGGGTTCAGTGGGAATGTAAAACAAGAATCTCTTACCCCATTTTTTTCATTTATCTCGAAAAATATTGATTGTACGTAAATATGTGTAAGAAATATTTTGTAGAGAATTGCATAAAGAACAATATTAGTCTTTATAATTTTTGTCGCACGGTCAAAAATAACGAAGTTATAAGCGAATATTTGTTACGCCTTAATATCACGATAACTGGCGTAGCTCACCTCGAGAATGATTGAGATTCTTGTTTTACACTCCCACTGGACCCTCTAAAGGTGAAAAGAATTCGCTACCTAGACTTAATGTAAGCTTAAATGCTAACCCGCCTGGGCCATAGCTAGATAAGTTCTCCTTACGAATTCTACTCGAACTTTGGTACATTTTTAAAAATGATTATACTACATACATAATTATAGGTATCTACTTTCAATTACATAACTAGTTATACAAGCTTATTGTTTGGTATTATTAAGGTTTTAGGAAGTTTTGTATACATTACCTATACCAGGTGAAATTTTTTTACCTATACCAGGCAAAGTTCCCTAAATACTGAAGATAAGAAAACTTGTACAAGGTAAACATTCTTTTATTTTTATAAAAAAACAAAACTGCATTAAAAGATTTTTGAAAATACCCTTGACACACCCGAAAATCGAATCAGCTAAAATACAAAAAATAGCACCCTGTACTTTTATGGTATCAATCTATAGGGTAATCATAAAGATCAAATCTTCCTAACAAACATGGTAAATTAAACGAAAGAAAAACCATTAAATTTAAATTTTAAATTCAATGGGACAAGACATTTCACTCAAATTTCCATCGGATTACTTATGTTACCTACTAATTAACAGTTATCTTGAATGTAATTTATTTATTAAAATAACTATTTAGATAGGAAAATTGCAGTTAAAATTCGTAATAAAACTAATTTTTTAAACTACTTTGGTACCACTGAGTAACTTCGATTTGGTTACTTACAAAGGCATACTTTGGTATTGCATTAAACTGTTCACATTCCAATGTCTTTCCATAGAATATTGTTTTTTTAACGAGGTAGGTAGAACAATAAGCCCGATGGAACACTTACGAGTTTACCAGACAATACGAGTGTGTATAATAATATTGTATAATAAATAATATTTCAACATAAAATAGTTGACATGTTTAGGTAATATTGTTTAATTTCGTTGGTCATGCTCATGTCATGACTCTAAACTAAATAATGGATGACACTAATTGAAAACTTCAAATTTAGAAAAGACATCATTAAAAACCAGGAAATTTTAACTTAAGTACACTTTGGAGAACTTTCTTGGAATTTGAAAGTTTTTCTTAATATCAGTAATTTCCTGTGAATATTACAGATTTTTAAAATTCAAATTATAAATTTTACGGATTTCATAAATAAACATGAATTGATTGAATAAATGAAGTATTGAATAAATATGAAAATATCAGTAATTTCCTGTGGCATATTACAGATTTTTAAAATTCAAATTATAAATTTTACAGATTTCATAAATAAACATGAATTGATTGAATAAATGAAGTATTGAATAAATATGAAAATATCAGTAATTTCCTGTGGCATATTACAGATTTTTAAAATTCAAATTATAAATTTTACAGATTTCATAAATAAACATGAATTGATTGAATAAATGAAGTATTGAATAAATATGAAAATATCAGTAATTTCCTGTGGCATATTACAGATTTTTAAAATTCAAATTATAAATTTTACAGATTTCATAAATAAACATGAATTGATTGAATAAATGAAGTATTGAATAAATATGAAAATATCAGTAATTTCCTGTGGCATATTACAGATTTTTAAAATTCAAATTATAAATTTTACAGATTTCATAAATAAACATGAATTGATTGAATAAATGAAGTATTGAATAAATATGAAAATATCAGTAATTTCCTGTGGCATATTACAGATTTTTAAAATTCAAATTATAAATTTTACAGATTTCACATGAATATTTCATATCATATTCATTCATCATATATCTATGAAACGCAATCACCAAATTTCACGATATTATCCCAGTAAGAAAGGTCTATAATTTCTTCTTACCTAGCCTAGGTAATGCTACAAGTTGAAATAAACTGAGGGCCTGATTTCCATACAAAACTTATTGATATCTACCCTTTCCAGATGGACTTTAAAAGCGGAAATTCGTTTACTCACACTGTGGTGCGTTCCTCAAAAATGTGTCCGTGTGCGATTATTGTAAACCTATTTATAGGCGAAACCAAACGGAGTGTGTCCATTGGTATATCGTCAATTTGGGCACTAATAAAATTGCGACGATGGAGACCGGTGCGAAAAGACGATTCCATCTTTCAAAACACTGCACTTACACCGGTAAACACTTTAAGAGTACATTTTATGTTTACATTATATAAAATTCAGTGTTTTCAGTAACGAACTGAGCGATCAAACCAACTCGACCGAAGTAGTTCACGAGACGACATAATTATTGACTTTATTACAATTATGGTAGGCGTTATTTGACAACACCATCAAAGGGCACTTTTGACGTATCTACCTACGACAAAACTGCAACCTGTATTGCGGTGAACTTGCTTGTTAGAAATCAATATCACAAGGGAACAGCTGTTTACGCCGCTCAACTGAGGTTTAGAGGTCAATGCAGTGGTTCTGTAACGGCCACACAGATGGCGTTATAACTGTAATGAATTATATGCTAAATTTAAAAAGAGCGAATAAAAATTTTGGTTAAAAAATAAAAATAAAATTGTTAAATAAAATTTTGCGCCTGACATAAAAAAAATATGAAGGAAATAATTCTAAAATCGCAACTTTGCTATGATAAAACATCAAGGCGTTATCGCGTGAAATAAAAATGCAATAATTTGTACATCAATTGAGGTCGCTGTCTTCACCTGTCTGCCTGTATGTCTGTATGTACACCCGCCAACTCATCTTAAACCACGCAAAGGATTTTGATGCGCTTTTCACCTTTTTCATAGAAATAATTAAAATACTGTTTTATAATAAGTAGGTACCAACTTTTTATGTAAAACAATATTATGTAACCAAGTTGCCGAAACTGTCCGCGTCCGTTCTTATGGTATCCTATGTCCACCCAATGGATTTTGATACAATTTTCACTAATGGAAAGAAGGATAAACGAGAAGGGTTTGTGTGTATATAAAAACGCATTCCGTGCGAAGCCGGGAGCGGGTTTCTAGTTGTATAGGTACATACCTATATCAACACCTGTCAGATTCATATGTCATGTATAACAGAGTTATTAGACGATTCTTGGACTTTTTTTACATATATAATTACATTTATACAAAGAAGCAATGTATTGACTCAGTGAGAATTAAAACAATGCATAATATTTTATTGTACTTTACATTTTACTTAGACCAAAAATGATTGTTATTACGGCAAACTAATTAGTATAACTATATTTATGTTCTAAGGATTTTTATCATTTCACTATTACTAGTTAAACCTAGCCGTGATGATCAAGTTGCAATATTTACCTAATACTTATGTATGACGTAAATTTGGCTACACCATCCTTAGTGAATAGTTAACTGTCTTATCAATCATATTACTTAAATAACTGCTAAGTACTTATGAGCACTTATCAAAAATTTTAAAAACACATCTGCTTATCAAAATATGCTAAGTGCAGCCAAGCAGCTGGAATCTGTCATTAGGAATTTTTTTCTATTATAATATAAAAATTATAAATAAACTATTAAATTTTCATATTTGAAAGACAAATATAACTAACCAAAAAAAAAATTTTTTTTTTAATAATGTCCTTCATATAAAATTTTGTAGTAAAAGTATATATATATATCTACTTTTTGCCATCGAATTAATATAAACTCTGCGAGCTTTTTGCACACAGCCGTTCTTGGTTGACAAGGACGATGTAGGTAGCGGCTATTTTTAAATAAATTAAAATCAATAAATCAAAAATAGCGTTTTTTTTGATAAAAAAATAAATTAAAATCAATAAATAAAAATGCAACTAACAGATACACACCTATCTTCATCTTTATCTGGAGCGTTTATAAGCACATGTCGCTCCGTTCTTCTTTCATTGCCGATCCTATTAGGACTTTTTAGCGAACTCTTCCTTATAAGCTGTTTATCGCACATTATTGCATTTAACACTTCACACTTCAATATCCGCCACAATCACATGCCCGTCCTTTGTTCGTAGTTTAACGAATTTAACATTGTGAAACACATATTTGTCTATCTAATAAATCGTGTATGTTTTCGTAAGAGTTTTCTTTATGAGTATTAAAAATTAACTAAGAAATACTTGTATGTTGCCTACCCTGTAGGAGTTTGTTTATAGCTTGCTTTAAAAAAATTAAACTTAGTGGCTCCTATGTATATGTTTGTTTTTAACGAAAGTTAGCGACTAACATGTAGGACGTCCACCTTCGATAAACGATACCTAATGTATAAGGATACCTAGGTGGACGTCCTACATTCAGGGTCTCGAACAAAATCACTGTGAAAAAGTGTCCACTGGATTTTTTATACCAATAGCATGTATAAAAAAATTCACTTTTTCTCGTTAATTTCTGATAAAAAGACGAATAATGTAAATGTTGCATGACTGATTTGAAACTTAACATTTAGTAATAATGGTTCAAGTCGTAACACATGTACACCTTAAGGACAACTTTGTGCAACTAATTTGGAATATCACCCCAAGCTGTGACCAAGCAACCTAGAATCTAGTGTATCCTTTTTCAAAGACCTACAAGATGGATATACGACCTGATAAGGGCCGCGGGTCGACGGTGAATCTGACCGGTCCTTTTGGAAAATTATGGGGGAGGCCTATGTCCAGCAGTGGACATCCTACGGTTCAGATATTTTATTCCGAGATTCCGAGGGATCGTCTAAAAATATAAATAACTCTTTTTAACAAAAAATAAACCGACTTCGGACCGTCTCATGGTCTTCTCTCATGGATGCCATTGTCAGAACTGGACCAAATTGAAATGGGACCACACGGGAAGCACCAGATTTCTAATAAAAAAAGAATCGTCAAAATCGTTTCACCCGGTCGAAAGTTAGGTAACAAACATAAAAATACACATATATATCTTTTTAAACGCGGATGAAGTCATGAGCACCAGCCAGTGAACTTGAATTCAAATCAAAAGTTTCAACTTTACGAATTTAAAATTAATTAGCGGTAAAACCTCAGCCAAATTGCCTCAAGGTGAAGACAAAGTTGCAAATCAAATTATAAGGCAAATTATTTATCGATAATTCGTTTAACGCATCAGCTAAAACTCAAACAACATTTCTCTGTAGAAACGAAACTTGTTTTAAAATAACTCTTTTTAACAAAAAATAAACCGTCTCGTGGTCTTTTCTCATGGATGCCATTGTCAGAACTGGACCAAATTGAAATGGGACCACACGGGAAGCACCAGTTTTCAAATAACAAAAGAATCAAAATCGTTTCACCGTGTCGAAAGTTATTGAGGTAACAAACATTAACCCAATAAGGGCCGCGGGTTTCTAGGCGGTTTTCTGGTAGAGGAGCCCACGATGCTAAATGTGGAGTCACTCGAGCGTCGTGGGGACATCATGAAAACATCATTTTCAAAGTTAACCCTGCCTCGGGAATCGAATTCGGGAACAAACACTGTAACCCGCAGGCTTATTATCTAAACGCGTCTGCTGAGCGACAGGCGAGAAATGCGAAATATTTGTGCAATATCACACTAAATGGTTAATTTTTACGCAAACCATCCTAGTGTTATGAGCTACGTGATACGATTTAGTGTGATATTGCACAAATTTTTCGCATTTTTCGCCTGTCGCTCAGCAGACGCGTTTAGATAATAAGCCTGCCGCTCATTAAACGAGCTCGTCTAATGGGATGGAAATAAGACGCATAAAAACCATTTAGTGTGTATCCACTAAGTACGAAAATATGGTAGCAACAAAAGTTACGCATGTATCTGCCATGTATGTATATTGATAATTGTACCTTGTCGGCCTCGAACTCGTAAAGGCTTTATGAGGCCAACTGTCAGCATGATATTTTTTTTGTTTTAAACAGGATGCTTATTAATCTGATGGAATTCATGTTATTAATAATAATAGCAACAATTAATTGTCGGCGAATTATTATACAAGTATGATACTTCTATTATTTCCCGTTACGTATTATAAATCACCTGAGAACAGAGTTAGAGTGAGAGAGAAAAATATGACGAAGAGAAAAAAAAGAGACAAATGATCAGACAATTATCTTGTTTTATAACACAATAATTATTTGGTACCTCATTTATTTTGAAAAGGTGTCTACAATGTTAGGATGAAATCATATATTTTTCCATACCTACTCGTAAATTTTATTCGCCTTAAGGCGAATAAAATCCTACAATTCGTAGTAGGTAAGTGGGTGGGTGTTTGTAACTCCTTCACTCAAAAACTACTGAACAGATTTTGATAAAACTTTGCAGTAGGTAATATAGTTATTACACCAGAATAACATTTGATATTATTTATATGACCTACAGGTATAAAATTATCTCTTGTAAACAGAGTTACGAGATAAAATCTCAAATATATTAAAGAAATTTATTGTGATAAAAATTAATATATTCGTATATGAATTTGTTTTTGGAAAATTTCTTTTTATTTTGGACACTTATTACACAATAATAAAAAAGTAACAAACCTATTTACGTGTCCGATACTTAGGGGTTTTAAGTTAAGAAATCTTAACTTACATTTAATTCTAAAAAAAATATAGAGACAATATTTTAATCTTTGTATACTAATTCTAAATATATAAAAAAAACTTATAATCTCAGAATCTTACATATTTAGGATAAATTTCAGCATCAAATCAGAAGTATTTAATTGATCATTAATAAATAACTTTTCAAGTTCCTAACTAAATCTCTTAATTTCGGCACCAACCGTATCATAGCACAACTAAGTTGAATTAATAAAAAAATATCTATAAGTAAAGAAAACTGTTACGAAATCCTTGTAACTTGTGTTCACAATTCACCATAGAAACGAGCGTCACTGATCAACTTATCGTACGTCGTCACCGATAACTAAAAAACTTACACTGATCCAACTCAGAGGCTGGTAGCGAGTAAATTTCACTATAACCTACTCTGTGTGATTACGCTAGTCATCACACGGTGATGACTCGGGCAGTAGTGGCGGAAAATAAACATTTAAGCCTCGGTTTTAAGTTAATGACCGTGAGTACGGTCGCATGACCGTCAGTTTTAAGTTATGCATAAAAAAGCCTTTTAGAAAATATTGGAATGTCACGTGAAAATTATAACGATAAGCTTTTTATGCATGATATTCAAAACTAGTATTTTCAAGGTACGTATCAGGTGTGCAATTTTTTTTGGCAAGACCGGTATACTTATATAACAATGCTACCAATGTACACGGAAGTTTTGATTCTTTTTTTTTTCTAATTTATAATAAAGTATGACAGAGAGCCGAGTCAGGCGCCACTCCATTGTCGATCATGCGATGAAATCTTTTCTCGTTTCTCTCAGTCAAAATAAATATTAGTAGTGGCAGGGCAAAGGGCACACTGCGTATTCCCGTAAAGGCCTTGCGGGCGCCGTAAAGGGCAATGCCGGTCAGCAATGTGAGGCCGTACCGCAACATCTCATTTGAGGTGTGTTGGCTGGCACATCTCCTTGGGAGCTGAATGCCGAATTGCTGGCAGCGTTGTACCGCACACGTTGATGCTTATTCCGATTTTTCTAAGATTTAGTTTTACAATAAACGAAGAAAGTGAATCTTGTTTTTTTTTTCAAAAGAAAGCGAAGAAACTTTCAAAAAGTACCTTATGACAAATGCTGCATGCAATGCAAATGGCATAAGGTTATATGGGATTCTTACCGCACTAAAGCTCCAACTCGAGATGGGTATGGTCTGAGTCAGTCCTGAGGGGACTTTAGAACCGTCACCGGGCGTCGCGGGGGGCGAGAAGCGCCTGGCCTTAAATAAGCGGGACCGGCTGGTCTTGTAGGGCCACCTGCGTCTGACGTGGCTTGGGCCACGGCAGCTACAGGTGGTCCCCGGGCCGGGAGGTCCTTCACAGGCGCTGGGTCCAGGTCGCGCCTCAGTGAATCTTGTGTTTGATTGAACACACCCACAATAATTACCACGATGTGATCTGATATCAGACGCGATGCGGAAAGTATTAGGCAAGGTGTCATTGCTGAGGTCGCAACACCTCAACCAGGGTACGGTAAAAATAAAGATCAGATTAAAATCGAATGGGACACTGACGCAATCGCCGCGTTTACGCGATGTAAGGAAAGCTTAAAAAGCACCATAACCATAGACTAACTTATATTATAACATTGTCGCATCCGCTGGCTGACGTTGTACTAGCGCTTATGACGGACGCGTCAAACTTCTCCGTAGGCAGCGTTTTACAACTAAGGTTAATTAATAATGTGTGGAAACCGTAGGATACTTCTCAAAAGCTTTTTCAGAAACTCAAAGACAGTACAGTATATACGACAGAGAACTTATTGCTATTAATATGCCTATAAGCATCGAAATAATATATCTCTGCATTGTAATAAGCTACTTATGTTAGCATTGAGCAAAAAGTAAGTAAGTACGGCTAGGGAGACCCCAACAAAAGCGAGAAAGTAAAGCGAATTGACAAGTGACATATTCCATATAAAGCAGTTCACAGAATCAGGTTGCTGACGCGATGTCGCGTATCAAAACAATAGTAGTAAATTTGTCCAACAGTCATCAATTTCGAGGATTGTTGTAAGCGCAAGAAACCAATTCGCAACTAGTGCAACTAATAGCTAACGAAGCCCAAATATACCAGGCTTGTATAGAATGTATTGCGAAATATCGACAAACAAAGCTAGACCTTATTTGCCTAGTACATATAGGTAGCCGCTTTTCAGTCAATTCATAATATTAGTTACCTATAAAGAATTACTCGAAAAATGGTAGCGCAAAGATTTTATTGCTCGAATATGATCAAAGACATTTGGGCTAAATAAAACCTGTACTAAATCGTCATACGGTATCGAACTTAGGGCCTCTTTCACCATCTGTCAAGTAGGCTAACTGTTATTTAAAGTCACCGGTAAACGGAGATAATTGAGCTAATATACCTTTGTTTGTACGGTAAAAGACCCAAACATTTAAAAGAAAAAAAATCGCCTATCGAAGGATGCAGTAAACCTAGTGCATAATTTAAGAAAACATGAAATTATTTCTAAAAGTAACTAATCAACACTTTACTTGTAGTTGGTGAAAGAGGCCCTTAGGGCATTTTCAGGTTACAGAGAAGTTCAGACATTTGCATGCTCAACCAAAGTAAAGAAAAAGAGTCTTACTTTACTCACACATTATACAAGATAGCAAAGGTGGAAACGAATTATATTATTATGTATTTATACCTAAATAAAAAATATATTTGAAAATGTTATTGCACTTTAAATGAATACGAATGTAATTTCGCGATGTAATTAATTTATTAACTAAAATAACAACAATAACTTTGAATTAAATTAAACGATAATAATAATATTAAGGGGGTTTAAAACAATTATTATTAATTTTGTTCGGAAGATAGTAAATTTAAAACGTAGTTTCACAAATCACAATGAAAGATTGGTTGTAAGTTGTAAGTCAAGTTTTATACTTAGTAATTCCGTTATATCTTACTAGAGGGCGCAATATTTAGAGTAGCATTCTGAAATATTTATAAAAATAAATTGTTACTACCTATTTCATGATTGCAACCATTATTTGTTGGAATTGTATAGTTAATTATATTATGATATTGTCTATCTACATGTTTTCTTAAAAAATAGCTAAGCGACATCTATGAAATATTATTTGAAATATTATAAGATTGACATAAAAACATGTACTACGGTAATATGGTGTTGTAGGATGTAGTACTCTTCCAAGAAAGCAAGAACCAAGAAGATACGTCTATAATAAACATTGACGGCATAACTCTTTTTAACAAAAAATAAACCGACTTCAAACCGTCTCGTGGTCTTTTCTCATGGATGCCATTGTCAGAACTGGACCAAATTGAAATGGGACCACACGGGAAGCACGAGCTTTCAAATAACAAAAGAATTATCAAAATAGTTTCAACCAGTCGAAAGTTATGAGGTAACAAACATTTAAAAAAATACGCGTCGAATTGAGAACCTCCTCTTTTGTTGGAAGTCGGTTGAAAATATCGAACACCAATTGCAATAGCAACGGCCTAGATAATTATATATCAACTAGATAATGTTGAAGTTATCTTACAGGTGTGATTGCCAGTTTTGGATTAAATGTTAATATTAGCTTTCAAAAGAATCGACTTGCACCTGGACAAAATGGAGGCGTAGAAAAGAAATGGGATAAAGTGTGAGTGCTAGGTAAGGATAAATACTATTATCCATCGGCAATATTGCCAATTTAATAGTTATAGCCGTAGAAAGACGTTCGAATGACTTACTGGCACTTTAAAGAATATTTCTCTTACCTGGACCGTTTTCTTGAGGAGCCACGTGCATCTGTTACATTGAGGCTTTGAATTGTCATGGTTGTAGCCTAAAAAACAAAGAAAAATATCAATTAATTTCAACAAACCATGCTGAGTTGCTGAGGAGATGGGCGTCCCGCAGACAACTTGATGCTGCAACTTGATGCTGATCAAGGTCATTATGTCATTGAAAAACCTCGGAATTTATAGTAAGAAGAGATTACAATGGCACAAGGCTATTTTGGGATTTACGAAAAACTAGCTGGCGCCCGCGACTTCGTCCGCGTTGAAAAAGATAAAAAGTAGCCTATCTTGTGTCCTGTACGTCTAAATGTTTATCTACCAAGTTTCATGAAAATCAGTTAATTCGTTTAAGAGTTATGGAGGAACATGCATACAATACCTACACTTACAGATTTATTATTAGTATTGATTGATGAATAAAAAATGAAAATTGGTGTGGATTTTCAAAAGAAGAAAAAGAAAGAAAAGAAAAGAAAGATTTTCAAGATCTAAAAAGATTGTGTATATAAAAACATTCCTACTTTAACGCTCTTTCCTTTAGTGAAAACTGCAGTAAAATCTGTGGCGTACTTTAAAAGATCTAAGCTTTAAAAGATACATACAGAGGGACAGACGGCGGGAAGCGACTCTGTTTTATACTATTAGGTATACAAAGACTTTAAGATAAGTACTAAAGATTAGCCCGAATCCTAATCCCGTTGTTTCTGTATTCGAAAGATTCGTTTTTGGACAGATTTAGTTATCTGCTAAATACCTAGACAAATATCACTAAAATCACATTTCATCGTAAACTCCTATTTTTACACAATAGCAAATGATATTTGCACGCCGATTTTATATTTTTATATCAGGCTGTATTATTTATTATATACTTATATTACGTTATTTTGAATTTAATTTATATTATGTATATAGATTGATGACTATAACTAATAATTTTTGTCAGAGTTTATCTGTAGTAAATAAATAGAATAGGGATCCTTTCCAAACATTTCCAAAGAGTTCCAACATTTGGTTCAGGCGGTATCCATTATAAAATAATATTACTTTATTATTTAAAATATTTCTTTATATTATTTATTTCTTTTGAAAAAATGTGAACAAAATGACAATCTTCTCAATACGTTCGATCAATCAATTCGTTTACTATTTTATTATATGTATCCAATCCAATGTATCAAAAACATTGGATAGATCGAAACGAAAGTTGAAACAAGAGAAGCTAATAAAATATATTGTTCCTTCCTACCACAATTTTCTTGTTCCCGTAACTTGTTACAGAAAGTTTACTATTCTCATTATGAACGCGCCTCATCCATCTCGTGCCACAAGCAATTACCTTACATAAAAAAAACCGTTTCTCGCACTTGCGTCGTGCTAATTTTGGACACTATTATAAAAAATCCACTCATATTTAAGTACGCTAAACTTGAGAAAATATACCTCGTTATTTTGATACATTGGGAGTGGTTTTTTTAGGAGGAATGGGATTACTAACCAGCTGATTTTTTGTCTGCAGCTTAGTAAACATTTGTACAATATGGCCGCATAGTCCTACAAATTGTGTGGTACATTTTCCCAGTCCTACGCGTGGAAGTTGTTTACGGTTGCTAACTCTATCGAGAATTTTTGCAGAGAAAAAAGTTGGGCGTCTCAGCAAACTAAGCTACTCACGAAGATTCAGCCTGTTAGTAATCAGAAAAATATTCAGGTGAGAGATCCTTGACTATCTGCTGTTATCTTAGCAGCGTGCAAAAAAATATATCTGTATGAGAGAATGTTGGGTACGTGGATCATCGCAGTTGTGGTTGAGAAGTTGTGACATCGTTTATTCTATACGAAAAGATGTAGGTGCTGATGTCAGTGCTGAAGCAGGGCCGGGGTCGATCCCATTCTCACACTCGTGGACGAGCTGTCAAATTAATATGTCTCCCAAATATTAAGACTATCAAATGTCAAAGATGAAATTTGAATAGTAGCCACAACTTAGTTTTGTAGGAGTTGTCATGCCCCTAGACTCGTAAACTCGTTTTTTTAAGAGAAAGCAACGCAATGATTAAAAAAAAACACTATACAAGCAGAGAAAGTTGTCGTATATATACGACTCTGGCGAAATTGACACGAAATGGCTAAAGGATTAAAACAGGGAGGAAAAAATACACAATGTCATTAGCATTAGGTACGCGTGCGCTCGGCAACTAACGAAACTATATAGCATAGTGACAGGAAATATCCAATTCGTGTCTTTTGATGCGAGATGAAGAGACTCAGATGGATAGTCATGCCTTAATGATCTTCATGTTGGCGTTGACTTGCGCAATGTCGACGCGCGTGTCAATATATTTAAGTTTCGTTTTAATCTTTATTTGCACGACATTTTTCTATCATACTTAGTACGTTTTATCACTAAGTAAATTTATAATTATATTGACGGTTTATTTACATTATCTGTCTGTACACGCTAATCTCGGAAATCAAGAATGTGTATTTCACTGATTCAGTTCTAAATGTAATAGATATTCTAATTGAATTTTAAATTAAAAGAGAAGTTGGAGATTTTGTAATGAAATGGTCAAAAGAAAGAAAGGAAAAAAGGGAATTTGTAAAATATTTTTTTCCTTTAGTCGATTGCACTAAGGGTTAAAGCAGTAGGTGCTGTAATTTGTAGTAATTTTCGTAAAAATACGTACCTATCAAGATAAATAGATTATACCATCAAATAAAAAGTTGGAGCTTGTTACGCCGATGAGGCGACTAAATCAATAATAATTCATGACAATAAAAAATGAGATGACAAAAATTTATAAACTAGACGCTTTTATTTTTGTATAATTTGAAGAGAAATGTCGTTATCTTATGTTATTCAAATGTAATATAACGTAGAATAAATGGCTTATTATTATTATTATATATTTATTGTGTGTCTTTGTTCTTATTATCCTGTATGTTCTCGAAACAACAAAAAACACGTCTCGAAAGATGTTTATAGGTATTCGTTATTAGTGGGCGAGCACGTGTTTCGCAATAGATACGTGTTTAATTTGTGTGAGTTTGAGTCAGTTTGAGTCATCGTTTCTTAATAAAATTAGCGAGTAAAAAATAGCATTCGTTTTTTATAACATATAGGTTTTTTATCTTAATAGCTAATGTATTGTGGGAAGACTAAAATGGTAGTCAATTGTTCATTTATGACAAACTAAAAAAGATTAAGTAAGTAAGAATAGTTTTGAATACCATCTGGCATCCTTGACTGTTTCTAGTAATGAGACCGACTACCAAAATAAAAAAGGATAAATAATTATTAACTCCCATTAACTCATCCCTTCATAGTTCATGGTCCTATGGTTGGCAACTTACTTGCATCACCTGTAGCGTTGCTTGGTTAAAACGCGACGTTCAAATGCTAACTGTAATATGAATTATAGCCTATCATGTCATATCATCATCATCAGCCTGTGTGTCTCCACTGCTGGATGTAGAACTCTCACGCACTGTCTTCTGTCCTATGCAACCAGACGTTTCCCGTGTATCCAAAATTTTATGATGACGTTACAACAACCAATCACCAAGCGTTCTCTCTTCGTTTCCGAAGTAATCATCGAAGCGTTTGCATCTTGGCTAGGGCCCGGTAGTCTGTCCACCTGGGTCGCAGGGCGTTCCATAATGTCCTTTCGAGTTTCTACCCCATCGGTTATCCGCTATGCGACAGATGTAATGTGCCGGCCCATTGCCACTTCAACTCGCTAATTCTCTTCTCTATGACGACAACCTTTGGTTCTTCGAATTTCTGAATTTTGATCCATAAAAGTTTAATTTTAATTTTTTCTTTGCTATAATAATGCTTTGCAACATTCACAAAATGAATTTTGCGAGTATATTTCCTCGAGCAGACCGGTAATTTTCTATTATTACTATTTAGTTGTATAATAATAAATTTTAATCTTTCTACACTTATCACAAACAAATTGTCTGATTTCTAATAAATGTGTATTTTTTTTCATATTTTACATTTTGAAAATTATTTTTGGAAAAATATTTTTAGGCATAAAACTGTTTTCACATAATCAAACAAATAGGTACCTACCTTTTCTTATCAAACAGAAATGCACTATTATTATGCGCTTGTTTATAATCCTGTCACCAATACACTTTCTTTTTTGCAACAATACCTCACTGTATACTTGGAAAAGACTTAACGAATCCGAATTAACTTAACAAATACTTAACGAATTCTTTAACTTTAACCTTGTTGGACAAATTTTGAAATTCAAATTGAAATTTTTAAAATTTTATAATCGTACAACGCGAACGTCGCGCGTCCTACGCGGCGATCACACGCAACCGCAGCCTTGCTAGCATGCTGCTAACTGGCTTGCTATGATACAATGACTTGTGTTACGTACTGTGTGTGTAGTTAAAAAGTTTTTTATATACTCATCGGGTTCAGTAATCAGTACATCCGAAGCAGCGAACCAGTTTGAAACAAGTTTCGCTTGACCTACGCCTTTGTCTGAGAGTTACGCAATCGATCAACGATTTGTCAATCGAAAATGACATTATGACGTCTGTTGACTTAACTCCTTACTTAACTCTTTTTAGTTTGACTTGGGACTTGACGAACGTTTTGGAATACTAACAAGAGAAAATTATAGACTTGACTGTGACTAGACTTGAGTCTGCTACTTTTGACTTTGATTTCAATTTTGCTTTTAACTTGACACTGGCAGATAATGGCCATTTTAAAATGAGCCGCATTGCCATTTAATCTAAAAAGAAGAAGAAGAAGTAGTTTGACTTGACTTGAGTGACTTGAGTTTTTGGATAAAATACTTTAGGATTCTGTTACTTTTGCATTTTGCATTTTTTTATATTGCTACTAGCTGGTGCCGGCGATTTAGTAAGCGTTGAAAAATTAAAAATATAACACCCGAGAAAATTAGAATAAGGAAATCTGAGAATGGGAGAGAGAAGGGAAGAAGGCGACAATGTTTTATAATTTTAGACGATTTTTCGAGAACCTAACTTTTCATTTTTCACGATAAAAAGTATCCTATATCATATGTTAATCCAATCCAGGTAATAAATTTATATGTGTGCCAAATTTCATCCAAATCTGTTTTTGCGTGAAAGAGTAACAAACATCCAGTCTTCCATCCTTACAAACTTTAGCATTTATGATATTACTTAGTAGAATTTTTACAAGTGACACTGTAAAGTCTTCGGAGAAAAACTGATGGAGCAAAATTATTTGTAAAAAATAAAACAGTCTGTCATGGACCATTTTATTTAATGCTAATTGCAGCAAAATAAATTCAAACAAATGATTTCGCAACAGAGAAATTTACGAGTAAATTAATATTAGCACATGTTACAAAATAACTGGAATTGCAAATTGGAAATGAATTCTCGTAATTCTAATTTAAACATTTGGTGTTATTATAACAAATAATGTATTGAAAAACAATAACACACGGCTTGTGCCCGCTGTTCCCTCCGCGAATCTTTATAATTTACGAGCTAAGGTACATAATAATTATGTCGGCCTAACTCGTTAACCTGCTAAGTCACATTTTGCATAGTTTTCAGGAGGAAGAAAAAACGAAATGACAAAATGTTGTGCGGAGTGAAATGAGCGACATTATCAGTACAAATCTTAGAATTTACTTGGCAGGTTCTCTTTTGCTGTTATCAGAAATCAATTTTTAATTTATGAAATTTCTCACCTTTTTAGTTTGATAATCGTCATTATTCCTTCACCAAACGGTAGATAATCGTCATTATTCCTTCACCAAACGGTAGATAATCGTCATTATTCCTTCACTAAACGGTAGATAATCGTCATTATTCCTTCACTAAACGGTAGATAATCGTCATTATTCCTTCACCAAACGGTAGATAATCGTCTAAACTTGTAAAAAAGTCAAAAAATTTAACGATTAAAAAATTAAAAATATAACTGAAATTTTTTATGATTGCATTTTATTTATTGCAAATTACCTGAACTAAACGGTATAAAATTTTTATATTTTTTTGTTACGGTCTAAACAATCGCATACATCTGATACATTACATACAATGGCATATAAAAAAATAATTGCTTATTGTAAAAAATATATTGATTTTAATATTAAACGTTTATAAAGTATATTATTAAAAATTTTATCTTTGTTGACTCGTGTGATATAAATAACAGAAAGTTTAGTCATTTAACAATATATTCATTCATTATGAACTAGCTGAACTCTGCGCTCTGGGTAAATTCAATATCCATATTGGAATTCTAAAATGAATTTTAAATAAAGCTAAGTTACTCCTTATAACATCAGTTATCTGCCAGTGAAAATCATATCAAAATCAGTTCATCCGTTTCAGAGATTAACCGGCACAAACAAACATACATACAGAAATTTAAAAACATTTTTTATTTGTTATAAGTGCCGTATGTACATTTGATGTACAGTCGGCCGCATAAGTCGATTAACACATTCAAAAGTGCAAAACAACTGAACACTCAACGCGTCATAAGTCGGTGTTACGACTAGAGGACAAAATAAACTTCACGTAAAGACGATTGTAAAAAGCTTCAGTAAGTAAGTAAATAAGTAAGTAAGTTGAGTGTTCAGTTGTTTTGCACTTTTGAATGTGTTAATCGACTTATGCGGCCGACTGTACATCAAATGTACATACGGCACTTATAACATTTAGTAAAAATAAGTTATTTTGACGTTACAGGCGGACACATAAATTGTATTAATTAGTATTATAGTACTTAATAATTAATCTAAAAGGAAAATGACACGAATTTATTAATTGACTCATCATTGTGGACTTTTTCGATTCGTTTCGTTTCGTCGTCATGTAATGTTCAATTGATTTGACTCAAGCACAAACTAATTCAGACTCAATTAATACTGATATAAACTATGATGATGTAATGACAAGATGATTTAAAATGTACTGTCTGAAAAAGTCGCAAATTTTAAGACCTACTTAAGGCGGTTCACTTAAAAATTTTTCATCATATTTTTCCATTATTTTTCTATTGAGGATATAGTCTGTAAAAGGACAGCGTTCGATACAAGATTTATAATTATAAGTCGATATAATTATATCCTAAAATAACCTCTAACACGGAATTTCAAACAAAAGCTCTTATTTATTTGGAGTATGAAACTACAAAAAAATACTAAAAATGTACACTTATATCATAATAATTTATGCAAATTATAAATTAAAATCGTTGCCCGCATTCAAACCGTTTTCTCAAGGATGCCATTGTCAGAACTGGACTAAATTGAAAGGGACCACACGAAAATAAAAAAAGAATCATCAAAATCGTTTCACCCAGTCGAAAGTTATGAGGTAACAAACATTAAAAAAAAAATACAGTCGAATTGAGAACCTCCTATTTTGGAAGTTGGTTGAAAAATGTATCTGTGCGAAGCCGGGAGCGGGTCGCTATTTACAAAATAAAAGCGCTGCCTGCCTCTGTCTTTATCTTCGCTAATAATTTTTTCTAAAATTCTAACGAATTTGAGGTAACGACGAATACATAATCTAACGAATACGGTTTTGAGAAGGTCTAACTAAAAAAGAGCTTAATTTTTTTTAAGAAACTTAACTAAAGACAGTGCATTCAATAAGTCTTCAAGGTTAATTAGAGTTTAAGAACAAAGGCTGTGGTGAGTACGAATAGCTACTTGCTGGAGCAAGACCATTTCGCAGATTGCCGATAACAAACAATCCCACACAGTTTTTCCAAACAATCTGGAACAATACTTGCTTTGATTCTCCAATGATTGATTCCGAGCGACGAGAAATCGTATTCAATCGAAGCAGCCTGGGGACATTTTCATCAAAATATGTCATTTCGTTGTGCATAGTTAGCAAATGCCAATTTGTTTTTTCAATTATAGATATTTTTTGTGTGAATATCGTCATATTGGTTAAGTAATGGTCCACTTGTTGGTAGGTGACTATCGTCGCCTATAAACAAATAACGCCATATATGAACTTAGTATTTAGACCCTTTTTTTAACGTCACGGGCAACAGCGAGTATATTATAATTTTATCTCTCTTTCCATTAGTGAAAACCGTATCAAAATCCCTTGGGTGGTTTAGAAGAAGTTCGCGTAGAAACAGTCAGTAGCTCTGACTGTTTCTACGCGAACTTTATAATGTACTAGCTAGTGCTCGCGACTTCGTCCGCGTAGAAAAGTATAAAACGCCATCTTGGATAGATGGCGCTATCTCCCGGGCCAACCCGTTAGTATTTACTTTTATTTTAGATTTCCCGTAGGAATGAAGCATTTTCCCGCGGTAAAAAGTATCCTATGTTCATTACGGATAATGTCGGCTTCTAATGGTAAAAGAATTTTTCAAATCGGTCCAGTAGTTTCGGAGCCTATTCTATACAACAAACAAACAAACAATCAAATCTTTCCTCTTTATAATATTAGTATAGATAGATAACTGAAACAAAATTATCTACCCATAATATCTCACACTTGTACACTTTAAATTACATAGACGACGTTACAATAAAGTCGGGTCAAAGGATCAAAGGAGTCAAGTCAAAGGACTGCGAGATTCTCAGTATGTGTACATATTTTATCAAGTTACTTACTTATTGCATTATTTAAAGTATCTTATTTCATACGAGTATTCATTGTAATAGAAGAACTTTCGCCTTAGTGCGATTTTCCCTTAGTCCATTTCTGGTTATCTAATGTCGGTTATATAAGAGGCCTTATATAACCGACATTTATGTTTGTTAACTCATAACTTTCGACTGGATGAAACGATTTTGATGATTCTTTTTTTATTTGAAAGTTGGTGCTTCCCGTGTGGTCCCATTTCAATTTGGTCCAGTTCTGACAATGGCTTTCACATGAGAAAAGACCATGAAGCTGTTCAAAGTAGGTTTATTTTTTGTTAAAAAGAGTTATTTGTCATGGTTCTCTGTTTGTACATCCTTATGTTTTTGTTTTAAGTTTCTGTACTTTTTCACATATTTATTTTATCATATATTTTTTTATGATAAGGTTAACAGACAAGCTGACGGTCTACTTGATGGTAGGTGGCTACCGTAGAAGTATGTTTCCTTATCAGGCTTCTCTTTAGTTCGCAACGAACATCGGCTTCGGCATCGGCTTGCCTATTGATGCTGCAAAGTTAAAATATGACCATACAGAATGTAAAATATAATACGATTCAACAATCAATACTTTTTTCTATTTATAAACCATTTAGTGTTCTATAAATCTGCAAACAGGTTTTTCATTAACAGGTTTTTCATTAACAAATGAATGACTATATTTCGCTGGTAGATGGCTACTGACCGACGTCTACTACTTAAGCAGTGTAATGAGGTTGCAAATGTGCTAATTATATTATACTAGCTGGTGCCCGTGACTACGTCCGCGTTGAACGATGAAAGGTACCCTATGTTCTTTCTGGTGTCCCAGACAACGTTGCAAAATTTCATGGTGATCGGTTCAGTAGTTTTTGCGTGAAAGCGTAACAAACAAACAATTTGATTAATTTCTTCTGTGCGTGTGTATAGAGGGATAATGAGGAATGGTTTGTATGTAAAAAAAAAAACTCTAAAAAATCTAGTAACTCTTATAAATGTATAGGAACTGAATAAGCTGAATCTGTTTGAGTACTTTGCTTGATTGCCTGACCGCTTTCCAGTTGCAAATAAAATAATACCGGTATAAATTTTAATAAGTCTTATATAAAGAACACAGATATATTAAAATATCTAGGGCACGTTATGTTCTGTTCCTTTTTCTGTCTGTGATTTCCGTTCTCGACTTGGCTAATGTTTTATGCTAAGTATATACTTAGCTCAGGTTTTTAAGAATATAGGTCATCGATTGGCAATGCATTATAATCGAGACGAAATAGTGAAGCTGTATGTGATTTTAATTCGCTGTATGTGAATTGCTATTAAATAATAATTTAATAGCAATTCACATACAGCTCTAATCTCTAATGCTCTAATCATAAAGAATCTGTATATTTCGTCTCACTGGTACCACAGGCCATAACTCATAGAATATTCTTTACCACGCTAGCTTGTGGCAGATTATTATTTTGGCAGAAATTAATATTATTTTATGTTCGAAGAAGAATCTTCTCAGACCAAACATTGTGTCATGTTTAATCACGTTGATCAAACAAACGAAAAAAATCACTTTTCGCATAATAATTATTATATTCTCAGCAATTGATTTTCATCTTTCGTTTATATAAAGTATACGTACAAGTAAGTACCAATTGTAGACAATACAATACTAGGCTACACGCTCCCGGATCCGCCCGTGTCCAAAATAAAAACTATCCTATCTTTTAAGTTGGACCAAATTACACATAGTCACGAAGTTTTATCAAAATCGATTCAGTAGTTTAGGAGTCCATTGGCCACAAACACGTGACATGTAAATTTTATATACAGATAGATAGTTTCGATAACTTAACAGCTAACTCTAGGAAGACTTATTAAAAGACTTTGAATTAAAGCGAAAAGTGCATTTTTTTATATAATAATCAAATAAATATTGTAGTAGTATTCCTTTTGATCAACTCTCGTAAAGGGTGATGAATTGTTACCCGCATTGTATAGCTATAGTGTGCGTGAATTATTAAATTACAATGTTTGTACGGAGTTTGTAAAGAGTAAACTAGAAGTTTGAAGCGAAGCCTCGAGTGGCCGCTGCGGGAAATCAAAAGGAAACTAAGGTAACGAATAAGTTTGGAAGCGTAGGATGCCTTTTGAAATGTTTATAGTTATTAAACAGAGAGGAGATTAACGCCAAGCTATGACATTTGGGTATGCTCCGAAACCACAGAATTCAATACCTAAACTAACTCCTTCATATACTTACTCATTTATTTGTTTTTTTTTTAATTAATAATTAAGTTGACAGATATAGGTTGACGGTCCACTTGATGGTAGTGGCTACCGTCGCCTACTATAACACAAGAAACGCCGCAGTTGCTGCAAGTGCATTGCCGACTGTAGAAGGATTAAGGATAAGGGATAAGGGCAATGGGCTCTGGAATCCCTTATTCACTTACGGAAACACAATAGCACATATGCTGTCATTTCACTTGGTGGTCTTCTATAGATACTGAATCCGGACGGACTACACAAATTACTGCGAAACGTGTGCCCTATCACTACTTACGAAATCCAGACCAGAGCCTACTTTGAAAAGTTCATTTCCAAAGTTGACCTCGCCGGGAATCGAACCCGAGGCCCCAGAGACGTTAGGCAAGCACTCTTACCACTCATCCACAGCTTGTGGTAATCTTAAAAAGACTTACGAGACATTCGAAATATCAAAAATTCTTAAAATTAGATGTTAGTCATAACGTCAAGATATAATTAGTCAAATTATAATTAGTAGTAATTTAGGGTCGATTTATAATTTTTTGTCAAATTTTATAATTTTTTTTTGTAAAATGTATCCACATTTCCTTCAAAATCTCAATAACAACAACCTATTCCTTTACTATGTTACGATGGCACAATTTCATGTGAACGAAATGACCTGTAAAAATGATATGCCATAAAATGTTACGGCCCGTGTGTTATGTAATAAAATTTCAACGTATATGTATTTGATAACGCTAATAATATTAGGAAAAAAAATCAATATCTGCACTGTCCTAGTTTCAGAATTGGAGGCGACCTACGAGTATTATTAAACTAATGTAGAATTAGTACTCTCGACGATCCCCTAGGGAGTGGTAGACTGGAGATTACAGAATATACTTAATTTATATCTAGACAAAGTATCTAGATAGAGTCGGCTTCTTCATTGCTGAAGGCATCGACCACCATCTGCTTCCATTACATCCTTTCCTCAGCCTTTTCTTCACATTATATCATAATATTAGTATAGGTAAATTAAGTATGGATGGATTCGTATGGACTAATATTATGGATGGTCATGAAACTTCAAAAATGCCACTGAGGGACAAATATTTTGATTTACTAGTAAATTTTCTTCTACTAATTGTAATATTAAATTCATTTAGAAAGAGAAATAAATAATTTTTTACAAGTAAAAAAATATTAATATTTACCACAAGAAGCTAAATTTCGAAAATTTTGTGTAGCCATAGCACGTTGCAAAGGTTTAATGCATAATCCTGTGGTAAAAGCATAAACCGGTGTGGCGAGTGAAATTAGATTTTACTAAGCGGATGAGATTTACCAGGAAATATTAGAGAAAAAAAATAACGCCCTCAAAGCTAACAGAAACTAGAGCACTTATATCAGTGTAATACGAATTTATGTAGCAATTTCTAAAAGAATTTCAGTAATAGAATTATGGCAAGATAGAATTCATTCATGGAACGCTTCGGCAAGGCAAAACCTAGGTAGAAAAGATTTATTTTTATTTCTTAGATTTTTTATTTTTTTTTTTATTTTTTTTAGTTCAGTAAATTCAAAATGTCTATCAAAAATGTCTGTTTCCGTTCTTATTGCTCCTTTAAGCGACGATATAAGGTTTTATATTATAAAACGAATAGAGATATCATTATCTTATTTTAATTTTTAAAAGTTATCCCAGATAGAAACAAATAAAAAGAAAAAAAAACATTTATTTTGTTAAAATTTTTCGCTAAAATTGTTTTGTTATTAAATCACAGCATTTAATATTTTCCTTTACTTTTAAAAGGTCAGATTTTCAAAAGGTTTATTCTGCAACTGTAAATGTAAAATAATATATTTGTGGAATATTAAATTGCAATATATTGTTGACATTTGCGTTCGAGTTTAATAAATGAGTGTACTTATATAATATTATTTGTAGCTAATTTCCCTTGGGAGAAAATAGAATACGCTCAGAGACGTAACGCAGACTTTGACTTCTAGAATTTACTTTGTGTTGCAATATGAAATGAAAGAAAATTATGTTCACATCCTTACTAATATTATAAATGCGAAAGTAACTCTCTGTCTGTCTTGCTTTCATGCCAAAACTACTGAACCGATCACCATGAAATTTTGCATACACGTTGTCTGGGACACCAGAAAGGACATAGGATACCTTTCATCCAAGAATATAGTAATGTTCCCGAGGGATTATCTTAAATACAAAACTGTAACTAACGCCTGGCCATTGGTGTTATAGTAACAAGTTGTCAAGCGTTGTAATTGCTTTTATATTTTTTTAATTCATCATCGCGTACGAAGTCGCGGGCACCAGCTAGTAGTTTTTATATAATAAGTAAAAATATGCCTACAATAAAACATGAGTTTTATTCCATTTTTAAAACTAAATTTTAATTATAAATTTTTTTACATTCACTTTACTAATGTAACGTATTTACTTTGAATATAACATACGAAACGTTTTATCATTTTCGTTTGTATGGTTGAAATTTGTACCAGTTATAGGTAAGAAGAGATTATATATTTTAATGAGAAAATATCGTGTACTTACCAAATTTGGTAATTGGGTTTCATGGACATAAAAGTTTGAAATTATTAAAAAAGCTCGATATAAGTTTCAAAACAAGAATTAATTTCTATAATATTAAATAATAATAATATAATATTAAATTTGACGAGCCCGTTGGACGAGTGGCAAGGGTGCTTTCCTAACATTTCAGGGGCCCCGGGTTCGATTCCCGGCGGGGTCAACTTTGGAAATTTTAATATAATTTTCAAAGTTGACTCTGGTCTGGATTTGAAAGTAGTGGCAGGGCACACTGCGTTTCGCAGTCATTTGGGCAACCCGTCTGGCGGCAGTAACCACCACCTTACAGAACACCACCGTGAATTAACAGCATTATGTGCTGTTGTGTTTCGGTGAGTGAGTAAGGGATGCCAGAGCCCATTACCCCATCCCTCCCTTATCCCTTACCCTTAATCCTTCTATGGTCGGCAGCGCACTTGTAGCACTTATGGCGTTGCTTGTGTTATAGGCTACCACCAAGTGGACCGTCAACCTGTCTGTCGACCTTAACATTAAAAAAAATGTTGACATTATATCACTTTTCTGTCAAAATTGTAAGAGAAATATTTCAAGCAAAAATGGTTTTTAAATACTTATAGCAAAATCTCTCGTTATTTATAAATAAGGCTCTATTTTCACCAAGCAATGAGCAAGTCGCGGCTTGCTACGAGATTGTTGCAGAATTTTTACAGCAATTGACGTTTTTTTCAGCCTGTCTGTCAACCTTAACATAAAAAAATTATAGAATTTAATATTAATTTTTAAACAGTAATAAAATTAATTTTTAAAACGTGCAGTATTTGCAACGTTTTCGCAGCTTATATTCTTGTTTACTGACTACAAGCCAAGAAAGTTTTAGCATGAAAATATCCTAGCTTTAATGTCAACTTAAAACTGGGTATATATAATATAAGAATATTTTATGGAATATTAGAATTCTAGAATATTAGTTATTTTCGTGAGTTCAATAAGTGCTGCGAGTGTCTTGCGTCTCATTCTGTTTTCAATTGAGACTAGCTTTTGCACGCGACTTCGTCCACTTTGATAATATAAGAATTTTTCAAATCGGTTCAGCAGTTTCGGAGCCTATTACTTATTGAAATGTCAAACAAACCAATCAAATCTTTTCTCTTTATAATAAATATACTATAATAGTACATATAGACAAGTAAGTTGAAGCAATAAATTCTCTCAAATACCTATTACTGAATTCACTCGTTATTCAGCATCTGTGTTCACTTTAATATTTAATTATTATTACCATAATTAAAAGCCAAAACACACCTGGCCAGTAAATTAAAATGTTAAACGGCAATTCAGCATAGAACTTTACTTAATATTTAAAATTCTGTGATAATTTTTAAAAAGTAAATAAAACAAAAAAATAATTGTTTCTTCAGTTTTAAAAATACAATTCTGAATTTAACAAGAGTTCAAACAATCTACCAATTATAATGTTCGCTAACACTGTGCTTACGATCTTTAACACGAATATTGTCTGTTTCGAATAGTTTATTGTATAAACTAGATCTGAATTTACGATTAGTTAATCCGTAGACAGAATAATTAACTGGCTAAATTACTGACGTACTAAATTACACCACAACATTTCGCATTACGTTCGCGATTTGCTAAATCTAGGTTCAATAAATCCAATTACTTACCTTCTATAATATGTTTTCATTAGACCTTGAACTTGAAAACTTGATTAACAGCCTAAAATATCATATTATATTTTTAGTATTTATCAAGTATATTTTTAGCCTCTTTCACAGTATAGGACTTTCAAAGTTTTCATGTATTTCCGAGTTTTTTACAAACAAACATGAGATTACGGTTGTTAGTGCATTTTTATAATAATAATAATAATAATATTTATTTCGGATAATTTACAATCCATATGAAAAAATAAACATATAGTTTAGAAATGTCAACAATATTTAAAATCTTAATTTAGTAGGTATACCTAAGATTAAGGGCCTCTTTCACCGACTGTTAAGTAGGCTAACCGTCATTTTAAGTTGCCCATCCTGTGTCCTGTACATCTAAATATTTATCTACCAAGTTTCATGAAAATCAGTTAATTCGTTTAAGAGTTATGGAGATTTATTTTGATGATGATATTGATGATTGATAATATTCCCATCTAAAAGAATTGAATAAAAGAAAATGCTTGTTTATATTATTTACTGCTTTCATTTTTATAATATATATTTAATTAAATTAACACATATTAAAACAATTTTTGACTAGAATAGGATAACAATTCGTATTCATTTATTTCATTTCATCTACCTAAAACATTTATCATTAGATAACGACATTTATATCTTATAATAAAGACATCTAATCACGGTCTAATACACAAATATACAAATAAGTAGAAGTCATTGCTAAAATCATAATAGAGAAAAGTCGTAGGTATTAAAAATATTTGTATAAATACAATAATAGTGGACACTGTGAAAATTTTTATTCCAGGACATTAATAACTCTAAAAAAAACCAACTAGAATTTCATGATCTAGATTCAGAAAGGAAAAAAAAAATTCTCAAAAAGTGTAGTCCCGCATTTTTTTTTTGAGATCCCATTCGTTAGTGAAAGCTGACATTTGTAGAATTATGCGATTCTGATATGGATGCAACCTAATTAAGTTTTTTTGTGGCAAAATATTACACAATGCGGAATGGGATGTTGATTTTATTTATTTGCAGCCTTAGCTAGGAATGTTCAGTAAATTTACAAATTGAACTAATTTTTAAATCTCAGCACAGACGTAGATATAACAATGCATATTGAGACATATTTTCTTTAGTATTGTTTGTGTGACCTACATATATATACCATAGAAATATCTTCAATATATCTTGTAAGTTCGCTGATATATACATAAAATTGTGAAGGCAAAATATTTTTTGTTAAAGTAATAATGAATTAAATATTTAGCTACCATATTTATAACTAGCTATTGCCCGCCACTTCGTCCGCGTTAAAAAAGATAAAAAGTAGCCTATCACGTGTCCCATACTTCTAAATGTTTACCAAATTTCATGAAAATCAGTTAATTCGTTTAAGAGTGATGGAGGAACAAAATACATACAGAAAAAAATTCTCAAATTCGTTAATTTAGTTTCAGTATCATGTATAAAGTCTTATCCTTACTAATATTTATCCTTACTAATATTATAAATGCGAAAGTAACTCTGTCTGTCTGTCTATCTCGCTTTCACGCCAAAACTACTGAACCGATTTAAACGAAATTTGGTACACAGGTAGTCTAGAACCTCAGAAAGGACATAGGCTACTTTTTAATGCGGAAAAAGGGTTGTAAGGGGTTGAAAAAGGAGATAAAAGTTTGTATGGAAGTATCGTCATTTGTATGAAAACTCTTTGCGCTCGAGGTTTTGAAAGATGATTAGTGTCACGGATGACATACGACTATTGTCGGCTTTAGAATGTTCTTTTTAGAGTTAATAAGTATAATTTGTAAAATAAAAAGCCTAAACAATTAAAAATGCTACCCATAGCCACTATTTCACGCGGACGAAGTCGCGGGCACAGCTAGTACACGATATTTCTGAAAACAAAGTAAATTACTCCATGACCGACCCCTACAGATTTATTATTAGTATTGATTACACTTATTATAGTTACATCTGTGCTGGGCTTCGCAACATGTTGTAGAATTCACTTATTATACATATAGTATTTATAAATATTATATTTTTGACCTTTTTCTGGAGCTTGTATTTCTAACTTTAACTGTGAAATTAAGCAGGTACATAGTAAAAATTAAATTAACAATCTTAATGACTATTTATACGTTTAAGTCATACACAAAAGCAACATAATCAAACACCGAAGGAACATAGACCAGAATTCATTAAAGCTAATGGTCATAATTCACTTTATAAACCGTCTATTCTTAGCTATTAATTCTACAAAAAAATATAATCTATTTTTCTACTGTAAATAGAATATAAATATGACTAGTACAGTATTTGGCTGTAGATGATTTGTCTTTGACTTGACTAATATCTTTGTCTTTTACACATAACACTTAAATCTATAATAAATTTTTGCTACTTAAAGTAAGTACGTAAAACAAGTGATCAAGCCACAAGTGTATTTTGCAATATAAAGTTTTAAATCGAATAGTAAGTTGGGCCGTTGTTGGACGGTGGTGTTAAAAGCGTTGCGATTTGCTATCGGTAAGTACTTAACTTTAACGACCATTATTTCAGTGCAATTTGCATAAATATACCACCACTGTGAACCTATTTGAATATCTCTCAATAACAACTGTTCGTTTAAATTACCATTAGAGAAAATATAACAAAAATATATAATATTACCAACAATCTCATTAAATATTTCTAAATTTATGGAATATTTCTGAAATTATTCTTAAAAATATACTTTAAAGAAGTAATACTTCAGTAGGTAAAGCTAACGATATGGAGGAACCCTGTAGGAGAAGTCGTTACATCTACTATCAGTACCTAATACAATATAGCAAATAGTCGTAGGAAATCATTTTTGGTCACTGCTTGGTCTGAAGAGTCTAGTGACAAAGTACAAAGCGACAAAATAATCGTATTATATCAAGCACACAGTCAATTTTTAAACGCACACTCAATTATTGTCCTTAAATGCACATGTAATAGAGTCTACAATATCGTTTTAAAAAGCATCCTGAGTATTAACATGAGGTTGATGTTGAGGCCACGAGAGCAAAAGTTGTTGGTCTGGGTGCTCTGCGTTTATATTGTCAGACACGGCTGGGGAACACGATAGGTGACCTATTAGGGCACCACTGGAACGTGATTGCTGACGACAGAGCGGTCGACGAGTCGGAGATTCGCTTTCGTCTGACATCGCTCGAGTAACAGTGATTCGCGGTGACCTTCGTCGTCGACGATCCCTACCAAAGTTCTCTTCTAAACCGAGCGCCCTGCCTAATACAACGTGAGGCGGAGCTCGAATTATAGGAATAGCTGAAGTTCGTGGTCGAGGCATATCGTCTTCCTGTGAATCTTGCAACATGTTGCATGACGCGGCACGTTGTGCAGGCCTCTCTGAACCTCTTGACCCCATCGCTGCGGCATCGGACAACCGTCTTGTCGTCGGAGGTCTTATGCATCCAGAACCAGCCGACAAGGATGGTCGTCTCGATCCACAGGCGCTCGGAGTTCGCGCTTGAATCTCCTGGGTAACTTCACTTTTTGTCATTCGTTTTCGTCTGTAATTTCTTAGGGAGTCCCGAAGTGCGTGGCTTCGGATACCATAGAGGATGCCGTTTACTGGTGGCGCTGCTGCCAATAAGGCAGCGGATAAGGCTGCTACTGATTGAGGCGGATTTGCAATCGCTGGCCATATTAAAACACAGTAATAAGGAAAATAAAGAATAGCTAGAGACCCGAGAGGTTGAAGTACAGCAGATAACGCACGGTGTCTTGGAGGAGGTGGCGCTGAAAACGGATTGCGCTGATGTGTAACAGTCACTTGTGCTGAGAGCGTTACTTCATATATGGCTGCTGCTATCCTGTGCCGGTGATATCGAGCTATGCGAAGTATCTTGAGACTGCAGACTAATACGAGAGCAGTTGGTATTAAGAGTGTCAATACGGCATAGAGGAGGCAGAAGCAAAGTGCGGCTGTTCCGGCACCGCAATCTGGTGCACAAACTCCGAGACCAATGCTGTAAGCAAGTGGAGGTTGTGCAGCCGCAAGAGGTGCGAGGAGAGCTACTGTCGCGATCCATCCACTCGCTACACATATTATCACCTGAAAGTGGAAAAGAGTTAGTTGAGTAATGGAAGAATTTTAATATGGTATTCGGTTCACATTTTTTTTTTCTATATTTTTGTGTATGTAAATTTAGGATTTTCATAATGTTTAAACGTACAATAGATACCAATTAAACTGAAAGCAATTAAATGTTTTTCTTTTAGTCATCTTGAGATTATCCATTAGCTTAGTACAGGTAGTTTTATGTACATTTAGTATTGCTTGTGAAATGAAAATCTTACTTTTTTAGCAGATACAATAGCAGCGTAGTGTAGTGGCGCGGCGATGGCAGCTGCACGATCAGCATGAAGACCACAGACAGTCCACAGCTGCAGTGGATGCAATGCGTGGAGTAGAGCACCGCAAGCGCACGCACCTCCACCACCACAAAGCGCTGCACCGCTTGCTAAAGCGCCTACAGCTCCCAGGTGTACTAGTAGAACTGACGATGCTGATGCTGGCTGTAATAAGGTTAATAAATAATTAACTATGTAATGAAACAATTACATACATTGTTGTTGCTACTTCAGTTATGTTGTTTCAACGATTTGTAAAAAAAACCATTATAATTTACTTGCTGTAGTTAGTTTTTTGAAAATCCCACAGGTTTCGGATGTCTATTGTCTATATATGAAAGAATGTTTATTTAAATTTTATTGAAACACAACCTTTTTAGATGTAGATAATACCAACCATTTGTTTAGCAATAAGTCCTTGAAACGTCAAACATCGCGAACCTTTTACGCGCGCCTGTCTTGTTTTTTTGAATTATTTAAACCTACTTTGAGCAGCACTTACATAGAGACAAGGGAAATAAGTTATTCTATAGAAATTCGGCTTGATCTTCAATGTAAAGAACCAACCACCGATTATTTATTAACATAGACACAGTAATTGTCATGTTAAATGAACTTTTCTTAATAAGCTTCTTTATTAGCTGTATTTTTGTTTGCAATGAATGAATAAACTCAAAAGCTATTGGACCGTTTTTAAAAATTCTTTCACCTGTAGAAAGCTAAAAAAATTATCAGCTTGTAACCTTGTAATATAGGCTACATTTTATAAAGTTACGCGGACGAAGTCGCGTGCAACAGCTAGTAATTAAAAAAAAACCGCTAGTAATTTACAATACGCAGACGAAGTCAAGAGCATAAGCTAGTATCAATTATAAAAATAATTTATTAAATCACTAAACTTCTTCTTTAACTACAGAATTACTACTAATAGACAAATTTTATAATATTTACTGTAAGTAGCTGTTATATTTCTTTTAACTTTTCTACAGTTTTAAGTTCAATGAAAACAATAAAGTTTGTTTATTATTATAACCAACTAATTGGTGTTTACATACTTGAAGAAAATTGGAGAAAGGAAATTAAAACAGGCAATATTCACTTAGCAAATGTTTGTTAAAGAGTCTTTCGAGCTTCCTTTCGATTAAACAGTTACGAAGTTTCCGAACAACTTAATATTAGTGAATATTTGTTGTGCACTTCTTTAAATGTAACTCACTAGCTGGCGCCCGCGACTTCGTCCGCGTTGAAAAAGAAAAAAGTAGCCTATCATGTGTCCTGTACGTCTAAATGTTTATCTACCAAGTTTCATGAGAATCAGTTAATTCGTTTAAGAGTTATGGAGGAACATTCATACATGCAAACAATACCTACACTTACATATTTATTATTAGTATTGATTATGATAAGTATAATGTGATCGATTCTAAAAGTGTAGCCAACCAAAAGATCATTAGAATTAATTAGAAAGAATTGCTTAAAATTTTTCAAAAAAAAATTTGGGAGCAGATAATTTTGCGGTGTAATATAATGGATTAAGGTAAGCGGTGATAGATTTTAAAAGATTAATAATGTAAAGGAGCTATTGCGCGCGACTTCGTCCGCGTAACTTTATAAAATATAATACATTTGTATCTGTGAAACCATTGAAATACCCATATAAAATTTCAACCCAATCGGTTCAGCCGTTTAGAAGTTATGTGAAAAAGATAAGTACGGAAGGATAATAATTCTTACTACCCGTTGTCCTATTACCCGTTTTTTTCGTAGGAATGAAGCGTTTTCCCGCGGTAAAAAGTAGCCTATGTTCATCACGGATAATGTCGGCTTCTAATTGTAAAAGAATTTTTCAAATCGGTCCAGTAGTTTCGGAGCCTATTCAATACAAACAAACAAATCTTTCCTCTTTATAATATCCCGCTGCCGGCTTCCGATCACTACCAAACTTCACAGGATTACCCGCTGAACTAATCTGAAGATTATCTGAAAGTTTCATCAAATTCGGTTCAGCGGCTTTGGATTCCATACACACACACACATCGCCTTATAGGTATATATAAAGAAGATTGTAGTATAGATATATATCTTATGGTAATCTATTGTACAACTCAAATAGCAATACTAGTATTGCTATTTGGAATCATAGAAATATAAAGGAATCATAGAAAACTGCGTGTAAATAGAGAACTCGCTAAATTTGAATTTATTGATTAGCTTAGCTACTGAAAATAATTATCTATAAATACAGATGATCAATAATTCTAAATTGCTTGTAACAAAAACAATTAAAATAACAACTTTAACCGATTGATTACCATTGTACCTATTTACATATATGCTTACTCTTACTCTTTACCCTATTTCAGTCTTTCCCAAAGTGCGAAATGGCGCTGCAGGCCTAAAGGGGGGCGGTAAGAGACCCAGAAAAATTAAAATGGGGGCGTTGTGTAGAGGCTTGGGGGGTGAATTGTAATTTCATTTAGACATTCATTCGACTTCCAACTGTTCTTGAGTAAATTGGAACCTGACAGCATCAGATTCATCCTTCACATTAGTTTTTATATAAGAATCGATTATGTTTGTTTTATTTTGAATAAAAGATACTCTGTTTGAATACTATAAAGTTGCGTTTCAATAATCATTCTCATTGGCAGGTGTAGCCCGTAAGAGTTAACTTGAGACCTGTAGCACTACCATGAGTTTATGACTACCGAAATCGCTAGCGAGAGATGAGCGAGAACGTAAAATATTTGTATGAAAAATTGTACAGCGCCTCTAGCGGTCACTCAAAGAACTAAAACCGGTAACATGAGTTGCATAAGTGAAAAACCTATCGAATGTAGTCGCTAGCGATCATTAGCGACTAACGTTTAACTTGACATTTCTATACAAAATCAGTACCATGAGTTACAAATTTGACTGATGCTCTCGAGAAATACCGTAACGTTAGCAGTTAAATCATTCACTAGCACATTGAAGGGTGAAAGGTTCGTTATCGATAAAAGTAAGCCAACGTAAGATTTCGATAGCAACTCATGGTAGTGCTACTGAGCGCCGTTGTGTATTACCTACTGCGCTCAGGTTTCAAGTTAACTCTTTCGAGTTATAGTAAAAGTCTCGTTTAGAATTAATGTTTAATCTCCGCTAATATATAATTAATAATAATTGATTAATTTACTTTGAAGTTATACTTAGTGGTTTTTAAGTAGGTGGAAAAAATGGGGGCGCTAAAAAATAATTTATTCTCAAAGTGGGCAGTAGACAAAATAAGTTTGGGAACCACTGCCCTATTTGGATAATTTTGACTTTAATATTGTAGACTGAGATAATTATAAGTGACAATAACCGCAAAAAATACCGCAATCGAAGTCTGGTGGCTGTTATGAATAATAAAAGAATAACATTTAAACCTTAGATTGACCTTTTTTTATTTCTATTTATCCGTTAACATCATATGTTGGTTTTCATTAGTAAAAACATCGGCGAAGGTTAAACCAAACAGCGGTAAAAGGAAATACTATTAACACTGTAAGGACGATACAAAGGTTTGCACAGTACAATGTAAGAGCAGTATTGTATCTTTTGTATTTATTTGCTAAGGTTCTTCACCGTTTATCCCTGTGTTCATAAATAAAAATCGAATTAAAACCGGTTAGAAGTTATGTGGAAAAGAAGTTAAGTACGGAGGGATAATTCTTACTATCCGTTGTCCTTTTACCCGTTTTCCCGTAGGAATGAAGCATTTTCCCGCGGTAAAAAGTATCCTATATTCATCACAAATAATGTCGGCTTCTAATGGTAAAATAATTTTTCAAATTGGTCCAGTAGTTTCGGAGCCTACTCAATACAAACAAACAAACAAAGAATCAAATCTTTCCTCTTTATAATATTGGTATAGAGTAGCTGTTGCACGAGACTTCATCTGTGTAAGTTTATAAAATATAGCCTAAGATACTCGCTGATAATATAGCTTTCTATATTTAAAAGAATTTTCAAAATCGGTCCAGTAGTTTTTGATTCATTATAAACAAAACAAACCATTTCTCTTTATAACAGAAAAGATTTACTATTTATCTCTCATACTGTGTTGGTATCTTAATGAAATATTCACTCGTGTCCTTCACAAAACGTTACAATGTCGTGCTACAGTACAACTAACCACCTGCACATTATGAAGACTAATAGAGTTTTAAGCTACCGTATTTTATTTCCACGGCCTTCACTGTGTAGCTTCCATTTAAAAATAGGTGCGAGCACCTTAATCGTTCATTATTTGATCCATTGTGTGAAAATTTATGGAAATAACATGGATCCATTCGGTTCATTGAGAAGAAAGGGACTAACACTAAGCCCTTTCTTTCATTGTTTATTGAAAATGTGTTATGGCTGAAAAGGGTTTTAATACTTCCCAATACAAAAAAGGGACAATAATGTGACTTCGAACCGCCACGAATTGTTTAAAAATTAATCTACAAACAAAAGTTTTGTACTAGATAAGGGTTCTTTGAGTTATCGCAAACTTTCAATAGGTATCAAAAATACGTCATAATTTTATAAAAACGATTACAAGACAAGTGTTTCACCAATTTCACCTATTTGGCAGTAAATATCCGCCTTACAGAGGACCACCATGAAATAACAGCACGTGTGCTGTTGTGTTTCGGAGTGAGTATTGGATGCTAGAGCTAGAGCCTATTTCCCTATACCTACTCAAACTAAATGCAGGATCAGAGGCGACCTTAATGTGCTAAACAGGGCTCAGTGCCTTCAGCTTTATATATTGGTATAGATATGTATAACGAAACCTATGACAAAAGTGAAAATAATAGCAGTAAATATTAAGTAAATATTACTGCAAGGTTACAAAGAGTCGGAATATATCATAGATGTGGGTTTGTTTTTTCAGATAACATTAAACGGAGGCACCACCTCACGCGCTTGGTCACCGGATATTACCCAGGGGGTAGTTTCCTCGCACGAAGGCTTCCGGTACGATGGTAGATCGTAGCAACAAGTGGGTGATGAGGAAGGCACCCAAATGCCGAATTAAATTGTATAGACATACCTTCTTAAAAAATTTGAAAATTTAAATTTTTTATTTATTTCTAAAGATTTGTGAGATTTATTTGTGAATATTGAGGAATGAATATTATAATAATTAAAATATTCTTTTCTTTATTATTTGATGCCTGCCTCATCGATGGCCATGTAAAAATAAGTATATTTTTTATGGTTGACACTTTAAAAAGGTAAAGGCTTTAGCGCTTCAAAGGTCCTTATTTAATATTGAAAATATTAGGAAATTATTGAAATTTGGTAAAGTTACCTTGTGAATTACATACTTACTTACATATAAGAATTTACAAAAGGAATAAACAATAGTGATCTTCCCTTTATAACCGGGGAAAGCCTCGTCCATTCATTTCCCTACGCTCAAAAACCACCCTCCCACGTCTCAAGCACTTACGTGACCTCCTCGTCTTGTGTGTTCTGATTTGAGTGTATCAAATGGATATAGATTGTGGTCTCACTCAAACTCGACTGTAACGCACCCAAAAGTAAGGAGTACATTTTATACTTTCTCGGACAAATGGGACCGAAATATATTCAGCATTCTCTGTACCATCAAAAGAGGACGTAACTGAATTATATTTGACTTTGATAAAATCTTATTCGTCTAAACTTTACATATCACAGACTACATAGAAAATATAGTTTGATTTGACACCGACAGTCTGTTTTGTGTTTAAGAAATTATTTAAAATTTATCAAACTAAAAATTTAATATGGAAGCTGTGAGAGAAGGCTGTGTGATCTGATTATAATTGTATTGTACTTCCAAATGAGCTGGGGTGAGACATGTTTATCATTAAGGTCTATTCACAGTCGAGACATCACAATTTGTGTATAGGGAATACGAAATTACAAAAAGTACTTGAAATAAATTCTTGATGTAGGTCTCAATTAGCAGAGGTAATATCTCCAAGTAAAGACATCTGAGTGAATACTTTACGCTCTTTTAACTGAAGATTTAACTTGAAACTTTCCACGAAAACACTCAAGGCATTCATTTGCAGAAATTAGGGAGTAATTATCTGAGTACATCTGAGTTTATTTAAAGCTCAGATTGCCTACGATTTATTTATAAATGTTAGTCAACATATATATATATATATATATATAGTCATATATATAGTACATATATAGTCATTTCAGTCAGCTTCATATCAGTTGTCAGTTATTCTACTTGTATATTTAGAAGATATAGAGAATATTCTCTATATATTATCTATATAGATATCATCAATCAATCAATTAATATCAATCGATATACTAATAATAAATCTGTAAGTGTAGGTTCATGAACCTTGGTAGATAAACATTTAGACATACAGAAAACAGGATAGATTACTCTTTTCTTTTTCAACGCGGACGAAGTCGCGGGCGCCAGCTAGTAATTAAATAAAGTCGCTGGCCGCCTCTGTCTGTTTGACTGCACTTCTAAAGCACCAGATTTTGATAAGGTTTTTCCTAATGGAAAAAGCGGTAATCGAGGAAAGTTTTGTGTAAGTATATAAATGCAAAAAATGCGTTCATACGAAACCGGGGCTGTATGATAGTTTCTTCTAAACTACTCTATGGGTTTTCATGTTTTTTTTACTTTAACAAACTTAGAGTTTAATATTAATATGTATTTCTCCATTTATAATATACATTCATGTCATCGAAATAATATTTATCTTTGCAAGTTTCATGTTAAGTTTAAAATAAGAAATTATATGAATTTGAAATTTCAACATTCTAGACTTAGTAGTTTTGGCTGTGCGTTTATAGTCAGTCAGGAGAAACAATTTTATATGTAATTATAAATTGGTATTAAAAATAATGTTTTCACTAATCTGTCTTGATAGTGGATACAAATAAAAGTCTCATTGATTTTCAGATTTATAACTAATTTGTACATAATTAGGGAATGAATAAAACACAAGAATGTGTTGCATTTTCACCTGTTGCGGTTGGATGATTGATTTTTTTCAAAGGTGAATGTGAAAGTTTATGAAGTCGTTCTAGTATTTATTGTAAAATACTATTACTTGTAGTATTGTATTGTATTATATTGTAGTATTTACTGAGTAATGGAAGAATTGTTTTTATATTGAACTCGCTGTGCCCCGAGGTTGTATCCACTTTTAGATTGAAAAGAAATCGAATGATTTTAAACTGGTAAACTGATATAATGTGATTTTTTTCTTGATTATTTAAATATTATGCTAACATTGTTGCGATATATTTACGCAACCCAAAGAACTTTTACTGTAATTATTTTTTCTTTACTGCACAAGTTTCTTAAGATTTAATTAATTAATTTAATTTGCCTTGTAATGGCAATACCTAAAAAATACAAATACTTTGTGAAAACTGCCAGTAATAATAATAATAATAATTTATTTATTTGCTGAGTAAGGTTAACAATGATGATAAAATAATGTTCTTAGACGTTCTTTACGCAGTGTCATAACTTAAAAATATCATAATTCCTATATCCATCAAGTATATAGATAAGATTTTAGGTAAGGCTAAGATTTTGTACTACTAACTTTTGATCAGTGGTAAATTTGTCAATTACTTAATAGTGTTTATTTTAACAGATTGTGGACGTTTGCGATGTCCTGCTTAATCAGTTCGGCAGTGTGTTGTTCTCTGATGTTTGCCTCAATGGCAGGCATCGCTCTTGGCTACAACTATTCGCTCGCAGAGTACATCGACTTGAATGGTGCCACTTTTTATAAGTTTATTTTATATTTTACTGGCCGCTGCCCGCGACTTCGCCGGCGTAACTTTGTAAATTATATACTAAAACCTTCCTCGAGAACCACTCTATCCATTGGTGAAAACAGCATGAAAATCGGTGCAGTAGTTTTTGAGTTTATCGCGAACAGACAGACAGACGCGGCGGTGTGTGTGTGTGTATCTAAGTAACTTAGTGTATCCTTCAGCGCACTCACGACAGAGCTTAAAATATATTATAGACACGTGGGAAATAACCAAGTGCAAAAACATCATTGTATGTTTTGGATAATTTATGATAATATACTACATTTTGACGAGCCCATTTGATGAGTGGTTAGGGTGCTTTCGTAAACTCTTATATGTTTTAGGGCTCCCGTATTATTGGTTCGATTCCCGGCAGGGTCAAATTTGGAAATGAAGTTTTTAGTTAGCTGAAAGTAGTGGCTGGGCACACTGCGTTTCGCAGTCATTTGGGCAGTCCATACATCATCCATACATAAAATTTAGAGTACTAAACAGTTAAATTTTGTGCACTAAGATTTGCTATTATAAAGATTTCTAAGGCTTGCAATTGAAACGAGATAGAAATAAAATAAAAATACAAAAGTTACGATGCCACCTTTCCTCAGAGCACTTGTGTTGATTGTGCTTCAAGTTGTCAACCTACTAACAAATAGAACATCAGCGTGTTTTTCTTGGATCTAAAGTGTAACCAAAAAGCATAGTAGTAGCGGTCTTAGTAAGCACTTGGATATGAAAGGATATGACTGTTTTTATATCAAACATTTAGCTTTACAACTTCCACACGAACGGAGCCTTGTACGAGACGTTTTATAGTGTCCCATAAAATGATCAATAAACTCACATTCCTAGTTGAACTTAAAGACAATCTTTCAAACAAGTCTCCGTGTAAGCAGATTTAGATAAACAAAAACACTACTGTATAAAGTAACGGTTTATAACTTCACTAAAACTTATAGCTAAGTGTTTGCGGTACAAAAGTTGTGAAACTTTCAAAACCCAGTGGAATCAACTTCGCTATCAACTTTCCACTGATACACAGCCATTTTTTGGATCCGTATCTCAAAAGGAAATAGGTTAGGTGGTAGGTAAGGTATAGTTTATAACATTTTAAAAGCAAAGAAAACACTTGAGACCCTACTTCAAATATAACAATGAAATTCAATAAAGATTGTAACCAAAACTATCTATTTTAGGCACTAATATGTATACTTGGTGAAGTCTAAACTGATTCCAATGATAAAAGTGAACGTGAAAACCTTATCAGAATCGGTCCATACGTTTGACAGCTAGGATTCCACAGATAGCTATAGAGATACACAGGCACTGAGACTTATAGATACACATGTCAAAGTTATAACACCCCGTTTTTGCGTCGGGCGTCGGGGATTCAAAAAAATGTTACAAGCGATACTGTATCCCTTACGACTTATACACAGACGTCTTAAAGTTAATACCAAAAATAATATCGTGTTTTAAAAGGCTAAAAAACTGAATACTAGATAAGTACAGGTAGGTACGATGTTTGGGTTTTTTGTATATGAATATGCATCTACCACTACGTTTAACCGAAGCACTATGCATACTTCTTTGCATTTTGCATACATACTTACACATTCGAATACATACTTCTTTATAAATAGACTAGCTGGTGCTCGCGACTTCGTCCGCGTAGAAAAGTATAAAACGCCATCTACCGTATTTTGGATAGATGGCGCTATCTCCCGGGCCAAGCCGCTAGTATTTACTTTTATTTTAGATTTCTCGTAAGAATGAAGCATTTTCCCGCAGTAAAAAGTATCCTATGTTCATCACGGATAATGTCGGCTTCTAATGGTAAAAGAATTTTTCAAATCGGTCCAGTAGTTTCGGAGCCTAAACTATACAAACAAACAAACAATTAAATCTTTCCTCTTTATAATATTAGTATGTAAATAACTGTTTTTATTTTCTAGAAAGCAACGTCTCCGTGTACTTGAAACGTGGTATTTTTGATGACGAAGTCAAAGACGATGTATCATGGCTCAGAGCGGGATATATGCCTGTTGCTGGACATCCAGCTGATCGGAACTGTAAGTTTAAACCGACGTGTTTATCGTATGAAGGTATTATCATCAATAGTAATAATAAATCTGTAAGTGTAGGTATTGTAAGTATGTATGTTCCTTGCCATAACTCTCAACGAATGAAACTCAACGAATGAATGAAACATTTTGATGTACTTTAGTTAATACGTTTAGGCTACTTTTTCTTTTTCAAAGCGGACAAAGTCACAGGCATCAGCTAGTTCATAATAAATTTAAACATATCCTTTGTATATTATGTCATTATTTTATTGTTGTCTCTTTCTCTGTCTCTTTCCACTGAGTAATGGAACTTAAGTTCATGGAACAATAAAAGATGGGGAATATTTTTTGTGAATTATCATTTTCAATTGTCACTATGGTATTACTGAATTTCAGTGATTACCGCATCACCTGAGGAAGAAACAACACCGCTACAATCAGGGCGGAGTTTGGATGACTCAATATTTAAGTCAAACGATGCTAACAAGTACGAAGGTGTTCTGTTAAAATTAACTGCGAAGGCACCAGATTCTAGCACTACTACGATGGGCTATACAAATGATTTAGAAATGGCTGAGGTATATTTTATGTATATAGTAATATAACTGATGCATTTAATTGTTTGATCGAATGCATTCAACTCTGGAACTATCAGTCTCTTATATAATACATAAATGACTGTAAATAGTAGAAGTTACGAATGTAAGCGTAATTCAACATCACAATAATGAATCCAATCCGAACTCCTTAAGTGAGTCGGAGTTGCACTCAGACCCGTGTAAACCTTAAAACTCTATAGCAATTCAAAGGTAATTCAGTCCAGTCCGAGATCGTTAAGCCAGGCCAATGCACTGAGGTAAATATCTAAAGGTCGACCAAGGTCAATTCCATTATCTCGCTAAATAAGGTTTTCAGTGTGGGTTTCCATAGATATTTGTGTTGGTGTTAAAAATAGTTCATATTTTAATAGCTTCTCTTTATAATGGTTACTATTATATACTAACGAATTCATCTGTGCCTCAACGTAACTAAAAATGTCAAGCTTCGTGCAGACGCGTTTATAGTGACGTTTATAGTTTATAGGGCCCGTTGCCCAGTAATAACCAAGTTGCTTACGACAATATAAAAATATATATTAAATATTGAATGCAAACGATTTACTAACCGCTTATTTCTAATCGACCTTTACAGTATCCTCAAGTTGATGCAAAATACCTTTCTAATCACGCGACATATCCTTCGTCCGATAGCAGGCGAATAATGAACACCAGTGAACCAAATTTGCTAAGCACCTCGTTAAGAAAAACTGTTCCCTCCGATCTTATTGGACTGAAAAGCAATAGGTTGCCAAATCATCCAGAAGCGCTTCCTCCTGATCCGTCCCGAGTGGTAACTCCCAAACTAGAAACAAGGCTTGTTCAACAAACGCCTGTACGAACAAAACCAAGTACGCCTCTAAAGCAGGAAACAAGTCCACCTTTCTCGAAGTCAATTGACGAAGAAATGGATTCACATAAAGAAAAACTTCTTTTGAACAAATTGGATAGCAATGAGTGAGTATAAGTTATTGAGACTGAATAAGGAATGCTATAACCCAATACTCTATCCCTTTACCCTTAGTATCCCTTTTCGGCTCGCTTTCCCTTTAACTTTTAGCATTTAATTATTGTAGTCAAGACGTAGTTGGGCATTATTGTCGATATTTCATTACGTAAACTATACGTCTAATGGCATAATGGTCATAATTATGAACTATCAAATTGTAAGTTTATTTGGGTGTTGCTCTTCTAAAAAATAAATAAAAAATATAACGTATATCTAGTGTGAGTGAGTAGTGTGATAAGTATATTTACAATGAGCTATTGGATTAACATGAATATTAAAATTTAAGATTGAAAGAAGAAGATCTGAAAAAGAACAGAGAAAAGGAATATGATGCTGACGATTATGAAGACGAGATAAGAGGTCTCCCAGTGCGTAGAAAAAGACAGGTTATTGAAGAAGCCAAAATAATAAATTCGAATGAACTCAAGGAAACCACAACTGATATAAGCAATGTGTACACTGAAACCAACCTTGGACAAAAGTTGTTAAGGTTCACAATCCTGTACCAGCAACTAAATTAAATGAGACACGACGTAAAGACACAGTTTCTTCACAAAGATCGTTTAGAAGTTTGGACACAATAACAACGAGTGCGGGCGATATATCGAAAGACATTGAAAAAACTTTTACGGGTATGACCACAACTTCAAAGTTGCTTTATAAAATTATTTCTTCGTCTGTCTAGTGTTTGTGTTCCTTTAAATGTCTTATTTAATTTGTTTGCTGGTTTTGATGTTCAATCGCAAATTAGTACGTATTGTGAATGTAATCTTATCTTGTTTTATTAATATAAATAATAATAATAAAATATACACACTTTTCAATCAAACTTATCTTCTGCATAGTCCCTTACTGTTTTAGTGTAAATCACAGAGAATTTAGAGGGAAAAAACTTCGTAGCTAGGTAATTTTGAAATTAGATACAAACAATGGGAATAAAATTACACATAAGTAAGTCCCGTTAAAGGAACTACTGGGAATAATCCGATAGTTCCATAGAAAACAGTTTGCACTATACTAAACAGTAATAAAGTACGCTTCATATATCCGCTTCTACGTACTAAATTTAACTGTGGTTTCCAATGCATTAGGAAATCACGCATTTTATTAGCGACGTAACCCGTAAAGAGAAGCCGACAATTAATTACAATCATTCATTTTACGTGATTGTGTGTTTTTCACAGTAAATATTTTGTAGCAAAATTTTTTGAGACTAAATAAAATGCTAGAAAGAACCAAAATAAAGCAAATAATCAGATTTATGAAATTACATTTAGCGAATGAAAACTGTTTCCAATTTTTATTCGCTTTTCTTTTTTATTCCAGTTTTAAATACATCGAATGTAACACGATATCTAGATATTGGAAGTGAATTGTTTATTTTTAAAATACTTCAATATTTTAAAGGTATATTTTATTTCAGCTGAATGAACTGACTGAATGATAATAAAGATTAATTGTACCAATCTCAATTAACCACAAAATCAATTCTCTATTGATTTTACATCAACATTCTTTGAAAGGAAACTCTACAGTAAATACCAAGCTTACCAATTTTATTATTATATTTAAAACGGATGGATTTCTTTATTCCTTATTTTCCGTAGCCAGATTCCGTAGCTTTGCTACGATCGGCTACGAGTACGACGGTACATAACCTTTTTTAGGCCAGTCATAAAAGACATCTTAGGTCGCAATAAATTGCACTGTCTTGATTTTTTGGGATGTTGTTAAGATAGATACCAGTAGTGTTAAACCAATTTTGCAGTTTCGAAAGACTTGTGCTAACTGCACCGTGCTCTCGAAAAAGCTCGAAATTTTCAGACTTTTTTCAGTTTATGAAAAATGCATCCTACAGAAAAGTCATCTTAGACATTAGAATGATATAATAGATCTAGATCTAAAGTTAAAGTTTGTTAAAGTTTAAATGGGATTAAAGTTTTTTTTTTTTTTTTATATGAACCCCTCCAGCATCGTGCGCTGAAGCCTATATTTACAGAGTCTCTTTCATACCAGTTCTCGCTTATTTACTTCTCGCACTTGCATTCTGCAGATTAAAGTTTGTTGCAATTCAGGACATTAACTATCTTTGTGCCAAGTTTCACTTTCATTCGTATTTGTTCATTGGTTTGTAGTGATTATTTAGGTAATCGAACTTATCAATCTTTTATACATAAGATTACAAAGTTTCTTATTGAAACAGTACAAAAATACCTTTCCTTCAAATAAAGCTTAGTAAAAAATTGTTCTTTGAAGTCATATTGATATTGATCGATAAGCACGTTTATCTAAAATTCAATACACTTCAGTTTCTCTTTACCAGGCCAAGCTCTAATTTCATAATCGTGTTTTATCTCGTCAATCTTATATCAAAACACCATCTCACGTACCTGTACGATCCTGAGGTCTCTCATCCGTGAAACTGACACCACCGGCTGAGGTTCGATTCGCAGAGATTAAGAGGCAAGGGCCATTAACTTGGCGCCCTTTCACATTGGCCCTTGGCTCGATAAACTTTCGGGCAAAATTGCGCTTAGAATACATGCTGATTAAGCATTGTCCACGGCAGCGTAGCTTCATAGTCGCGTATTCGTCATTATACGCTTAGTGTACGCCTGCTTGCAGCTTCCATACAAAACCGTACTACTCTGTCGAGGGAGCGGCAACGTCGCGCTCGCGTCGCTGCATACAGGCGTCATGACGCCTGCCGTACCGCATGTCATACGCCGGGGCGTACATACGGTTTTGTATGGAAGCTGCAAGCAGACGTACACTAAGCGTATAATGACGAATACGCGTCTATGAAGCTACGCCGCCGTGGACAGTGGCCCTTGGAGTTTTAAATATGATATATTTTTTACCGACTGTAGCTATCTACGAGTATATAACTCATAGAAAATAGAACTTAAAAGCTCTAAGTATAGTAAGTACTGAACTTTAGAAAGTGGGCTCTAGTCTGAATTTGGAAAGTAGTCATTTCGTTTTGCAGTTATTTGGGCAGTTTGTCTAGCACCAGTAACCACCGTCAAATGACAGCGTGTGTGTTGTTTTGTTTCGGCAAGTGAGTATTCCTTTTTCCCATCGGTCGGTTGGTCGGTAAAACTTTTCGTAATAATGTAGTCATAATAACGTCTCCCGAACCGAAAGTAAAACGAGCAATTTCTGGTTCAGCCTGTATATAAGTACTGGCCTGTATACTCAATTTAAACATTAAATAAATTTTATTCAAACAAGTCTTTATTGCGTTAGTTTCCCGTGAAAACCTCAACTCTACTACATCTATCTAAGTTTGTTTAGTGCGGTGTGGCTTGCACTTTAGATGCCTCTGCTAACGCTCTTTACTCGAATAAGTCAACTTTAGAAATTAACTTCGCTAGCTATCCTTGCTTGAGAGAGTATAATTTTCAGATTGGTGTTTGATTTCAGTTATATTAGCTCACACTTACTAGGGGATTACGTGATTTGGTTTTGAGAATAAAACAAAAACCTTACCTCTATATTATATAAAAATTGCACTCCTGACGAAGCCAGGAGCGGCTCACAAGTTTATCAAACGGCATTTATTAGATAAATGGCGTTCACAATGCCCAGATATTCCCAATGTGGTGTTGATCACGTAAGCAGAAAGCATTTTTGGATCTTTTATATTTAAAGCCAAAATTTGCTATGAGATGTAATTTTTTACTTTGCTCTAGCCAGCCGCAAATAAAGCTGCCCGTGTTATCATTGTGTGCCCTATACAATAAAATGTATTTCAAATAAAATCCCTCTATACACGAGGCCTAAGTAAACAAGGCACAGAAGAAAATACATCGTGTTTTCTTGATTGGTTATGTTGTAAGACCTCGGAAAATATAAATTGTAGTGAACGTAGATATTTACAATTTTATTTTCCCACAGAAACGTGTGTACATATAACACACGTTTCTTTGTGAATGTAAATATTAGACATTTTGTTAAAGTGAGTCGCACGAAATTCGAAGTAAAAGCGGTTAGGGTAATTCAATGAAGCTACTCGTATCCTGCTTGCAAAGATAAGCCGCCTTTAAGTGTGCGATTAGTCTGAACACTCCCGCAATGGGGTGTAATGTTAACGAAATTGTATTATTTGCGCTTTAGTGATGCTGGCTGAAGGTAAATTTTGCCAGAAAAGTGCTTAGGTAATATTAAATTATATGAAATTGGCATTTTTGCAGGGCATTCAGGTTTAATATTACTGCATGTAACCTAACCCCGCTTCTTACTTTTTTTTTATGGACAACTAGCTGGTAGTGGTACCCGTGAATTCGTCCGCGTTGAAAAATGAAAATTATAACTCCTGAGAAATATCTGACGACGACAGTGGCACTCAATTTTCATATTTTTGACAGTTCCCCGAGAACCATATTTTTGTTTTTAAGGCTAAAATGTATCCTATATGTTAAAGTAATCCAGGTAGTAAACTATTCGTGTGCCAAAATTTCATCCCAATAAAGACCCAATAGGGAAATGGATTTTGGCAGTTTGTTTGTGACAATTTGTGATATTTTTAAAGAATATTTTACCTAAAAAAAGTTTAATATAACATATAAAAGTTTACGTAATTTAAGTGAAGAAATGAAATCAGCTTGTCGTCGTCGTCTTATTAGTCAACGCGATCACGCAGCACCGCAATGTTTTGCAGCATTTTGTTAAGTTAATTAAGAGTCAGAAAGACGTCACTTCGTTTAATTAAAGAAGCTGTTTATCTTTTGAATTTTTGTGTATACATATATATTACATACTTTGTATGCGCAGCAGAAAAATATAACAACCTCATTATAAATACACGTAGTGTATTCCTTACATGACTAACGTGAAATTTCAGAAAACGTGTTGTTGAATTTTGGTTAATATTATTGAATAGGATAGAATCCGTACTACATAATCTTATAAATGCGAAAGTTTGTATGAATGTATGGATGTTTGTAACTCTTTCACGCAAAAACTACCGAACCTATCGCAACGAAATTTTGCATACACGTTGTCTGGTACACCAAAAAGGGCATAACCTTTCATCGTTCAACGCGGACGAAGTCGCGGGCAACAGCTAGTAATATTACTAAAAATGTAAGAAGATAAGAGGCACCTACCTGTTTAGTAACAACGATGACAAATAATATATAGGCGTTGAGCAGAAGACCAATAGCGGATATGACTGTGACGGCGACACTCAGTGCCAGAGCCACGGCGGCTTCTTCGTTGCGAGGCTCTGTCCCATTCACCTCCATACTAATTATCTCCTATTTCTTTTCTCTGCTACTTCGTCCATAGTGTTCGGTAGAGTGGCATATTTATAATCGTCATCTTACTGCAGCCGCTGCATTCCATCGCATCTTCACTTGGTGTCTGCAATTAAACAGAAATCCATTTTAGGCAAACAAAAATTAAAATATTTATTTATCAATTAGGTTTGTACAAGAAACTCATGATCGTCACTATAACATATATTTAAATTTATCAGGGTTTCGGAAAAAAGCCAAGATGATGGCCCTGAGAAGAAACCCCGAAAGAAACTCAGGTCGATACTATTCTTTTTGTGATATTTAAAATATAAAATATAAAATTGCAACAATTACACTTAATTTTAACAAAATTAAAGTATTTTTAATAGTAAACATAGTATGAGCTCCGAATCGCTTAAATCCAGCTTCATTGTCGCTTAAATAATCAGTGATTTTATAATGGCCTTTCGAGAGGAGTTTAGTTTTAATGACCATTTTAAATTTATTTATAGATAAGGCTCTGATTATTTGAGGTAGTTAAAATATTTAAGGTAGTATAAAACCCCTGGAAATTGAATACACCTTGAAAATAAAAAAATTATATTAAAAATTATTCCATTGATTTATAGCAAATTGGAAATACCTTTGTAAAGTGCAATCGACTTATGATATGTTTCGACAGTCGTGATTTATAATCAAAGTTTCCATTCCAATTTCATGATTTGGCATAGCGATGTTATGGTAACACGCAACATTAGAGAAACTGTCAAATGCATTACGTTCGTTTAGCGTGTAGCGTGTTATTATGGTTAAACATATTATGCTCATACAGTTTTGTGTGGTTATGTGAATGCATGATTTTTTTAATTTATTTAATACTGTTGGAAGATTTTTTAATGGAATTTAATGCTTGCAATTTTTATAAAAAATAAAAGAAAATTGAGTGTAATGTTTTTAGAGTTGACAGTAAAAAATTTATAGAAATCGGTTGTTTTAAGATTTTGAGAGGATATTGTATTTTGTATTGAAATGTTTTGATGAATATAAATATATTTATCAGTTTACATAGCTATGTAAAAGAAATGAAGAGATTAAATTGATAATATGGAGACATAGAAAGTTTTATTATTTAACTACTAAATGGGTCCTTTGGAAGAAAGAAAGAAGTGAAGCAGGTGAAAGATTTTCACAATTAAATTGCACAAAATTTCTTAACAAATACATACTAACTGAAAAAAGGAATGTAACGCTTGACCTCTCGTTGCTATAACACTTTGGCCAGGCATTAGTTTTTATTTTATTTTAGACTAGCTGGTGCCCGCGACTTCGTACGCGATTATAAATTAAAAATATAAAAGCAATTACAACGCTTGACAATTGTTGCTATAACATATTGGCCAGGCGTTAGTTACAGTTTTATATTTTAGATAATCCCTCAGGAACATTACTTTTTTCTTGGATAAAAGTTATCCTATGTTCTTTCTGGTGTCCCAGACAGCGTGTATGCAAAATTTCAAGGTGATCGGTTCAGTAGTTTTGGCGTGAAAGCGAGATAGACAGAGTTACTTTCGCATTTATAATATTAGTAAGGATGATCCTTTGGGAACGCCTCTTTCTGGGTAAAAGGTAGGTATTACCCTACGTGCTTTCTTGTATACAACGTGTATACAAATTAACCGGTATCCAATCGATATTCAGAAAATATCGTAAGTATTATTGGACAGTTTGATAGTTCGAATTCGATAAACTTTATCAACTATTTATTATTCTGTTTTCGTTTGGTTCTAAGTCGGTACAGGAATGAATCAGTCATATTTTATTCATGGAAAACCTTTTGGTTGATATCAGTAAATAATACTTTCTTAAACTACATTCCCTTATGAGGGCTGGTTACGATCAAGTCGATACGAGACAAGGTCAAGGAGCAAGCACAGCTCGATTTGAATCAATTACCCTTAAAAATAGCCGATCGATGAAACAATAGCCCACTGAATAATACATTCAAGTACCTATCTAAGGCTACTTAACCACAACCCAACAAAAATAGTTCCTTTTCTTATTGAATTTTCTCTGTCAAGTATTTTAAACATTTTATCAGATAAAACTATTTTGAACTTATTTAACAATTAATAAAAATTATATATTTTATCTGCGACTTTAAGTATTTGACGTTTCTTAGGTGTTAAAACAATATATAATTATTATATATTATTTGCAAAAATTTAAATTAAAAAATAAAACCAAAAAAAATGTTTATTCTAAAATAAAAAATAAGTTTCATTCACATGTGACTTCATTTTTGACAATAATTACCACGAAACATCAAAATTATTTTAATAACGAAACATTAATAATGAGCCATATATTATTTAATAAACGAGTAAACCTTTTACAGAGTCAAGATTTTATTATATATTTTTTTTAATTATTAATAGTTCATTTATTAATTATGTAATTTATTTATTTATGTATTTGTTACATACCAACAGCTTCACATAACTATAACTTAACCAATTAACTAGAGAATTCTAAATCAACAATAAAAACGCTCGAAAATAATATCTATAAACAAATTTTGTAATATAAGCCGATGCCTTTTCCCACAAAATTAACTTCGTCAGTCTCTAGTACATTAAAGGCGAGTGGGAAAAGGTAGGCACTCCCACCGCCGCTTTCATTGCGCAAATTCATAAGTCAAGATGTTCATCGCCAACAAACGCCAACAAAGAAATTAAATTGTACGCAGCTCCATGCTGCTTTGTTTCATTAAAATAAAATTGGTTTAAAATTAAGTTAAATCAATTCGCACGGTGTAGAAGGGTCCGTGGTGTACGCCCCCAGTGGTGTTCGCACCTGTGGTGTTCGCCCCCGATTCGAATAAATTAAATATAATATTTTTTTTGTGCTTTTCCACTTAGTACAGTAAACCATAATTTAAATTATTAGTTTAAATTATATTATATTATTAATATTTTTTCGTATTTTTTGCACCTTACTAACTTGGCATATAGTTCTTTTCTTTGTGACTTATCTTGTTAATATTTCCAGAAAAATAAAAAACAAAAAAGTAATTTTCCTCATGTCCCACTGCAGATTTATTCAAAAAAGTCTTTATATATTCATTGTAATTAAAAAGTAATTTTTTTGTTGTTTTATAAAAAAATAAATCATCTGTATTTTTACATAATTAGTATAATAATAATAAGAAATTACAGTCCGCCTGTGTTTGTGTCTTCGCTAACTTTTACTACAGTATTTTGATAGAGTTTCCACTAACAAAAAGAGAAATAAACGAGGAAGTTTTGTGTGTATGAAATTGCACCATGCGTAATTTTAAAATAAGGTTCTCACGAAAAATGCAATAAGAAATATTAATTTTAATTTCAACCAATTTAACTAATTTTTTAACCCCCGACGCCCTACCCAAAACGGGGCGTTATAACTGTGACGTGTATGTATATATGTAGAATCAAAACTCTGTCATCAGACAATCAGTAGACGAAGGGATTTCGAGGACTTATAATTTAATTATTTAACCAAAGAAATTGTGAGTTACACCCGTAAACAAGATAATTATGAGAATCCGCCCGCATCTTTCAAGAACAGTCAGTACCTTTGTTCTCTATATAGATGAAAAGGTCCACTGACAACAGGTATGCAAAATTTCATAATGACCGGGGTTAGGTATAATAATATTATAGAGTTAGGATTACATTTGGATAAAATCTCTAGTAATATTTTAACAGATCAATAACAGATCAATACATGATACTGAAACTAAATTGACCATTTTTAGAATTTTTTTCTGTATGTATGTATGTATGTTCCTCGATAACTCTTAAACGAATTAACCGATTTTCATGAAACTTGGTAGATAAACATTTAGAAGTACGAGACACGTGATAGGCTACTTTTTATCTTTTTTAACGCGGACGAAGTCGCGGGCAACAGCGGCTATCGAACACTAGCGGGCGGCTAGTTGGTACATATTTATCTTTCGCAGCAGATGGGCTATAACTAAAAAACCATAGAGTAAATAGTACTTAAGTAGTAACTGGAAAGTAGTATAATATAACAGTAATAACTGGAATTTTTTTATTAGGTTTAAGTTTAAGCTATTTACTAACACTATTATTATGTAATTATACCTGTAAATTTCCCTACAATAAAATAAATAAATAAATAAAAAATAAAAGACATGCTGCCTAATTTAAATGACTAAGAAACGCTATTTTAATTATTTTTTTTCCTAACTAATCTCTTATTTATTATGCCACATTTGGCATTATTAAATCATTCAAGCGGTTCATAGAAATAATTCATACGGTTCGGTTCATAGAATAAATGGTAGAGATACCTGTAAAATATTGAAGAGTTTTAAAAGCTCATAATTCGTATCCAATACATATAGATATCTTGTTACATTTAATGGATTTTATCTTGTATCCGCTCTAAATTCAATATCCGTTGATATCGAGACGAAAGCTTTATTCGAACTCAAATATTATAGGCGGCTATAGTCCACTTCGGTTTGAAATTCATTTGAGGCAAGATAGAAATCGTTCGCATCGATTTCTATCACACCTCAAAAAGAGATATTGAAATTGAAAAACTTTTACTTAAACAAATCTAAAATTAAGGTATTTTAAATAAAATAAATTAATTGGTCGTTTATTTTAAATTAATTGGTCGTTTATTTTCTATGTCAAACCGAAAGAGGTTTTGAAATGTGATAATTAAGTTTATTTATGCTTAACATGGATAAAAAAAATCACGTATTGAATATATTGAATATAATAATATAACGTATATGAAAAATAAAATAAAAATATTTTTCACGTAGGTAATAACTTTCTAATAAAAAAATATACACAAGACAGTACCCGTAAATGCCGACATAAATATTGGAGTTTTGACGTGTCTGCTCATTTTTCATTCAGAATAAATTCCTCTAGACATCTCTAAGTTTATTTTCTTCATATCCATTTTTTGACGTCATAATCTTTGAATATTGTATATATCAATAGTATAATACTATTAGTATAGTATATAAAATGAAAGTTCTCTGTGTGTTATTCAAAGTATGCTGTTCAAATCAAAATAGAGCCATAATAAGAACTAACGAGCTTACGAGTGGCACACTGTCCTATTCAGCCGACATGGTCTTTCTAGTCTAGAGGATTATTGGCTTATTATAAAATATATAGCATACTTTGCAGACTGGAAAATATGCGGACAAAAGAATGTAATGAATAACACATCGTGAGATACTCTTGAAAGGTCACTTTCCAACTCGAGCAGCTTATAAGTAGGTAATTCCATGATTACATGACATTTTTGAAATGTAAAAAATAAGATATGAAGGTTTGAATGGAAATAAGATATGAAGGTTAAATTCAAATCTAGTATTACTAAAATATCACGCAGAATTTGTCAAATTTTGGCGAGTTGAATTCTTGTAATTACTGACTAAAAGTCGTATTGGTTTTCGATGAAAACATCCTAGCTATAATGTATATTACATTTAAAATTGGGTTGTCATTAGCTACCATCTATAATTATTTCCTAAAATATTGAAATTGTTGGTTTTATTATTTTCGCGAGTTGAATAAGTCCCGCGAATGTGTTGCGTCGCATTCTGTCTTCGGTTATTCGCATTACATAAGTTGAGACAACAAATTCTGCCATATACTTATATAACTGAGTTCTCACACTCATACAGCGTGTCCTTAAGTGGAAGATATTTCTACGAAGCGAACAATTATTATGTTTGTTCACTGAAGTGTAAAGGCACTTTTGATGTAACCAATCGAAATCGTTATTAATGGCGTTGTGGTTATTTTCATGACGCCATTAAAAACGATTTCGATTGGGTTTCAAAGTTTTTTATGAGTTTCAAAATTTTTCTAAATGTAGGAATGAATGGTATGAAAAAATATTTCAAACGCTTTCTTTTTTGTTGTTGTTGGTGAAAATGTTGTCACACAACGTGTTGGATGTGAAACACTTTTATGTTTAATTTGTTTTAGAGAGAAATATTTATAATATGTAAAATAAAAATAAAGTAAAGTAAGTAAGCATCGTACCGCCATTATGATAGTTTTCCTACGAGGTCTTAAACGTACCGCAGGAATGGAAAAAAATAAAAAAAATTGTGCCGCTGCCAAAGTGTTTACTAGAAATGTTATGTTTTTATCTATACTAATATTATAAAGAGGAAAGATTTGATTGTTTGTTTGTTTGTTTGTATAGAATAGGCTCCGAAACTACTGGACCGATTTGAAAAATTCTTTTACCATTAGAAGCCGACATTATCCGTGATGAACATAGGCTACTTTTTACCGCGGGAAAATGCTTCATTCGGGAAATTTCCTACGGGAAATTTAAAACAAAAGTAAATACTAGGCTTGGCCCGGGACATAGCGCCATGAGTCCAAAATACGGTAGATGGCGTTTTATACTATTCTACGCGGACGAAGTCGCGAGCACGAGCTAGTACAGTATAAAGTGAACAATTTCTTTATTCATTCATTACTGTCAAAGCGCACCAATTCTATTGAGCTTTCGAATTTCAAAGAAAAGATTGCAGGAATCGAAGAACAATGAACGCCATTCAATTACTGGCTACAGGTTGCTTTCGCTATAAACAAAATAAGATTGGATGCGAAATAAAAAACCTGATTCACTTTACTTTCAGTGTCCGATAGCGCTATATTTTTTTACTTAGGTATATATTTATGTGTATGTAAGGATAGAACCTCACCGTCATTTGGCATTCTCATAGTAAATAATAGAATTGTGTAAGTTTCAGTTAAGTTCAAACTGAAACTAAAGCTTCAGAATTAATTATTCAAATGTGTTATTTGTTATTTTTTTAGTGTTACTTGGGTTTTAGTTTTTAAATTTATGTTTTATAAGACTACAAAAAATATATGAAATATATATATTATATGAAATATATTTTTTGTAGTGTTATAATTTTTTTGACATCTTATTCTTTTTATTTTTATTTTATTTTTAGATGATCCCTAAGGAACAGTCTTTTTTCGGGATGAAAGGCACCCTAGGTCTTTTTCTGTGTCATTGACAATATATATACCAAAATTTCATTATCATGACTAGTTAAGTCATGAGTAATTGATATCTTGAGATAATTAAAACTCGAAAGGTTTATTTGAAACAGTTTTACCAATGTGATATAAGAATAATATTAATTTCTGTTATAAATCTACTATTGTTTTCATTAATCAACGTTACATATATATGAACACCTACGAATTGAAAGAAGGAGCAAATTGTTTATGTTTGAAATTGAATCCAAACCTCGCTAGCAATTTTATTGCATTCCCTTGTCAGGGTTGCTAGATACATTTTAGTATATTTTATTTTCCAAGCAATTTGTATGTTTAAGATTGGAAAAGACAAGATAGACAAGGCACACGTTCTACTTGTGTGGTAACTTTTCATATTCAACTATGTAGTTGCTGCCCGCGACTTTGCCCGCGTAATTTTATAAATTTTATAAATTATTAGCTGGTGCTCGCGACTTCGTCCGCGTAGAAAAGTATAAAACGCCATCTACCGTATTTTGGATAGATGGCGCTATCTCCCGGGCCAAGCCGCTAGTATTTACTTTTATTTTAGATTTCCCGTAGGAATGAAGCATTTTCCCGCGATAAAAAGTAGCCTATGTTCATCACGGATAATGTCGGCTTCTAATGGTAAAATAATTTTTCAAATCGGTCCAGTAGTTTCGGAGCCTATTCTATACAAACAAACAATCAAATCTTTCCTCTTTAAAATATTAGTATAGATATACTAAAACCTTCCTCGAGAACCATTCTATCCATTAGTGAAAACAGCATGAAAATCGGTGCAGTAGTTTTTGAGTTTATCGCGAACAGACAGAAAGATAGACGCGGCGAAGGACTTTGATTTATAATGATGTAAGGATAAGTTAAATTTTTGCGGTAATTTTTATTCTGTACGTGAGAAGTTACAAAAGGAATTCACCTATTGGTTGAGTGGCTAAGCTTGCCTTAGCAGTGGTTCGATTCCCCGCAGGATCAACTGAGAAATGAACTAAATAAATTGGCCTGATCGTCAGCTGACAGTACCACCCGTACTGAAGTAGCCTTACAGAAGACCACCGTGAAACAACAGCAAGTCTGCTGATGTGTTTCGGTGAGTAAGTAAGGGGTGCTATAGCCCATTTCCCTAATCCTTCTTAAACCATCATTCTTCTACTAAGGTCGGCAGAACATCTGCAGCATCTGTGGCGTTGCTGGAGTTATTAGACGATAATATGGCCACATACCATCAAGTGGACCTTCAGCCTATAGAGAAAAATAAAAAGACAAATAAAAAATCGTCTCGTCTATAAAGAAATCTTGTCTTGTTTTCAGTAGAAACAAATTGAAGAAACATTTTACGAGAATTATATACAATTATGTTGATCCTGATGTAATTACATGATGTAATACACGAGCCTTTTTTTATTAAATAGATAATTTTTGTGTATAATTTATTTCAAATATTGTATAATGTGAATTTCGATGATGCCAATGAAGTGTAAACCCTGGCAGATTTAGCTTTATCCAATAATATGTTACTGAGTAGTTGTTTCCACACTTCTGCGATGGGTACACATGAGGAATGGTATATTTACAGCTCCCGTGAAAAGCAACGTTCATTTATTATTGACTAGCTGGTGCTCGCGACTTCGTCCGCGTTGAAAAGTATAAAACGCCATCTAAAAATATCACCAAGCAGTTGTCGTGTTAGTCGCTTCACTTGTTTTTGGATAGATGGCGCTATCTCCCGGGGCAAGCCGCTAGTATTTACTTTTATTTTAGATTTCCCGTAGAAATGAAGCATTTTCCCGCGGTAAAAGTAGCCTATGTTCATCACAGATGATGTCGGCTTCTAATGGTGAAAGAATTTTTCAAATCGGTCCAGTAGTTTCGGAGCCTATTCTATACAAACTAACAAACAAAGTATAGGAAAGAGGTTTCTCAACCTCTTTCCTAAGGCGGACCCTTATAAGCAGTGAGTATGGGATGCCAGAGGACATTTCCCTATCCCAATTCCTTTCTATCTCCCTATCCCCCCCTTAATCCTAGTGTAGTCGGCAACAAACTTGCAGCAACTGTAGCGTTGCTTATATTATAGTCGACGGTAGCCTACCATCAAGTTGATCGTTAGCCTTGACAAAAAAAACGATTTCTTCACATTTGCTACCATTTTACACTGTAGGAAGTCTCAAAAGTTCGAAATTTAAACAGTGAGAGTTTTAAACGTAAGGAATTCTGGGGAGGGAATTTGGGTAAATCCCTTTCCTATCGTTAAGTAATTTTGAATAACTTAAGTTTTAATCTTGTTAAGACAAAACTGGGGCAAAAGTCTTCAAATTTACGAATATTTATGTCAATCTTATTTCGTACTGGGTTTATTAAAAAAATTTAGTAGCGTGATATATTAATTCACTGTCATAGATTGGTGTTTCTTTCAAAATGGCTATTTATTCATAAGAAGGTTGTGTGTGGACACAACCATGTTTTCCATATTCCATGGTTCTCATGTTTTTCCAGTGTTACTCGACTACCAAATGCTTCATTTCAAGACTGTGATGTATTGTTTCAACAGCTCCAATGGTAATAATTGTTCGTAAAATGACAGTTGTCATTTACCATTGAAAACGGAACAATTGTGGCCATTGTATTTGATGCTCTTCCATAAAACAATTGTTGTATTAGAAATTAATTCAATATACAGTTTCTATTATAGAAACAAGGCTTTTGTTATGTCCATATTTTAAACCCGTATATTTAAAACCTCTCAGATACACTTATAATTTCCCATTTCCATAACATTTTATAATAAAACATGAATATTATAATGGTATAATAATATTGTATTTGTCTATGTATTTTCTAGTAACTGAATACAAATGTTCATATTTTGTCGATAAATATATATCATGAATAAAATATCGAAAAAATAAAAATTCGCTAGTCATGCAACAACGCCCTCAAATAGGGCGTACGTGATATCCTCTCAGACAATAAAATATAAAATAATAGTATCCGAAAGGACGTATATTTGTCAACGTATCCCTTCTCCGAGTTAACGAAGGGTGAAACGACAAAATAAACTCTTACCGCTAATATTTGTGAAGACAAAAGCAATTTAAATATGTATGTAGGCCTTTTCTTTTCCTATATCATACAATTTATCAAAAATGTGTAAAGTTAAGTTAACCCAAGTTAAGTTAAGCGAGTTAAGTTATTTGTATACGTTCATCGTTACTGGAAAAAGTAATAAGTTGGTCGTCAGCTGTTCTATGTCAATGTTCTACACTGGACATCCCGGTCCATTCCCTAGTGTTACGTAGTCAGGATCTCTTCCATCTTTCAAGGCGCCGTCACTCTGCTATTTTTCTCATTCATTGAACCAATTCATATCTATTGTTGCGTAACACATGCCCCAGATATTCAACTTTGCGCTTTCTGACGGCTTGTACCAATTTCTGGGTCATACGGGGGAAAATGTTAGGTTCCTGTGGGATTTTCAAAAATCGAACGCTCACGCGTAAGAAGTTGCCCTAATATTATCTCCATCTAACATTCGTGTTGGTGGAATAATTTATTTAGATCACAATTCATATTTTATTGCTAATTTTCTAAATATTGCCTTAAGTACAATTTTTCTTATTTTTTAAGGCACTTTTTCATTTATATTGTTGACTTTTCCCGACTTGATTTATAAACATAGTAATGTCATATTGAAAACTAAAATTTATCAAAAATGTAACCTATACTTAGCACTTTCGAAAAATACAAAGAAATATTAAAATTTGTAAAAATGAATGCTTAGGTCCAGTGAAATTTGTCTAAGAATCAATTGTTGTTTAATACTGCTGCAATGAGTCTTACTCTATACATAAATTGAATTATTTTACTCTCAAAGTAATCCATTACAATTACTGCCACGGTCTAAGTAAAGTGAACTTAACAGAAACTTGATTAATTTTTAATTAGATAATGTAGAAACTCAAGAGTGTCCGAGATACAGGAATGGGGACGACTGTAGGTGGGTAAGCTGTACTTACACTTAAAAATACACTTTATATAAGAGTAAGAAGCTTGTAAATTTATAAATTTCCTTAGTGTCTTTTGTCTTGAGAATATTATTGTTTAATCTACAGTTTCAATTTGAAAGGACAACTTCTAGTCTTATCAAAACGTCCAACAGTAGCAATGGAGACAAAGGAAATAGATGGTATGGTTGGTGTTCGTATAAATGAAACAACATCAAACTTATTGAGGCACAACAACACACGATATATACATGGGTATTATTATAAATGAGTTATAAATATTATAAAGAGGAAAGATTTGTTTGTTTGTTTGTATAGAATAGGCTCCGAAACTACTGGACGGATTTGAAAAATTCTTTTACCATTAGAAGCCGACATTATGCGTGATGAACAAAGGATACTTTTTACCGCGGTAAAATGCTTCATTCCTACTTGAAAACGGGTAAAAGGACAACGGGTTGTAAGAATTATCCTTCTGTACTTAACTTCTTTTTCAAATAACTTCTAAACGGCTGAACCGATTGGGTTGAAATTTTATGGGTGCTTCGATGGTTTCCTGCATCATTTAAAAATACAATTGGACCCGGTAGGTGGCGCTGCTGTCGGCATGTCAACTACTAAACGACTTGACCGATTGAGTTGAAATTTTGTATGTGTATTTCCAGTCACAGACACGAATGTACTATATTTTATAAAGTTACGCGGACGAAGTCGCGTGACAAAGTGTCAAATAAGTTATAATTTACAGGGCGTAATTATTTTTGATATTATAAGTATTATTATAATATAATATTATAACGCCTGACATACCTATTCATTGCTATTATACTTTTGCCAGGCGTTGGATTTCTATTTTTAAATGGATATGGATTTTTTCTGGATGAAAGAATATACTGTCCAAATTTTAATGTAAATGATGAGGTTATTGATAAGTAGTGTGGATTAAAAATTATAAATATTTCCCTGCCACACATTTTTCTCAGAATCCTGCACAGAACATTTTCAAAGGATCACTTATAATAAATTTTAATTCTAAGAAGCAAGGCAATATTCAAATTTCAATCAACAATTTAATTTTATATTTTCTACTAAACCGTTAGGTTCTCAGAATTACTCGATATTTTTCTCAGGAACAGTACCTTATTTCTGTATGTAAGACAATATGTATGTGAAATTTGATGGTTATAAATTAAGTAGTTAAGGCGTGAAAATTTACAAAACAAATATCTAATTTATTATAATTATGACGACAATAGAATCTATTACTTAAGGGGCTTTTTAATTACTTGACAAGAGTATAAAGTATAGTACTATATAGTTTTTGCCCGCAGATTATTTTGTATTTATTATCTTACTAGCTAGTGCCCGCGACTTCGTCCGCGTTGACAAAGAAAAAAGTAGCCTATCCTGTGTCCTGTACGTCTAAATGTTTATCTACCAAGTTATCATCATTAATCAGAATCAGAAAATCAGTTAATTCGTTTAAGAGTTATGGAGGAACATACATACATACATACAATACCTACACTTACAGATTTATTTTTAGTATTGATGATTTGATGATTTATTACTCAATTACTTTTGCTAGACTAACGTTTTGTCATTTGTCAGTGATTTATTTTTTATCTTTAAGTAAAAAAATGAAAATAGGTAACTAATGGGAAAGCGAAGCGACGCTCGAACTATACATATTCTTGACATCACGTATAACAAAAAATGATATTAGGATATAGGTGAATTATTATATTAAGATTTGAAGGCGTTACTTAACATTACAGGCAGTGTTGATATTCCTTCCATAAAATCATCGTGCGATGTCGAAGGACAACGTTTTTTTAGGTATTTATTCACCATGACGTATTTACTAATACGATAAAACAATCTGTACGCAACAGTACCTATGAGACTCGAGACGCGCGAACGAAGTGCGGGAGGGGAAGAGCGACTGAGTCTACCAATAACGTGTCGGCACACCGACGCGTACCCGCCCCTCACTTTCCTCTGCCCCCTCAAAGTCCTAAAAATAGAGTTCTGCGCACATTTGCCGAGAAGTCTTTATTCGCTGCACGACCTATATCAATATTAAAATCCCCGTTAAACCCGTGTGTTGGTCCAAGGCATATTGGAAATTTTGATTTTGAACTAATTTAACTAAATAAAGTCTTCTGACTAACATGCATGTATAAGAGGGAATAGCTAATGCATGTTGGTAATAAGTTCGAGTAGTGAGGTAAAGGTGCTGTGCACTTAACAACTGTTGTTATAAGAGCATCTAACTTAATATTATTACGTGATATTATTACTTTGAAAGCCAAACGATGTTTTAATATTGCTGTTTTAAACTGAATAAAATCTAGAATTTTAAAGCTTTGAATGTTCATATAAAAAACTAAGTATGTTTGTCCTCCATGTAAAACAAACTGAATAAAGTCTAAAATTGAAATCTTTTATTCGCCGTGCTTTAGTCTCGCATAAACTTAAGAATAGCTGGACCGATTTTAGATCAGTTTTCCTTATGAAAAGAGGGATAAACGGGGAAGGTTTGTATATATAAAAATTGCACTCACCAAAATTGCAATTGTTAATTACTGATTAACAGTAATTACCAGAATTCAATCCGCAAAAATGTAACAAATTCTGCACATTTTAGAAATTATTATTGTATAATAATAATATATAAAAAAATACAATTTTTTTTGTTTCCATGCAAACTTTCATATTAGGTATGTCTCAGAAATGACATGTTTTTTATGTGTTGCTACGACCAATACCCAATGAGTAGGTTAATCATTAGTTCATTACGTAAGTAGTATGGAATCGGTAAACTTCTCGAGTTGGAAAGTTCGAGTTGGAGTTGGAGTGCCCTCTTAACAATAGAACAATTATTGAAGTTAAAAGTAATTCCAAAATATATGTAGATAGATAGATCCTTTAAAAAGTTAAAATATTTCATTTAATGAATAAAATTAGGATAAGATGGCGGAGTTGAATGGCTTTGTTATAAAGTGTAAATTTTAGACCTTTTGAAGAACTTTTTCTTGTGGTCTTGACAGCGCTTTGTCAACTTGTTAGAGTATAATTAATCGGTAAGTACATGTTACTGTAAAAGTCCGTATACCGGTAAGTCCTAGGACTTACTGGTAAATCATAAAATTTGCCATCTTAGATTAGTAAAAAATGTAAGATTTTTATATAAAAGAAACAATGTTTGGTACTCCTAGGTTTCACTAACAATGGTTGGGAAATTTAGTTTCGGGGAATAAAATATATATATGCATAGACGTAGTTGCTAGTATCAGAAAAAATAGAATCAAATATAAAAAAAAATAGTTAATTATATTTTTATTATAGAGTAGTATAGTAGTGATTATATAATAAGTATATGTATACTTCATGATAAAAGTTACCTTAGATATTTGTATAACTATCGAAGAAAGTTGAATAATTGACTTCGGTAAAAAATGTGATTTAGTTTTTTCAAGAATCGATAACATTTCTATTTCCTCCTATCTTCATAAGAATAAAATACTCATGCATGGGAAATAAAATGTCGTCTTTCCACGACACCCAATAGGTTCTCGCATGTTTTTCCAACATAAATATAAAATGCTATAAGTTCTTTTTTTTATTTAAAACGAAACTTTTTACTTCGATATAGATATCATATTTTTTAGAATATGTAATGGTTAAATCTAAGTATATACTAATGTTATAAAGCTGAACCAAATGACTGCGAAACACCCTGTACCCTCAGGTCTGCCACTATTTTCCAAATCTAGACCAGACCCAAATTTGAAAAGTTCATTTTCAAAGCTGACTGTGCCGGGATTAGAAACCAGGACCACTGATACGGAGCGTCAAGGCAAGCACCCGAACCAATCATTCAAAGGGCTCGTCTTTGAAATTATAACACAAATACAGGAAAGAAGTAAGATTTATGACAAATATTATAATATTTTTAGAACATTTTTCGCTTTTGGCGAAAGCGAAAGCTCTCATTATAGAATATTTACTTGAGTGGCACCAATCTCGGTCAATTTTATAGAAAAAAGCTTTTAGATTTTTAGAGGAGAACTGCCAAAGTATTAGAGCGTCAAAGATGCATATTTTTTTTTTATATATTTCTTTTTTGTTTATTGTTTCGTACAGACCATACTATACATGGCATTTTACTCCCCAGCATGTAGCCATACTTTATTTATTTAATTTCATTTTTTATGTATAATTATGTGTTGTAGAATAATGTTATAAACTATAAAATTACCTATCGCTCTTTTTTCAAATTGGTACTTTCAAAATATAATTTAATTTGGTAATCATAGCGTAAACAAATTTTTTCATTGAATTTATTTAAAACTAGCCGGTGTCCGCGACTTCGTCCGCCTTGAAAAAGAAAAAAATGGCTATACTTACATCTTTTATCTACCAAGTTTCTTTAAGAGTTATGGAGAAACATACATACAATACAATACAATACGTGCACTTACAGTTTTATTATTAGTATTGAAGATAAAAAATTACAATATAAGATAAGGAAAATTCTTTGTTATTTTTTTTTTTTCAATCACAGTGTAAGATATTACAGGCGAGTTCCTCCCCTCGTACCATGTCACATCGCAGAAAGGTTTCCACCGATATTGAAATTCTTGAACAAGCAGATACGAGACTTGGTTCCTTAATTAATCTCACTTCTGGATGAGTACAGATATTAATATTGAATGACAGATATTCGTTTCAGTGGAAGTTTCGCGTTCTCAATAGATGAAATTAAATTCGATTTTGTCGATAACTGGTTTCAATTTAAATTTTACTTACAAAGACATTCTTTTTCAATAATTTTTTATGGTAATAAAAAACGTGTGTGTGTGTGTGTATGCTACGACGCATGACTAAAGAACAAGACTCCTTACGAACGATTATAAAATACATAATAAAAATTATAAAATTATTTTAATATATTCGATAACTGAAACTCCACATTTCATAAATGAACGACAAACACCCGTCCACCATGTTCGAAACATTTTAAAAATTGACAGGAAATTTCCGGTTATCGACAGGTGTTATGAAAAAGCGACACGTTCATTTATTTCCATGGACTTCAAGTAGGTACACCTATATAATTATGATGATGACAGGGTACGTGATTATAGGGTCAATATATCTATACTTTCAACGAGCTATAGAGATCTCTGTAGATAGAGGCTAAGCTATAGAGAGCTATAGAGTTTTTAATTTTTCTATATTGTGTTACTACGTAGTGTCGTACTCGTAGTAATATCCGTACTAATCCATACTAATATTATAAATGCGAAACATTGTATGGATGTCTGTTATTCTTTCACGCAAAAACTACTGAACCGTCACCACGAAATGTTGCATACACGTTGTCTGGAACACCAGAAATTACATAGGGTATATTTTATAAAGTTACACGGGTGAAATCGCATGTAACAGTAATCTATGCTATCTATACTTCTATACTAATATTATAAAGAGGAAAGATTTGTTTGTTTGTTTGTTTGTTTGAGGCTCCGAAACTACTGGACCGATTTGAAAAATTCTTTTACCATTAGAAGCCGATATTATCCGTGATGAACATAGGCTATTTTTATGGGAAAATGCTTTATTCCTACGGGAAATCTAAAATAAAAGTAAATACTAGCGGCTTGGCCCGGGAGATAGCGCTATCTATCCAAATCAGGTGAAGCGACTAACATGACAACTGCTTGGTGATATTTTTAGCGATCCGCGATTTTTAGCGTAGATGGCGTTTTATACTTTTTAACGCGGACGAAGTCACGAGCACCACCTAGTAGTTTATAAATCGGTAAATTTAACGTACCCATATGTTTGTAAGGTGAAAAAGCACCAATTTCGTATTCCAATTACAGGTAACAGCAATGTTCATTTAACTGCCCCAATCGCATACCTTGTATTGTTCTCTTGTGTATAGAGCATTTAGTTTCAAAGCTTTCGGTGTCGTCGGACGACTTGTAAATACAAACTTTGTCTATGTTTCGTTAGTGAACGGGTGGAACAATTTAACGGAAACAACAGTGCACGCGTTTAGAGACTCCAGAATAATATATTCTTGAAATAGTAAGGATACATCTTTGGTCTGAGCCTGCTAATAATAAAGGTTTAATGATAATAGCTTCGTTACACAAAATAACGACACCCAAAAGACAAAATCACAAGAAAAGTGGCAAGACACACACGGCTTTTCTTCTTAATGAATTCAAATTTTGATATCATAAAAGTTTGTTGAAACTTAAAGTACCATAAACCGCTTTCGGAAGTTTTTATGACGTTAAAACATAGCAAAACCCAAGACTGGCAGGTAGAGATAGTTACATGCCACAGTCATAAACTGATGTACTGAACATCTAGGGCAATAATAGAAGATGAGCTTAAAATAAAAGCACATGCACATGCATAAAAGCACAGCACAACACTGGTATATTTAATAAACAATATAAACAATACTTAACAATATTATGTTAATGTTAAACAATGACAGTACATGCTACACAAATATTTCGAATATGAATATTAAAAATAAAGAGGAATTTCATAAATTATGTTAAAAAATAATTCATGCAACAATAAAGATTTCAGGTGTAATATTGCTTTACATTTTTCGTCAGGCTTTTTATTATATTATTTTACAACCGACGAAAAAACAAAAAGGACTCAAAATTACTTAGGTATACTTACATTAGTTTAGGAACTTAGTTATTTATTTATTATTATTTGCTTTTCAGATTTTTCGGCGATTTTTTTGGTTAAAAAGTTTATCAACCTGGAACAATCTGGTAGCTCTATACGAGTACACGTATGTACAAAATCCTTGAATGTATTTGAAACGATGTCAACATAATGTCACGATTTGTATTGGTACCTGTGTCATGAAATGTGTGTAACCGAGCGCGGTGGGTTCGCGTGCTAGTACCGCACCCTAGAGAACTGTACTAACAAGGGTGCAGTTTATATTAATGGGTCTATTAAAAAAATGTATGTAATTGTTCCTCTGACATATAGGGAAATTCCTACAAGGTTTTCGGTTGGATTTTACATTGATGATCTCACATTTCACGAGCAATTAATCTGAAGACTACACAAGTCTTATAGTAATAATCAATGTGTAAGTCTCTGTAATAAAGACAGCCGCGTCTGTCTGTTCACGATAAACTCAAAAACTACTGCACCGTCTTTCATGCTGTTTTCACCAATGACAGAGTGGTTCTCGAGGAAAGTTTTAGTATATAATTTAAAAAGTTACGCGGGCAGCAGCTGGTAATATTATAAATGCAAAAATTTATATCTTTGTATGTTTGCCACTCAATAATACAATAACTGCTTAATTGGATTTGGATGAAATTTAGCAATAGTTTTTTTATATAAAACTTTGACATTATTCATACATTATGACATTACATATATCTATATAAATACTTACATAAATAATAAATATATCGCTAAATGTGTTGCTAAGCGCAAAACTAGAGAACGGCTGGAACAATTAGGTTATTTTTTGAAATATTCGTCGAAGGAAGGTTCTTATGGTAAGAAAAATATAAAAAATATTCGTGGGACTCCTGGGGCGGATCGCTAGTTAATAAATAAAATACGAACAGTCAGCCTGTCCGCCGTCCACAGCAAAACAGAAAAACATAAAACGGTTTTTATCGAGCTGAACGAACCTATTGAATAAGACCAAAATTCCGAATTGAATAAAATACATATAACAGTAACAGTTTAGTCAAAGCGATGGCTCCGGGCTCGGGCTCAAATGAACGTTTGGTCAACCGAGGTGGAAATGAAAACGTGGTTGCGAATTCAACACTATTTTTGTAGTTCTTAACGATATACCCTTTTCGCTTAAAAATACCGAAGCCTTTTGAACTTTTCCTTAACGAAAATGGCTTCAAAATTTTCTTCAGTACTTACGAAAAAGGTTATAGTCGTAAACTAAACTCGAACTCGTAATTCTAAGAAGGTTTGACAAACCCGTTGGATGAGGTCCCCGGCGTACCTCCGCTTTCGGGTACGCCGAGGTTCTGGGTACGCGTAGCGTTCTTACGAAAAGAAAAATTGGAAAATTTGGACATGTTTTATATTGAGTTTGTCTCTTGTCGCATATACAATAAAAAACTTATTTCATATTTTATTTTGTATTCTTAATATGTTCATGCGTCCCAATACTTCACTCTGTTGGGATTGGGGGAGTTAGTATACGCAAGAATAAATTTCATAAATGAGCATAAATACAAAATATCTTTATAAAATATAGATATAAGTTTACTTTTTGTAATAAGTACATTTTTCGTAAGAATTCGTAGAAACATTACAAACAGACATAAATGAGAAATTTTAACATAAGCACATGAGAACATTAATATAATTTGGGCGCAACAGTAATACTCTAACGTGAACCCGTAAGTTATATAGTAATTCATTTGTAGAAGTGGGTAATAAAATTTTATTGTGTTATCAATGTAGGTAAGTAATTTTACTGGCCCACTTGCCAGTAAAATTATAATGCCAGTAAGCCCCACAATATGTAAATGATGATTTGTATTTGAGAAATGCACGTTATTTTAATATTTTTTTACGATAGGCTGACTGACGGTCCACTTGATGGTATGTGGCTACCGTCGCCTATAACACAAGCAACACCATATGTGCTGCAAGTGCTCTGCTGGTCATAGAAGCATTAAGGATAAGGGATAAGGAAGGGATGGGGTAAAAGGCTCTAATAATATTTTCGAACTCAAATATCTATGAAAACCCTTAACCAAATTACAAGATTTTTTCAAGTAAAAATTGGAATTTCTTATTACCTAATGTTACCTACAAGTTTGAAACGTTTAAACTAAATTAAATAAATGGCTCTGATGTCTATGTATGTAGATTTTCAAAGACCTAGATGAGCTAGATCAATATTTGAGGCCAGAGCCAAGTTCTAGTTTCGATTGGCTTTAATCCACATAATAAAATGGCCCAGTTAACACATGTTTAATCAGAGTAAGCTAAGTAAGCGTCAGATTAATGTTTTATCTACCAAGCCCCTTAGAGCAAAAAGAATTCAGAACAGAACAGAAGGAGTGCTACCTAAAAGAAAAGTAATACTTTTCTTGTAGACACTTTGTAGACGAGGCAGGCGTTACATATCGCACCTTCGGTAAAACAAGGGTATAACTTACATTTTTTTTTAAATAAAAATACTAAAATTAATTTTTACTTAAAATATATGCAGAAACGTCTTAAAAACATTATTAAATTAAAAAATATTTACGAGACTATGGGAAACTATTTGATGAAGAATTGTTTAAAAGCAATATAAGCAGAAAAATGCTATATTGAATGCAAAAAAAATAACTTTAAATGGCTCTCCTGTAAGGTCTCCCGAGATTGCAAGCGCAAAAATTTAAATCACAGATGCGCCTTGTGCTTCTGAAAACTGTTCACGTAATAATGTCTGTGTGCGTAACGTTTCACACGTTCGTTCGTTTCTTGAATTATGAGAACACTTTCTGAAGGCACAGGAAGGCATTTTTAAAGGTAAACGAACCTAATTAGCAAAATAAAAGATGTGTATGCAACGGAACCGCTCACTGCTTTCTACAAGCGACTGAGGTGGGAAGAGTGAGCTCACTCTTCTCAACGATGACACGTAGTTCAAAAGTTTAAATGAAAATTGTAGAGCATCAAATTTTATAAAGAAATGATCTCTTTATGTTCTTCGCTAAAATTAAAATTATCCGAGATAGGGCGGATAGAAGCTAGGGGATGATAGTGACAACTTTAAAAAATCATAAGCCGTTAAATAATTGATATTTTTAATATTTTTTTTAATTTACTCAGAAAAAAAATTTACTCAAAAAAAATTTTTTTTTTATTAATTTTTTATAACAAAGTTATAGGATTTTCAGGATTATAAAATTTTCAGAACCAAATTAAAACAGCTTGACTTAATCTCACTTAAGAGTGAGCTCACTCTTCCCAACGATGATACATTTGAATACGTCCGCCCGAAGTATGGCATGGGCGCATCTGTGATTTAAATCTTTGGGCCGGCGTACCTCCACGTTCGGGTACACTGAGGTTCTGAGAGGGAGCGTAGCCCTCTCCGTGCTGGATAGCCGTGGCGAGGCATCGATGTCGTGTCCTAACGTCGGGGACCATCTACGCCCATCTACGTCCGCGCTAGAAAATCGTTGGGTTTTAGTCGGTACGAATCCGACATAACCCCACTATGACCCCTACACTGCCGCGTATCCAAGAGGATTTTTCTAAAAAGGCTTTACATAAAAAAAAGTATAAAATCCAAACAAATTGACACTGACTTTAACTTAAACCCTTAAATTTGAATTGCATAACTTATAGAGAGAAGGACCATTCAATTATTTTTCTTTACATCTCTACAATGTCCGTAGTTGGAGTACTTCGTAGCTCCGAACTTCAAGTAAGGTGAGCTATTCTAAAGAATATATATTGCTTGGTTAGTTAAAGGAATTTCGTAGTGGTAAAGTCCAAACGAAATTTTATTGTAAAATTATTTTGACACTCTTAAGTATTATTAGTATTATATACAAATTAATATTATATTGAAAAATTATATTTGTTATAACAACATGTATCTATTTATTTATTTAGGAATGTCCACATGCACATTATAATCGCATTTTATACAGTACTATAATATTTTATCTGTATATTAGGAGACAAAATAAATAAAATAAAAAATGCTATTAAGTTCTCTTTTGAATCTTCACTTTTGAACTAAGCTAAATAATTCATAGAGAAATGGTTTGGTAACTTTAATACTATGTTTGTGGTGGATGGATTTAACATCGCGTTATGCACGTTCTATATTCTGAACCATTTACGCGATTTCGCATTCATATTTTAATTGAAATATGTGGATTGAGCCTTCCATTAAATCGGACTATCGTTTAAAAACAAATACATGTATAACATATTTATGTGCTAGACGTTAAAGTCATAGAAGATAGGTACGATCTTAGAACATTGGCGACTAGTCACTTTTCGAATGTACCGATGTTGGTACAACTGATGTAAAACTTCGTTGCGTTGCTTGATTTTTACATAAAATTGATATAATACATCTTATATCTAAGTATATAAACAAAAGTTAATTTGATTTGACGCTAATGAACTCCTAAACTACTGAACCGATTTTGATAAAACGTCGTAACTATGTGTAATTTGGTCCTATTTAAAAGATAGAATAAGATTATTTTGAACCGTCCGAAGCCGGGAGCGTGTAGCTAGTTTTATAAAAATTAAATATATTTCTTTTCTCTCTATACACTCAATCATCAAATCATCCTAAAATATTGTGTGTTCTTGATACACTTTGTTAAGTAAACGATAAATATATTTGTTGTGAAATCGTTTTAACAAACGAAATGGCTCAAAAGGCTTATACACAAGTTACGCAACACAAAATCTTGGCAGAATAACTTCATGGTTTTGGCTGCGCGCCCCGTGGCAATGCTTACTGCAATGGTTTTTGTCACATTCCTTTTGCAATGTACTTTGCTATTATTGACCACGTAAGTATTGTATATCCTAGCTTTATATTCAAACTAGTTGTTGCACGCGACTTCGTCCGCGTAACTTTATAAAATATAATACATTCGTGTCTGTGAAACCATGGAAATACACATACAAAATTTCAACCCAATCGGTGAAGCCGTTTAGAAGTTATATGTGAAAAAAGATAAGTACGGAAGGATAATTCTTCCACCCGTTGTCCTATTACCCGTTTTTCCGTAGGAATGAAGCATTTTTCCGCGGTAAAAAGTATCCTATGTTCATCACAGATAATGTCGGCTTCTAATGGTAAAAGAATTTTTCAAATCGGGCCAGTAGTTCTATACAAACAAACAAATCTTTCCTCTTTATAATATTAGTATAGGTAAGCTCTAAGAAAATTTTTTGCTGAATTTCATTAAAAAAAAAACAAGTCATACATATAGAAAAACGCGAGTGCCTAACTAGTTGCGCGACCTCTTAAAATTAAATAACAGAGAGGTTGAAATCTAAGACGAAACCACACGAAACTCAGATATGCCAACACAACGCCGTAAGCCACTCAGCTCTTATGAGAATTATTACGGGTTACACAAGCTTGTGGGCGTTGTTTTATTTTCAGAAATATGATCCCCATTGTTTAAAGACAAGTGTATTTTCCACGCGTCTCGTCTCTGAAGAACATTCACATCACAATGACTGATAAGCTTTATAAGTATTTTATGAAAATAATTAGTTTTTAAGTTTTTTATGTTAAAGAATCCAAAAATGTTAGTCCTGTATTTTAATGTATTGATACTTATTTCTTATAATGGGACAAATTCCTTAAAATGTTTGTGAGCGATATTAATTCATATCTCGGAATGTAATAATAAATTTATTCCATAGTGAAGTGTCCTTAAAAGTGCGGTGAGCGATATATTATTCTTGAAATGTAAAATAAGTTAAATTTATATCTCATGGTGAAAAGTGTCCTTAAAAGTATGGTGAACGATATTAATAATTTATATCGCGAAAAATAATCCACATGAAGACGAGGGCGGGTCGCTAGTCTCAATATAAGCATTAAGATATTTAATATAAGAGCAAATGATAAAATGTCTGAAAAGTTTAGAAGAAATTAACATTATTAGACTTCGCATAGAGATGAAATTTTAAAATATTCTTAGCTGTAGGTTAAAATAAACCTAAGTTCTAAATTTCAGCTTTCTAGACTTGTTGATCAGTTAGGAAAAAACCATTTTATATGAATAGATAGAGTATATAGTTCACGTATTGAGAGGATACAAAGGAAATTCCTTCGGTACCTGGACTACAAGTCTCATCAAAAGATGCACGATTACATTAATAGATGCAGGTGCTATCATTTTCTACCTCTCCAATATAGACGAAACTTTTTAACGAAATTTCATCAGAGGATACGGATATTGTGACCTGTTCCACAGTTCCATGGTCAAAATAAAAAACATTATGGCTGATAAATATTTCAGTGGCCTATAAAAAAAAATTCTGTTTATTTTTGTTATCTATAAGTGGAATTTTTTTATTAGGTTAAGTTTGTTTACTCACCACTATTATTAAGTAACTATACCTGTAAATTTCAAAAACTTCCTTCCTTAAAAACAGGTACTCTGAAATCCCATGAACTTCGATATTAAAATCAAAATCCAATGAATCTAATTTGTGGTAAAAAGCACCAAGTTGTCTGAAGTAGAATACGTGTTTCATAAAATAGTCAATCCCAATATTTCTTATTGAATCTCGGTAACTGCCTAATAAATGCTCCTCAAGCCGCCATTTACGGCTAGCAGCGAGCTAATAAAATGCTCTGAGGCACTCCAATGTGAATTCCAACGTTTTATTTGAATATGCTGCGGGTTTATACGCATTTCTATGGTTGTTGGAAAACTGAAATGGAAGTAATGAACGAATTTATATGCTAATATTAATATATACTTAAAAAATTAAAACCACATTAAATTAATGAAGTGCTTTTCATTGCACAAGACCGAATTTCAGATATATATTCGATTATATTTTCATTGTTATGGCATGCAGATTCTATAAGGAAGAATTATAAATACAAAGTATATAGGTATCTTTTTCCCTTATATATAAAAGGCGATGTGTATGTCCCCGTATGTCTCCTAAATAGACTCCAAAACCGCTTAACCGATTTTGATGAAACTTTCAGACAATCTTCAGATTAGTGCAGCGGGTGTTCCTGTGAAGTTTGGTAGCGATCGGACACGGACGAAGTCGCGGGCAAAAACTAGCAAAGAATTAAATTATATACTTAAAAAAATTATATAAAAATTGAGTGCAAGTAGTGAATGGTTATAGCAAATAAATAGTGAGTGGTAGAAATTTCCTTACAAATATTACTTTTAAACTCTCTCCATCTCTCTCTCTCTTCTATAACTCTCTTATTACTATACTTATGAGTGAAATTACTTATTTTGATAAAATTTGGTGCTAATTCCACGAGGCGTAAGCCGCGGTCTAAACAATGAACATACTATCTGACTGACTGTTTTGTGATTTGTATGAATTTTGAACATAGAAGCGCGTGAGAAAGGAAGTTGTTTATAATTTCAGCGCAGATGCTTAATTCCACAAGTCTTATTTGAAGAATCTGTTGAACAATAGGCGATATTCTATTTATCCGACTAATTCCGTAAAAGAAGTAATTTTCTATGATGATTATGACCTATGATGTTGACCTATGATTATACCTGAACACATTGATATATTGAAAACTGACCTGGATAACTGCTTGGATAGCTCCCGTGTACAAATCTGTGATAAAATCGCGTATAAAACAGCTTCCATATTTTTATAAATTATACAAATTACATACATGTTATGTCTCTAAAAACAAATAAATATTTCTTTGTATTTCGAGTTTTATGAAAAGGCGTAGTTGCAAAAAGGTATTATAACTTGGAAGTGACATCGAAAAGTGAGTAAGTAGGAACAAGTCTTTTAACAATGCCGACATCGAAAATCCTCAATGAACAACTCAATAAAGTGAGACGTTTTTCATATTCCCCGACCTTCTTAATCCAATTAAACTTGCCTTGAACTTAAAGCCCGTCTATTGGGAATCTTCAATACTCTCCACTGATTTATGTACGCGAGTAATGAAGGCGAAAATGCTCCTTAAATTTGGGTAATTAAGTGTTGGTTGACCTTGAATTTACGGTCTGATTTCTTCCAATCGGATGAGCAGATTATTTTCTAATTTAAACCTAATTTCAGATAAGTCGTTGGTGTTTTTTTTAATATACTTAAAGGTCGTCAGACAGGCTAACGGGTCACTTGATAGTAGAAAGACACTTGTTGGCAACAAACCATTATAAAACACAACGAAACGATATAAACTAAAAAAAAATATTTCGCACAAACTGTGCCTTAAGAGACTGTCTAATAAAATTATCCATTAACTTTGCTATTAGCCTAGCCTACCTTACATAAATTTAATCACAAGGGAGCACTAAAGAAGAGCAAATTGCAATTATTCAAATTGACTTGACTCCAGGAGAAAAATCATAAAGTCTCGAATAAGTTCATAATTATTTTAGTAACGCTCTGTACCTTTTCTGTCCTTGTTTAAGTAGACCTTATTATGATACCTTATTAGCATATTATGAAAGGTTTTGTAACCCTACTTAGAACATGAAAGCTAATTTTATTATTATACTAGTGGTTACCGGTTCAAAGCTTCAATTTATGAAGGTCTAAACTTTGGTCTAAGCCATCGAAATAATATTCTATTCAAGGTCTAAATTAAGTTGTTAGGCCATCTCTCATAATAAGATGGACTTATTTTTCTTTATAAAATTTTATGGGCCAAATACAATGTTTAAAGTAGTTTCAATGGCAGCTATTTCTTTTTATTTTTTTAATATAAAAAAAGGTTTTGTTAACCAATCGTTACAATGTGTAAAGTAGTGTCAATACCAGCTTTTTCTACTTTTTTAATATAACGGTCCAAAGTTTATGAAGGTTATGTTTGTCGAAACGTTAAAAGTAGTGTCAATGCGAGTTTTAAGTTAAAAAATAATAATAATTTGAAGTTCTTTAGTCTATGAATATTTTTTTAACCAATTGTTACAAAGTTTAATGAAGTGTCAATAGCAGTTTTTGTTACATAGTCTTTTAATTATGAAGGTCTAAAGTCTATGAAGGTTTTGTTAGCTAAAACTCTAAGTACAACGTTTAAAGTTGTCAATACCCAGCTTTTTGTAACATCGCGTTCAACCAAACAAACAAACTTTTCAGCCTTATTATATAAGTATACATTTCAAATTTTGATTGTAAAGCCCGGGTTGAACATAACTACGCCTAATCTGTATACAGAACGGATTCGCTCTGAATGCTTTGTACACATAGAGAACAGATCTTATTCAATTCATGTCACCGAGTCACACACAAGACTACACACATCACTGTGGTTGTCGTTTCACTAATTGTAAATGTAATTGTTTCAGAGTAATTGTTTGTCTTTTTAATTATTGCTTCTTTGTTTATTAAATTACCTTTTCCACAGAATGACATGATGTTCGACAGCATCAACTAAGTATATCAATGGATGAAGAAGAAATCTGTTAACCAGTGAGTGTACTTATGATAAACAATCCAATCAGGTAGCCTCAGATGGATTTATGGATATATGAAGGTCGTTTACGCAAAACTTCTAATTGGAATTTAATATTTTTTTACAATAATTTATTTAAGAATAGTTATAGAGTCAATATGCATCAGAATAACACATGATATATAATTCATAAAAATATGGAGACGAAGTCGCGGGAAAAAGCCAATATTCTAGAATTCTAGAAGTCTTTCAGGAGAAGTGTTCATTTAAGTTGTGTCCTCTTAGATTTGAAGCCGTAAAGTTGTATAAACTGCGACTCTTAGAACAGAATTATGTTTTGTAGAGATATAACCTAAATAGGCTTTAACAATATCCATATTTAAATAAATTTTCCTTAACAAAGCAGAGGCAAAAATAACACTGAAACCAAATACAAAGATTTCATATAAACTTTAGCCTCAGCACATTTCGTAAGTCCTTATAATTTTACAAAATAACTCAATCAGAATTTCAAGTATATAATTTACATATTTTTGTTACAGCCAAGTGTTCATTACGTTACATGACCCAGAGCGGAAAAACGACAGATTGTAAAAAAATGCTATTAAAGTTCTAAATTTGTCCCACTTTGAACAGCTGCTCGTCGATTCGTCGCGACAGACTATTTTTATTTCATCGCCGTGCGAATCTAGACTGAAGTAGGTAATCATCAGAAAAATTAGTAAGAAAATAATGGAACCAGCAGTTTTCGAGCAAAGAATTCAAAGAGATACGGGTGTTTCATGTATAAGTTGAAATAGTAAAACACGGTACAGTTGCAAGTGCAGATTTTGTTATGGAAGTTATTATTTATGGAAAATTATTTATTCATTTGTATTACGAGAGCACTTTATGCGCAAATAGGAGTTCTGAGCGCAGACAGGGTACGGACACCGCTTTAAATAATCTTGTGGCTTGTGTGGGATACAGTTGTAGCATTCTTTCCATTTGAAACCCTTCTTTGAAATGCACTAATGCGTTTGTTAGTTATCACAATCTGAGGGCAAAGAAGATTTCTTTGAAACTTGGCAGTAATTACAAATATATTTATATCTATCACTATGACACTTGAACACTATAATTAAATTTTACAGTGAGGTCTATAGCTACTCACTATAACTCTTGGAATTAGAAAGACTTGACTTTACAGAATATCACACTCTGTTTCACCCATTTTATATTAACTCAATAACAACAACAATAAAATAAATAAATAATGAAAATCTGATGAAGTCCATAAGTCGACCATCGAAGCTTTTAAGCATATCTTTAGATGACAACACTTGGCATATTTCTGAAAGAGATTATCCGAAATCCGAAGATTCTTCGAAAGAGGTGGTCAAAAGAAACGCGAAGGGTTTAGGAATGGTCGGGACATAATATCTGTGGTGCAGAGGATAGTCATTCGAGTAAACGAGACTTGGAAAAGATTGAACCCATGGTTGTAACCGATAACATCTAAAGAACTATGGGCAGTGGACTGATGCTGATGAGGTGATGATAAAATAAATCAAATTTAATTTACATTAATGTCTATCCAAATCAGATTCAAATTCAAATTCAAAATTCAAAATAATTTATTTGCTGAATATAGTTATACATAAGTTGTAAATTTAAGTTTTTAGTCCACATATTCAACCGACAAGCGGTGTGCAAATTTAAAAGCATCTAAAATTAATAATAGTTCCTCCAAGCTAAGACAACCCAATAATTATTGCATTCCTATTTCATTTTTACTATATTTATGTGAGACATAGCTTGCACCGCCCGCACTATATAGTCTCATCATTTAGAAATTCATCAAGTGAATAATATGCCCTTTCCACCAAAAAACTTCGTAAGTGATTTTTGAAAGTTGCCAGATTCCCGATGTTTCTTATATTTTTTGGAATTTTATTATATAAGTGTGGTGCCATACAAAAAACACTTATCTTTTTCATTCTAGATTTGGCAGGGACTACACAAAGTTTATCATTATGACGTGGACGCTCCATGAACTTAAATATTTGGGAATTTTCTTTTATGAACACTATACATTCAAGTATAAACACTGAAGGCACGGTCAATATTTTCAACTTTTTGAAATGCATCTTACATTTCTCTCTCTCTCTCTGCTTTAAATTGCAAATGGCCCTTATACACTTTTTTTGAGCTATAAATATTCTTTGACTATCCGTTGAGTTCCCCCAGAAAATTACACCATATCTTATCGTTGCAGCCGCCTGGCCATGGTATGCAGTAACTACTGCAGATTGATCCACTACTTTTCTCAACTCAGATCCTCCAAATAACACGTTATCTATTATAACAATTTTTATCTTTAACTTTTTTAACTTTTATAATCCGACTCTTAAGTGAATTTAATTAAAATATGTTGATAATGAATATTCTGGTATAGATTGGAATTAAAAAATTGAATCGATACGAATGGTTTAATATTTAGACTAGATAATGTTGATGAACTACTTTCATTGTGTACAACAAGTTATTATCGTATAAGCAATATCTGTAGTCGTGTAATATGTGGTTAATATATATCTATCTAGTCTTGGGCTTAATTCCAAGTAGTGTCAAATGTATAGATTAGTTTACATGTATTGTATCGGAGTCTCGTTCGCGATGTTAATCAAAGATAGTGGTTTACATAAGTTGGATTAATTTTAACTATCGGTTCCTATTACCTTATTTTATTATTACATTTTGTACAAAAACAAGATTTTTAGAAATAAATCCTAGTTGTATTTAAAAATTTATACTAACGGAACAATAATAATTATTGAAGACTGTCGATCTCAACATCAAAAAAATATATTAATCTTTTAATGTATTTTGACCTTGTTCTAAATATATCTAATTGTAAGACATAATCATCTCGATTTGTTAAAATAAAAATGGATCTAAGTATGTAATTTTTTGTATTCGAACGGCAATAATTATTGAGATAAAACAAATCAAATTACAACATTGAATTATTATGTTTCTTTTACATAAATTACCACCGGCAGAATACTTTTTGGAAGCAATTTAATCTTATACTTCTTCGTTTTTCTGCCATGACATCGAAATCGAAAATTCATAAAGTGTAGATCTAGATGTTTGCTGTATTAGACTAACTAGTGTCTACTCTCTGCATAGTCATCAATCATATATAGTCAATTTCTTAAGACTAGAGCACAAACAAAATTCAAATCAACCTAATTCACTATAATTATACAAGTATGAATCGCCTTTGTGCCATTAAACTTCCACTAGAAAGTTGTTAATATTCCTCACTGCTAATTAGATTGCTTCTGGTTCTGTGCAATTTATGTGGTAATATCTTTAGTTCAAGGCAATGTTCTGGCGATAAATAATCTCTATTAACTTTATAATGTACAGTCTTATTTTCTACTAGCTGGCGCACGCGACTTTGTACGCGATGTAGTTCGTTTTTCATAAAACCTATAGGAACCTAACGTTTTTTCTGGGTATAAAAAATTATATGTGTTAATACAGATAATAAACTATCTGTATGCTAAATTTAATCCAAATCCGTTAAGCCGTTTCTGAGATTAGCGTGCACAAACAGACAAAAATTCTAAATACTATTAATTTGACTTCGATAACATAAGTATTAGGTACAACGTATTACAAGTAACCTGCATGCCTCTCTTTCTAATAAAAAAATATGTTACTGGCAGTTAACACATTTCTGATGAAGAATTTATTCCTCCGTTTTACCTTAATTTTGCTGTAAAGTAGTCTTGTTTGCAGAATTCCTTTATTACACGACAACATGCTACGAATGTGCTGAATTCTCTGTTGTTCGCATCGGAACGAGCATTCGTATAATATTATTACCACATATTATTACAAATTTCATCGCCGCATCTGACTGTCTATATCCACTAGTCTCAAATTATACTGAATAGATTTTATACTTATACCTATATTAACTATATTATCATAGTTATATCGGTGCAGTAGTTTTTGAGTTTATCGCGAACAGACAGACAGACAGACAGACAGGCCCAGCGGAGAATTTTCTTTTATAATATTTAAGGACTGCACTGCCAACTTTGCTAATATATTTAAAGGATAAAGGAAACCAAAACATCTGTTATTTCTAACGTATGAGAGTTTGAAAGAAGTTATTCGTTAGTGCCCTGCAATAATAATTAATAATAATAATAATATTTAAAGCAAATTCAAGCTATAGTATAAGTTTTCAAATGATTTTAAACCTAGTTAACCCGTGTTCTTAACCTCCAATATAACTATGCAGGCCAATTGAAATATATATTTGTTTTCAGTAAGTAGAAGCATTTATGTACACCGCTCTATATTTTCACATTGTATATAGGGAAAGAGAGTTCCCTCGTCCATTTCACCAGGTCGCTCACGTACTTAACATCATGGATTGTGGAACAAATTGCCCGAACCCGTCGCGACTACGTAACTAAACTCCGTCCGGAACAATTACTACGAGGAAACTTCCGAGACCTATTCGCAATGTGAATGTTACTGAGGCCACACCTTTAATATTAATTTTAGTATATGCCTTGAATATGTTTATACGTCGCATGTATGTGTAATACAATTTATCTATATGCTAGACGTTATACATATTATGTCTCTACTAGCGACCGGCTCCCAGCTTCGCCCAGGAGAAAAAATAATTAGGTTTTTATTATTATTATTAGTATTAGGTGTATATAAATAAAAGTTCTGTGAGAAATTATCTAACTAATGATTGGAACCGGAACAAAATCTTTTGCGGGGTTTAAGAGGAGTTAGCAGCCATACAGATAGATGCGGAAAACGACATTAAATTATTACTACTTGCAACATAACCTATAGTCCGTTGGCCCTACGATCTGTATATTTATCGACCTTGACTCAATCTATTAGGATTCCGCTGGAGTGCTTACTTTATGTTTTCGGAGTCGTTTTTGATGGGACTTTCACTGGCATATAGCTGAGCTATAGGGAGTAACTTTTATTTTAGAAAAATATAAAAAAGTCACCGCGCACACTGCAGCGAAGCGTGGCCACGTATTCAGTTAGACGTATACATAATAGAATAACGCAAGAGGTCTCATGCCCTATTAAAATTTATTTAGAGATCGTCATATGATAATTTTTCGTTTTAAAATATTTAGTTCTAGTTACTTATTACGTTCTAGAAGAGAAGAAACGGCGAAAGAAACTCTCCATTAATGGAAAATTAACTGCAATCAGTACATATGAAATGTCTTGCCCCGGAAAGGTGACAATCAGGTCAGGTGAACGAAAATAACCTCTATTTATAGTTATAGTAGGTGCGGCCGCTATAGTCGGAGAGCTCGACTCAAGAAAAGGTACTGTAATTAATTTTATTTATTACGGTTTAATTTTAATGTTTTTGAACTTATCGTTATTGTTATCGTGCAGATATTCATGAACTTGTTTATAAGAATGTGTCTGACAATACAAATTTCAAAGGGATTGGATACAATAGAAAGAAAATAAAATAATATTAAATCAATATTCTGTGCAGAAGAAACAATTTCGACGTGTATACGAAAACAAGTTTCCAGCTCCTTGGCTATAATGACTGTCTCAAAGCCAACCATAATAATCACATTTACCATGAAAAATATGACAGCCCCAATAGCCCACTTACTTGTTATTTATTGGGGATTCTTTGGGCGTATACGATAATTAACACATGGCAAAAGTTAGTGTAGCGTGTCTTAGAATATTATCGATACGAATATTACAAATAAAAGGCTTTTATTAACATATTAACTTACTTTAAAGTTATTTCTTGTTGTGAACCACCAGTTGTAAATACTACTCGTAAATACAGTTATGTAGTACTATCTCTACATTCATAAAATGCGAATATTTTTAATAATTATGTATATAACTCATTAACTTGTTAACGATTTGATAATTGCAAAGTTGGCCCTGCCGAGATTGGAACCCGGGACACCTGAGATAGAACGCTAAGACAAAACGCCTTAACCACTCGATCAATAGGCTCGTCAAGAATTACCTGAAATTAGCAAACAATACATGGTACCAACAATACTTAATGACAATACTTAATGATGCCAAACAATAGCGGATAAACTAGGCCAATATACGTACAATTGTAGACATTGTGAGGCGCTAAACAAGTCAATTAAGTTGATATGTGTAATTCTGTTAAACAACTGTCAATTAGACACTCCACTCACAGATAACCCTGTCCAGTTTTGCAGCGGAGAATACAAACAACGGAATGTTAGGCTCAAATTAGAAAAAAATGACCTAAAAAACAGAAGCACTCCGAGGCAGAGGTCGACAAAAGTCCATTACGGCCGAACTTTATATATCTACCCACGGAATGCTTACAACATAGTTATTTCTCTTTCGCTTTGTTACCCCGACTCGCATCACATTGCTAATTCAAAGGGAACATACGAGCGCTTTGCATAAACGATACGAAAACCTAAACGCCCCGCAAATTATGTTTAATATTGTTACACATTTACGAGAAACACATGTGAATTGAATTTGAACGTTTTTGCATTTTACAAAGACAAAGTGAATTGTGTAAATTTCATTCATCTTTCGGTTTAAGTCGGTTTTAAAGTTCATAATTAAATGTAAAATGCGTCAAACAGTATTAAACTAAAATGTTGAATTCAAATATTTTAAAGCTCTATACGAGTACGGTACTAAAACTTAAAAACTATAAGTATAAGTATTATACATACTTATATATAAGATTTTTTTTTTTTAAATCTTACCAGTTTATCCCTCTTTCTATATGTGAAAATTAAATTAAAATCGGTCTCCCCATTCTTGACTTTTTAAAGCGTACACAAACCAACTAATTTATGAATCAAATCAATCAATCAATAATAATAAATCTGTAAGAGTTGGTCATCGAGTAAATTAATTTCTTTTCAGAGATATCGTGTTTATAATAGACTCTATACATGATACTGAAACTAAATTGACGATTTGATACATATGTACTATGTATGTATGTTGTATGTTCCTCCATCACTCTTAAACGAATTAACTGTGATTTTCATGAAACTTGGTAGATATACATTTAGACGTACCGGGCTATTTCTTTTTCAACGCGGACGAAGTCGCGGGCGCCAGCTAGTTTTTATATATATAAAAAAAAAGAAAAGCAGATTAAGTAAAGGAAATTAAAACATTGTTAGTTTCATTCAACAACACAACTATTCCATATTTATTGTATGTTATAGTTTGCATAATAAATGTGTACCTAATCCTTATTTTCGGTCCTTAGCTAAACTAATTCTGATCCACAAAGGACGCTGGCTGAAGTAACATAAAATATGTAGAGGTTGTTTAAAATTAAACACTACTATAAAAGGAAAATTCAACTGAAGTTATTCGTGTAGAAATGTTACTGAAGACAGACAAAAACACGACCGCTAAATATTTTTATAACGTTACAATGTAAAACTAATTTTAAAGAGTTTGTTACAAAATTTGTATGCTTAGATCTTTTAAAACTACGCAACGGATTTTGATGCGGTTTTTTTAATAGATAGAGTGATTCAAGAGGAAAGTTTGGGTTACTCGCATAATGACTTATTTCTTTCACGGATATTGACTTATACGCATATTGACTTAAACGCATATTGACTCATACGCATATTGACTTATACTCATATTGACTTATACGCATATTGACTTATACTCATATTGACTTATACTCATATTGACTTAAACGCATATTGACTTAAACGCATATTAACTTAAAGGCATATTGACCTAAACGCATATTGACTTATACTCATATTGACTTATACTCATATTGACTTATACTCATATTGACTTAAACGCATATTGACTTAAACGCATATTAACTTAAAGGCATATTGACCTAAACGCATATTGACTTATACTCATATTGACTTATACTCATATTGACTTATACGCATATTGACTTAAGCGCATATTGACTTAAAGGCATATTGACCTAAACGCATATTGACTTATACTCATATTGACTTATACTCATATTGACTTATACGCATATTGACTTAAGCGCATATTGACTTAAAGGCATATTGACCTAAACGCATATTGACTTATACTCATATTGACTTATACTCATATTGACTTATACTCATATTGACTCATACGCATATTGACTTATACGCATATTGACTTAAACGCATATTGACTTATATTTTAGTAAATGTCACCGCGCACACTGCAGCGAAGCGTGGCCGCTTATTAATTTATAATACGTATAGATTTAAAATAGACAGACATAAAATATTCTATATTAAGTATGATCACTAAAAGTAAAATAAATACCTATGTCTGGATCATCATTTGTCAAAGAAATTGCGTTTCAACTATTATCCTCCAGTGGCTTGTCACGAGCAGTGAGAACGATAACAAAATTAATTAGTCGTCTTTTCGGCCGTCTGTTATTAAAATAACCAACTGTGTTAGTATCAGTCATAATTTAGAGAGAAAACAATGTCACAGTATTACGTGACAATGTTGTCTATAAGGTTTATACTGCTTTCACATAGTCAAGTGCAATTATATTCCTTTTCAACCGATTTCCATATAACTCTTTTTAACAAAAAATAAACCGACTTCAAACCGTCTCATGGTCTTTTCTCATGGATGCCATTGTCAGAACTGGGCCAAATCTTTTTTGTACTTAAGAGGGAAGTATAGCTTTGCGATAGGTATTTAGGAAAACACATGCTATCGCTTGTGCGCTCTAGCCCCGGGGCAGTCGTGCGATAGAGAGCGTTGCAGCTTTCGACTGACAATAGTCCTTTTTTTGATGAAATTTAATTTCGGGAGAAAACAGTTTCCACTAACTAAATCTTAACAAATCACTTTGATTTTCATGACGATCGTTTCAGCATAATATATTCTAGGTTTATAGCTTTCGCTTTTTTTTTTAAATGAGATTGTTTTTATAGAACAAACGATTTAATTCGACAAAGTTTTAATCACAAAAATTAAGTTATTTGAGGTTAAATAATTTTGAATCTATTGAAAATTTTGAAAACAGGAAAGCCTATAAACTTAGTCTTTCACTGTGTCAATAACATGCAAAAAAATGATGGAGATTGGAAAATATTTATAAGTGGAAAAACGTTTTCTCTTTTTGTATGGACGAATGCGTGCTATTCTTCCCTCTTAATTGAATCTTTAAAAAACTAAATATAAATTAAGTTGTAATATAATCAATCAATCAATCAATCATCATCATCAATACTAATAATAAATCTGTAAGTGTAGGTATTGTATGTATGTATGTTCCTCCATCACTTGTAAACGAATTAACTGATTTTCATGCAACTTGGTACGTAAACATTTAGAAGTACGGGACACGTGATAGGCTACTTTTTATCTTTTTTAACGCGGACGAAGTCGCGGGCAACAGCTAGTCCTGAAATAAAATTTGGGTTCTCAAGGGATCGTCTAAAAAAAATTTTTAAAAGATATGCGCCACTGTTGCCGTAGCGGCGCGGCGCCGTCGTCATCACATCGATAAAGATTTAAAAAAAATACTCGGTTGTTATATTTTTCATTTTTCAACCCGGACGAAGTCCTTTTAACGAAGCCTTTTAAAGGCGGTAGCTAGTAAAAAAATAATCCTGGACTAAAATATCCATTCTCATATCTTGGGTCTCTTGTACCTTGACAAATATATAAATAGCAACTTCTATATACCAAGAGATATCTCTGAAAAGATGCAACTGTTACAATGTTATGTAATAAAGTCGATGTCCGCCTCTGTCAGTTTCCTTCCGCTAACTTGTCACCAACAGGTTGGAATAAGTTGGCATAAAATATAAATCATCTGCAGATTTCATAATATGCAGATAGAGAACGAACTAACTAAGAAATATATATTTAAGCTAATCAATAAATCGTAAACGAGCCGTGCCGTATGTTTATTCGTAATGCAATCTGTAGTCTTTTTAGTGATTTTTTTATTGTAACGAAGAATTAAGTAGGTACATTAAGGACCTCTTTCACCATCTTTCAAGTAGGCTAACCGTCATTTAAAGTCACCTGTCACCGGGAATAATTTAGCTGATATTGTACCTTTGTTTGTACTGTAAATGTCCCAAATATTAAAAAGAAAATAATAATAAAAAATTCGCCTATCGAAGGAAGCACTAAACCGAGTGAATAATTTAATAAAACATAAAATTATTTCTAAAAGTAACTAATCAACACTTTACTTGTAGTTGGTGAAAGAGGCGCTTAGGGCCTCTTTCACCATCTTTCAAGTAGGCTAACCGTCATTTAAAGTCACCTGTCACCGGGAATAATTTAGCTGATATTGTACCTTTGTTTGTACTGTAAAAATCCCAAATATTAAAAAGAAAATAATAATAAAAAATCGCCTATCGAAAGATGCAGTAAACTGAGTTTTCAATAAAAAATAAAATTATTTCTAAAAGTTACTAATCAACATTTCACTTGTAGTTGGTGAAAGAGGCCCTAAAAAATAGAAATAAAATGATTTTATTTTTTACATTCCAAATTCAATGAGGAAACTTTTCTTCGGTACGACACCCAAATTAAGTCCAAAGTTGAATGCGCGACTTAGCGAGGAAGAAACAATCGTGTAACTTAATTTTTCTATAAACTCGTAAAATTTCTGACTCCCTAACAAGGTTTATAAGTCTTTGAAGTTGACATTATAATATCAAGTCGAATAGCCTCCTCATTTTTCTTTAAATTTTCATTCTGGCGCAACATTGCAAGTAACATATAGGAAAACTAAGCATAATTAATATACAGTACATAATTAATATACTTATTTAGTGGAGCTGATAATTACTTATATGAGATTGGTAAAGATTTCGCTATCGCGGATCGCTAAAGATATCACCAAGCAGTTGTCATGTTAGTCGCTTCACCCGATTCTGGATAGATGGCGCTGTCAAGTGTATACCGGGCCAAGCCAAGCCAGTATTTACTTTTATTTTAGATTTCCCGTAGGAATGAAGCATTTTCCCGCGGTAAAAAGTAGCCTATGTTCATCAGGGATAATGTCGGCTTCTAATGTTAAAAGAATTTTTCAAATCGGTCCAGTAGTACGACAGTAATTATTATTGTAGTTTCGGAGCCTATTCAATATAAACAAACAATCAAATCTTTCCTCTTTATAATATTAGTATAGATATAGATATTAGTATAGATATAATTTTAAACAATTTACCTCACAAGAAAATAACAATGTCTACAAGGAAGACATGTGCATTCAATTCCAAGACTGCACATTTCTATTCATGCTTTTCCTAATATAATTTACAGTTTCGTACGCTTCTAAAGCAAACTGTGCACTTCTCGCGACACAAAGAAGTATCCCCTAAAGTTCAGTTCATTCAAAAGTACGAAGTACACGGACTGAATATAAATGTCGGGAACTGAATATTCCCTAATACAGAGAAGGTCCGGGCGACATGTCATTGTCGCCAACTTCTGGCGTCATATTTTACACAATTTTTACGTAAAAGTATGTTTATGGTCGGGTCACAGACATCTACATATGTACTAATATTATAAAGAGGAAAGATTTGATTGTTTGTTTGTTTGTATTGAATAGACTCCGAAACTACTGGACCGATTGAAAAAATTATTTTACCATTAGAAGCCGACATTATCCCTGATGAACATAGGCTACTTTTTACGGCGGGAAAATGCTTCATTCCAACGGGAAATCTAAAATAAAGGTAAATACACTTGACAGCACCATATATCCAGAATCAGGTGAACCGACTAACATGACAACTGCTTGGTGATATTTTTAGCTAGTGGTATATATACTTGCGGTAGGTCTACATGGTATGCCATAAAACTAATACAATGAGTTAAGTTCACACATAAGTTAATCCAACTAAACATTAAAAGTTAAGGCGTAAAATTTTAACAAAACAAACAAACTCACTTTAACATTTATAATATTTAGTAAGGAAGCAAGGATTTTCTCCACAAATTAATTTCACTCCAAAATAGTCCATTTACGAATAAACGATAACGAATGTTATTTTTTTACTCTGTGGTATCAATAAATACTAATAATAAATATGTTGTGTAGGTATTGTATGTATGTATGTTCCTCCATAACTTAAACGAATTGACTGATTTTCATGAAACTTGGTAGATAAACATTTAGACGTACAGAACACAGGATAGGCCTACTTTTTTCTTTTTCAACGCAGACGAAGTCGCGGGCGCCCGCTAGTAAAAGAATAAAATGTGAGTAGTCTGCGTGAATCACGAGCCCCTCCTAATTGAAGTCCCATGGCGGTCCTCTGTGGCACGTTAACTTGCCTTCGTACTTACGTCCGAGTAATGTGTAACGACATTAATGCGATTATGTGATGAGGGGTCGAGGTTTACTGCACTGTTGGCATACTCGTGCTGTCTCTCTTATAACTTTATCAAGCGATCTTATACAGTACTACATTATTTATATATTTACCAGAAACTTTTCATGCAAGCTTATCGTTTGGAGGCGCGAACTTGTTAGTTATTTATTTATTTACTAGCTGATGCCCGCGATTTCGTTCGAGTTGTTAAATAAAAAATATTACGCCTTACAAAATACTCGTATGTGAGCAATTTATTTTTATATACTATTTAGGAATCCTATGTATCTCTGGCAATGTGCACTTATGCAAAATAACCTGATAGTCGCGTGAGTAGTTAAGGCGTGAAAAATTAATATAACATAGTCAATTTCTAGGGATAATAAACTTGTTAAATTCAATACCCACAATGACTAAAGATTTAATAACGAATGTGATTTTCTGTAATAAAATTTCGAGCCCGTAGAATCGACAGTGTTTTTTTAAGGGATTTACTGTAAATTCAAAATTACAAGGGAGCTCCAAACAATAAACGATCTAAAAGGCTTAGCTGTCCGACTTGCCGTTAAACAGATTAGTCACCTAACAGTTGACAATACAGCTAGAATTTCAGTTACTTTCATAGTATAATGTCTAACGGGATTCTTCCTTGTTAATTACCACCTTCATAATATTATGGCCATTATATGAATTCATATAATTCATACATTCATAAATACAAAAATGGGTCATTAGAGCAATGTACCAACTTGGTACGCAGTCTTCTATTCGAGAAAAATGAAAGGAATAAAGATTTAGACTGTTAAATTACAGTAGGAATATTTTATGAAACTGAGAGACATTATTCGTAGCAAGAAAATCCGTAGAACTCGAGAATGCTCGTAGAACGTTAGTAAAATAATTTTCGTAGAACGTCTTCGTAAATTATATATTGCTAAGAATTCTCAATTAGGTGACGCTTTTCACCCATCCATAAATGAGAAACCCTGCCATATAAGAGGATCTTCAAGATCTTTCAAGTAATTTACAGCGAAACCTCCGGAGATAGCAAAAGCTGAAAATTATATTTTTGACATGATGTTTTCAGAGATATCGTGTTTATAGGCTCTATATATGATACTGACACAAAATTGACGATTTTTAGAATTTTTGACATTGGAAATGTCTTTCGTTCGGTTCAGTATAGGCCCCGATTTCACAAAAAAGTGCGATCCCCTAATATCGCAGAGATATGTGAAGATATGATATTCAAAAGGGCTCAAAAGACGCGTATTCATGAGAGCTGTAAGTTGCAAAAATATTTTTTTAAAAAAGTAAAAAACGAAAATTGTTATGGCCGAAATAGTAAAAAAAAATCTTTTGATTTGGATTTTGGCGCTCGATATTTTGGAAATGAAGAATGATATCAAAAATTTGAGAAAAACTCCTCTGGACAATTTAGTCAGCTAGAATTTGAGCCTGAAATAAAGACGATCTTAAGACGATCTTGTAGCTTAACCTTTTTGAAAGAAGTCAACAAGTCAGAACAACATTTTTTTTCGAACTCCGTAGATTCATTTTCAATGTGCTCGATAGTCACGTAAGGCACGAAATCTGTGATTTTTTCCTCCATAACTCTTAAACGAATTAACTGATTTTCATGAAACTTGGTAGATAAACATTGACGTACAGGACACAGGATAGACTATAATTTTTTTCCTTTTCAACGCGGACGAAGTCGCGGGCACCAGCTAGTACATACTAAAACTAAAGCCATTTTATATAAGAAGAAGAGACACTGCGCCTATATTAGTTACTTACTAAAATATTACCAAACCTTTAAAGAAAAGAAAACTCAATGGAATCAGGTCAACCTATTGCAATACCGAATCGATGTCAAACTAACAACCAAGGTTAGTGTGTCAGCGGAGCTTATTCCGACAATACATGGGCAATAACGTATGGTATAACTTTACATCGAACGAACCAAAAGAATTAACAAACTAAACCCTATAATTTATCAAACAATATACACAATTCTTTGACAGTTTTAAAATATATAAGTAAAAGTAGGGTAGCGTGTCTCAAACCAGTTTCAGACACGAAATTGTTTGCATGATGCATGAATAATGGTGTACATGTAATGGTCCGTAAGCCAGGCACTAATTTCGTCAATGATTTCCTCTCAGTCTATAATTTGTAAAATGCCTGAGAAGTTGTATCATCATGCGTTGTGAACGTCAGCTGCGGCTCCGATGGTGGGTTGAGCAGTGGTAGCCCGTTACATTTTAAGAGCATCAGCTGACAAGCATTCCACCAAGATATAGCCAGCTGACTTTTTTATTTATTAAAAGTAATACATAAACTATCATCTGATAAATTTTCTATTGGGAGATAATCACTGAACACGTATATATTCGTGTGACCTGCAGACGCATAATCCACCATTTTATAAATAGTTGACAATTTTGTTTCTTCAAAATATTAGGCTAACTATAATTTGATGAATTTTTAATCGGAAATAAATGATTAAATTTTTTTTATTATGTGCGTGGGCGGCTACCACTCTACTGCTCAACCCACCATCGGAGCCGCAGCTGACGTTCACAACGCTTCATGATACAACTCTCTCAGTCATTTTACGAGTTATCGACTGGGAGGAAATTGGTCATGAAAATCTGTCGCTGGCTCACGGACCATAAGTGGAAATAATATATCCCCAAACATTTTATTTTATTTGATGAGCCCGTTAGATGAGTGGTAAGGCTTGGCTTGTCTTAACGCTCAGATTCTCGGCAGGGTCAACATTGGAAAAATACATTCAAATGTTTAAAAGAACAATGAAATAATTATTTTTTCTGATTTATTTTATGTTATTAAAAAGAGTAGAGTATGAAATAAAATGATATATCGTTGTTACTGGCTTTTGGTCTCATCCGTTTTAATCAACAAACCTCCAATGGTCCCTCGTGAAGGGTGACGCTTAGGTCAAAGGTCTCTTAAAATATTCTACCTTACGTAATTTTTTTTACAAAATGGCGTTGCTTGTGTTGTAGACAACGGTGGTAATATACCATCGAGTGGAGCGTATCATATGACGATATATATGTATAAAAAAAAGATATATTTTTTTAAAGTATACTTAAGTAATATAAAGCGATACATAAAGATATAATACATAAAGATTGTTGCAATTTTTCTTATACATTTTTATATCCTCGCATAGATTATTTCACTCAGTTGTAAATGATCAATTACTTAACTTATTGTATTATTGTAAATGATCAATTACTTAACTTATTGTATTATTGTAAATGATCAATTACTTAACTTATTGTATTATTGTAAATGATCAATTACTTAACTTATTGTATAACGGTAGGATACAAAACACGTACTACTAGCGGGTCCAACAGGCACTTTTTCGTAGGTCTTGGTCCAAAGGGTCAATTCACCATTACATGCCTCGTATTTCACATAGTTTTATGTAATCTTAACTATTATTATAAATATGAAAATGTACTTGTTTATTGCCCTTTCACTGTTCAAACCCTATACTGACTACTCAAGGCGCTTGGAATCGTCAGTGGGTTTGGCTCTTTGGGCGTGGTGTAGCCCACTACACCTGTTCCGCATACCGGAATATATTCTCGATATTTTGAAGTACTCATTTGACGACCCTAAGCGCCTTCATGAAATGTTGTTTACATTGTCATGGGCCCCTTGGTGTTGCTTGTGTCCTTAGGCGGCGGTAACCACCTACCATCAAGTGAGCCGCCAGCCTGTCTGCCACCTATATATTATAAAAAAAAGGTACCACTACGGACGCGGACGAAGTCGAGAGTAAAATATAGTAGATTAATAAATTAAACAATAGACAGAGAAAAATTGCGAACACTGATTTTGATGCAGGTTCACAATTCACAATAGAATTTATATAATATTTCAAAAATATGATTTTTTTCTAAATCTCTTGCGATTAATTATACAAATTCTGCACCTGACCTGCTAATTGAGCTGCAGTAAAATTTTATATGCATGAAGAGTAGATAAGATACTTCTAATTTAAATGGCAAAGGAGTAAATTTTAATATAGATTGAAATTTGCCTGTAGTCAGTCAGTTGCGCCAATATGAAAACGAGGCAGGTCGCTAATTAGAAGTCTAGTGATTGACGACGGTGAGTTTGTTCAGTTGACATGGTTCGGATCAATAGTACCTAACTTGGTTAGCAGCAATGAAAGATGGGAAGCAACATACATTTTTAAAGAATTTCTAAATAGTAAATAACATTAATTAACGACTCTTTTGAACGTTCAGGGTTTTCACTCAACACAAGTGCCTAAGAGAAGAGAAGTTAGGTATAATACTGGCATGGTATACAAGAATGATAATAATATGCTAATAAAGGAGTTAGTTTATTTTTGTATAAATTTGCTTACAAATTCCCTTAAAATAAGCAAATTATTTAGAACTTTTTAAGCATAACACCCGCTTATCTATATCTACCTATACTATTATCTAATATTATAAAGTAAGACGACGTGTATTTTTTATGTTTGTAATGAACATTACAAAAAAAAAATTGAAAATTCTTTCACCTATAAAAGCTATACTTATTATCAGCTAGTAACATAGGCTGCTATATTTTATAAAGTTACGCGGACGAAGTCGCGTGCAACAGCTAGTAGCAGATAGTGTTTGAGCTCAATAGAAAGTCGGGGCTTAGTTTATATTTTTTTATTATATTGCTTACTTTCATAATCTTAGATAAAATGATTGGTCGCTGCTCTCTACTAGATACGACCCTATGTAAGTACAGCGGCTGTATCTAGTAGAGCGCAGCGAGACCAATCAAATATCTTTGTTCATAATATTATATTTTTTCATTCACGAGCACCAGGCAGTCCTGACAGCCTTAACGTCCAAAGTCAGAGCGTAGCTGACTTTCATATGGGCAGTGCCTAATATGTGCCTAATGGGATCACGAGAAAGTTTCCAAGAAACAAAATATTACAACTTCTATTATGAGCTGCATGTGTTACTCTATTACATTATACCTACTCTGGCGAAGTCCGTCTGTTTTCTTTAAAATAACAAAACCTAATATTGTTTAGTAAAGTTGGACACAAAATTATTATATACACAGTTTAAAAGACTTCTTAAGTAATTTAATACTTACAGTGACAAGGAAAGCAGGTAAACTATAAATATACTCGCTACAGGGCCCGTATTCTGTAAGTGTGGTTTTTCTGTGGTTATCGACTCGATGCGGTTATAGACTCGACAATTGGCTACTTTGGTATTGACTAAGCACATGTCAAAATGTCTACGACGTTTTTTCCATAGTTATACATGTCGATGAAGTTATTGGCGCGTTATTGTGTGGTTTTTAGTTTGACAAAGTGCTATTTCTTATTTAATGTCGACTTTGAAGTCGACACGTTTTTAAAAACCACAGATAGAGAATATGCCCGCTGACCAGAAATCGTTCGCATTGTCGCACTTAAATTATGTACTAGTCGATATGAACAGTCTTTATGATCCAATTTGAGATTGAATCCAATATTTACATGGATTTTTTTTTTGTTTTATGTAAACTTCTTAATGTAATGATAAAATTTATCGATGTTCATTTATTCACATATATATTTTTTATAAACGACCGATCATTTCATGTCATGGTTACTATAAAACCACAGGAAATAATAAATCAATCAATACGTTAGCCTCATTAATAAAGTCTGAAGGTCGTTACATTACTAAAATACCATTATCAAACGACACCACACTATTTGAAACTCTAAAAAAAAAAGGTATTAAGTGGCCTGAATACCTTTTTTTTTTAATTGAATAATACGCCACCATTACAAGCAACCCACCCCCGGCTTTGCACGGATGCTCTTTCCGTTTGTGACAACCGTATCAAAATCTATTGAGTGTTAAACGGAGAGAAAATAACAACTAGGTAACATTTTAACAAGCTATAAATAAAATTATAATTATGTATATAAATATGACCTTGTAGTTTATTGTTGTTACCCACTATTACTGTTATGAAGGTATACCAACTTATTCCACCCTGTCGGTGACAATAACAAGCCTTGTTATGTAATTTTTCCGATAAGCAAATCGACTGTGGAGTTATAACTCGTAACGTTGCTTGAAAATTGCTATTGTCCTCTGATATACATATATTATATTTTTAAAATATTAACTCAACATGCCTTTTAGAGTTACTTATTTATTTGTTTACTACGGAATACGAAAAGTTGACTTCTTTCAAAAAGTTTAAGCTACAGGGCAAAACAGGCTACAGGCAAATTGTAGCTGACTAATTTGTCCAGAGGAGTTTTTGTCAAATTTTTGATATCCTTCATCGTTTCCAAAATATCGAGCGTCAAAATCAAAAATTCGGAAAAAAATGGTTTATTTATTTTTTCACTATTTCGGCCATAACTTTTTTCGTTTTAGACTTTTTTGAAAAATTATTTTTGCACCTTACAGCTCTTTTGAGCCCTTTTTGAATAACATATCTTCACAACTCTCCGAGATATAAGGGGATCGCACTTTTTCGTGAAATCGGGGCCTATACTGAACCGAACGAAAAGACATTTCCAATGTCAAAATTCGATGATGCAGTAAACCGTGTCAGACGGTGTGCAAATTCAATAAAACAGAAAAATATTTCTAAAAGTAACTAATCATCACTAGTTGGTGAAAGAGGCCCTTTACTCTATACTATAATATTATAAAGAAAAAAGATTTGATTGTTTGTTTGTATAGAATAGGCTCCGAAACTACTGGAACGATTTGAAAAATTCTTTTACCATTAGAAGCCGACATTATCCGTGATGAACATAGGATACTTTTTACCGCGGGAAAATGCTTCATTCCTACGGGAAATATAAAATAAAAGTCTAGCGGCTTGACCCGGGAGATAGCGCCATCTATCCAAAATACTGTAGATGGCGTTTTATACTTTTCTACGCGGACGAAGTCGCGAGCATAAGCTATAGTCTTTAATAAAGAGAAATAAAATAGGGAGATTACTGGAAGTCCTAAAATGTCTATATCGATCTTGTGTCTTTATAAATAATGAAATAGGCCTGGACCCACTGACTTGACATTTGCTTTCGGACAGGAGCGTGTTTACATTGTGAGCCTTTGATGAATAATGGAAGAAATCTCTTTGGACTATGTAATAATTAACTTTTATGTGCGCACCTGAATATTTAATTATATATACCGGTATACACGTGCGACGAACTCACGCAACTGGTCCAAAAATAAAAGAACATTAATTATTTATTTTCATAAGTCAATTTTATTTTAATGTGAACACCTTCGTCTTTAAATTTGTTTTCATAGTGGAAGACAATTCAGAAATCTGATTATAACAAAATCAGGAATAGGTATTTTCTATCATCTATACCTACATCTATGTCATCTAGGTACATAAAACTAGGTAAAATACATAAACATAGGTAAAATTTAACTACACCTGTTAAGACTAAGTTAAGTTAAAGACTTTTTTGTATACATATTTTTTTCGAATTTGTACTTGTAACGTAGGCACTTATTCACGTAAAAGCTTCCAGTGACACAGTCACAAACCGACCTTTTTTATGTTATTTAAGTTGACAGGCAGGCTAACGGTCCACTTGATGACAAGTGCGCTGCCGAATTTAAAATTAAATTTGACTACATTTTTTTAACTTTGGTGTAACTTAAAACTTCGTTACGCATAATGGTGCAATAATGGTTTAAGGAATTAAACGAAAAAATTGTACCTCCTTATATTTAAGGGTATCGTAGCCAATATAATGTGTGGGCTGTAAAACTTTTAAAGATTTTTCAAAGCTGGAGTAAAATAAAGATGAACAAAACTTTTGTCCAAAAGAATTTTATTGTATAACTACTAGCTGGCGCCCGCGACTTCGTCCGCGTTGAAAAAGAAAAAAAAGTAGGCTATCCTGTGTCCCGTACGTCTAAATGTTTATCTACCAAGTTTCATGAAAATCAATTAATTCGTTTAAGAGTTATGGAAGAACTTGCATTCATACAATACATTAGTATTGATGATTGATAAAATACAATTAACAACAGTTACTTATTTCACGGAGTCCCGAAAAAGAAAGGAGTTTAATTCTTAAATACTCAGAATAAATAATAGGCACTGACGTAGATTAGCTATTCCAGTTTTGCCCTTAACTTTGCCGTAAAAAATGCCTTACTGAGCAAGTTTAAGCGTATATTTTTGTCTCTACCGCTTAACAAAAACAATACATAAATACTTTGTTAAAAGCACCAAAACACCGCTTAGATTTTTTTTATTAGAGAATTTTATTATATATTTCGAGTCTGTAAATAAAATCTTATCTTCTTCATATACATACATATATAAAAGGCGATGTGTGTGTATATTCCCCATGGACTCCAAAACCGCTAAACCGATTTTGATCAAACTTTTAGACAATCTTCAGATTAATACAGCGTGTAATCCTGTGAACTTTGGTAGCGATCGGACGCGGGCGAAGCCGGGAGCGGGTCGCTAGTTACATATACAACTAGCTGTGCCTGCGACTTCGTCCGCGTTGAAAAAGAAATGTAGCCTACGTCTACATGTTTATCTGCCAAGTTTCATGAAAATCAGTTAATTCGTTTAAGAGTTATGGAGAAACTTACATACATACATACATACATAATTTATTATTAGTATTGATGAGTTTGTTCTTAGCCAGCATTCAGTCGTGTATTGAAGATGAGGCCTATGATGGAGCTCACCCCAGATGATGCTTATTCTCTCGAACTTTGAAAAGACTTTTGCCTTTTGAACTTTTGACATTAAATTGCAGCGTTAGATTTTAACTAGCTTCCTAACGTACTGCTTACCACAGATACGGAGTTCACCCGCATTAGTTAGATAAAGAGGTAGGAACATTATCCGCGACCGCGTGACATTTGAATTAAACTTCATTCTGGGTTTCGTCTCTACATTATACAATACTTTGAGCATATTTATTTCGTGTAAAGCTCGTTAGAAAAGATTATTTTATGTTAAAGTCGACATACAACCAGTCTACTTGATGGTAAGTGGCTACCATCGGCTATATCACAAGCAACGCCAAAAAAATGTATCCGTGTAAATCCGGTGGCGCGTTGCTAGTCCTAAATAAAAGTAAAGGTAAAATCATTTTCCTAATCTAATTTTATAGGACAGCTTATATGACAAGTATACCTATATGGAATAAAAGCCTTAAGAAGTTTACTTTTAACTTTCCCTCGAGAATACATTACTGGAAAAAATATTATTTGGAAATTGGAAGTTTACGAGGTTTGCCCATATAGAACCACCGGAATTTATGACTTACAAAGATATTATGTAAGGGTCTGACGCGGTAAGCATGTTAGATATTTTGTGTCCTTAAGGTACAGTCAGCGTCAGAAGTAGATGAGCATCTGAAATAGGCAAATAATTGTTGGCATTTAATTTTTCATTAACTTCTACACATAACAGATTTCAAATTGATGTGAGCTTCTATGGATCCAAATATATCTAAACACTCGTAATGCAAAAATATCTAAGCACTAAAATTTTCAATTATATCTCAACACTTTTTGGAATAAAACTTAGATATCTTTGTATTAGGGTTCATATTTAGCTGGTGGTAATAATCGTCTACTTACATTACGTTCATATTACGCTTGAAGGACATCAGTGGGGAATTATTTTCAACCGAATTCAAAAAAGGAACATTTTGTTCGGAATGGTTGGCAATATTTTTATATAATACTAGCTGGTGCCCGCGACTTCGTCCGCGTTAAAAAGAAAAAAGTCTATCCTGTGTCCTGCACGTATAAATGTTTATCTACCAAGTTTCACGCTCTGTTCTAGAGACCCCGGGTTCGATTCCCGGCAGGCTCAACTTTGGAAATAAGCTTTTTAAAATTGGCTTTGATCTGGCTCTAAAAAGTAGTGGCAGGGCATACTGACGTGCGACAGTAACCCCTTACCGAAGGGATAGGGAGACCATTTCCCTAACCTATCCTTAATCCTAGTGTAGTTGGCAGCGCACTTGCGGCACCTCTATAGCCTATAATAGCCTTCCTTAAATTCTAAAATTTCTAAAATTTCTAAAATTAAATGGTCTATCCAACACCAACACAAAAAGAATTTTTCAATTCGAACCAGTAGTTCCTGAGATTAGCACGTACAAACAAACAAACACTTCAGGTTTATATATTGATATAGAATTATATACTATTAGTCATTAACACACGTCCTAATACAAAACTCGAGGGCCATTCGAAATTTGATAAATCTTTCGCTCATGACTTCTCAATTACATTTATTTATCCCAGGCGTTTGACAAGGTCTGGCACGGGGGACTTTTGTGTAAGCTCAAACAGAACCTGCCTGACGAGTGCTTTCTGATTTTGAAGTCCTTTTTAAGCAGCCGTAAATTTATGGTCCATTGTGGTAACTCATATTCGGACTTACACTGCATAGAGGCAGGAGTGCCCCAGGGAAGTGTACTTGGACCTGTCCTTTACCTATTACACACAGCCGACTTGCCGACTAGCGACTCTGTTCTGACCAGTACCTTTGCGGATGACACTGCTCTGCTTGTTTCCCACAATGACAGAACATCAGCCTCTTTAGTGCTCCAACAAAACCTAAACGAAATTTCATTGTGGATGCAAAATTGGAGAATAAAAGCCAACGAAACAAAGTCCGTTCACGTAACTTTCACGCTGAGAAGAGGCGACTGTCCAACTGTAGTCTTGAACAATAGGGAAGTTCCACAATCTGACCACGTCAAATATCTTGGAATACATCTCGATCGAAGACTCACATGGCAAAAACATATTTTCACAAAAAGAAAACAACTGAGTGTGCTTTTTAGAAGAATGTACTGGATGCTGGGAGGCAAGTCAGCACTGACCCTGGAAAACAAATTGCTGATTTATAAAGCTATAATTAAACCTGTCTGGGTGTACGGTATTCAGCTTTGGGGAGCTGCCTGCCAATCAAACATTGAAATCTTACAAAGGTTTCAATCTAAGATACTAAGAGTCATGACAGGCGCACCTTGGTATGTGTCTACCGAAATCCTCCACAAAGACCTCCGAATTCCATTCATTAATGAAGTAACTGTGACAACATCCCAAAAATACAAGAAAAAAATCTTGGAGCACCCCAATGAGGAAGCAAAGAGATTGCTCTCTGTGGCATATCTCCATCGCAGACTCAAGAAAAGACTTCCTCAGGACATCCTAGCATCAGTTGCTGATCATTAATATTTGGAGATGTCATTGGATGTCTCCAATACATGTCATTAATCCTTGATCATACAAAATGCTGAATGCCCTTAGCTGTGGTAGATTGCATGAAACAAAACAAAAAAAAAAAAAAATTTAGATCTGACATATGACAACTGTTTACCTAATTATGAAAATATGAACGTACAGAACATATTGACATTCGACTGTATAGATATTTTTGACGCGTTGGATGTTCACATTAATTAGAGTACTTTGGAGTGTAGATATACTTAATTGGTCCTTAAAGTGTGTAGTTTTATTTGAGTACCTAGACATTTCAGATATATCTGATGCTGACTGTACCTTCAGGGTTGTCACTTTAAGTTTGATATATAGAGCTTTACTGTTACCATATTTTTTCCAAATATGGTAACAGTAAAGCTATCTTAGAATTTTACCATATCTTTCGAGTCTGTAAATAAAATCTTATCTTCTTCATCTATATCTATACTAATATTATAAAGAGGAAAGTTTTTTGTTTGTTTGTTTGTTTGTATAGAATAGGCTCCGAAACTACTGAACCGATTTGAAAAATTCTTTCTTTTTTAATGTTAAGGTCGACAGACAGGTTGACGGTCCACTTGGTGGTAGCCTATAACACAAGCAACGCCATAAGTGCTACAAGTGCGCTGCCGACCATAGAAGGATTAAGCGTAAGGGATAAGGGAGGGATGGGGTAATGGGCTCTGGCATCCCTTACTCACTCACCGAAACACAACAGCACATAATGCTGTTGTTTCACGGTGGTATTCTGTAAGGTGGTGGTAGCTGTAAGCTGCCTAAATGACTGCGAAACGCAGTGTGCCCTACCACTACTTATCATCACTTTACCATTAGAAGCCGACATTATCCGTGATGAACATAGGATACTTTTACCGCGGGAAGAATGCTTCATACCTACGGGAAATCTAAAATAAAAGTAAATACTAGCGGTTTGGCCCGGGAGATAGCGCCATCTATCCAAAATACGGTAGATGGCGTCTTATACTTTTCTACGCGGACGAAGTCGCGAGCATCAGCTAGTATACATATATAAAAGGCGATGTGTGTGTATGGACTCCAAAACCGCTAAACCGATTTTGATCAAACTTTTAGACAATCTTCAGATTAGTACAGCGAATAATCCTGTGAAGTTTGGTAGCAATAGGACGCGGGCGAGGCCGAGAGCGGGTCGCTAGTTATATATACAACTAGCTGTGCCCGCGACTTCGTACGCGCTACAGTTAATGTTTTACAAAAAATTTACAGACGTCAATACTCAATACTAATAATAAATCTGTAGGGGTCGGTCATGGAGTAATATTTACTTTGTTTTCAGAAATATCGTGTATATAGGCTCTATACATGATACTGAAACTAAATTGACCATTTTTAGAATTTTTTTCTGTATGTACGAGTATGTATGTTCCTCCATCACTCTTAAACGAATTAACCGATTTTCATGAAGCTTGGTAGATAAACATTTAGAAGTACGAGACACGTGTTAGGCTACTTTTTATCTTTTTTAACGAGGACGAAGTCGCGGGCAACAGCTAGTCATAAATAAACGTTATAAACGTTATGAAAATTATGACTTGTACTTAGGATTTTATTCCCATCTTGGCACCCATGGTGCGATATATAGGTACTTCAAATTTCAAAATTAAATATTTTATATAATTTATATTTAAAATATTTTTTACTATATTTTATACTTAAAAACTTAAATATCTTTGAAATCCCCCATTCACCTAATTACACTATTTTCAGAGGAGATATTATGATGTTTTACCGGTCATCTAGTCTTCTTCGTCTATCTATCTCTAATACATAAAATTCTCGTGTCACAGTGTTAGTTGACATACTAATCCGAAACGGCTTAACCGATTTTGATGACTTTTTATATGTAACTACATTTGGTAGGTTTGAGAATAGGTTTTATCTATTTTTTATACGCGGGCGAAGTCGCGGGCAGCAGCTAGTACATACACGCCTCCGAAACGGCTTGACCGATTTTGTGTTATTATATATATATATAAAATAAACTATTTTTTATAACCCTAAGTGTGGCCCACCTCAAAAAAAAATTATATGGCAAAACAACGTTTGCCGGATCAGCTAGTAAAAAATTATAACTAGCTAGATATTATTACGGTTGCATTTAAATAATTTAAATTCCCACCAGACAAAAATCTAATAAAAATTATAATTTATATAATATCTAGACTAATTCATATAATATATAATTTATATAAATTATATAATATTTATTAATTATGTACTTTACCTTATACGAAAAATCCGAATTATTTTTTCTCACGCAGTTTCTCAGATTGTAAAACGTCACGAGTTTAAATTTGTTCAGTTTTCATAATAATTATCATAAAAAAACTTTTATGTACACTCGACACTCACATTTTTCTCGCGTAGCGTTACCTTTTCTTGGGCGGGCGGCGTGTCCGCCCAGTAACGCAATCTACGCGCGACTGACTGAACTACGAGTACGAGACGAGGAGAGTTTTGCATTGTACGCAAATTGTACGATTAACTTTAATTTTAATAACTGTAATATAAATATCGAACTGAATATGTATCTAAAATTAACTATATATAAAATCTAAAATGTTCTATTTAGGGCCTCTTTCACCGTCTTTCAAGTAGGCTAACCGTCATTTAAAGTCACTGGTCATTTAAAGTTACTGGAGCTGATATACGGTATGCACGGTAAAAGTCCCAAACATTAAAAAAAATGAAACGAAATATACTATAGTAATAAAATTTACAGTAATTAAAATACATAATTAATTGTCAAAGAAATACTGTTTTGGAAATCGGTATTTATTTATTTATTGGATCGGGCGACATTTTTTTTTTCATAGTGTTCGGCCTATGTTGTTTCTACCTTTATGCACATTTATGTACGTTTGTGCTCCACGGCCACCGCCACCGCAATAGCCACCGCAGCCACCACTCCCTGTGTATTAAAAAAAGGATTTAAGTTAAAAAGCATTTAAGACGACACGTTTAGTCTAGCTAGTGGCTAGTAACCCTAGCTGTTAACCTTAACCAAACGGTCGCGGGTTCGAATGTTAGGGGCAAATGTTTATATGTTGACATATTTATTTTCCTTTGTATTTAAAAATAACAATTAATGCACGCTGTAATATATCAACTGTCTATAAGATAAACTCCATTTATGTATAGTTGCGCGATTTCGCCATACTCTGTTAGTATTTAACATCACTGTTAAAAGCGTATGTGAGTGAGATGCTAAATAACTTAACAGCGATGTTAAATACTAACAGAGTATGGTGAAATCGCGCCTTAACTGGCCAATATGTGCATACATAAAATATTGGTTCTATAAAATATCGTTATTTGACGTTTACAAGATTATAGCGCATTTGACACTTCCTTGACAGCGATGTCGTTTATGATAAATAGCGAATTATAGTAATTTACAATAAAAAATTGTTTTCTGTTAACCAGACCCATCTAGTGGCAAATAGAGGAACTGGCGGCTATCGGTTTCATAGTTTGAACGGCTCAGCCGACGTTTATGTAATGGATCAAATCGCGTCAAATTAACTGGCGTGAAGCCAAAATTTGATTGTGAATGGTAAAAACTGATGGCTGGATGTCCAAAAACTGTATTTAAAATCGCGACGTTGCCTCACGTCATTTTGTCGTCACGCCAAACGCTTGATCGTGTATTTCGTCCATAACGTTTAACTATATCAAATCAATAGTAAGAGAGTGTAACTGGTAACTTTAGAATATTAATTCCTTACAGTCGGAGTTTTTAAAATTATACCTACTTTCTTGACTATATGTATAACTTACAACTCCACCACCTCATCTTCGCAATACCAATTTAAATTACCACAAAAATTAGCTTTATAACTTAGATTTTCTTAAGACACTTGGTATATTGACAAAAGTATAATAGAATATTCTAAGGAAGATATCGCATAGGATATTGTATGATTGCATATGTACTAGTCTGACCAAGGACTGGGTTTCTTGAGAAAAATAGTTGCACGCCTCTTAAAAATATGAAGAACTTTTTTTAAATTTTCTCTATAGCTTATAATTTTTGAGTTATTGACAAAAAATAAATAAACCTGTATGAAAATAAGTGGACTGCCACTTGATAGCCAAATACTTACCGTCGTCTACACAAGCAACGCCACAGGTCGAGGTGCTATAAGTGTAATAAAATTTACCTGGGCCCTTAGCCAAGAGCATCCAGTGCAAACGGGAGCGTCGTAGATTGACGAAACGACAGAAAATAAAGCCCGATGATTGGTCAAAATTTTATGTGGGCGTTACAACAACCAATCACCGGGCTTTATTTTCTATCGTTTCGTTAATAAGCGTAACGCTGCCGTTTGCATTGTGCGCTTGGCTAAGGGCCCTGTAATTGTGTTGCTTCCTTTTAAGAAGCGTTATTATTCAACACAAACCTCGTTTGTTGTATACGCCGACATTTTCCAAGTCGTTACCCGATATGTATGTATAAAACATTTTTACTTTGTTATGTAATCCTTGCTTAGCCAAGAATAATACTAAGTCGATGTCTGAAAAGATTAATCATTATCAAATATACCAAAATAAGTGTAATTCTATGGCTTCTAATTATTTATTATTTATTTATTTTATTGCATGGAAATTTACAAATTATTTTATTGAAATACCTAAATCTTTTATTACCAGTAGTTCATTCGTGTGTTTGCAGCATGCAATATTAAGAACATGGAATAAAAACTTCTTAACAAAAAATTAAACTGCCGAAAAAACTGAAAAGCAAAAAATAACTACTATGCGTTTCAAATGAGAATAGGATCGCGCATAAACTTCACATGATCGGTGTCATAGTCATCATAGTAATATCGTCAAAAAAATCCGAATAACAAAAATATTAATATTTTTTATCTAATAAAATTATATATGTATAAATATATATAACCTTACTAATATTATAAATGTGAATGTGAGTTGGTTTGTTTGTTTGTTTATTACACTTTCATGCAAAAACTACTGAACCGATCACCATTAAATTTTACATACACGTTGTCTGGGACACCAGAAAGGACATAGGGCACCTTTCATCGTTCAACGCGGACGAAGTCGCGGGCACCAGCTAGTATATATAGTAACTATTAAGTAATTAAACTCCATATAAGTGTAAATTACATTGCGATTTAAATCGTATTTATACGATATTTTCGGCATTGGTTTTATGTAGCAAAGCCCTTAAGTTTGCTAACGCGTCTCCACGAGATAAGTAATTCTTTTATGGGTCAATGTATACGATTATATAATAAACTACCTGAATAAATAAACCACATTACAAAAATAATAAAAACTGATAAAAATAATAATTAATTCTTGGCTTGTTTTTTTTTGCACTCCGTACACACCACTAGTGAAGTTCGTGAGAAATGCGGAGCAAAATGCGAATTTCCAGTCCTATTCTCATTTGACACGCATGGTAAAGTTCTTAAACTAATGATAAATTTTGAGTCGCCACCGCCGCGCATCGCTCTTTACGTAATATTTGCTTGTTTGGCGTCGACTCAAAATTACTTAGGCAATTAGTTTAAGATCTTTAGTTATTAAGGTTTAATAAAATTATTTTTTGCTTTTCAGTTTTTTCGGCGGTTTAAGTTTTCGTTAAAAAGCTTTATTTTATAATTTTTTGTGGCTATAATCTTCTATTTACTACATGCTTAATTTTTAACTTTCCCATCCCCATTTTCTCATCCTTGAAGTAGGATTTTTTTTCCAAATTTATACGAGACCAACTTCGAGGTATACCCTATCCCCATAGAGAAGAATTATCAAAATCGGACTACTCTGTAAAAAGTTATGCGTGGTCATACGCTACAATAAGTGAGTGAACAATCAATCATCCCCTGTTTTCCTACCCTTTATTGGATTTATTTTTCCAAATTTAAATGGGACACCCTTGGGGGTACACCCTTTACACAAAAATGTATATATATGATCATACATAAATATATACGTATTATATATACGCGTCGAATTGAGAACCTCCTCCGTTTTTATTTTTTCGTTTTCGTCGGTTGATAATATTATTATGGATAAAAACTATACTGGAAATTTACTGGATAAACTTTATCCAATGAATGGTAGCTGGCGCCCGCGACTTCGTCCGCGTTGAAAAAGAAAAAAGTAGCCTATCCTATGTCCCGTACGTTTAAATGTTTATCTACCAAGTTTCATGAAAATCAGTTAATTCGTTTAAGAATTGTGGAAAACATACATACATACAATACCTACACTTACAGATTTATTATTAACCTAGTATTGATTTCTTTACCGTGTCAAATGACAGATTAAAAATATTTTTTTTGTATTCCGATACTTTTTTGAGTTGCCAAATGTTGCTTACTTTTGGAAACTTACCTTTATCTTTCAGAGTTGCAGAAATAGCTTCATTCAAAACTGGGACAAATATGTATTGAATAGCTTCTGGTAACAGATCTGTTATGTATCCATTTATTAATCCATAAGACATTAAAAAGTTCTCCGCTCCAACGATTGAAAATTCTGTATTCCTGGAAAACAGCGAATATTAGCTAAACCCATACCGATGATATATTTAACTTACTATTCACATATTTTTCTTTCTATTTTATAATAATAACTAGCAACACGCTCCTTTTTTTTTTATTACGCGAGGAAATCTGCGAATCAGATCCCCACCGACCATGGGGAGATCGGTGGGGTATGTGGGACTTCTACCCACTAAAACCCCGCGGTGTTCCTTCGCACCGTCTATGGGCGGGGGTCAGGGGACGTTTGGACACGCTACGTTGTCCCCCCGCCAGACGAAGCCCGCACGCGGGCTCCACCTCGATTAGGTGCGGAGTGTGACCGCCGCGCCGTGAAGAGACGTACCGGAAACACACAGCACGTCTCCCCTCGTTGCCCGATGTTGTGATGACGGCGGACGCCCCCAGGGCAAAGCGGCACAAGCCGCCAATTCTCAACTCTCGCAGCAGGCAGTCAGCGAGGGGCTTCACTCATGAAGCACCCCATAACCTCTTCTCTGCGGCACAACCTACCGCAGAGATAGAGACTGCTTCCACCTGAAACTCTCGGAAAACCCCTGCTCGTGTGGCCGCTCATCTCTACGGCATTAAGGGTGGGCGGCCCAAAGGGGGTTTCTGCCTGAGATTTCCACATCAATCGCGGCAGCCCGAGACAGGCTGAAGAGTTACTAGGCCGGGTGGCGAGTCCTGGTGTTCACTATTCTGAACGACTGCAGAGGGTGGTTACTACACCACCCTCCACAAAGCCGCGATTGCAGTACTCTGCCAGACGGTCCTTCCCTGCCGTAGAACTCCGTCTTCGCTTGCGTTGCCCAACTACCACTGAGCGACAGAGCTATCCGAGAGAATCCGCCCGCTGCGACCCGCGTCGGTCTTCGTACGCAGAACCGAGACTCATACCTCGGTCCGACGCACAAGGACCGGGGGTGCCGTCTCTCACCGGCCTACACCCGCGTGGGCCGAGTACGGTTCCTCGGCCCAGCGAGCGGTGACCGGTGAAGCTCCAACGGAAAGTTGGAGCCTTTAAACTGTTGCTCCGTCACGAGCTCCGATGGTCGGAGCCCGCTCGGAGCACACGCACGTGGGTCCCGCGACAATCCGATCAGCCAAGCAAAGACCGGTGACCCCACCGGCCTCTGCAACCGTCCGGATTACCGAGGGTTAAGCCCACCACTGCACGGTCATGACCCACCGAGGGGGGGGGGGGGGTAGCAACACGCTCCTAGCTTCACCCGAGTTTAAAATAAAAACTGTATTATCTTTTAAGTTGGACATCTTTTAAATTACACATACTTACGAAGTTTTATCAAAATCGGTTTAGTACTCTGACCTACTAAGTGTACATATAAAAGTTCTTCAAAATCGGTTAAGCCGTTTCAGAGGAGTATGGCAACTAACACTGTGACACGAGAATTTTATATATTAGAAGATAATATTAATATTATGTATGTATAAGTAATATATTGTTAAGAGGTTCCCACTCTGGACCCTTAACCAACGGTAACTGGACCCTTTAAATTACTCGTTTTAAGTTTTTTTTATAGTATTTATTATTTTTATAAAAAAAATATTTTTTTTTTATTTATTATTATTTTTTATTTTTATTATTTTTATAAATATATTAAAAAAAACGATGGAAGTCCACTAAAGAATGAAAAAAAATACCTCGAAATTTCAGTATCAAATTTGTCGACAGTCATAGAAATATTTTCGGTTTTCCTAGACATTTTCGGGAAATTTAATTCAATTTTGATCGAAAAGTCTTTGGGTTCGAATGTGAAATGACTTTGTTTTGTGACGCCTTTGAATTGATGACTAAGTGTTCCTCGTACCTGTAAAACACGGTATAACATACAAAGATTTTTTGTAAAATCTTGTGGATTCAAATCATAACAAAAAAATTAAACCGCCGAAAAAACTGAAAAGCAAAAAATAATTTTATTCAACCTTAATAACTAAAGTTCTTAAACTAAATATTTATTTTGAGTCGCTTTACGTTTTTGCTTGTTTGGCGCCGACTCAAAATTACTTAGGTAAAACAAATAAATATCTAACAAATAACAAAATTTTAGGTGTCAGAGCTACGGACAAGGATAAGGACAAGACTTTTCATTGTCGGCGGCGTATTAATACAAGAGTCGATTTTATTAAAAGTGGAAAAAAAACTATCGGACGCGTCCGACAGCCACGGCTGACGGTCGCGACTGACAGGTATCTGGATAGTACAAATACTACAATAATAATAATATTGCAAATTACACAATAATAGTACAAATATAAAGTCCGATTACGTGACTTTAGACGGTCCTTGTACATTCGGACGTCCGATAGAAATGTGGCGGACTGGATAATATGAACAACCGTGTATACTCGACTAACATGCTCGTATTATCAACCGACGAAAACGAAAAAACAAAAACGGAGGAGGTACTCAATTCGACGCGTATATTTGTTTTTTTTTATGTATGATCACGCATAACTTTTTTTTAATAATAATAATAATAATAATAAATCATTTATTCGACGTAAGTTTTTACAAAACATTTATCTTCTTCAACATTTTTTTCAAACTACCACCGGTCGGAAAGCTGTTTCTAGGGGGAAGAACTCGGCAAGAAACCTCCTAGTTGCTCTTTTCATAAATTAATTACAAAGTAATACGTAACAATAATACATAGCAATCTACATAACACAATAATCAACTATATTTGACTCCAAGGACAGTCATCATTTATGTAATCTAATTCTAATATCCTATAATAACCCTTTTTGCACAGGGTTTTCTTAATATAAACTTTAAATTTATTCAAAGATAATTCTTGTATATTAGCTGAATATTTTCTTATGACTCATAAAAATTATCAATTTTGTGTCTGATATTTCTAAATGACTAATTTGATTGAAAATACATAAAAAGGTTAAGTATTTATAATATACGAAAGATAACGAAAAACGGATTTTTGTTGCAATGTATTTGCCCTTATTTCTTGCATTAGCAAAATATTTTCAAATAGCAACACAGCTGTGTCCGTGAATGAAAGCACCGAATAGTCGAATAGTGCCAATACTGCTATCTCGCTCTGACAGTGCGCGGCAACGAACTGCTGTTTGCTACACACATGATCGTAACTAAAGCGTACGACACTATCGGTGTTCACTCACATATTGACAAAAATGAACGAAAATTAGGGTCTCTTTTATGCTATTTATCTATAGTTTTCTTTTGGAAAATATAAGTTAGCGAACGCAGGGATTAAATTAAATGCCGAGGGATGTTATTTCAGTGTAAAATTATGCTCCGTTTGTTAAATTCTGGCCTACTTGTTTAGTATGAAAATCGTATCCCCTTATGGTGTAAGAAGCAACACACTATAAATATTTGCTTTTATTTTAGTCTTACTTCTATGCTTTAGTTATTATTCTATGCTTCTATGCTTTAGTTATTATTCTATGAGAAAAATGTATGGAACACGTGAATTGCTGAAAAGCAATTATGTACAAAAAGTTAATAAAAGTTAAGTCATTTATACAGCAAATCTTTTATTTAAATATAATCAAAATTATTAACAGCTACATTGTGCATATCCACTACATTTATATGTACAACTATTTTGAAGAGCAGTTTTCTCATCAAACTTGCTATAAGATGCCGTTCCTGAGTAGCCACGAATTTTTGGTGCTAGAAACATTTTAATAAAATCAAAACAGTTAATATTTAAAAAATTTAAGTATATTTAAATTAAGCACTTAATTTACTTAAACATTACACTTTAGTCTACTCGACAAGTTCAAAGTCGTGTTAATACTTGATGAAGGTCCTAAAAATATGTGCAATAGCTCATTGGATTCGGAATGACGTCTAGAAAAATATATTCGAAGCATTTTACTGCACGATAAAAATTGCAAAAGTTATTAACAAATTAAGTTTGAAAAAAAGGGTATTTCGTTTTTTGGCAATTACTCAAAAACTATTAATATTTAAGAAATTTAAAAAAAAAAGATTCATAAAGAGGAGGAAATTTTCAAGAAAAAAGGCGTCCGGTCCATTACAACCAATTCCCAAATTTTTTTTCATAGTGATCGACCTATGTTGTTTACAAATATGTTTCTACCTTTATGCGCATTTATAAACGTTTGTGCTCCACGGCCACCGCCACCGCAATAGCCACCGCAGCCACCACTCCCTGTGTATTAAAAAAAGGATTTAAGTTAAAAAGCATTTAAGACGACACGTTTGGTCTAGTTAGTGGCTAGTAACCCTAGCTGTTAACCTTAACCAAACGGTCGCGGGTTCGAATGTTAGGGGCAAATGTTTATGTGTTAACACATAAACATAAAAGTGCAATTTGTGGTGCATGGTCTGTGGACAGCTGTCAACCATTATTTAAAGATTTAAGAATTCTCACACTCCCCTGTTTGTATACAAGAGAGGTATGTGTGTTTGTGAAGAAACATTAATCTTATTTCATGCACAGTGCAGATGTTTTACCACAGAGAGCAAGGCGGCAAAATTTTTTGATTGTTCCGACAATGCATTTAGAAATTTGTAGAATTTCATATTATTCCTGTATTAAAATATACAGGGTGGAATTTTGTAATGCCACCTGGAGGGAAAGTACTCTTAATATTGTTTATAGAAAATTTTACTCAAAGAAAACATTCCTTTATTTTTAAATAGAAAGAAAACTGCATTCAAAGATTTTCGAAAATTCGCTTGTCACACCCGGGAATCGAATAAAATCTGTAAAAGTTACATCCTTTACTTTTATTGCATCGATCGTTAGGGTCAATTATAAGAATGAAATCTCTCTAACAAACTTGATAAATTAAATGAAAGGAAAACCATGTCAGCGTCAGAAGTAGATGAGCATCTGAAGTAGACAAATAATTGTCTTCATTTAATTTTTCATTAACTTAAACACACAACAGATTTCAAATTGATGTGAGCTTCTATGGATCCAAAATACTAAACACTCATAATGCAAAAATATCTAAGCACTAAAATGTTCAATTATATCTCAACACTTTTTATAATAAAACTTTGACATCTTTGTATTAAGGTTCATATTTACCTGGTGGTAATAATCGTCTAATTACATAACGTTCATATTACGCTTGAAGGACATCAGTGGGGAATTATTTTCAATCGAATTCAAAAAAGGAACAATTTGAACGGAATGGTTGGCAATAATTTTATATAATACTAGCTGGTGCCCGCGATTTCGTCCGCGTTGAAATAGAAAAAGTCTATCCTGTGTCCTGCACGTATAAATGTTTATCTACCAAGTTTCACACTCTGTTCTAGAGACCCCGGGTTCGATTCCTTCAAGCTTTTCAAAATTGGCTCTGATCTGGCTCTTAAAAGTAGTGGCAGGGCATACTGACGTGCGACAGTAACCACTTACCGGAGGGATAGGGAGTCCATTTCCCTAATCTATCCTTAATCCTAGTGTAGTTGGCAGCGCACTTGCGGCACCTCTATAGCCTTCTCTATAGCCTATAGAGGACTGCCCTATATTGAAACATTGGGTGATATCGCATATCACCCCTAATAAACATTAATTTTTATATAAAATGTAAATATGTATGTCTTTTTTAATATAATATTTTAGTTTTTAAGTTTTTCAAAGCTATGGACATTTGTCTGCAATAAAGTTATTATTATTATTATTATAGCCTTCCTCGATAAAATTAAATGGTCTATCCAACACCAACACAAAAAGAATTTTTCAATTCGAACCAGTAGTTCCTGAGATTAGTACGTATAAACAAACAAACACTTCAGATTTATATATTGGTATTGATTGGTATAGAATTATATACTATTAGTCATCAACACACGTCCATATACATTACATTTATTTAGATCTGACATATTCTGAAAACTGTTTACCTAATTATGAAAATATGAACGTACAGAACATATTGACATTCGACTGTATAGATATTTTTGACGCGTTGGATGTTCACATTAATTAGAGTACTTTGGAATGTAGATATAATTGGTCCTTAAAGTGTGTAGTTTTATTTGAGTACCTAGACAGTTCAGATATATCTGATGGTGACTGTACAAAATTAAACATACTTATATAATTATTTAATTTCTATATTACACGCTCACTTTAGATACCTTTTTTTTATTTATTTATTTTTCGAGGGTAAGGGTATGTGGGGGTCAGCCGGCGCTTTGCGCTATGTTAGTCATAGCGGGCCCGGCCAATACCCACTAAAACTCCCCGGCGGGCGCCTCCTTGCCCTTTGTGCGGGGGTGGACCGGGCTCTGCCGAGGCTACAACTCCGATCCACCCCCAGGGCGGCCTAGCCATTACTGGCTAGGCTGACGCCGATGGGGGATTGCTCCGGTGTCTCCGGACGGGGGAACCTTGTGCAGGCACACACAGCTTGCGTGCAGGTCCCCTAGGACATTTGAAGACGTGCTAAATATGCCCGCCTTCTCCTGCTCAACCGCCTGAGATACTTTAGATACCTACATAAAAAATAAAAAAAATCACAAATATCACAATAATAAATCACAACAATCACATCAATAAATAAATCACAAGTATATCACAAATACCTACATTTAATTATATTCTCATAATTTTGAAAATAATATAGCTAATTGATAGCACAGTATCAGTGATACTATGTGGCAAAATCATGTTCTACTGTAGGTAGCCGTCATGAAATGATTTATATTGTTCTTATTTATACCTATAATAAATGTTAAGAGTATACGTTATGTTAGCGGGTTCGACTCCGGCTAATTCAATAGTTGATGTACCTGATAGTTGTGTAGAGTGTGTAATATTTATCATAAGTATTTACCGGGTCTCGCGGAGAATTCTGGTGATTAAAGTAAGAAGAAGTTAGGTTCCGATATAGTCTAGTGGCTAAGACCCCTGGTTCTCAACCAGGAGGGTTTGGATTCGATTCCTAGTATTGGAATGAAAATATGGACCATAATTAAACTGGAGGCATTGGCTGCCATTAAATTGGTAGGTGCTGCCATTAAGTCCAGCTGGCCAGCTGAAGGGCCTGCACGGGTCCTCCCATCTGGAGATTGCTCGGGTATCTCCGGGCAATTCCCCGTTGGCGTCAGCCTAGCCAGCTATAGCTAGGCCGCCCGAGGGGGGTGGGTCGGAGCAGGTGCCGTCCAGCCTCCACTCAATGGGCAAGGAGGCACCGGGGAGTTTTAGTGGGTAGGGGCCAGTTCCGCCTACACGTGCGCAATCGGAAATACTGGTGGACCCCCATATACCCCTACCGCCCAGCCAGCAGTAGGGGATCAATAAAAGGATTTCTCCTCGTAAAAAAAAAAGTCGCTGCCATTAAATTGGTGGGACTCATTATTGACATTCAATAGTCATGTCGATAGAGTTTGTCGGAAGGCCATCGGCATTTATAAGCAGTTGGGGAGAGCCGCCAAAACTAGCTGGGGTCTCCACCCCGAAGTGTCAATCTATGTCCCCGCGGTGGAGCCCATAATTACATACGATGCGAGCGTTGGGCACCCGCAGTTGGCAAACTGGGGGTGCCAACTGGGGGGGGTTTGCTGGCACAGCTGGTAGCGAAACATCAAATGAAATTGAATTTATGTTGGACTCTGGCGCATCTCATAATATGATAAATGCAAAATATGAAAAGGAAATGATAAATGTCAAAAATATTCCTGAAACATTAATAAGAATAGCAAATGGAGACACGATGAAAGTAAATAAAATGGGAGTAATACAAACTAAGACAAGGGAGGGTGTATCATTTGATATCACTGCTCTCATAGTATCAAACTTACCCAAAAATTTGATATCAGTCATGAAACTAAATGAAGGTGGCTTAGGTGTACTGTTAAAAATAAAAATGCAACAATATTTACCCCTATAGGAAAAATTTATGTAAAAGGTGATGGAAATCTTTTTGCTTAAATCTACTTTAAATCTATAGAAGCAAACTCAGTAGAGATTGAAACTGCAATGAAATGGCATAGAAGATTAGGAAATTAGAATCATGCAGGACTTAAAATTTTGGGTTTACCTTTATCAAAGGAAAACTGTGAAGTTTGTGCACAGGCCAAAGCAACAAGAAAGCCTTTTCAATCATGCAAAGTTCCGAGGTCAAAAAGAATAGGAGATCTCATATATTGTGACATAGGAGGACCGTTAACTCCTGAAGGTAAATATGGTGAAAGATATTACTTGTCTATCATGGATATATATCCACTAAAACACAAAAATGAAGCCAAAGAATATATAAAAGAATATGTTCAAAGGTTAAAAAACGATAATATATATGTTCTCAGAATAAGGTCAGATAATGGAGGAGAGTTTAAAAATGATGATTTAAAAAACTTCTGCAGAAAAAGACGTATAATTCAAGAATTTACATGTAGTTATACACCACAGCAAAATGGAGTGTGTGAACGAATGAATAGGACAATAATTGACAGAGTGAGGGCTTATTTCATAGACAGTAATTTGCCAAAGCATTTATGGCCAGAAGCAGTAAGATGTGCATGTTATACCATAAACAGATCCCCTACAAAAGTGCTGAATGGTAGCACACCAGCTAGTATTTTCTATGGAAAAAATAAGATTGATAATTTGAAAATTTTTGGTAGCCAGGCATGGGTTGTAAACCTACCTCGGCAAGGAAAGTTGGAAGCGAGAGCAAAAGAAATGAGATTTGTATCATACTGTGGACAAAGTTACAGACTATGGGATCCAGAAACAGATGAAATAATAATTTCAAGAGAAGTGTCTATTAATGAAAATAACTTCAGATTTGAACCACAGAAAAAAGAAAATAAAGTTGAGAAACAATATATTAATAAGTTGAGAATATAAGGGGACGTTTGTATGTGTGTGTTTTTCTTTTTTTGTTATGTATTTATGTCCTTTGTTGCAAATAAACTGTTATTCTATTCTATTCTATTCTATATTTATATTGAAGAAGAAGAAGAAGAAGAAGATAAAAATGACAATAAAACGAGTAAACCAGGACAAGGAGAACCACAAATAAAAGAACCTACAGACACAGTTACACAAGGTGAACAAAGACCGAAGAGAGATATAAAGTTGCCAACAAAATATGATGACTATTGTATGTCACATATAATTTATTACGCTTTGTCTTCTCAAGAGGACCCTACATCCTATGAAGAAGCAATGGTAAAGGGTAAAGAATGGAAGCAAGCTATAGAAAAGAAATATATGCATTGACGGAGCAAAAAACCTGGACTGAGACATTGTTACCTGTTGATAAGAAAGCAATTGACACGAAATGGGTGTTCAGAACCAAGCAGGATGGTATGAAAAAAGCGAGACTTGTCGCACGAGGTTTTCAGCAAGAAAATTATGATTTTGTATATTCCCCAGTAGCAAAATTGCCAACGATAAGAATTGCATTATCCGAAGCATTACAGAACAAATGGGAAATAAGACAGTTGGATATTCCCACAGTTTTCTTAAATAGTGAACTGGAGACAGATAGATGTATATATTAAAATACCACAGGGTGTGAAAGTTAATAATAAAGAAAATTCAGTACTAAAATTAAATAAAGCCCTTTATGGATTAAAAGAGGCACCACGATGCTGGAATAAAAATTTATTAAGAATAAGAAAATTAATGCGCACTCTGAAAAAAATTCATCAAATTATAGTTAGCCTAATATTTTGAAGAAATAAAATTGTCAGCTATTTATAAAATGGTGGATTATGCGTCTGCAGGTCACACGAATATATACGTGTTCAGTGATTACCTCCCAATAGAAAATTTATCAGATGATAGTTTATGTATTACTGTTAATAAATAAAAAAGTCAGCTGGCTATATCTTGGTGGAATGCTTGTCAGCTGATGCTCTGAAAGTGTAACGGGCTACCACTGCTCAACCCACCATCGGAGCCGCAGCTGACGTTCACAACGCATCATAATACAACTCTCTCAGGCATTTTACAAATTATGGACTGAGAGGAAATCATTGACGAAATTAGTGCCTGGCTTACGGACCATAAGTATAACTACTATTATTGATGTATTGAAATGATAAAATCTTTTTAAGATTTGTTCTGTTGACGAGACCCATCTAGTGGCAAATAGAGGAACTTCGGCTATCGGTTTCATAGTTAGAACGGCTTTCATTCCTAAAATTATTACCTACTTTCTAGACTTTATGTATGACTTACCACTCCACCCCATCTTCGCACGGGTGAATTTTCAAAATCTAATTTAGATTACCACAGAATTTAGCTTTATAACTTTATATACATTTTTTAAGACACTTGGTTATTTAACTCGTGATATATGTATTTACATAAGGGCCTCTTTCACAAACTAACATTAAAGTGTTGATTAGTCACTTTTAGAAATAAATTTATGTTTTATTTAATTATGCACTCGGTTTGGTGCATCCTTCAAATAGGTGAATTTTTTTTATTATTTTCTATTTAATATTTGCGACTTTTACCGTACAAACAAACGTATATCACCTAAATTGTTCTCGGTAATAGGTGAGTTTAAATGACGGTTAGCCTACTTGACAGATGGTGAAAGAGGCCCTAAGTATAATAGAATATTCTAAGGATTTTTAGAGAGAAGTTTACCGTAGGCCGCATAGGATATTCTATGATTGCATATGTCTTTATTTATTAGTAGTTCGTTGGTTTTTCTCTATTAGGCTATTTTTTAGATAAAGGCTGTCAGACAGGTTGACAGTCCACTTGATTTAGCCAGATACTTACCGTCGTCTACACAAGCAATGCCACAGGTCGAGGTGCTATAAGTGTAATCAAATTTACCTGTAATTGTCTTGCTTCATTTTAAGAAGCGTTATTATTCAACACAAACCTGGGAATTTGTTTAGGAAGAAATTTCCCAAGTCGTCACCCTCTATTTGTGTATAAAACATTTTTACTTTGTTGTGTAATCCTCGCTTAGCCAAAAATGATACTAAGTCGATATCTGAAAAGATTAATCGTTATCAAATATACCAAAATACGTAATTCTAGGCTTCTAGTTAAAATAAATAATGTTTACCGGTTGTTCGTTCGTGTGTTTGCAGCATGCAATATTAAGAACATGGAATATATTATTATGCATCAAAACTATACTGGAAAATTTACTGGATAAGCTTTATCCAATGAATGGTATATCTAATATTTAGACTACTACTAGAGATACTAGTAATAAATAAATAGAGCATAGAGTTTCTTATGCTCTATTTATTTATTATTAGCTGGCGCCCGCGACTTCGTGCGCTTTGAAAAAGAAAAAAAAATTGCCTATTCTGTGTCCTGTACGTCTAAATGTTTTTCTACCAAGTTTCATGAAAATCGGTTGCTTCGTTTAAGAGTTTTGGAGGAACATACATACATACAATACCTACACTTACAATTGATTTCTTTACAGTGTCAAATGACAGATTTTTTTTTATACTTTTGTGACTTGTCAAATGTTCCTTACTTTTGGAAACTTACCTTTATCTTTCAGAGTTGCAGAAATAGCTTCATTCAAAACTGGGACAAATATGTATTGAATAGCTTCTGGTAACAGATCTGTTATGTATCCATTTATTAATCCATAAGACATTAAAAAGTTCTCCGCTCCAACGATTGAAAATTCTGTATTCCTGGAAAACAGTGAATATTAGCTAAACCCATACCGATGATATATTTAACTTACATTTCACATATTTAAACTTCTTTCTATTTTTATAATAATAATGACAGAGCACAGCACGTATTGTTAGAAGGTTCCTCACTATGAACCCCTCTGAAGTATTTATTGTTCTTATATAATTATATATATTTTTTATTAGAGATGGGTTTGCTCTTGGCCAACAACCAGCTGGGTAGCAAGGGAGAGGCCTAAGATGGAGCGAGCTCACCCAGAAGATGCCTATTCACTCGAACTTTGAAAAGATTAGGGTTATATGAGCTCGGAAACACAGACGCAGGCAGGGAGTTCCAAACTTTGGCGGTGCGCATTATAAAGGATGTTTCAAAGGGCTTGGTTCGAAAAGGGGGGATTTCGACAACGACAAGATGAGGATGGTAACCAGCCGTACATGGAGCCCCTGAGCACACTCACCAAAGTATATCTTATAAAAGACACATACTTAGACTGGCAATTTTGCGTCTATGTGCCAGGCTCTGCATCTTAGATTTTAAAAAAGTATTTAAAAAGAAACGATGGAAGTCCACCAAAGAATGAAAAAAAATTACCTCGGAATTTCAGTTTCAAATTTGGCGACAGTCATAGAAATATTTTCGGTTTTCCTAGACATTTTCGGGAAATTTAATTCAATTTTGATCGAAAAGTCTTTGGGTTCGAATGTGAAATGACTTTGTTTTGTGACGCCTTTGAATTGATGACTAAGTGTTCCTCGTACCTGTAAAACACGGTATAACATACAAAGATTTTTTGTAAAATCTTGTGTATTGAAGACATTATTAAAATCGGTCCAGCTGATCTCGAGTTTTGTGCTTAGCAACACAATTCATTTTTATTTATAAAGATTATTAGTATTTATCAATACTATAAATTAAAGTTTTGTCTATTGTGTGTGTGTGTCTTTGTGTCTTTTCGCAAAACATTCGCATCGGAAACCACTAGAAAGCAATCTGTGGAATCATTTAAATAAGAAAAATTTATACCTGCACCAAACTGAATTTAATTGTATCCATTATTTTGAGTCCATCGAGCTTAAACGGCCCGCCCTTGTTGGCCGAATACGCTGTATCCAATCCGTAAATTGTCATATTTTTAAATGACAGTTTTATTCTTTCGTAATTTATCTTGTCAACCTAAAATATAAATTTTATTACCTTACTATAATGGTAATGAATGTAACAATATTTTATAAAGTTACGCGAACGAAGCCGCGTGCAATAGCTTATTGAAAAAAAAGCGAGTATTTTCTTACTGTCTCGCTCCAGTTAATTTCATAATCTCTTAACTTTAATTCAGCACGGGTTTCTTTTATGATTAGCTTGTTAACATTTTTAATAAAATGATTCAGCCAATCACGTGTACTTGCTACAATTTCTTTTTCTTCTTTGCTAAAAATATAAAAGAAATATCACTTGGTTTATTCATGCATAAAAATGCAAACGAGTAAAGATTTTCATTTAAAAAGCACTTGAAATACATAAAAACGTAAAAAAAAAAATGACGCACCAGTATTGGATGGCTTTAGGGCCAAATATGTGTCTAGGATTTATATAGTTAATCACAGCTCCCTCCATTTTAGGGATCATATCTTGACAGATACGAGAAGCGATAACATTTTGGAGTTGGTATTCTGAAAAGACAAATAGAGTTTCTTATGATACTCGTACTCATCTCTATATATATATGGTCAAACTTAAAAGATAGCATAGTTTTTATTTTGAACCCGGGCGAAACCGGGAGTGTGTAGCTAGATATTTAGATGGGGTATATCCCATACTACTTGGTTCCAACTTTCCGAGGTGCATCTGTACCTGCCGCCAATGATCTCGAACTCGAACTGGCATGAGGTTGAGCTCTAATCTCAACTTCGGCAGATCTATTGAGTCTGGGCATCCTAAATAGGGTGAAGCGATACTTTACGCCTGGACAGCTCCTAAGTATGTTATGCGTAACCTTTTTTGTTGTTCACTACGAATGTTTTTGTCTATTGATTATTAATGAAAAAGAAATATTATATAAGTCTGTTCAATGAACGAAATATAAGGAATTTTCTGTTGCTTTAAAAAAAAGTTTTATTTTAATTTAATTATATAATTATTTGGGTTACGACTATAATAATAGTCTCAACATTGGTTATGGGCTTTTAAACCCAATAATTATTGTGTGTGTGTGTAAAATAATAGTGACATTTTTGATTAAATATTATTTTATAAAAATGATGGATTAGTACTTCGAATATTTCGACCAATAACATTGTTAGCGTGGCGACCTAGTGATGCTCCCTAGGTCGCCCCACCATTCTGGAGATTCCCTCGCGGGATGTTTGCAATGTATTGAAAATTATAAAAAGCCTCCGCAATTCATTTTAAACGTATCGCGTTCTACCTACGCGATAAGACTCAAATTTGTGAGGTGTGGATTGAGACTACCCGAAGTTAAAAATATTAAAAATTAGAGCCGATGCAATTTTATCGAGTTTCATTTCTCTTTGCTTAGTGCGGCCAAACCAAACAGACGTATATTTATTCAGTGAGTGTTTGACTAAATTTGGTGGGTGATTTACCATATTTAGCTTAATTTATTGTGTCTCTTTGTGTGTGTTTACTGTTAAGTGTTTTAATAATACTATATAAGGCCATGTGTAATGATCGCTGCAGAGGCAGCGGCGTCGGAGGTCTGAAACCAGAACTTTAGAGTGGAACCGAAAGAATAGCGAACAATCGTTGTTGTTGCTTATCAAAAATCAGAATCAGAATCAGGCTCAGAATCAGGCACATGTTCCGGCTCAGGCACAGATTAGTATCGATTCAGTTTGGCTCAGGCACAATACCAGTTTAATATTAGTTGAATATCAGTTCAGTATTAGATCAGTTCCGGCTCAGGCACAATACCAGTTGAATATCAGATCAGTATCAATTCAGTTCGGCTCAGGAACAATATCAGTTCAATATCAGATCAGTTCCGGCTCAGTCACAATACCTGTTGAATGTCAGTTCAATATCAGATCAGTATCAATTCAGTTCGGCTCAGGCACAATACCAGTTGAATATCAGTTCAGTATCAGTAATCAGTATCACTAATCAGAATCAGTATCAGTAATCAGTGTCAGTAATCAGAATCAGTAATCAGTATAAGTAATCAGTATCAGTAATCAGTATCAGTAATCAGAATCAGTATCAGTAATCAGTAATCAGAATCAGTATCAGTAATCAGTATCAGTATCAGTAATCAGTATCAGTATTTAGAATCAGTATCAGTAATCAGTATAAGTAATCAGAATCTGTAATCAGTATCAGTAATCAGTATCAGTAATCAGTAACAGTAATCAGTATCAGTAATCAGAATCAGTATCAGTAATCAGTATCAGTAATCAGAATCAGTATCAGTAACAGTAATCAGTATCAGTATCAGTAATCAGTATAAGTAATCTTAATCAGTAATCAGTATCAGTAATCAGAATCAGAACATTAATCAGTATCAGAAATCAGAACAGTAATCAGTATCAGTAATCAGAATCAGAAATCAGAATCAGTATCAGTAACAGAAAGCAGTATCAGTATCAGAAATCAGTGTCAGAAATCAGTATCAGTAACAGAAAGCAGTATCAGTATCAGAAATCAGTGCCAGAAATCAGTATCAGAAATCAGTATCAGAAATCAGTATCAGAAATCAGTATCAGAAATCAGTATCAGAAATCAGTGTCAGAAATCAGTATCAGAAATCAGTATCAGTAACAGAAATCAGTATCAGAAATCAGTGTCAGAAATCAGTGTCAGAAATCAGTATCAGAAATCAGTATCAGTAACAGAAATCTGTATTAGAAATCAGTATCAGAAATCAGTGTCAGAAATCACTATAAGAAATCAGTATCAGAAATGAGTATCAGAAATCAGTGTCAGAAATCAGTATCAGAAATCAGTATCAGAAATCAGTATCAGAAATCAGTGTCAGAAATCAGTATCAGAAATCAGTATCAGTAACAGAAATCAGTATCAGAAATCAGTATCAGTAACAGAAATCAGAAATCAGTATCATTAACAGAAATCAGTATCAGTAACAGAAATCAGTATCAGAAATCAGTATCAGAAATCAGTGTCAGAAATCAGTGTCAGAAATCAGTGTCAGAAATCAGTGTCAGAAATCAGTATCAGAAAACAGTATCAGAAATCAGTATCAATAACAGAAATCAGTATCAGAAATCAGTGTCAGAAATCAGTATCAGTAACAGAAATCAGTATCAGAAATCAGTGTCAGAAATCAGTGCTAGAAATCAGTATCAGAAATCAGTATCAGAAATCAGTGTTAGAAATCAGTATCAGAAATCAGTATCAGAAATCACTGTCAGAAATCAGTACCAGAAATCAGACTAAGTTGAGAGGACTGGGAAGGCTATAAGGGAAGGAGGCCTTTTTTACAGGGTCGGTGGACCCGTCAATTCAGTTGAGCTTGTCGGTGGACTCGCCTATTCAGTTATCAGTTGAGCTTGTCTGTGGACTCGCCTATTCAGTTATTAGTTGTGCTTGTCTGCGGACTCGCCTATTCTGTTATCAGTTTAGCTCGTCTTCGGACTCGCCTATTCAGGCATCAGTTGATCAGTGGATCAACAGATATCAGGATGGTTCGCTTGTGTAAAGCGGTACTACCAGTAAATCAGAGAAGCAGTTACGTGTGTACGATATGTACAGGTATCGTAATCATATTAGTAACTCGCTACTGTTTGATTAAACCGTCCTAAAATCATGCAGTTCGCGATAATAGTCTCAACATCCTATCTTTATGCAAGGCGCAAGTTCGATCTTGCATGGAGTATTGCTCCCACCTTTGGGATGGCTTAGCCAAATATCAACTTGCCGCCCTCGACTCGGTGGAACGCAGAGCTAGGTGTCTCATAGGCGACAGTACTCTTTTAAAATCTAAGATACAGAGCCTAGCACATAGACGCAAAATTACCAGTCTATGTCTCTTTGTTAAGATGTACTTCAGAGAGTGTGCTCAGGAGCTGCATTAGCACATACCGCCTTCCCCTTTCTTTCATCGGACATACAGACGTACGGCTGGTTACCATCCTCATTTTGTCGAAATCCCTCGTTTTCGGACCAAACGCTTTGAAACATCCTTTATAATGCGCACTGCCAAGGTTTGGAACTCCATGCCGGTGTCTGCATTTCCGAGTTCATATAACCCTAATCTTTTCAAGGTTCGAGTGAATAAGCATCTTCTGGGTGAGCTCGCCCCATCATAGGCCTTATCCTTGCTACACACCTGGTAGTTAGCCAAGAGCACACCCATCTCTAATAAAAAAAACGTAATATGTTTCTAATGAGTAATAAAAAATATTTACACTCACTTTGGAAGTCTGTGAAATATGGTGCTATTATTGGCGGTGAACCGGAACCTGGACTGAGAATCTGTAATGCCATGAAAACATGCCTCTTAAGTGTATCAAATAAAATTATTCTATTCTTTATTGATGTAATTGGCTTGAATAGTTAAAATGTTGTGATCCGAATAGTCAAAACCAGAACTTAACTCTAGAATAAACAAACTATACTATAATAACACATTACATTAATTGCAAAAAGTGTTTAACGACGTAATTAAAAAATAATACCTCAACATAAAATTTGCAGCCGTCTATTGAAACTGTGTAATCCCCAAAAGACACAGAATTATCATTTATTATTGTTAGAAATGTTCCATCTAAAGTGCAACCTTCTGCTACTATACTGTAAAATAACAAGTTAGAGTCATCGAAATAATATATCTCGAGTTCGCTATTTGAAATTAGTCCATTAAAATTAATAAAATCAAGGGAAATAATTCGTGTAATTTTAAAAATTGATACAGTTATACCTTGCGGTATCCAGATATGCTGAGGGTATAGGGGTTGAAGGTACCTTTTCCAGGTTTTTACTCATATCACGAATATCTCTACACATATAGCTCAGTGTAATTAGACCAATTTTCGATGAATGAAAACATTAGTAGAAATCAGAATTTTGGTATACATGTCACGCTCCAGCCGCCATCTTGAAAAAAATGTACACTTTTTCAGTTTTTTGCCTATATCTCGGCAACTATTACTAATACGAAAAAATAGTCTCGGCAAAAAATATAGCTTGTTAAATTGCCCATTAAAAAACATGTTACCATTTTTTTGTATCTCCAATGTCAGCTGTAATCTGACGTCGAATAGCATTTTTTTTATATTTTTGCCCTCGATTTGCCTCTTTTGTTTTTGTGCACTGTAAATCGATAAAATATGTTTCGCAGGAAGATTCGACACCATCGAACTATAATTGTTAGGTACACTCAAAGATTTTTGATTGGTCCCGCTGCGCTCGACTACATACAGCCGCCATATTTGAAAAAATGCGGCAACTTTTAGTACGCCGGATTCGGCGTACCCGAGCTAGTCACACTGCAAACTGTCTGTGATGTGTACGTTCCAAATGTTTTATTAAAATTTGGGCATGATAAAATGTAAATTTGCGTAGTGAAACTGTAAAAAAAAAATTAAACTGTGTAAAAAGTGAAAAATAGTGTCGATTTGAGTTAATAGTAAAAGTTTGACGGAACTAATGTTTTTTCGGCCGTTATTGCTCGCAATTTTCGTCGTACATTAAAATGGACTCGCCATTATTGTTGCACATTAAAATGGAATTGCTCATCACTTTTTATTTTTTGTGTATATGTAAATTAAAAGTATTAATTTATTTATTTTTTTATTAAGATTTCATACAGCCATTGTTTATCTATTATATATATAAATTAAATACAAATAGGCCTAAAGAATCATAAAAAAAATAATATTAACATTAATTAATTTAAAAAACAAATTAAAATAAAACAAAATAGAAGAAAAAGAAAAGAATATTCTATGTGAAAAAAAAAAAAGAAAAAAAAATTATTTAATAGTAATTCGCCAATTTTCTTTTTGTAAGAATTCAAATTTTTTGAAAATATGTCAATATCATTTAGAACTTTATTGTAGTGATACTTGGAACGGTGAAGGAAGGAATTTTTAGAATGATTAGTTTTACAGTAGGGAATGTGAAATGTATCTTTTGATCGTGTCCTGAGTTTTGGTACGTTGAAGAGAATACATTCTAAAAGTGAAGAAGAATCGATGTGATTATTTATTATTTTATATAAGAAGACTGAGTCAATATAAGTTCGCCTATCCTTTAAAGAATGTAGTTTTTCTCTTGAAGCACTTGTTTTATAGTCAGTAAATATATTTCCTGTTTTATAATCTAATGATTTTAAGAATTTATTATGTATTTTTCAATTCTAGCTATATGCTTCTCGTACTGTGGGTTCCATATTATACTTCCAAATTCCAAAATACTGCGTACAAATGTGAAGTATAAATACAGGTATAGATCTGTACACTGTAAATACTGTACATGTAATACAGTATAAATCCAAGCATGTGTTTTGCTCTGATTGGTTGCGTTACATTAACAATATTCATTACTTTTAGATTTTATTTGTAAGGTTTTTAAACATAAGAGTGATTTAGAAAATGAACTAAAATAAAATAAAGATTTTTAGAAATAAAATACAATGAAAACAATTAATATTTAGCGTTACAAATAACAATCAACTAATTAGCTTCCTCCGACATATATATAATAGATAAATAATAGCTGTATGAAAACTTAATAAATTAATTAATTAATTATTAATTAATACTTTCAATTTAGATATACACACAAAATAAAAAGGGGTGAGCGAGTCAATTTTAACGTGCGACTAAAATTGCGAGCAATAACGGCCGAAAAAAACATTAGTTCCGTCAAACATTTATTATTAACTCAAATCGACACTATTTTTCACTTTTTACACAGTTTAATTATTTCTTTGCAGTTTAATTATTCACTACGCAAATTGGCATTTTATCATGCCCTAATTTTAATAAAACATTCGGAACGTACACATCACAGACAGTTTGCAGTGTGACTAGCTCGGGTACGCCGAATTCGGCGTACTAAACGTTGCCGCATTTTTTCAAGTATGGCGGCTGTATCTAGTCGAGCGCAGCGGAACCAATCAAAAATCTTTGAGTGTACCTAACAATTATAGTTCGATGGTGTCGAATCATATTTTATCGATTTACAGTGTACAAAAACGAAAGAGGTAAATCGAAGGCAAAAATATAAAAATATTGCTATTCAACGTCAGATTACAGCTAAATTACTGGAGATACAAAAAAATGGTAACATGCTTTTTAATAGGCAATATTTTTAATAAGCTAAATTTTTTGTCTAGAGAATTTTTTCGTATTAGTAATAGTTGCCGAGATATAAGCAAAAAATTGAAAAAGTGTACCTTTTTTCAAGATGGCTGGAGCGCCATCTTTGACGGGGACTTTTAGTATGTTTAATGGGAAGCCCCAATAAACATGTAAGTATACCAAAATTCAGATAGCAATAGCATCTGATAACATTATGATAACTTCTGACAAAATATTTAGGATCGTAGGATCTGATCAATACTTTAAGATCGTAAGACTAATACTTAAGGCCCCCCCTGGGTACGCCATGACCTTGTCGTGGTGGGGGGGCTTACCCTTGGCTTCGGCCTTGGGGACCAAGAAGGCGTACACCCGAGCGTTCCGAGCGGGCTCCTTCGCGGGAACCCGTAGCGGAGCGCTCACGAGTGGAGAAACCTCCACTCGTGTCCGTTTCATCCGGACAGAGATGGCGCGCGCGTTAGCGCTGTTGGAAGGGCCCAGAGATGGGCCAGCGGAGCTTCGGCTCGTGGTGGCGGGCCTGGTAAGGTCCGCGGGCGCGGCGTGTGGCTTAGGCCACCGTCGGGCAACCCGTAACCTCTCGCGAGGCCGGGGGTCCGGCGCACTGAGCGTCGGGCCGCGAGGAAGAAAACCTCTCTAAAAAATCACACTCGGAGGGTGAAGCCGTGGCTTCTAGGTCCACCGCTGTCACCAGTGGACCCCTCGCGGGTCGCGGGTTGGCCAGCAGTAGCTGGCGGTCCGGTTCATCCGGACAGGAAGGCGGCGCGCTTGGCGCTTTCTTGGAGGGCCCAGAGATGGGCCAGCGGAGCTTCGGCTCGTGGTGGCGGGCCTGATAAGATCCGCGGGCGCGGCGTGTGGTTTCGGCCACCGTCGGGCAACCCGTAACCTCTCGCGAGGCCGGGGGTCTGGCGCACTGAGCGTCGGGCCGCGTGGAAGAAAACCACTATAAAAAATTACCCTGAAGCCTAAGGTTAGCGTGCCGAGGGGCTGCATGACTGGGGGGGACCCGGTCCCAAGCGCTCCGTTGTCGTCCGTCCCACCCCAACGTTTGTCGTGCGATCCGGCTGACGCCCGGCGCTTGGGGGTAGCTCGGCCCCCGAGTGTGAAATCGGTAACGAGCGGCGTATGCGACCCGCCTCGCCAGCGGCGTCGACCGGTGTCCGGGCCGGTCGATGTGAAATTGGTTACCGGCAAATGCGACTGTGGCGGAGAGCGCCACCCCTGCGCCTGGTGTGACGCCAGGCAGCAGGCGCTCCAGGCAGCGGATCCCGGGCTGCCTGGTGTGCAGAACAATACCGGAGCGCGCACACCTGCGCAGAAAGTGGTCGACGGCAAGGTGAGCAGGGCATTCAGCCCTGTCGTTCTCCTCACCCGCATGGCGACGCCTACGTCGTCGTCAAGAGACGCAAGCCCGGCAAGCGATGGGGCCGATGTCCGCCCCGGCTTGCAAGAGCCATCGCCCTCCGATACGGACACGGTGGTGTCCGTGGCGGCGGGCAGCGAGAGTGACGAGTCGGTCCCAAGGTTGGGAGACCGACTGAAAAGAAAGAGAGGCAAGGCCCCACCAGTGCCGTCCCCAGAGGTCTCCCCGGAGTCCTCAGGAGAGGAGCGACCCGGCATCGCCACCGGACTGCTCCGGAAGCGCGGTCGCGGTCGCCCTTCCCCTAAAGAAAAGGAGGAGCTCAAGCTCCAGGCTGAGCGGGAAGTGCTCGCCTCGTTGGCCGAGGCTCGAGCTGCCCGCTCCCGCCTCTCGGAGATGGAGTCCGGGGACGACGCCGTCGAGTCGTCCCTGCTCATCTTCGAGAGGTTGATGACGAGGGTGTCGGCCATCCGCAAGGTGGCCGACGTGTCAAAGAACCTGAAGGGGACCTGCGTGAAGGCGCTCCGCGACAACGTCGAGGCAATTGTCGCGGACGCCAAATGCCTGGCCACCCTGTCCTCGACCGAGGAGACTGCTGCGCTGCGTCGCGAGCTTAAAGAAGCTCTGGCGCAGAACAAGCGGCTCCAGGCGGGAATTGACGAACTGCGGAGGGAGTTTGCGGCGTTCAAAGCCGCTCCCGCCGCCGCCTCTGGGTCTCCGGTCACGCTGGAGCATTTAGAGGCCTTGGAGACGGCGATAATGGACAGGGTCCATGCTCGGCTGAGCGCGCGGCTCGAGAACCTGGAGCCGCGCCTAAATCCAGCGCCGAGGGTGAGCCCTCCATTGGCCGCTCGGAGGGAACCCCCTCCGAAGGTGGCCCCCAGACGAGACCCGCCTCCCCCTCTCACCGCTCCGCCCAAAGCCTCCACCAGTGGCCAAAAGGCGAAGGCGCCTGTCGGAGGGAAATCGGAGGCAATCCAGCCGAAGAAAACACGGAGAAGGAGAGCGACGCGTGGTCGCAAAGCGCCCGAAAAGTCGGAGCCGCGTCCGCTCCCGCCCGCCCCCACCTCTATGGATAAACCGTGGAGCTTGGTGGCTAGAGGTGGGAAGCACAAGGAGCATCCGCAAAAAAAAGAAGAGCCGGGCACCACAGCCTGCCCCTCGAAAGGCCAGGCCCCTCAAGACCGCGGCCGTTGTTGTCACCCTGCAGCCAGGGGCTGCCGAGAGGGGGGTGACATACAAACTGGTCATCGAGGAGGCCAAGGCGAAGGTGGACATTGCTGAGCTAGGCATCGAGTATGTTCACTTCCGCCGAGCGGTTACGGGAGCCGCCATTATGGAGGTCTCCGGTGAGGATAATCACAACAAGGCGGACAAGCTTGCCGCCAAATTACGGGAAGTTCTCAGTGCGGAGTCGGTCCGAATCTCGCGGCCTTTCAAGGCCACCGAGATCCTCGTTTCGGGCCTAGATGACTCCGTCACTGCAGAGGAGGTGGCGGCTGCCATAGCCAAGCTTGGCGACTGCCACAGGGAGGCAGTCAAGATTGGGACCATCCGCAACTCATACTACGGTATGGGTTCGGTTTGGGCGAGCTGCCCCGTGGCAGCCGCCAAGAGAGTCGCCGAGGGAAGATTGCTGGTCGGTTGGACGGCAGCACGGGTAAAAGTGCTGCAGCCCCGCGAGCTGCGCTGTTTCCGGTGCCTGAACACAGGGCACGTCAGGGGGCAGTGCACCGCGGCCGTCGACCGGAGCCAGGTCTGCTACAAGTGTGGAGACAATGACCATCGTGCGGCGGAGTGCAGGGCAGACCCTCGCTGCCCTCTCTGCGCCGACGCAAATAAGAAGTCCAATCATCGCTTGGGAAGCAAGAAATGTTCGGCCCCAAAGCCCAAGATGAATAGGAGAAGGCCTGTGCCTCCTGCGGTTTCGACCCAGGACTCCACGACCTGCCCACCGGACGGGACTACGGAAGAGACACTCATGGACATACAATCAATATGTCCATGAGTTGTCTACAAACAACCTGCTAGTCCAGACACTGGCGCAGTGGAGGATACAGGTGGCGATCGTCGCGGAGCCGTACCTGGTCGTCGCTCGGGACAACTGGGTCGGCGACTGCGACGGTCTCGTCGCCATTGTTTTGGCCACTGGAGAGGGGGCCCCCACTGTCGACCAAACATTCCGAGGTCGCGGGTTCGTCGCCGCTTTCTGCGCCGACATCGTGTACGTAGGTGTCTATTTCTCGCCGAACCGCCCGTTCGCGGAGTTCGAGCGCTTCTTGGCGGAATTAGACATCCTGCTGGGGCGGTGTCGCCCGCATCAGGTGCTCCTCGCCGGAGACCTGAATGCGAAGTCGACAGTGTGGGGTTCGGCTCTCACCGACGTGAGGGGCGCCGCTGTGGAGGACTGGCTCTCCAGCAACAACCTGTGCGTGCTGAACAGGGGCACGACCAACACGTGCGTGCGGCAACAGGGCGGATCGGTCGTGGACGTAACGTTTGCGTCTCCCGCCCTGGCCCGCCGTGTTCGGAGCTGGGTAGTCGAGGAGGGGGTCGAGACGCTGTCGGACCACCGATATATTCGGTTCTCCATCTCCCCCCACTCGCAGGACCCGAACAGCCCGAGTCGTGTTGCCTCTGAGATCGGGCCCAAATGGGCACTTAAAATGCTGGAGAGGGAATCTCTCATAGAGGCGTCCCTCGTCGAGTCATGGAACCCTAAACCGGACGACACCGATGCGGACACGGAGGCGCGGTGGTTCCGCGAAGCGATGACGCACGTCTGCGACGTCGCCATGCCCCGCGTGGGCAAACCGCAGCCTCGTCGACAGGTGTACTGGTGGTCGCCGGAGCTTCAGCACCTCCGGACGACGTGCGTCAAGGCACGACGCCGGTACACTCACGCCCGTCGACGCCACCGACCCGCATCGACGATTGCCGAACTTTTTGCCGCCTTCCAAGGGGCTAAGAAGGCGCTGAGGATCGAAATAGCTGCAGCGAAGGAGCGCGCCTGGCAGGAGCTGGTGAACTCTCTCGAGCAGGACCCATGGGGCAGGCCGTACAGGCTTGTAATGAACAAGCTTCGCCCATGGGCCCCTCCGTTGTCCACCACCATGAACGCGGAGACGCTCGAGAGAGTGGTGGAGAATTTGTTCCCTGCCAGGGCGGAGGGCGAGGCTCTTCCCGTGCACGCGCGGGAGATTTCGCAGATCCCGGCGGACGATCCCCCCGAGGTGTCAGAGGGTGAGCTGGATAGGGCGGTTCTTCGCCTCAGCGCGAAGAACACTGCGCCCGGTCCCGATGGTATCCCGGGGAAGGCTCTTGTCTTGGCCCTGAAGGAAGGCGGCCTCGGAACGAGATTCCGTGGGCTGCTCACAACTTGTGCGACGAAAGGCCACTTTCCCAAGGAGTGGAAGCTTGGTAAGCTTGTCCTCATCCGCAAGCCCGGGCGTCCGGTGGACTTACCTTCGGCCTATCGCCCCATAGTCCTTCTGAGTGAGACGGGTAAGCTCTTCGAGCGGGTTATCGCTGCTCGCCTCACTCAGCATCTAGAGGAGACCGGGCCGAACTTGGCCGACGTCCAGTTCGGCTTCCGAAGGGGCAGGTCCACCGTAGACGCGATCTCGCGGGTGAGGACCATAGCGGAGGAGGAAATTGGGAAAGGCGGGGTCGTCTTGGCGGTGTCCCTCGACATCTCCAACGCGTTCAACACTCTGCCACACAGAGTAATCATGGAGGCAATGGGGTACCACGGCTTCCCGGAGTACCTCCGACGGCTTGTCGGGGATTATCTCTCGGGGGTCGACGTCACGTGCTACGCGGACGACACTTTAGTGACCGCCCGCGGTTGCACGTTCCGTGACGCGGCCCTGCTGGCAACCGCTGGAGTCGCACAAGTTGTGATGCGTATACGGCGCTTGGGCCTGACGGTGGCTCTTGAGAAGTCGGAAGCGATCTGCTTCCGCGGGCCTCGCAGGGCGCCACCGCCAGGTTCACAAATAATTGTTAGCGGAGTCTCCATCGGCGTCGGGTCGACGTTGAAATATCTCGGCGTCGTACTCGACAGCCGATGGACTTTCAAGGAACATTTCAGGAGCCTAGCTCCTAGGCTTACGCAGACTTCTTTTGCATTGAGCAGACTCATGCCCAATCTGGGCGGACCGAATGTCGGGTGCCGCCGTCTCTTCGCGGGCGTGGTGCGCTCGATGGCCCTGTACGGGGCGCCCATCTGGGTCGACTCCCTGTCGGCCCAGAATCTGACCGTGCTGCGGCGCTCGCAGCGGGTCATGGCGTCCAGGGTCATCAGAGCGTATCGCACCACCTCGTGGAGAGCGGCATGCGCGATCGCCGGTACGCTCCCCTGGGAGCTGGATGCCGAGGTCCTCGCAGCGGTCTACTACAGGACCGCCGATGCGAAGGCTCGCGGCGCGAGTCCACTCCCGGAGGAGGTGGCGCGTTGGAGGACGGAGCTCCAGGAGGAGGCCCTCGAGTGCTGGCGCGACGAATTGATGCAGACGGGGTGGGGTTCCCGCACCACGTCTGCGATCGCGCCAGTGTTGAAGGAGTGGGTGAGCAGGCGGGCCGGTTCGCTCTCTTTCCGGCTCGTGCAGGTGCTGACGGGGCACGGCTGCTTCGGTCGGTACCTGTGCAACGTCGCGCGGAGGGAGCGAACCACCGTCTGCCACGAGTGCGGAGCCGTCAACGACACGGCGCAACATGTGTTGGAAGAATGCCCAGCTTGGGACAATGAGAGAGCCGCTCTGACGGCAGTCGTGGGACATGACCTGTCCCTGCCGGCTGTCGTCAGGGCAATGATTGAGACCCCTGACGGCTGGGAAGCCGTCAGAAAATTCTGCGAAGTGGCCCTGAGTGGCAAAGAGGCCGGGGAGCGGTCCCGAGAAAATGACCCCCAGGCGGACCCACTCAGGCGCCGAAAACCAGGAAGGCGGCGCCGCGCATACGCTGCGCGCGCCGAGTGACTACCGGGCGTCAGGTAGGACGACTGGCGTCCGGCTTACACGGATGTGACAGCGTGGCGACCTAGTGATGCTCCCTAGGTCGCCCCACCATTCTGGAGATTCCCTCGCGGGATGTAGCGGTGTGCGGGCTCCATGGCCTCGCTGTTATACGGACCCGCACATCACCGCCGATGGAGGAGCATGGGGGGGTTTTAGTGGGTATTACCGGAACTCGGCCGGTCGAGTCCCACACTCTCCCCCGCCGGCGCGTCCTATGCCGACGGGGGAGGCCAGTCCGTAAACGTGATTTCCCCTCCTCAAAAAAAAAAAAAAAAAAAAAAAAAAAAGGACTAATACTTAAGGAGCTACAAGCTGTGTAAGTTAACAGAGAAATAAATTGTGTAAGATGCTGTTGTTCCTTGTCAAGCCAGCACCAGCACCAGCAAATATTCCTTGTCAAGCCAGGAAAAGGGAAAGTGGAAACCAAGATATTTTCATTAGTTCATAAGTTGTTAATGTTCACATAGTTGAGGTACTAACCTCAAGTTTCCATTACTTTCAACCTGTTGAAAGCTAAAAGGCGAATATTTGTAAGGATCTTGTTCAGTTCCAGGTTCCAGCAATACACTATCATTTCTAAATAATACATAAAATGAATCCATAATAATTTTTTCCAAGTTTGATTCAAGCGAAATAACTTTAGATGTTAAGGTATAGGTAACATTTGGTTTCTTGAAAAGAGGCAGTTCCCTTATATACATATCTAATATGAGCCTGAAAAGACAACAGAATAATAATATGCATCTTATTAAGCTTTAATGGTAATATAAAAATAATATGTATAATAAATACCCGAAGGTTGATTTGATAGTAAATGAACATAAACATACGGACAGTAAAGTCATTTTATATAAAATGGCTACTTTTTTCCAAGGATAAAATTGGCCCATTTAAAAGTAAGTAAGTAATACTTACAATTCGACGACATTATCTTTTAATAGAAATCCTTTGGTCAGTAAATTTAAATTCTTTGAATCTTTCGCGTCGAGGCCCTTAATTGCATTCATTTCTTTTAAGACCTGTGTGGTTATAAAACAGAACATTTAATAAAAGTACATACTTATCTAATTGGTTAATAAAATTGTCAACCACAAATGCTCAACTTCTTTTGTTTGGAAGAGCTCCTGAAAGTCCAAAGGTAACCAGTACAATATTGTGTATTGTAGCTTCCCTTTGCTCTTGAAGGCACTAGATTTTTTTTTAAAACAAGGATTCAGGGAGGTTAATAGTATAAATAAAGATATGTATGTCGTTAGTAGTCCATACCTAAATATAGTACTATAATTACACGTAACCATGCATATTCTGCCAGCAGCCCTTGGATTGGAGATTGGAGAAGACAAGGTTTAAGACAAGGTTCTAAGGCCCTGAAGGTATATTGTGAATTGTATGATCTTTAGTGTAATTTGGCAAGTCATCTGTGAAACCAACACTCATAATATCATAAATTATTTTATTTTTTCTAAAGTGAATTCCATTGGACTCCCTATGTCCCAATCGCGTCCCAATTACACCCTAAAGAAGCCAAATCTTAAAGTATAGAATACAATATTTCTTATACAATACTAACTGACGACAATGAAGATTCTATTGATGATTTGTGATTTTGCCATATATTTTCGAAGTTCTTTTGTAAATCTGAAAGCAAATCGAATTGAATGAATGTGATTATCATAATTACGTTTATTACTCTTGAATATCATTGTTCGAGACCTACAGCGACATCTATTAGCGGACTGAGGCAACGCGTGTGTCTTCTACCCTTCACGAATCTTTTGACCATATATGTATCCAACGTGAGGGCCATGAGCGAGGAGGCAGTAGCTCAGGGAGAGGTGCTGTTGGCGGTGTCGCTCGACATCGGCAATGCTTTCAACTCGCTCCCCTGGAGCTGTATCCGAGAAGCGCTCGGATACCACAGTGTGCCGCGCTAGTTGCGTCACATCGTGGACTCCTACTTGACCGATCGGATTGTTAGGTACCCTACAAGTGGAAACTTGTGGGGTCATAAAGACATGTCGCGCGGTGTTCCTCAGGGTTCGGTGCTTGGGCCGCTCCTGTGGAACTTCGTTTTTGACTGGGTTCTGCGGAGGACGAACCTGAGGGGTATCTCTCTGGTCTGTTACGCGGATGATACGTTAGTAACGGCCAGAGCAGCCTCCCACAGAATGGCAACAATCCTCGCCACGACTGGCGTAGCTCACGTGGTTGTGAGGAAGCGGCGGCTAGGCTTGTCGGTGGCCCTCGAAAAGTCCGAGGCGCTGTGCTTCCACGGCCCTCGGAACAAGCCACCGCTTGATAGCCATCTCGTGGTTGCAGGCGTTTCCATCGCTGTTGGCGGCTTCGTCTTCGACAATTGGCGCCGCGACTCATCGGAGCCGCTGCCGCACTTGGTAGAATACTCCCCAACCTGCGAGGGCCGAATACGGCCTGTCGTCGTCTCTACGCTGGCGCGGTACGGTCCATGGCCTTGTATGGGGCTCCCATCTGGTTGGGCCGCTTGACCGCCTGTAATAGGCCACTTTCGCGCCGCGCGCAAAGGGCCATGGCAGTCAGAATTGTGAGGGGGTACCGTACCATCTCTTTTGAGGCGGCGTGTGTATTAGCTGGCACCCCTCCGTGGGAATTGGATGCTGAAGTGTTGGCGGCGGTGTACCGCCACTGTGGAATGCTGGAGGAATGCCACCACTGTGGCTGCGCGGTTGACACTACGCAGCACACTTTGGCTGAATGCCCCGAATGGGCAGAGCAGCGCGCCGTTCTGTCTCTCGTCGTGGGCGCCGATCTCTCGCTGCCGGCCGTCGTGAAATCGATGGTTGATAGTGACCTTGCGTGGCAAGCGATGCTCACGTTCTGTGAGCACGTTATGTCGCGCAAGTAAACGGCGGAAAGGCAGCGGGAAGAGGATCCCCTCTCCCAGCCAATCCGCCGGAGAAGGCTCGGGCGCAGGCAGGTAGCCTTCTTCCACCCTGACCGGGACCTGGGCGGTAGTCTTGGGGGAGACTACCGCCCGTCGTAATCTTAGCCATACGTCAGCCTGTCTATCGATCTTAACATAAAAAAAAAACAAGTGTAAAGCTTACCACTAGAAAAGTGTCTCTTAATTTCGAGATCAATCCTATCGGATTTAGTATATACAAAAAAATATACAAGGAAAAATAGCAAACAATGCATTATACAAGGAAGTCACAACGTTATCGTAACAGTGCAAATCTGCATTGCAATTATTTTCTGTCATAAAATTTCAAAATCAAATTGCTTTGCCACGGATTGTAAAAAAAAAAATTTTGTATGCCATTTATAAATGTTCATTTTTATATATCTACTAGCTGTTGCCCACGACTTCGTACGCGCTGTAGTTCTTTTTTTGAAAATCCAAAATGAACCTAAAATAAAGTTTTGGTGACATTGGGTCTCCTTGTCTAACACTCTTTTGAATGGGAAATTCTGGACCATCTTTCTCAAGCCGAATGCTTTCTGAAGCTTTAGAGTAAATATTTTGTAATAGACTGATATACAAGTCTTCTACACCATGTTCCTTTAGAGATTTCCAGATGGCGCAGTGCTCAACCGAATCAAATGCCTTTGCAAAATCGATGAAGCAAATGTATAGGTTTTTTCCATATTCTCTGTATTTTTCTATAATCTGACCTAAAACATGAATGTGGTCAATAGTGGAGAATCCGCTGCGGAAACCAGCTTGTTCTTGAGATTGATTTTCTTCTATAACACGAGTTATCCTCTTCAATACTATCTTTGCAAAGACCTTATATAAATTGGACATGAGGCTTATTGGTCTATAGTTATTCAAGTTTTTCTTGTCCCCTTTTTTATGCAATATAATTATGTTCGTTTTTGACCACTGTTTAGGTATCTGATGAGATCTTAAGATACCATCAACCCACTGCTGGAGTCCGCTCACTGAAGGAAAGTCGCGTCGGCGTCGCGTCGGAGGCGACCAAGAGGCGCGCCTCTTCTATGTTTTCCATGTAATTATATGGGTATCCGCTCACTGCAAGAGTCGAAGCGACGACGGCGCGGCGGAGGCGACGCGGGGGCGCGCAACGTGTTTCTTGCTCGACGCTAGGCCATTTTGCCGCCATTTTGTTATTTGTGACGTAGTAAAGCTTCGTTTGAACGTGTTTTAAAAATAAAGAACTACACAATTAGTTTTAGAGCCTCTTTCACAAAGTCCAATTAAAGTGTCAAATAGGTTAGCCGCCATTTAAAGTCACCGGTAAGACAGCATACGAGTTTCACCATCTTCGAGTAGCGTTACTCAATGGGTTAACTAGCCTGTAACTTACTAGCCGCTCCATCTGCCCAATAACGTGTTTTAATTGACGGGTATTATAAATTTATAACCTAAAACACATTTGAAGTTGTAACTGTCAAATACTTACAATCAATTTATTTAAAAAATAATAATAAAAATGGATTTCTTTGAATTGGTTGACCATCAACTAGATGAAATGGAATACTATTCATTGATTAGATTAGTATATTTAAATTGCGTGTGGATTTTATAATCCGTACTAATATTATAAATGCGAAAGTTTGTACGGATGTATGGTCGTTTGTTACTCTTTCACGCAAAAACTACTGAACCTATCACCATGAAATTTTGCATACACTTTGTCTGGGACACCAGAAATGAAAGGACATAGGGTACCTTTCATCGTTTAACACGGACGAAGTTGCGGGCACCAGCTATTAGTACTTAAATAAAACAAAGGTTATATTAAATCAATATTAATTTAATTTGCTTCTTAATTTTTGTATTTTTAATTTATATTCCTCATTCTTCCATTGTCGTTCCTGTTCTTGAAACTCCCATTCCTCCAATAGATTCCACAACGATATCAACGGCCTCTGTAAAACAATTTGTATTGTAGATAAAATAGCTTGATATATTTTAGTAAAAGATCACTTCGAAAAAAATTAAAAACAAGTTACCTTGACTTACTTGGGCTTGAGGTAATATATCTGAGTCGTAGATGCCTTCTAGGCCCCCGTGCTCAAGGAGATCATGGATTTAATTTGCTCCTAAACATTATCCAGCGGAGGTGTTACATTTTTACCACGTCCGGTACGATATAGTTCGGAGCGTATTGCAGCCGACTTTTTGAGGCCCTCGTACTTGATTGATCTAAAAATTCCTCCAGATCTAGCATTGAATTCGTTTTTTATGCTTTCCCAAGAGGCTTCTTTTTTTCTTCCATGTGGAAACATCGCTTTGTTTGTTTTCTAATTTTGGTATTTTTGTATCAGGGATATTAATAAATCTCTCTTCTCCTGTAAGGTAAAATTTGCACTTCGCTCTCTTTTAGTTTTATCCATTTTATTTATATACATATACATATATACAATTTATTTGCAATGCTTTTATTTCGGGGATCCAATCGCAAAAGATTAGACAAAGACTTTTAGAAAATTTAAATTTGACATTAGAACAAGCCCAAAATCAAGCAGTTTCATTAGAGACTGCAGAAAAGCTGCCTAAATAAATTGCTAGCGTTCCTCTCGGAAGACGAAACTATGACCATATTGGAGTAATTCAACTTTAACATAAAATCGACTGAAAATATTTAAAGCTATCCTGATTTTCAGTCTTAAAAACTGTAAAAATAACTAGTTATGTACCAATTAATAGCTAAATACATGAGTAACAATAAAATATTTATTAAGTATGCAGTCAAATTAAGAAGCTTCTTACTTTTTCTTATACAGCCTTCTATTTTGAATATGTATTAAAAAACACTATAAATTATAATATAAATGAAAATGCATAAATAAATCCTTACAATAAAAATTCGTCAATTCTTATCATGCTGTTGCCGCCGAGATTTAAGCCTGTTGGGATTCTCTCTGGTTGACCACCAATCGGTATTGTCCTCTTGGCAATTCCTCTTTTCTCGATAATCGCCTACGATTTATTTTTATTGTAAGTATAACAAGTTTATAAACACCACACCATCTTAAAAACATTTTGCAATACAATAATTGGAATACTTACGTTGAACATTTCACTATCAAAACGTTTATTCTCAATGGACCCTTTAAAAATGTTTCTTATTTCTTTGTATTTATCTACAAATTAAATTGAAATTTAATACTTTTATTTCTGTGATAAGCATCTTAATGGTTTTTGAAGTGAACACTTCAAGCGCGCTGTCCATTTTATTTTTGGGTATTGAATGAGACTGTGGTGAAGTGGCCATACATGTCCCTGCAATCAGTGGCAATATTGGGAGGTTGGTAGTGGGGGTAAAATCGGCCACTACTCCACACACGGCCCTACCAGCCTTTCACTTAGAGCAAATCGAACCGTGCAACAAAGCGCTTGTCTATTAAAATGCCGCCGACACTCATATCTCCGCACGAAAGAAAAAAGAAAGAAATCGGCCCGTCATCGCCACACACGTCAACGCTCCCTTGACGAAAAATTGCCGTTGAGTTGTGAGCTCGCCCGTCACGATTTCGAAGTCGGGGTGATAATAACAATTATGTTTACGATTTACCCACACACGATGCAAGGATGCAAGGACTCACACACGGAGCGATCTAGGGGGCTCCCCACCACTGCTCCAATATTGCCAATGATTGCAGGGACGTCTGTGGCAACTTCCGCTCGTTCGGGTAAAATCGCTTCGAGTCGTCTAATGGCTGCTCTACACTTTTGTGCTGGCTGCTTTTCACCGTGAAATTTTAAATAAACACCTTACAACATTGGTAAATAAAACTCGCGGTGATAGGTGCCTAAAATTTGAAATAGCTTCTAATACAGAGGGAACCCTCGGTAATGGAATATTGAGGGTCCCATTTGGCTCATTATATGCAAATACCTTAATATTTTATTAGTGAAAATTGATTAATCTTCCAGTCCTCGTGTATTTTTAAAACGACAAATCTATTTCCGATGTATTCAATATCCATTAAAACTCATTATTTTTATAAAAACTATAGTACTTAAAAGTATAGTTTTTGTACTGGGTGTCAAAAACGTTACAAAATGCAATATTCATAATATGAGAAAAGATTTATAATACGGCATATCATGTGATTCAAAATATTGTTTTTCATAAAGATTTATATCTGTTTCTCCGAAGTGACACTAAAAAATTATACATACAGGTATTAGTTTTTTAAGGGTCGGAATTATATTTTAAAATATTTTATACTACTCCCATTACCGCGGCATACCTACAGTGCAGAGTGCAAAGTACTCGGAAATACAGTTTTCATATAAAATCTATCACCGAGGCAACCCGTATTCGTATTCGTATCGTATCGTATCGTAGTAACCAGTGTCCAAATTTAGGGAACCGTTCATGAATTTTTCTTGATAAAATTTATTTACAAATAATCTTCCATATTCCGGTGGTTCTCATCGGCATTTCCTCGTCCCATGGAATTGTTGTTGGGGACCAACAAGGCCCACACTCGTGTGCTCCGAGCGAGCTCCGTTCAACGGAGCTCGCGGTGGAGCACACTTTGAAGATCTAATAATACCGGATATACAATTTTCCTACTTGACACTAGCAGATAATGGCTATTCCCAAAATGAGCCGAATTGCCATTAACATAAAGAAGAAGAAGAAACAAGTCGTCGATTAGGTTCACTATCTTGGCAAATGTGTATTTCCAGTCACTAAAGAACAGTTGCTTCATACTGTAGCTGCACTAGTCAAGAATTTAAAACAACAAATATTGTTTTTAAAAAGGGTTAAAAGTAATTTTGATAGTCCTCTTAGTTCTACATTTACTTCATTTACTTTATTTTTATTTATTTATTTATTTACACACAATAAAAATACAATAGGTACTTACTATTTAAAGCATATTGTCAATCTTTTTACTCGAGCGCCTTGTGCGTGGACTATACGCAGCGGGCATACAGCGCCCTGCGTGTTCAGTATAATAATATTTTCAGGATGCTGTTGCGGTTACCGCGTTTTTGCAGTGCATCCACTATGTTTGCTATGGCATCTACTGATGATTTCTATGCCATCAGACGCAAACGGATTGCCTCAATGTTACACAGAGTGCGCGCTAGCGGTAACGGCATTCTGAGAGTGTTATGTAGCAAGTGCGACTGTCCCATATTATCTTTTTGGGTCAAATTAGTTATAGGGATTATTAAATAAGATAATGTGTAATAATTTTATTTTTAATGTGTATTGTACTTACTAACATAGTTTTAAGTTAATATTGTTACTAACCATGATGGATCTGTGTAATCTGAATATGAATAAATTATTATTATTATTATTAATAATAATTTTATTATGTTTATTAATAAAGTCGATCTCAATGCTTTGTGTATTTTTTTAATATTTTTTTATTTTATACGGAACTACCAGGACAACAAGTATTATTTTTCTTCTATACTCGGTAATAGGAGCCACATACCGCGGTAATAGAAAAAAACGTTGGACAAGCCTCGATAATAGGTGACTTCGTATTCCTGTTTTAAAAAAATCATAATAATAAATATAATGCTTCAAAATAAATAAAAAGAAGTGAGAGAAATACAAAGTAAAATGTATATAAAATGTTTAAAAAATCCTTATTTGCCGAGGACAGTCCTGATTATATAATATTTCACTCTAATGTCAAAATTCCCCGAAATACCATGGTAATAGGTGCTTTTACCTTAATTGGAGGTACTCGCCAATTATCGTCTATGATCGCCTGCGATCCGTGATTTGTCGGTTTTTCTACGTATCAAAGGAAATCTTGTACGCTTACCTTTCCGACAAACTACTACAGCCGATTGTGTGGATGTTTGCACGATGATCGTGCCGCCGATTATAGACGATCATACGATCAACGATCATCGCCGATAGTGTAGTATGACCATTAGGGAGTGAGAGAGATATTAACTCACCTTACCGCGATAACGATAATTGAAATAAATTTAAATATTGTTAATATTATAATCAAAAAGATTAGCAATGCAATGTGCAGATTTTGTATTTACTTTACCTTCTATTACTGCCAAATTTTCAAAATGTTTCTTTGGCTTAAATGTGTCCCAACAATATTTGCCATCATTCTTTAGGTCTTCTTCAGAGAAAAATGATGTTAGCAAAAGATAAAGTTCAAATTAGTTATGAAATAAAATATTATTTACAAGATTTTGCGTTGAGAAATAAAAAAATATAACGCCTGACAAAATATATGAAAAAAAAATTATTAAATTTTTATTCAGGTTATAGCCTTGTCAGGCATTTGATTTTTAATTTTTTTATAACAGTGTAATCCCTCTTTAATAGTGCTTTTTTCTGAATGTTAGATACCCGTACCCTATGACAATTTCTGTATCCTTGACAATGTGTATGCTAATATTTATAGATTTTTTATCCACCATGAAGTATATATGTGTCACATATCGTATATATCACACAAGAGGGTTGAAATTTGACTCCCTCACACACGAAAGTGTAGACGAGAGCTTTATTAAGCACTAGACTAGATTTTATTATATTATAACTATTATAAATAGATAATTCAGCCTCAAATATAATCTTTTGCTACGAATGGATGAGGAGTTTCAAGAAAATATTATCCTTTCTAATTATGAAAAATTTATTGGAACATCTTAAAATTTGTGAAAATGGTCAAACTTGTTACCTACCAAATAAACTATATTAACTTACTCGTTTCTGATTTTTCACAATGTCTTAAATGGATTAACCAAAAACTAAACATAACATGAAATCTATTTTTAAAAAGCATTATTACATTAACAGAGAATTTAATATTGTGAACAAAATAAATTAAATGGATAAAAAATGCCATTAATCCTTCACGAATCAGTGAAAAGTTATTTCTTTTTTTACGACAAAATTAATTGAAAATAATAATAATAATAATTATTATTATTATTATTATTATAGTAAAATATTTATTATTATTGATTGTATTACTATTTTTTACTGATTCATGTCGTTCTTATACTTTACAAAAGTCCTACAACTCGTCAGGCTACATATTTTGAAAAATCCGATTTCCTTACTATTACTTATTAACTTGATAATTAGAGAACTATTTGCCCTACAGTTTCGCTTGTACTCAAATTGAAGCAAAGTAACTGCTCTACAACTTCAACTCTCATAACTTTCCTCGTAGAATGATTATTTTAGACGATATTTTGTTTCGAAACACAAATTTCTAACTTTTTGGGAAAAATGATCTATTTTATCTCGGGATAAATCTCGAAATCTCGGTGTATCTCGGGATTTGTTTGACATACAGAGCTGCTGTTGCACTCAAATTGTAGAAAATTTTGTCTTCTTTAAGAGTGTGTAAGATGACTTTTCCGTCGAATGCGCTTTTCAGAAGTTATAAGGGAAAAACTGAAAAATGTCTGAAAATTTCGAGCTTTTTCGAGTTAGCACAGGTCTTTCGAAAATGCAAGAACTATTGGTATCTATCCTAATAACATCCCAAAAAATAGAGACAGTGCAATTATTTGCGACCTAAGATGTCTTCCAGTGACTGGCCTAAGTGGGTTTCTCCGTACGTCAGGTTTATGTGGCCTAGGCCTTTGGAAGCCTCTTTTCCCTTAATAAGTAGCGCGCCTCTTCAGAGGGTGGTGAGGTTGTCGTTCCTTCAAGGGCTTACCACAGGCCTAAACTTACCACAGGCCAATAAAATCGCATTTTGTTTTATACAAATAAAAACGCAATCCTGTATTTAAAAAAAATAGTTTTCTTTGGATAAAGACGAACAATAGCTAACTCTGGAGCTCCGTAACTCTGAAACCGTTCACTTTAGCAACATTATGCTGTAGACCATTTTCATTCAAAATTTGATGTAGATTATTTTTCTCCTGGGAACTTTCGCGCTAAACCGCATAGTTTTCGAAATTTTTAAGAAAAACTGATGAAATCCACCTTCTCGCCCTCCTCCCTCCCAACCCCGTCGCAAAAATAGGTGTAACTTTTTACCAAACAATAAGTGTACTATACCTATAGAACAATTTGGAGCTGGAATAATACTTTTACTTTGGATGTTGAGGTCAAAGTCTAAGTGCAGCGTACTATATACTAATTGATTAGTTGTTACTTAGCTTAATTTGAAAGATGTTAGATGTTAGCCTATGTTTAAGATTAAGGCTTGAAAAAAAAATTAAAAAAATGTTTAAGTTTAAGTTTCTTACAATACTAAAGAAAGGGAGATGTACCTATACCTGAATTAGGCGACACTGTCTTGTGGTGGCAATCGGCGCATGTGTAGAATTGCGCACAAAATTGCTAAGGAAAATGAATTTTTTTTTCTTATTTCGTAATTTTTCACCTCACTAACTTAACATTACAGGCAGTGTTGATATTCCTTCCATAAAATCATAGTGCGGTGGCGAAGAAGAAGGTTTTTTTAGGCATTTATTCACCATGACGTATTACTAATACGATAAAACAATCTGTACGCAACAGTACCTAAGAGACTCGAGACGCGCGAACGAAGTGCGGGAGGGGAAGAGCGATCGAGTCTACCAATAACGTGTCGGCACATCGACGCGTACCCGCCCCTCACTTTCCTCTGCCCCCTCAAAGACCTAAAAATAGAATTCTGCGCACATTTGCCGAGAAGTCTTTATTCGCTGTATGAACCATAATAGTGGCATTTGAATAAAGCATGTCCTGTGAGATGATACACATATAATTATATATAGAAGTCATATAGAAATATAGAAAAATGTATGGAACAAGTGAATTGCTGAAAAGCAATTATGTACAAAAAGTTAATAAAAGTTAAGTCATTTATACAGCAAATCTTTTATTTAAATATAATCAAAATTATTAACAGCTACATTGTGCATATCCACTACATTGATATGTACAACTATTTTGAAGAGCAGTTTTCTCATCAAACTTGCTATAAGGTGCCGTTCCTGAGTAGCCACGAATTTTTGGTGCTAGAAACATTTTAATAAAATCAAAACAGTTAATATTTAAAAAATTTAAGTATATTTAAATTAAGCACTTAATTTACTTAAACATTACACTTTAGTCTACTCGACAAGTTCAAAGTCGTGTTAATTCTTGATGATTGTCCTAAAAATATGTGCAATAGCTCATTGGATTCGGAATGACGTCTAGAAAAATATATTCGAAGCATTTTACTGCACGATAAAAATTGCAAAAGTTATTAACAAATTAAGTTGAAAAAAAAAAAGGTATTTAGTTTTTTGGCAATTACTCAAAAACTATTACTTAAAAGATATTCATAAAGAGGAGGAAATTTCCAAGAAAAAGTCCCAACTCCCGGAACTGTAGCTCCATTATTTATAATTTTAATTTTATTGCTGAAAATATGGCCACGCTACCGCTCAACAGAGTTTATCCTGAGTTTATCACTTAAAAGATTTTTTTATAGGATTAAAATATATCAAGATTAAAATTTAAAAAAAATATGTTTTCATTAGAACACTTCAAAGAATAAAGTCCCATTGAAAAAAAAAATTGAAAAAAAACACACACACACACACAAACACACAACACACGAGCGCGCGTGCGCAACAGACGCGCACGTGTGCGCTCACATTAGTTAAAAAAAATCTTTTCTTGTTTTCTTTTATTCCTTTATCTTGTTATTGTTTGTTATCTTGTTTAAAAATTTAAAAATACATATATATATATATATATATATTTAGCTTTTATGGGGAGAGCGAAGACTCCTGGCACACGCTTCCGCTTAAAAGGAGTCTTCAATCACTGTTATAAATACTGTATGTAAACGATGTTTCTAATTGTTAATAAACATTTTTATTTTTATTTTTCAAAAAGTTAAACTATTGTTAACTAAGTAGTTTTTCGTGGGCTTTTATGTTTACAAAAGATGGTATAAGGTATAATGTGCAAAAGCGAAGGTATCAGTATTCTTGAACAGTTGAGGCTCGTGTTCTAGCGACACTACCAATCTCTAGCGTTCCCAGACGTTACGAATAGCCCGTCGCGATACACCTAGACGCTAAGCTACAGATCGTTGAGACTCGCCCTCTTGGAGCAATACCACTACTCTTGAAGCAGTTTCCATGTCCATATGGCGCCGAGTACGTGGCATTGCAATCTGCTCTAATTAGCCGATTAAAAAAAAACAGTTAAACAAAAACTTTCAACAAACAGCGATCGTAACGATAGTCGAAACACAAAGCGATTAAAAATTGCGTGCAAGCATTTTATGGTTTCATTTGTTTTTGTCTCCCCACTTGAGATTTAACAGTAGACAATGTTGTTTAAATTAATGATAAGGACTCAGAAACATCTCAAGTTTATTTTTACAAAGTTGGTCCAACCCATAAATAACTTTAAAATTACATATAAACAATTTTTGCGAACAAGTCGAGGTGGGCCTTATTTTGTTTTGAGTAGATGTACGCAACCGTAGGCCTCCCAGCAGGAAATGCAGTGGAAGCGAAGATGTTCCCTAATGGAGACCACGGTTACGACAATGTCCGCGTTACGCGGATCTGGGGGGGGGGGTTTTGGACGCCTGGCTATCAGCCTATGCCGACAGCCAAGAGTCCAGGATAAAAGCAAGTTATTTACCCTAGTCCTGGGTCCTCGTTCGTCAAACCTCGTCTGTCGCACAGACGGCCCACGGCAGGGAAATACTATATATATAAGTAGGTAGGGAGTCGGGAATACAGGTTGGGAAATACCGTGATCCTCCAGGCAGCAGCTGGGTTCCCGAAGCAAAACTCCCAGTCACAAATAAAGGCTTGCGTCATACGCGGTTCACCAAAGCACAGAAGTATTTTCAAAGATATTTTCAAGAAGATTAACCAAAATTATTATCGAGCTCAAACCCGCCGCGCGTCTCGATCGTTTTCAACTCTCAATACAGACTCCATACCACCCTACGGTTACGTATGCATTACACGAACATAATTTTAACCCTACCCACCATGTTCAAATCGTGTCAAAGAATAAAAATAATACCTAACGCCTACACAATAAACATAGCAAATATGAACCGATGCTCGAAGTATTGCATCGGTTTAAAACAGTAGATATATCTCAGAGGAGGAAGGACCATAAAATCAAAATTATTCTTAATTTGAATGACACTTAATATATAGATAGTAAAATTTACCAGTTTTACGAGAATAATAAACTGTTACGTTACTTACTACAGTGAGTTATTGTATTGAGCATTCTAATGTTGTGCAGTATTGCGTTTCTCATAAGTGAGTAGACGTGGATTCCTATTACATGTTGAAAATTTGCTAATACTTCGCTCCAGCCTCCTGTTATCAACATTTCGGGCCTGAAAACGTTAAATATATTGTTAAGACTGCACATAGAAGGTTCTCGATCGTAAGCCCTGGGCGCCGTGGAAAGTTCCACACACGTTTGCCACGCCCAAAATCAGTGGCGGGTGGCCACGCCCGCAACGAGTAGTAGTCTAAGTGTCAAGGCAAACTGTTCCTTATGGTTGCGCTTGCGACATAAGGTTCACATTCCATTAACAACAATAGACTTCCAGAAAAGGTAAACAAACTTATTTACGGCCTTTAAGGTTCTAGTAATTTCCAAAACAATCGAGGCTGACTGTGCGAGTATAAATACGGGGGGTCGCTCGAGTGGGACAGTTCTGCGACAACTAGCGATACGATTACAACTCATAGAAGCTTTTGCGAGGATATCTGTGACAGTGCATTAGAGAGACGTTTAGTGAATTATTGACGACTTTTGGCAAGTTTTACGGTTTAATTGGAAAGGCTCTGTTATTTTGGAAGTCTACACCCCCAAACGGCATTTTACCCACCCTAACGCGTAACAATATGTTATTTGGAGCTAAATGAATAGATCAATAATTAATACTACACTTCGTAATTATTCAGTTGATCACATAAGCGTAGCGTTTAAGACCGTTCCTACTTCTGTAATGTGGAAAAAAAACGATATGTGTGCTGGGACACATAGTAGAAGCGAAACTTCAACGGACAAGTGGAAACTACCATCTCTCACCACGCGATATATCGTCTATCTCGTCCACGCGGCAGTAACGCTTTTTCGTGACAGAAACAAAAATCTTTACGGCTCGCTCATTCCATGGCTCCTCCATCCCCGCGTCGCAATACTTCACAAACAGTTCCAAAATCGGTTACTGCGCATATTTGACACGTAATATGGCCAGAGTCCATTAGGTTTTGCGCCAAAAATAGACTTCCTCCTTCGCTAACCTCACATCCCGTCTTAAATAAAGGAATGTCAATAGTCATTTATTTCTGATAATGTAAATAAAAAAGTGGCATTATCATTTTGTTGAGCAAGTAGGCTTCACTCTAACTGTATCTGTAGCAGTCATAATATAAAACTTAAATGTCAAAACCTAGGTAGCTTGGCGTAACCGTGCAAATATACGCTACGACATAAAAATAATCTAATATTACCAACATCACGACTAAAATTAAATTCTACATATACCTTCAGTTCTTCTATAAAAATATATAATAAATTACCAGATAATTTAAACTAAGAAGATTTTTTTTTATTTATTTTTATGTTAAGGTCGACAGACAGGCTGACGGTCCACTTGATGGTAGGTGGCTACCGTCGCCTATAATACAAGCAACGCCATAATACAACAAGTGCCCTGCCTACCATGGAAGGATTAAGGATAAGGGAGGGATGGGGTAATGGGCTCTGGCATCCCTTACTCACTCACCGAAACACAACAGCACATAATGCTGTTATTTCACGGTGGTATTCTGTAAGGTGGTGGTTACTGCCGCCAGACAGGCTGCCCAAATGATTGCGAAACGCAGTGTGCCCTACCACTACTTATAAATAATATCAAATTTATAAAAAAAATTAAAAAAAATCTATATAATAAATGTTACTATAATGCAAATGAATATTTTTTAGATAATATTATTGAAATATTTAAATATTAATAATATAAATGTAAATACATTTTTTAAATTTTAATTTAACTAAAATATTATTTAAATGCTATTTAACACTAAGTTTAAAAATATTATCTAAGTAAAATCTAAGACTAAAAACTAAAATATATTATTAAAAGGAGTCCCTTTAGGCAAGGTTCCGAAGATACTGGCAGCGTTCCCCCTTTGAATAGCTAAACTAATACTTTGTCCAAGGTAGCTGCCAGCTCTTTGGTCTCCCGTGATGTCGACCAACCTTTTTGTTATTTCTTTAAAAAGCCTTATAGCGCTAGGACCCCACGGACCAAGGGTCTCGACACCGAATGGGACAAAATCATATTCGGAGCCTAGACCCCTGTATTTGCATGATTTTGCTTTTTCAGCCGCTTCACAAGCCCCACCAGCTCTGTTGTTGGTTCCATGTAGATGGGAAGGGGCCAGCGTGTCTGAACAGGTTGCATCCCATACCAGTGCGGTTCGTTAAGTGCGGCATGTCTCGAGAAGCGGCCTGCACTTTTTTGGCATGACAGTCCGTGATGTCCTAGCTTGTCGACGTTACTGCCACAGGGACATTTATGAGGAGCGCAGACCGGAACCCCAAGCCGTAGACAGGTTGCGATTCGGAGCGTGTCAGGCTCAAGAAATGTTCCCGTATTTTAAATATTTATTTAAAATAAAATATAATTATTTTATATATTTATATAAATATTTATACGCTTATATATATACGCTTCCTCTCTCTTAGTCCCTAAGTTGCATGCCCAACAGGGTCCATAATACTGGTCTTTATTTTTTAACATCTTTATACATTATGGTTTCGCAATAAATATTTGAATTTGAAATTGAATAAATGTAATAACTGTCAGCGTTTATATTCTTCATTCATTCATTTGTGCCGTAGGCTGGCCGTAGGATACCCATTGTTGTAGATGAGCCTCCCAGATGAATATCCAATAGCAGCAGCCTTGATTAAGTCTTACAGACTAGGTAGTCTATAAGCAACCATCCCCGCAGAAGAGCCGCAGAAGAGCAGAAGCCGCTCAGAGAATCTGGGTAGATTATGACTGCGTGCCCTATCAGTATAAACATACTTAATGTTCTTGAACTGACGATAAAAGTTAGAAAAAAATAAGAAGATTCAGTATTTATTCAGTAACAAAAATGTTCCGCACATCTTGTTCGCCAATAAACTTGTCGCTAAGTATCCCTAAGATTCGACACTTACTTTATACTTGTAAACGAATCAAATGTTACATCAACAGTTTCCGGGTCATTAACTGTAATCAACCCCATACGAGCACTAATGTCTGAGGCTGAAAGAGTAAACATTCCATGTTGGGGTGATGTTCCTCTTTTCAGAACAGCCTTGAATCTGTAAATAAGCTGAAACGAAATATTATATATTATCAATTACTTATATGTATATTATAATTTATATATAATATAGAATAAGTATAGTTAATTAATGCCGAAAAAAAAATTAATAAAATGCTGTAAACAGATTGAAAGATCATTTCTGTGTAGGTTGGCTAAAGTCGCACATAAAAAGTAACACATAAGGACATAAGTATCCAAGTAGCGTGTGCTCAACTTGGGAATAAAAATAATGCATCACTCGTAAAAGAGTGACTCTTGAAAAAACAATACCCTCTTTTTTAAACAATTTATCTATATGTCGTTGGCAGATCGTAGAATTGGGCAAATCGTAAAGTATGAAATCAAAAATCTTTCACCAAATGTCAAAAATAGGTGCGACGAGGAGCGGAGCGAAGCAAAGCGAGGAGGAGCGTGTTAGGTTTACATGGAAATAAATTTGGGGCGACCCTCTCAGTTTTAACAGAAATATGATCTGCCCAGGAATATCATGATATGCCCAATTCTACGATGTGCCGACGACATATATATTTATACAAGTCTAACAACGCTAGAATAACGGGTAAAGATTTAAATTAAACAAATTAACTCACCTTTAGTTCGCTAAAACCAACAGTAGCATCGACATAGCGAAAACCGTCCTCTAGTTTACCAGTAGCTACAGATCTTCTGTACATCGAGTCGAAACCATACATCACACCAAGATTTAATGACAATTCCTATAATGACATTAAGTTACATTTAAAATAATATAAAGATATCAAGTACCTAATATAGAGACAGAGCTTTAAAGCAAGCATCTTAAGAGGGAAGTATAGCTTTGCGATAGGTATTTAGGAAAACACATGCTATCGCTTGTGCGCTCTAGCCCCGGCGCAGTCGTGCTTCCGACTGACAATAGTCCTTTTTTTGATGAAATTTCATTTCGGGGGAAAACAGTTTCCACTAACTAAATCTTAACAAATCACTTTGATTTTCATGTCGATCGTTTCAGCATGATATATTCTAGGTTTATAGGTTTCGCTTTTTATAAAAAAATAGATGGTTTTTATAAAACAAACGGTTTAATTCGACAAAGTTTTAATCATAAAAAATAGTTATTTGAGGTGCCTATAAGTTTGAATCTAATGCAAATTTTAAAAAAAGGAAAACCTATAAACTTAGTCTTTCACTATGTCAATAACATGCAAAAAAAATCATGGAGATTGGAAAATATTTAGAAGTGGAAAAACGTTTTCTCTTTTTGTATGGACGAGTGCGTGCTATTCTTCCCTCGTTAACAACTCCACCAAGAGGTTCATCAGACGATAAATGTCTACAATTTACATATTGCAAATTTTACAAGAATGATACTTGTTTGTTTTTATTATTTCATAATAATTCAATCACATATTTCAGCTTCTCTCCTCATAAATTACCAGGAGTGTTATGGATATAACATTTCGGTTACGGATACGGTTACGGATACGGATATAAGAATAATATTATACGGGTTCGGTTACGGTTACGGATATGTAATTATTTCGGATATCCGATAGTTTCGGTTACGGTTACGGAGCTCAATAACATCCCTACAAATTACATAATTATATAGCAAAGATATCTCACCCCGCCCTCGACAGTGTATATAGTGAAGTTCGGTGACATCACATTCTCCATATGGAACTTCTGCAGTCTGATTTTCATCAAGTCTATCACATTATCCATATATTCGTTCAGTACAGATGTTTTGGCCTTATCATAATACCTGCAAACATTGATTGTTTTGCTCTTTCCTACCTTGGTGGCTTCTAATTTTTTATCAATATATTACTTTTATTATTATAATGTGTTATGTTATAATGTTATAAACAGAGATACAGAAAATAAACAGCAAGGTTTATTACAACATAAAATAAACGACTTAGAGGCAGACCAAGGAAACGGTGGATGGACGACATTGTTGCGCTCGCTGGAAGTGACTGGATGCAGTTTGCTAAAGACAAAGAGAAATGGAGAGGGCTGGAGGAGGTTTTTACCCAGAAGTAGTCCATGGTTTAATAAAAGAAAATAAATAAATCTTGTATATATTGTATTTGTAATTTGTTAGTTATAGGCTATGGAAATAAAAAAAGCTTTATTATTACTATTATTATTTCAATTTAACTCGTCTCCCTCTCGAAAAGCCAATATGAGGGGGAGACGGTGTTACCCCCGACAGAAGCACAGTCGGTCGGGGTTTAGGGCGACAACGACAGAAATGCCCCAAGGAATTGTCGAGTCGCACCATCAACCTTGTACAACTCGAGAACTCTCATAAGCCATGTATGGGGAACCGAGTCAAATGCCTTTTTGTAGTCAATCCAGGCAGCGGAGAAATTACGACGATTGCGTTTTACCAGTCTGGAAACAGCCGTGTCGATGGGTAGCAGCTCCTAGCGTATTTTTAGGAAGACTGGGGTCCGAGAGTTTCTTAATATCTAGAATTCTTTATTTATTGCATCTCTTAATTCAAATAATACACAAATTCTTAATACTATAATTATTAATACTAGTTTTGACTTAATTGACACTATTGATACTGAATTTACTTGATAGCGAAATTCTTGAACTATTTAGTTGACATAAACAGACAGACATTATGGTACACAAACATTAGATCAATTACGTTACGCTTTAGTTACGCTAGACCAAGAGACGAAATACACCGTACGTACGTCATCCCCCTGAAGGGGTGAAATTTTTTAACATCTTACTAGCCTATCGTAGAGCAACAAATTAACGTTAAAATAAGCCGTTAGAACGAGCTCGCTATTCCAAATTTTTATATGTAAGGGTATTTCCCCCCCTTTGAAGGGGTGACATTTTTTAACATCTAATTAGCCTATCTCAGAGCCTATATCATAAGCCTGCGGGTTACAGTGTTTGTTCCCGAATTCGATTCCCGCGGCAGGGTTAGCTATACTATGTTAACGGAGCTCGTACTATGTTTTGTATTGTAAAACTATAATTGTGTATATTATATACTTTAACTTTGTTAATATTAAGTAAGTGTATTGTGCTATTTTACATTTTAATGATGACAAAAAGAATAGTATCCTGAGTTTCTTTCGGGGTTTCTTCTCAGGATCGTCATCTTGGCTTTTTTCCGAAACCCTGGTAAATTTAAATTTAAATTTATAATGACGATCAAACCTAATTGATAAATAAATATTTTGATTTTGATTTGATTTTTTGATTTGACCGCCTACCGCGACTACATCCATTCTGAGCTCCTGACATGATATTATTTTCGGCAATGTGCTGATATATCTTAGAGCTCAGAACCGATGTAAGTGTCTTATAAATTGTGCAAAGACACGTAATAGGGCGGTATTTGGATGGATCCGCGGTAGCACTATCCTTTGGAGCTAAATGAGTGACCCCCGTAGTCAAGAATTCCGGGAGCGCTCCAATGTCAAGAGCCTCATGGAATTGACGAGCGAGGGTAGCATGGCTACGCCAAAACCCCTTCAACCAGTAGTTGTGCAGTCCGTCCGGTCCCGGACTTTTCCAGTTCGGGGCCTTACGGACCGCAGCAACTACGTCATCCTCAGTGATGGTGACGGGGTTCATCGGCCTAATTGCAGCACATGCACCCGCCACTGTTTCTATCCAAGAGCCCTCTGCATGAGTGACTGGTTGCGACCACAGGCTTCGCCAAAATGCGACGGCTTCAGCCTGATTTGGTCTTGGGCCAGTCACCCTGCCATCGGAACACTCCAAACTTTTGTAAAATTTCTTTTGGTCACTCATGAAGAGGCGATTCTGTCGGTACCTCTTTACCCTTTCTGAGTACCGCCGAATACGCTTACCCCAAGCTGCGATCTTCTGCTTCAGGTCGTCGATGCGCTCTGTCAGTTTGCGAGGCATATCCGGGTGAGAAAGATTAACTGTCTCCCCCGAAAACGCCTCCCTCACAAAGCGCATGACTCTTGGTCTGGTATTACCCGACCTGAAGCTGGTCAGTTTGCCGATGAGGACTCTGGCCCAAGCGATACGGCTTTCTATCCGACGATGCCAGGCCGGAATCTCACTACAGCGAGTCACACGACCCGGCACTTTGGCGCCGACTATTCGACAAACTGCTATAGCCGCGCCAAATAGGATCGAATCCGTATCACAAAGGTCCATACTGCTCTCTAAGTACGAGGGCAGCGTGTTATTTAAGGCCCCAACGACATCCCGAACCTTTACGCAGAGAGGTACTCGGGGCAAACGCCGCCTCATTTCAAGAGGTGTTCGGCGGTACTCCAAAATCGCCTCTTCTAACATGCCACTCATCCGCTCTAAGTCTTGGATAACTGTTCCTTCGAGTGCGTATCGCTTAGGTCTTTGCTGTCGTGTATGTATGGCGACAGCAAAGCGTTTACGGCTCCCATTAAAACAAAGTTGCGTCTATTCGTGGGCAAACGTGGTAAACGCGGTAAACACATATAAGTACTTACGCAAATGGAACACAGACTTCATTGTCAGCAAGTGGAAAGTACACTAAGTAATCATTGAAGATATCCTTCAGCCAACTGTCAAGTTTAGTTTTCAATGTGTCCAAAAAGTCAGCTGAAATGTTTAGATATATTTATTTCAAATTTGCAAGAAAGCGTTTATATAATAATAATTACAAATGCAGGAGAAGAACAAGTTTTTTGATTGCATATTCAAATTCAATAATTCATTTATTAATAAATTTACCGATGCTTTCGGGCTGTAACTTCATCATCGATTCTGGACCACTACTGTTCGTGTACTGTATAAAAAAATGTATCAACAGATAAAAGTATACAAAAATTAAAATTATCGAAGATAATATATTAATCGGTTATACTACTCACCGTCAGCAAAACATTTTTAACATCTATTTCAGAAATAATTAGTTCTATATTAAGCCTATCTCCTAGCAATCGATACCGGCCTTCGATTGCGTAAGTGACGTCTTTTAAGAGTATTCTGAAAAGAATTGTAATCCATTTTATCAACCGACGAAAACGAAAAACCATAAAACTTTTTAACAACTTTTTACAGAGTAGTCCGATTTTGATAATTCTTTTTTTAATGGATAGGATATACCTCGAAGTTGGTCTCGTATAAATTTTGAAAAAAAATTCCTACCCTAAGGGTGGGAAAATGGGGATGGGAAAATAAAAAATTAAGCATGTAGTAAATATTAGATTATAGCCACAAAAAACATAAAATAAAACTTTTTAACAAAAAATCAAACCGCCGAAATAATTGAAAAGCAAAAAATAATTTTAAAACCTTAATAACTAAAGTTCTTAAAGTAATTACTTAAGTCATTATGAGTCGCCGCAGCGCATCACTCTACGTAATTTTTGCTTGTTTGGCGCCGACTCAAAATGTTATTAGCCAAAAGGTAATTAGTTTTAGGACTGTTATAAGGTTTAATAAAATTATTTTTTGCTTTTCAGTTTTATTGGCGGTTTAATTTTTTGTTATATAATATGTACTTAAAGTCGACAAGTCACTTAAACCCCACCGAGGCACTGTAAAACCACCTTCTTGTGAATTGTTTCTTAGACTTACAAGAAAATATACTTACTGAATTTCTCCGTATGTTGGCATGTAGAACAATTTGGAACTATCCGTGTCAGTCAAAGCTCTTTCGTAATTACCTTGTAAATGCAAATCGTGTAACAATAGTCTACCTATAAGTACCATGTTCTCGAAATCGTTATGCAAAAAGTTTATGCGGAAATGTGTATTGTTACGTAACTTCATACGATGAACAAATCTAGAAAATAAATTTATATTAGGAATATTAAGTAATTGGGTAATTATTTACATTATTAAGTTATTAACACAAAATTATACATACTTAGAATAGAAATAGTCGAAAATGAATTAAATTTTCTTTTAAATATAAGTCTTTATCTACCAAAAATAATATGCAACCATAGAGTACCAACTGTTATATTATGGTCCTTCGAGCCAGATGAAGATAAAAGTTAAGAATTGAGCTAAAAATTCCTTACAATAATGATTCCTTCATTCTTATCATGCTGCTGCCTCCGAGATTTAAGCCTGCTGGGATTATCTCTGGTTTACCACCAACCGCATGCACTGTGCGCTCGGCAATTCCTCTTTTCTCGATAATTGCCTATATGAAAAAATTATACTATAGTTACTGTATAAAAATAATTTATACACAAATAAACATTTAGAATTATTATTAAATTCATACTTACTTTAAACATTGCTTTATCGAAACGTTCATTTTCAAACGCCTTTTGGAAATCAGTTCTTACTTGTTTGTACTTATCTATAAATTAAGTTAAATATTAAATTTCATATAAAAAAAGTTTTTAACTAAAGCCGAGGATTTACAGAAACCTCTTTGACGTCATATAGATTTTTGGGATGGTATAAATTTATTTAGTTCAGCCATACGGGAGAAACACAACTCTGTAATTCACGATGCTAAGTATCTGAATTATGCAAAACCGGTTAGTGAAAACCGTGTCAGAATCTGTTGGATGAGCTAAGAAAAGTTACGATACTATACAGTTTTAAAAACTTCTTAATTCGTCCTCGTAGATTAAACCGATTGTATTTTGTGAAATTTAATTACATACCCTCCATTTCAGCCATTTTTACAAAATGTTCTTTAGCCTTGAATGTGACCCAACAGCTATCTCCTTTAGGATAAATTGATTCTAAAATTTAAAAGAAATTTCCTTTAACATAAAATAATATCGACGGCAACAAAGAACAAACAGCTATCTACAAAATCACTAGTTTTCAGGAGAGCGTTTTTAACGCAAAAGTTAAAAACAAAATAGTAAAGATCATTTAACAGATTTTTATTTTATTTTCGAAATACAGCAGATGACTTTTCCTACTTTGTAAAAATAAAATAACTAACCGAGTCAACCGCCATATATTCGCTACTACATTGGAATTTCTAATTAGTTATTTCCCGAATAATTTAAGAAATCATTATTCGATTCATCAGTATTAGATTCATCAAAATGTAGATGAAATACATTGACGTTGTAGGAATAAATAAGTTTACTGCTCCGCGACGAAGCGGTCATGTGACTGGGGCCTTAGTCAAAGTAACATTTGGCGAAATGATAACGAAGTTCGATAGAATAAATGTATGGGAAGTATCACGTGATTTAGCGACAGCATATGTCAATCCCATACATTTGTTTAGCGAATCGAATCGAATGCGAATCGAATGCCATTTGTCTAGGGCCCCTTATACCTGCGAAATTTGTACGACGTACATACGGACAATTGTAGATGTGCGTGTGTACTACGTGCGTGCGTATGTCTTTATTTACGCCACAAAATACTCATAAAAAAGAGATTTTTTTATGAAAAAAAATATCACTAGATAAAATAAATAATTCTGAATTCATTTATGTAAAAAAGTGAATTTCGGTAAAATGCAGATATCTTTTTGTTCTTTGTTGCCGTCGATATTAAATAAATTTACCAATATTCATATATACATTTACCAAGCTTCATATAAAAGATCGGCATATTAGTAGCTGCAGAGCTACTAATAAAACCACAAAATAGTTTTACCTACAAAATGCCAACAAGTTATCGAACAAAATCATGGCGATAGGTTAGGTAGATACGAAGTACCCAAAAATGTCGTCCAGGGTGCTGATTTTCCCCACATTCAAATGTATCTCTATTATTTGTATCTTACATGGATTTTTTTCCTAGAGTTGGTAGCCTATCTGCCTGAGCCCGCTTGGCGTTGATTTCTGGGGAATAATATGAAAATAAAATAGGCAATACTTACTACTTTGCATTTTCGTTTTTTTACATTTTCCTTCATGAAATAATATAGTAACAAAAACACTAAACAGAATATGATTAAAATATTTTAAGAGCATTGATTATTTTTTAATTTAACTATATTCTGTAAATAATAAATGAAGAGAACTTATGGTTTTCTATAAGTAGTTAATATCGAGACTTTTCACGATCAATAAAAAGTCAGGAAAGTAAGTAACTATACAATTGATTTTTATGATCGAAAATAATTGAAATGGTTGTTGTTTTTAATTGGTTACTTAAATTTAATTTTAAATTAAAGTCTTCGAAAACTGAATGGAGGTTTCGGCGTTTATTCGGCGGCGGAAACTTGCTTAGGCATTAGTTAGAATTTAAAAACGCTTAACTGAAATTAACTAAAAAGTTCCCATTTTGAAATTATATTTTATGTTGATTTGATCCATAGAGCACAGAAAACATCTTTATATATGTATATACAAATACATATTTGTTCTCCTAAACGGCTTGACCGATTTTAATTCTTTCTTAACTTCTGGATTATCCCTCTAGATAATCAGGAATGGTTTGTATGTAAAAAAAAATTGGTCGCGGACGAAGTCGCGGGCACAGCTAGTAACATTATAAATGCATGATTATACTATAAGAGACTGTGACTTATGTGAAATTGAAAAATACTGTTTTGGATGTACCTTTATAATAACCTACCAGCAAAGGGTTATCTCCTTCTCCTCACGTCCCGCTAAAATATTTTGGTGCCAGATATTGCAAGATTAAGACAAGATTAAGATATTATGTGCTTTGCAGTGGTCTGTTCTTTGGGAATATTATTATTTATAAGCAATTTTCGCAAATTTCATAATTAGATGGAGCAATTAGTTTTACATACATTTATGCTTTTGCTTTTTATTTGCATTATTTGGGTCAAAAAGTTTGATGAGGTCGCCACGTGGTCGCCACCACATCGCCACCAGTCGCCGCAACCCACAACGTTAATTTGACAATAATTGTGACACTGACAATTTGTTACCTTATTTATTATGTGCTCTGTGTAATGCCAAGTTGTTAACTTATTTCAAATTTCTCAACTTATCAATATGTTTCTATTTTTATGATTACCATGATATAAATTCAAAAATTTTAAATTAAATTCATTTAAAACTAACTTAGGTAATGTTTGTGAGAAAATGTCTGAAGATGAACCTGTGGACATCGAACAAGAGCTCGATATTCTTCTGACTAAAGTTCAGCCAAATTTACAAGATGTTATCAAACGTGTAAATATTTACCTTGACTAAATATCCTTAGACACTTTATTCTTGATTGCGATCGCTTTAATTCGACGTTATTTTTTTAGAGTTTTACAAATGTGGCTATCCGGCAAAATAAGAATGGGGAGCATAGCAAACCGGACACGCTGGAAGACACATCATATTTCGCTAAAAATACACAAGTGTAAGTGTGGCTTTTATTTGTTACTAGCTGTCCGCGTTCAAAATGTTATATAGCCTAACGCCTTTCTCGATAAATGGACTATCCAACACAAAAATAATTTTTCAATTGGAATCAGTAGTTTCTGAGATTAACGTGTTCAACCAAACAATCTCCTTAGCTTTGTAATATTAGTATAGATGTTAAATAAAAGTGATTTTTTATATTAAAAAAAAAACATAAATATAAACATCTCAAGCATATTTGTGTTTTCAGAAACCTAATGAAGCTGGAGCTGGTAAAATCACCGACGTTCCATGTCCAAAATTTGTCACTAGATCTCAAATTGATGGAACTCTCGCTGAGATGTTCACTTGGAGAAGTTAGTGTAAAAGGTATCTACAGTGCCTTCAATGAAAACCTATACAACCTCATTCCTGTCATGTCTGAAGGACATGTTTTGTAAGTGATCAATTTATCACAATATTTTTGTACATATTTACATTATTTTAAATAAATAAGTACTTAATATTTACTTAAAAATAAATTTTATAGGTCTGTGCACAATTTGCTAACGGTAAGTATGTATAGAGGCATAGACAATATAAATATATATATATTACTCTTAGCTACACACTGCCGGGTTCAAAATAAAAACTATCCTATCTTTTAAGTTGGACCAAATCCTTACTTCCCTTCGTCCGCGTACGTAACTTAGTTTTGTAACTAGCTACAAACTGGGATTTTTTTTCTCTAGGTTTGTAACCAGGTTACGAATGAATAATTCAAATTTGATGGTTTTGTTTCCCTGCGTAACTAGGTTACAAAACTTCCTTACTAGTATTATAAATGCGAAAGTAACTCTGTCTGTCTGTCTGTCTCGCTTTCACGCCAAAACTACTGAACCGATTTTAATGAAATTTGGTACACAGGTAGTCTAGAGCCCGAGAAAGGACAAGGACTTTTTAATGCGAAAAAAGTATTGGAAGGGGAGATAAAAGGTTGTATAGAAGTATCGTCATTTTTAAAGGAAAAATCAGATTTCCTTACTATTACTTATTTACTTGATAACAAGAGAAATATTGGTCTTACAGAGTTGTGCTTATGCTCAAATTGAAGCTAAGTAAATGCTCTATAACTTCATTTCTTATAACTTTCCTCGTAGAATGATTATTTTAGACAATATTTTGTTTCAAAAAACGGCTAAATACAAATTTCTAACTTTTTGGGAAAACTGACCCATTTTTGAAGTAGTGTATCTCGGGGTCTGTTTGACATACAGAGCTGCGGTTACACTCAAATTGTAACAAATTTAGTCTACTTTAACACATTCTAAAAAAGTTTTTTCAAAAACCAATCGCCAAAATCAGAACTACCGGATTTGACGCATACTACCCCATACTTTCAAGCAACAATTTTACTGGATCAACAAGTAATAACTTAATTGATACTAAAATGTTATTTTGTGACTTAATATTCTAATTTTCCTCTATAGGATAACACTTTCAAATATGATTGCCGATGTGAAAGTAGGCCTAATTCTACAAGACGATGCGTACTCATTTATTAATCCTGGAATTGATTTTGTTCATGATGAAGTACTTGTAAAGGTAATTAATTTCTATGCCATTTGATTGATATTTTCTTTAATGCAATATTTTACTAGTGTTTCATTTTTCAACCATGTGAAATTAAGAAATGATCAAGAAATTCAATTTATAAACTGATATAACAGAACATGTACAATTTACAATGTCTTGTATAGTTGATTTCTTATATTATTTAATAATTAGCGTCAAAAATTCTCGCAAAAAACAAACAAAATTCTCTTTTAAAGCTCGTTAAAGGAGATATAAATGAGATAAATCACGAGAACTCATGTTTTATTACAGTTATCGTGGCCATCTCCACAAAGGAATGGAGGCTATGAATTCGTAACTACTGAACAGCTCGCCAAACATATCGGTAATTATTTAAATTTATTGTAACTACCACAGAAATATACATCTTTCTGACTCGTGACTTTCTATTTCTAACTAGAGTTTTTCAAAAATAATTATTAGCAATTTTTTTTTTTTTTTCAACGAAGTTTGTATATTTTTCTTATAAAGACTTTAGAATGGTATACAGAAAACAGAAAATTCCATTTGGTCACAAAAAGATACATTGATTTTGTAATGACAAATGCATGAAGGATTGTCACCTTAAATGTAATCCAATTTTCATTTTAATGTCCTACTTCTAAGTGTAAGTTGTAGATCTATGAGGTTTACGATCCATTTTATCCATAATATTAAAGGAGAATAACGACTTTGAAGACTACGCTTTGATGTTGATATCATTTTTTGGTCAATTTCAACATTTTCCTAAGCAAAATGCTCGGAAAAATGTTGAAATGGACCGAAATATGGTATATAACAAAGATAGATCAATTTTATCACTTGGCAACTAAACTTCAAAGAAACGACAGAAAAATAACTACAAACCTTACAAACATAGTGGTTAATATTATCTTTATTGCCTTCGCCTGCGCAACACATTCTGATAACACCTGTGAATTTGATAACTCTATACCAATTTGCATTTATTTAATCACTATTTACAAAATTAACATTTTTTTTTTCTTTTACGAAAATGGTTATTTATAGTTCATTATCATTGACTAAGTTAATGTTGTAATTTTGACTTTCTACATAGTAGATAACATAACTCTTTTTAACAAAAAAATAAACCGACTTCAAACCGTCTCATGGTCTTTTGTCGTGGATGCCATTGTCAGAACTTGGCCAAATTGAAATGGGACCACACGGGAAGCAACCAGCTTTCAAATAAAAAAAAGAATAATCGAAATCGTTTCACCCGGTTGAAAGTTATGAAGTAACAAACATAGAAAACATAGATCCAACTTTTAGCGTTTAGTATAAAAATTACTCCCTAAAAGAACAGAATCATTCATAGATATGAAAAGATTTGTATTCATGACGAGCCCGGTGGATGAGTGGTTAGGATGCTTGCCTTAACACACTTGTCTATTCTAGGGCTCCCCTGGTTCGATTCCCAGTTGTGTCAACTTTAAAAATGAACTTTTCAAAGTTGGCTATGGTAAAGTAGTGGTAGAGCACACTGCGTTGTCTGCGTTTCGCAGTCATACGTTCTCATACAGGAGACCACAGTGAAATAACAGCACGTGTGCTTTTGTGTTGAGTGAGTGAGTAAGGGCTAAGACTAAGTAAAGGCTATTGCTTGTGTTATAGGCGACGGTAGCCACCTACCATCAAATGTCCGACCTTGCCCTGTCCTGTCCTGTCCTATCAGGCTGTCCGACCGACTTTATCATAAAAAAGGGGTATACACTATGATGAATTTTCCAGACGACTTGCCGTTGACCGCGGCTATTTCTCTCCCCTTATACTCGTTCCTGCGAGAAAAGCTCCAATTGCACTTAGCACTAGTGCTAAGGCAGTCAACAAGCGTCTCGGAAGTCGTGTGCTGTAATCCTTCGTTGCTGGAAGCGTACAGGTATGGTGATATTCTTCGCTGAATATATGCCTATAATTTGTATTGTACTGTACCTATAGTACCTATATGGTACCTAGTGCAAGCCTATAGTACCTATGGAATTGTTAAAATAGCTTTATATTCATTCTACTAATAATATTAAAAAATACTAAAGATTGTGATGATGGATGTATATGGACGTTGTCACAGATAGTTTATTACCTAGATTAACATATAAAATACTTTTTATCCTGAAAAAATGTAAATAATTGGCCGCCACCGTGTCGTCACAGCGATAAAGATGTCATATAATATTTTCTCAGGTGTTGTATTTTTCATTTTTTCACGCGAACGAAGTCGCAGGCACCAGCTAGTGTTGTACGAGCGCGATTTCTTTTAAACATATTCTGAAAATTTGTATGATTATATGTATTTATTTTCAGCTCTATGGTCGACAATTTGTCGATGAACGGAAACAAAGTAGTAGATATGATTCTAATAAATATGAGACGAACCCTATTGCAGAGTTGTCGAGAAGTGCTCGAGCTTCCACCGTTGCATGCAACTTTTATGCATAAGGTATTGTTTTTTTCTTTGCAGTTTTTACAGCTTTTGAGTTTAATGAGTGAACATTTTTGCATTTATCACATGCACACGCACAGAAGAAATATATGAAGACGTGAGTGGATGAAGATGGTATGTCGCATATTTCCATGTCGCATATGATGAAAAGTTGAGTAAACAAGCTAAAATATTAATGGTATGATAGCAATTAAACACTTCTATCATTTAAATGATAGAAGTGTTAATTAATTAAATTAATTTTTAAAAAAGTTAACATTCCATTGACAAAATTAAACTTTTCTGCACTCTTTGCTTTTTAAAATTAACCATACACAACACCTTTTTCAACCTTTTAGTTTTCCAAATATGTCTTAAATGAACGATCTTAAGGTCCGTAATCATTCATAGGGACATATTATTTTTTGGGTTAATGAACCCAAAAAAACGAAAACACCCAAATATGCGACATAACGCCTTCATCCATCACGTCTTCATATTTATTAATATTATAAGGATGTATTTTTGTACTTGTTTCCAGATAGGATCAACATCGTACTTGGGAAAGTTGGAAACGGAGATGGGGTGGATAAAGAATCTGGCCACGATCAATAGAATCAACGACGTCAGTGTCACGAGACCTGATCCAATGAAGACGAGCTTTCACGTCACTCTCAGCATCAAGGACTTGCAGGTCAGCATCAACATAGACAATTATTTTTTGAGAAAAATTGTTAAATTTTACATTCAATCCCTAAGACATAGAGAATGGACTGAGTAATATTCGCATGAAATTATCACTTTTTATTAGGAGAAATGGCGATCGTGTAGCTAATATCTATCTTTTCTCTATCTATGTCTGGAGCATTGTATTCCAGCGAGGTCCAGAGTTAACTCGCTCGCGTGGTACTTTACAAGTGGATAGGGATTAATTATAGTACCATAAGGTCCCTGACCTGTATCTATATATATCAGGGGTATCTATGATTATAGGAAACGCTCAATATTATGCTCAATTAACTATGATAGCGCCTAATTAGATCAACAATTGCGTCCATTGACCTGTAATACATACATGGTTTTTCAAATAGACATAAAAATAATTTGACAGCAGCCTATCCAGTGCTTATACAGATCAGTGATTGCGTTGCACAGGTGGGCTACGACGAGTACCGCATAAAGAGCTGCGGGGGCAGTGGGGCGAGTGGGCGGGTGGCGGCCACAGTGGGACTGAACGCGCTCCACTTGGCGCTCACCGTGGGACTCGCTCGCTGGGAGCCTTACGCTCAGCTCGACGATCTACGTCTTCACCGTATGGGGTAACGTTTCGTTATACTATGACACCTTGTAAAATTGTAAAATTTGTAATGTAAATTTGTAAATGGTTTGTAAAAAAATTTACAATGTTAATTATGTATCCATACTGATACTATTAAAAATGCGAAAGTAACTCTGTCTTGTCACGCCTCAACTACTAACTCAACCGATCATCATGAAATTTTGCATATACTTTGTCAGGGATACAAGAAAGGACATAGGTTATCTTTCATCCAGAAAAAAACTACTGTTCCCGAGTTCTGAGAATAAAAATATAAGAAATTGGGCGCTAATGTCCCGTGGCGGCGCCACCGTCGTCGCAGCGATAACGATGTCAGGCAGTACATGCGTAATAAACTAGTAGATGCTATAACTCCGAATACATATGTGCTGCAATAGCAACAAAAGTGATATTTCCATTGGTCTTCTCAATTTTATTCGTCTATCTTGTTACCAATGAAAGAAAGTCACAAGTTTAAAGGTGGAAATAAACTACTATCGAACGCATCCGACAACAGCGGCTGACTGATTCGGCTGGCTGGTAATATAGTCCGAACCAAATTTAATAACAGTTCAAAATGGTGCGCAGAACGCAATATTAGATACCCGCGTACACCCCGTACATGGGGCTATACCTGCGCACAGCAGCGCTCGCAGCTAACTTCCGAGCCGTTATTAAATTTTGGTTCGGACTGTTTCTACAAATGCACTAAGCTGTGGTGCATACTATTGGACGTAAGTCGCGGGGACATGACTTTGGACCGTCCTCGAGCGTTAGGACAACCGTGCACATAATTATGTCACATTGTTTGTAGCCAGCTTTATGAGTGGTGTCGGGCACAGGTCCATGGACGTGCACGTGACCGGCCTGGGGGGTCTGAGCGCGCTGACGTCACTGGTGGGCACGTGGGCGCGCAGCGCGTTCGCATCGGCGGTACCCTCTGTCGGTGCGCAACTGCACCGCGAAGCCCACACGGCACTGGCCGACCTTCCCCTCTGGGACATGATGCACGCGAACCGGTGACTTCTCGTCGTGGAGAGTAGAGGTGAAGTAGGACTAACTCTGTACGCTCAATTAGGTGGCGCTGTAGTAGCATTGGGGCGTAGCGCTCTAGTTATTTGCGGTTATTTCATGGACTACGCAACCAACCAATCATATCAAACACCAATGCTACACTAGCGCCATTCTGGTCAATTTGTGAACCGCTATTTAATGCTTGTAGCTTGCCACTTTTTCAATTCAACACCCATGTAAGTCAGTCTTTTACCACAACCCTCCATACTTTTGGTCTTAGATGAAACCATAGGGGATAGAGGTGAGGAGGACCAATTTGTATGAATATTAATTGAAAAATTGTCAAGCTGCAATCATTAATAAAGTAAGATTCCATTGCCCCAAAATACATAAATGTTTATGTATAAACAGGTGCGGTTCTTTTTTTATATCTAGAATTAATGATATTGGAGTATTTTATTTTATGAGGCAGGCATTTTTTCAGAAATGGCTTTATATTCAATACTGTCTGCGTCTACAGTTTTCCCATAAACAATGCATCAATTTATGGCAGCTAAATCTAGATAATTATAGAAGCTATCACTGCCCAAAAGTTTATCAGCGAACAAAATCATTTAATTAATTGTCAAATTGACGGCGTTGTCTCTTCTAGTGACGTCACTTGATCAGGAAACCAAAAAAGAAATATCATTAATTATACCATAAATTAAAGTAATGTAAATAGAAAATTATTAATTCTAAATTGAAATTAATGTCACGTGACAATATTTAGTACATATTATATACATTTTGTTCGTAGTCTTGACAAGTTTCGTACATGGTATTATAAATAAAATTGTATTTAAATCTTTTGTACTGGCATTTGTATTGATTTTTTATTTTGTATACGTTTTACTTTTTTTTTTTGTTAGTTTTTTATTGCAATTTTTTTTTTTTCATACAACTAGACATCGAAAAATTACTTTAAACATATCAAATTTAGACTTGTATTTAAAATGGATTTTAATACATTAAAATCTTCATTTTAATGGCAATATATTTAGTTTAAAGATTAATGTGAATATTTAAAAAAAAACATTTTTGTACAATTATTCGAAAAGAAAATGTAGAAAACATCCCATTATTGAATTTCTAGGATATCGTAATATAAAAATATTTTTTGTACGAACAATTTATTTATTTGAATTTCCGATATTTTGGTATTAAATGTACATAAAATGTGGTTGTGAGATGAGTGCCTTAAATTTCTAAACTGTTGTAAATGTTGTTAACTATATCGTGTATACTTTTTGTTAAATAAAATATTTATTGAGCATTTTGTGTGTTTATTTATATCTTCCTGCAAAAGCTTTTTGTATAATCTCTATTTCTACAATAATTTAATTAATTGTTTATTAATAATTTATATTTAAATTAATAATTAATTTTATTAATTAAATTAATTACTAATTTGATAATTAACTAATTAATTTAGTTTAAATTTTCTACAATTTTTTTAATCTTTTTTTCTTGCATTAATCCAAGACAAAAATGGCTAAGCTTGAGTTTTGAAAATGAATCAAAAAAAGAAAATTTTTTTGAAGTAATAACTTCTTTTCTTTATGCTATGATATAAGTGACAAGACAGCTTTCAAGTAATGTAAACATGTCAAACGTTTCATACGTTTATTAATAAATTTTTAGATAGACATTATTATACTTCCATATACGACAAAAGACTTATGATAGGCAAGTCAAATTTTGTTATATTTGTGTATTTATAAATTACTAGCTGTTGCCCGCGACTTCGTCCGCGTTCAAAAAGATAAAAAGTAGCCTATCTATCACGTGTCCCGTACTTCTAAATGTTTATCTACCAAGTTTCATGAAAATCGGTTAATTCGTTTAAGAGTTATGGTGGAACATACATACATACAGAAAAAAATTCTAAAAAATGGTCAATTTAGTTTCAGTATCATGTATTGAGCAGTAGAGCCTATACACGATATTTCTGAAATCAAAGTAAATTACTCCATGACCGACCCCTACAGATTTATTATTAGTATTGATATGTAAATTTAATGGTAATATAAAATTCATAGGTATATGTAGGTACATAATATAAAATATTGGTTTACAGGTTAATCATATGTTAATTTCAACATGGGTTGCATTCAATCGGTCTGTTGCTCGATTATATTTTGTGTTGAAAGGTGAGATTTGTTGACTGTAATACTAAATTGCATATAAAGCCACACACTTAGCTATAATACTAATATTATCTTATTATAGCTAAGTGTGTGACTAGGAATTTTTGTATGCCACGACGACCTCGTTCGAAAATCTAGGCTTAGGGGTTTTGTAGGTCTGGAAATCGATCTGTCAGGGTCTTATCTTAGAGAAAATTCGTTTTAGGTAGTTTTTTTTAATGGAACGGTTACAAAAGTAATACCGCTTGCTACAGCTAACGCCATCTAGCGCCGAGTGGACGAACTTAATATATTTTTTTCTCTTTAATAACACTACTCGATAAAAGATGGCATTTGGACCTGATACCCGAAATCGATCTGTAAGAGTCTTAGAGAAAATTCGCTTTAAGTAGGTTTGCCGTTTTATAATATTTTGATTGAATTATTAGTTATTAATTCAAGTATTTTTGAATTTTTTTTTTATATAATGTTTCAAAGACTTTCTTTCTTACATGTAAAAAACTTTAAACCTATATAGAAAATATATCGTAATATGCAGATTTGTTTGTTTGTTTGTATTTAATAGGCTCCGAAACTAATGGACTAGGTTTGAAAAATTCTTTCACTGCTGGGAAGCTATATTATCAGCGAGTGTTATAGGCTGTATTTTATAAAGTTACGCGGACTACGTGTTTGACGGGCTTAAAACCCATCCATCGTCAATGCCTATTAACCATTCTGTTTTTCAGTTATTTAACGACCTTTTAGTTACAATTTGAGTTAGTTTAACCTGCGTGTTGTAGGGTCTTGACATGGACTTGTTGCGCTTTCTTACTTATGCTGTTGATGTTCTCGATTATATCTTTAATGGTTTATGGCATATCTGTGGGGTACCATTACGCCCAAAAAGAACTCGTATCATTTGCCAGTAAGTGTCTACTTTTATGTATAACTAGTTGGCGCCCGCGACTTCGCCCGCGTTAAAAAAGATAAAAAGTAGCCTATCACGTGTCCCGTACTTCTAAATGTTTATCTACCAGGTTTCATGAAAATCAGTTAATTCGTTTAAGAGTTATGGAGAAAAAAATACAGAAAATAATTCTAAAAATGGTCAATTTATTTTCAGTATCATGTATAGAGCCTATATACACGATATTTCTGAAAACAAAGTAAATTACTCCATGACCGACCCCTACAGATTTATTATTAGTATTGATGATGTACCTAGTAATCATTTTTGACGACACCTTTAGAGTTAACCCTAGTTGTTAACCAAACGGTCTCGGGTTCGAATCCCACTAGGGGCAAATGTTCATGTGTTTTTGCCTTTGTACCCGAGTCATGGATGTTTCTATCTGTAATATCAATATGTATTTTTTTTTTAAAGTAATTTATATAGTATATCAACTGTCTGATATCCATAATACAAGCATTATTTTCTTATTGTGAAACTAGATGGTGCTGTGTTGAATGTGTAGATATTTATTTATTTATTTTGTCTGTATGTTATAGAAGTGAACGTCTATAATAGTAAAAGCTAAAAATGCAATAGAAATATATAACTAGGTATACGGCTCACTCATTTTGAATTATACTTGCGCAGTGTCATCATCGCAAACAAGTCAAAGATCCGGACCAGACACTCGACCAGTTGAGCGACTTGTCAACAGATCCGAAGTCGATCAAGAACCGCATCCAATTCTCGGTTATAATATTGCTTAAAATAATTTTTTCTAACGCATAAATCTTTATCATATAATTTTATTATAGAAATAGTAAACACATAAATTAAAATGTCTTCACAATTACAGAAGTGTATGAAACTAAGAACCCCGGAACAAATGTTTATTTGGAGACAACGGAGATGCCTGCGGTCGTTTTGGAGACTGAAGGGTATTTTTTTTTTCAAGACTAAGTAATTGTGGTGTGAATTTTTTTTTTACTAGTTGAACACTTAATAAATGAAATCAAACAGAATTTGCGGTGGTAAGTACTTTGTGTTGTGTACTTTTCGTATGACAAACATTTCATTGGAGTTAGTCCAAATAGTACTAAAAAAATGTGTTAAGTATTTTTGTTTTTCGAAGTATTTTAAGTGAAATTTTCATTGTTTTCGTGCCCAGACCGCCACAAAATCTCGATATGCTGCCACGTGCGGGAGAACTGACTCGTCTACTCATCGGGAGATTCAGACGCTCCAAAAACGTCACATCCACAGATAATCCATTCCTCAGACCCTTGAAGAATGTGTCGGAGTTTCCTCGCATTCTTACAGCCACGTGAAAACCATTTGCGGCGTGTTACTTTCAATTTTTTATCATAATACAATGATCATAAATCCATAAATTGTTGCGGACCTTACAACCAATGAATTTAGGTATCTCTGAATACAAGATAACTTTATTTTTTAGAGAACTATGCAAGCGCCATCATAAAAATCAAAAGTTAAATTGGCGTATTACTTAGGTATATACTTTTCATCACCTGTAAAAACATCTCTCAGCCATTCCCATACGTCTGCAGTTCTGCAGTTAAAGCTCTAAGTATCTAAGAAGTCAACTGTCTGTATAATAGTACCTATGAATATATATTTAACTTTGGAATTAATGAACAAGTCAAAACAAATTATAGATTTATTCATATACTAGAACGTAACAAGAAATTAGGTACGTGATAAGTTGGATTTTATAATAAAACGTGTTATATTAAAACCCGTGGTGGCGTTTTCATTTACTTTTAGAGTTTTGTTTTCAAATTGACTGTTGTAATCCGGTGGTATAAGGTCGGCCATGTCACGTCTTGACATCCGACGAATGAGACCTCGTTGCAAAGCTTCTCCAGCTAATCTCAGCACACTGCCTTCATCCGAACCAATACGCAATGATCCCGCTGCCGTCGTGGCCTCCGCTACAATATACATATAAGGCAATAATCAAAGATATTTGATTGGTCTCGTTGCGCTCGACTAGATACAGCCGCCGTACTTGACAAATGCGGCAACGAATACTACGCCGAATTCGGCGTACCCGAGCCAGTCACACTGCAAACTGTCTGTGACGTGTACGTGCCGAATGTTTTATTAAATTTTGGGAATGCCAATTTGCGTAGTGAAACTGTGTAAAAATATAATTAAACTGTGCAAAAAGTGATAAATAGTGACGATGTTTTACACACACTACAATAAAAAGTTAACGGAGCTATTGCTTTTAGATGAGGCCGTATCTAGTCGAGCGCAGCGAGACCAATCATTTATCTATGGGCAATAATTTTATATAAATAACTAGCGAAACGCTACCAGCTTCGCCCGGGGTACAATTTTTGAATGTATAAAAGTCTTCTCCGTTTCTCTCTTTTCATATGTAAAAACCGAATTAAAATCGGTCTACCCATTCGGTTTTTGAACAAACCAACTTGACATTTTTATCTATTCTACTTTATACTAATATTATAAAGAGCAAACATTTAATTGTTTGTTTGCATTGAATATGCTCCGAAACTACTGGACCGATTTGAAAAATTCTATTGGGAACATACATTATCAGTGAGTAACATAGGCTATAATTTATAAAGTTAGGTACACGGACGCAGTCGCGTGCTACAGCTAGTATTATATATAACTAGCGACTAGGAATATAACTAGGAAGACGTGATCGTTTTACTTTGGGATTTAATGCTTAATATTTATGTGGTCTACAGACCAAAATTACAAATTCAAATTTTGGTGCGACTTTGAAAAAATAAGAATGTTTTCTACAGTAGCCGCTAGAGGGCGGTGACAGCACTTGCATGTTTTGGTGAAATAGCGAAAAACGAACGTAAGTTTAAATTAAAATAATTTGGCGTTACCACTGACCCTTCTGGACATAGCAGTAATGGTACCCAATGCCGATGCTCATTATGCTTACAGTTAAAATTGTGATCATTATGCAACAGGACAACATCGCACACACCGTACATAGTGATATTCTGTCAAATTAGTAGAAATTTATTAAAAACAGTCGCTAAATTATATTTGAAAGGTGCTAGTGGAAGATTAACTTTTAATAACCGTCGATTTAACCGTCGACTTTTACGCACAAAGAAACAGATAGCGCCATGTGTCTATTAGATAGTGTAATGCACGGTTATTTTAAGAAATCTACTATAAATTCTGTGACGAATATGACATTATTACGTGGTTTATACTTCTATGCATGAAAATTGGACGTTTCAATAGTACATCAAAATTTTGAATAATGAAAAATAAAGCTATTATGTTAGATGTAGTCTATGTTCTCTGCATAGCCGCTTTTCTTATGATACTGATATAAATAAAGTTTATGAACTTTCTTTACCCATACTTTCCAAACCAACCTTTCAAGAGCATCAAGCACAATAGACACGAATGAACTTAACGAACAACATACACAACCCATTTTATTTGCCCACTCAATATTTAATTTCACTAATGATATTAAAACAAAAACAAAATGATGACTATCATTACTGGTTTGTTTGTAAAAGCAAATTTAATATTAATTCTAAACCTAACAAAATAAACTCTAAAAAGCTAAACAAAAAAGCTCTAAAAAGCTAAAAATCCTAAAAAGCAGGACAACAAAATTAAGTTTGATGTTTCATTTGTGTCACTATAACGACCACAATCATCATTCCTTCCTAATGAGGATAACTATCTGCGGCTGCGCTAAATAAGGTAGTCATACAAACTAGATATTATATTATTTGATTAATAACAGATGACATTTGGATAAATGGTAAGCAAGTATTAGAAAATTGGATAATTAAACTTGGCAAACTTCGCGAGTAGTATAGAGACGGGTCAGGCGGGGAAATAACGTAACTAACTTGGTTAGGTTATCAAAGTTGTCTATCCAGTTTTTATTATTTAATTCTTGTATTATGGCCATATTTGGGCCATATAACTGAGATGTCGTAGTCTATGCTTCCTCCTATTTCTCAGAGAAAAACCATCTTGCAATCACAGAACACTATTTATTTCTTATTTATTTAGTCTGCGGTCCCCTACTTTATTTCACCTGCCTGCCTGTGACAGCTGACAGATCATGATGAGATGACAGATAAACATTGCTTAATTGTGAATTTGTGAATTGTGATTTAATTTTGATTATCGATAGAGAAACAAAACATCGTAAAAATCAATTTTGTTTTGTGTTTATAGTATAAGTACAGCATATTTTGCTAAGACGTAAATGTAAAACTATGGCAAATGAGAACACTTCAAAAATAAATGAACCGTCGAGGAAACATAAACATACTCCAAATAAGAACTACTCTATCAAAAAACGTTTACCCACGAGGCCCATCGAAGGAGATAATGTTATATTTATAACAAAGAAGACTCATTTTAAGGTAATATACGTGTATTAAAATTGTTTCACTTGAATGAACGTTGTTTAATTGAGATAATTATTTAGATATTATAAACTAGCTGTTGCACGCGTTTCCGTCTGCGTAACCTTATAAAGTATAGCCTATGTTACTCGCTGTTAATGTAGCCTTCTATGAGTGGAAGAATTTTCTAAATCGGTCCAGTAGTTTATGAGTTGGAAGTTGTTATCACCCAGAAGTTTACAAACATATAAACCTTCTCTCTTAATAATATTAGTATAGCTATAGATAATAACGAAAAGAATTTTTACAGGCTCAATTAGAGAAGTGTTGCGATCTTCTCACCAAAGGTGAAAACGAAATAATACTTCACGGTCTCGGAGCAGCTATACAGAGATGTTGTAACTTAGCATTGCAGTTGGAGACATTATTTTTAGGAACCTGCCAAATTGAAGTGAACACTGGCACTGTAGACTTAATTGATGATCTGGAGCCCCTTACAGACGACGTAGACTTTGGCACGCAAGTGAGACGGTCTTCGTCGGTACACATTCGTGTATTCAGAACTGCTATGGTCGCCGCTAACCAGTAGAACAATCATGTTTTTCACACTAAACGAAATTGTGCAATGGATTGGACTGACAGTGTTTGAAATATGGATAAATCTGATAACTATAACCATATTCACTGCCCTTTTGGCATTGAAGATAGACGGTTTAGTGAACAGCGCTTGGTGGACAATATTTGCACCATTATTTGTAAGTGATGCGATGAACGCGTATTTTTGCTGCATAGTTTCTATAAGAATGAACTTGGAAAATTCATATAAAGCGTCGCTATATAGAGCTTCTTGGAGCGCCATATTCCTCGGTCTCACATTTGTGTTTAAGTTTTTACTGTGTAGAAAACTACAGGGAGACTCCACTATTGAATACAGCGAGGTGTTTGCGCCATTATTCATACTATTACAGTTGATAGCTGTTAGAGCTTGTCAGTTGCATCAATAATTGTTTTTCGTTTAATAAAACAAATATATTAATCAACCGGTTTTATTTTAATTTTAACAAGTTACATACAAGGAAATAGTATCAATAATTTTATTTGTGAATTAATTAATGAAATAATTTTGAAAACAAACTTTATAGTATTCTTAACATAAAAATGTAACTGAAGGAAAATGGATTTTATGCTCATAAAATGTCTAACAAAATTCAAACAAGAAATTTTTAACAATGCTTATGAATTAATCAAATAATGTTGACAGAAAAGCAAAATTTATATCTACTAATAATATAAAAAAATATCTTAGAAGTAAAATGAAAACTTTATTTTTAGTTTTACTTATTTTAAAATCATTTTTAACAAAGATCTATCAAGGAATTTTTAAAAATACTCTTACTTATGAATTAATTAAACAAATAATGTTGACTGAAAAACAAACCTTATATTTATTAAATTAATATATAAATTTAACTAAGGAAAATGGCTTTTGTGACAAATATCCTTGCAATATTTTTTAACAAAATTACTAACAAGAAATTTCTAAAAATGCATTTATTAATCATCTAATCAATAATTTCGACAGAAAATCCTCAGGTAAGTGCAGCTAAAGAAACTAAAATGAAATATTAAATCAATGTAATTTAAAAATCTTACAAGTTACCTAAAATGTTCTCTATTGGAACATTCTAAAAAATCCACTCTTTGACTTTTTGTCTTCTCCTCCAAAATTAAAACTGAAACTTGCTTCTTCTTTTTGATCAAGAGAGCTAGGTTTTTGTGTAGATGTTGACTCCAAAAACGACATCGCATTTTTTTGCCTCAAACCTATAGTTTTATTATAGAAATAATAATTTACATTGGCAGACAAACAGACAACCCTAATTTAAACTAAAAACCTTGCTACCTACTAAAATTAATTCAGGATCAATGCAAATAGATTGCAGGCTATATTAAAAAAAAAAACTATTATTAAGGATCTCCCTTTAATTAGTAGTTAGTTATAATATTCAATACTGATTTAAAAAAATATATACTTTAAAAAAGATTTTGAAAAAATTATAAGTAAATTGAACATCTAAAAATTATATGTACTTTCTTAAATAAGCTCAACTAAATACTTGGGTACACTTTTATCAAAAGTTTTACTTATTTTAAAATACATTGACAAAAAATAAAAAATATTTTTATACCTGGTATCTATATATATATATGAAAAGAGATCTATTTTTTTTTTAGACAATTAAGACAAATTTAATATTTCTTACTTGTTAGGAAGCTGGTAACTCCTGATTCGTTCTTGTCTTCATCCATGACTGACTCCAGGTCAGCTTTTGGAGATAGAAGTAAACTAGCGTCTAAAATGGGACAAAGCAAAAATATTTTTTTAAATGTTAAGGTAGACAGACAGGTTGACCTATATAATAGGACAAGGGATAGGTAAATGGGCACTGACATCCCTTACTCACTCACTGAAACACAACAACACATGTTGTTATTTCACGGTGATCTTCTGCAAGGACTTTTACATCTATTGAAAATAATTAACCATTTTTTTTACTGAAGTCAAAGAATATAATTTAATATTACAATTTTACTGCTTTAATATTAATTTTTATTTTCAAAAACAAAAGTGGTTCTCGAGGAATGTTTTAGTATATAATTTTCAACGCAGGCGAAGTCGCGGGCACCAGCTAGTTAATATTATAAAGAGCAAAGATTTGTTTGTTTGTTTGCGTTGAATGGGCTCCGAAACTAGTGGACCGATTTGAAAAATTCTTTTACCATTAGAAGACGACATTATCCGTGATGAACATAGGCTACTTTTTACCTTGGGAAAATGCTTCATTCCTACGGGAAAACGGGTAGTAAGAATTATCCTTCCGTACTTTTTTTTTTCACATAACTTCTAAACGGCTTGACCGATTGGATTGAAATTTTGTATGTGTATTTCCATGGTTTCACAGACACGAGTGTATTATATTTTATAAAGTTATGCGGACGAAGTCGCGTGCAACAGCTAGTAGTTATATAAAGAAATAAAATGTGATTTAATTTTACCAATATTGGGAAGATCCAAGTCTTCGCCAGCAGCTGTATTGGAAGTAAGGTCCATCGAATTATTGGCAAGCTGGGCATCGGTTCCATTGTTCTCCTCTTGATTGTCCTGCTAAAGGAAATCATATATAGCCCAGTGAATAGACATATCGGTGTTCGAATCCCATTTTCACACTGCAGCTGCGAGTTCCTACTTGGTATAGGTATATATAATATTATAAAAGCAGTGTTTGAAGAAGTTTGTTACATTTTCACACAAAAAGTTCTGAATGATTTTTTATACTTCCTGAAAGTTATCTTGTTTTATATGCGACGGTCTGTCGACCTTAATTAAAATAATAAAAAAAAGAAACTATATTAGGTATATAGAGCTTCCTTAATCTAATTGAAAACAAGGTTGTAAAGGACAATAACTAACCAACATTATATAATTATAACTAAACTTGGTGACCGGCCAATGAAAGGTTTAAAGTTTTTTTACATGTAAGAAAGAAAGTCTTTGAAACATTATAGTAAAAATATTGAAGAATACTTGAGATAATATTAAATAAAATATCATAAAACAAGAAAGCGTTTTTACTACTTTTGTACCCTTTCCATTAAAAAAACTACTTAAGTAAAACGAATTTTCTCGAAGATAAGACCCTGACAGGTCGATTTCTAGACCTAAAAACTAAGCCTAGATTTTCGTCAGAATCGTTAGAGCCGTTTGCGAGATCGTCGTGGCATACAAGAATTCCTCGTTTAGTATTATAAGATAAGATATGTACCTCCAAAATAACGACAGTTTCTTTATTCAGTGTAGAATCTCCAGCATCTTGTTCATTAATGTTTACGAATTCTTTGGCAACATTTTCTTCGTCTTTCATTTCGTAATCTTCAAATTCATCGCAACTAAATTTACTAGTCGCACTGCTCTTTTCCTGTATATATTGTGGAATTCAAAGGTTTTTGCTTTTTTGGTGGCCACTGTGCCACCATAAAGATTCAAAATTAATACTAGTATATAAACTAGCTGCTGCCCGCGACTTCGTCATAAATCAGTCATTCGGTTTTTACTCATAAATCAGCAAAGTCAGGGGTTAAATTAATTAATCAAGAGTCAAATTAATTAAGGTACTAAACAATACTTTTAACGACACTCACCTTCGGGAAATAGATGCTTTTTGGACCATCCAATGCATAAAATTTGTATAACACGTCGGTCGTGCTGTCGATGCTTAGGTCAATTTCACTTTTGGAGCTCACCTCTTCTATTTCTTCTTCCACTTCAGAAGGTTTATCGGCGGCTATGTTGAACGACACTTTCTTTGGATTTTTGTCCTGCGATTGACAAATATTTTTAATTTTTATTGAGCTGCTGCCCCCGCGTAAGTAGGTAAATTATATACTAAAACCTTCCTCGAGAACCACTCTATCCATTGGTGGAAACAGTATTAGATTTTATTGCGGACAGACAGACAGACGCGGCGGAGGACTTAAGGGGACTGTAAGAATTAAGGATAATGATATAATTAAAGAAAACTGCGCGTCAAAAGTTATCACTTAAAAAAAAAACAGTACCTAGCATGTATTATATATCTTTTTTTGGTTAATTTTAACTGAATAACATAACATATTCCCTATATAACCTCGCGAAAAATACCATCAGCTTTTTTATAGCTGAATACTTACTTGAGTGCAGTCCTTATATTGTGTCGGAGGAAGCAAAACCATGTCCAGTTCTTCCAACTCTTCGTCTCCTTCACCATTCTTGTCCTAAAAAAATGTTTCCTTAAAAGACGTGAGTGGATGAAGGTGGTATGTCGCATAATTCCAATTTTGAATAAATCGAGGTTAAACGATAAGTCGTCATGGAACTGATGTACTAAATCATTATGCAAAGTTGTGTAAACAACCTAAAATATTAATGATATGTTATCAATGAATTTTTCAACTTTTTATTATCCAAAAATTTCTTAACTCGACGATCTTAAGGTCTATAATCATTCATATGGACATATTACGAGTACCTTCATCAACGCAAAAAAACGAAAAAACCTAAAAATGCGCCATAACACCTCACGTCTTGAATTAATTACCTAATTCAATATTAATTAATATTAATAACAGAAGCTTACAATCATAAATATTTAATGATCCTAAATTTAATAATGAATATGGTAAAAGAATATCACACTATAATACCTCATTTCCTTCCAATTTAATCAATAAAATGTCTACAGAAATAAAATAAAAAAAATTATTCAACAATACAACACTTTGTAAGGAAATTAACACTCAAAAAATATCATTTTTTTTTGAAAATATTTAATTAATTCATTTAAAAAAAAGAATAATAATATGCATTTAGAAATTGACATTGTATACCCTCTTATTGTATTGTAACCGTTTGTCCTTGCTAATATTTATAAATGCGAAAGTAACTCTGTCTGTCTGTCTGTAGCGCTTTCACGCCAAAACTAAAGAACCGATTTAAATGAAATTTGGTACTCGGGTAGTCTAGAGCCTGAGAATGGGTTGTAAGGGGTTGAAACACTAACCTTGTCTGCTGAAAAAGTGTTTGCTTGAACTTTTCCAGTTATTTTACTAGTTTCTTTTAAGTCGTTAATATTAACTCCAGAGAGCAGACTTTCAGTACAATTTTTATCTACTTTGACATCCTCTATGATTTCAATAAATTGTTTCTTAGAACATTGCTTTTTGGGCAAACTTTCTTCATTTGTTTCCTTATCGTCTTCACTTCTTTTTCTCTTTCGAATGTTATCACAGCTGAAAGCGGTTTCGCTCTTATTACATTCTTCAAGGAAGTTTATTAGTTTTTTCTTTTTGGAATCAAAATCAGCTGTAACCTTATCAATTGTATCTTTTACATCAATTTCGGTGCAGTCTTTTAGTGACACTTTAACATTTTCTTGAATCTTATAGAGTATTACCGGCATATTAACGAGTTTATTCGTATTAACTGTCTCACTTTTATACTGAAATAAGAATCAAACGATGAGATTGGGTGATTGTTTTTAAATAATTTAATATTAAAAATATTACCTGTGTGAATTTGGCTTCCCAAAAGTCGGTTGGCGTTTTGAAAATCTGAAACCAACTCATATAAGCTTCATATGTAGGTACTGTTTTATGGCGCATTTTATTAAACGATAGATGAAAGGACCAACTTTTATTATAGACTAGCTGGTGCCCGCGACTTCGTCCGCGTTGAACGATGAAAGGTACCTTATGTCCTTTCTGGTGTTCCAGACAACGTGTATGCTTGCCTTTGGGTTGTTCCAAACTGTTTGTTCTACGATAGAACAGTTTAGACAAAAAAATTCCAAATAGTTCTACCGCGTAGTATGACTTATGGTGATCGGTTCAGTAGTTTTTGCGTGTAAGCGTAACAAACAAACAAACTCACATTCACATTTAAAACATTCCCCTTACAAAATACCAACTAGAAATAACAAATACTGCCTACCTAGTTATGCTGTTGTTTTGGTGATTTATTAACGAATTGCAAAGCCTATTCTCCTATACCGTTTGACAGGCGACGACTGTAGCCATCATCAACATTACTAACAGCCGACAAACGCGGTAGGCGTTGTCGGTAGGCGGTAGGTATCATAATAAACATAGGTATCTCCAAAACTCAAGTAAGTACATCTAGAGGAACGTAATCGCAACTGTAGAACCTGTCTTTCTGAACCCATCAATTAATGTTAGACCTTAGGCGAGTAGAGCCTGTTGTACGCCAATGTTAATCACTACATAATTATTATGAAACAAAGACCCCCGCCAACGCGTCTGTCTGTCTTTTCGCGATAAACTCAAAAACTACTGCACCGATTTTCATGCTGTTTTCACCAATGGATAGAGTGGTTCTCTAGGAAGATTTTAATGTATAATTTACAAAGTTACACGGCCTAAGTCGAGTTCATCAGCTAGTCTTTAAAAAAACTCACCAAAGAATCGTTATAGGAAATCCTTTTATTACGAGCAACTGTTTCCTCATGTTTCTTTTTCAGAGCTACGATAAATTCAGCAATCTTGATAATATAATCACGATCACTTTTCCATATTTGGGTCTTCTTCTTAGAGTTCTCTTCACGAAGGGTCACAACTTTCAATTCGAAGTTATCGACACTGTCTTTCAATTGTTCCATTTCATTATTATTCGCATTGAGTTCCAGATAGCGAGGCTTAGACTCCAATTTCTTTTCGAATTCATTCCATTCGTTGTCAAACTCAATGGATTCATTTGCAATACGTTTCTCTATAAGTTCGTTCTCCCCCTTAAGCAAAAGTAGATTGGTTTCCAATTCAATGTTTCTGGATTTAATCATTTCACTGAGATTCAATTGTCTGCAATATGTGTTTTAGATAAAGTTTTAGTGACCAATTGTAATTGAGTTGTCGCAAAATAAAATAAATCAATATTAATAAATTATTAGTATTGATTTATTTTATTTTATTAGTAATAATAAATGTGTAAGGGTTGGTCATGGAGTAAGTTAACTTTGTTTTCAGAAATATCGTGCTTATAGGCTCTATACATGATACTGAAACTAAATTGACCATCATTAGAATTTTTTTCTGTATGTCTGGTAAAATGTTAAAACATATTAAATATTTGCCCCTAGCGGGATCGAACCCGCGACCGTTTGATTAACAGCTACGGTTACTACTTTACTAGCCACTAGTCACTAGACTATTAGACCTGGGTACCTTATTTTATTCAGTTCTGATTCATTAGTACTATCAGAATTCCTAGCACGAAGTTGATCGCACTCTTGTTTTAATTTTTGAACTTCAGCGCGATAGTTATCGCGGAATCGTTGAATAACTGAAATTAATAATTATTATTTATTTCAAATATTGATTTTAGTCATATAATGATCTCTAGGTCCCAGACAACGTGTATGCAAAATTTCATGGTAATCGGTTCAGTAGTTTTTGCGTGAAAGCGTAACAAACAAACAAACTCACATTCACATTTATAACATTATTTTTAATATTATAAAAATGTTAAAATAATTTTTAAAATCGACCAAGTAGTTTTTGAGTTTAAGTATTCGTTACAAACCTAACATAAATAATTTCGTAAAACAAATATTCAGTCAATTAAAGTGATTGAAAATGGCGGCACTTTACATGTGTAGGTATAATGTTTGCATTTAAATTAATTTCAATTATGATTGTAAGTACATTTTGTATATTATATGCAATTTTACACTACTTAAATATCCATGCATACATGTTGTCTTTTTTATATGTACTAAGTATCTTGTGCCGGTGACTTCGTGCGCATTGTAAAATGAAAAAAATAACGCCTGACATCTTTCAGGTAGTGCCGCCATTTAGGTATGATCCACATCATCCCCTGGATACCTCCATCCTCACAAACTTTCGCTTTTATTGTAGGTATTATTAAGAAGATCATAATACAGAAAAAAAAATTCCCAATCAAATTCCAAATCAAATAAGTACAGAAAAATGTACCCTTTGTTGACCCTATGTACCTAATACCTATACCGTATATATATATACCGGTATACTTTTCTGTATCCCTGACGTGCACGCAAAATTTGAGTAGGTAGTTAATTAAGGCGTGAAAAAATAACACAGATAAAGTTGCTTTCACATTTATAATTTATTGTTATGGATAAACATACAGCAGACAGCAATATTTTACGAGCGAAAAATAGGATGGATGTGTGGCTACATTGTGAAACGCAACTTTTACGTACCTGCTAATTGGTGGAAATTATTGTAGTTACTGTTTTCTACATTTTCTAGATTATTGGTTATTATACCAAGTAATTTCATTTGTTCGTCGTGATCAGACATTTTTGTTTATGTTCTTGTTATAAGAACCGACTTTAATGCAAGATTACTACAATAAAATGCAAAGTTTACAAAGTTAAAAAAAAACACGTAAATGGCGGCAAAATCTATTTTTTTTTTATAATATCAAGGGAATGACTGGGAGTGCAATGATACATAGGTAACCAGAAAAGTGTTTGTTTAATAAGTCAAAATTACTACTTTGTGCTAAATGTACTTATTATATCAAAGAATTCAATTTAAGTATAACAAAAAAAAATTAAAAATTTTAAGTACACAACTCGAGTCATACTCGAGTCCACAGTCGACACAATGAGTTCCAAGTGTTCTGTGATGAGTTAGTTCAATAAAATGGTTCCACAGAGTACTTGACATTAACAAATTTAACAATAACAAAAAAAAACAATGATCTCTATAGATGATCAGAGGGCCTAGTGCGAGTTTTACTCTATCAAACTCGTCGAACGCGTAAATGTCAATTTGTATGGAAATGAAGTAGTGCTACACGTTAGCCACCAGGTAGCGCTGCTTCTTTCCCATACAAATTGACATTTACGCGTTCGACGAGTTTGATAGAGTAAAACTCGCACTAGGCCCTCAGTGCAAAAAATCCATTAAAAAACAATACATAAAGAAAAGTTAGCATTTAGCTCGTATATTTATTATTTAAGTATTTTATTTCTAAAAAGATTTTTCTGTAAGTTCTACAGACATTAATGTTTGAAAATTTATTAATTAATTTTGACATTAACCTCAAAAGGTTATAAATTTGTTTACATAAAATCTGTTGGTATATAAAATACTTAGTTTTTTATGGTGTTTTAAAGCTAAATTAGTTGGGAATGATTGTTAGCTTTATAAAAATATAGTTTTTATGTCTAGGAAATCCATTCACAATTAATTTTATAAACATTACATTACGTTTTATAACACATTTTGAAATGAACCAGTCATAAACATTACAAAACCTAACCTATTTTGTTACCAGTCGTACTGCTACAACCAGTATTACGGGAGGGCTCGCTCCGCTCGCATTAATTTTCATAACATTCCGGAACCTAACCTAACCTATTTGTTTCCAGTGCAAGTAAGTATTGTAACACATTTTGTAATAAGCGCACAATTGTTATGTTTTAAAATGTTTATAAAAATAATTGTGAATGGATTTCCTAGGCATAAGTTTAAAGACACTGTAAAAAACGGCTACAAGATTCAAAAGCCAACCCTAATTGAATGTTGTGACACCTTGCTAGATATGGTTGGTTAATTCCTTGTAAGCGAACCATTTTGATTGGTCAGCACAGCTGCCTGTTTTTATTTTTAAGACCTTTTTCTCACGATTTTATTGGCCTCTGAGGCAACCATTTGGTGGTCACCGATTTTACAGATTTGCCCATTATTTCCACCACTTCTGCGAGAGCTTTAATTTCTTCATTTTACTTGATTTAGCATTCCAAATAATAGGCCTTTCCCGTATTAATTCAATTAGTAAAAGTGTAGTTTTTGGATTCCACTTCATAGTCAATCAATTCAACCAGTGAGAATTTTTATATGTATGAAGTGAGCTTCATTTAGGTGCATTGAAGAATTGCAAAAATTTAGTATGAAAAGGAAATTTCCCCAAAATGCTTCCCCCATTTTTGGTTCCTCTTATTTATTGTTTTATTCACAATAAAAACAAACAGCAAAAAAGACATGGGTTTGATCACTTGAAATAAAACCACTCGTTATTTATTATTTACCTAAAATTTATTTAACAAAATAGTGTCATACAGTTATTCAAAATAACAGAGATAAATGATAATTTGCAATACAACCTAGCATCCTAATTAAACCAGGTACTTTTCATAAATTTATTCCACTAACATAGATTAAATCAAAGGGACAAACAAGGACGAATGCAGCACAAAGGAATGTTGGCTCACACATTCACCTTATAACTTTCATTAGCATTAAGGAATTTGGTGCCTATTTACATTCACTGTAAAGTTCACTTTTGAACAACAACAATTGTTACCATGTATGGACCATTTCGACTAATTAAGTAGATAATAATATATCGAAATTATTAAACCAACAGCTGCTTCCCTTATTGTTGTAACATCAGATTTATACGTACACACACCGATTTAATTTACATCCTTACAAATTGGAAATCGTTTTTATAATACTGCTTGTTGGCTTTGTACAATTGTCCAAAAAGTACAATTTGGAGCAAAATACTTTAAGCTTTTATACATTGTTAAAAACAACTTAATTGCACGACGACTGGGCACGCGAGTTTGAAACGAAAATTGTGTATCACACACTTTCCGTAACTTAAACTAACAGTACAACTTTTACCTTTGCGGTTCTTGGTTATTGTGGTTCTCCTTTTATTACTTACTAAATAAATTATACAAGTATTGAAATCAATATTAATACCAACAGAAAACTTGTCCAATTTTTCTATAAAATATAAAAATACAGAAAAAATAACAAACCCAAGGGCACTCAGAAAACTAAATAGGAACATTACATATATCTTAACATTATAATGAAATAAGAAGCCACGAATAAAAAAAAAACAACAAAAACAATTATTGCACTCCTGAAACGATTAGAAAATAATGAGCATATAAAGAAATATTGTCTCTTTGATATTGTAAAAAAAAAATAACAGAAAATTTCATTAAAAAACTTCACTTTTTTACTATTGCACAATTTAATCTTCCACAAAATAAAGTTAATTCTGATCATTCACTTTGGTGATTTTATGCTTCTTTTCTTGCTTATACAATCAATAATCGTAAGTAGTAGGTATATTTGAGAAATTTGTATTTGATACACTTTAATTAGTTAGTTAGTATAGGTGAACTGTATAATATTTATAATAAAGATCTTCGTACTGTATACTGCATGGTACACAGTAATCTTTATCCATAAGAATTTAATAAATAATCACAAATGGTTGTAACCATTCGGAAAACGCACAATAACCAAAAAAAAAATTGAACTTCAAGTCAATCTGGAATAACTTAATAGCAATACTAAAAAAAATACACGTTTTAAGTATAAATCTACTGGGTCCCACGTGGAAATTATAATTTTTTTTTAACATTATACATATCAACATAAACCAAATTTATACCGCCAACATTCACTAGGTGCAATCGCCGTGCGTTCACACAAACAGTTCACATTGTCGTACGAGTAGAGAAACGGTGAGAAACACAGGGTTGCCACTTCACTTAGTTTCGAGAAAGGCGGAACAACGAGTAACCATTGTCGCCACGGGTGACAACCCTATTTAGGTGGGCGCGACAGGTACTCAATAATATACCCTGAAATGAGTCCACTAGACTACTCGCGAAGTTGATGTAGAAGGCACTTTGAACAACTTCGTGCATCATCGCCTTCCAATCGTTGTTGGTTTTTGAGCCCGAGTCACAGGGACCAAGTGGGGCGAATACGTAGTGGCTTACTACATTACTTCGTCATCTTCAGGTTAAAATATAACAGCGTTATAATAAAAATCGTACTTTTAGTATTTTTTTTATTGAAGTCTTGGCTATGCTATGAGTTGGTTACAGAAACAATTTGTAATACAAAATGCAAACGCAACCTGCCTCTTGCACGTCACCCATATTGCCTTAACGCGTGAGCGATTGAGTTCTTTCCGAAGTTGAGCGAGAAGTGTAGTGACGCACCTCGTACTCGGATAACTTCGGCGAGGAATTTCGCGACTAGTGTTAGTGGACGCTTAACGTTTGCTCCCTGTGTCAATGCACGACGATCGGTCAATTAATTTTTCTACTTTCATTAAAGTTACATCAGTCGAACGGTTTAAGTGCCACAGCAGATAACCACACTTTTGCTTTTGCTGTATCGCGATTTGACAACTCGCTACGTTTCAAAGTCGCGCGATAGCAATTTAACCGTATCACCGCTAATATTATGCAAAAGAAAGTGACGATAGTCAGTATTCATGTGTACTTTATCGTATCGATTTGTGGTGGTAGGCTACGGGTATTTTCGCTTTATGAATAAACCGAGAAACAATACATACAGCTTATCACTTATCAAACCAAGAAGCACATTATAAGTAATTTTCTTTTCATCATAGAGAGAAGACGCTTCATAACTTTGTAATTAGGCGTCATTTTAGTAAAAAGTATAAATGTCCGTCTGATAAAAAAATATAGATGGCACACAGCAAGAAAATATTCAGCAGAATTGACGAGACAAAACTGTCATCAACATCAACGAATCAAAGAAAATCCCACAATGTGCATCTCGTTCATTCCCCAGGTTTATGAGCGATTAAATACCGTGGCCGTCTGCTCACTTACGCCAAAAGTGTCTCCGCTGTGGCGCTAAAATTTAAAAACAGTTTTTTTTTTATTTCAAATGCCTCCGCGCAAACTTTTCAAGGACCGACCCACACTCATTCGACGAACCACCACAGCTTAATTAGCGTCCTGATTCAGTGGCTACCGCGTCGCGCGACTCATTAACTGTACGGCTGCGTTAGAATCTCGGTTAGCAGTCGCTTGAGGCTATCGATGCCTGTGAGGAATCCGCAATCGGGGCCGTGGTGCGGGGTCGCCGTCGCGAGAGGCGATTCCGCCGACGCGTTCGCGTACGCCGTGTGCGCAAAGTCGATCATGCGAATGTCGACGCGTTCTTCGGGCGACTGCGAGTGCGGCTGCGACTCGACTTGCGACCAGGCGTCGCGAGTGCACGCACGCTTACCGCTCGCTTCGGCGTCGCCCCGCCACGACTCGCTACTGGTCGACGAGTACGCCATCCAACTGTCGGTGGAGTCGGGACTCGGTTGGCGTCGAGGTGAGTGCGAGAGTTCGCCCTCCTCGTACCCGCCCATGGTCTCCTCCGAGTGCGGTTGGAAGGGTTCGCGCGTGTCCGACGAGATCTCGTCGTTGAGCGTCGACATGTCGAAGTGAGACGGCGCTAGTTCGGTGGAGCTGCTTGACGCGTCGCCGTCGTACTCCGCAGACTCACTCGACGTGTCGCCCTCGTACACTATAAGCAGTGAACTGAAACAGAAAACATACGTCTTGATGTCGTCGTTGTCAAACCAAAAATCAGCTATGTGCTAAACAGCTAAACCGATTTTAATCCAGTTTTCACTTATTGAAAGAGGGATTAACGGAAAAGGTTTGTGTATATAAAAATTGTACCTGTGAGCCGGGAGAGAGTCGCTATATATATTTTACTTTAGAACGCGGACCAAGTCGCTGGTATTAGCGCCTCTATCACCAACGTCAAGTAAAGTGTTGATTAGTTACTTTTAGAAATCATTTTCTGTTTTATTGAATTATGCACTCGGTTTACTGTATCATTCGATAGCCGAATTTTTATTATTATTTTCTATTCAATGTTTGGGACGTTTATCGTACAAACAAAGGTATATCAGCTCCATTATCCCCGGTTACTGATGACTTTAAATGACAGTTTGGCCTAATTGACGTTTGTGAAAGAGGCGCTTACTATGATAAATAATACTCACCACGAGTAGAACCTGTAGCTGGTCTGCTTAGCGATGGCGCGCCTGAGCGCGTCCAGGTCCCTTAGCACCTTGCGCAGGAGGCGAGCGCGTCGCGATGCGCCCGCCGCGAAGAAGTCCCTCAGTGCGTCGCGCAGCCCCGCCTCGCTGAGCGCGCGGCCCCAGTACTTGTCGCGGCGGATGCACGTGCCGTCGCTCGAGTGCACCTGCATGCCACACAGACGCACGCCCAGCGTGCCCGACGTGCTGGCCGCGCACTTAGCGATCTGCTTCGACCGCTTCTCGGCCGACGCGTCGTCGCCGTGCTGCCGCGTGCCCATCTTCAGGTCGAGCACGCACGGCCGACGGTACGACGACGTAATGTTTTCCATCATTAGGAAGTCTGCAATACAACACACTACGCTTATTCACCTTCATTTATTCGCGTTTCGCTGGACGATTCTGGTTACACTTATGTCTAGCTGGGACAATTAATACGTCCGCTCAATACGAAATATTTTGAATTCAGTCGTCCTGATGCCTGAATTGTCGTCTTAACGCCGAAGTCATTAAATTGGTCAATATAATGGTAATGTGACGTCACGTAGGGTAGAAAATTTAAGAGCATATCGTGCGTTTCGCATTCTTTAACTGAGCAAACCGTCTGCCAGCAGTAGCCACCCACTTACAGAAGACTACCAACACTACCATGTGTTATTGTTTTTCAGTAACATTCCCCCCGCACCTCCTATTCTCTTATTGTCCTTTATTCTATCAAGGTCGATAGTCACTAATTTATCTACCATTAAGTGGACCTTCACCCTGGCTGCCGATGGGAAGAAAGGGTGCATTCACCGTAAAGAATGACAATGCTCACACTTTGCGGTATTATATTTAAGTCAGTACCTACAGTACCTACTTTACAAACACCGTGTCTGTCTTGACTGAACCTAGAGAAAGATGTACTCACATTGCTTATTGGAGTTGTCCATGTGCGCTATGCTCTTGAGAACTTCGCCCGCGTTGCCGTTTCTGTGCACCTTGAATCTGCAAAAGAAAATTACCCGATGAACAGAGAGGCATGCGAAGCCACAACGGACAGTATGCAGGAGCCAATTGATAATCGAGTGTCGTTGTTACTCTGTTACATTGTTAGATTTCAATCAAATATTGTTATTACCACGCCTCGGCGACACATGGCACATTCGGTGGCTCGCTGAGCGACGCTCGCGTTAGTGGGATAGTCATGTAAGTATCGTATGAATTAATGGCGACGTCGGTTGTCGGGTCCGGCGTACGTCAACGCAACGCGTCTGAAATATGATAAAGGACACATGACAAGTGCCGAGGAGAGTGTGGACGCGGATGGCGATATCGCGCCGATACGCACTTGAACACGTCGTCTCGCTTGCGCTTGCCGCCCAGCGACGCCTTGCGCCCGTTCTCCTCGCGGAAACATGGCGAGTACCGCTTGTCCAGTTTCGTGCTTCCCGTGTTAGAGGCCTGCATCACGCCTGCAACAAACCGCCTCCTCATAAGTCTTGGTCGTCGATCGGACAAACCCTCTAAACGCTAGTGCCACATGCCATTACAATTTTGTTTGGAACTAATCTCGTGAATCATGCACTCTTTCAAACCATTCATTGGTTGAACACGTCAAAAGCTATTTTTACTCGTTGTGGATATATCTATCAATATATTTTCTTTGTAAACACAAATATGGTAAAACGATTGGTGCCTCTAAGAGACGTAATAGGCGGTGAATGGTTTGTATGGTTGACGTGTTCAATTAACGAACGGTGGGTATTGAAGCATATTTCTCGAGAAAACTCCAACGAAATTTGTATGAGAACGGTGCTAGCGTATTTATTCAATCGAATCATAATTTTATTTTTGATATGTCACTCAAATTAGTTACGATTGAGGTAAATTTTGGTGGATTCGTCTTTATATTTTGTGTTCGTTCGTACCCTATATCGTATCTAAAAAGGAAAAAAGCACTATCTTTTCGAAATGTACGTGGGTACATACCAAAAAGGTGTGTAGATTAGACGAGGCAGAATCTAAATGCCTTCATGTTATGTTCATTTAGAGTTTAGAGCATAACAGTATCCACCAAATTTTACCTCTGCAACAGAATTTCCTCACACTTTTGTGTGTAATTTAAACAAGCTAAAAGCGTCACAACAACGCAATTTCAACAACAATTTCAAACGGGAATCGAACCCGGATCCTCTGTGGTGCGCTCAACGTGTACAACTTATTTACATATGGGACGCATCTGATGTGTCCGCGTTGTGATCTAGATGCCTACTCGACGATGTGAAGTTTATATAATGAACTTTCTAAGTGCGGATATTGGCAGCGTTCAAATTAATGGTAAGGTGGCTTGGTTACATAGATTGACAAAGGGTTTGTATCTTTGCGATCCTGAATGAGAGAATGTGTGACAGGGATGTTAATGGATGAGAGACAAACAGGTGTGAATTGTGGTATGTGGTATCTGCGTGTTGTGTTGTGTGTGTGTGTGTGTTCGTCGGTGTAGTTTAAGTAAAAGTTACAAACCCAAAATGTAAAATTACCGCTAGGGCGCTATTAGGGGCGGTAGTGTCGGGTGCCGGCCGCGGTCGCTCCGCCCGCTGCAGCGCCGGGTCCCTTGCGACAACAAGGAAACTAATATTGTGTTCTTGAGCCCTAGCTTCCACTCCGCCGTACATACAGTCTCGCTCACAAACCCGCCAGCCACATCAATATATATATATATAATAAAATCGTTATAGAATTTTTGTTTGTTTGTCTGTTCGCATGTACACGCTAATCTCAAAGACGGCTATCAGAAACGCTAATTTGAATGCGGTCTTGTTGAAGTATTGTAGCTAGCTTCCCGTAACATTGAGTGTAAACACTTATGGGATCCAATCCAACAATAAAGTTATATACCGAAATACCACGCGTACGAAATCGCAGGCACATCTAGTTTATAAATAAATCAATAAGCTTTTATTTATACCTATTCATTCGTAGCAGTTTTAACATACCTACCTACATTTTAACAAATTAGTAGACTTGAATTATATTTTGAGTTCCAAAGTCTGACTAGCGCAAGTGGCTTTGTGCCAATCTTAATGAAGTCTTCGACTTTTCTAATATTTGACTTTTTGGCCTCACATCATTTAACTGGTTGACTCCTAGTTTCATTTTTTTTTTTTATTATTTGTGGCGAAAGAGAACATTACCTATGGTTACGTATACTTTCATCAAATAATATTATTGGTAGATGCACTGTGTGAAAACAAGTCAAAAATAAGTTAGGCCTTGCTTCTGTCTTACTTTTAGCGCATGTCCAATCCAATGGCAACCTTAAAACTTTTCATTGACCAAAATTAGATGTAAAATTTTATTGCCGGTCAGTTTTGGGGCTGGCGGATTTGTACCACAATTGACGAATAACGTCTGTCACTTTCACGCACGCACACACTTCAAATAGGCATGATGAACAAGAACAATAGAGTATCAAGGAGACAATGCAATGTCGTAACAAATTTATCACAAATATTCCATTTCCTCACAGCTGTACGTTCAATATCGTAACATCGATAAATCGTTGCGAGGCACTTTTTATCAAGTAGATTATGTCTGATCGCTGACATCGCGTACGCACTTCATAATGACGCAATCGATAAAACATAGCTTGTTTCTCATTTGGATAAAAAAAATATCCCAACTAAATGGTATTTTAGTAAATTTTCACGACTAGGGAATGCAACACTAAGATACCGGGTATGCCGCATGCAGAATACTTGATTAATCCAACTTGTGGCGATTTTCAGAACAATTATTATCAATTTGATTTTGAAATTTTTGATAAGGTTTAACATATTCGACGGGGCTACAAAACGAGTTGGGATGCTGATAGTTGTAGAGAACTTATCTGTATAGTATAGTAAACTTCTCAAGACAATCCTGCCTGTATACCGTCGTTTATACATCGAATTCTTAATATATTTTTATAACATATGTATATTACTTCAAATTAGGTACTTTGCGATCCCGCTGGATTGAGAATACCTATCGACCCAGTAAATATCGCGTTTCAAACTAATCACATGGGATTGCATTCTCTAGTCACGACACATAGTTTTGTAACTGCGACATACAGCTGTGAAAAGCAATTAACAGTTAACTCCCCCGGTGCTTTAAAATGCAAATTACACATCAAACAACACTGTATGTAAGTATGAAGATAAAGAAAAAATAAAAAAACAAATACATTGAACGTACTCATTATTGAAATAATAAATGTAAGATGCAAATGAATGAGATTATGATGCATTCAGCGATTCTCAAAAGCCGAGCATTACATATTCTATATTGGATATAGCAGTATTATAGTCGATAACTCACCTTTGTATCTGGGTACGAAGTTGTGTATGTCTTCGGGAATGTTTTGATAGAAATGCAGCTCGCGTATGTTGAGTGGCTTAATGACAGTACTGTCATTTAGAACCAATAATCTAGTGTGGCCGCCCACCTGTGTAACCAAGAAATATTTAATTACAATTGCCTTACAAGCTGATAGCGCGTCATAATTGAATTTACAAATGTTACACAAATCAGTAAATTCGCTTTTGGCGTCACGAATTAACATAATTGTGATGTTGTTGGCTTTTATGCAGACACAGACAATTTAGTGAAATTTGGTGAAATAAAAATCCGTCCAGGATTTTGGTTAAAAAAAGATAAGTCGTTTGAAACTTAATGTATAACAATTAACAGCCGAGCTATTTCTAGTTATTTTTTAATGTAGAGTTGGCCAAATAGAGTCCAACAAGTGGACTGATCCTATAAACAGAAATGATCACTCCACTTGATAACAAAATACGTTTTTTTGTAGAAACTTTGAACCCTAGAATGAGGAAGAAATTGAGGAAAACAACATAGTTTATTATTATAATTGTATTAGTCTAATGTAATTACTTATATTATGTATATTAGTTTTAGTACCTAAATAAATAAAAAACAACATTACAGCAAACACTGTCTTTAACTTATACAGGAATAGATCGATTTAAATCTTTGGCAATAGTTATTAAATATTATATCCCAAGAAACACAATATATACATATAAACATGGAAATAAAAATAACTGATTACGTATTAAATTAAATCAAAATACTTCTTTATCAATTAGGTTTCTACAAGAAACTCTTATGATCGTCATTTAAATAAATTTAAATTTACAAGTATTGTATTGTATCGACAGTAGGTATAAAAACTGGTATTAGTTGTACCTAAATGTAGCCTGAGAAACTTGTTTTCAATTAGCCTGTTTTTAATTCAACATAATGTGCGCGTTCACTACTAAACAAACAACGAGAATAACTACGTTTTGAGCCAAATTTATCATTAATAACATAACTACGACGTATGCAAACATCTGGTTCAGTATCTGATCAAACAACAAATGGGATCGCGTATTTACACGTCAGACTCACACGCGTATTCATTCGCTCGATAATATTGTTACGGGTTCAGAACAAAGACTCGCGAAATGTTGCCAAACAATACCTTATCAGCGATAAGGGGACAATGTTCTGAAAATAACTTAAAGAAAGATTACATTTATGAATAACAAATCGTGTACAGGTCCCATTATTTACTGATTACACACCGCAACAGTTATAATTTTAGATCGTATCGTTGCGATAACTATTCACTTAGAATAGTTATGGAGTGGCAGAAGTGGAAAAAAAGGATGACATCATTGAAAAATAACATACTTGGCCAACGCAAGATTAGATTAGATTAAATTATCAATGTAATGATTATATTTAATACCTTCTCGTGAGTAATATACAAGTAAATAAATAGTGAATTACGAATATATGCCTAATTTAAAATGATTCACTTCAATTTGGAAGCAAGGAAAATCCCCTTAAATCGCATGATCCATGTCTATACTCTATATAATGTCTATACTCGCGATCAATCAGTTACTCATAACACTTTCTTCGTGTAAACATATTATACCTACTTAATTACTGTTTCTATACCAATATATAAAGCTAAAGAGTTTGTTTGTTTGTTTGGTTGTACACGCTAATCTCAGGAACTACTGGTTCTAATTGAAAAATTATTTTTGTGTTGGATAATCCGTTTAGCGAGGAAGGCTATAGAGAACGTGGACGAAGTCGTGGACACCAGCTAGTAAGGTCACATTAGAGGAGGAATAAGTAACTAACGAAGAAATTGACTCAAAATTTAGACACGAAGAGCAGCAATTTTGTTTTCAAACTTATCAAGAGAAAGTTTCTAATCTCTTTTATAGTTTATGTTTCGTAAGGAGTTGCCAATCTCTGCCAAAACAATAAACATATTGGACATCACTAACCTAGGACTATATATAGTCTATAATCTATATAGACTATATAACCTATAACTATAACCTAAGCAATATAGCAAAACATTGAATAAATGTTTATTTTGTTAATCTATCTATGAAAGGGATAAAGACGCGAGCACCACAGCTACATGGTTTAACATAAATTAAAATTTGTTAACACATATTTCTATACTTCGATATTATTCCCAGTACTGTTTATTTTATTAGTTTGTCACAGGTCCTAAATTATTTTTTTCATTGGAATAATAATCCCCAGGATTGTGACTTAAAAGTTACTGTAATCTTATAATAACAGTACATGAATATATAAAAGGCTTCTGGTCAATTGACGTGATAGCTGATCCAGCATCAATAGATTATCGTTAATATAATTAACCGCAACCACAACTCTACATTACACGTGATCACAAAGTTGTTTTAGTATTAATAACTTAGGCTGGGTGACCGAGCTTCGCTCGAGCCCATGAAGGGTTTAATTAAAGTTTTTTACATATATACAAAAAGTCTTTGAAAGAAAGTCTTTGAAACATTAGGTATAGTAAAAAAATTTAAGAATACATGAATTAGTAATTAATAATTTTAAATATTTTAAAACGAGCAAGCGGTATTACTTTTGTAACTGTTCGAAAAAAAAAAACTACCTAAAACGAATTTTTTCGAAGATAAGATCCTGACAGATCGATTTCTAGACCTAAAAAACCACTAACCATAGATTTTCGTCAAAATCGTTAGAGCCGTTTGCAAGATCGTCGTGGCATACAAGAATTCCTCGTTTAGTATAAGATTATTATTAATCCAGGAAATTTTACGAAATTGTAAATCGAAATTTGAGTCCCTCGGCGACGTCTTACATGAAAGCGCAACTACACTCTTTCGCATTTAAAAAATTAGAAATTAGTTAGGACGTGAAAGTTCTTCGGCAATAGTTATGCCACTACAACACAAGCCTACTAGAGGAATACCGCGACCGATTTTATCTTCTGTGACGACTCAACAAATATTCTATGCCTCTACATTATTGAATATTATTATTATCGTTAAAAACACGTACAAGGCGGTTGTTATAACGCAAATAGCGGTCGTGTTCCACTATGTTGCGCTTAACATTGAAAAGCGCGTCTTTATTCGGAACCGGTTCGCGCTTTTATCGAAACCGTGCTGTGCAATAAAAATGCTGCACTCAAGCGATCGAATTAAAGTGCAGCCGTGGCAAAAGAGGGAAAAAAAGGGACCGCAGTGAGTGAATGTTGTTGTTCAAAGCACGGCGGTGCGGTGGTGCGTTGACCTCATTCAACGGAGCAAACGCCACACCACAACCTGAGTCTGCCACATCGGCCAAAACATGTCTGTCTATCTGTCTTGGCGACTGGGGGGGCACGAGAAATTTAACATAATCATACAATATGCATGCTGATACGCTTGAACATGTTTTTTATTATTCGTTTTTGTTTCACTACCTACAGTATAGGAACACAATAGTTATGTAGAATCGGAAATCTAAAACCTGTCTAAGTTCACCAGATGTTATTTTTTGATTTTTAAACGGGTGCACTGGTGGAGAAATTATTAGAAAATTATTAGGTGGCGGCAGCAGGACAGAAACCAGCCCCTTACAAAATAAGACAATGAATTAAGACCGAGACATGACCAAGACGTCTGTATAGGGATAAATTTCACACTGCGTATATATTACAGGGTGTTTGGTACTTTTCCGCAGTATTCCGCACTCAAACCCTCCTTGGTTTGCCTTTTGCTGACCTTAAATTTTGTCCTTAGACTTTAATTTTGGTATCGGTTAGTAAAAAGGAAATAAGAATAAATTTCCCTGTCCTATTAAAGTCAGCAGGTCATTTTATTTAAACTAAAAAAAGGTTTTTATATATTGACATTTGATTACCGTTAAACTCGTAAAATTAGCTAAACTACACTTTCGAATATAAAAAAATTTGTAAAGCTGATTTATGTGCTTTTACATATTTGTAGAGCTATTTTTTAAGTGGACTTTCATTTGGACAATTCTATAAAGTTATAAATATTAAATCGTAGCAAGTTATTGTCATTTATCGTGGATTTAGCAAAGAAATTTGATTCAATCGACAGACTTCCTTTTATATATTATGTACAATTTTTATTTGAAGACTTTTGTATCGTTCTATAGTAGAGCGAAGTATCTGCACATTTTATTTTTCATTAGGACCACTGCCTTTGAGTCAGTAAACAATAAACGCGATATTAATTAGACCACTCCTCCTTAGCGATCGTCAGACTTTAAAATAACTTCATTACAATTTGTTTTATCTGTACATAAATTAGCTCGGTACGTGTTACTGGTATGAAAAAATACATTGCGATAATAATGTTTTAAAATTAAAAAACTAAACTTCCTGTAACTCACTGCAACGCGAGTCACAATACTTAATATTTTATCAGCCGATTGGTTTTTAAACTGTGTTTTATCACAATGTTTTCGCAATCTGACGCCTGTGGGTAACGTTCCTTATTACTTTGCATTGCATTCAGAAAGACAAAACGTCGACTAAGTGTTACAATATTGCATGTTGCTGTAGTAGCAGGGCATTGTATAGATTTTAACTCAAAAAATGAATCAATCAAACATCGATTTTACTTTATTTATTATGTGAACATGTAGTTTTCTAACATATTATATTCTTCCAATGAAAAGACCGTTTAAATGCCTTACTTATACAACTTATTGCAACCTCCAGGTTGAGAAACGATGCTCTGAATAGTTGACACTTCGTTCACAAGAGTGGTGTTGAACAAGATAGATAGTAATATTAGACCTGATTGTGAAGCGGCAGTACATCAACTTCGTGTCCATCATCCAGCGACAACGGCGAAAGAGGGGCGGAAGGCTGCGCACGCTTACGCTCTGCGCCGCGCCGCTCCGGCTCGCCCATGCCCCAGCCGAGAGAGTACACCATTACTTCGGCCGAGCCACAACCGCCACTGTCTACCTGGAACCGAAGACACGTAACGTTCAAGTCACGTAACGAGGCAACAAAGTCTGGACACCCAGTAACATCCTATCCCAAGCCGATTCCTTGTCCTCAATCCTACTGTAGTAGGCAGCGCACTTGCAGGACCAGTGGCGTTGCTTGTATTATAGGCGACGTGTAGCCATCTACCATCAAGTGGACCGTCATGGACCATAAAAAATAACTTATCACCTATTAGCGACCCGAGTCCCGATGCCACCTAAGGGTGGGAAAATAGGGGTGATTTATTGTTTACTCACAGATTTTAATGCTGAGTGGAGTATTACAATTAAAAAAGTACTTAATCAAAAATTAAGCATGTAGTAAATAGTAGATTATAGCCACAAAAAATTATAAAATAAAACTTTTTAATAAAAAACAGAAAATAATTTTATTTAACCTTATAAATTTTTTGCTTTTAAGTTTTTTCAGCGATATTTCATTAAATTAATATAAAAAACCTTTGGCAAGTTATTTTCCGTTTATTTTTCGAGACACTAAACTGCATATTTTAAAAAAACCGGTCATATGCAAGTCGTCTTCTTGCGTAAGGGAATCAAAAATCTCGACGATTTTTTACAGTTTTCGCTCCGGCTTGACTTTCGCTCTTATCCCATGCTTATACAACTTATGCCATTTGAGATCTTACTTATTTTCAAAATTCATAATTCTAGGTCAACCAAAAAATTATAAACATGTGTTTTGATCTTTGATACACAATACATTTTAATAAGTGCGCTTGCGAGTATCAAACCAACGTGACATAGAATGTATCATTTCTATAATTTCTCAACACAACAACCTTAGGTATCATCTAATAATCTTCAATCTTCTTCTTAGCGTGCCACTTCTCTACGAAGGTTGGCGACCATCATGGCTATTCTCACTTTGGAAGCTGCTGCGCGAAAGAGGGAGCGAGTGCTCAATCCGAACCATTCTCTTAAATTCCTCAGCCAGGATGTCTTCCTTCTACCTCTGCTCCGCTTCCGCTGTATTTTCCCTTGCATCACGAGCTGAATAATACGGTATCTTTCGCCCCTCATTACGTGCCCGAAAATCTTCAATAAAAAAATACTTAAATTTAATACCTATCTACGAAGCAAATTAAAAATCTCCTTGTTATCCCTTTCACACGACCGCAACATTCCATTGACCCCGTCTGCATAATTAATATGTGTGAACATGATGCAAGATCACCCACTACTTACATTATACATACATAGTTATATTATGGACATGTTGATCTGTATAAGCGAACTTTACACCTTACAATATGACTGTTATCGGTCATAACATAAGCTTGTGAAAAAACATAACATAATTAAAGTTCAAGATCAATAATTCCAGAAACGATAAACTAAAACCGAATGTTATATTATAAGTATAAACAAAAGAGCATTTAATTGGTTCAAAGTGGTATTGCACTGTTCGTAGAGGTAATCACGAGGTCGCTTCCAACTAGTTTCAATCAAGCGTTGATGTCAGGTCAGGAACCTGTGTGCGCGCGAGTGGTTCCCCACAAGACGGTAACCGACCGAACGACTTATTTTTTTTTTTGTTTTCGACTGGTCGCAAGTAAGCAATCACGTCTACACAAAGGTCGTACCGGGAATGAGAACGGGCGTTCACACAATTTGAACGCGGTGAACTCGCTTTAGGCATAAAATAGTTTTTGATAGAGCAACAATAGAAACCGCCCACTTCTTCCGGCGTCTTAAGTGCGCCGAGGAAAACATGTTATGGTCGATGTTCAATGTCAATATCGCTCGTGATGAGTACCAATTCTGTTTTTCACCAGCGAGCCTAAATGTGACGCACGATCACAGGCGGCTGCAGGTGATGGCGTCGCGTAAACGTTCGCGTTGCGTAGTCGTGGCCGGCCGTTAGTTAGTTTGCCAGGGAACGGCGTCACCAAATTAGAAGCGAAACGTTGCCGGGGGGGTATTTAGGTGACGCGAAAGCCCCGCCCTCATTGGTCGATTCCAGCGGTATGAGCAAACAGAGATCATAAATAAACACCACAAAAAATACGATGCGTTTCGTTCACACCGTAATCGGTTAGACGGACTCATCAAATCAGAGCATCCTGTTCCTATTTGGATTACGAAATTTAATTTAGTAGAGCAGTATGATACAAAGATAATAGCAATGAGACTAATCGTTAATAAACGCGAATAAGCTTTCAAGCCTTTACGTGCCTTTACTACCCAATGATTGTTATGAAATTTTGCATAAACGGTGTCAGAAGTACAGAAAAGGACATACGGTATCTTTGCCTTATGTCCATTTCTGTACTTCAGTACTGTACTGACATAGGGTATGTTTCCAGACTATGCCTACTCAAGAGATGAGTAAGAAAATCTAAACAATTAATGAGGAATTAACAGTGAATAAATGTTAACATAAAAGAGAAAACTGAAAAAAGAAGTCCCCGGAAAAACGTAACATTTTCATTTTTCGTTTTCCCATTCAAAGTTCTTAGCTGACAATAACACATTAGCTTCCACTGTCCAATATATGAAAATACTAATGGTCGTGCATTTAAAAATATTACATTTAATTTATCAATTCCATTTCTAAGTAAACTTGTTAACTCTGTAATGTGTGACAAAGTGTTTGCCTTCGCGACCTTCAAATTTACGATAAGAATAAATATCTAGACGATACGAGAAAACAACAATTCAAACCAGTTTCATCTGAAAGTTTCGGGAACGAAATGATCTCTTCCGAAGACAATGAAGTAGATAAATAAATTAAATAATGAATGTACAAAAGTTCACAAAATAGATATTGTTTTAGTGGAAATTAAGCAGAAAATATTTGAAAATGACGAAATAACTCGAACAGAATAACATCGAAGAAAACGTGAAGCAGCCAAAGCTGCCGTATTATTTCGACATACAAGTTTAAATTTATCATTCGCCTCTGACAACTGTGCGAGTCAAACAACAAGACTAGTTTAACTAATATAAACCATTATGTAAGATCCATATGAAATTAAGCATGTTACACACTATATACACAAAAAGTTGACTAAGGCGTGAATTAACAACATTTATCTTCTTATCGTTACGTATGACTGACGAGTTCGCATTTTAGTGCGGTTTTAATCATAGTGCTATTCGAATACAAATAATTAAAAAGAACCACAAGGCTGATAGAAAATCGATTAGATTGCGTCTGTTGTTAAATGAAAACTTTAATAAGGAAGAGGAAACACTTGAACACGGAAACAATAACGTCATTTGACTAATTTTCCTCGTAAAGAACTTACAACGTTGACGGTCAAAGCATTATTCCATGATTACAGTAACAATGGAGAAATTTTAAATATACTATAATAAAAAACGTGTCAAAGAAACAAAGGGCAGTTTTGTCATTTGGAGCTGTCAAATGTTTAACATTATATGATAAAAAAATCACAGATTTCGTGCCTCACACGACTATCGAGTACATTGGAAATGAATCTACGGAATTCGTAATTATGTTGTTTTGACTTGGTGACTTCTTTCAAAAAGGTTAAGCTACAGGGCAAACCCTTAACCCATCTTTATTTTAGACTCAAATTGTCCAGAGGAGTTTTTCTCAAATTTTTGATATCATTCTTCATTTCCAAAATATCGAGCGTCAAAATAAAAAAAAATCGGAAAAAAATTCACTATTTCGGCCATAACATTTTTCGTTTTTTACTTTTTCGAAAAATTCTCTTTGCACCTTACAGCTCTCGTGAATATGCGTCTTTTGAGCCTTTTTTAAATATCATATCTTTACAACTCTCCGAGATATAAGGAAATCGCACTTTTTCGTGAATTCGGGGCCTATACTGAAGCCAACGAAAAGACATTTCCAATGTCAAAAACATTCGCCTCTATATGTGTGGCGGGTCGCTATAATAGTTATAATAACCCACAAAACGTATTTACAAGTAACACAACACCAATCTACATTTAACCCTGAATCTTATGGCCAGTGAAGTGGTTTCGACATATCTATTTGCATTTCAATTTATCATAGCTCTGAACTGTGTAAGTGTGTATCAAACTACATAGATAGTTCGTTTATTAGAAGCGATAAATCAGTAAACAAGGTGTTGACGTCAAAGTTCGCGACAAAAGGCGCTGTGTACGCATTTGATCGACACAAAAAATGTGATGGGCGGGCAAATTTCTAAAAGAAGCCAACGAAATACACTACTAATAAAGATGATATAGATAATATTATATTGGCAAATTATATTGCCAATTTATTATGAGAAGTAAGACCAAAAAAGAAAACTCAAATTTACTCATTAGTCATAATAACTTGTGTCAATAACTTTACTTGAATCACACATCATAAATGATTTAGTTAAGCTGCATCAAGAATCAAGTTCACCTCGTGTTACAAAATCTAGGCCAGAAAAATATTGGTCCAATTACTTAGTGTCCCGCATGATTTCACAAGTAAATAATCGTAACGTGGTACCTTCTGAAGATTACAAATTGAAATTGATTCATATTTATTTGCTGAATCATTGTGCTCAAACGTCATATGACAATTGAATGTAAATCGCGTAGTTAGACGTGCAATCAAATGAATTAAAGTACAATTTGATCATTTGAAACACTCAAAACAAAATAGTTGTTCGAGACAAGGGGGAAATGATCTTGCTAATGTAGGTTAGCGCCAGGTCACTGGGGCAACGGAGGGCAGGTAGCCCGGGGACAGTGGTGCAATAGCTATTTAAGCTACGTCCCCATTGTGTTAATGTGCAACTCGGTTGATCACGAGAGATGGCATGTGGGAAATCCGTTCACATCATTGCCAACAATCTCATTCTTGACTTCCTCCGACTGCTCTGTCAATATTGTTTAATTTATGTTATAAACTGAGATGCTGAAAATGAATTTTACAAACAACCAACTCTAATACGCTAAATTAAGTACCTTCGCTTGATATTTGCCAGTGACGATGTAGGTAGAATATACATCCAGGCATTGCTGCCAGAAGCAGTTCTTATTTATACCACTAAAGCGATATATTTATAATAATATTACTTTGATTAAAATAACCTGGATCCTCTTTTACGTAAACACGTTCGGTTCCGTTTTGCAGTCTCAAAAAGGCCTAGTAGTGTAATCTGTGTAATAGTGGACTTTTCTCTCCAGTAGCCCAACTGATCACCAGTTCATCGCCAGTAACAATAGGTATTATTTGCTATCCCATTGATGTCAAGAGACTACGGGTGTTGAATGAAAAGGAACGCAAGCCAAGCTCTGATTCACCCACTTCATTAATAAAGCCCCGCTACCAATGTTTACTGAAAACTTACCAATGCAATTTGAAAATAGATCGAATCTTGAAATAAAAATGATTCCACGGGGTTTCCCCGAAATGTCTTCCGAAAACATATGTTACCTTTTTTCGAATCAAATACGAGCAATTAAAAACTACAGAGAAACCAAGTAAGTAAAAACTGAATAAATTAATTGTCTTTTATGTGGTCATTACCTGATTTATTTTACCTTGAGCTTGACTCTACTACAGACAGCAATTTAATAACAAAATATTTTTAATAAACAATAATATTATGATTATAATTATAATGTCAAGCCAGCTTGATTTATTGTTAACAAAATTTCTACGGTTCTCATTGATTTTCTATGTGTGCTTTATAAATTGTTAATTTTTTATACAAAAGTATTATTTATTTTCTTTAATATTGCGTATAGAACACTATGACTACCACTATCACGGAAATGGACAGCGATGCGTCGATGCGTCTTTTTAATGTCTCTTGACGCTTATCCGGTGTATTTGTGAATTGACGTATTCGGTGGATTGGAACCATAAATTACATAAATAATGGTATACATTCTGTTCACCAAATTTTTGTTGTTTGATTTTGATATTTTAGTAACTTGGTAGAGTCGCATACGTCGAGCGAACACTGATGAGTTCTTGAAAACTAAGTTTCTCAATAAATCGATGTTTTGGAATTTTCTCACTGAAATTCTGTCATTGAAGAGCAAGTACGAGTACTCGTACTAAACATTTAAGATTCTCAACACAACGGTACTTTGGATTCGTCTCAAATCTATAAAATCTGCTGCTTGGCAAACGCAAACCAAGATGTCTGGTTTGATTAACGCGTGATATAAAACTCGTGTCAAATTTTAGTCATAATGTATATATGACCAGGAAATGCAAATGGATGTAATTATGGCATCAACGAGCATAGTAAAGTTACGAAAGCAAAGCGGAACAAAAAGTTTTTGGTTGCACTATAGTGGAAAATTCCATGAGGCTTTTTAGAAACCACCACGAACAAACCGCTGACTTGAGACTCTTGCGACACACGACAGAGCGAACGCCACGCGACGCGACGTTCGGTTGGTACGCTAGGCGGTAATCACAACAAGCCGCATTGGCACTTTCACTGCGTTGTGCATACGCTGGTGCACAACTAACGGCAACGGGAACAACAACATGAACAACGTGACCTTACACGTTCAACGTGCTAAGCAACAATTCATTCGGAAAGTTATAGATGCCCTCGCGTGCGAAACCGGAGACGGAGCGGTGGGTTCAATGCAGCGAAACGACCTGACATTATGCACGACAGGAAAGGCTTATAGCATTTGACGAACGCATTGAATATTCATGAAAAATCACCGACTCGTTATACAAGTTTGACGACTGTTACTCGGATCAAAATACACGAATGATGTGTAGTAGGTCAACATTAATTAAACCTAGTTATCGACTCAAACAAACTTCGTGGGAATAATTTGTATGAATAACTTTTTTAAATAATAATTAATTAGGTCAATTGCTAGGGAACTTTAGACTGTTTCAGATTATTAAAAAAAATGCCCTAGTAGTTATTTCATTACACTTATAATAAAAAACTCACAGATGGGCCCGTTTACATTGTTATAAATGAGAAATTTTTATGTACATAGTTAAAAATATAAAATAAGTTAAAAATCACATAGCTAAAGGAAAAGCAAACGTTAGAGGGATAAACGATACAACAATTATTTCGACTTGCAAAAGTCAAGGAGCATGGATTCAGTATTGGATAGGCACTAAAGATAAAGAAGAAGATTGGATTGATTCGAGGAAAGCATCTACTTAAGCTAAAGTGACAAAGACAAAACTGATAATATTGATACAAGTGTATTCAAACTGATTATGTAAGTAGAATCCGTTAATGTAATAATTGATATGAAACGAGTATCTTTCCTCTTTTTATAAAAAAGGTAAGCACCAAAATCGTACATCTACTGTCATCACATAAATAAATTATTTGATAACACTGTAGGTAGGTAGGTATATATCTATTGAACAGATAACAATTCCAGAGAATTGTGATCGACATACCAGTATACTTGATCGAAGTCTATATGGCGTGATTTTTGATGACGACAACGAATCATTTCGTTGTAATGTAGTAGGTACAAAAACACACGTAGAAGAAAAACGTAATATACCTACCTACTCTGCCGCTGCGTTTATTTATGGAACAGTTGCTATGAAATTAAAACAATACTAAGCAGTACTAAATTTCGCACTTCAATGAGACAAAGTTACTTTTGAATTGTTTATTGAAATATAAGTGTTTCATGAAGATGAATTTAATATAGAACTTAGGATGATATTTTCTAAGATAAATAAAATGTAACTACTCACTTGACAGTATAATTCCTTAAGCCCGCTCGTGGTGAAATCTCAAATTGGAACACGTTTACAACGAAATCTTTGGTGTCTATCACAGCACAACACTACACAACTGACACAGAATATTACTCAACATTCAGGAACCAAAGTAGGTAGAGTAGAGCGAACGATGCAATACACCAAAAGTTATAACAAATATATACTCTTTTAAAAAGTCCTCAGGCAAACAATAACATAGAGGTAATTTAAAACAGGTTTTCTTTGTTGAAACTCAGAGTTACACAAAAAAATTAACATAAAATAAAACCAGCGCAACGAAGCACGGAAAACGCTTGTTTCTCTCCGCGTTGCGCACTAGTGACTGAGACGACGATCGTGCGAACCACGACCCACGAGTAAATCAATGTTGCGAGGCGCGGGCTTGTGTGCACAGCGATATAAACTAAATGCGCACACATTCACACCTACTTGGGGGATACCTCACCATATCGGCGATATAACAATAGAGGTCTTGTTTTGACACCCTGCTCCTTGTACCTGTTGTCCTACATGCCGTGAACGAACCCTACACGAAATCTGCTGTTAGTAGACAGCCTTTTATGACATTTTACAGTTCACACATAATAAATTGAACAGAAAAATCAATAGATTTTTAAAATAAACTTATGGTTTATACAATTTTCATACAATACATAAATGAATCAAAGAATAAATAATAAATAATAAAAAATATCACGAAAAATAGTAATTTCTGTAACGATTACTCAAATGATGGATAAAGAATGCGGTCATCGGCATAGGAGAGGCCTAATTTTGTCGGCCCTGTTTCAAAAATTTATGAATAATCATAAGATGGAAAATTTTCATTGCGTTAATAAAACAAAAAAGAAATCACATGTGAATAACTGAATACAATGACAGACTGGCAGACGACTTAAGTTGGGACGTCACAAAGCAGGGCTGGGGTCACTAACAAACAAACACCTGCTGGGGTCGTAGACATAATAATAATAATATGCAGGTAGGAAAGTGAGCAAAAAGTGATCGACGAGAATTGAACCATGAGCAGTACGCATCAGTTCTGGAGATCCAGATGATGTTTTTCCATTAACATCAAATCTGAATCCTACTTCTAAAATATAATAGCAATAGCTTAATAGCAACGTCTAGAGCTGTACCTTTGACATGGGATTTTATCCCACCATTAAAATCAATCAAAAGCCTTAGACGACGAAAATTGTACATTTACCAGATTGCTGCACAAGTTTTAAAAAAGCCCTATACTTAGGTTGATGCAGAGATTGCACATTGACAACGCCAGGTGAACACCGTCTAAGATGTCTATTGGCATTTGATTCACAAAAGATATGCTCCTAAAATAGTACTTTAAGCATATAATTACTTAAAATGAGTGGGTTAACTATACCACATAACCAAGTTACCTGGTCAAATTTTTTATTCGATGATGTGACGACTTCGTAGTTTCTTTCCGTATCGGCAACGGATGATAGAGACGTGTGGCTCTTACCTACGAACAACATGTTTTAAATTAAATTTGTACAAATGATTTACCACTGCACTTATCCAACCTTACACAGCAAAAGATAAGATAACATTAGGTACTCGAGTCCTCATGCTATGTTGCAACAATAACCTTATCAATAATTTTAATTTCGAATAGGTGATCTATAGAAATTTCTGATTTGATCAGATCAATATACAAAAAAAATATTATGGTCCTACCCTAAATATGTTATAAGATTTATATAGTCAAAGTTTTATAAATTCGTTTAAAACGTACACGGTTCGGAAAAATACTATCCTTTATCCGACTTCTTATTATACTAATTATATTATAAATGCGAGTTTGTTAGGATGGACGTTTGTTACTCTTTCACGCAATACGACTGAACGGATTTCGATGTTTGACACGCATATAGATTATTAACAATTATCGTCGTTGTCAAAACCAAATCTGCTATGTGCACAAAGTATACTTTTGAGATATTGACTAAAAAGGTTTCTTGGATAATTTTTTATTGAAAAAAACAAATTTCACCTTAACTTAGGTAAACTTAGCGTCTTTTAAACATGAAAATTTAATAGATTATCTAGTATTTTGATAATAGGGTAGATTTTGCACATAACAGATAGTAATTAATTCAGAGGTGGTAGTTCGACAAATAGTGCTCATAAGGATTGGCAGTGAATATTCACTAATTGTTCACTAAGCTCAAAACAAAATGCTGGAATCTCAAAAAAGTGCTGCACTACGTCTGATTTTGGCTTGACAACACGATATATATATAAAAAATAAAAAAAAAACTTTGATACGATACTTTTGATCCTGAAAAAATGTTAGCTTCCCGAGGGCCGCCTAAAAATATAAAAAAAATAAGCGCGATGTCGCCGTGGTGGCGCCACCATCGTGACAGCGTCAGATATTTTTTCATTTTTCAACGTGGATGATGTCGCAGGCACCAGCTAGTCTTTAATAAATTAAAACTTTCTTAGTTGGCGAGTTTACACGAGTATCGTGATATCGTTTTTGGTTTTAGATAAGTGCATTTACAGTCATTATGTAGGTATTTTTATTATTTTAATCATTTCATGGTACCACTATCTAGATATCTCAAAAAAAGTATATCCATGAAAGTAGGTATTTGATAAATTTTATTTTATTACTCCAATCAAGTCGAGTTATATTAAAACAAATATTATGGTAGACAAACTGACCTTAAACAAAATAATATTTGTTGCACACATTATACAGTAAACAAATATTAGCAAAATTGTATATTCTTCAAGATTAATACTGAGCTAATATTTCCTATAAGATTATGTTAACGTCAACACTTTACGTGGATTACAAGTGTTATCTAAACAATGGTGATAACAAAAGAGGATTAAGTAAATTTCCATTATAAATCAAAATTATATACAACAAAACAAATATGTGACGTCAAATACTATTAAAAGGCACTAAATCGCTGTATTTCTTTGTTTGTGGAAACACAGTAAGAACATAAAGTCGAACACAAAACAAAGTGGCTCAGAGACTTTCCCCTTCGTTTTGAATCAACTCTTGTGACAGTGACAATTCTTTAAAACTGTTATTAGAAAGAGTTTTAGGTGATATATAAAATTAAAATTTTACTGAATTACAATTGGATAAGAGACCATGACAAAGAGAGGTTTAATACAAAAACACTTTTCCAATTTGAATAATAAAAAAACTGATGAATTACATACGTAGGCCCCTGAACTTGACACAAATTCAGAATACGACCTTCACCTTATCGACATTAAACCAAAACTTATTTGCGTAATAATTTAACTTTCTTATCAAATAAAAGTCTTGAACTGGGGCACAACAACCACGCTACAAAAACAAAGAACATTGAGATTAGAACACACCTTAAAATAGAAATGTAACAATTAGGTACTATACTTCTTATAATTGCGTGTTAATAAAATAAAACAGACAAAAGAAAAGTTAAGTGAAACAATAACAACATAAAAGGTATTGTTCTTCAAACAAAGAAAATTTATAACAGAAAAACGAAAAATAGAAAAGTATGATTTAAACACTGCACATTATATAAAAAAAATTAAAATTTAATTAAAAAAAAAATAGAACAAAAAAGAACAATTATTTATACACGATATGATATAAAACATGCGTGGTGGGTGACAAAAGTTCAACCACAGTAGAATTCCTGCTGACAACTTTGGCAAAAAGCCAGTGCTCCCCTTGCAACGCTAATTAAAGTATGTACGTCCACTTGACGTCCACAAATCGGTCCATTCTTATCTCAAACGGAGGTTAACATCATGAAGACGCTTCATCAAAGATCACAACAAATGCTTTGACATTCGCAAGCCGGGTGACAAACATGTTTGGAATTCACATTACAACAACTGAACTGAACTGAAATGTTTCTGGATAACAAGACTTTAAAATAAAGCGTGAATAAACATTTTGATTCAGAAAAGTAAGGTCCTTGAACCGAGCTTATTATTAGATTTATAATTAAGACGGAGTAAAGAAATTTAAAACATTTGTATTGCGTAGTTGACAAATTTTATTGAGGTCACAAGAAATAAAAAGAAAAGAAAGAGACAATATGGCAAAACTGCATGGTATGTTTCAGGAACTCATTATCGTGGTGTTGGAAGCATGCTATCTCTAAAAGAGACCATAAAATAATTATTGAACTGATTAAAATTGGAACTTGAAGATGGCCAATCTTCAGCACCTTGGTAATTTTGCCATTCTTTGCTATTTACTTGGTTCTTGGTAGATGAGGTTTGATGACCCGGTGTTGAGCCTTTCGAAAACGATCATTTTTGATTATGAAACACGATATTGTTATTAGACTTTATCATTACCACTTTTTAAGGAATTTAAAATGATTTTTTTATTAAATATTGTATTTTTTATTAAATATCCGTACGTGCCTAATCCAACTTGTTCCGGTTATTTGTTTATCAGTTTCAATTATTTTCTATGCATTGTCCAACGGAAGGTCGGCTACTATAAGGTCAAGTTGCACGGTCGAGTAAAGCTCTTCACTGAAAATAACTTCTTGTATATTTCACGGTCACTTTGTAACATTTATTATTTTATATTCGACAGTCTTATAATAAAAATTTTATTATAATAAAATTTTATTTTGTTTTATTTTAAGACAACTCCGTATATTTATATGGCCGATTTCTATGCCTCCCTTGTAAATACCAATTTAAAAATGGTAACAGATTATGCATTTATTTACCTCTGGTTGTTGGTTACGTGGTCTCTTAACTATGGGCCTCGTAAGAAAGTTCAACATTTCTCAGCGAGCTATCATCATCATCTCAGCCGTAGGACGTCCACTGCTGGACATAGGCCTCCCCCAAAATTTTCCAATTGGACCCACATAACCCGGCGAATCAGTGGTAGGTAAATGAAAATGTCTAGTCTAGTTTATAAAATTAGAGAAAATAGTTTATCCTTATCCTTACTAATATTATAAATGCGAAAGTAACTCTGTCTGTCTGTCTCGCTTTCACGCCAAAACTACTGAACCGATTTAAATGAAATTTGGTATACAGGTAGTCTAGAGCCTGATAAAGGACATAGGGTACTTTTCATCCAGAAAAAAAGTAGGTACTGTTCCCGAGGGATCAAGAATAATAAAATAAAAAAACTAACGCCTGGCGAAAGCGTTATAGCAACAATACATCAAGCGTTTATATTGCTTTTGCTGACGAAAGGGGTCATCTAAAAATATCACATAATTACACCGTTTTATACGCGGACGAAGTCGCGGGCACCAGCTAGTAGCTTATAAAATAAACTGCTTGCTAAAGCAACGCCTACAGAAGATCTTACGCCCACATCTACTAAAACGCTTCTCGAACACCCCTGGGTAAATTCACCCCCGCAATAATGATTGAATCTGAACTTAGTTCTAATAAACGTCAGGTTTTCCAGAAAGGCTAAATGAGTTTGATAGTCGTGACCTTTCGCGTTCGATAGTTGGACTGCATGCAACCGCAGTTCCAGATAGCTTCTAAACTCTTATTTCTGATCAGGTTGTAATGCAGAATCCAAATGTAAATCCAAAAATTACTGATCACACGTTTGTGCAAAACGTTGTAATATAATAATGATTATATAGTAATACGAGTACTATTATAAATATTAAAGTGTGTAAGTTTGGATGTAGGAGGTTAACATTTGAAACGAGTGGAAACGAGATACTTTTTTAATTCTAGTACGGGCGAATCCGCGGGAAAACTTAGTACATTATAAATTAGATTAGCTTCTCACCAAAAACATCATCATGGAATTTTTGCGAGTACTTTAGAAAATGTAGTTAATTATGTAGTTTAATCGATAAATATTAAATACATATATCCACAATATATCTTTATATACTTAATCATTTGCAGACATATTTTGTACCTACTGTGAAGAAATACTGAATTGCGATAATCTGTTTCAAGGACGTGTTCTCCCCTTGTCGCATTGCGTTCTCTTTCATCCATAAATCAGGATCCAAGGTCAGACTGTATATCCTTCGTATATGAGAAAATGTGATAAATTCGTATTATTTTCTGGCTTCGGTGACGTCGTGATATGCCGAAACCGAACCGTTTTCGGTTCTCACTTCCTTCGTCACTGTGATAATTTATTATGTTGCTGTGTTTCATGTAATAATTGGGTTAATATTTTTACTCGAAGATTCAACGTGCTCGTTCAAAAACACTTTGAAATATGTCGCTATTCTTGATACCCTGTACATGTACAATGTCAAGTACATTGAGGTTTGAAGTATTTAAGCCTTGGCCTCGGTGCGTAAGGGCTGGCGTCACGCAGCGGATGACGTCATAGCCACTGAATGGTGCCTGCCCAACCCCATACCCTCGGTCAGACTAGACGCCGCCCGGTTCCGACCACTTTCATTTGATCTACCACGCCTCGTTAACCCTCTTATTGCCGAGTCGACTTCCAGTTACAAATCGCTGATCGCGTAGTTTTATTAAAGCTGGTTAGGCAGAGACCTTGACAAGAAAAGTACATTCATGTAATATTTATCAACGTTTGAACTTATTAATTTATCAGGGCCGATGAATTTTCGTTTGTCATAAAGGTTAAACCAATGTTAAAGGTGTATTAAAGTAAAGACGATTATTATATAGAGACGATTTAAAAACTCATTAAAGATAAAGTACAGTCGTGTACTTTAATTTAAAACCAATCTACTATTCTCTTAGTACATTCCTACTTCTAATAAAAATACATGTTTATTATCAAGTAATTACTCAATCAAAATGAGATATTAAAACGCATTTGGTAAAGATATCAAAAAATTTATCAACAAAATATTATTGCATGAAAAAGTAATGTATTTGCAGTACGTAATATCTAAAGTAGCTTATAAATAATGCGAAGAAACATTCGATTGCTCCATTTTATTCATTATAATGTTTTAAATCAATAAAATTGTATTTTCCAATGGATTTTATCAACTATGTAAATTTTGAAAATGCTAAATAATTTTGTTTAAGGGATGCACTTAGGCAAATGACATTGAAGTTTGACCTTCAACGTTTATATGAAATACAATACAAGCGTAATTAATACAAGCGTTGTTTTTACCATTATAGAACAAAATACAAAAAAATAAAATAAACAATTAATTTTTTCAAACTGACATTAACTTATTAATGGGTGCAGAATTCATCGTGCAGTGGTCCGTTTTCCAAAAAAATTTCCAATAAAATTCAAATCCTCCTCGTGTTCTAATTTCTGTTTTTTTTTTAGGATTCCAATTCTAAAACGAAAATCCTAAATAATACAATTATTTGTCTATTAAAAGTTTCAAAGCAATTGCGTCGTCTATTTCTTAAACAATGCATATTTTTAGTAGGTATTATTTAGCCTTTGTTTGTTTTCACCTAACTGGGAACAAAATTATATTTTCTTAACACTGGGCAACACACGCTGTCGGTCGTATTGTAATCTGAAAATATTTTGTCTTCAAACAAATTACGTTCGCAGGCCGTGGACGCATATTTATCATCAACGCTTTCCACTTTTTGCATCAGTGACAACGCCTCGTTTCCGCATATTCACTAATTACAAATACCTACTTATTTATTACCAATGTACTCTGAGGACCTTCATCTTTGCTGTTTAAAAAAATTTCCATTCAACCGTTGGCATATGTACGAGTAAGTAAGTACCTAATATATGTATAATATACACAAAACTATTTTTATTCCTACAACCGTCATGCAACAACAAAATGCGCCATTTTACTTTATTTCTGCGCAATCTATTTTAAACTACTACGCGCCGAAAACGTAAATATTGTATCGAGTACCCAAATACTAATGCATAAAATAATGTTTTACGGTTACTACAACACTACACCGCATAAAACCGTTGTTAACATAACACAATTATTCATTGGTGAACTATATATACCTATACTTATTTCAAAAGCAAACGTTTTTGGTGGACAAAGATTTGCTTTACCTAATTTAAAAATTCATTTACATACAATTTGTTTGGTAACAAATAAAGTCTCGAGTTTATTAAACCGTTCGTTAAATATTCCGACAAAATTAAGGTCAAAATGCTTCATTGTGTTACAACAATAATCGAATCTCAAAAGTTCCAATAGTTTTTACTCTATCCAGTATTCAGGTCAAGTTTATTTTTTCGGATGAGTATCTGTGGTGTTTTAGTACGGTTTCAGTTAGTGTTTGTTGGAATATTCCAAAACAAATCTGTCTCACTCTAACAAGTAGATTGAGAGTCTTTCTCCTTCACACATATAAACATTAAATTATTTACAATAAGCTCTTTGTTTCTTACAAGAGTCTTATATACGTTTGACTTTGAGCTTTAGAGTCAGTTCGTTATTAATTCTTCAGATCAGTAATAGTAGTAGTTCTGCTTTAACTGCGCCCCTTACTAGTGAATACGAACACGCCTTCCTGATATATTAAAAGAAACTAATTAAATAATATTATTTACAACGAACTCCATGTTTCATTGCTTCCCATAACCCAATAGTGTTTACATTGCGTTTATTGGAAGTTTATATATAGGCTGGAGTTTCATAACGCACCTGGAGGGAAAGTACTCCAACTAAGTGCTTGATTCAAGTATTTCTAATAATATGGTTAACACAAAGTATCAAACCGACTAAAATCCGGTAAAATAACATCCAGATAAAAGGTTATAGAGCCCGCCCGGAGACACGAGTTTGTTAAACTAACTTCGCATAAAAAAATCCTCTCACTTAAAAAACAAACATTAAAAAGTCAATGCCAACTTCACAGTCATCGGTCAAACGCAGTTCGAGTTTAATCCGTTCTAATGTAAAGTCTGATAACGCCGATCCGATACTAATAAAGTGATTATTTGTTCGTTTGTTACGCTTTCACTCCTCAACCACTCAACAAATCGCCAAGAAATTTTGTATATGTAAACGTCGTCATACCTATACATAAAAAGACATAGGGTTATGTTTAATCCAGAAAAAATACTGTTCCCGAGGAATCATCATCATCATTCAATACTAATAATAAATCTGTAAGTGTAGATATTGTATGTATGTATGTATGTTCCTCCATCCTCCATAACTCTTAAACGAATTAACTGATTTTTCTGAAACGATAAACGTTTAGATGTACAAGACATAGGATAGAGGCTACTTTTTCTTTTTCAATGCGGACAAAGTCGCGGGCGCCAGCTAGTATAAAAATAAAAAGAAGGCCATAGCAAAAAAAATTGCAAAATTGAATACTTAAATGTTTTAAGTAATGCATTGGAAAAATTGGGGATGGTCGCGGGCGAAATTTAGTTAGCAATAATTTAGCAGCATCGAGCCATCGAACTCTGACTTTCTTTTCAATATACTTCGCTGCTGTCGAACGTTGTTGGCTCATTCCCAAATAAATGTAATAAATATGGCCCACGGGCGCCAGTGGGCTATTATAATACAAGCAATCATGACGGAAATAGTGCACTTCTACGATAACTCGACGCAGGCGACAGAATCTTCGCGAGCATATTTCATAGGTTTCACATATCGCTGTGTTGACTGTCCAAATTGCTTCCGTTTAAATTAAATCCATATCACGTGATTTGCGGAATGCTGAAACCAAACTTTGCACTTGGCTTGCATTGCACGTAGAGTTTATATTAAAGGCAGCTGACTAAGAGAATTGAAAACATATAAACTAGATACAAAATGCCACGTTTTATTACTATCATACTGGACTGGAAGATCTACCAGTAAATTCCCATATCTGTACTTACTAATATTATAAAGCTGTAGAGTTTGTTTGGTTGAACGCGTTTATCTCGGGAATCTCATTAATCTCAGACTACTGTTCGAATTGAAAAATTATTTTTGTGTTGGATAGTCCATTTATCGAGAAAGGCAACATTTTGAACATGGACGAAGTCGCGGGCAACAACTAGTAATCTATAATCGGCAAAATCTGGAATGTTTTGAATAAAAAACAAAAGAAGATTTCATATTAACATAAACGACTATAGAAAGTTGTTGAAACGAAAGCTTGTAAAAAGTTCAAACGGAAAAGTTAATGATAAAATTACATTTATTTTACTTCTGTATTATCAATTTGAAAATTAAAAATAACTTATTTTTTATTTCACATAAAGCATTATTTAGGATATAAAGTAATGAATACACTTTATATAGAGTTCACTTTGAAGTTTAAATTACTAAAGTCAACAAGCTTATTTATTAAAGCTCTTAAAACAAAGTCTTTTACGACACAAAGCAATATCACAAAATGAAAAATATTAATTATTTTATTTTGTTGGTTTCTATTATCTCAACAGAAAAACGTTATGTTATGCGTTATGTTTTTATCGTCATTTCAAAATCTGCCGCAGCAGAGATGTTCACTGCATCAATAAGCTTAATATTAAGCTTAATTTGCTTAATATTGAGAACTGCTAAAAATGGCTAAAAATGTATAAGAAAATTAAAAGCTACAAGTTTTTTTTCACTTCATATCATTTCGATATTATGGCAAAATAAATATTATAGTGGCACTGGCTCGGTATTAGTTCACTGTATATTTAGCAAGTCACACGTCTACTCTTCAAGGTACATTATACTTCCATGTCTCTACTCACAGACTAAAATGTCTGTACTCAATTCCCACGCAACTCCTCAGTGTGGCCACCATTCGGTGTGGCCACCATTCGGTGTGGTCACCATCGGTGTTGCGATCATATACAATGAACGCGAGATAGTGTATATAACTATGATTTAGTTATATCTATACACAAACACTACAAGTATCCTCACCAATAATAAATTATGAACTATATTTGGTTTTGCTAGCCAAGAATACCCTACCTATCCATTTAAAGGTTTACTCTAAAAATCCAAAACAGTATCGTGTCACTGATCGATGTCAAAAGCAACGGATGAGCAACTCTCAAAAATACAACTGAAAAGTCCTTGACTTAATTAAAGAGAACAGTAAAACATCGTCTAGCTTGTGATACGTTTTATTCCAGAATGGGGTACACAGTTTTAGAATTACCTTGCATGCTAATTGATAATTCCTAATTACCTACTTACATATATTACACCCTCACCCTTAATTAACACTTAATTTTAATATTTAATATGAAAACCTAATACATCACATTAATATTTATAATAATTATTTATTTACTATTTTATTTTTTTAATAAAATAGATAAGTAGTACATATTTTTAATTCTTAAAACATTACATAATAATTACACTTACATTTAAAACTTAATCTAATTCGCTTGATTAAAACCGTAACGTTCTACCGGTTTCTTGATGCGTTGGGGTCGGGAGAGGGAAGGCAGCTGCTGCGTTTCAGCAGTAGCTAAGGTATCCCCCACCTCGGTCTCAGTACTAATTGTTGTGCTTTTATCCTGAGCCACTGCTGATTCTGCAATATCTGTTTCTGATTCATCGCAATCCTGCAGCTCCATTCCCTGCTCGGAACCTGTCACATCCTTATCAACCGACACGGAGTCCCCATCGCCGATCACTGGGTCACTCGAACTGGGCAGTGACACACCGTAACTACTACGCCTACTTTTAATCTGATCGATATGCCTTCTAATAGGTGGACCACTATCCCTACTAACTACATAGTTCCGTGAGCCTACTCTTTCCTCTACGCGACCACCTATCCACTTGCCCCCTGTATAATCTCGCGCCCACACTGGCTCCCCGACCTTTAATTCTCTATTAGTGCCCCCCGAGTTAGCTACTTGTTTTAGCTGCATTTCCTTAACCCTATCTTCTAAGGAACTGTCTTCTCTTAACAAGTCTAACCTCGATCTCAACCGCCTATGCTGAAGTAGCTCAGCCGGTGACCGACCTGTAGTGCTGTGTTCTACATTTCTATACATCAACAAATACGATTGCAAAGCCACCTCCAAGTCACATCCGTCCCGCCTAGACTTGCTTATTGCGCGTTTACAGAGTTTTACCGCATTTTCTGCTGCGCCGTTTGATGCCGGGTGATAAGGTGCCGTAAAAGTGAACTTAATTCCGTTTTTGCCTAAGAAATCCAGATATTCCCTACCAGTAAATGGTGGTCCATTATCTGACACAATTTCTTTTGGCAAACCAAAACGAGCAAAGGTCTCGCGCAGTACTCTGACCACTGCACTGCCAGTAGTCCTTTGCATTGGAAAAATCTCCAACCATTTACTCGAAGAATCGATGACGACAAGGAAAGTTCTGCCATAGAAAGGACCCAAGAAATCTATATGTAGGCGCGACCAGGGTTCGGTGCTATAAGGCCACGGTTGGGGCGGCGCGGGGCCCTCCAACGCGCACGTAGTACACTCTCTGCATTTTTCCTCTATGTCGCGATCGATTCCAGGCCACCAGACATAACTGCGCGCGATGCCTTTCATCTTCACTACACCCGGGTGTCCCACATGCAGTTCCCTCAGCAGATTCCCTCGTAACGCTTCTGGTATCACCATCCGGTACCCCCATACTATGCAACCCTTGTCTATGTAAAGCTCGTTGCGTCTTGTGAAATATGGCCGGAGGCGATCGTCATTGCAACTGTCTGACCACCCGGAACGAATAAGTAAAAATACCTTTTTTAGAACTTCATCCTGCGAAATACTTTTATGCACTACATCCCGTGTTATAGGCAAAAAATCCTGTATAAAATTTAAGTAGGTTTTTTCCTCACGTACCTCCCTTTTTTTTGTTTGTTGCCACACTGGTAAGCGCGACAGTGCGTCGGCCGCGTTTCGATCACCTCGTACGTACTCAATAGAGTAATTATACCCCGCTAAAATAATGGCCCAACGTTGTAACCTACTCGCTGCCATCACCGGTATGCCTACTTTATCCCCAAAAATAGTTACAAGAGGTTTGTGATCCGTTCGCAGTATAAACTTTCGCCCATATAAATACTGGTGGAATTTCCTGACCCCAAAGATGATACCTAAGGCTTCCCGCTCGATTTGCGAATACTGTTTTTCGGCCGCGTTCAAAGATCTCGACGCGTATGCGATAGGCCTCTCCTCTCCGCCAGGCATCACGTGTGATATGACGGCGCCGACACCTACACTGCTCGCGTCCGTCGTCAGCACTAAAGGCAGCTCGGGCGAGTAATGCGCTAACACCTCACTGGAAGCTAACAAATATTTTACTCTGTCAAACGCCTGCCCGCAACTCTCACTCCATTTGTATTTTACATTTTTACGTAATAGATTGTATAGTGGAGCAAGTATTGTGCTTATGTTAGGTACAAATTTTGCATAGTACATAACTAGACCTAGGAACGCACGCAACTCGGATATATTAGTCGGTACCGGTACCTTTTTTATAGCATCTAACTTATCTGGACAAGTGTGTACTCCTTGTTTACTAACTACAAATCCCAAATACGTCACCGAATCTGCAAAAAATGTACATTTCTCTTTTTTTATTTTAAGACCGAACTTCTGCAATCTTTTAAAAACTTCCTTTAACCCTATACTTGACGATGTGCATTTAAATACACACTTTTTTAAAAAAAATCTCGAAGCGAAATGAATTATATTTTTTATTTATTTTCCCTACAATCGTGTAGTGAATGAAGGTTTACATCAGAAAATAATATTGAGCACTAACAATACTTGGGACACTCAGTAGATCGCAAGATTTCGGAGCATGCGCGAGCGTCTACTGCATACATGGTAAAAATCGATTGAAATTCCGTAAATTACTTATGAACACGAAAAAAAGGTAATTATTATAAAACCTAAATATATATTCTTGTCAATGAATTATAGATTTTGCCAATTTGAATTGATTTTCTTGGTTTAATTTTCTTGTTAATTTGCATGTATCAGTAAATGCACATTGCCAAATTATCAACGGACTAACCTGAATTGGGTTGTGTGCATATATAGATACATTGCCAGTTTAGCCGGATTGCAATTTTTCATAATATTTGGCATTTTAATGGAATTATTTCTATATATTGGATGAATTTTCAATATTTTTTATTGCTCTAGCCTTCTATAGGAACTTTAAGAATTTTGGCGTTAAATCTGGTGATGGTTCCGACATAAACAAAAGTGATTTTGTTCAGACGAACTTCAGTATGCACCCCAAATGATGGAAAACAGGTTCGCTGAAGAATCTGATGCAAGTTCAGATCCATCATCACTAGGATATTCATTTGATAATCTATAAGTTCTTCGGCGATCGACTTGACCATTAATTCGAGTCAGCAAATATAACATTTGTAATCCTGGCCCGGATTCAATATCCATACTAGCTTCTGTTACAATTCAACTGCATCGAATACAAATATTACATATTATTATGGACCATTTTTAATCTTCCGCAATTTTCACGGTTAGCTGGTCCAAGTAATTCTAATACTCCATCGAAGAAAAAGGTACAGCTGTTGTTGTCAAGATTCGAAATGGGCATGCAAGAAAACACTTGCAGTAAAGCAGATATTGAAAATAAAATGTTCTCACCGTCAGCGTCACTGCAAACTAAGTCTCCGTTAGAGTATCTACTTTCAGATGTTTTGACGACGACCTCATAGAATTAATAGACCAGAAAACTAACTTCAATCACATGCAAATAAAAGCTGCACCACTTAATGTCAAAGCGGATGAAATTAGAGATTTCATTGCGATCCTTTTATTGATTGGCTTAGTAAACGCCTGCTTAGACAGACTATTGGTCTATAAAACTGCGTTACAATAAAATCGCAGACTTAATACCCTTAAAAACGATTTCGACAAATCCGAAGATGATGGGGACAGATACTTTAAAGTAAAGCACCTTTTCGAAAGTGTACGTCGTAATTGTCTGAAAATTGACGAGGATACTCTCTTCTGCATAGACGAAATGATGGTGCCTTATAAAGGTACACGAGCTGATTCATCTAACTAAACAATACATCAAAAACAAGCCACGTAAATGGGGTGTACGGTGCTGAGGATACTTTTCGTAATAACGAGTTTGCTGAATAATAAAATGACATGGGTTTAGGTGCAAAAGTCGTATTAGCTTTATCCATGACGATCAAACAAGAAGCTTGTTCGGTGTTGTACTTAAATTTTTTCACTTCTCTGGAATTGTTGGAGCAATTAAAAAATGTATTTATGGCATCCTTGCTTTAGGTACTATCAGGCAAAACAGACTTCGAGGAACTGCAACTAATCTCCCGACTAATAAAGTCAGGAAAATAAGATCTTTTCTTAATCCAAAAGATCAAAGCTGATAATGTTCATGTCTTTGTTACTTATTTTTGATCTCTTTAATAATTGTGATTCATATTAGAGAAAACTAATAATTCTCAGATATATTTCACATAAATAAAACATTGTTTTGTTAAAAATAAACCACGTTTTAATTTTCCTCCATACACGGCAATGTGTATTTTTATGCACACGTTTTTGTCAGTGTTGCACGTTGACGAAGCTGGCAATGTGCATTTAAAGATACATGCAATATTTCCAAAATTATACATATTAGATTTTTTTAAATATTTTTTACGTGTTTTTCACACCAAAATGATCCAATATATGAAAAAAAAACAATGAATATATGCGATAAAAAACTTTGCCAAGTATAGGGTTAATGTGACTATATGTTCACGATTATTTATACCCGTAATTATTACATCATCTAAAAACACCCCTACCCGTGGCATATCTGCGAATAACTGTTCTAACTTTTTTTGAAAAATCGCCGGACTAGACGAAAGACCATATATAAGTCTATTATACATAAATAAGCCTTTGTGCGTGTTAATTACCGTATATCTTTTCGACTCGTCTAATTCGAATTGTGCATAAGCTTGTGACAAATCCAGCTTTGTAAATTTTTCACCCCGTAAAGCTTCGTAAACAAATCTTCTATTTTAGGTAAAGGATAGTGGTCGACCTCCAAGCATTTATTTAATGTTAATTTAAAATCGGCACATACCCTAATTTGCCCATCTTTTTTCATTACCGGTACAATAGGAGTAGCCCAATCCGACGCAGTGACCGGCGTGATGATTCCGTCCTTTTCCATCTGCGCGAGTGCGCGCTCCACTGGCTCGCGCAACGCATAAGCGAGCGGCCGCGCACGCATGAACACAGGACGCGCGCCCTCGCGCAGTCGAAACCCCACTGTACCGCCGGTAAAGCGGCCCAGACCCTCCGAGAACACTTCAGAGTATCTGGAACTAAATTCCTTTTCATTAAACAAATTACAAGATACACTATTACACTGTACTTGCGGTAATTTTATTCCTAGTTCATTTATCCACAACCTTCCCAGAAGACTTGTCTTTCCTGAAGCTATAACATGTAAGTCTAATTTCTTACATTCTGAACCGTAACAAATTTTCGGCGTGAATTTACCAATAGGCTTAACTTTCTCCCCTGTATAATATGTTAAAATTAAATCACTACGTTGTAATTTACAATTTGAAAACATAGATTTATAACATTCCTGACTAATACACGATATAGCACTACCAGTATCTATCTCCATTAAAATAGATTTTCCTTCAACAATAATATTTACAGTGTATGGTCCAAGATGTTTTAATTTTTCAGAAGTAAGTGAATAATTATATACCTCATCGCTACAGTTACCCACGCCGACTTCGTTCTTGTTGCTATCTTCTTCCAAATTGTACATTTTTGCTTGTCTTCTTATCCTAGGACACATCTTTTTCAAATGTCCCTCTTGGTTGCAAACACGACATAAATACTTCTTAAACTTGCACTGCTCCGCTTTGTGTCCACGCCCACAAACGTTACACAGTATATGGTAATCAACTTCTCTAAAATAACCGCCCTCCGTATCACGTCTCGAGTTACCCGCTCCGCTTGTGCCGCTTGGGCCAGCGCCTAACGGGTTCCGCTGCGCGCGAGTAGTACCACTGCTCGTTCGACCGCCCGTGCTTCCTTCCCGATACCTCGCCGTCGCGGCCCGTTCCAACATCTTATGCACTGTCATCGAGTTGGGTTGTGGTACACTGTCACCTACTTTACTTCTGGCACAGTCGTCTACCATCGCCGCGTTCATCTCTGCTGCCTCAATGGCCACTGCTAGTTTATAAGCGGTATCGAAAGTGATCGTATCGTCTTCTGTGAATAATCTCTGTCTAATCTCTTCACTCGCCAAGCCGCATACAAATTGATCACGCAAATTTTCTTTTAAACTGGCTGCCGTGAACCCACAATCTTTACTGAGTTTTTTTAGAACAGTCACGTACTCCGCTATAGTCTCGCCCCTTCTTTGCGTGCGCTGTCTAAATTTAAATCGCTCCGCTAAAATGCTAGGTTTCGGGTTTAAATGTCCCGACATAACGGTTACTAAATCCTCATATGTCTTTTTTGCTGGTTTCACTGGCGTACATAAACTCACCATGAGTTCATAAGCTTCATTGCCGACAACCGTTATTAAAGTGGCCACTTTCAATTCTGCTTTCACGGCATTTGCGATAAAGTATTGCTCCAAACGATCCACATACGTCTCCCAATTGTCTTGGCCTACACTAAAAGGCCCAATTTTGCCAACCGCCATTTTCGTTTCATTTAAATTTTTATCCAGTAAAAATGTCATATGTAATATTCACGCATGAGCACTTAATTTTTCTCGTCGCCACTGAAAAGTCCTTGACTTAATTAAAGAGAACAGTAAAACATCGTCTAGCTTGTGATACGTTTTATTCCAGAATGGGGTACACAGTTTTAGAATTACCTTGCATGCTAATTGATAATTCCTAATTACCTACTTACATATATTACAACAACCTACATTCAAAGTTGATAAAATTTATGAGACTTGTATTTGGGCCATACATGACATAGCAATAGTAAAACAACAACAAAATAAATCGACATACACGTGAAACAGTGATACAAAACAAAGTAGTTGAAATTGTTTTGTTCGCGATACGATATCGGTCAAGTAATTTCTGCATAGAAACTGATAATAATGTTCTCCTTGAACAATGAAGTGGCAAATGGGCATTGTTTTCAAAATAAATCGAATGATTTGACATTGACGGTCTCACAAATATAATATTGTTACCACATTCTTGCCTGACATAACTTTAAATCAATAACTTTTACAGAACAACAATAACAAGGGTATATGGATGGTAAGATGGCTACTGATCGCCTATTAGGGGAAGTGGGAACCTTATATGAGTGAGTGAAGACAGTAACAGGTATTTGAGAAAATTTGCTGTCTCAACTTACTTGTCTTTAATAATCGAAGACAGAATGTGATGCAAGATATTCGCAGCACTTATTGATCTCGTGAAAATAATAAAACTAATATATACGCCAGGAATTCTTATGTATACTTTACAAAAATCTTTATAGATAGTAGCTAACGGCAATTCAATTTTAACATTATAGATACGCATTATTAAATTATTGGATGTTTTCAGGGTTAAAATTTATTCGTTTGTAGTCAGTAACTTTTTATAAGAATTAAACAAATACAAATTGTGCAAATTTTGGAAATTTTGTACTACATATGAAATTTATTTCAATTTTTCGTTTGCTTGCATTATGATGTTTCATAAATGTCATGTTTTTACTGTGCATTGCTGCAGCCAACAACAAAGGAATAACCATGGTATTACGTAGTATGAAATTAGTAAGTGGCTCCCAATGGTAAGTGAGCTCTTAAGGTGAAACAAGTCGGCGGCCAGAACTCATCGGTCTCATGGCTAAAATGCGTCCTGTCTCACACAGCACAAAGCGCGGGAAGAGCACTCGACTGAGATGCACAATCATTAATACCAAAAATAAAAACACAAACAGACCCTTGGGCCAACGCTTTTTTGACAAAACTACTGCATATATCTATTTCGTGTAAATTTATTTGAACTCTTGAATTACTAATCAATGTTTGTATGCAAAGTATTTTGGAGTTTTTGTACATTGAATTGACCTAATCAGCCTCAAAGTTGCATTAAAACTTGTGTTAAAATATGGATTTTTCAAGGATCATATCTTTTAAATTAATACTTTTTTTAAAAGTTTGTATGCATACGAACCTAGTTAACGACAAGATAAATCGGTATCATGCTTACTTTTGTAAATTAAACATAAAACAGAGGAGTAATTAACATTCTACGTTTGTATAGAGGAAAGCTGACTAATTGTATTACCTTAAGACAAGAATTCAAGTGGTTGCCTGAAAAAATGTATATAAAACACACTACATCCCTAAATCAAAGCTAACTAATCATGTGTTCTAAAATTTACGCAAAAAGAAATACCTCCATATTAAATTGACATTCTCAATTCTCACAAACTCTCTAGTGCAACATAAAACTTCGCCCACATTGTGAAGCTTAATTCGTCTGCATAAACGATACTGGAATTGCAACAAACTTCGCCAATTAAAATAGAAAGTACTGCATCTTATTAAATGTTGCAATCGTGCCAACTAGGTGCAATATATTTAACCATAATAATCTAGAAACGAACATATTTCAGTGTTACGAAATTGGAATTTTATTATTTTCACAATTTAAATACTTCTTATACACGAGGTGGTAGCTATTCATCACTTCTAAAGTCCTCATTAATAGATGCCCCAACGTAATACATTGCATATTAAAAGAAATTTATAATAGAAATGAATGAAGAAATATTAAATAAAATGCTGAAGAGATTGAAGTGACTATTTTAAAATTTAAGAGAAGTAGCGCAAGATGATTGAGATACTTCAAACCTTCAACAAACACTTGATTCGTCCTCCTCGTTTCTCTTCTAAAACAACGACGTAAATCTAAACTCCATTGTATCTTTACTTGAGCCTTATAATCTCAATATGTACCTATCATAAGTACCCAATAACTGTATAGTACAGGAAAATTTACTAACAATGCAATATTTGAGTGCGTTAGAGTTGATAGGTAAGTTTTTAAAAATACACAGTGAGCCAATAAAAATCAACCCTAATCTTCTAACCTGCTTAACTCTGTTAATTTTAATTTTAGCAAAAAAGTTATATTCAAACATTTTTATGTAAAACTAAATTCTTTATAATATTTGTCAGAAATTTTTTGTAACTCTTACCATTTTTGTATGATTTGAAGATCTTTATTATTAAATAATGTTTTCCACCCCTTCTTCTACAGGTTGGAATAGAAAATTTCTTTCAACCATAATATTTTAAAACTTACATCAAACATTCCCCTAAAGGCATAAAGGACTCAAATTTTGATTTGTTAGTAATTTTTCCTTGACTATTAGCATGATTCTTGCAACAGAATCAAAATTATTTAATGATTTTAAACATTTATCTCTGGCATATTATTTCTGAAAATCTTTTCAAACTTGTTTAGACATCGTTGAGGCGATAACCTGATTTCACTGACGCATATTCTCGTTAATAAAAAAACTCATACAATTGTATAATTAGAATAGAACATGTGGAAAAGCTATTTTTTTTTATTTTGATGCTATCTGCTATCAAAGCGCTCTTTACGCATTTTAGTTTACAGTGTAATATAAATCAATTAAAAGTATTATATACCTAGCAGGCCGGAACCAAAAAAACTTCGGTTAAAATTAAATAGGGAATCGCATAAGAAAGTAGGCTTTCCACTCTTCTTTTTTACAATCCCAATAGGATTCAATTCAAAAAAAGTCCCAGAAAATACTATTTATGTGAATTTGTATAAACTTGGCAGTTAAAAAATATTAAAATGATCACAAAAAAATATTTCTTTTATAAATAAATTAAACATTAGCAATGTTTTCTTGCTTGATTTTCTAATAGATATGAAATATACAATTGTAACGGAAAAATACCAAAGAGCGATAAGGATACATACACGTTTTATTACAAGTGCTAGTACCATAACAAATATGTTTGATTAGTTGTAGAGTTAAACAAACCTGTGTGATAGGTGAAACCGTTATTTATTTATTTCACACCATTTTAAAAATTATATTCAATGTACCTATACCCGGTTCATTTTAAAGATACTATAGGCTATAGACTATAGGCTAGATTTATTAGAATCGTGTGATCTCTAAATAAATATCAATTTGGATTGCACTTCCATTCCACCAGAAATCTACAAGCGTATGATTGTAAACTCATTTTTAGACTTCTCTACACTAAAGTCCCGCCACCTGCTTTGCACCAAATTATATATATACAAACCTTCCTCGTTTATTATAATGTATAAGCGAAATCCGTATAATTTACATCAATAGTTTCGAAATTGGTTATCATTCTGGTTGATTTCAAATGTCGACATCCATAATAACGATAAGTAATCTACTTTTTACAGTTAACAAAGTTTACAATAAATTTTGAAACGTTTTCTGTAGTAGAAAATCAAACTTATAGTTTACAAAATGTACTACCTATTTAAATGTAAGAAAAAGTGTCTTCTAATGAAAGGGAGGCGTCATTAAGTCATTTGTCAATATTAAACAACAGAGCAGAGAGATCAGACAACACATAAAGCAAGGCGCGGAGAGGTTGAAACGATTGTTGGAAAATTTTCCACGATGAATCCGTTGGTGAAGGCTGCTTGCTGTGTGAAGTGGCATTTTATAAGAGGAGCTACAAACGTCGCTCGCGCGCTCGTTGATAATTATTGCCCGCCGCATTCATTAATTGTACACCACAGATTAATTCTAGAATAATTAGGAGCAATCAAACACAGTTGCGGCCGTGCCGTACAATTGCTGTTAGTTGGTTGGTTGGTAGGTAGGTAGGTAGGTAGGTAGGTAGGTACTCGTTGCGTCACGGTACCTAACTACCCGGCGGACAAGCCGGACAATGTCTTTCGAGTCTGTATGACGCCACGTTCACCGATTCAAATGTCGAGTCAAGGACTTCATTAGTATACGATACGATAAGAATTACATTAGTGGATTAATTCTATTTATAGAATAATGACAGTCAGACACTCAAGGTTAATGCTATGCGGTTAAAAGCTATCGTATCAATGGGTATTATTTCGATAGTCCTGAATTTATTCCAAAATTTAACCGGAGCTTGTTGCATCTTTGATGCTATACATAACTAACTTTTTCCCGCGATTTCATCCGCGTCCCTTTTTTTATTCGACTGTTTTATAAATTTTAGCAAGGCGTCAATTTTTAAAATTTTATTTGCAGATGATCTCAAAGAATAATAGTTGATTTTCTTGTTTTTCTGGAAGAAAGGTTACTAAGTTATGTATATTTCTGTATACCTAACAGCATGGAAAAATTTAATGATGATCAAGGTTAAGTTGTTAAAGCTTGAAAAAGTAACAAACATACTAACTTTCCAATTTATAACATTACTTAAGTTATATTAAAAACTGTAAAACAAAATAATAATAAAATACATTAGATGAGAAAACGAAAAAATTATAATAGCACGAGAACACGTGCTATTATTTCATTGTGACTTTCTGATGTAAATTACCTTGCATAGGCATTGTAATTTCGAACAATATAATAAATCTGTTGTTGTAACCTTTCACTATACTTATACTATACATATTATGTGGAAATATTGTAGAAATTGCATATTACGCAGAGCTCATACTATTTTACAATAAGTACTTGAAATAAATGATTCACACAGCTATTGTTTATTCTATTTATATACAGTGTATAAAGTACACTGCATGTTAAAGTAACAATTCATACGTATTAATATTTATCTTTAAACAAAACAAACCCACAAATACTATTTGCGCTTGCTAAATTCTTCAAATGTAGGTTATTTTAGATTTTAAATAAAGAATTATATAGAACTAGCGACCCGCCCCGGCTTCGCACGAAGTTGAAATTTTCAAAAAATCTGTCTTAGCGAATGCTTACGTTATAAAATAAAAACAAATCTGAATAAAAAAAAAAGAGTGAGTCACAGTTTTAATGATATCACGTGAACTCCACAAAAACTTTGGTTATCAATACTAATAATAAATATGTAAATATGTAAGTGTATGTATGTTCCTCCATAACTCCTCCACGAATCAACTGATTTTCATGAAACGTGGTAGATAACCATTTAGACGTATGGGACACAGGATAGGCTATTTTTTTTTCTTTTTCAACGCGGACGAAGTCGCCGGCACCAGCTAGTAATTATAATAAATGCATTGCTGTATACATATTTCGTATAATATTCGGCAAGTGAAAAACTTCGTCAGTTAGAGGGAAAAAAGTGTTTTTGACGTTTAGTTACCAACAGTTATCCTACATAATACCTAAGGGGTAATGACATTATCTCAGCGGGTGATCCTGTACCTAGATTTTTTTTATTTAAAAATAAAAATAAATATGCAATGCCGGACCAAAATATATGAGTAATAGAGACTGAATAAATGTTTTAATACTAGGTTTTACTATAACTAGGTGTTTCACTAAGGTGGTGAAAACCGCATCAAAATCCTTTGCGTGGTTTAGAAGGAGTTAGCGGTTACACAGACAGACAGACGACTTCAAATTATTTATATGTACAAACTTATTTACACATCGCACCTAGTGCATAGTGCAAGTTGTTTTTTTTTTCTGTGAAAAAAAAAAATAGCATATCAAATCCAGCCTTTCATTAACTCAAGATCGAGAAGATTTCGCGTAACCTGTACCTATATACGGTATAATATAATATAATTAATATAATAGGTTGCTTAGAAATATGTATTCTAAATTCAAGAAAGTTTTTTGGACCAAAACATAGTACCTACATAATATCAGCATCGAATTTTGCAAAATGGATTCACACAACGGATGTAAATCCATCAATGGCCGTGTGCGCCTACTGGCACAATTACATACAGACAAATGTTATACTTTTCACATTAAAAAGATAGATTTAAAGGGCTCCTACTATTAGTTTAAATTGCTCATGAGTCCACTTTCGCATTTTTATTACAATTTAACGAGTCGAAACCGCAAGCACTCAATCGTATTCAAGTACATGTATATTATTTTAAATCGTAAATCTACGAAGACGTGTAATCTTGAAGACAGTAAACTTCTGCCCGCAAATACCTTCTACACGCATTGCATTTTTATTGAATGCGTAAATAAATGGCATTCGGTTATGCTGGGTATAATAACCGAATGCCATTTATTTGTGATAAGTTCGCGCTCCAAGAGTGTTCGTGAAAACAAACCGTAGATGTTATTGAATCCGCTGATGCCTTGCTCTGAAATATTAAATAAGCATGGCTTGTGAAACTAACCATTAGCCTGCCTAGTGGGCGATAGGATTAAAAATGTTAATATTAATGCTTTTTGAATTTCATGTTTTTTTTCCTTGTTATTGGTTCAACAAATCTCTATTACCTACAAATATTCATAATTAGATTGGCATGGAATTTCTATATTATCCAGATCCACTCATGATCCAACAGCAAGTCTTTGCTTGTAATGTAAAGAATAGATTCCCAAAACCGAACAACTCTTCTATAGTCTTCAATAATAATTATAATGAATTAAAACTTACGGCTGCGATTAATTTTATTGTCCTGACGACATGTTCGTTCAATGTTTCTACGAAAAATATTAAAATAAAAAAATATAAAAATACGAAAAATACGAGCACGCGGAGCGGAAATACAGTGGATACGCAGCATGACCGAAGAAAATATAATCATCGTTGAATTATAACAATTTTATTGCAAAGATGAATCACTAGTTCGCGAGAAACAAATTATACTCAGGGCCATAACGAGAAAAGCATTCCAGGTATGCATGGACTCTGGCGCCGAGCCACTCGAAGTTGCTGGATTCGTCACTCATGCAAAAGTTTGTCAACAATTTCAATTAAATCTGGAACAACTCGAACGTATCCGGCTGGCAATTTCACTGCATTGATAAAATATGAATTATTATCGGGATGTAACGACGCAATAACAGTGCTCCTATTTGTTCACTTGCTAGGACAACGTCCACATTAACTCCAACTCGATATACCCAATTTGAAAACCAGCGTGATGCGGATATTGAAGTTGTTGAATCTGGATGAGTGCTTTATTGGCCTCTAGCTTTCCTGTCACATGCACGACATTACACAATTTACAAACAAGCGACACAGCATTACACAATCTTCCACGATGCACGAGGGAGAATCAGTGATCACGCGATAAACTGATGATAAATCACGTAACAGTTGAATCACGTTTCGTTTAAATCAAACAAATTTACTCGTATCAACTTAAGATTAACTAAGTAGTTACTAATATTTTTATGCGTATTAAGTGACTAAAAAAGCCGATTTTAAACTAAGGCAGAACCATCTATTAGATAATTTTGAGGGATTCCCCTCAATCCGATTATGATTATCGGCTGCAACGAAAGAATAAAAATTAAAAAGAAATCGGCCCTAAAATGATCGCTTGGGTTAAGGCTACATTAAACTTTTGGCTCTATTGAATTGTTGCAAAGGGACAGTTATTATTATAATATATATTAGTATTATAAACTCGTATAATATAATACTAGCGATACGTACCCGGTTTCGCAGGGATGCCATTTGTTTCTGCAAATTATACATATCGCTGCTTAAAAACTAAAGGGCCATAAAACAAAAAAGTACAAAAATGTTAATCACAATTAATCACAATCCTTCATATTGTATGTTGTAAAAATACTTATGGTTGTTTTATTCCATATTTAGTATATTTTGATAATTTTTTTTATATATTCAAAAGTACTTTTATATGCTTATATCTCTTCTACTATTCAGTTTATTATAAAAGTACTTAAAACATTTAATGCTACTTAAAAATACGCTTTTAACGATGTATAATATTTGATATATATATCTAATGAGACTTTTTTGACTTTTTTTTTTCGATTAGCTCTCCTGTAAAAAGTGTAATTTTGAATTGTGGCCCTTTATTTTTTAGAAGCGATATATATATACACAATGGTCCGTCCGTTCTCGAGTTTTGCGCTTAGTATCGGTATAAGCGATTCATTTTTATATTTATTTTCATATTTATATAGAATATTTATAAAAATAAATTATTTTTATTAGAATATTTTCTTATAGACATTGTAAGCTAACAAAACTGTTTTAGTTTTAAAGTCAAAATAACCAAAGAATTTCATTGGGTTATAAAATTCAATATCTTCAGTAAACAAGTCTAAATATAGAAAGTTTCTATGTAGATTAATTCATTTTTATAAGCGTCATCACAAACTGCGGAAGTTCTGCATGTAAATGTCAGCATCGCATTACCTAAAGAATACGCTAAAGTGCAAAGCACTTAATGAGCTTATGACAATGTCTGATATAAACAAAACAAATAAGTGAAACAATCTAGTGTAATAATAAATTAAAGAAAGATGAGTTAAATGGATTAACCTTCGAAAATCAAGCCACAAAAACGGGCGCAAAGAAAGTCGCCGGTAAAAGCTAGTAAAAAATATATCTGCGCAATGCCTCAACTCTAAATAATCAATTACTGTGTCACATAAATTTTAAATTAGTTAATTTATTATCTCCATTATGAAACTTTGTCAAATTATGAAGTTAAGTTATCTTACCGTTTCCAATAAAACTTTTTAACTAACACAATTTATCATAATTACAGATTAACACAAGACAAGAGCCGATTGTTTTTGTAATAGTCATAAATTACGATAATTGATACCAAGTCAGAAGGAGTCATTTTCTTTGATGCTTACAAGAAACTCATTGCACTAGGTCCAGTGTTGTTGTTGCAATAGAGAATGGTGCATTCAAGATACTTAAATGCAATAACCTTGCAACTGAATGCCAGATCAAATCTGCCTTTTTATTATCTATTTCTAATTTATATTAAATGTAAGTAGGTTTTCAGTTGTAACGTTCAATCTTATAAAATTTAAAAGATTAAAATTTAAATTATTTCCATCTAAATTTTTCAAATCCACAAGTGGATTTTCTTATAAACATTTTACACAGCCGTCTGGCTATTCTGATATAATTAAAAAGCAAATATGCTTTCCGACTAGAGTTATTACTGGCGTCTTTATGAATGAATTATGTCACAGTGAGGCAAAAATATATTTATCATTAAAGTCAGCAATCGAAAAAGAAACAAAAAGAAATAAGTAAATTTTATCAAAGCTAGAAAATGTCCAACGTTACATAATACAGTTGATTTGATTGTATTATAACACAAAAATATTTATTGTTTTTATTATTATTAAATAGGTCAATAAAATATCCATGTCTTACATATTAATATAAAAAAGTAGGCAATCACTTTGTTATACAAATAAAGAAGCACTAATAATGAATAAGTAATGACATCTATTTGGATGTCATTTATTACTTATTTATTATTAGACAGCCTGTAGCAAGTAGATATTGGCTATCAGCCAAAATAAGCAGACAATAAACCAGGAAGAGTTCCCAAACTTTATGTAACTCATTATAATATATCACATCACACAATGATGAATTACATCTCAGTATCAAATGGACATACAGAAAATAAAGGATAGTACACTTAGATCACCCGAGTTGCATACATTAAGCAAAGGTAAGATACATACCATCAATAAGACCGTTGGTCTGCCTGCCACCCTCCCATAAGAAATATCCTCCAAATTGTAGTATTAGAGGCAAAAATTTGTAAAATGTTAACCACAATCTGACTTAAATTTTGATGCTTTACACCAAGCCTTTTGAATTGAACGCCAAGGCCTATGAGTTTATTTGATCATTTAGTTATAGTTTATTGCATATCATTTGATGCTTTTTTTAGGGCTAAATGAATTTCATCAAAAAAACATGCCAATTTAGGGTTCTTGGGTAAAAAAAAACATTTACCCTCCATTTGGGCTATGCCAGTCAAATAGAAGGGCCCCTCCCCTCAACAAAATTTGACACACAGCCCATCTGGGGCAAGCATCTGGGGCAACTATACATGTTTTCGCTCAAAATTGCCAAGTTGTCATAGATTTACAATATTTCTCAAGAAACAATAATTGCGAGTGAAGGGGTACGATTTTCATACTAAAAATGTAGTATTTGTCTTTTTCATACTAACTGCTAACAACAGTATAAAAAGAATTTTTTAGCAGTCTACACTCAGAAAAGGCTCAACTTTTAAAAACATCCATTTCCATAAATTAAGTTTGACAAAAATTAAACAAATGGGTTGGCTTTTGAATCTTGTAGCCAATTTTACACTTTAAACTAAATAAGTTAAGAATGCTTGTTAATTTTATTAAATTATAGTTTTTATGCCTAGGAAATCAATTCACAATTATTTTTATAAACATTTTAAGACATAATAACATAACAATTGTGCGCTTATTAAAAAATGTGTTACAATACTTACTTGCACTGGAAACAAATAGGTTAGGTTAGGTTCCGGAATGTTATGAAAATTAATGCAAGCGGAGCGAGCCTACCCGTAATACTGGTTGTAGCAGTACAACTGGTAACAAAATAGGTTAGATTTTGTTATGTTTATGACTCTGGTTCATTTCAAAATGTGTTATAAAGGGTAATGTAATGTTTATAAAATTAATTGTGAATGGATTTCTTAGACATAAAAACTATATTTTTATAAAGCTAACAACCATTCCTAACTAATTTAGCTTTAAAACACCATAAAAAACACATACAAGATTCAAAAAAACAAATCACTAAGACTAAAGGATTGTTTTTTTTCTAATTTCTGACTACACTAATACATACTGGGCAAATGCCCAGGACCAATTGAACAACAACCCTTTTGGAACTACTTTTTCTATACTTATAAATTTTCTACTTTTTTATCCCTTTTTGGAGATGAGTCTATTCGTAACACTTATAAGAATCATATAGGATCACTGTAAGGACACTTTTTGCAATCTAATTCCTACACTTCACGCATATAATTTTATACTTAATAACATTATCAATACTAAATAAGTACATACAATGTCTAATGTCTATAATATAGAATCTTAAATAATTATACATACTTTCACTAGGTTCAGGAAACTGCAGGAAGATAGGTTTGCTGAATGATCCACTAATTAAGATTTTCTAAAAATATGTAAATATTAAAACACAAAACACACTATAAGAGCTCCAACAATTCGTTTTAGTTTGTACAGCACACAACTCAAAAACAGTTTCAGTGTGTTAAGCTATATGAGTTTAATTATCAAAAGAATACCTTCTCTGAGTACATTGAAAAATAATATTAATTTTAAGTAAAACCAAAATTCACGATCTAATACGGAGAGGAAAAGGTAATAATATGAATAATTGAGTATGATATTGATACATAACATTTACAATTTTTTTTTTTACATATAATAAAATTATTAATTACATTTTAAGGCAATGACATTGACATTGACAAGTTGATATGATACAGACCAAATACTGACTGACTGACTGCTTTAAAAATAATACACCTCTATATAGTGCTCTGTGCCAGATCCATTGGACCACAGAATAATAACTAATATTATTCAATTCAATACATAATAATCTGTGTAATACATAGGAGAGACTGAATAATGGAAGACTGACAGTAAAAACCTTCTAAAAACTAAATTTTCTAGTAGAGTGCACTGCACAACCAAATCAAAAACTAGAGATGGCGCTGGTGTGTCTAGGGCATTGATCTAGAGGTTGAAGTCGAATTAGCTGCGCCAGCACCATCAGTTTGTCGTCTTTCTTTCAACGGACACTTTTAATACACAGAGCTTGCACTCACTCCTTTATCATGCCTTTATCTATCCTCCTTGAGATAATGTACCTCTACCTATCTATTTTATACATTGACAGTCAATGTCACTAATATTATTATTACATTAAAAAATTTGTAAAATAAAATTATTTTATAATAAATATACCTACTACTAGCTTAATGTCCAGAGAGATACCGGGTTCTGGTTTTATAAATGAAAGTGAACAAGTAATTTCATTTTGAGCTTTTTGTAGACGAATAGTTCGTAGTTAATGTGTAGGTACCAATAGTGATGGTACCAAAGCTTTCTAGTTTTAATTTAAAAAAGTGCGGACATAGATTTGCCAAGCAGTAGTTACCAACTCAATTAAATGAATAACAATTGCAAAGCAAAGATGCAAATGAAAACACGGTGGATAGCAAAGATTTAAATCTTTGGTCGATTCTTGAATAGATCTTCTTGTTTATGGACATTACGTCCGCCTTTTTATCGGTTAGTTTATTTAGTCGCTTACGCATATATTTTAAAACGATATAGTCGTAATTTTAAGGTATATGAACTATACATTAGTACGAACATAAATATTTTTCGAACAGACAATGGCTGTAAATTATTTCAAATTCAATATGGTTTTTCAAATTATAAAATTTTCTGGCAAGTGACATATTTTAGAGGTGGACTATGGGCAACAAAAACTGCCTGTGGTCCACCTAGGTCAAAACCCAGGTGGACAAAGTAGGTGGACCACGACCACTTTGAGCAAAAGAAAAAAGAAATCAATAGTAATTAGGTATTGTATGATAATTATGCTATGTGTATAATTACTCTATAGTTCATGTGCTTTCTACTTTCTAGTATGATATCTGGCAAAATAAACTAATAAACATAGAGTAATGATACCTGATTCCGTACCCACTAATCTCTTTTTAGGTAAATTAATTAATTATTATAAATTTATAATAACAAGTTTAGTCTGTGCTATATGTGCCTCTCTAAAATTAGTCTGTGTCTCAGATCATTTCGTTCGTTCGGTCGACTGATTTTCATTTTCATTTCATTTATCAAGATTTTTTATAACGTAACGAGGTTTGGTTTGGTTGGTTTGATCTTTGCTTATTTGGTTGGATTTGGAGGTTTGTTTGGTGCATGTGTTTTTCGAATCGCCAATCTAAAATTTGGCACGAGGTTTCATAAAAGCGAAAGCACGGTTTACTCGTTTAAAATTCCTATCTCATCCATAATAATATGCTTATGGATTTAACTGATGATTTGGAGCAAAACGATAGCGGAATGGAATCATTGGCGGCGAGCAAAGATGATACCCCCGAACGTAGGCCTGAAGATAGTTTTATAATGCCCGAGGTAATAAATAATTGGTAACTATACAATTGTGTAAAGTTTTTTTATTCTTTGAATTAAATGTTTTAAATTTCTTTGCAGTTGGGCTCTTCCCCTGACTCCGGAAGCCCCATTGTGGAAATACCCCAATCGGGACCTCTCAAAGAATACGATGATGTAAGTCTTTAGTTATACCCAATCAATACCGTAATTATTTGTAGGTAAAATGGATTATATCCTTATATTATGTACTTATTTAAAATTTGCAGGAGCCTGATGAGACCCTTTCAGAAAGACTGTGGGGCTTAACAGAAATGTTCCCTGAATTCGTAAGGAATGGTACATACCATGTCACTACTAAGGCTTGGTAAGTTTTTCCATAGACATGTTTTTTCTCCCATTTTTTTCACTACAGTAACATTGGGTATAATAACCGGCACATAACTTGGCAAGATTTTACCGTAGTGGGAGAAAGTTTGCACATGTGAGATAAAACTAATGCAAGTGTACGAAGGAGTGAGCAGGACATATTATGCAAGGGCGAGTGGCGAACCAATCGCGCGGTCGGAACTATGTTATTTTGCCCCTTTGCCCCGCTTGATACCCGACCAGATCTAAAAAACGACTTCTGATCTCGCCATTCTTGCCAACTTACATGCCGGGAATTATATCCTGTTGAAAATTAACTAGGTACATATGCTTGAACCTTATAAAAAGGTATTTTTGTAAGAAATTAAAAGATAACCATGTACATACATAATATGTAAGCAATACTGGTTATTTCCAGCGGTTTTACCTGCTAAAAATTGATCATATTATTCTCGTCTCCTTTTTCCCAGTTATGCTCTGTTTTCAATCTTAATTCACACAAACAATGTGTAGATGATCTTATTCACTTACAGCAGTTACCGTACAATGCATGTTCTACCTGATAAGAACATGCAAATACCTATTTTTATTTAATTGTTTTGATCTGCTTTAATTTTTGAAAGAAATAAAGAATAAAATTACTGGCTGATATTTAACTCGGAAACTTCAGCAGCTCTTGTTTAAGTCATACTAGCTGTTGCACGCGACTTCGTCCATGTAACTTTATAAAATATATAGCCTATGATACTCGCTGATAATATAGCTTCCCAACAGTGAAAGAATTTTTCAAATGAGTCCAGTAATTTTGGAGCCTGTTCAATGTAAACAAATAATCAAATCTTTCCTCTTTATAATATTAGTGTAGAAAAGTGTATGTACACCAGTGTTTACTCTGCTTTATTTTTGAAAAAAGTGTGATTTTATATCTTAAAAATTTGAACAATTCCCACATGTGGACTCAAAAAAGTGTTAATATAATTTGAATTTAATTTTTCTGTTGTAGGTCCAGTACCAAATACTTGTATGGACTGTCTCGCTCTGTTATGTGGGTGGTTGCTAGTTCTTCAGTCATTTTATTTGCACCAGTCATCTTTGAGGTGGAAAGGGCTCAAGTTGAAGAGATGCAAAAGTCTCAACAAAAACAGGTAAGCATTTTTTTAAGGTAGAGAGATATTGGCATTTTATTTTGTATTCATATTGTGTTTTATTAAGGCTTACCAACTAAAGACATAAGCACTCACCTCACAAAAAAGAACATTAGAAATTATAGAAAAATATTGAAGTTTGTTGTCGAAACACATCTGCTATTTCTTGATATCCATTTTCTTGTCTTTCTGGTTTTTACTTTTCTCTGTCAGTGTGTGAAATAGATGAAAAAGGGCGTTATTTGCTTTATAATATAACTAGCTGGTGCCTGCGACTTCGTCCGCCTTCTCTATAGCCAAATCCAACAAAAAGATTTTTCAATGTTATATATAGCGTGTAACCAAACAAACAAACAAACTCTTCAGCTTTATATATTGGTATAGATATCTATAATATAAAAGTTTTTGAATAAGACCATTAAGAATTATTTTCCTTTATGTGGGATTTCATAAAGTGCACATTATTATGTAGAAAATTAAATATGGTTATAGTAGAGACCATGAAATTTAATAACAGGGAAAAAATATATATATAATTCTCGTCTCACAGTGTTAGTTGCCATACTGCTCCGAAACGGCTTATAATATGTACACTTGATAGGTCTGAGAATAGGTTTTTATCTATTTTATATATGCGGCATCGGCTATTTTTCATTATAAAAAAAATGCTTTTTGGTTTACCTGTTTATCTATCTAGAAATCATGTATATTTTTTTAATCTATTTGGTATTTTTCTAGGTTTTGCTGGGAACAAACACAGCATTGTCTGGACCAATGCCCAGCTTGCCACCGATGCCTCGATAAATAACGAATCGGAACCATTATCCCATTTTGTTAATTGAAAAATTTAATCTTACTCCATAAAGATGCTTTAATATTGTCACTCTAGTTTTAAACATGTAGAATTATAATTAATAATAATATCACTTATTATTTGAATTTAGTTAATTGACCTTTTCATAACTGCAAAATATTCAAATTCTAATTTTGTCATACGTATTTTTCTTCTCTTATAAAATGCATTTAATTTAGAATATATTAAAGCAAATCAAATCTACATAGATGTTTGTAACATCTGCATTTTACTCTACATCCTTTTAAAATATTACTCTACATACCTATTATAATTATTTTAGTGATGTACGATGATTGGTGGTTTGTAAAAATAGTACTGTAGATATTATGTTAACAGCCAAATAGAACGAAAATAAAGGTAATGTTAAAAAATGTGTTAATTAATTGAATTAGTTAGACTATCCTCGACAGGCATTTCAAGTCAACACAAAATAAATATTTTAAAGTATATTATGTAGTGTACAACATCTTTTAATTGATTCGAATGTATTAAAAAATCCTGCTTAACTTAATTTTGAAAAAAAGATTGCCAACTGGTACAGTGAGAGGTAGGTAAACCTTGAGGTCTATATCTTAAAGTGCAGAGACAAACGGATGATGAATGAATGTGGTCTTTTGAGAATATGATATTCAGCGACGGAGAGTTACTATTCATTAAGCCTTAAAGAAATTAGTCTGTAGGCTAAAATAACCAATAGGCTACTAATAGCAACCACAAACTATATAGTAGCATAACTGAACCAACCAACTTTGGCATCTGAAAATTTGTGAACGAAGTAGTCATTGATTATAATTTGAATAACTTCTTTCGAAAACAGAAACAAATTATTTGCTTAAGAAGCACTGAAAATAGAAAATATAATAATGTGAACTGCCATCAACATATTTATGAAAGATATAACAATATAAAAGATGAAATAAAGTATTAAAATATACTACTCCCTGCCAATGAGTTTAAATGTATAGAGAAGACATGGCAACCAGATTGTTTGCAACACGGGTTTGAGCCAGCCAACTCAAACCATTTTAGTCTAGTTAGCACTACAGGCGACGATACACTTGTGTTCTGTGGTTTGTATAAATTTAAATTAAATATGCCTACATGTGTGCTGAGGTATTGTTTAAACAATTCAGTAAGTACAAATAAAGCTCAAGGAATCACCTTTCACTTGTAAGTACACACTATATATCGATATAACATGCAATTGAATAATATTTTGTCAATTAAAGTAGCTAAAAATACGCAGCGGCAGCCATGTTTCGGTAAAATTCATAGGCGTAAGCTTATTGGTCGCGAGAAAACAACACTTTAGAAGCGATCTAGCGCTGCATGTTTGCATCGTTAAGGATTGTTGAAGCGCTGCAGCGAAATTTAGTTTTGAATCTTAACCAAAAATAGAACACGACACGACTTTTGTTTGAGATGTCTTCTCTAGTAATAATAACTCAATGCTCCCTACATAGTTTTTAATCTAATGGCAACGCTTTATCCAACAGCTTAAAATATTGGAAACCTAGTCTAGTAGAATTAAAAGAAAATATTCGCCATTACAGTCGTTACGTCAAAGTCATAAAATACGTCAATGATTGTAATGTCATTGTCAAGTTAAGTATTTTAAGTCAAAATAGTTAAAAGAATGAGATTTTTTTTGTGTTGGATTGGTAAAATTCAACAGTTTAAATGTGTTTTCATAATTAATTTAGTGTAAACATGGCAAACACGGGTTTATTGCCGTTTGTACGCGGTGTAGACTTTTCGTCTAACGATTTTAGTGTAAGTAGAGTTGTTTACCTCCCAAAAATACATTTTGTGTGTAAGGGATGATATCATTACCCTAACCTTTGCTTTCCTATTTATACAATTAGTGGCCTAATTGTTTCTTATATTTTAGGATGACAAATTTCCTGAAGCTATACGGTACATGACAGGACTTCAATGGTTGCGGCTCGATAAAACTAACTTAACAGAAATCCCTGAAGAGTTGGGAAAGCTCATGAAATTGGTATGCTATTGTTATTGTGTTCATACAAATAATACAGTAGTGTCAATAAATTATTTGTTTCTTTGTTATGAGAGAATATTAAATGAAAATAAAAATAAACCACCACGACTTCTTGAGTCAGAGCTCTTGGGCAAGCTCTTTAACCCTGAACCAATGGACTGTTTAATAATATTGTGTATTGAAAGGTGTTTTTTTTTATTTACTTAATTTTGTAGGAAAATTTGTCAATAAAGAAAAATAGCCTGGAAAAGTTGTTTGGAGAGCTAACAGAGTTGAAGTGTTTAAGATCATTGAATGTGAGACACAATAAAGTAAAGAGTTCAGGTATTCCCGCTGAACTGTTCAAGTTAGAGGAGCTCACAACATTAGATTTATCTCATAACAGACTTAAGGAAGTCCCCGAAGGGCTGGAGAAAGCGAAATCATTGCTTGTCTTAAATCTCAGTAATAACAAGTAAGTTCCCTATTTATTTTATTTCGAAAACATCTTAAATTTGATTAAGGAAAAGAACATTTATTTTTATATATTAATGTAAATTATAGCAAGGCATATAATGATAAATAATACTTGGGAATTTAAAGCTAGTGCAATATTTTCAAAGATATTGCAATTATTTGGGTTTTAAAAAACATAGGTTTTAATATAATTTTCTTTATATATCACAATCAAATTATATACACACAAATATTAGATAGTTCAAACTTATATAGAATTTTTTAGAACTAGGCTGTTTCCCTAACATTTTTCGTCAAAATGACGATACTCTTTTCAGGATTGAATGTATTCCGCCGACATTGTTTGTTCAATTAACTGACTTATTGTTTCTGGACCTCTCCAACAATTCCCTGGAGACTTTACCCCCGCAAACCAGGAGACTGGCGAACCTTCAGACTCTAATACTGAACGACAATCCTTTAGGACTCTTCCAATTAAGGTGAGATAGACTAAATCACTCCATTCATCCACTATGAGTTTTCATAATATGTAATTTTTAAGTGATTGGTTAGTGGCCACAAATAATAAAACAGTAGTTGTAGAACAATATATACTGATATGTCAGCTGGTGTAAAAAAGAGTTGAGTGTCTGTTCGTTATACATTTTAATTTAAATATATTTTATTAAATAATTACTCATTATAATATCTATTAATTTTGCAAAATTTTTTTTTATATTCAATTTTTTTAGTATCTAATTTAGACTGTAGCACGATTCTTTGTCATGAATAATGAAACATAAAACGATTCCAACAGACAACTGCCGTCCTTGCAAAACTTGGAAACCCTACACATGCGAAATACACAACGCACTCTTGCAAATCTGCCGACGTCCCTCGAAACGCTCTCCAATCTGTCAGATGTGGATCTGTCCAATAATGCACTGACGAAAGTTCCCGACGCACTTTATTCACTGCAAAGTCTGAAGAGACTCAATCTCAGTAACACTGAAATCACTGAAATATCTTCAGGTAAGAATTGGGTGCATTTATTCATGTTCATATACTTTTTAACAAAAAAAAATAACCACAGAAAAAACTGAAAAACAAAAAATAATTTTAATTAACCTGCAAAACAAAAATTACGTAAAGAGTGATGCGCGGCTGCGACTCAAAATTACTTAGGTAATTAGTGTAAGAACTTTGTTATTAAGGTTTAATAAAATTATTTTTTGCTTTTCGTTTTTTCTGCGGTTTAATTTTTTGTTAAAAAGTTTTATAGCAAATGAAGACACAAAATTAAATGTAAATTTATTTAATTAAAATTCAAAATCTCTTGCTCAATTCATATAGCGATGGACATTTGGCAAAAACTAGAGAGTCTTAATGTGTCTCGTAACAAACTGACTTCCCTCCCGGCGTCACTTTGCAAACTACAACATTTGAGGAGATTACACGTTGATGACAATCAGCTGGACTTTGAAGGGATTCCATCGGGAATCGGCAAACTTGGAAATTTAGAAGTTTTCTCTGCCGCAAACAATCTTTTGGAGACGATACCCGAAGGGCTTTGCAGGTAAAGTAATTTTATTGCATTATACATTATATATATCCGACATTTGTTTATATTAAATTAATGACTAAGAATTTGTGAGTATGTTGTAGACATCAACATTATATACACGCAATCAGTTATCGCGTTTTTGTCTTGAAAGCGAGTTAAGCATGAGACATGATAATTTATTTTCAAGACATTGTCATGTAATAACTTTTTTTTCATGTTAGGTTTATTTATGTCGGACAGGTTGACGGTCCATTTGATGGTATGTGGCTATCGTCGCTTATAACGCAAGCAAGCAATGCCACAGGTGTTGCAAATGCGCAGGCGCAGCCGACCAAAGTAGGATTATGGATAAGCCAAAGGGATAAGAAAATAATATAATAGTATGAAATTATAATAATCCTTACATATTATAAAAGAAAGTCCTCCGCCGCGTCTGTCTGTCTATTCGCGATAAACTCAAAAATTACTGCACCGATTTTCATGCTGTTTTCACCAATAGATAGAGTGGTCTCGAGGAAGATTTTAGTATGTAATTTACAAAGTTACGCGGGCGAAGTCGCGGGCAGAAGCTAGTTATATCAATAAAACAAGAAGTGTTTTAACTGTGTTTTAACCTGACACTGTATGTATGTATACGATCATTCATAAATAATAATATCTTATTTATTTATGAATGATCCTATGAATCCCTAAATGTGTTGCTAAGCGCAAAACTCGAGAACGGCTGGACCTATTTTAATTCTGTCCACTCATGGATAGAGGGATAATCAGGGAAGGTTTTTACGTAAAAAAAAAAAATGTACCCCGGGCGAAGCCGGGAGCGGGTGCTAGAATTTCAAAGAAATAGAATGAAAAAAGGGTGATATTTTAAAGTTAATTGTTGTTTCTTAATTTTTAAAGTAAGTTCGAATTGAACCACTTGTAAACTGTAATAAATTTATCTTCCTCAAAAGCAATGTTATAAACTTTCTCTAATGTTCACGTTATTAGTAGGTACCAATATTTTTTTTCCGCATCAAACATGAAAACTATACATAAATCACTAAATAGATTCACTTTCTATTGGGAATGCGATAAATGAATATTTCTTTTGCATGTCTATATGGTTTGCAATACGTAATGTACTCGTAATTGTTGATGCGTAGAAAGTTAACACGGACTTATTTAAATATCTAATGTGTTGACAACAGTATTGAAGAGATATTTTTATTTTACATAGAGGTACTAAATTGTTGTATTGAATACTAGTAGCTGCCTGCGACTTTGTCCGCGTAACTTTGTAAATTATATTCTGAAACTTTCCTCGAGAACCACTCTATCCATTGGTGAAAACAGCACGAAAATCGGAGCAGTAGTTTTTGAGTTTATCGCGAACAGACAGGCAGACAACGGGGCGGAGGATTTTGTTTTATTATATGAAAGGATAATTTTATTTAGGTATAGAATAAATTATGCTTCAGCGAGCGACATGAAATATTATTATGTACTCAAAAAAAAAATCTCATGAAGATCAGTTAATTCGTTTAAGAGTTATGGAGGAACATACATACAATACGTATACACTTACAGATTTATTATTAGCATTGAATCAATATAATCTTTAGTAGCATTGTAACGTTGACATGTTTTTTTTTTACACATTTTTCATGCAAATGAATGTGGTCATCGTGAACATGCAAATGTGGTAGAAACTTTATCCAACATACGCGCCAAACTAACTCTATTATGATTATGATTATGAGTGGGCACAAACGGAAACTTATTAATTTTCAGATGTGGTTCTTTGAAAAAATTAAATTTAAGCTGCAACAAATTGATAACACTGCCAGACGCAATACATTTGCTGAGCGATTTGGAAAGTTTGCAACTGCACGGCAATCCAGAACTGGTCATGCCCCCGAAACCGGTGGAGAGGTCGCGAGGGGCTGGTCTTCAATATTATAATATTGATTTTTCATTGCAAACACAACTGCAGTTGGCTGGAGCTGTCACTGCGGAACCAACTACGCCAAGCAGTGAGTTTTCTCTATATTTTTCCGAAAAATTAAGAGGTTCTCAATTAATTATTAGTTTAAGGACCTCTTTTACCAACTACAAGTAAAATGTCAATTAGTTACGTTTAGAAATCATTTTATGTTTTATGCACTCGGTTTACTGCATTCTTCGATGTGTGGGACTTTTACCGTACAAACAAAGGTATATCAGCTCCATTATCCCCGGTTACCGGTGACTTTAATTAAATAACGTTTAGCGTTTAGCCTACTTGACAGATGGTGAAAGAGGTCCTAATTTTCGTATTTCAGTCCATACTTTCCTTTGCATATGAGTTTCTCTTAATTTTATTTTATTTTATTGAAATACCAACAGCACATCAAAATTGGCTAGGTCACATGCACGATTTATACATCACGCGTTTACATTTGTGTACCAATTACAGGTATCCACAGCTACATGTTACTGTTAAAAAAAATAAGTTTTTTTTTAATAATAATAATTAAAACAATACACACATTATACCTATTCGAAACTTAAGCATTTACGATAAAAATAATAAGAAAATCAAGTGTAGAATGTACATTGATACAGGTGCAAGGTCAGATCCGATAGCGCGGAAGCTTCGTCTACGCCGCGGGCGACCGGAGCCCGAACAAAAAGACTCGGCGTTAATACTGCGCGGTATGCAGGAGCAAGCCAACACTCAGCACAATGATCAACAACTCGAACAGAAGAACAGCGAACTCAAGTATGACTATTTGATCTACAAAATTATTGAAGAAACAAAGTTGTCACTATTCAATCCTAGAAATGGCTACCGCCTTCACTGTGTATAAAGCGTTAAAAGATTTTTTCCTAAACATGTTATTTTTAACATAATTCCAATGGCTTTAGCTATAACACTCCCCCATTTCAATACCAAGAAGCCGTAACATTCAGAAACATTCTTGGTCTTGTTTTCTTAGGCTGACGGTCTACTTGATGGTAAGTGGCTACTGTCGCCTATGACACAAGAAACGCTACAGATACTACAAGTGCGCTGCCGACTACAGTAGTGTTAAGGATAATGTAGGATAACTTGGGATATAGGTATATAGGAAAATTTGTCGTCATCTAGAATACTACTTTCAATGGCATTCTAAAATATATTTAGAATATAATAAATAGTTAGTTTGGTTACCAATTTTTTTTTTTTCAATGTTGAAAAATTCAGGCCAAAACGTTGGGAAGAAAGCCTGGAGAAGCCACCACTGGACTACTCGGAGTTCTTTGATGAAGACACCGGTCAGACGCCTGGACTCCAGGTCTGGGAGATAGAGAACTTCATACCAGCACCTGTTGATGAGGTAGGTACTGACTGATATAAGGTGAAAATAACTCCATTTGCTTACTTTCATTTTCTATACATATTTCGTTTTACAGGTTGCTCATGGCAAGTTCTTCGAAGGTGACTGTTATATAGTATTGAAGACATTTATAGAAGAGCAAGGACAACTCTCGTGGGACATACATTTTTGGATTGGATCAAAAGCAACTGTGAGTAAAAAAACTGAGCCTATGGAAATGTTTACTTATTTATTTATCTAGATTTCATACAGCCATTATTATATCTATCATATATATAAATTATATACAATTAGGCCTAAAGAATCATGATATTACATATTAACATTTATGTAATACTAACTGTTGCCAGCGACTTCGTCCGCGTTAAAAAAGATAAAAAGTAGCCTATCACGTGTCCCGTACTTCTAAATGTTTATCTACCAAGTTTCATGAAAATCAGTTAATTCGTTTAAGAGTTTTGGAGGAACATACATACATACAGAAAAAATTCTAAAAATGGTCAATTTAGTTTCAGTATCATGTATAGAGCCTATATACACGATATTTCTGAAAATAAAGTAAATTACTCCATGACCGACCCCTACAGATTTATTATTAGTATTGATTGATGAATGTGCAGCTGGACAAGGGCGCATGCGCGGCGATGCACGCGGTGAACCTGCGCAACCTGTTGGGCGCGCGACGCACCCAACGCCACGAACAGGGCGACGAGACGCCGGAGTTCCTCGCGCTCTTCCCCACGCCACCGGTTTACATACAGGGCAGCCACACGCCCTCCGGATTCTTCACTGTCGACGATCCGGTAACTATTATTGCGCTAACAATTAAACCCAGCTCACGCGAAGCTTTAACATTGGTAATAGTAGGAACGAACAACGCTTTGAATGATAACTCCTCTTTCCATCGATACAATTAGGAACAAAATCTGCTAACAACCTTACGAGATTTAAGTAGTGGCATAGCAGAGATTAGTGTGCCCACACCGCATTTCGCAGTCATCTGGTTGCTTATAGCTTATATTATAGAAGATATATAACCTTATAGAAGCTTATGGCGAAATAATTTTATTAAAGTTGGGTATGCTCTTGGCCAGCATCCAGTTGAGAGAGGACGCCTATGATGGAGCGAGTTGGGCTTTTATTTATTAACTCTGTTAACTTACGAATTTGATATTTAATTATATCATTTTTCGATCAATTTCAACATTTTCTCGCAACAATTTTCAACATTTTGATTTGGAATTTGATTAGGAAAATGTTGAAATTGTCCGAGAAATGGTAGGTATATGAAACGCTTTCATTATAGAAACATAATATTTTGCAGCACTACGTAACGAGACTGTACCGAGTGCACGGATCTGGCAACAGCATCCACTTGGAGCCAGTGGCGGCGAAGGCCAGTTCCCTTGACCCTCGCCACGTCTTCATCCTGGACGCTGGGCTGACCATACATCTTTGGTAATACTTAACTCTTGTCCGCGACCCTCGGGAATAGTGCTTTTTTCTGGACGAATGGTACCCTATGTTCTTTTCAGTACCATTAACAACGTGCATGAAAAATTTGATGATGATTGGTTGAGTAGTTAAGGCGTAAAACCGTAACAAACAAACGCCCTCGCCTCGCATATACATATAATATTAGTTAGGGTTAATAGCTCCGTGTTATTTTGATATAAAAACCTTACAGCAAACCAAAGAAAATCCGTTGACATAATTTATAAATTTTTGCAAAATGCAAAACACAACCAAACAAAACTCCAATACAAAAACTTTTAAACATATCATAATTATACTACACAGACTTTTATCATTAGATTGTATTACGTCGCATATGAAGTTACGTATTTCTTCATTTTGGCATGATCTAATTTTAGCTAACTGCTTACTTATAGGAACGGTAAAAAAGCGAAAAACACACTAAAATCCAAGTCTAGATTGTTCGCTGAAAAGATAAACAAAGAAGAAAGAAAAAACAAAGCCGATCTAATGTCGGAGGTACCGGGCAAAGAGTCTGCGGCGTTCTGGAAGACCCTCGGCTTCGAAGGGGAACTCCCGTACGATGCAGAAGTAAGTTCGAGTCGACATAATATTATCATTAGGAATTCCTTTTACGTTTATTTAGCGATAAAACTATTTAATCATGACGTACGGATGTGACTTGTCATTACGTAAATAAAAAATATCTTCACACATTCCACACTAAGCAACTAATGCTTGTATTTTAGATACCAGAAACTTGATATACTACATAGAATTTTTCTTTGTAAATAGGGTAAAATGACCCAATGTTGGCACCCCTCCAATTTATTGGCACCCTAAACTTTTCACTAAAAAATAAAACTATTCCATAAACTGTGTTCCCACAAGAAATAAATAAATCTTAGGTTTATGAGAACTGCTAACATTAACAGATTTAATTAAACATTGTGAAACTTTCAAATTTTATTTGAGTTAAACAATAGGTCGAACCAGAAAGGTGCCAATAAATGGTCGTATTTCTTAAAGTGCAAATAATTGGGTACTTTCCCCTACATACATATTTGAAATACAAAACATACATGACTCAGGTGCAAAGATAAAATGTTAACACATAAACATTTGCCCCTAGCGGGATTCGAACCGACGACCGTTTGGTTAACAGCTCTAGGGTTACCAGCCACTAGACCAAACGTGTGTCGTCGTCCTTATCTCGCTTATGGAAGTATTTTGACAGGAGCACGTCCCCGCCGAGTTCAAATGGCTGCCTCCGCGCCTGTATAGGGTGGAACTGGGCATGGGATACTTGGAACTGCCACAACCCGAAGGAGCCCCGCTCGTTCGCGACGTGTTGGCCACACGCAACGTGTACATACTAGATGCTCACTTGGATCTCTTCGTTTGGTGAGCAGATCTCCTCTACTAAGCCATAGAGTCATAGTCTATGATATATCATCATACATAGTCATAGAGCGTCCCATATCCACGCCACGTGTGTAGAGAATGAAAACTCCTCGGGAAATATAATGAATGTCAAAAGATTAATTTATTAATTTTATGCTATTTTTATATAAATACTAGCTGAACCGGCGAACTTCGTACCGCCTTATTAGGCGACATTTATTGACTTGTCAATAAATGTCGTGTTACCTTTTAGATTTAGGATTTTATGAACTTAATGAATACAAAATTTGATAGTTTCTGTGATAGAATGTATTGCTAGGTGACACGTACGTTTTATTTTGATTGACGTCAAATGTTTAATAGCTACGGACAAAGTGGTTTGTATGGGAAAAGAAAATTGTTGTTTTTAATTTTTCCTCGTATTTTTTTTACGTTTTTCTCTCCATAAGATGAACGAATACAAATTAAATAGAAGTTTGTTGGCAGGTTTGGTAAAAAGTCATCTAGATTAGTGAGAGCAGCTGCCGTTAAATTGGCCCAGGAACTCTTTAATATGGTCGAACGCCCTGCGCACGCGCTCGTCACGCGATTGCAGGAGGGTACCGAAACTCAGGTAATCGAACACCTTTTCAATGGTTTTGTTTTTTATATCAACGTTACACTTGATAATAAGCGGCTGCCGTCGTTTAGAGACACAAGCTACGCCAAAAAAGCGATTGCAAAAACTATGCCTACTCTGTGGTATCAAGAGTGACTTACACTTGCGACTACACACAGCAGTCATTGGCGATAAAATTCATAAATTTTCTTGAAACTCAGAAGTTATTATTGTCATTCTTAACTCAGCGAATGCTTAAAAGAGTGATATGCTTCTATTGTTCTTTGAATAGTATATGTATTAAGGAAAAAAGTATTGAAAGCATATTTTCACAATGTAGGTGTTCAAGACTTACTTCAGTGGATGGGAAGAGGTGATAGCCGTGGACTTCACTCGCACTGCGGAGTCTGTGGCGCGCACCGGTGCCGATCTCGCCTCTTGGGCCAAACACCAGGAAACCAAGTCAGTGTACTAGAAAATGTCAAAGCAATTCGGCTTTAAACTTATTATGACAACGTTAAAAAATCCCATATATATTATGTACTTTGACTTTTTATTAAATCTCAAGTCATGCTTTGTTTCTCTTCCTATAATCTGTATACATTGGGGTGTGGCGCTGTAGTAGCGTTTCATACTCGGTGGTTTCACGAAATACGCAACTTCATAATATTACTTTTATAACAAACCCTAACGCTACACAAGCGCCGTTCTGGCTATTTTGTGAACAACAATTTTTGCAAGTTGTAGCTTGCAAATTTTTCAGATTTTTCAGAGTAACACCCATAATAATAGTCTAAGAAGTCCGTCTTTTAGGTCGGTATCAGTGCTGTCCTGACGATACGCATCACTGACCGCGGTAGCAATACGCGTGCGTACGGTCAGTCAGGCAAGCACTGAAACCAGCCTTAGTGATGATGTGAATTGAATAGAGCGGACCTGTCGGCGCTGTTCACACTGCGTCAGCCGGCCATGGGGCTGCACGAGGCCCTTGCGCTGGCCGACGAGTGGGACGAAGACTTGGACGCGATGGACGCCTTCGTCCTCGAGGGACGTCGCTTCGTGCGCCTGCCCGACCACGAGCGCGGCATCTTCTACACACACGACTGCTACGTCTTCCTCTGCAGATACCTCTTGCCTGCTGACGTGAGTCACGTCATTTTTTGTGAAATTTAACAATTTAGACGTTAAAATATAACAACATATAGATACCCAGCTAAGCCCGACCACGCTTTGCTCTGTTGTGCTACAGGAATGGAATGCTTGTGTTACAGGAAAGGAATGATATTGGTCATATTAAAATATTTCTCAGGTGGAAGAGGAATGTGATGGTACAGCCGCGCATTCCGGCGGGCAAGACCCATGTGCGGTCGACGCGGACGAATCGGACGCGGCCTCGTGGGTGGTGTACTTCTGGCAGGGACGAAACGCGCCCAATATGGGCTGGCTCACATTCACCTTCGGCCTCGAGCGCAAGTTCAAGCAGGTCTAAAGTCTTTATTATAACTCTTGCGACCAACTAAATATGAGTAAAAGTCACAAAGACTTTTACTCATATTTAGTTGGCTTTTCCTCCATACAAGCGTATAATGATTATTACTCTGCCGTTTTATGTTCAATTTACAAAAATAAGCATGATATCGATTTAACTAGGTCGTTTACTAGGTTCGTTGCTGTACAAACTAGTAAAGAAAGTATGTATTAATTTAAAAGATATAATCCTTAAAGTCCATATTTTAATGCAAGTTTGAGGGTGATTAGTGTACAAAAACTCCAAAATCAAATCCTCCAAGTTCAAATAACTTTACACGAAATAGATACGTGTAGTAGTTTAGTCAAAAAAAGCATCTTCCCAAGGGTCTGTTTATGTTTATTTCGTGCTCATTTTTAGTTTACTTTAATTGCTATTATTTGTATCAGCTCTGCCGTCGGTTGGACGTGGTGCGCACTCACCAGCAACAGGAGAGCCCGAAGTTCATGGCGCACTTCCACCGTCAGTTCGTGGTGAAGGACGGCAAGCGCAACAGCAAGCCGGCCTCGGGCCGACAACCGGTCGAACTGTACGAGCTGAGGAACAACGGCTCGGCCTTGTGCACGCGCCTCGTGCAAGTCAAGGCTGACGCTTCGCAACTCAACAGCGCTTTCTGGTGAGCATGTCGCCTCCAAGGTCATATAATGACGAAATAACGTCAAAAAATTGAGATGAGAAGTAGAAACCTGATAGCCAAAACTGCTAAAGTCTAGAAAGCTAAAAGTTGGAACATAGATTTATTTCATAACGGCTCTAAATTCAATTGATTGAAATTTGCTATACGGTCACTTCGTCGATATTTCCATGACATGGTAACCTTGACCTGACGCTGCAGCATCTATTAGACTGCGTGTTTGTGCTAGTTTATAATTGCAATCATAGCTGTCGCAAAATGTGCTTTAATGTGCGTCGTTGCACAGTTACATCCTGAACGTGCCCCTGGAAGGCGCGGAGTCATCGGAGTCGTCGGCGATAGTGTACGCGTGGATCGGAAGTCGCGCGGACGCGGACTCTGCGCGTCTCATAGAACAGATCGCCGAAGACAAGTTCAACTCGCCCTGGGTCAGCTTACAGGTGAAGTAGCCAGCTTATCAATAACTCTTGCCAATTTTCAGAGTATCACCACAACTTGCAATAATCCATACTAATATTATAAAGAGAGAAGATTTGCATTTTTGTATGTTTGTTGTACATGTATTTGTATGTTGCAATGCAGCTAGTGTAATGTATATTAAGAATTTATGTATGTAAATCTATGGAGCATTGAGCAAAAGAATGCAAATCTATTGAAATCTTAAATTTTTCCAGTCTCAATAGATCCATAAATTATTTTAAAAAAGACTATGCCTACGGGCGTCACTCTGCCTTTTGTCTGTTTAACGATTATGAATTTTAAACCGTTGTATTAAAGGTTAAATTGCGTTTATTGTTTAGGTGTTGACGGAGGGCAGTGAGCCCGACAACTTCTTCTGGGTGGCGCTCGGCGGCCGAAAGCCTTACGACACCGACGCGGACTTCCTCAATTACACGAGACTGTTCCGATGCTCCAACGAGAAGGGATACTTCACAGTGTCGGAGAAATGCACCGATTTCTGTCAGGTTTGTAACATTTTCTCACCCCTGAAGTTACAAATATGCCTTTATGTTCTCACGGCTATAATTTTATTATATTTGTGCCATAATGATTCATTGCCTGTCTCTGTAACGTGCTATCCGGCCAGACCATATATAATAGTCTGGTCTTTTCTCGTATAGATTCGCTTCCTATTTTCCTGTTAAAGTAAATAATTAAATATGGATATTTAATTCGTTATTGAAAATCAGATTTTAACAAATTATAAGAAAAAAAGAATTATTTAAATAATTCTGATTCTTTAACTGGAGCAACAGGAAAAAAAAATCCGCGTCATCCGATCAGATATTTTGGCTTTTGAATCAAAATTGATTTATTTTTGTTTTACCAATATAATTATTACTAAATACCAATTTATTATAATATGCCAAATAATTAATGCATTATGAAATTGTTGTGTGAACAGGACGACTTGGCTGATGACGACATAATGATCCTAGACAACGGTGAACAAGTGTTTTTGTGGCTCGGGGCCAAGTGCTCCGAGGTTGAAATCAAGCTCGCCTACAAATCAGCACAGGTAAAAATGCACACACAACAATATCCTACTTATTGTGACATATTTATATTGTAACTAGCTGTTGCCCGCGACTTCGTGTCCACGTTAAAAAAGATAAAAAGTAGCCTATCACGTGTCCCGTACTTCTAAATGTTTATATACCAAGTTTCATGAAAATCAGTTAATTCGTTTAAGAGTGATGGAGGAACATACATACATACATACATACATACAGAAAAAAATTCTAAAAATGGTCAATTTAGTTTCAGTACCATGTATAAAGCCTAATGCCTATATACACGATATTTCTGAAAACAAAGTAAATTACTCCATGACCGACCGCTACAGATTTATTATTAGTATTGATGATTGATTGAACTCAAAAAGTCGTAGACAAATCCTAGGCAAGTCGTCTTTAGAAAAGAAATTTTAAAGTTTTCACTACTGGTATTATTTTTCAATCATAAAAACAAATTAAAAAAAAAAAATCTTAGATACATATAGAGTAAAGTGTTGTGTAAAAGTAAAGCAGGGGGCACACTGCTTGTCTGCTTGTGTTAAAGGTCAATGGTAATAATCGCCTACAAATCAATTGGGCCGTCAACCTGTCCGACAAACTTTACAAATGCATTTACAACAAACATACAAAAATGCAAAAAGATGAAGATAGAGGAATAATCACATTTATAATTTCTCTATTATTAGGTATATATTCAGCACATGAAGACAGTTCAACCGGAGAGGCCGCGCAAATTGTTCCTAACTCTGAAGAATAAAGAGTCTAAAAGGTTCACCAAATGTTTCCACGGTTGGGGAGAGCACAAGAGACCGCCCGAGTAAAAGATTTATTATTATTTATTAGCCCTTTTAATTATGTATTATCATTATCAGTTTCAGAGTAGTTATTGGAATATGACTGGATATTTTAAAATTATGCTTGCCCCTTAAGAACTCGCTACGTGAGTCCGAACCATTTTGTCGGTTTTTCTTAAAAATACTAGGAATTAATGTAAAACACAACTCATTGAGTATGTAAATAAAAAAAATATTGGGACTCTCTTACCAATGTGTTACCACTTAAAAACTTGTGTTCTTATTTGTACACTATAGATTTCTTTACAAAGATTATTAAATATGTTGAAATAATTTAAAATGATTTTTCAAACCTTACTCTAGGCACTGGTTGTATTAAAAACAAAACTCGTGTAATAATAATACATTATATATGAATCATATGGATTTAAAAATGTTAATATATAATATATAACTCACAGAAATTATATTATTTCGATGATATATAATTGATAAATTTGAGATTTTCTACAACTTTTCTGCTATACTGATTGGAGTCAAATTAAAAAAAAATGCTTTTATGTATTGTGAGGAATATTGTGCCTTAGTCTTTTAGTTATCTACTTTACTTAGTGATGTTTAAGACTGCAGACGCTTATGGAAATATAATTTGCACAATAGTATTTTATAATGCATTTTCATAGCACTCTTCTTTGAGTTTTTAATTTATTCATATAAGAAATATCACAATAAAATATGTCTTTAAAAATATTCTTAATGTTGACCAAATCCACAATTATTAGTATACTCTTATATAAAATGTAATCCTATTTTAAACTCGAAACTAATTGAAACATTAAATTCCAAGAAGTGCTTTTATTTTCTCATAGCTCTTTTATAAGTTCCACAGAGGGCTTCCACAAAAAATCATTTGATCCAAATAAAAAGACTGAATCATTTTTAACTTCATCATGTCATTTATTCATATATTTTAACAACTAAATAAGCAGATCATAAGGTTTACTTTTATTGCAAAGAGTAACTTTTGACTAGTGTAGCAGATTCTGCATTTAACGTCACTCTGTGAAATTTAGGACAATATGTATGTGAAATCTTTGTCATTTGTCTTTTTTAAAAGAAGCAAATAATTATTCAATGCCAAATAATAATGCATACTTTTAAGACATGTTTATAGTGAAACTAATTTATTAATGCAACTTTGATATTTCTAAATAAAAAATATGTAGATATACCATTTTTCAGTCAATTTCCTATGCATATTCAACATTGGAGCTTGGGAGAATTGTTGAAATAGCCTGGGAAAACGTTAAAAATGCTTGGAAAAATGTTGAAAATGCTTGAGACAACATTTTCTCTGAAAAGTTGTATATAACTCGTCCAAATTGATAGAATGTATCTCTAGTGTAGAAGAATGATCAACACTAGAAAGTTGCCTATGACCATTACAAAATTAGTTTCACTGTACATTTTTTATTTGATATTTTAATGTCTCAACTATAAAACTAAAGAATATAACAGATCTATGAACATTGTATATAAAAGTGAAGATTCAATGTAAATATGCGCCTACCTACCTAAACATGCTTTTAGATTTTTTTTAAATATATTACGATTTAACGCATAATATAATAACAAAATGTGCAATTTTATTGAAATTTTTACATTTAGCACAACAATTATAATAAATATGCCGTAGTTTTTGTAACATTCATAATAATATTATGATAAATAAAATGTAACAATAAATAGATAAAAATATTCGAGTGTTTTTTCGTTCATACCCGTGAGAAACTAAACTCTAAATACTATATTTTACAAGTAAGCTTACATTTGAAATAAGAATAGTAATAAATTATCCCGAAGTCTAGTAAATATAGCTATTTAGTCGTCGTCGTCATCATCGTCAGAGGGGACAAATAGTTCGTTTTCCTCTAAAAAGTTTGCAATATTTTTACTAATAGCAGCACCGATAAGTAGCCCTGGTACAACCGCAGCCACAATGCCGAAAAGACCAAAAGGATTCTTCTCTGGTTCAGGGAGGATCGCTCCGCTGGGTGTCGTCGTAGCTGTCCTCCTTAAAACTATTTGTTTCTGCTCTGCTCTGGTCATATTCGTAGTTTGAACCACAAATCGTGATAAACGGGAGATACACATTTTAAGTATTAAGGCTTAATTATTATTTATAGACTTGAGCTGACAATGAAAAGCGCAAGCACCAAAAGATTTAATTTAACATTACCTATTTTTAAAAATACATAGAATTAGAATACAAAGGTACCACAGACCATTAATTGATTGATTTGATTACCATATTTATGTCAAACTGTCAATAGTGTTCTGTGCGTGGTAATATTCATAGAATAATAACTTTATTATTCTATGGTGGTATTTTACTAATTTAAGAAAAATAATTACTTATTTCTATGTATTTGATTACAAAATAATTATTGAAGAGGTAATATCAATATTATTATTATTTTATAGTAATAATTTTAACATTTAATTTATTTTAAAATAATATCCTAAAAAGTAGTCTGTTGTCCATGCAGCTGGTTTGGGTTGGTTTGGGTTGCAAGACCTACAATTTTGCCCAAAAGCGTGGAAAATGGAAATTTGTGTAGCACGCTAATAGAAAATTACTTTGTGTCTATCTATGATATCTATAATAATTACATAAGAAAGTCGTTCTTATTTTCTGTCATCTCAAATTCATCTATAAATGTGTTATTTTTTTTTTCTAATTTACCTCAATTTAAAACTCCATCAGCGTAAGAAAGATATGTGTTTTCTATACCTACTTTACAGAATATTTCTAATACTTAATTTTAATACTTTGCTTTATTTATATTTTCATCACCTCTCTTTGATTTGTCAACAAAGTATTTAGTGAAATTCTAAGCTGAAAAAACTGTGACTAACTCTTTATTTTGCTCACATGTTTTTTTAAATTAACTCCACTGGTAACACTGTATTTGGTGTCGAATTTACCGAAATTTTAATTTTCATATGTCAAAATTGTCAAATGATCAAATCAAATTCCTACTGTACTGAAATAATATAATTTTAATTTAATGTAACAAAATTTAAACTATATGAAAACATTCCCTGTGTTTATAAGATGAATGTGACCTTAACGAGCTTGGAAGCTTTAGTTTGTAAGTATATTTAGTAAATGTGTAAAGCGGTACATAATTGTCTTCTTATTTTCAATAAACCGCAAGTTGCTATTTGTTTTTTTTTTTCAATGTTCAGTGAAAGCAACCCATGAGTCCTTACCATGTCCGGACGTTGCGGCGTTAGAAGCGTTCTGCGCTGTAATGCGAGACTCCGCAGACGGCCCGCAACTTGCTGCTCAAGCACTAGCCGCAAGGATTCATACGCCGAATCCTCGAGAAGCGCTTCTCGCTCTCAGCATGTTAGATCGCTGCATGCGACGTTGTGACACTCAATTTCATGCCGAAATCGGCAAATTTCGCTTCCTCAACGAAATGATAAAACTAGTGTCGCCAAAATATTTCGCAGACAGAACTGCACCAGAAGTGCAAACAAGGGTATGAAACTTATACGTTATTTATATTTATTTTTCTTTGTTTCATTAATGCCATAAAACTAATTATTTGCACACACACATGACTACAGGATTTATTCAATTAGAGCAATTACATTACAAGTTTATTGATAAAAACTAGACATGCAGCGAATAGTGCGTTTTGTTTTAAAAAAATATAAAGTGATTATTTTGAAGTATATAGTTTCTTTTTCATTAAAAAGTTTTTTTTGACAACTATTCGCCGTATATCAAATAATAGACACTGTTATTTAGTATTCGACAAATAATAAAAAAAATTTCTAGTAATACCGAATAATAGCAAGTATTCGCGGCATCTCTAATAAAAACATAAAGTATGTATTAATGAACAATTAGTGTTATCATAAAATTCTTTAGTCATGATAGCAACAGTCTAATAACCATTAATAATCAAATTTTTGTGAATCAGGAAATTCTTTTATATCATTTGGAGGCTTATTGTACATTTTTATTGTCAACACAAACATTTCTATATATATGTAGTTCTAATAGGGTTGTTCCAAACTGTCATACTATTTGTTCTACGATAGAACAGTTTGGACAAAAAATTTCCAAATAGTTCTAACGCGTAGTATGACAGATTGGACTCGAATAATTTTAATGAAACATGTCCAAACTGTTCTACTATTTTTATAATAGCACAAAATAATAAAAAACAAACTTGCAATGAGTTCTACGGGTGACTGCTGAGTATGCGATATTATCCTTTCCTTACTAATATTATAAACTAGCTGGCGCCCGCGACTTCGTCCGCGTTAAAAAAGATAAAAAGTAGCATTAAAGTAGAATTAAGTAAGTACTAAGGTTAGTTTAAGGTATTAAGTAAGTAACATTAAGTATTCTAATAGTAGAAATTAAAGTCTGATACATTTTTATTTAAAAAAAAAAAAGAAGGAAAAAGAAAAAAAAAATTACAGCAAGTTTTATTGTAGGTTTTACAATTGTTCCACGCCTGGTCAATTGAATATTCAAAGGAAACAAAATTTAAAGTAGCATTTGAAATGCTCAAAAACCAGGGTGTCATAAAAGAGACACCACCACCGCTTCCACCCGATGATGCTCCCCAACCGTCGAGGACAAGATCAAAGAGTGCCATATTTGAGGATGAAGAGAAATCTAAATTATTACAAAAATTGTTGCAAAGTAAAAAACCCGAGGATCTTCAGCATGCTAATAGACTTATTAAAACTATGGTTAAAGAGGTTAGTACAAATACTTTTTGTTTTTTTTTGTACTATTTTACTCAGTAATCATTACAAAGTTGAATTATTTCTTTATAACAAGTTTCAATTTATAGTTACGATAATTTGTGTTTGAGGAAGCAATTAATCACTTCATGTTTGCATGTTTGATAAACATTGATTCTTTAATTATTATAATGTTTATGGTTATTTTTCATTACAATAATAAGGTTGACAGTCGGCAGACAAGCTGAAGGTACACTTGATGGTATGTGGTTATAGTTACCTACAACACAAGCAACATCATAGGTGCCCCAACTGCACTGTTGACTACAGTATATTTAATCCTTCAGGTGTTCAAGTTAAGACGCGGATCCACATTCTATATTTTCGGTGCATTGTGTGTCTAAACGTAGATCCACATTCATACAACTTGACTATTGACTATTGAGAAACAATATTGTGGCTTAGTTTATTTATGAGTATCTAGGCTTAATTTCTTTTGCTACGTTCTCCTATTGACATTGACAATCGTCCCGTAATCAAAGGGATTGTTTTAGAATCCCTTTGATCCCGTAATAAGAACAACTGCGTCAAGCGTCTATTGTGGTATTTTGCGCTGTATTTAGCCGCCGACTCTGGTCTTCATGCGAGCACAAGCCAGAGACACTAAGGGTTAAGTACAAAGGGATTGGGAATGCATAGGAAAATAGGCTCTGGCATCCATTAAGGTGCACTTCGGATTTTTCGAACCCGCAACCGTTTGGTTAAAAGCTCTAGGGTTTCTAGCCACTAGTAGATCAAACTAGTCGTCAATATAGTTGCTTGGCGATCGCAACCGGCAAGCAAATGACTGCAAAACGCTGTGTGCCCTGCTACTACTTTCCACATTCAGACCAGAGCAAACTTTGAAAAGATTTTAGCTTGAATAATGTTGTTCAGGAAGAGCGTCGCCACGAAGCGAGTAGCCGTCGCGCTCAGGAAGTGAGCGCTGCGTTGGACAGCGCCGGCTTGTTGCGAGACATGCTGGAGCACGCGGCGGACGCGTCCAATGACGAAGAACAGCTCATACATGAACTGCACGCCACTTGTCTCCGCCTCAGACCTGTACTGCAGAGGATTGCTGCTTGCAACGCTAATACTGATCTCGGTAAGTATTTTTTCTTTAATTATTATTCGGTTAGTAGTTAAGCAATTTGGCCCATTTGATGGCACAAATCTGATAGAACGTAATGGGCTGGCATAGAGCAGAGCAGTGTACTTTAGAATTCCTTATTTACTATTAGAAAAATATACATTATTTCTCAGTGGTCTCCTGTATGTTTGAAGAGTAAAGTTATAAAAAATGATACATTTCTACACACTATAATTTTTCAATCCTGCTAGAAGTTTCTATTTCAGTAGTAATTTGAATGAGCAAAATAATTTTCTAGTATGACTGGTCAGAAGTAGATTGATCAATGCATCTTGTGGTTTCTTTGCTCCAAAACTACCCCGCTTTTTGTAGGACATTTAGGAAAAATATAAATCACAATCAAGCAATACTCTTGGTGTTAAATGTATTGTTTTAAAATAAATTGATTATCTCTTTCAGACGACATACTACACGCGAGTGACGTTTTAGATGAAGTCTTTGAAAAATATAATACATTTGTAGCAGAAAGAAGGAGTAAAGATAAAAAACCAAACATTGATCCGAAAACAAGAAATAGCGACGCTCTACTAGATTTAGTTGAAGATGGAGCGGTCTCTGTAAATGTAGAGCCAAAAGTGAATGAAGTTAACCATACAGTTACTAAAAATAATGTTATAGACGACTTGGGAGACATTTTTTCAGCGGAAACTGCTTCAAGTAGTTTTGCTGAACCTTTAAAACCAGTAAACTTAAGGCCTAATGGTAAGAATAGTTTTATTTCTTGAAGTCAATAACAACCATTGTTTATTAATGTTAAACTAATGAACTACATTCTATTATGTTCTACATATAAGTTCACAGCTTTGCAGGGTTTTTATCATTGCAAAGATTGTGACCACCCATTTCTACAAATCACTGCTAATACTTAATACAGTGAAGCCTAATTAAACTTATGTTCTTCACATTATCGAAGCCTAAAATATAATTTCCCAGCACTGAGCTAGGATTCATCCCATTTATGCAGCATAGATGTACTTGTCGCTCAATAGCATAATATACAAAAAAACAAGGATTAGCTGAGTTGTAACAAAAAAGGCCTAGAAACATTCACATTCCTTAACTAAATAAACTCCATAGTTATATTTAACCTCAATTTGCCTGTAAACTAATTTAGAGTGGATTGCACCATTAACCATAGGCTTGGTTATTGTTTCAGTCAAAATTAACTTTAGCGGTAACTTTAACGATGACAGTCGAAATCGCTGTTGCACCATGATATTGTTCGTCACTGTTAAAATTAAAGGGGTTGCCATTATAACATAATGTAATTTTCTTAGGTTGCCGTGGTAATATATTTTTTTAATATGGCAACGTTCAAGTCACCTGTCACAGTTAACTTAACCGAATAAATAACATTGACCGGACAATATCTTATATAGAGAGGTTAAGGTTAGCGTTAAGTTTTGACGTCTTTTTAACCGTTGTAAAAATGGTGCAACGCATATTATGCTTAAGCGAAGATTTAACTGCTGGTTTGGATATGGTTACCGTTAAAGTTAGATGGTGCAACCCACCCTTGGTCTTAAAAAATCCTCACATATTGTTAACTGATGGGATTATAATGTTTGTTGTCCCAGATGACGACGATATATTGAGTGACACTTGTAAAGCAGAGGGTTGGAATGAATTGGACACACTCGGTGAACAACTTATGAAACAATCGCTTCCCGAAAATTCTAAAAGACTTGACAACTTTAAAAGGTAATTCTTTTTCAATCGACATCCAAAAAAGGAGGAGGTTCTCAATTTGACTGAATTTTTTTTTAATGTTTGTTACCTCATAACTTTCGACTGGGTGAACCGATTTTGATGATTCTTTTTTTATTTGAAGCTGGTGCTTCCCGTGTGGTCCCATTTCAATTTGGTCCAGTTCTGACAATGGCATTCATGAGAAAAGATCATGAGACGGTTTGAAAGTCGGTTTATTTTTTGTTCAAAAGAGTTATACTATAAATCGTCCTGTTTAATGTGGTTTTTTTTTTCATCAAAAAATTCATGATAAGTTTTTAACAAATAAAAATATGCATTTGTATCAGATTTACTTTTTTATAACGTTTTTTAGACATGACATATACAAGCTATGCCACTGTTAAAAAAACGTATGCAAAAATAATACTGAACATTAAATTTAATTTCTTTTTTTTTTCAGTAAACCTACAAAGAAAATTCCAATGAACGCCTTAGACAAAGTGTCGCCGAAACACGAAGTACAACAAAATAATGGAGTGCTCTTCGACTTGGATTTCTTTACCAAAAAACCCGAAGAAACTAAAGGGACAAAAGAACAGCTTCCTAATCCTAAACCCGTGACACCGAACGATGATGTCATGGTGGATATAAGTATAGATGTTCCGAAAGCATCCGATCGAGTGAACCACACAAATTCAACTCAAGACAACACACTCGACAGGATTTTGGATTTAGACATAGACAGACCCAATGAAAATGCCAAATGTGATAATAATGTAGTTAAGAAAAGTGATTCGAACAACGGAAGAAATACACAGAGTAGTGATGTGAAACCTCTGAACGATTTAAATGTGACTCTGGAGAGTGTGCATCCGAGTAAAGTGCCTCCGATGACAGTGTTTGATGAGGGTGGCGTCACAGTGGTGTTGCACTTTTGCATAGACAAACCACGACCGGACGTGAATGTCGTTGTCATATCGACCACAAGTAAAAACAGTTCTCCAATTGAGGATTTTAAGTTCCAGTGTGTTGTGCCAAAGGTGAGAATGTCTTTACTAATTGTTGATTGTTTTCAAATGTTTTAATTTAATTAAATACCTTGTGTTACGAACAAACATATTAATAACTTTTATATATCAGATAAGTCTTGTCACGATGTATGTTCAGGGTAAACTCTGAAACTACTGAACCGATTTTGATCAAATTTCGTAACTATCTGTAATTTGGTTCAAATCTTGCGCATTTTCTGTAGTTAGTCCAAATGTTGCACACTGTGTGTAATTTGGTCATAATTTTGCACGTTATGTGTAATTTAGACCAAATTTTGCACACTGTGTGTTCAGTTGTGGGCGATAAAGATTGCACATCGATTTTAGAGAGAGATGAATGGCTAGTTTCGACTTCGTAGAGCGTTATCTTATCTCTGTCACACAGTACCTATGTGACGTTAGAGTGCTTCGAGCGACAGAGATAACGCCCTACAAAGATGTCAAAGCCGAAACTAACCGATCATCTCTCTCTCTAATAAAAGTCCAATAATGTGCAATCTTTATTTCCTACAACTGTAATATGCTCAAAAATTTTCACACTGTAATTTATTCCAAATTTTGCACACTGTGTGTAATTTATTCCAAATTTTGCACATTGTGTGTATTTTATTCCAAATTTTGCACACTGTTTGTAATTTATTCCAAATTTTGCACACTGTGTGTAATTTGGTCCAATTGAGGAGAGTTTTTATATCGATTAAAGATGTCGATATAAAAAGCGTCGAAGTAGCGCTGCATTCGGGTTACAGATTGTAAAGCATCGTGTTTCGTCTTCAAACAGACTCACCTACAGTGAAACTATAATAATTATGTACATCTATACATAATTGTTATGAATTAACTTTCAGGGTTGCAAAGTGCGGCTGCTGGGATCGTCTGGTACGTCCCTCCCGCCCTACAACCCTTTCCTTCCGCCTCCGGCCCTCACGCAGGTGATGCTGCTGGCCTGTCCACCCAACTCTCAGCCCCACCTTAAGTTCCTCCTCACCTACACCTGCAACGACGACACCTGCTCCGAAATGGGCGAGATCGAGCGGTTACCACTCCAACACATATAAACACTGATGCTTAAATTTCTTTCGAATTTCAGTATTTACACAAACATTTTTTTTTTGTTGAAAAACTAATGACTATTGTCGTGTACTACAATACAAGCAGAGAGCCTAGTGCGAGTTTTACTCGATCAAATTACATAAACTTCAATTTGTACGTGGGAATGAAGCAGCGCCACCTAGTGGCTCACGTGTAGCGCTGCTTCGTTCCCATACAAATTGACGTTTGTCGATTAAAACTCGCACTTAGGCTCTCTGGGTATAAGATGGAAAATGTCTAGTTTAAAAAGGGATATTTTACATTTATGTACTTCCCTTACGTGTCTGAGATGTAGAATGTCTACAGTACTTAAAATATCTCTAATTTTGGACAGTTTTGGATCTGATCTATGATCTATAGTACCTAGAGTACTTACTTATATATATTTATTCATTAAAGTTTATTTATTAGAGAGTTATTAAATGCTTTGTATATTACTTAAACAGTGTTGGACAAGGAAAAGTTTTTTTTTTAAAGAAGAGAAAATGCCAATGATTAGGTTATAGGTAAAAATGGCCACTGATGAGTTTTGTGGTGAGCGAAGGCATTTTGAGAAAATGTCAAAAATATTCTCAGTTTTTGTATGAAAACTTGAAAATTTCTGAACATTCCCGTTCTATTTTTGAAAATGAAAGTGATAATGCTGATCTGCAAATTAGTATTCCATTTAGAAAATATGTATCAAACAAAAGTATTACTAAAGCGAACAAAGTGTTTGTGTTAATTATGAATATATTGAGCTTTATGCTTTTCAGATGTATTCCGCTATAAAAAAAAAAACAATACGCCAATTACGTGAAAATAATTATTATGTGTACGTATTGTTTATGATGAAATAAATAAGAATTGCTATGAAATTTTATTGATTTAATATACTTATTATATAATATTAGGTTAGGTACTATAATAGTCTGAAATATTCCGATGGAATATTACCAAGTTAAAGAGTTTTGTTATTTTGATATTGCACCCAAAAACAAGTATAATAATAATAATATGCTCTTTATTAAATATTAAGGTGCATTCATATGAAATTAATTTTTTTTTATTGAAGTATAACTTAATTTATAAAGCAATTTTCTAAAAAAAATATAACTATGTGACTGCAAGTCAAAAAAGTTGCGCAAGTAGATATTATATTATTAAGACATGATTTGAAATGTTGATTTTTGTTATTTTTAATTCTAGTCGAAAATTATTTACAATCAATAGTACTTTTATATTTAATGACATTCCAAATATTTAAAGTGTACTTAGATTTTGACTTATTTTTTTATCTCATTTTTCGCTCTAAGTTTAAGTTGATAAAATGTTTTAACTGAACATTAAAAAAAATTACATTTATTTGCATTTATTCGTTAACACTTATATGTTTATTTTATTATTATTTTCATTCGTGCAATATCATTTAAAATGGTAATAATAAATACGATAAGTTTGTAATTTGTATTTTTAAAGTTGCAAATGAATTACAGTCAGTTTTGGATCACAAAGTTTTCTTAGTTCGATCTCATATAATTTTTGTTTTTTTTGTAAAATATATTATATAAATTAAAGAAATTTTCTATTACAAGATTTTTAATATTAATAACATCAATATTCCTTATTTTAATTCTGATACTGCCTGTAATTTGTAGGCATATTAATAGTGATTAAAAGTTTAATGTATATGATTCGCGTTTTATTTAAATATTTAATCAAATACCAGAAAATACACACAATGTATTTAATTTGTAACATTGTTGGTCCCTACAAAAATCACTACATATTATTAAAAAAACAAAGTCCTCCGCCGCGTCTGTCTGTTCGCGATAAAATCAAAATTACTGCACCGATTTTCATGCTGTTTTCACCAATGGATAGAGTGGTTTTCGAGGAAGGCTTTAGTATATAATTTACAGTAATCAAATTAACATTCTAATGACCTGAAGAGGGATAAAAAAAGGTCACTAGGATTTTCCATGTTGAAAGAATTACCTCAAAACGAGTCCAAATGTTGAAGTTTAAAGGAAAAACATTCATTTTACTAAATTATTTTAATTATGTTATACAAAATATTAACACTTTACCTTATCGACATACTCATTTACATAGTAAATGCATTGAACACAACAAAAGAGGTATTTATCCTATTTACACAAAATCTAATTAAAAGGAATCCTGTTTTAAATTACATTCTTTATAAATTTAAGGCAAATCTTATTTTAAAAATAATTATAAATTAAAATTAATTTGTTACTTGATAAATGCCAAAAACTTGCTCATAATTAAATCAGAATACATCCAAATATTTATTTTCCCTATTAAATTTATATTTTATATGCATACCCATGTCACAGTCATTTCAATTTCCACAACAATAGTCAATAAAGCCTCATCTACAATTAGGATAGTCATTACATACATTCATTATTATCAATTTATTGATGTTGAATTATATTTTTCACGATACAAACTCGTTCATGGAAATGGAAATGAGTATTTTTATCACAAAATAATATAAAAAAAAAAACTTTTTAATTTGAATTTGCTTTTTGTAGATAAAAATTCTTATTTTCATTTCGTTAAAATTTTCCATTTTGACTACTCCATTTTTTCAGCTCAAATCATATAAAATACTTTTGTCCATATAAAACACTTGTTTTTTTAATGTTGAGGTCGGCAGACAGGCTGACGTTCCACTTGATGGTATGTGGTGGTACCTTCGCCTATAGCAGCAGTTGAAGCTGCAATAGCATTGTTGACTATAGTAGGATTAAGGGATGGGGAAATTTGTATGGATAACATGGACAAAGGCTGAATTGAGCTGAATTAATGTAGTCACTTTGTTAAAGCCACGTTGAAACGGTCAGATAGCTCTCGAACCGAGCACACTCGCATGATACTCGTATAAAGGCAACGGCAGGCTTATTATCTAAATACCTCTGCTGAGCGACAGGCAAAAAATTTGTGCAATATCACAGTGTTATGAGCTACGTGTTACGATTTAGTGTGATATTGCACAAATTATTCGCCTGTCGCTTTCGCTCAGCAGTCATTTAGATAATAAGCCAGCGGGTATTCCCATATCACTCGGACGATTTCGTCCGATTCGAGCGCATTAGAACCGCGTCCTATTTAATTACCGCACTAGTATGAAATAGACTCGTACGAGTACATCGGTCCATGTGTACTCTGAGCGTGTCACACGTGGCTTTATATGTATAATTGATTGAGTGTTCTCTAATAGCAGATGAGGTTTGTGAATCAGTCGAATTGGGCTCTTTCAAGCCGCCTGGTCCCTGAAAGCCAGCGCGGTAATCGGCTTTTGGTGGCCGCAGTATTCTCTCTCGAGGGTGCCGTTCTCTAGGTTCCACAGGCGAGCATAACTGTCTGAAGAACCTGAAAACAATTGCACAGAAAAACAGTGAGAAAGTTCGAATAAACCGGTTTTTTTATGGACAAAAAACTTAATAAATGTTGAGCTGAATAAGAGGTAAATCTTTTGTTTGTTTTTTAAAGCTAGACTGGGTGACTGAGCTTCGCTCGGGCCAATAAATAGTTTGAAGTTTTTTACATGTAAGAAAGAAAGTCTATGAAACATTTATATATAAAAAAAATAAGAATACATCATACATTGTTTATTTTTATTAAAAATTTTAATGCTTAGTAGAAACAATTTAAACTTTTAGACAATTTGAGAGGAATTGAGATAATGAAAACATTTTAATTTGCCAATACCTCTATTAGTCTAACGAAATACTGCAAGTGGAACAAATAAGTTCGCTCTATGCTGTATGGCGTTAGCTGTATTATAAAACGAGCAAGCGGTATTATTTTTGTAACTGTTCTATTATTTTATATAAGACTATCTTAGAAAAAATTATCTAAGACCGTCAAAATCGTTAGAGCCGTTTGGTTACAAGATAAATGATAAGAATAATACCTGTGAAGAGATATCGGGAGTCTATGGTGAAGGCGGCGTCCCACACCCAGCGCTGCGTGTCGTGCCTCAGCTCGCGCATCATCGTCCAGTCGCTGGTGCGCCACACTGCCGCCGAGCAGTCGCCGGACGTCGTCACCAGCATGCTAACGACAGACCAACCCTATAATAACAACACTGCGACAGGCACACACGTCACACTGAGCGCGAGCGCGAGAGAATGTACTGACGTGGAGTCCGGGCTGAAGTGGCAGCGCAGCGCGTACTTCTGGTGAGCGCGCAGATGCCGGCGCGGGACGGGCCGCGGCGGTTGTCCGCCGAGCGCCCACACGTAGCAGTTGCCCTTGTTGTTCACCGCCGCCATCATCTTGCCCTCCGGGTCTATGGCTATGTCCTGGATGGACGCCTCCGCTTCCGGAATCTAAACATTGAAAACACAAAATGTAAACAAGCTATATATATCTATAAACTAGCTGGTGCCCGCGACTTCGTCCGCGTTCAAAATGTTACATAAAAATAAATAAAAAAATTGTACGTCGTAATTACGACAGAGTGTGCATAGGACTTTATTATGTGCATTATGTGTAATTGTCTATCATTGTATATACTCAAATTCTATAGAAATAAAGTTTATTATTATTATAGATTATAGCTTAAAGGCCTCTCACGGTGAGTAGCCGATTTGTTCGAGTCAAAGCTGTTTGTCTTAATAGTTCTGCCACTGAACGATAGATGGCGTTAATCTAAATAAGGATCATATATTTATTTTTTTAGTCTTTAAGGTCACACTAAATAGCCTAAAGCCTTCCTCGATAAATGGACTATCCAACACAAAAAGAATTTTTCAATTCGAACCAGTAGTTCCTGAGATTAGCACATAAAACCAAACAAACAAACATTTTAGCTTATATATTGGTATAGATTAATAACAAACACCCAATTACAATCTAATTAATTAGATGTTGCAGCATCATGTGTTGAAAATACCGCTAATACCAAATATAAGAATAACTTAAGAAGTATTTTAATTAATTCATTAGAGATTCAGCACTTCAGTAGGCTTTGCCACTTAGTTGGAACATAGTATATTTATATCCTACTGTAACAGTACAGCCTAGCAAAGCGAGTGAGTTGAATGAAAGTTGCAATATCGAGAAGTCTTACAAGTTGTTCGTTCTGATCGGTCCTGAGGTCCCACATGTGGATGATCCCACTCTGGTCGCCCACCATGATCTGCGTCTGGTCAGGGTGGAGCACCACGGCATTCACTGGTGCCGGGACTTGAAATATCCTCTGACATTGGAACTGTTTACCTGCTCTGAAATTTTATTCAACAATTACTAATATTATAAATGTGAAATGACTGATTTTGTTTGTATGTTATTCACGCAAAAACTACTTAACCGATCACTATGAAATTTTGCATACACATTGTCTGGGACACCAGAGAGGACATAGGGTACCTTTCACTTTGATCAATCAATGCGGACGAAGTCGCTGCCACCAGCTAGTAATTATATAAAAATAAGAAATAATTTACTCACCTTAAATCCCATATTCTCGCTGTGCAATCCTCACCACCTGTGTACATCCAATTCCCATCCTCCTAAGGGGACAAACATTATTATGTTGTTATTTTATTTTCAACTAGCTGCTCGCTCGCCAGCATAACTTTGTAAATTATATACTAAAACCCTCCTTGAGAATCACTCTATCCATTGGTAAAAACAGCATGAAAATCGGTGTAGTAGTTCTCGAGTTAATCGCAAACAGACAGACATGGCGGAAGACTTTGTTTTATACTTTGTAAAGATGTCGCCATAATGAGAGCATATATAGTTATAGGATAAATGCAGATTTAGTAGGTGTTTTTGAATAAATTTTTAAAGAACCTTACTTGAAATCCAACTCTGCTAACATTTTTTGTGACTCCTTCGTAATTCATTACTGGGTCTGGATTGGCACTGGCCAAGTCGTACATGCGAATGTGTTGGTACCCACATGCGGCAACCATCTGGCCATTCGGAGTGATTTCTAGACCATTTACTTGCTGGAATTTGTTAAAACATTTATTTTTATTATGATAACTGCTATACTTTTTAGAGAAAATTCCTTGAGACATTTATTAGAAAAAAAATTTAGAACTAGCTATTTTTTTAGGCATTATTTAAATATAGGGTATGTAAAAATAAAAAAAAATTACGAACTGATTCAGGATGCTGCATAGTGCGCAAGCAAACACCGCTATGAGCCTGCCATAATTTGATGGTGTGGTCGTATCCTCCAGTCACTAAGATCACTTGTGACCCAGGTCCTCCACTAGCACCAGCAGCGTCACCAGCCATCACTTTTTTTAAAGGGGTCGCGCAATTGATGAACTGAAAAATAATAAAAATTATGGGTATAACGAAAATTTAAATAAAAATTATTAAAATAAATGAGTAAACGGTAAAGAGCGATGGTAACTAATCACCTGATAGCGGTTCAATTAGTAAATAGTATTTTAACTTGATAATTTTCCTTTAGCGCACAAATTTTATTTATTATTTTTGTAAGTTTTGTTTGCAACTTTGCTTGTATTACAGACATTACAGTACAACACAGGCATGTTATGAATTCAATTAATGTTACCATTAACATAGGGTACTATATATATATTCAAATGTCACGCACGTACCACATAGTAGTTACAGACTGTCAAAAAAGTGTAGAAATTAAAGTGGCAATACTATAGTGTTGTCTCTTTATTATCAACTATATGGTTAGAACGGGACAACAGTACAGTATTGCCACTTTTCAATTTCTACACTTATACCGTAACTACGTCTGTTTCACAGATATTTTATTTAGAATTAATTAGAGACAAGTATTATATCAAAATTCGAAGGAGTAATTGACATTTCCTGGGTTGCAGGTTTTTGACACTACAAAAATAGTGATGTTACCTAATCGAACTTATTAAAAAACTTACGGTTTTATAAAACCGTAATAAGTGATTTAAAGAACACTAGCCGCTGCCCGCGTAACTTTGTAAATTATATACTTTAGTTAATTATTTTAACGTTCCTCAAGAACTATTCTATCCATTGGTGAAGACAGCATGAAAATCGGTTTGATTGCGTGTAAATCGACTTGATCATCCTGTTTAAAATAACAATAATACGAATGTTAAATCAATAAAACAAGATCGTATGATATTTTACCGTAAAATATCATAACTATAGTAAAACCGATATTAGTACGGCACTACAAAAACAACGCTGGTATTATTTTAAAATTTGACATTAGAACCTGTCAAATTATCTTTACTTCTTTCTTTACTCCAATTCCACCTCCAGGTGGTACTTTGCTCTGCGGTACAGGTTAGCGGCGATGTTTGGGCTGGGTGATGTGCTAACTCGAAAAAAACACAACTCGAGTTGAAATTCACGTAACTCGAGTCAACTGGATCAAACTGACTTGAGTAAATTATTTGTTTTTTTTTTTTACCAATTTAATGACTCAGCTTCGTAACAATATTTTTAAAAAAATGCTTCTTTTTAATATGTTTTATTAAAGTGGTCATATTGCCACTATATTTGTATGAATCTGAACACTATTTATTTGCACTTACCATGTCCTTTCAGTGGCGATTCAAATACATCCCAAACAACAGATTTCCTTTTAGGCTCCGACATTTTTTTTATACTTACAGTACTTAATAATTCGAAAAACTAACAACAATAACAACCGGCACTCCAAATATATAGGCGGAGTATTCAAACTCGAGCTAGTAAATCGAGTTGACACATCACTACAAGGTAGATTATCATAACCTTAAATAAACCTGTCGTTTTTGTATGAATTATTGAATGAAATGAGGATAGGATATTAGCGTATCGAGTAATTATAATAAGAAATAGATACATAGTCTACCTAATCTATAGATTAAAATATGTATATTTTAATACAGACTGGCACTTACTTTTGTTTGCCCATCTAACCTTGCAAGCAATATCTGTCACAAGCCACCTATCAATCAATACCGTAAAAATAATACCTAATGCAAAACTTATCAAAAAAAGCTACAATTTCGACATTTTTAATATTACAATTACTCCAGATTTTACTATAAGATTAAGAAAAAGATCAGTTTATAGATAATTTCGTAGGTACTCGTCGACAACCAAACATATTTATCTCATTTTTTTTCAGGACACTTGCAAAATTAACGTGGACTACTTTACTGCAAAACTATTATCTTGATTTTAGGTTTCTTCGTAAGTAGTCTATATAAATATAACATTAGATCAAATTATTGAAATAGTTAGCTGACTTGCCAATTAGGGTTTGGACTTGGACACAAGAAAGAAAAGGATAAAGGGTACAATACAATAAATAGACAACCTTATAAGAAATTACTTTATTGAACATGTAAATTCCATTGACATGAGGAATGCTAATTCTCATTTACAAATTAACACAAATGTAAAACTTGAGACATTACATCGAAAACCTACCTATTACGTTAAACTAACTAAAATACAACATCGGTCTAAATTAATATTTCAAATTGCCATTCGAGGGCCAACCGACCCTATTATAGTCTTAGCTAAAGTTTGGTACACACGTATTAGCATTGAAATTTACAATTATGAAGAGGTAGGTTCATTTATTTAACAATATTTGTAACATACTTCTTCGTGAGTCTCTAAATTTTACAACTTTTGTATAGTTAAACCAAAACTCCCATGTCAAATGTATACACACGCATAAATCAAACTTATTCATTACACTGTAAAATATTATGGCATTACTAATAAAAGCGCAGCTATAACACAAGTTCACTGTCGAATACGGACGATGAAGACATACAAGTTTTGATAGAACCACTTTTCAAGACCAAAGTGAGCATCCATTTAGTCACAGCGACATTAACAAGGGAGGGCTAACTGTACAATTCCCAAGTATATTGTATACCATACTGCTAACACTTAATATTATTTTTTTTTTGAGGCTCAGAGGATACCCCGGCCAAGGAGGCTTTCCAAATGCTGCAACATGGAAAATCATTACACCAAATTTTATCGGCATCAAGAGAATCAATCCAGCGGTAAAATTGTGTTTAGTTAAAAAAAAAATTAATTACTGCTTAAAAAAAGATTAAAAAGAGTGTGCAGACTTTGGAAATACTCCCAAATTTATTAATTGTAATAAATTAAGTCAAAGTAAATTATTCAATATGAACAGATGTCTTAACGGCAGGGAGATCATTCGCTTTCCTCCTCCTCTTCATCATCATCGCCTTCGTCCTCTGACTCTTCCTTCTTCTTCTTGGATTTCTGGAGGTAAATTGGATAAATGTAAAACTAGTCGATTGCATAGATGTAAAACTTGAATTGCGTAAATGTAAAATTGCACATAGGAGTTTGCTTTGTGGAAAAAGTTCCATTGCAAACAGCGTAACTAAATAATAAATAAGTTACTTCAAGCGAGCAAAATAATTAAATTACTAATGATTAGAACATTTTGGTAAGTTCTGTAGGAATGACAAGAGAAAGCTCTGCATTTAGGGTAGGTTTGTAAGCAATGATTCCTAACACCCAACAACTAATACTTGTTTGTTTCAATACTTACCCCCCCCCCCCCCCCCCCTGATGTTGCTTGTGTTCTTTGGCGAAAGGTTGCCAACTATAATAAATATATAAACTTACAGGTGGTGATTTCTTGGCCTTCTTTCCCCTCTTCTGTGCCTTCTTTCCACCACCATCCTCGCCACCGCCTCCATTGGCGTTGTATGACTCTAGGTCCTTTGTGTATTGTTCTTTCGCTTTAGCGGCTTTCTCCTCCCACACCTGAATTAAATTGGAAATTAAACAATATGCAAAAATAAACAAACACAAAGGAATTATATGAAAGGCTACTTACACTCTTATCCTTCATTGATCTCCAGATCTCGCCACCCTTTTTGGCAATTTCGGTCACCTTAAGGCCAGGGTTATCCGCCTTGATTTGTTCTCTTGCATTATTGAGCCACAGCATATACGCTGACATAGGACGCTTAGGCTTGTCCGTCATCTTGACTTTTTTCCTGTAATAGAGTAACACGAGTCAAATATTGTATTAAACGAGCCAGAAATATGCTGTTCAGTGCGGCAACAGGTTATGTGAGCCACGCTTTTCTGTATATGGGAGCTAGCCTCGGCTTCGCTTCGACGAGACACATTGGAAGTAAATGTATGGGCGGCTTTTGGCGGGAAAGGCGTTAATACGGCATAATGACGAAAATAAACACAAAGGATAATTAAAAATCAATAATTTAGCATTAAATTAACAAGAAACACGATTTTATAACGTGTTTAATACTAAAAATCATCAAAAATAGATAACGCCCCATATAACGAGTTCAGTGGCCTAGGCTTGGGTAGAGCCATTTTGTTTTCACGTATTGTGTTGAAAATACGCAATAACTTTAATTGACATCATTACCAAATAATCCCTCAATTATCTAACTAAAAGTCGTGGAAGAACTGTTCCAGTCCTTTAATGCAAAAGATACGAGAAATTAATTATTTAAAATAAGGCGTCCTTCCTTTAGACCCACGCTTACTAAGGAAAGTACGACGAAGCTATAGCCATATTTGAAACAGAATTCCAACGTGGAATTGAATCGAATTGTACAAATTGCCTACTAAAAAACACAACTAAACTCTTTTAAACACTGTATTTTAAAATGATAATGCAAAGACTCACCTTATGGCAAAAATTTTGAAATTATTTTTGAACTGGTGCACAACCAAAGTGTAGACAGTACAGAGCCAGAAGAAAATGTATGGAGCTCGAAGCAATGTTCCCAGATCAAGGCTAGCTTGGGCGCCTCGCGTCGGTACTAAAACGCCATCTATCTTCGCTGTTATTGGTCAGCGATTCCAATGCTACCACCCTAACAAATATAGTGATGCTTTGTCGTACTACGTATATCCGTGAATCGTCAGTATCACATTTTAGCAGATTTAAACTCTATTTCTAGTGGTTAAAGCATATTTTTTGTTATTCACAAGGTTTTCATACATTTTGTTCTGAAATGATTTTAATAATTATTTTGATGAAATAAGCCGAAAATATGTGTTTTTTCAAAGATTTATAGACTTCGGCATATGGAGATTTTTTTATAGATTTATTCCAAACATGTTCCATAAAGAAGTATGTCAAACAGAAGCCTATTCCACCGAAGTTCCTATTGTTTGCTTCCCATACCAAAATTGCTCGCGCCTTGTTTTAAATGGCGCCAACGTTTATTTTGAAAACCTAAAAGCGCGGTAAAGGCAAGCGAGAAAGGGATGCCAATAAAACATAGCATTTGATTGAATGGCGAACGCGTTTGTTTACGAGTTGGTTTGTAGTGAAAATTCACGAAATAGATTTTATTCCAAAGTAATAAGGCTCTTGTACTGATTGATTTCTATTCGTACGAACATAAAACACATTATTCAAAAAGTTAGATCATGTTTAGTTTACACCATGTTTTTATTACTTTTCCTTGATGCATAGGTTTTTGTACATTTCAATAATAATAATTGTGAATATTATTATCATGATTCAAATTAAGATAATTCAATTTTATTAGCTATAATTTATTACCAATTAAATTAAATACTATAAACAGAATCATCAATTGATTGTAGGCTATAAACATAGAGTATCAATTGATTCAATAAAATAAAAAATATAAATAGTTAATTATAAAATTAGAAAAGTAACTATTAAAAGATTCTATTGTATGCTCAGATTATTAAAACAGTTTTAATAATCTGAGATTGTATGTTTGTCTATCTTATCTAACAAAGTAGGGGAACGTGATTTCGTTTAATAATCTTATGGGATTAATCGATGTGACGAGGATGTGATTTATTTATTTCCTTAGGGGCTTTATTATTCCTTCGTCGAAAGACTCCCTTCGTCGTAAAATTATAATGGTTCTCACGAAAAAAAAATTGCACTTAATCTGTTGCCAGAATCACTACATTCTACATTTCTAAAACAAAGTCCTCTGCCGCGTCTGTCTGTCTGTTCGCGATAAACTCAACAACTACTGCACCGATTTTCATTTTGGTATATAATTTGCATCCGTGCGAAGCCGGGAACAGGCCGGTAGTTATTTATAAAATTTTCAGTTTATTAGCAAGTTCGTTTTACTTTCCAACACAGTTTATGGATGCAAAATTATACTTAGGTACTTATTATTATCATTGCATTTGCAATTACCACCGGTTCGGAATGCTGATTATATGAGGAAGAAACTTGCAAGAAACTTCATTAGATATGTACCAATAATCGTATCTACTAACACAGTGTTAGTAACACTAATGATATTTTCTTGATCATTTTAAAAGATTTTTCCTGATTCTTTTGGTACTTAAAAACTTTACTTACTTTATATTGCTATTTAATTTATGTAGGTATTTACTGCATATACTTATAAGTATACATTACTGAGGTGAAGATAGTATTATAGTTATCTTGAAAGTTTTCGTTATACCTATCGACTTACCCATCCATAGTTGTAAGCGGTACCTATATACCGAATATAAGCAAGATGCTTATAAAAAAAGACTTTTAATGTTTTAATAATTTTTTTAATATTTGCGAAAGGAATATGTAAGAAAAGATTTAATTTTATCTTCTTATGTTTATCTCAAAAAAAAATTGTATGGAATGTGCACTAACGACCGTTAGATTTCAATTTTACAAGAAAAAATAGTACCTTTTATTTAGCTAGTTTAATAAGTTTTTATTACAATTTTATAACATATAGGCATATAGCCTTAAAATTTATAAAATTGTAATAAAATGCATGTTTTACTAAGACTAAGATCAAACGGGATAGTTTAAAAATGTGCTTTTTTTTTAGGCAAAGTTTATATGGAAATCTCAGACGCAAATACTTTGCAAGCACAAACTTTTGTTAAATGGTTAAATGGATGGTCTACGAGTGGTCAATATTTTGTTTTGTCACCGGCTAAGGATAGATACCTACTTCTTTATGAGTGTCCCATCAGTATTATTCAGTCCAGGCGCAGGTAAATTTTCGATTATTTCTGATCAATGCTGAGAGAAACAGATAAATTATAATATTAACGCGTTTAGGTACTATCGTTTTATTTTAAAGATATATATTCGTGTTTAATGTTTATTTAATTGGGCAATCACAATCGCTCGTCGATTTCAAAATACAAACGCATACCTGGGTACATACCTTATTTTATTCAGTTCTGATTCAACTAGGGTTACTAACCACAGCCACTAGACCAAACGTGTCATCAAAGTTATAGGTATCATGAACAGATACCTTATAGATAACCTAAACAGTTTCATGAAAATTTTCCAGTTTTCTGCAAATATTTTCTATTACCTCATCGATCTAAGTAATAGTAACGTATAGTATAGTATAGTAGATAGTTATATCAGGTTTATGTAATTATCCTCGTTAATTTTGACGAAGCCTACGTGACTTTTGTAATGTATTGTAAGCACGAGAGTTCATACTTATGAGTTATTTATACAATATACGAAATACTTGTAACTCCATTGTTATTTTAAAATAGAAGTAAGTTCTGCTAAGTAACGTAAGTTGGTAACAATTAGCTAGAAATTTATTTTTCCGTACCTAATCGAGTGGTCAATAATCACATGACTCAGGCACTGAAACTGAACGTTTTGCTTAAAGCCAGGGCTGTGTATATATTATTTATTTACGTATAATTTACTTATATTACATTTAAAGGAAAGTAAATATTTAAGGAAGAAAGAACCCTTAAATTAATAGGCATATTTAATATTTATGTGTCTATACCTACATAAGTCGAAAATTTCAGTAATTTTACAAAATTACCGAAATTGGACCATAAAAAAGAAAGCATTTTAAGGTGCAAAAAAATGAACTTTTCCTTTATTTATTTTTTGATGACAAAAGCTCGTAACATATACCTACAAACCTACAAATTTATTAATTATACCTCTTTTTAATTTAATTCAGAAACTATAAGAAATTTATGAAATAATACTTTAGTTTATTATTAACTGAATAGTTAGTTATAATAGCAAGAGATGAAGAGACCGTTTACTGTAGGTAACGACTCCGAAATCTCCGAATACAACAAAAAAGAGATGCGAAAGCGTCCTTCCTATAAATGTGCACCGCACTTTTTTCCTACGAAGGGTTTGCTTTGTACTGGGGTAGGTATATGCGAGGGTGACAACGCTTTTGAATGCTGCTCGAGTTTTGAGTTGCGGTAGTTTACGGAACCGTTACAACACATCATTACATATTATGAAACGAAGTCCTCCGCCGCGTCTGTCTGTTCGCGATAAACTCAAAAACTACTGCATCGATTTTCATGCTGTTTTCACCAATGGATAGAGTGGTTCTCGAGGAAGGTTTTAGTATATAATTTACAAAGTGACGCGGGCGAAGTCGCGGGCAACAGCTAGTATTTAATAAACTAAAAATTATATAAACATTCGAATAAACAAATGATTTTATTTTACTCTTAATACCAAATTACCAAAAAAATAATGAAAAAAAAGTACGATTCTAATGGCGCTTAGCCAAAGATATGCTGACTAATATTATAAAGAGGATTTGTATTTTTGTAGGAATGTAATGAATAAACTCAAAAATGATTGGACCGATTTTGAAAATTCTTTTACCTATAGAAAGCTAGATTATCAACGAGTAAGGTAATATCGTTGATATACCTTAGTCTAGGGTTGCGTAGTATTTGAAAATCATATCCTATTGTCCGAAAATAACAATATAATCTTTAGTTTTATGCTTATGGTTATTCTTAAAGTGAATTTGATCTCAAAAACAGAGCGCTTATATTAATTACGTTTTTGTAAAAACTTTCCTATCGCCATACCTGCTAACTTTAAAATGATAGCAATTAAAACTAAGAGGTAAACTCATCTAAGCTTAGATATTATCTATGTTCTATCTAAGATAAACCTAATAACAGTCCATTAGGTGTTCGCTTCAGGGCTCAGCCAATATTCGATCATGACCAAAACTAGGAAATGCCCTAGCTAGACAGAAATTACGTACAAAGTATGCAAGGAAAATATTTTAGGGCTTCGCTGATTCTGTGAAGAAAAAGAATAGTCTTAAATATTTTATTATTAGATAGCTTTTTCCCGCCTTTTCTTCCGCGTCTCTCGGGTGCAGTACTTACTTTTTTAAATCTTTTTTTTATATTTTTGCTTTTCTGTACTCCTGGCGTGTGTACAAAATTTCGTGAAGATCGATTGAGCAGTCAAGCCTCTGTTTTAATAATCTGAGAGTTAAGCTATGAAAACGTAAAACACGAACAAACTCACTTTCTCATTTATAATATGTAGAGTGACGATAGACAACGAAGTTTTATAAAATTGCATTCGAAATAATTTAAAGGTTTTCGATTTTTATTATTGAATTCAGAAGTTTGTACACAAATGTATCAAATTGGCATTTTCGAGCTACAGTAATTAAAAAAGTATTATTTATATTTTTATATTCATAATTTTCATAATACACTTTTGTTTGCTTGTCCTATTTTGGAAAATGCAAAAAAAAGACAATGTAATTTAACTCGAAATTCTTTACTTAGACTAAGTATCAGTTAAAAAAAACGCTTCTGCCGTTTTGGAAACCAGTTTCGAAAACGGAATTATTCTTCTTTTTTGGAAACCTGGTTTCGAATGAGGAAAAATAATTCTGTTTTCTAAACTGGTTTCCAATGCAGAATATAGAATCTTCTTTTGAAACTCATTCACAAATTTTAATATGTAAGCATACATCATATAGTATTCAATAAATTAAAAAAGAAACTTTCCGTATACACATTTCCGATGCTGATTGTACCTACTTAAATAGGTACTAATAGCTTAATAACACAAAGTTATTATTCTCAAATACTTAAATACTGATCGAGTAATTTAATATGTAAGTAATGTAAGTTTGTATACTTACATATTAAAATTTGTGAATGAGTTTCAAAAGAAGATTCTATATTCTCTTCTCTTCTCTTCTGCATTGGAAACCAGTTTAGAAAACAGAATTATTTTTCCTCATTCGAAACTAGGTTTCCAAAAAAGAAGAATAATTCCGTTTTCGAACCTTTGGTTTCCAAAACGGCCGAAGCGAAAAAAACAGTAGGTATAATATTAAAAAGTATATTTAAAACTAATAAGAGATTTCAGACACGGACATTGGAACAGACACATTTTGAAATTTTGAATTATATTTACAATTATTTTAGCATTATACAATGAGGTACCATTTTCAGTAGACGGGTTAAGGAGAATATAAACAAAAAACTTAGGAATTGACTATCACATGGGTTTCCTATACTAGTCACTGCCACTTTCTTCGCCGCTCCCCGAAGACGCTGCTTCTGATGATGAACTCTTGGCTTTTGACTTCTTCGTATCACTCTTACTCTGTCAACGAAACGAGACATATAAATCTTAATCAATTTCAAAGTTTATTTTTTGTATTGACTGAATATTCAAACTCATCTATACTATTATACTATTATAATAAAGCTGAAGAGTTTGTTTGTTTGAACGTATTAATCCCAGTAACTACTGGTTCGATATGAAAAATTATTTTCGTTTTGGATAGTCCATTTATTGAGGAAGGTTTTAGTTAGACTATATTATAATATCACACTTATAATTTTAGCATAATTTCTATTTGGGTCAACTAATGCCATCTGTCAGTGAAAAGTTACATTAAATCAATACTAATAATAAATCTGGGCAGATACATCGTGGAATACGATGGGGCCATAACAACAAAAATGGAATAAATCTGTGGGGGTCGGTCATCGTGGAGTAATTTACTTTGTTTTCAGAAATATCGTGTTTATAGGCTCTATACATGATACTGAAACTAAATTGTCGATTTTTAGTTTTTTTTTTCTGTATGTATTTAATGTATATTCCTCCATCACTCTTAAACGAATTTCATGAAACTTGGTAGATAAACATTTAGAAGTACGGGACACGTGATAGGCTACTTTTTATCTTTTTTAACGCGGATGAAGTCGCGGGCAACAGCTAGTATATAATAATACTGGCAGACGTCACTGAAGTATTGTTGTCATCTTGTGTGGAAATACGTGTTAGATAATAAATAAATAAAACCTTTCTCTATGTCGCGGACGGAGTACAGTACAGTACAACCAAAAGATGAAGAGTACACTTACGTCCTTCTTCTTCTTCTTATCTTTATCTTTGTCCGAGTCGGAGGAGCTGGAGTCGTCGTCGTCGATGTACTCCTTGCTGGTGAACTTGCCGGGTGCGCTGGTCGCGCTGGTGTCCTTCTTCTTGGTGGGTGGCGCTTTGCTCTTCTTCTCTGACGCCTTTCGCTCCTTCTCCGCTTGCTTCTTCTTCTGCTTGAACTCGTCGGCCGCTCCGCTGTCTTTGTACTTTTTCATGGCCGCGTTGTACTCCTCTTTCGCTTTGTTGGCTTTCTCTTCCCATTGCTACGAGTTTTAACACGAATTAGTGACACAAAAGCTCAACGGAGTAATCGAAGACGGCCTCATTTGCACGATAGTTAGAAAAGCTAGAAAACAACCCGACTTTGGCGTTTTTAAAGCAATAGCATTTCCCATGCTTAATAAAATCGTCATTATGATTTAGGTACTATTTTAAGTTCTTGTAATATTTGACCATCAATCTACTACAACTATGGATTTCGCATGCCATACAAAACACTACGAACTTTATTAGGAACATTTAAAGGTGACATATGCTTAGAGCGTGAACTATGTCATTTGTCATTTAAAGAAAATGTGAAACACATTAAACTGGTCGTTACTACCTTTTACCATTGACGTGCGAAGGCAAGACTGCCGTGATTCCGTTTTAGGCGTACTTTTTATGTGCCGCTTCGACATTTGTGACGCAAATTTCATATTTGTAGTACTTGTTTATGTAGTTTTTTTTTATTAACATTTTAACAGTATAATATTATTATTGCTATTTATTATACATATTATGTACATTAATTAATCTTGATTGATCTTATATACATTAAGTTTGAAAAGTTAATCTAGACCAATTACTAGGGTGGATAGGGGGATGGTCCAGTACCCCTAACTTAATCAGGGTTTTTATTTACCATTTTCGATGTACTTGGATGTATTTGGAGGGTAATGCGTACCGATTTGTCAGCGAGATCGCGCCAGAGCTCGCCGGCCTTCTTGGCGACCTCGGTGGGTTTGAGCGAGGGGTCGTTGTCGAGGATGCTCTTGCGGTTCTCGTTGAGCCACAGCATGAAGGCCGTCGACGGCCTCTTGGGCGCGTTCTGGTCTTTCTCCCGTTTGCCCTTGCCCTTCTCCTTGCGCTTGCGCGGCCCCTCCGACTGCATTACCACGCAAACATCACAAAATTGAACCAAAAATCATTTTAAGCGTGAAAAAAAAATACAGATTTATTTTGTACATATATAGAGTAGCTATTGATTCCAAAAATAAATTGCATTTTAAAGTATTTACACAGAAATAAGTTGTTTGCAATTATATTAATGCAAGTAATGCCATGAAATAATTCAAGCCCTATTTTGTTTACACAAAGGCATTATTTTGATATTGATATGCAATAATTTCTTACGAGTTTTGAGACGTCTAAACACCTATGAAGTAATACCATTTTTGACGTGTTGCTTCAAAACTTGTGCGTATTTGCGTCTACAAAATTAAGTATTTAAGAGAGAAATATGTACTTACAATTGTTATGGTCTTCTTTGGTTTCTTCTCTTTCTTCTTCTCCTTTTTGCTGTCACCGGACGCACCGGACGCATCCGAATCCTCTGACGATGAAGGGTTTGTGTCGTACCTGAAACGAAGACATCAAAATTATTTGAATCAAATCACCTTTAAATAGAGGTAATATTTCTTTAAAGAGAGTCTGTTCTTTTAAGTAATATTTTTTTTAATTTTCAAGTCACAATATGACTCACAATAATATATTTAAGTTAATATATGACTTTTAAAATTCTGACACACATTTTTAATAAGATAGTGAGAAAATTTCAGCTCCGTTAAACATTCACAATAACTGGCCATCCCTTCCGCATTTATATCTTAATAAATAAAAATAAATCGCTAAAGGCTCGTGGGCTTATCATAATAAGAAAAGAAAGGACTAAAACGCAAATGCTCGGAACATGTGTAAGCACCCTAAGCCATATACTCACTCTTCAGCGACGTCACTCTCGCGAGCCTTGTCTGGGTTGAAGTCTTCGTCGGTGCTGTCCGATTCCGAGTCATCCGAGTCTCTCTCCTTGGCTTCGGCCTTCACCCTCTCCAAGTACGCGTCCGGCTCCTTCTCAGTGTCCGAGTCTCCGAAGTCGTCGTCGTACAACGCCTTGTCCTGCATCAATAAAAGATCCTCACTAGAGTCAACTTTTAAAAGTACACTTCCATAATTGGCAATGGAACCCGGGATCCTTGCGTAAAAAAAGAAAATAATTATTATCGCCACATGTACTCACATTTTTGCCAGTGTTCTTGACGTGGAGTTTCTTAGAGGAAATGTAATTGAACAACTTGTCGTACTCTCCCTTCTCTATGCTGCTGAATGTGTGAACGCTTCCAGATTTCAGTGCAATTTCAAAATCAAATGATCTGAAAACATTTAAGTATTTTTACATGTACTCAAACTCATTATTCGTAATTAGTTCTCATTGCATAATCTTTTTATTATTATTTTATATTTTTATTATGTTGACAAGTACAATTTGAGTGACAAATACTTTGTACGTATTTAGTACGTATATATTGAGTGTTTGTACCAAGGAGAATAGAGGTAAAATGTCGATTTTAGTTACCAGTTTTTTAGTTTAACACCCATATAAGATTGTCCTCCTTATCTCTACCCCCCTGTTAATTTGAAATCTTAAACAGTGTAAAGTTTTTAATATATTTCATGTGATATTATTTGCTCTACTCGTGAAATACGCGAGAATATAACCTCAGTTTTCTTTTACAATAAAGGTAATAATAATAAAAATAAAAAAAATATATAAAAAATGAATTTTGAAAAGGTTTAGAAAAAACTTACTTAGTAGACGAGGCCCCGCCTCTTGCGAAGTTAACTGAGGCGATCTCCTCAAAGCGAATGTGCACGGGAGGCTTATGGACGTATATGAAGCCTTTCTCCAAAGGGTACAGGTATCCGGCGGCCGCTTTGTACGAACACGCGATGGCCGGCGTCTTGTGGTGACTGTAACCATAGAGTCTTGTTGAACAGTGCAAACACACAACAGCACACATGCTGTTATTTCATGGTGGTCTTCTGTAAGAGGGTAGTTGTAGGTCGCGCATTGTATTAAGGTTTGAAAGCGAAACTAGTGGGGGCAATCGGCGCATGTGTACAATTGCGCACAAAATTGCTATGGGAAATGATTTCCTTTTCTTATTTCGTATTTTTTTGCTCCTTACTAGCTTAACATTACAGGCACTGTTGATATTCCTTCCATTAAATTATCGTGCGATGTTTTGACATCGCACGATAATTTAATTTTAACGATAATTAATTTATTTAATAATTATTTATTTATTAATTTATTTGCGATATCGGCGCATGTGTACAATTGCGCACAAAATTGCTATGGGAAATGATTTCCTTTTCTTATTTCGTATTTTTTTGCTCCTTACTAGCTTAACATTACAGGCACTGTTGATATTCCTTCCATTAAATTATCGTGCGATGTTTTGACATCGCACGATAATTTAATTTAACGATAAGAAGGATTTTTTATGCATTTTTTATGACTAATACGATAAAACAATCTGTACGCAACAGTTACAGATTACAGATTATTTAGTATATTTCGCAATAATTTAGTATTATTAGAAAAATGTAGAGATCTATAAGTAATACTTATTCGAATATGAATTATTTTAAGCAATATCTAAATTTGAACGGTTCTGATGTACCTATAATAAATAAATAGTATTTTTGTAATGTTTTGTGTAGATATTTTTAATAATTTGTGTTAAGCACATTGTTAAGGAACGTAACCCATTATTTATTCTATTTGACATTAAATTTTAGGGTGACTAAAATAAAATAAACTTACCCAAGAAAGTCTCCCGGTCCGGTCACTCTTCTATTGATAATAACTTTCATAATCTTAGCGAGTACTTCATATGTGGGCCCTGATAACTCTTTTGATATTTTGCCATCATATTTTTCTTTCAGCTCTTCCCTGAAAATCGTAAATCGTTTCTTACTATTTATATTTAAAAAAGTACATAAAAATAATAGATTTATTAGTTCAATATAAACTCAAACTTTTACTCAAATTGTGATAATCCTTTACCATAATGTCTTTATACTATGAAAATCTGTCCACCTGTTTCATTATTCAGATAATATAACATCAAGTTGGATGGGATTGAATACTTACTCTGTGAACGGTAACTCCAAGGAGGTCTCCTCCTCTATGCCAAATAGCAAAACCAAATAATGGTATCTGGTCTGACCCTGTTTGATAGGAGGGTCGAGGGACACCACGAAGAACATCTGGCGCGTGTCCTTGTGCGGCAGCAGGAACAAACGGAGCACAGTCGACATTGGAATCTTGTAATCGAACGTCTTGCCGTGGAGTTGGAAGAATGTTTGGAATACTTTTATGTCGTAACGGCCACTGTAACAAAGCAACATTCAAATTAATTTGAATTTTTGAATCGCTTTTTCAAAGAAGTGTAGAAAAATTCATTCGTGACTTCACTAGTGTCTTGTGAATCTTTCAGGCTTTATTTAAATACAAATTTTGAGTGACTTAATTGAAAATATATATCTGATTTTCAGATTAACCAAATGACTGCATGTAAGAAGGCCCATAGTTCCAATTATTTTAAATACAAGAACTAAGAGACAACAATTCAAAGCCATAAGTCATTTACAGTCAGACATAATTCAGAACTATTAATCAAATTCTACTCAGTCTTTTTGTAAATACAATTCAATAAATGAGATAAATACAATATAAATGAGAAATAATGTTACCGTGGTGTAAGACATTGAAGTTCTCTGAATATGGCAATGGCATCTCCAGAGACCGATATGACACTGGCCTTGTTCATCACCTGTTGATGGAAAGCCTCCACAGCGTCCACATCACCCGCCAACTCGTTACTTGGAATGTGAAACCTCATTTCCATTAAGGACACTGGTGTGTCATCATTCTGAAATTCAGAAATTCAACCCCTTTGAGACATTGTTGTTTTAAGTAGCCTTTCATGACTGTTGATTTACATAATTTTCAGATTACATTAGTGTTTTTAGCTCTATATTATTTGAAAATTTAAATATTGTTAATTTTTTGAAATGTAAGAAAATTATTCCACTTTATGATTTCCTGACACTTTATTATAGCTTCATTAGATATTTTATTTCGGAAAATCTAAATCCCTGTGTTTTATAATACAAATAAAATAAATAAAATAATCAAGATGTATTTACAAATCAACTAAGTTAGTATGGCATAAACAACAAAATTAATTAAAATTAAATATGACATAATAACCTGGATAAGACCTTGGTACAGATGGATAATATCCATGGATTACCAATATTATAAGGAGGACAGATTTGTTTGTTTACATTGAATAGGCTCGGAAACTACTGGACCGATTTGAAAAATTCTTTCACTAGCATTATATTCTATAAAGTTACATGGGCGAAGCCGCATTCAACAGCTAGTTATAAATACAAAGAAAAGGTTTTACAGGAAAAGTCACCTAACTTGCAGCAACTGTAGCTTTGCTTCTGTTCTAGGATGATCTACCATCACCCTAGAACAGAACAGATTATAGGGGCCACCTACCATCAAGTGGACTGTCAGCTTGTCTGGCGATCTAAATATAAAAAAGTATATTCTCATCAACTAAGAACACGATTACTAGGATTGTATTACCTGATGAAACTCAAGTGTAACTTCATTTTTGCCTGTATTACATTGTGACACATAATGCAATGGTATTTCAAAGGCTGTATTTGATCCAACATTGTAACTTAATACTGCTCCATTGAACTTCGCCGTCCCCCAGTTCCAACCCTTGAGTGATAACTCCTTTTCTAACATGTCCTTTTTGTAATTGGTTTTAAAGAATTTTGACACTTTTTCTTGTTCCTATACATAAAAAGAAAACAAAACAATAACTTTACAAGGTCCTCTCTAACTAATAAGGAGCCAACTTTACCGCTGAGTATATTGCAAGTTGTCCTCTTTTTTATCAAATTCAAATAATTAATTTACAAGTAACATGGGTCGATGTGAACTGGTTCTTATTAGTTTGAGTATGCATGTATCTCGTGTACTGCCACATCTGGCGTGTGAAATCGCAATTTACAACATCTATTTATTTATCATAATCAATTGCAAAAATACAAATATAATCGAATTTTTAATTAGACTGACAAAAATGACAGCTGAAATCGGCCTTTTATTTTTTTAATGTTGCAAGCATGAAGCGTAGTGTTGTAGTATAACTTAGACCATAATAACCGAGTTCGATCATTATGGTCAAGTTGTAAGTATCGATCACGTTATAGAAGAGAACAAAATAATGGAACTCAGCCGCCTTATTAATGGACTAAAATGACAGCTAGCAACAACTAAAAAACTCATTAGAATAATAAGTTCAACTATCAAACTTATTATAAAATAAAAAAGATTGAATCACGATTCTTACCTAATACTCGATTACTCAGGATACAACACTATTTTTACATTACAATAAAATGGTAACCCACCAAATGTCATTTTAGTTCATCTAATTAAAAATCCACTATTTAATAGAGTACAATTTCTGTTTGTGTATGAGCATAATTTAAAGAAGTTTAAATGCCATTTTTCTTAAATAAAAATTAAAGCTTTAGTTCCTAAGAACAAACTTAACCATAAGTAGTTTCAGATTTGTCGTCATTGAGCTATTAATCTAGAGTAGTAGAGTATTAATCTAAAACTATATTAACTATTTGATAAATGTGATTTTTAAGATAATATAATTTATTTGATGATATAATTTATTTAAACTAAATGATATTATTTTAGAAAATATAAGTGCATAACTCAATGGAAAATTAAGAAATCACTTTTATATTTTATATTCAATTGTGTAAGACTTTCAAACCAAGATTTGAATTCAATATACAATATTTAAAAAATGACATTAAATGTAATATAAACATACTTACACCATCTTTGAAACCTCCATATCTGTGTAGAGTACCATTCTTCATAAATATTCTGAGGCCCCAAGATCCTATGAACTTTTGAAAGTTTACCAATTCAATGTCGTTAGCTGAAATCTGTTCCACCTTACCAGTCTTACTATTCTTAAATACTATATTCTGATCAGTCATTTTAAGTCTCCCTGGTACCTGAAAAAATCTTATGAATGAATACACAGGATTGGAGCATGGGAAAATTGTGTATAAGATATACACTACCACTAAAATACTAACCATAGCCCCCTTGATTTCTGCTGAAACATCATTATATTCTAGAAACTCCATTATGTTTTAATATTGTACACAGTAATACTTTATTGTAGGATTTGTAAAAAAACTTGAAAATTAACTGCAAAAATTAAAAAAACGCTACTTGTTTCAGCTCAGCGGCACAATAATGCCATGCCAAAATCCAAATGCCAATTGCCATGCCAGAAAGAAGTTTGAAGTTAGAGAATTTGACAATGACAATTTAATTTTTATTGACATTGATAGATAAATGGATAAAATAGAATGAGAGTGACAGTGACAGCTCATTGGTGTCATAAGAAATGTCAAATGTCTTCTGTCTCCTGTCTGACTGATCTGTCTCCTCCCCTCCCCATTGTCAACAGCAACAGTGGCGTACACGGTGGTTGTGTATTTATTGTTTCATGAATATTTACGATAAACTCATTTAAAATTAAACAAAAAATAAATTACAGACGTGATAATATATTTCCTGTTAAGCTTTAGTTGTATCTGAATTCCTAATGAAATGGTGAATTTGTGAAAAATACAGCTGAGTGTCTAAAAGTTATAACATTATCTACTACAATTGAGCGAATACGTTGCGGTCTGCGGTCCATATTCTCGTAGGTGTATTTCGTATGGTATAAAATCTATGGCGTCATTATCCTTACCTCGAGTCCTACAGCTCAAGAAGAATAGTTTGGACGCTGAGCGTGAACAGTTTGAAAAGTTTCAGGTATGTGAATTTTAGATATTATATTCTCAAGGTTCCTTGCCACCACCTGTTTACTTTTACTACTAACATAACATTGCCACCCTGTTCTTTTGCTAAATTATTGGCATAAGTTAGTAGGCTTTTAATAAAAATTAAATTAAAGTTTTGGGACATTTACAAGTGTTATTTTGATTTTACACAAAATGATACTAACTTAACTTCTGTCAATACCTTTTAACACGTTCATTGCCGCACCAAAAATTTCAAGTCTCATATGAATGGCCAGCATAATATAATATGTTGAACTCATGTGGTGAGTCGTCGGCCGTACAAATTGCATATCTCAACATTTCCAGGTGGTTTTTGAATGAATAAGTTGTGTTTTACATTAATTCCTAGTATTTGTTAAGAAAACTAGGACTCGCTTAGCGAGTTCTAAGCCCCCAGTATCCGACTTTAGTGTACTCGCCAGACGAGTCCTTGGCAATGAATGGGTTAAAAAAGAAGTGGTCTGACTTTCTATCATAAGCTTATATTTGGTATAAGTTATAAGGTATATTTGGTATAGGTGGAATAAAAAAAGATAAAAAAGTATGATAAAATTTTGCTACAAGATAGCTGAAACAACAGTTAGATTTAAAACAACAACTTTACCAAATATATAAAAGTTCCCTAATTAAGTTAGGGTCAGATTTCCCTAACCTCCAATTATTTGTAAATATTAAAGGATTGGTTTAATAAATAATGTTTTACAACATAAGTGTAACATAGTAAATGATAATATTAGAAGTACGTACAATAATATTGTGAAATTATTAAAAACCTCCTCTAAGGGTGGATTAATCCTTAGAGAGGGGAAAAAATGATAAAAACTTTCCTATAAAACTGTCAACCACACCAAAATTTAAACTAGTTTTAATAAAAGTCAACAATTGTACTTGTTAATAAAATATTTTGATTATTTAATAATAAAATTACTATTTAAAGCACAGTATTTTTTACAAGTCATCATCATCTCAGCCGTAGGACGTCCACTGCTGAACATAAGCATCCCCTATAATTTTCTAATTGGACGGGTCAGTACAGGACACAGGATAGGCTACTTTTTTGTTTTTCAATGCGGACGAAGTCGCGGGTATCAGCTAGTAGAAGCAATAAATGTACCTAAACAGTGTAGGTATAAATTACGAAACCAGGCTAATTATTCAGCGCATACATATTTTAAGGAACATAAAACACATTATATAAATACATATACTCACGCAATTATTATGTACATAACTGACAGTGATAGGTAGATCACAGGTGTGACAGTGATAGGACTTAACAGATAATAGCGATTGTTGTGGAAACCTGACGCATTCGATAACTTATCAATTTTCAATATTTCTGGCGTCATTGTTCATTCTAGTGGAGTTTAATATTTATAACTTTTATAAATACTACACTTGTTATTGAAATAATCGGTGTGGATTAATCTCCGGTAAGTCAATTTGTTAATATATTTTATTGTATTATTATACTACCGGTGGTTAGGGAGGAACCTCCTGACAATTCGTGCCGTGTCCAGAAGTACCACCTTCTGTATCTGACCCTTGATCCATTCATCTAGCGAGAGACTCTTAAGATGTTGGTCGAGACTCTTCACTCTATTATTATTGAATCCGCAGCTGGTAACGGGAGAAGAAATCTTTTGAGATAAGCTCTGGTTAATATTGTTATCATAAGAAAAAAACGTACCTACCGTTTTTTTTATTCTGCCTATAAAATCGACTTAATTATGTACAAATAATTAATAAAAAACATTGTAAGTGTTTATGTCTGCTTGTGTTCAATTTAACTTTTCTGATTTTTTTTTATATCATGATAGATATCTCTTGTGCTTCCTTGGTTGGTGTTTTGTTTACCTGTCGTAAACCAACTGAGAATTTAAACTGTGACCATTGAGTGATAAGACATACTGTTTGTGTAATCTGGATGATTTAGTAGTAAAAGATCGTAAATCCCATAATATAAGAAGTCCGGATATCAAGGTATTATGTATTTGGTGTTAAATCTGAATTTCCTTTGTTTTGTATCACATAACCAGCACCGTGAACTTCTGTTTTCAATTATATCTAATAAAAATAATGATTGCATGAAGCAGTAAAATTCTACACGTTTTTGATTAGTAAATTGATTTTGATTGCCAATTTCCGCTTGTTTTGTGTTACGGATTATCTCCTGTTTGTACGGGTTCAATGGAACATGTGATGGGGGTTATACATGTTGGTTTTAAATTCAATTGATAAATTACTTGCACAATTGTTTTTTTAATATATCTAATAGGCGATTTAAAATCTTTGTCTATAGGCCGGCAGGCAGACTGAATGTCTATTGGTCAGTCGCCGGCCGACATAGCTCTTAGAATTAGCAAATTAAAGTGGCATTGGGAAGGTCACACAACACAGCTCTCGAAAACAGTAACCGTTGAGATTAAAGGCTGTCGAATGGTGGCTACGTATCACCAATGTATCTATAGGTAAACTATGTATACCAGGTATCTAAAGTGTATTTTTTCTAAGAAGATTGATTCAGCAAGTACCTACTAAATGTGAAATGAAAAGATGTGAAGATCGTTTTACACAACCTGTGTATTCTATTGCATAACTCTTTAGGTATTCAGTTGAGTTAGCATTCCTTATTATGGAAATGTGCAATACAACACAACCACCATCCGGTATTTTGCTTACAACATAAAGATATCGCAGAACAAGATGCATTATTTTATTTTATGTTTCAACGAAGATGTTGTGACTCACACATGATACAGTCAACACAGGCAATCTGGTTTACTTCTTGCGTTCGCTGTTTAAACATTTTCATTGAGATGGTTATATATGTAATTATTTTAGATAGCAAAGCATGTCACAATTAAAGTGTTTATGTTACTAGCATTTAGTTTTTTTTATTAGTGGCGGAATCAGTCCTGAAGAACATAATTTTTCACCAGTCGCTGTTTTTTTGTGAATTACGTTCATTCAGATTCCATAAAAATTAAAGAGATAGACCAGAATCTCAATTAATATTTTGGTTTTTGGTAAAAAACAAACTATATTATTTAATCATTTAAATAATCTTATTGTAAAATTGTAACTTGCTTTCAATAAAATACTTTGTACATGACCTAACACAACCGGTTTCGTTTTTGAACGGAGTAGGGACGCATTAGTGAATTAGTGACCTACTAAAGTCGGAACTCTTGAATGAAATACACACGGCACGTAAATTACATAAATTTGCAAGCGACATTTCTCATTATCATTAATTCATATAAAATATAAATTTATTTATTTAATTCACTTTATTATGAAATGAATTCGTTAATTTATACAAATTAATTTATAATTTGTTGTGATTTATTATAAAATGAAAACGCTATATTCGCCTATGTCCATCTCTAAGCTAACTTCTTCTAAACTGAAATTGAATCGAAGTATAAATCTAAATTGTAGCCGTTATGAAAACTAATAATGTTGGTAGTACAGTGTTTTGATATAGGCTGAGAATGATGGGGTTAAAATTTATCTATTACTAACTGATTACTAAGCTTTTTATGCATTCTATTCTAATTCTATACTTTCGCATTACTTCTGCTTTACATTACATGTTATATGTATTATACATATTTATTACGTTTACAATATATTACATATTACATTACACATTATATTATTTCTGCGTTAAGGTGGTAGCTATATACACTCGCGTGCAACTAAATCGATTAAACCCCACAGCGCACACAAAAAACAATTTTCTTCAAAAAATGGTTCAGTTTCCACAATCCCAGAATTTTAACTGTATGACCCAGTATGACATTTATAACTGTTAATAAACATTTTCACATGAGTTTATTATGTATGTAGTCCCCCATGGAGACGTACACGAGTTGCTTTCTAATTAACGCTTTTTCCACACTCACAACGTACTTGTCCTACTCCTACTGCTCAATGCACTGATGTGTTTCTTTTAGGGTTCAGTTTCATAAAACCTTTACCCAATCCAATCCAAATTATTAACAACCTTTTTTTAGATAAGCTTGGATATTATACTTTTAAAGCTTATGAATGAAAAAAAGTAGAAAAAATATTGAGCCGTCGTCGGTCGGTCTCGGGGCGACTGGCAGATGTGAATCATCGAAACTTATTTCTACAGAAAATATGAACGAAAGGTTGTTTAATTAAAGGCAATAATTTAATAATTAAAATTTACATTGAAATCTCAAACTAAAATCAACAGCTATACATAGTACATAGTAATATTCTCCAGTTATAGTAAGGTATAAGAGTTCAATGTGGCGATCGCATATAACATGACATAACCATAACCGTATAACCGAGTCAAAACGCTTCTCTTGATCTCATTTGCCGCAAAAGATGTTTCACATAAAATAAGATATTTTATTCAAAAAATGCACCAAGTCGTGGGCACAGCTATATAGTAATCCTATACTAAATGTTTACGTCTGGTTTACTTTAGCAGATGTTCTCAAAGATTTCCTCAGACGAAGATGTTCATAGTGAGATTCGTGAGGTACTTATCTACTGTCTGTCTTGATTAGCCGAAACCTGTGGGCTAAGCTTACCTATTCACATGAAACATGAGACGTACAGTTGTTTACAAACGTCACTGTCACGGTAATATGAGATGAGGCCGGTCGTCACTGGGTTGCTGCTCGGGGGCAATCACCGGCACATCCACTTCCGTTCAGCATCCCGTAATGCAGGGCGTTGTTGATTTTATTATTACCGTGTATTAATATGTATAATGGGAGTGACAAATCGTTTATATAGAGAGATATAGAAATATTCACGTGTAACATTTTGTAGGTGTAACAAAATGATTTTGCACATGATTCCTCTCATTGCAACTCTAATGAATGCTAATTGGAAAGCCTGGTTAGTTTAATTTGCTTGCGCCAGATCAGCTATACGTTGGGTATTTGGATTGGAGACATAGACAAGTGAGCGTTGCACGAAGTCATCGAATCTCTTGTTAAGAACCTAGGACCAAATTAAAGAATGGACGCTCAGTTCTTTCATCATGACAAAACTTATTTGTCCATTATACCTACAGCCTGAGCACCTTTCTTACAGTCCACGCTTTCTTCCTTGCACTATGCATCGTGTAGTGCCCTCGTGTGAGAGGCGGTTTTCTATTTTCTAAGTATTGGGACAATGCATATGCTATTCTCGAGAAGGGCGTTTGAGATATTTTACGTTACGCATCGGAGGTATTGGAGCTCATTGAAATTATGTTGAGTGGCAAGCAAGTGCTCTAAAGTGCAACAATAACTTGTGTTTACTAGTTTTCCGAAATCTTTAAAGATAAGATATAAATTATTTCGTAATAATTAAAGGTAACGTTCATGGCCTGGTTCATAGCAATGTAGGTGTGCTATTGCTTCATAAGTAAACTGCTGCCTTACGTAAGAATGCATGTAACGGTACGTCACGTACAGTGTCACGCACCAATAAGTAATCAAGTATTATCGAATAGTATCCAAGTCCAAGCTTAGAAGGTGAAAATATTGTTTTCAATAATATATGGAATTCGTTATGGCCTTGGATGTTTTCAGTCACTGTACTGTCAAATTTATCTTTAAATGACCACAAAAATATATTGAATTTTCTTCGTATAGCAACCTCAAGGTGATCAAAGAGAATGCCCATTGTTGATGTTTTAAATGAAATTTTCCAACACGGGAAACACACGTTCAGTACGTTTGCTATCTCACAATGTTCAATTGTGTTTGTTGTGAAATCGTCACCATTGTGCTCTATAGAATTTGCCTAAACGCGAATGTCTTAGATATACCTCTAATAAACATTTTTACCTATCTACTATCATCTCTCACGATATTAAAGAATACTTCAGATTATGTTAAATTAATTTAAACTTAAATAACGGTTGTACAAGAAAACATACAAAATTCAATGTATAAATTTTTAGTATCTTTACAACAGGCAAATACTTCAAAGCATCCCATATAGTTAATCAATCCTACTATGGTCGGAAACGCACATAAAGCATACCTTAACATAAAAACATAGCACAAGACACAAGAACTATTAACATGCTACGTCTTCATGAGAAACCCAATTAAAAAGTTAAGGAAATAATATGATAAAAGTTTAAATTCGAGTGATGCATCCTCCCGCGGTGTTGTATTTTAAGCGGAACTCGTTGGACGTGATTGGGTGCTCGTGAAGTGCAGTTTCCTAATTTAGCCCGTGTTTGTCCAGTGTGGGAGACAGGCTAAAATATTATTATTATTAGTATTTGTTTATTTATATACATACATACTACCACTGAAATCAATTTTGATAAAATATAAACTAAGATTACAATTCACCGCTCATAACAGTGTAGGCCGTAGGTGGCAGTGTCATTAGCGTAATAAAATACAGAATGTACGTCAGTATAATCCCGAGATTATGCTGACGATATGCACATACGTTTTTGCCGTCTGGAAATATTTTGATGTTGCGAATTTTTAATTCAATACTTATATTGAACGAGTCTTACACATAGACGGTCTTATAGTTATTATGTTTCTCAGTCTTCGAGTGTAAATAAAAAAAATGTTGTGGGCTCAGAAAATACAAAGGCAATTTTCACGCGAGGAAATTTCCTGAGAATATCTTAACATTGCTTATTATTATTTTGTCAATGTAATATTACGATCGTTATAAAAGAATGCGTTAATAAGTCATTATATTAACCACAATGTATGTTCCGATTGTGACTATTATCTCGTTCCATGAATTCTGTAGATTAATTTGCGTAAATAATAGAGTTAATCAAAACAGGAATATCTAATGCGGCCAGCATTCATCAACATTTTATTTATACTATTAACATATAAAGGCTATTTATGTGGAAACTATAATATACTGTAGGTATATTATAGTTTCCACTGGTAACTGTTGAATGACAAACTCCTAATCCTTTGTTATATACGTACTATAAAATTCTCTCGTAAAGGTGAATATTTAAAGAGAGAACTCCTAAACATAAAAAGTAAAACTAAATTTTGTCCACTGTTAAAAAGTGTTTTCGTCTTTTACAAGAATTCCCCGAAACCATTTAGTACCGTCTAGGTTAGTGTATTACCGTGCACGGTACCATCTAGTTCGGAAAATAGACTGTCATAAATCTTATGTGAATGCGGACTTATGGACATGACATGACATGGACGTGAACTTAGGAGCGTTCATGCGTATGCGCAGTCATTGGCGGGATTTCCCATTTATTCATAGAAAAGTAAATACTGTGAATTAATGAAACTTTGTAATGTTAGTTTCATCAATAATCCTGTTTGTTCCTTATCTTCCTATCAGATTAGGTAATGCACTTGCACACATACACTTGCACTTGTATGTAGTGTCTGGTGCGACTAAGTGACGTTAACTTAACCTACACTGTCCTCAATATTTTAAAAAGATTTAATTAAAAGTTTAATAGTGTATTATGTCTTTGTTTCAGGTAAATGTTGCTGCTAAGTTATTTAATGGCAAACGTTGCATGTTTAATAGTTAATTATTTTATGCAACTTCTATACTCTGCGCCTACTAGCGGTACAGCACGACAGGGGAATTTTTAGAAAAAATAAAATACGTTAAGTATAGTTGAAATTTCAAACTCAACGATGGTACCATCATTAATTAAAGGAATGGTGTGCTTTTGCACACTTTGTCAAAAGCCTCTGAAACACTGTACCTACAAGTGGATCATACGCATATGCGAATCTTTTATTGATATAAATGTTTGTTTACTTGGTTAGGAATGCAGAAAGATGCCTTGACGTGCTAACCGCTATTAGGCGCTGATGATATTGTAATTAACACTTGGTATGACATATTTTGCAATGCGTATATAACTTCTAATGTTGTGCATGCTTAAATCGAGGGCTTATTCGATGTTATAATAAACTAACCGACATTTTTTTTCTGTGTGTTTGTTACAAAGAATTTGTTTTGTTAATTTCAGTACCTATACTTTACTTTTTTTTAAAAACTAATCGAAGTATTCCTAATTTAATATCGTCTCGCGGAGTCAAAAAAATAAGTTGGATGAGTCGGTTAGATTGTTTGCATCGAGCTGTCCATTGAACGCCAACTGTTATACATCTGAGTATACATAATATAATGTTCTATAGAGAGTGGAAGGAGAGAAAACCAACTATGGATTATAATGTAGTTATTATTGTCAGATAAATCGATGCCATCGGAATCGATTGATAGTCTGTAGAAAACGTTCACTTCGTGAACTTTATCACATCAACCATCAACATAATTAGTTAATAAGCCTTTTCTAGAAAATTTACTGCTCTTTTCATCGAAACATTTTGCACGAGCAGCGCCCTCTATAACGTTATGTATACTCAAAAAAGTTTGACCTCACCTAATACATAATTCACTAACACCTACTACGTGTGTGTGGCGCTATCATTTAATTTCAGTGCTACACACGACACGAGCACTAAACTAATGCATGCCGCTGTCTCTGCATCCTGGCACTAACGGCACGTTACCATGGCGAGCGGCTACACAGATAAACGCTTTCACCAGCTGGTAAGATTTTTCATTATTTGCACTACTCACTATAATATCATTCATTTATTTTATTTACACAAAAAAAATAGTGGTACACAACACAGTTTAGGTGCAACACATCGGTGGTGCAACATGTTTGTGTTGCACCTTGTGTTTTTACTCAAGTTTTTAAATTTTGTAGTGTAAAATGATTAAATTTAGATTTCTAATAATAGGAGAAATTGTGATTATATACCTAAATAAACACCGTTACCAAAAATACTACAATAAGTGATTCACCATCCGCGTAGTACGCACGGACACGTGATGTATTTAGATGGTTTCAACGAAACATACTAAGAATTGAGTTCATGAACGAAGTTGTAGGTAGATGCTTATATTGATTTTTAAGCAATTATTACTTATTTATGATATCTAAGAGACTTTTGCAATTCACCAAATAAATTCAATAGTTCAGTAACAATGTTCACGTATGAAATATGGACACAATTTCCTAGTAACGTTTAGCATTTTATAAATAAAAATTTGTATATGTGTAGTAGAGTAGAAATTACTCGTTTTGCAATAATATACTGCGGCGCTATTCTATCGTTATTCTATAGATAGTCGTCAAATTTTGCATATACGTTGGTAGGCGCAGAAACGGCCTTCATCCAGAAATATGTAGGTACTCTTCACAAGAGATCATGAAATTTTAAAATAATACAAAAATTAACGCCTTAGAAAAATAAACGATCAATAAGCATTGAATAAGTGTTTCAAAACGGTCACGGACGAAGTCGTGGGCGAGGGCTTCTAGTATTGTATTGTTCCGAGATTTACTCTCTAGCTGGTACACCATTTTTTATTATTTAATTATTGATTGCCTGTTTCTCTGACGCACAATTTGAATATTCCTTCGTTGTTGTTGTTATCTTATTTAGCTATCATTTTCCCCTGCAGTTACCCTGTTCCTGTTCCTTACTTTGTCTAAAAAAATGCAAGAGAGTTCATAAGAAAATTATTTATTTTGGAAGAAAGAAAACAGAAGGAATGTTTATGACAAACGAAGTACAAAAGCGTAAGAAAGAACTTCCACTTAGTCCTTATTAATAAAGAACTAATTTAGTCCTGATTCCGTATTTTCCCTAGAACTCCAAAAGTGTCCCTAGAATCTTTTATTTTTTGTATTTTATGTGATTTCGCATATTATGGTCATGTATGTTGTGGAGTGAAAAGCTCTAAAAAATCTTTTTGAGTGCTTGTAAAATGGCACGTTTACGACACAAGTATATTTTAGTGATGATAGAGTTTATTGTTATTAATAATTGTTTTGCAAATCCACAGACATTAGCTATTCAAAAGGCGATCAATTCAATCGAGACACCGGTAAAGGAGAAACATGTTCGGAGTACGATTATTGGCACCTTCCAGGAGCAGAGCGCTATCACATATTGGGTAAAATGTGTTTATTTTTAGCGATTGACCTCTAGCTTACTATAGAATAATTTTGAATTGCCTGGGCTGCTTATGAGTTCATTTAGACCTTGGATTATATCAAAATAAAAATGTCATTATTTTGAATTTTTATATTTGTTATGTTAGAGTGCTTTATAAATCAACATTAGAGACATTAACAAAAGTATTCAACAAAATAGTCACAGTATGAAGCAACGATATGTTAAATACTGTCTATAAAAATGTTTTATTGGCTCCAAAGTAAGCACTCGAGACTTGCCGCTTAAACTCGGTCAACAGGGCTGAGTAAAAAAAATTAAAACCCTATATAAAACACCCATGTCCCTTCTCTTAACATTTGAACATCTTGACTATTTTTAGTCTAGCAAATTTTTTGTTTGATACATTTTTTTTTTCAAGGTTCTCAATAGTGACCTACTATGACTTGCACTATTAAATAAATGGTTTTTACATGAATCATCAAGTCGAACATCAAGGTTTATTTTGATTAATCCATTTGTTAACAATATAGTTGGTATTATAAGACTAGCCAAAATAAGAAATGAAAGACATAAACACTTTTTGATGTTTCTTACATTGTAATTTAAACAACATTAACATTAACAACAAAGAAGAAAACAAACATTAAATTAAATCAAATCAATCAATTTAGTAGGTACATGTATTACACAATTTTACTAAATGATATAAAAGTTTGTCGCGAGATTTACCTGTGTACTAACTAGTCTTGCTTGACATACTTATTAATCGGTTCAAAATACATAACTGATTTGAAATTCAGTTGCAAGATTCCACCCAGACAAATGTACGTACATAACATACATACAATACATACATTGCAAGTTAATAAAAAGCTTGTAAAAATGCATCCGGGCCGGATCGCTAGTTTAATTTAAAGCACACTCAAGGCACAGCACCTGATTGAGTTCTCATTGTAGATGGTGGCAATCCGGCTGCCGTTGCAGGACAACAGAATTGTCGCGTGGAAGTTTTGTCACGTGACGCACAAGCTTCTTCGCGAGGGTCATCCGGCATGTCTCGACGACTCCCAGCGTCACATCGGCATGATCGAGAATCTGGGCAAGTTGTGGGTGAGATAACCGTTATTCTTCTCTATTCTCGATAAACACTCGATTTTCTTTTTTTTTCGCGGCTCCTAGGGTCTAGGATAAGCCTTCGTCTAGTAGTTCTAGAGATTTATTAGCGACTTTAACTAAAACAAAAAATAAACATACTAATTTTACTATATTATGAGATATAATATAGATTTGAAATTCTTAGTCGGACCAAACACTTTAAAAATTCTTTTATAATACACACTGCCAAGGATTGGAACACTCCGCCGCTGTCAGTCTTTCCGAGCTCATATAAATATGTATAACCCAAATCTTTTTTAAATTCGAATCAATGGGCATCTTCTAGGTGAGTTCGCTCCATCGTCAGCCTCGTCTTTGCTGCACAATTAGATCATCAATAGAAATAAAAATATCTAATATTTTGGGTATTTTTGATCTGCCCTCGTATACGGAGCGAACGTACCAAATGATAATGTTTATATTTATATTCGATAGGTACATCTACGCGAGGGCTACGGTAAGCTTGTGCACCTGTACTCCAACTTGCTCGTGTGCAAGCTGAAGTTCCACTCGCGCAACCCTCGCTTCCCGGGAAACATGCAGCTCACCGCTGATGAACTCGACGCCATAGCAGAAAACGACGTCAATAATTAGTTAGTTTTGCATTTTTTAACCTTTTTTTTTTTTTTTTTGACGCCAGGAAATGCGTTACGCATACACACACCGTCTGGGGGACGGTGCGGTTATGTGGGACTCCCCTCCCCCTGAATGAGGGAGTTATACCCACTAAAACCAGGCGGCGGTCCTCCACAGCAGCAGGAAGATCCTGGGCTCGCATTAGCGCACCAGGGCCCTCCCCCCGCTATGCCCCCTGTTTTTCGGGAGGGCACCTCCAAGGGATGCTAGTCGCACCCGGCAACACCCCGCACCCGGACTCCAATAAAGATACATTTGAAATTCGATTTGAAAGGGATATAGTCCCTTACTTTAAAAAGTCTCGAGGGCTTCTATTATTACTCTGGTCATTTGATGATTACAAACCTGCTAGAAGTCTAGATTGTATCGGCTTGAACTCTGCTTGAGTTTAAACAAAGATTTTGCTTATTTCAGCAAATCTTAATAAATTTTGAAAAACGAACATAAATAATTAACATTGTACTTTGTTTTTCAGTTTCCAGTTGTGCGTAGAACTTTTCGACTATATGGATGACATTCTCAATTTACAAGCAGCAGGTTTGTGTCAAAATTTTCATTATGATGGTTAAGTTATACAAAAGTAGATTTAAAGAATTTAGTTTAATACCAATTGAATATGATGACTTGTAAAGCTTTCATATAATTTCAGAAATCACTTTCAAAGCTGTTATTTCGCTGTGGTCTTCTGTAAGGTGTTCGAATGATTGCATAACGCAGTGTGCTGAAATTGTTAACTTCCAGTGTTCGACAGTCTGGGCAACGCGCGTGCCAACTCTATGACGGCGAGTGGGCAATGCCGCTTGGCAGCGCTCATACCTTGTGCGCAGGATTCGTCGCACATCTACGACTGCAACGTGCGACTGCTCTTCCGTCTGCACGCCTCGCTGCCCCCCGACACGCTCTGCGGCCACAGAGAGAGGTGATTGTGTCTCAAAAGTCCTAAACGCTCTCTTACACGCAAAAGGATGTAATAAAACTTATTGCTGCAACCAGCACAAGTCTACTGCTATCTTACAGACATATTTATGGTTACATATAGAGCTTTTTTCAGTTACGTATGCTGGTGGTAACGAACAAAACTAGTGTCAGTTCGAGTTTGATATTTAAGAAAAAAAGAAAGCATGAGTACTTACAATCACAAAATATAAAATAATTTAATTTTTTTAATAAGGCGCGGACGAAGTCGCAGGCAAAGACGAAGGCCGCTAGGTATATTTTGTTCCTATGAACTATCGTTAGTAATGTCCAGGTACCCTGAAGACTACTCACACATTGGTAAAATTATGCGCTCCCTGCGGGACGCAAGCAGATAGGACAGAGTCTTGTCTTTAAGTTAAGATCTACAGACAGGCTGACTGACAGACAAGCAACGCCATAGGTGCTGCAGAATTAAGGATAAATGTGAATATTTTTACGCGACACACAATCAGTATACGATGTTTCACTAAACCACCATTGAGATATTTAATTGACTTTTCAGATTTCGACAACAATTTAAAAAGTTGAGTTCATTTTACAAGCACGCGAGCAGTCTACAATACTACAGAAATCTTCTGACATTGCCTCTCTTACCGGCCAACCCACCTAACTTCCTTCTGCAGGTAACAATTTCTACTATATTTTACAATAGTTTTATTAAATAGCTTATTATTTATGTCCGCGACTTGGCTTTTACTCTTTATTAAGATTTTAAAAAGCACAAAATATTGAAACTAATTTTAATAGAAGTGTGGAAACGTCTTTACTGATGAAGTAATTATTATTATAAGTCTCGCAAATTGCTACCTATTGCAAATTCAATTGCTTATGTTCCTATTGCAAATTCAATTGCTAATGTCTCTTTTACAAATTCAATTCCTAATGTCTCTTTTACAAATTCAATTCCTAATGTTCCTTTTGCAAATTCAATTGCTAATGTTCCTATTGCAAATTCAATTGCTAATGTTCCTTTTGCAATTTCAATTTGTAATGTTCCTTTTGCAAATTCAATTGGCATAGTTCCTAATGCAAATTCAATTGGTAATGTTCTTATTGCAAATTCAATTGGTAATATTCTTACTGCAAATTCAATTGCTAATCTTCCTTTTGCAAATTCAATTGGTAATGTTCCTTTTGCAAATTCATTGCTAATGTTCCTTTTGCAAATTCAATTGGTAATGTTCTTATTGCAAATTTAATTGCTAATGTTCTTATTGCAAATTCAATTGCTAATGTTCCTTTTGTAAATTAAATTATTAATGTTCCTATTGCAAATTGAATTTACGGGGATTACGCTTTAGGATATCCTTAATCATCGGTATTTTTAATTTGTGTACCTAATGTTGCAATATATGTAATGAATGAGTATGTTTTTTTTTTTTATGTTAAGGTCGACAGACAGACTGACGGTCCACTTGATGGTAGGTGGCTACCGTCGCCTATAACACAAGCAACGCCATAAGTGCTACAAGTGCGCTGCCGACCATAGAAGGATTAAGGATAAGGGATAAGGGAGGGATGGGGTAATGGGCTCTGGCATCCCTTACTCACTTACCGAAACACAACAGCACATAATGCTGTTATTTCACGGTGGTATTCTGTAAGGTGGTGGTTACTGCCGCCAGACGGGCTGCCCAAATGACTGCGAAACGCAGTGTGCCCTACCACTACTAAATGTTCGTTACAGAGTGACTTCGGCACATACGTAACGCCCGTAGTGTCAATACCAGAACCGCCTCCGGACGAAGTGGACGCCGTGGGATCTCTCATCGACACGTCCGATTTACTTAGTCAGGTAAAGCGTTAGATTACTACTAGTATAGGAAATGCCTATTTTACTATAGCAGTGTTCGTTATTTAACATATTAGTTTGCATTTTACGGGTTTGAAATTCATTCAAAATTATCTCCATTTGCTTTAATATGACTACTTTCATCGATTGTATCACTTTATTCATAAAATAATTTGCCATTTTCATATCTGTGGATGAATTTTTAATAGTCATATCATTCCATTTAAAAGACCGTAAATCGTATTAAAACTACCACTATAATGCCTACGTTGCACTTTATTTCAATAAATGTTAATAAAGATTATTTTCCCATAAGTCTACAACTCCGGACCAAATGGAGACGTTCGACAATCGCTCGACGTCGTCTCCGCAACCCGATCCTTTATTAGAGAGAGACAGGCTCATTGATCACTTGCAAAATGAAGTTAGGAGGTTGAGGTATGTATTTCTTTATTTTATGTAGTACAAAGCCGAGACAACATATTTTGTAATAAGAATTTTATTTTGTGAACAGAATATTCCTATTCATATGGAAAATATTTGTATTCAATTATCTTTTTTTTTTTTTTTTTTTTTTTATTAGAGATGGGTTTGCTCTTGGCCAACAACCAGCTTGGTAGCAAGGGAGAGGCCTAAGATGGAGCGAGCTCACCCAGAAGATGCCTATTCACTCGAACTTTGAAAAGATTATCTTAGTTCGAAATCAGTTTAACGCTAATAAAAGTTTATAGAATCGCTCAGTCTTGGTTCAATTTATATTATCAATGATATCTTAAAATAATGAGAATAGATCGTTGCTTGCTATTTTTAAAATTCACTCATATTTTCTTATAGTGTTTTTGTTGGGAAATTGTTAAGGTGTGAATGACATTTTGTAGTTAATTATCGATATGAATATTTGGATGCCTATGGCATATTTAAGTTATTTTTGTATCGTTTCGTAAATGCAGGTCTGAAGTATCCCAACTAGAGCAAGAGCGGCATTCAATGGTGGATTCGATGAGGGAACACTGCGCCAGATTAGAAACGCAATTGCACACCGCCAAGGTAATATTATTATAAAATTTTTCTATTAGAATATCACTATAATAATAAATCTGTAAGGGTTGGTCGTGGAGTAAGTTACTTTGTTTTCAGAGATATCGTGTTTATAGGCTCTATACGTGATACTGAAACTAAATTGACGATTTAGATTTTTTTTGTGTATGTATGTATGTTCCTCCATAGCTCTTAAACGAATTAACTGATTTTCATGAAACTTGGTAGATAAACATTTAGAAGTACAATGACACAGGATAGGCTACTTTTTTGTTTTTCAACGCGGATGAAGTCTGCATAGAAAAGTATAAAACGCCATCTACCGTATTTTGGATAGATGGCGCTATCTCCCGGGCCAAGACGCTAGTATTTACTTTTATTTTAGATTTCCCGTAGGAATGAAGCATTTTCCCGCGGTAAAAAGTAGCCTATGTTCATCACGGATAATGTCGGCTTCTAATGGTAAAAGAATTTTTCAAATCGGTCCAGTAGTTTCGGAGCCTGCTCTATAGAAACAAACAAACAAACAATCAAATATTTCCTCCTTATAATATTAGTATAGATAAGTCTATGATAGTATAAATTAAATGACAAACAGTTATTAAATGCATACGTTTTTTAATCACTAATTTAATTGCTTCTTTGATATTGTTTTTTTTTTTAATTGTAGGTTGAATTGAACGAAGAGAAACAAAAAGCGGAAATGTTGTCCGCTCAAGCACCTGAAATTAAAAGTAAGTCTAGTTCTGTTCATTGGCTAGTTGGCTAGAAATTGGCTAGTTTATTTGAGTTCATAATAAAATAAAAATTTCGTCAAATATAAATAGTCTGAAAATAGAATAAGCTACATGAAATTTTGTATGTATTTACAGAGAAACTGGCGGAAACTGAGGACAAGGCAAAAGTGACTGATGAGAAATTTCAAAAGTTAAAAGGCGCCTACACGCAATTGAGAGAGGAACACATTGCGCTAATAAGACAGGTAATTTAAAAATATGTATCGTTATCACTTGAATTCTACTAAAAATTTGGCTTAACATCGACACAGTGTGTCAGACTCTCTATTTTATCTTATTTTATTTTAAACTAGCTGTTGCACGTGACTTCGTCCGCGTAACCTTATAAAATATGATACATTCGTGTCTGTGAAACCATCGAATTTCAACTCAATCGGTTCAGCCATTTAGAAGTTATGTGAAAAAAATAAGTGCGGAAGGATAATTCTTACTGCCCGTTGTCCTATTACCCGTTTTCCCGTAGGAATGAAGCATTTTTCCCGCGGTAAAAAGTAGCCGATGTTCATCACGGATAATGTCGGCTTCCAATGGTAAAAGAATTTTTCAAATCGGTCCAGTAGTTTCGGAGCTTATTCAATACAAACAAACAAACAAACAAATCTTTCCTCTTTATAATATTAGTATAGATTAAAATTTGGTTTTAATAACAAGAGTCATTATAATGAGGCTAAACAAGTCACGACAGCTGTCTATCTATATTTTAATAAAAAAATATATTTATAACAGTGTATATATGTAAAAAACTTATTCTATAGTTGTTCTGTGATGTTTTTTTAAAACAAGAGAGATTGGCTATGCATTCTAAGGATTTACGTGTATGTACCTTGAAAGATTCGAATATTTACATGTCGGACATGTTTTGCACACAATATTCAAATATACGACAAACGAATATTTTTGTATACACAATACGACGTTAATATTCCATGTAAATATTTATGAGAAACGACACTTTTTTTGTTTCCTATTTCACTGGAAATACAGGTCAAACCCTATTAATTCTAAAATTTACTGTGGATGCAAACTTAAACTAAACTAAATGTCACGATTTCTAAAACACTTCAAATTTTTATTTGTTACAAATGTTTTATTTTGCGCTCAAAATCAGAATCAGAAACAATAAGTGAAATACGTTTCCGCATTGAAAGCTATATGATTGTGGTAGCGTCGTGTGAATCTGAATACTAAACATTTATATTTTAGATGTCTACCAGAAACTCTATGGCACATGGGGAAATAAAAAAAATAATTCTAGATTGCAATAAGGAAATTGGACTAAACTATCTTGATACTGTTTAATTTTTATTTGTCTTTAATGGGAGTCGGCGTATTAGGTATTTGACCTCGTAGCCTTTGATCAAGAGTAAATATGATTTTAAACATATTTTTTTAAAATTAGATTCTCAATTATAAGACGTCTATAAGACCACTTTATAAAGACTCATGTTTCTGTTTAGAAAGCTGAGGTCGATAAAGCGACGGCGGCCTTGAGGGCGTCCGCGGCACAACACGAGAGCGCTAAAATGGCGCTGCAACAACAACTCAACGATAGAATAAAGTAAGTTATTAACGAAGACGTATCTATACTAATATTATAAAGAGGAAAGATTTGATTGTTTGTTTGTTTAGAATAAGCTCCGAAACTACTGGACCGATTTGAAAAATTATTTTACCATCGGTAGCCGACATTATCCGTGATGAACATAGGATACTTTTTAGCACGGGAAAATGCTTCATTCCTACGGGAAATCTAAAATAAAAGTGAATACTAGCGGCTTGGCCCGGGAGATAGCGCCATCTATCCAAAAACGGTAGATGGCGTTTTATACTTTTCTACGCGGACGAAGTCGCGAGCACGAGCTAGTTTTAAATATTGATATTAATTATACTTTGTATGATCAATTAAAGTGTAAACTATGATAACAAACTTGTTTCTTTTTGCCAGGGATGTGGAGTTGCTCCAGCAAAGCGCGTCGTCAAGTGAAGAAATCGATGCTTACAAGAATGAAATAGCCAGCCTACGTAATGACCTAGAACTGTCACGACAGAAGGAGCTCGAGTTGGAGACTCTGCGCGCCTCCATGGAGTCGATGGACATAGAACACAAAACAGCGATGACAGAACAACATGACAAAATAACTACAATAGGTAACGAATTAAAAGACACAATAGAAACTTTAGAGGCAACTAAGAAAGAAAAAGATGAGCTGCAGTCGGCGTTAAGTGGAGTCAAACAGGAATTGGAGGGGGTAAAAGAGAAAAGCGGAGACGAGTATAAAAAAGTGTTAGAAGAAAAGCAAGTCGCCTTGACACAAGTGGCGGAGTTGACTAAACAATTCCAACAGGAAAAACAGGTCAGTAGTGTAAAGTTTTTAAAAAAATCAACTGTGTATCATTGAATAAATTCGCATGAGTATTAGGTATTAGAATTTAATAATTCAACTTTTGCATGTGTACATAAATAACTGCTGCATGAATATTATTCATATATTAATGCTTTTTTTAAAGTCATATAGCTCAATCTCAATTTATATGGTTCAAAGTTTTATTTGTTAAGAAGATTAATCGGTATATCTTATTAAATTTAACTAAATTTGATTAGGAGCAGAATCTTATTATAAGTAATTTGAGAAGTGAAGTAGAAAAAATGCAACAACAAATAAATGAAGACGGAAATAACTTCAAAACGAAACTGTTGGATTTAAATGAATCGTTAGTTTTAAGAAGCAAAGAATTCAACGAATCACTTACTGAAAAAGATGAAAAACTAAGTGCAGCTCAAGAAAATATTGAGTTGCTTCAAAAGCAATTAGAAGAAAGACAAAACCGTAACAATGAAGATATTGTTGAAAAACGATCGCAGATTGATTCTCTTAATGAGGAAATTAGAATTTTAACCAAGAAAAAGGACGAAAACGCGAATAAGATAAAATGTTTGGAAACAGAAATGAGTTCGCTGGATCAAAATTTAAAAACAATTATCGAGCAAAAGGATAGTTATGCCGAAAATTTAACTCTAAAAGAAAATGAAGTCCAACAATTGGAAGAAAAAGTCAAAGAGTTAACTCGTAAACTGAACGTATCTATGGAATCTGAAAACAATAAAATCGTTGAAATATCAGCATTGAAGGAAGTTTATGAAAAAAATATCGCGGAAAAGAATGTTGAAATTAAAAAAATGGAAGAAGAACGAGAACAAGAGATCGCGGCATTAAAAGATCAATTTAAAACCACGGCCAATGATATGGATGAAATTATAGCTAATTTGAAAGACGTAATAAAGGAGAAGGATTCTCAAGTGATATCACTTGATTTGGAAGTCAATAAGTTGTCTGCGCAAGTTGCAATGTTGGAAGATGAATTGAAAGAAACAAATGCAGAATTAGAAATAGGAAAGAATGAACTGCTATCTTTACGCGAAGAGCATGAAGCCATCATTGAAAGGAGGGATTTTAATTTAGCATTTAAGAACGATGAATTGAGGCTTTTAAATGAAAAAGTGAACCAGTTAACTGACGATAATAATAATATTAGATTGGAAAAGGATAATTTGATTGATAAATTGACTTCAGATAAACAGGTTAGTTTTGTGTGTATCCTGTGCTGTCGTTACATTATGCAAATAACAATTAATTATTACGTTTTACCAGGTTTTGCAAAACGATTTACAAAAATCGCAGAAAGGTCATGAAAATTTGAAAAAAATGAATGAAGGAATTTTAATGGAAAAAGAACAGATTATAAGCAAACTTAGTTTAGAAAAAGAAGAATTGGAAATACAGACTAAAAAACTAGAACAAAGTATGAACGATAATATACGTTCATTGAATGATCAGATTGATTGCAGTTTGAAAGAGAAAGAAGAACTAACCGATGTGGTGTGTAAGAAAGAGAAAGAAATACAGGTTAGGTTTTACTAACAGTGTGCCATCTTTGTGTCTAATGTCAAGTGACCGTTTCTAGTTCACTTAAGTTTTATGTGGTGGTGGATTGGATTGACTAATGGTTTCATTGAGCTCATATTGTGCTTTGTTATTCACAGTTTAGATCAATAGTTTTTCACTTTTAAATGTGCTACTTAGGTTTATTTTAATGTAAGCGCTTTAACAAATCCAATCTTGTTAATGAAAAATCCCTATATCCAAGATGAATGAATTTTTTTAGTACATTAAAGATACCTTATTTTATTGCTTTTTCTTCTTAATGCATGATGCAGCATTTTAATTGCACGTTTATTTTCTTTTTTCTCTGCTACTTCTACAACTTCTACCCTTCACTGCATGTGGTCGGATTTCTTGGATACTTTGGACGCCTATCGCCTGCTCGCCTTCGAACTACGTTAAGTATATTTCACTGGCTGCATGTAATGTAGATATTAGAAGTGAGACTGAGTCATATAGAGAAGGAGAGGCTGAACGCCGAGTGTGAATTGCAGGATTTATTGCAACACAACACAGTGTTGGAAGCGGATGTTATTACCCTCAGAAAACAATTGGATGATGCGCAGAAAGAGATTGAGAAACGTGAGTTTATTGAATATTTCGTCTTTTCTTTTTAATAAAAGTTTGTAGTAACTGTCAGTCATTATACATCTATAACAATAAAATAAATAAACCGGCGAGTGACCTCGCGATATGCGATGCAATCCCAAAATATTTTATCTGTCAAATAGTCATTTACTTGAATAATGAGGACTTAGAAAGTCGCCATTTTAAGTCCTCGCGATTAAGATTTCATTTTGACCACAAGAACATTTCCATTCTTCTTTTTTCTGTTTATTTTTGCACTCTATGTTCATTGAAATCGAGAAGGATGTATCTAAAATAGAGTGGTATTGTGGTTAGAGCGATCGAAGGTGTTGGAATGTGCGGGTGAGGCCGCTCTGGAGGTGACCAAAGAGGCAATAGCTGCGCTGGAGCAAGCGTCCGAACGCGACACCAGCCGTGCCGCCGCACAATTGGCGGCTGCCGCCATCGCTGACATTGCAGCGCACACCCATGTAATTATTATTACATTTTACTTTTAGATCTAGGCTCAGTTGTCAAATGTACTGGGGATTTAATTTCCTATATAAGATATTTTCATAAATACTGAAGCATATCGATAGCAGTTGATATGGGCAGCAACGGTGGCAGCGCATGCTGCGTTTTGCAGCAGAGTTTTGGGACAGTCCGTTTGGTGATAGTAACTGTGACTAGAAGGAGGTCCTTGACCATAAATAACAGCATATGTTCAGTTGTGTTTTTATCCCTAATTTTAAGGATAGGAGACGAGGGTTCTACATTTCTACAAGCGTGCAGTAAACAAATTTCTGGAGGGCAGGCAACGTCCCCTAAAAACTTAATCAAGTGATAATATTAAAAAAATATGGGGGGCTTAAGATTGGGTCATCATGGCTTTCAATCGTAATCATTGTAATCAATTGACAGACGAAAGGCAATGAAGAGAAAGTGGGTCGTGCTGCGATATTCGTCGCTCACAACACCGCACAGCTCTCCGCCTACATCACGGAAATGTGCCATGGCTCCACCAATGCAGAGTTGACTGAAAGTGAGTAATTAAGCTTATAATTTAATCATTTGCAAAGATCTTTTACTCAGAAAAAAATTCTGACCCAAAGGAATATGGTATTTGTTACAGATTAAAGCACCACTAATTTTAATATATTCGTAAACATAGTGTTAATAATTTAATCAAAGGTGGGATTTTTTTTTAAATGAGATGACATCATGTTTGTGGAGTTTTCTTGGTTGCTCTTTAACTGAATAATCCCAAAAAAATTGTCACATGTTAATGTTTATTACATTTTATTTGCTGAAACAGATTGATCATAAAAAATGACTTCAAAATGTAATCGCGATTGCTATTTTGTAAAATTTCGAAATACTTATATTTGTCGGAATTTATGCACTCTCGAAATGCGTGTATACGTATTTGGGTACAATATTATTATGATAAATACACATCGACTTTTATTATTTTTTTAGAATTGAACAGCGAATGTCGCACTATGCTGTCGGAGACCGCCGGGTGCTTAGAGGCGCTACGCAGCGGTGGTATTCAGCAATCGGTCTGCGGTAGCGTGTTGGCCGGCGTGCAGAGAGCCGCGCGCGCCGCCGCCGACGCCGAACGAGTCGTAGCCGGCGGTAGGACAGTCGATGACGAGTTGGCCGATATGGACCACGCGGTGGCGTTGGCCGCCTCGCAGATAGAGGAAATGTTGGCGGCAAGTCGCGCGGGCGACACTGGCGTCAAATTGGAAGTGAATGAGAAAATTTTGGATGCGTGCACGACATTAATGGGAGCGGTGAAGCTGCTCGTGCAAGACGCCCGCCAACTGCAAACTGAGCTCGGAGATCCTACGACGAGACGAAACATGTACAGGAAAAACCCGCAGTGGTCCGAAGGGTTGATCTCGGCCGCAAAAGCGGTGGTATTCGCAGCCAAGTTGTTAGTTACGTCCGCGGACGAGGCCGTCGGAAGCGAGGGCAGAGTCGAGGGCGTGTCGGTCGGAGCCCACGAGGTGGCCGGTAGTACGGCGCAATTGGTGGCGGCGTCGCGAGCTCGAGCCCCTCACGGGTCGAGTGCTCTTGCGCGGTTGACAGGTAATCGTTGATCTAATAGTTTATCTTCTTAGTGTGCCACTTCTCTACGAAGGTTGGCGACCATCATGGCTATTCTGACCTTGGAGCGAATGCTTAATCCGAACCATTCTCTTAAATTCTTCAGCCAGAATTCACCTGGCTGAATAGTTTATGGCGCATTTAATTATATATGTTACCAGCAATCTCCCAGATTTTTTTTGTTGTTAAAATCGGCACGTAGAATAGTCCACTCGATAATAGGTGGCTACCATCGCCTATAACACAAGCAACGCCACAGATTCTGTAAACGGGCTGCCGAATACAGTAGAGTTAAGGACAAGGGATTGAAAATGGATAAAAAAGTGGGACAGCAAGCGTGCTGTTATTTCACGGTGGTCTTATGTAAGGGGATCATTGCCGCCATACAGGCCGCCCAAATAACTGCGAAACGCCATGTGATTTGCCTTGCCACTAAATAACGTCTAACAAAATATATGAGCAGTCAGTTCATTTTTTGTTTTTAGATGATTAGAATTTCATTGTATAGGAAGTCATCTTAACAACCTCGTTTGCCTTGGTTTAGTAGCACATATCAATAAACCCAGTGAGGGTCGTTATGAATGTTTTTGTGAAACGTCGCCAGGTGCGTCACGACAAGTGGCGACGGCGACGGGCGCCGTGGTGGCGGCGGTGCGAGCCGCGTCTGCGTTGCGCGCCGACCACGACGCGCTCGACACGGCCGCGCTGGCTACCACTCTGACGGCCGCGCGCCGTCTCGAGCACGAGAGCAAAGTGCGCTCGCTCGAACTAGAAGCCGCACTCGACGCCGAGCGCACCCGACTCGCCGCGCTACGCAAGCGACACTACCAACTCGCGCAGGAGCAGGAGGTAATCTTTCACTTCGAACCCATTTCATCTCATTCCTTCCCAATCCTTTATCCTGTAGTCGGCAGCGCACTTGCAGCACCTGTGGCGTTGCTTTGTTATAGGCGACGGTAGCCACTTACCATCGAGTGGACCGGCAGCTAGTCTGCCGACATAAAAAAAAAAAAAAAAAGGAGTTTGAAGTCAGCTTTGTGATCTCGATCTAGGGAAATTCAGTAAATGGAAGCAAAAAGAAAGATTATAGTGACGCCCATGGACCTCATATACTGAGTTAAATGAACTCAATATCGTTCAGTCGTTAAAAAGACATTCACTGTCACTGTCTTTTGCATACACGTAATGTGTTTTTTAATTTTTGTTTCAGAACGGCAACGTGGCGAATGGTGGAGATTAGACATAGGTACATTTGAATACCAAACACAAGAGTTATATTGATTTTTATTACATTTCTTGTTTTTCAAGTAATATTCTCACTTCGCATTTAATATACACAACGAACATATTTTTGACATTTACGATTTTTATGGAATCTACTGAAGTTTTCTTATTAACCGAAGTCGTAAAATATTTTTTTGCCACTACTAATTTATTTTAACACGTAAAGTTAATATGATGTCAAGTATAAAAAAAACTCATATTAATATTAATAATATTATTAATTTTAAAATAATACAGACAAAATAGAACACATCAAAGACAAAATAGAAGGAGAGAGAAAACTAAGCTTCAATTGAGATCATAGTTTGTCCCAAATAGACTTGTAATTTTGTTTTAAATATGTTCAATTAAACGCTCCTACTTGTTTCCTTGTTATTTTGAGTTTAAAATCAATAATCTTCCGCTCAATTTGGGGTCAAACAAATTCATAAGAAAGAATCAAAGTCTTCCCGAAGCGAAGTAGATTAGAGACCCACACGTTTAATGTGGTAAGAATTTTTAATTTTTTTTTTTATATATATAAAATAATAATTAGTCGTACGTAGACTTGTATGAAATCAAAATTGTGTACATCGACAATTTTATTTAGAATTTTAAGTCGTGAAGTATGTATTTAAAATATTTTTTTATTTCCACAAAATATAGCCTTTTAAGAGTCAATTTCTTACCACAGACAAAATTATCTACTGAATTAGTGTTACCAACTTTCGTTGCCAAATATGTCCCACTTGTTATTTTTTTTTTAATACGGAAAGCAATTTATTATATTGGTTAAGGCTTAATCATCGATTTTACCTAATCATGATATGTTACTGGACTAAGTTTTACAAGCTTTTTTTATACTATTTAATGCTTTTTTATTGCATTTCCAGTATACAATGTTCTATATACAATATCATTAAATCACTGTATTTTATTTTTATTTTCCAGCTTTAAATTGAATTTAAAACAAAATTGTATTATAATTTAAAATTTGTGCTAAAGGATCTAAATGCCAAAAATGATCAAAAATTACTCTAAGGCCTTTCTCACATTACAATACTCATTAGTCATTAGATACGATACTCCAGTAGGACACCTGTTGCGTACTCCTTCGTACAATACACGACTGAAAATGAACCTAATTTTATCTTTTCTAATTACTAGAACTTTTAACTTTTGAATGTGACTAGTCATAAAAATACACTCGAGGTCTTCCCATTTTATAGAAACCAAAGACTAATTCGAAAAAATTAAATATTGGATATCTTTTCTCATCTAGTCTGTAACTTTGTGAGTGTATAAATAAATATGGAAATTTTTGAACTTGCTGCACAAATTTAATATTTAGTTCTTACTCCGCCGTAACTTGTTTGAGACACAACATATGTCAAATACTCCGCAGAAACTTAACCTCGAGACTTGCTTAGGGTACTATACTACTTTTTTAATAAACGAGTAATAAAAAATTTCACTGCATTACTATTGATCCACGTAATCATCATAAAATCCGTTTATTCAATATGAACGCGCCTAAGGTCTACAGGTCTCGTCCCTAACAAGACCCATCTCACTCTTGTTAGTATTGGAATATGGAAACTCAGTACTCGTTTGTTATTAAATAAGACTATAGTTGCTTTGGAGTATCTTAATATGAGAAGGGCCTTAGATACGGCGCAGTTAAGTTAATTTGGCTAATCGTCCTGCTTGAAACTTGACCGAGTAGTAAGCAGATTCTCCTATATTTTATTATATATGTATACGCCTAAGTATATTTTATATTGAAAATACTACTCGACTAGTTAGTAACATACCATCCAGTTTTAAAAAATTAAATCACGGGAATTAAAAGCTTTAAGTAAAGAAGTTAGTAAATAAATTGTGTACCTATACATAGTTTACATGTTTTGTAATTTGGTAAAGTTTGTATAATCATGACTTAATTGTAGCTTGTAGCGTAAGTTGTAAGATTACCATGTTATATCAATTCTATTGTACAATTTAAATGTATGAGGCACTATTATTGATCATTAATTTTATGTACGATAATGTGATTTTTTGTAGGTTTGAGTTGTTTCGCCTAATATATCGACTTTAATCTATTAATGTGCGTTTTATTTTAATCCTCATAATGATTATATCCTTCAATAAATTTGACGAGCCCGTTGGACGAGTGGCAAGGGTGCTTGCCTAGCGTTTCAGGGGCCCCGGGTTCGATTCCCGGCGGGGTCAACTTTGGAAATTTTAATATAATTTTCAAAATTGACTCCGGTCTGGATTTGAAAAGTAGTGGTAGGGCACACTGCGTTTCGCAGTCATTTGGGCAGCCCGTCTGGCGGCAGTAACCACCACCTTACAGAATACCACCGTGAAATAACAGCATTATTTACGTGCTGTTGTGTTTCGGTGAGTGAGTAAGGGATGCCAGAGCCCATTACCCCATCCCTCCCTTATCCCTTATCCTTAATCCTTCTATGGTCGGCAGCGCACTTGTAGCACTTATGGTGTTGCTTGTGTTATAGACGACGGTAGCCACCTACCATCAAGTGGACCGTCAGCCTGTCTGTCGACCTTAACATAACATTTTAACATAAATAATATATATAAAAGAATATACCAATATAACACCTTTAATCTAATGTGCTCAAGTAACTTGGTCATTTAAAATGTCCTTATTTATCTCCATGTATATTTATTTATATAAAAAGGCTTACCAACTAAATACATACTATATCATTATATACAACACTACTGTATATAATGATATAATATTAAAAGTATGAGTTTAAACATTTCATATTATCTATTTATTGGCACGTAGGTAAAGGTACCTACCATTTATTTTTACAGAGTTTAAATAGCCAATGTAAACCTAATGCACATAAAATATTTAATTGATTTTGACATGAATAGAGGAATAATTCATTTTTGCTTATTCATGCTTTTTTTATTACCTTTTGATGGTAGGGTCTGAATAGGTCTGAATGCAAAATCTGATTAAGGTTGATTGAATAAAACGACAAAGATTCATTGCTTACACTTATATTCGCTGTTATTTAATACTGTCTAAATTAGAATATTCACAAAAAAGCATGGCAACATTCCAATGGCAATTTATATCACCGTTTCTTTTTATAACTACAGGTATTACGAACAAAACAAACACTTTAAAAGTAAAGAAAAATGCTCGTTGGAATGCTACATTCAATTTGGGACTCGTCCCTTCAAATTATACAATTGATTGTTAAAAATATCTATAACAAGATAGACATATTTGTAATATGTAATGGCGTAAAAAATAAGTAGCTAAAATGATTAAATCATTCACTTAAATGCTGAGAGGCATTATTAGGCTTACCATAATAATTGTTTATAGTATAAATCAAAGAAAAAAAAGAAAAATAATTCAATTAAGACGAAAAAGTATACAAAGAAGTATGTACTTACAAGCAGACATTAAGTCCGGCCCCTACTATATTATTATTTATATATTTTAAATTTCGTGCCAAAAATATAGCATATTATGGTATATACCACTACATACCCACGCATAACTATAACAAACAAATAATATTTAAAAAAAAACCGGGTATCTATTATTTTAGCCACTTTTGATAACCTACTATTAACAATCAAAGGACAGGTCTAGTTTAAAAACACTTCCATTTATAGGAGAAAACCAATTTGTTCGACAGATTATTATAATAACCCAGCCGAACTTAATGAAACAAAAAATCCCAGTCATACCGGGATATACATATATGGTAAGCCTGTAATAATAATCTAAATAGTTGTGCAAAACTTTGTCTTTTTATCTTAAACAACACAACATAGTAGATACAATATGGCCGGTTTTACAGACAAAACTAGGCCAAAACTCGATACTACATACAATTAAAAATAAACTTCTAAAAATTAATTCATTTACTTTGAGCGCAAGAAGCCGTCCATTCACTGCGTTTAATAACTTCCTATTATTCTAATATGATGGTAAAAAATCCTTCAAAAATTTAGCACCACGTATTGGCTTCTCACTAATACTGCAACGAGGACTTTGTGCAATGTTTGTGCTTTTTACTTTGTAGGAATAATTATTTTTAATGTTAAGGTCGACAGCCATAACATTAAAAAGTTATATTTTAATGTTAAGCTGACTGTTCAATTGATGTTCAAATATTAACAATTTTTTTATTATAATTTTGAGATTCCTGAGGTATATATAAAGCCATCAAACGTAATGCAACCAGAATTTAAGAAATATCTGAAAAGCATATAACTATTTTTTGCATGATCCAATTTATATTATTATAATAAAAACACTTGCAAGTTTGTTACGATAGTTGATAGAACATAATTTATCCACATAATATAAGCATAAAATATTATAAATTTATTAAATAATTATTTTTAAACAATAAGTGTTAATTGACTTATTATAAACTGATTAATTAAACATTGATTAAAACTGATTATGTTTTTTTTTTTTTCATTTTGTGGACATACAAGAAGCTTATCCCCAAGTTATTTTATTATTTATGCTTTAATAATTAAAATAATCTAAGCAGAGCTTAATTTCTTAATACCCTACAGACTGACCAACCGTTGATAGGTCAGATCGGCATAACATTTTCCCTATTGGCCAATTAAATTAGTCCATGGGTCAGAAATGATAATTTCATTGTTAGTTTTCTACAAACTGTATATTCTGTTTAAAACATTTTGCACTTTTTTGTGCGTTTGTATTCATTTTTTACCTTTTTTTATTAAGATATGACATAAGTGTTAATACTGTTTTGTTAGAGAAAATTAGTGCCTCGATTACTTCTGCATTATAACAATTAACTTTCAATTATTATATTACAGTACAAAACCCTCTATTGATGCTGCCTACATAGCTTAGATTTTTCTATTACAAATACTCTCTATGATGAGTTTTTTTAATTTACCACTTTTTGAAAGATGTAAATATTTATTGCACAACTTCTAAAACACAACAAATATAGATTTATTTAGTTGACATAGTTGTTTAAGGTGAGCAGAAAAGGTTTCATAAAATCTGAAAAGAAAGCTTAATAGAAAGAAACATACATTACAGACGTACATATATTATGACAAGGTAAGAAGTGGCAAATTGCAAAAAAGACTAAAGTAGATAAAGTGGCTGTCATGTGAGTTGTGATGTTGTTACAGAGGTGGCTCGTCCCACTTGAGATGTTTCTCGGGAGTGAGATGTACTATACGCACGTGGACAGCTTGATTCTTCTCAAACTTGGGTGGGATAGGGCATAACCTGTACATCACTTCATCTCCTGGGAGAGGAACGTACTCCCCCTCGACGCTGAAAAATAAGTAATTGCAAAAATTGATATGGCAGGATGTTAAAAATATCAAAAAGACCATTATTTTAATAATTATCATTGATATATAAGTAATTAGAATATAATATCTGCATGTAACTATATCAACGATACTCTCTAACGATATACTCTGTAATTATATCAACGAATAGGTGTTGCATGCGACTTCGCCCGCGTACCTTTATAAAATATAGATTATGTTACTCACTCGTAATGTAGCTACTATAGGTCAAAGAATTTTCAAAATCAATACAGTAGTTTTAGAGTTTATTCATTACAAATATACAAAAATACAAACCTTCTCACTTTATCATATTAGTATAGCTATAGATAATGTTCTACATCATAAATCCATTATCAAACATATTTTTTCTTTATAAAAGTATATGTTGTATATTGCTGTGCAGTTTTGCCCAACTACATTAGTGTAAAATTTCATTAAAATCCATTTGTGTGAAAGAGTAATAAACATTCATAGATCAATCGTCACAAACTTTTGCGCTTACTATATTAGTAGGATTTAGCGTCATAAATTTTCAGTTGAAAGAAGTACTGCTATTTGGTTTTTTGCCAAATTCTTTTTATTTGAATGTGCATTTTGAACTTGCATATATCCTCATAAATTTGCACTTTTACAATATTATATAGTAGTACTTTCTCAAGAAAATTCAGGTTTTTGATGAACAGATTACCTACCAAAATTTGACTTTTAAATTTATCTACTACATAAATAGTCTAAACAAGGTTATACAACCATTATAATATTAACGTTTTTCAAAATCAAATCTTTTAATTCTTTTTTTTAAAATAACTATCTAAATTCTACTCAAATAGTAAATTATATTTCATTGCCTTACAATATTTGTGTTGCCTCTATTAAAGTAATTCACACATCTATGTTAAAAGGTCATACAATGAAGGCCATTGTGTATTGTAGCTGATAGGACAAATATAGTAATAAAATGATATCACCAAAAAATCTATATTATATTATCTGCCTTGGTTTTACACATGCACAGTAAAACTATCATATTTCAAGCTTTCTATTTTCTATATTAGTTTGTCTAGATTTAATATGTTTTTTTAAACTGGAGGAGTAGTTTCAAAGATTACCTCCTACTCCTAATACAAACTTTACCTTTTTTATATTAGTTTAGATATAACAAATAAGTTTAAGCATTTATATCAGCCTTCGCGACAAATACCGTCACGAGTAATAACCAATTAAATTTGATTCCATAGGGTATTGTCATTATAATTAATTGAAGCATACACTGTCTACATTCATACATAACCTCTAATCATGTGATCTTAAAAGTAATATTAGGTACTAATAATAAAAATATCTTACTCAGAGATATGAACAAACAGATCTTCTCCGCCTCTATCAGGTATTATGAAACCGTGGCCTTTTGCTCTGCAAAACGACTTTATTTTACCGCCTTCCAGAGGATTGACTAAAGCCCTTTCAGATCTACAAAACAAATATAGTACATATATTTATGGCAAAATAACGAGTTAATATAAAGTTTTTTGTTTAGCGTTAAGTATTTATTTAAGAATAACAAAAACTTACGTTGAGGCAGTGCGATTTCGTCGAGTTATAATTGGACTTGGTAGTTGGAGATGGGAACTAGTCTTATTTGGAGAATCGTCACTGTTAAATCCATAATCATTCGACATGATTAATTTAGTAATAATAATCAAGCAAATGTACTTAATTAAACTTTATGCCAGCAAGAGGAAAAAAATTCGCACCGTACCGTAAGTAACAGATAGATTTGACTCAAGAGCCACAGAATAATCAATAGCAAATATACCACAGCCCATAAGAGATGAAAATAATCAAACCACAGAATAAAAGTAAATATAAAACTTTAAGCACAAACAGTTAAAAGAATCAAGACAAAAGCAATAAAACAAAAAGAAAATACATAACAGACAAATTAACACTATTCTTGTATAGTTGTACCTACTTCATCTCAAAAATATAGCTTGGCAAAATGGCAAATGGTTAAAACGAGACAACGTTTTTTATTTTTTTTGACTGTCTATTTTGCCAAGCTGTATACGTTCCTTTATATAAGTATTTTTTTTTTATATTTAACTAAATCATTATTACCATTATTACTATTAACAAATATTAGCTAGTTACTACATCCTACTATTAAATTAAACTTTGAAGATATACATTCACATACCTATCTCCCTATCATGCGGCCGTAGATAGCGATAAATAAAATAACTATATTTTGAAACTTTTTTGAGAATAAGATTACATTCATAGAAAATCAAATGAATTGAGTAAATTATATTTATAGTGTGTGAAACAATATATACGGATCACGACAAGACATTAAATTTAATATTAATTTCTATGGATTACGTGATATTAACGTTACAATTTATTTTTATATTGATCTTCAAAAATAAATGTAGCTAAGTTATAGTTCGTGCAGCGAATAAAGACTTCTCGGAAAATGTGCGCAGAATTTTAGGTCTTTGAGTTTGAGGGGGCAGAGGAAAGTGAGGGGCGGGTACGCGTCGGTGTGCTGACACGTTATTGGTAGACTCAGTCACTCTTCCCCTCCCGCACTTCGTTCGCGCGTCTCGACTCTCTTAGGTACTGTTGCGTACAGATTGTTTTATCGTTTTATTAGTAATACGTCATGGTGAATAAATGCCTAAAAAAACGTTCTTCTTCGACATCGCACGATGATTTTATGGAAGGAATATCAACACTGCCTGTAATGTTAAGTTAGTGAGGTGAAAAATTAGGAAATAAGAAAAAAAAAACATTTTCCTTAGTAATTTTGTGCGCAATTGTACACATGCACCGATTGCCCCCACAAGTGTCGCCTTCAATCAAACCTTAATATAAAATATTTCATGTATACTCCTTATAACATTAGCTGTCTTGCCAGAAAGTCACGTCAAAATAGGTCCACCCAAAACTTTAAAATTTGATTTCTTTTATACTGCCGTAGATATATAAAATTTAGTAAAAAGCTGTTATTTTGATATTACTTATAAACACTAAATTACTACAGAATTTTGTAGTATTTGGATGAAAATACTTCTTAAAAAGTTGAGTTTCATCACTATTAAGACAATTATTATTGTGTTTGTACAACAATGGGAATATATAGGTAAATAAAATAGTGTTTTGTATAATAATTCCTTTAATAACCATATATTTTAACTTTTAAAATATATTTGTTACATTCAATCTATAACTAATAACTACTTATTTATTTACATATTTATTGTATTAGTCACTGCTAGCTAACAATTATCACAATACTCAACAGTTAAACTAATTGAAATTATATTTTCATGTAAGTATATTAATATTTTTTAACGTACCTACTTTTCTACTGTTAAATGATGCCTTTATCTATCCAAAATTATTTATTTAAATCAATTAAATATTTTAAGATTTCTTTTTATAGAAGTTCGTATTTAATTTTGAAATCTGTTGTAAGAATGTGGGCATATCCTCGGCTCGACTGGCAATTTGATTTGAATTTTTGGAACGGAAATTCCTTCCCACTCACCCTGAAAAACAAAATGGATTAATTGAACATCTAAATACGTATGATCGTAGATAAATGATTGGTCACGCTGCGCTCGACTAGATACGGCCCTGCCTAAAAGCAATAGCTCCATGAATGAGGCAACTTTTTATTGTAGTGTGTGTAAAACATCGTCACTATTTATCACTTTTTATTATATTTTTACACAGTTTCACTAAGAAAATTGACATTTTATCAATGACCAAAATTTAATAAAGCATTCGGAACGTACACATCACACACAGTTTGCAGTATGACTAGTTGATTAGCTCGGGTACGCCGAATCGGCGTAGTATTTGTTGCCGCATTTATCAAGTACGGCGGCTGTATCTAGACCAATTAAATATCTTTGTGTGTGATATTAAAATAAGGAATATAAAATGCATTGCACTTGCACACTGTCCCCATCTATACTCCACAAACTCCACAAAATGTTGAAATACGAAATTGCATTTTTTAAAGTTACTGCCATTAAGTATTTTAAATTTTAGAGTTTAATAAAGGACATTGCCGATTTATGCTTTATTTTTACAGTTGGAGTTTTTGAGCGGAATTTTATTATACTGAACCGATTTAATATTATTAGTAAAACAATAATTATTTAAGAGAAAAATGAGATTCAAGTGATCCAAGTTGGTTTGGAGCGTACCTGAAATCGTGTTCCATCGGACTTGTTGCACTGCATGGATATGGGCGAGTCAGTGTACAGTGCGTCCAATGCTTTCGAGCGCAAGGCCGACCACGGCCCTATGGACAGGTAGTTGCTGCGAGGGGGGGCTTCGTACGATATCGACATGTTATCCCATCTACGAGCACATTATATGTTATTAAATTATTATGTTAGTCTTCCGAACCCATTATCAAATGCAACGGTAGCCACCTACCATCAAGTGGACCGTCGCCCTGTCTGTCGACTTTAACAATAAAAAAAAAAGGTTATTACTCTAAGGGCCTCTTTCGCCAACTACATGTAAAGTGTTGAAGTGTTAGTTACTTTTAAAAATAATTTTATTTTTTATTAAATTATTCACTCGGTTTTATTAAAATAATGCATCCTTCGATAGGCGATTTTTTTTTAAATTATTATTTTCTTTTTAATGTTTGGGACTTTTACCGCAAAAACAAAGGTATATCAGCTCCATTATTCCCGGTTACCGGTGACTTTAAATGACAGTTAGCTATCTTGACAGATGGTGAAAGAGGCCCTTACAGATGTACATACTTGCGTGTACTATTATATTTTTAATTGTATTGGAAAAATTGTTTTGTTTATTTAAGAAGTGGCCTTATATCTAATAAGAAAGCAGTTACATTTTTTCAAACTTGAAGTAGTTTTCCAGAGCTTGGTTGGAGAGGGCACTCTTGCAGACCTCCAGTTGAGTGGCCGGGTAGTAGTGAATGTAGTTGACGCACATTTCGTCGGTTATAGCGTGACCTCCGATCGTCGCGTTCAATCTATCCATTGTGTTATATGTACACGTTGTCTCCAAGTAATCACCCTGCGCAAAGGAATTTACTCTTAATAACTTCTCCAAATAATCAGCCTATACCACGAATTTATTCTTAATGAGATCTAGTTCTCATAATTATGTGATTCGATCAACGACCCTTTGAAATGTACGGATTACTACTTGAAAACAAATTGTTATGCGGCCTCCACACTCTCGCGATGTTCCTCGACAAAGTATTCGAGAAAGTTGACCGAGCACGAAGTGCGTCGCTACACACTCGTTCAACTTCGCGAGGAGCTCATTCGCGTTGCGTATATATATATTATAAGTTACTCTATGCTCGCGGCTTCGAACTCTTTGACTCCGTCGCAAAAACCGACAACAAATGGAAGTAGCACGAGGCGAGGTAAAGTTGGACGAAGTATGGCGAGGTGACCGTCCACACTCTCTTATTCGCCTCGCCTCGCCCAACTTCGCGAGAGTGTGGAGGCCGGGTTAGGATCTGCTATTAATGTCGATTGAAGTTGATTAATTAAGGCGGATAGTAAGGCACTAGATTGTGCTAGTAGTTCGTTGTGTGAAGTGACCACCTAAAAAATTGCAAGTAGGTTTCGTAATTTGATGATGAATACTTGTGTGTAAGGAAAAAAAACACTATACTAAGAAGCCCTGAAGATCTAAAAGTCCATTCTTACACAGTATGAAATATTTATAAAATAATAAAAATACTGACTGGCAGTACTATCACAGGCGTGTGCAGTATCCTGATCTCCTGGAAGTGAGTGGAGTAGTGCTTGTCCTGGTTAAGGAGGGGCAGCTCTCGTCCGTTGCGAGAGTGTCGCGTCTTAACTGCAATGCCCGTCAGGTGTGTGTGCAGCTGACTGCCAAACACTCTAATGCCTTCCGTAGGTAGACCCTGAATAAAATATTTTTTTTTATTCCTTAGTCTTATTTTAGTTCTTCTGTTGTACGTTGAGGTGCACAACCAGCAAAGTAGTCATTTAAGATACGCTTTTATCACTAACAAGTTATAATCAAGCGGTATTAGAGCATCCGTCCGCCTCGTCCATTATTCTGTCCTTATATTATAATAGTTGATTCACTGAAACGAACTACTATAGCGCTTTCTCTTTCACTCAATTCCATACAAAAGACAAGGACAGCAAATCTTGAGTGGGCGTATACAATAGTAGGTGATCGTTCATTTTACGCTACTTTTAGCTTTGTCATAGAATAATAAATGAGATTTGTAAACGATAATAAAATATTTACGTACTTTACCCACAATCCTACACTTTTTATTTTGTATAAACTATTCTAGCTATTAAGTTGTGAATTATTTATTAATTAAGATAATAGACATTTTGGTTCCTAATATAATCATTAAAATGAAAAATATACGTTAAACGTTAGTGAAACGAAATTCAAACCTTAAAATAACAATGATCCGAATTAAAATTTAAAAAACGCAGTATTATAACAGCGAGAGCGTCTGAACAAGGTCTGAACAGTGAGATGATAGTTCTACGAATAGACTAAAAAGTACATGTACCCTGTACACTCATATTGTCTGTTATCTCCACCAATCACAGCTGAACGCTTTATCTCCCTTTATTTATAAGTTCGTTTCAGTGAACAAGGTTCATAGAATATTTTATTTCTATATTTTACATTACGACACAGAATAAACTTAGAGTGAACTCACGACTCCAGTGCACTGCGGTATGCAATAGCCAGTCAAAGGAAAGGCGGGTTGTTGCGCGGGAATCGCCATTTTATCCGTATACTCGAGTCCGAGCTCCATAATGGCGGCGTCGAAGCGCCGACGGTTCGGAGTTATATGCAATATCATACCGGAACTGTCCACCCAATCTTAAAAACAAAACACAAAATATTTAAAGCTTCAACGTCGAATATTTTAATCTTGACGGCAGCATTCCTTAACAAAATTATAAGCAACTAGCTGCTGCACGCGACTTCGTCCGCGTAACTTTATAAAATATAATACATTCGTGTCTGTGAAACCATAGAAATACACATACAACATTTGAACCCAATCGGCCAAGCCGTATAGTAGTTGACATACCGACAGCAGCGCCACCTACCGGGTCCAATTGTATTTTTAAATCATCCAGGAAACCATCGAAATACCCATATAAAATTTCAACCCAATCGGTTTAGCCGTTTAGAAGTTATATGTGATAAAAATTAAGTACGGAAGGATAATTCTTACTACCCGTTGTCCTATTACCCGTTTTCCCGTAGGAATGAAGCATTTTCCCAAGGTAAAAAGTAGCCTATGTTCATCACGGATAATGTCGGCTTCTAATGGTAAAAGAATTTTTCAAATCGGTCCAGTAGTTTCGGAGCCTATTCTACACAAACAAACAATCAAATCTTTCCTCTTTATAATATCAGTATAGATGTATTTTATTAACATAACGAACTGATGCTGGCGTCTGTGCGTCGGAGCTCATATACTTAACACAAATCTTTTCAAAGTTGGTGCGAATAGGCATCTTCGGGGTGAGCATAGGCCTCACCTTTGCTACACGGAGCCTTCCGTTTAATACGGAGAATTTGATGAAATAATGAACAATAAATTTGATAAAATAATGGTAATGAAACAATGAAATACCACCTTTAAGTTGAGGATTGTTGTAGTGAACTTCCAACATGAGATATTTGTTGGAACGCACTCCGCCTAGTGGCAGTCCCGCTTCTGTTGGGTATGTGAAAGGGGGCGCTCCCATAGCCCACGCGGCTTTCACCTGCATAGTAATAAATAAAAACGCATGACAAAAATCTGAGACAACTGGTAATATTCGAAAGCTGTAAGTCGTGTCTCCCTAGAGTGGAATAACGGTGGTGTAGCATATCTTATACCGCTTCAAGTCGAGGGAAGAAATGTTTCGCGTAATTGCGTAATCGCGTAAAATACGTAATTATAAGTTAAAATGTAAGAATGAAATATTGACTCCCACCAGCACCAGGGCTCGGTTTGTTTATTTATTAATGAACCTAAGCATATTCACCATTTATGGAGGTGGGGTCTTTTCATGGTCCTTCGAGCCGGACTCCAACCAGGGCTCGGTTGTTTTATTTTAATAGTAAACCCGAGCATATTAACCATTTATTGAGATGGGGGTCTTTATCAATTAGTTTAGTATTAAAACGTATACTTTTTTAGAAAGTGCGTAAAAAGATGATGACAAAGTATAATGTGACCACCTTAGAACACGTTTTAGTTATCTCCGGCCTTTCTGGAGCGAAACAGTTGCCATAATATAACGGAATATCTTTCTCTGGAGGTGAGTCGCAGTAGAATACTTCCATGTGATGTACCAAGCCTTCGTTGCCACGTGTTATTGTTGACTCGAACTGAAATAAATAATTGTTATAAAAATGTAGATTAGCAGGGATATAGCTAACGCCGTATCAATTATATGGCAATCTACGACAATGACTGATTAGTTATTCTGTTTTATAAAAAAGGAAATTTCTTTTAAAGAGACTTGGAGCTCGAGAAACGATAAGAAGAGTGATATGATGACTAGTTCAAACACTTCAATCCATCAATTGAAATTAGTTGTAAGATGTAATGGATGTAGTCTACCTCATACAAATTAACGGCCAACCTTAAATAATAACGTGCTAGAAAGAAACGAATTGGCGTTTCGTAAAGTTATCTACCTCAAAGGGAAGGCTCTGCTTTTTAAGATACACATATGAAAATATTATACTACAAAATTCTAACTTGAACAATGTGATGCGGTTTCTGTGCTACATAATCGGGCAGCTTCACAATATTACACCAGTAGGTGGTGTCAGTGCTGGGAACCTTCAGATTCTTGTTAGTTATGCGTAATTCCTGCGCTACGGGTTTCGGTAAAGGCGCTGGAGTCAGGAGTCGCACTCTTATGAAGCCGTGGTCTCGTGATGGTGTGCATGGGAGGCACAAACCCTTCGACGAGTACAACTTATCTGTACCTCGTGCCCAGATGACGTGGATTGTGCCGTCCTGGAAAATGCATGAGAAAATAAACTGACTTTAAAATTTCATGAAAAAAACCAATGATACGCATGTTTGATTAGTCGAGGACATTGCATGTTTGATGTCTAGTTATGGGAAATAATAAAATATAACCTTAAAGGTCTCAAAACGTACCTCTATGACGTAATCATTTTTGTCACAAGTGTCAAAGTAACGTTCGAACATAATACTTCGACTTTTATTGTCCACATAGAACGACCTGCAATCCTGTTTTGAATCTCTAGACACTTTACCGTCGTCATCAGTGTGAGCGTCCTGAGAAATGATAAAGCGAAAAGTTCGTGTATAAAATGCCCTGGTATAAGTTTGCATTATAGATCCATTTATCAGGAATCAACTTGTAAGAAAAAACCTACACACCATTTCACACAACATAGGTACTTACCTCGAAATGTTCCCTGGCCTTATAATCCGTCCAAATTAAACAAACATCAGAATTTGTTAATTCCCCTCGATCGGAAAATCCAAGCGCAAGCCAATTGAATTCCGGAGCATTATCTGATATGACCAATTGGAACTGTATAACTCTGGTGGAATAATTCACTCTCCATTTAAGTAAAAGGTCTCCATTTGGGTCCAATACTGATTCACTTTCCGCGAATCGGCCGCCTACAAAGTAGAAAGAGCAAACAAAATTGTGGCCTTCGCAACAGTTAGGTTTCCTACACTACATAGTTTAACTGTTAAAATGTAAATGTTGTCTTGGGTCTTTGGCTGCAGTTTACAAAGTAACCCACTAGGATCAGCTAACCCCTTATAGCTAAGTAGGTTTAAGTTCCCTTTTTGCAAGGGACTAGAATAAATGCCATGTCAAAAGGTGGTTTTAGTGTCGATAATGTATAAACAATAGAACGCCAAAGATTTTATTTTCGGAACATTATTCCTGGTGAAATTTGAAACAATTTGTCAAAATATTTATCCATTACAATCCAATAAATATATATATTAAAATTAAAATAAAACTAGATAAAAAATGGTTACCTGTTTCTCCATTAATGGTAAAAGTGTAATACGAACACAGAACGGAAAACAAAACAGCTATGATACACTTTAAACTCATTTTAAACAATCTATTAAAACAGTTCGTTCATTAATAAAATTACGAGAAATCCCAAGTTGCTACTTGGGCGTCTACATTCGCAATGGCTGGAGGAACCGCAATGAAGATCCTCCCTGCCTAAGAATGTAATAAAATGAAGATGCCATCCAACCGACAGGGCGATATTGGTATGTCGGGATAGCAGAATAATCAACGCGTACTGTCAGGAAGAAAAGTGCTTCATGGAAAATGTGAATCAAACTTATTATTTAGTTATGAGATAAATAATTATTAAAATACTTAACAGGTATATAGAATTTTAATTATTTCGACTTGAATGTATCGTTGCTTGCAAAAGGTATCGGTTCTTTTTAAGCGACTTTCTTCCCCTTCAATGTAGACTAACGACTTGAATCTCAATTGACTTAGAAAATCTTTGAATGCAGTATTACTAATTTTTAAAAATAACATAGTATTCTTTCAGCAAAATATCCTATCTACGATATTTAAAGCACTTTCCCTTCATGTCGCATAGACTTGGGACTCCCTGTATAATAATAGTAAATTATATATACTAAAAAAGTAAATAATTTTTTTTTTTTTTTTACACATTAATAAAATATACGTATATTCTTAATAGATAGATCGGAATGCATATCTAGGTGTGGGCGATGGAATGCGCCTAGCCAAGCCGCCCGCTTTATTAAATTCCAAGAGAAATTAACACACCCTCTCCCTTTGCCTCCCTGTGTTGGAGCGACACAAATAAGGCATTTGAGGTATTAATGCCGAGTATAAATATCTCCTTCGGACTTCAGAAAATCGAAAAATCATATTTCAAATACATTAAATTAAAAAGCCTATATAGTCAACGTTACCGTACTCAATAAAAAAATATGTAAATTTGCAAGCTGAAGCATATTTTCTAAAGAAAAGCCATACTTGAATAAAAGTTATTTATTTTGAGGAGTAAAAAAAAACGTGTTTTAGTATTTAAATTTTGATCTTGTGCAATCAGAATATATTTTACTCTTTTACGCCAAAACTACTGAATTGATTTTGATGAAATTTTTCAGTAACTTAGCTTATACATCAAAATAACAAGTAGAAATTTATTAAGAATTTTTATATAAATTTTATAATTTTGTTTAGATGTAGTGGCACTCTTGTAAAAGCTTTCTTAATTACAGGCTTCATGAAATAGTTGCCTAACAATGAACGTGCTAGATTTAACTTTAATGTGTTTTGAGTTGCTTTGAGGATCTATATAAAAGTTCTCATTTTTCTTATATGTATTTAGCTGGTGCCCGCGACTTCGCCCGCGTAACTTTGTAAGTTATATACTAACACCTTTCTCGAGAACCACTCTATCCATTGGTGAAAAATGCATGAAAATCGATGCTGTAGTTTTTGTGTTTATCGCGAATGGACAGACAGACGCGGAGGAGGACTTTGTTTCATAATATGATGTCGTCAGACAGTTCGACGGTTCACTTGATAGTAGGTGAAATGCCATAGGAGCTGCATGTCTATGGGGATAGATAAGGATAAGGGTTATAAGGGATAGGAAATGGACTTTAGTATCTATTACCGAAACACAACAGCACTACTTGTCACATAATATCCCACAACTAACTTAGAAAAGTTCATTTTTACGGTTGGCCCTACCGGGAATAGAACCCGGGGCCCTTGACAGAGAACTCTAATAGGCAAATTCACCAATGGTCTCGTCAATTGATGACTTATCTTATCATAAAGAAGAAAATTGTTACAACTGAGTATTCGTAAAAAGCGGTCTTAGTGTATCTGTGAATCCAAGTAGAAGGAACACTGTATGAGTTTGTTTGGTTGTTTTGTGTTAGATAGTCCATTTATCGAGGAAGGCTATAGGCTATAGAGAACGCGGACGAAGTCGCGGGCACTAGCTAGTTAATGATAAAATGGGTGTGACCAATAACGAATATGACGAATGTCTCCTAGGTAACTAATTTAATTACCTTTTGTGTTAGGAACAGCTCGCACGGTTGTTAATCAAAGTTAATGTTAAATAAACTACTATATGAATATTGTAAAAATATATTTCTAATGAAATTATTACCTATACAATATGTAACAGTTGTTGTTAAGATTAGTTTATTTAAGGTTGGTTGTTTTGTTTCAGTGTATATATTATTGTGTCAAAGAATCTTAACATTTTTGAAATACATAATAACAAAATATATAAAATTAATTTCTTAAAATATGCTTTTTATACGCCTAACACTTAATGTGTAATTAACACTACAATTACATACGTAATAATCAAACAATACAAACTTTTTCAATGAAAATATTCGGTCCATCTGAAAGTTACATTTGGATTTGAGATTTTTTCTGGTAATTTATTCAAAACACTCCTTTCTGATTTGGAAAAGACATTGGAAAATGTCTATGTAATCTATCACATAGATATTTTTCGATAAATTAAAAAAAAAGGTTTTACTTATTGATGCAAGTTGATGTATAAAACTTTTACTCGTGTACGCGCCAAAAAAGCACTTTGGAATTAGAAAAAATCAATATGACCGACCACACGTAACACTTGAATAAGAAATAAAGAACACTTTACGTTTGCGCGTCATTTTCCTCCGTTTTATTATTTGTATCTATTTCTTTATCTTCGATACTTTCAACGGTCTGTTTCGTGTCTTTTGTATCTCCTTCAACGTTCACGTTTGATACATTTTCTTCCTTTACGTCTGATGTCTCCTGAAGCAAAGAAAAGTTATTAAAATATTTAGCACTTCACTATATAGATGTCAGATATTACACAATACATCATGTGCAACTACTGTAAGGCTCATTTTTTATCAGTCAATCAGGCTACAGACTGTAGTACACACTTGATAATCGTCGTGGGCGCGTCGTGAATCTTCTTTCACTTAGAAAAGAAAGTACGGCTCCGACGTCAACGACTAAAAACTTACAATTTTAAACTTAGATACCATATGTATAAGGTTGATAATACAATGCGCACTCGCGTAAGATGGTAGGCGGTGCACGCTAACGTGGCGCCAGCTGGCGACTAAGTGTGTGGATTGGTCGATAGCATTTCTCACGCTTAAAAAATTCCTCATTCGCACATATTCTAATAATCAATACTAATAATAAATCTGTAAGGATTGGTCACGGAGTAAGTTACTTTGTTTTCAGATATATCGTGTTTATAGGCTCTATACATGATACTGAAACTAAATTGACGATTTTTAGAATATTTTTTGTATGTATGTTTGTTCCTCCATAACTCTTACACGAATTAACTCATTTTCATGAAACTTGATAGATAAACATTTAGACGTACGGGACACTGGATAGGCTACTTTTTTCTAAGTTTCTAGACACCAGCTAGTGTATAATAAAAGTAATAACAAAGAAGTCACCTCACCTCAGTTGCCCTCTCGAAGAGTAGGGCCAATTCGACGTGCTTAGTGTTGGGGAACATGTCCACGGGCACCGCTCGCACCGGCACGAAGGGAGCACCCCGGAGCGTCTTCGAACTCGGTCGAGCCAGATCCACGAAGTTCTTTATGGCCGAGGCCGGACTGCACGATATGTATATGAGCCGTTTCACTTTCCTTGTGTTACGCAGTTGCGTTATCGCACGCATGTCTAAACCAAAATTCATTATATTTTATTAATAAATTAGCAAAAAAAAAAAGAGAAACATACATAAACGTTGATAATAGTGCATTCAACAACATTTTCGACAAATTAGTAAAATACTTTAAACAGAGAGGACATACAAAAATACATTAAAAAAAAACAAAAACAAAGAATTCCAAATAGAATTTATATATTATACTAATTTATATAAGGCTGCCTTGACAATGAAATAATGGTGAACTTACGTAATCCAGCCCTTGGTGGGTCTACAACGGCGACTATGTCTTCGCCGTCAGCTCTAGTCAGCACCGAACTGAGTATATCCTCAGCTTTGCCGGTGAAGAATTCACAATTATTGATTTTATTCAATTCGGCATTCGCTTTCGCGTCTTGCACAGCTTCAGGGACCAACTCTAGGCCCAGAACTTTATTGCAATGCTGATGAAAAATAATATAACTATATGAAATAACTTCATAAAATTTTGTGGTAAAATTTACTTCGAAAACTTTATTAAAACTGATATTGAGTAAATTGTAGGAAAGTATACAAAAAAAACATTTTCCTTAAAATACGGTTTTAGCATTAAATCGAGCATTAAACCTTAAATTAAATTATGTGACAGGCAGACTAACGGTATATGCTTGATGGTAGATGGCTACCATCGTTTATGACCAGGGCAAAGTTAGCAATCTTATGGTAGCCATAGCCATCAAGGGCAAATACCACCTACCTATCCGCCAGAACAGTAACTGTAAATAAATGCAATATAATAACAACTGTGGTACGAAGATAATTATTTTTTCGGCTTTAAAGTCTCACAAATCCAATATTATATGAATATATCACTGACCTCGGCAAAGCACAATCCAATAGTTCCTGTGCCACAACATATATCGACGAGTGTCGATTCAGAGTTCACCGCGCTCATCTCTATGGCGCTTTCGTATAATACTTCGGCACCGGCTGTATTTATCTAAGGAAGTACACACTTAAATATACTTTACTGCTTTCAACTTTAAGGACAACGCAATACTTGATGGGCGCAATATGCACAATAACCGATGAGCGAGACGCAATGATAACATTTTGTACGAGAGAAAGCAGGTCCATGCGCAAACCTATACCTATTGATACCTGCTCAAGGCCAGAGCCCATCAAGTTTTGCAATGTTAATAACACTACCATTATTCTCAAGGAATATGCGTTGATATATATCAACGTATTGTCGCGTAAAGGAACGTCGAACAAATAACAATTACGCAATGTAACGCATTGTTCTAGCTATACTTTAAATAAACTATTACTGAAGCCTGAAAACATAGTTCTTCTTTCATAGTAGTCATGAGCAATCAAAACCAGTGAACAACGATTATTTGTAATCCGCAATGAAAATATTGACTCAATACCTGAAAGAATGCCTCCGGAGATATCCTGAACTGTTTCCCAAGAATTGTGTCAACTATATGTGTTGAACCCATTAAATGAACCAACTTGGTAGCCTCTTCGCCTACTCTCCTGAAAGATCATATATTTGTGTAAAATATTATTATTTTATTAAAAAAAAAAGAAACATACTTCAATATTAATTTTTTATAGTTTAAGAGTTTTAGATACACTTATGAGTACCATATTTATTACATGTGACTACTGAAAATGATATCAAATTATTTGAATTTGAATATTTGTGATATAATATGGTTGTATGAGATCGGAAACACAGAGCACTTATTTCAAGACAGAGACAGACATAAAATATAGTAATTACTTACTTTTTGGTAACAACTTTAAAATACAGGGACCTTATACCACACGCCGCAGCTTCTTCTGAACTGAAATGAGTGATTAAACTCTTCTTTGTATGATCTAATTCTTCTTCAGTTAGATTCTGTAACCAAATCCATCGAAATCCAAATTTTTATGGACCATAGAGGCTCGAAAATATGCCAATAATATCTTGAACATAGCCCAAGTAAGGAGAAGACAAACAAATATTAATATTTTTTTACATTTTCTTCATTCATTATAAGTTTTCATTATAACACAAGACTCAGTATTGAATGGAATACCTATTATATTTAATACTAGCTGTTGCACGCGACTTAGTACGCGTAATTAATAAAATACTCGCTGAGATAACGTCTTTTAGTATAGATTAATTAAATATAATGTAATTTAGTTAAAATACCTGAGGATGCATAGCGACGATTAGCATGATTTCACCAGAAGAGTGCGAGTGCCTCACAGTGACGTACTTCCAGTGGCCCGAATAGTCTGCCGGGGAGAAAGCGCCCAGCGACGACCCTCGGACGAACTTTTCAAATATCTTTACAGAAATAAAAACATTTGATAAAGAATACACTAGAGATTCTGGGTTGCTTCACTAAAAATGGCATCGTAGAATATCACCGCTCTCATAGCTTGAGGTGATATTTCAAATTAGTTTCACATCGCTGTCCTTAAGGTGAACACGTGTTACGACTTGACACATTATTACTAAATGTTAAAGGTTCAAATCACTCATGCAAAATTTACATTATTCAACTTTTTATCAGAAATTAATGAGAGAAAGTGATAGCATGTGTAAAAAAATCCAGTGGACACTTTTTCGCAGTGAATTTGTTTGAGACCCTGAATCTAGTGCATTCTTTATCAAAGATAAAAACACACATTTCAATATAAATTATCACCAAACTTCAAGGTGCATTTGTTCAAAATCTCTTCAATTTCTCCAATAGATCACAGTCATGATCATGATGGCAGGCAAAAGCTACTATAATTTAATATTTATTCCTATGTACATTTAATAAATAAAATACATTTCATAATTTATTGTGAACAAACACAACTTTGATAATGAAGATATTGTCAAACAGCACTCAGAGCAGTACTTTGTGAGACAGGAACTTCTATGTTTATATCAATGAAGAATTCTAAAATTTTCCAATAGTTTGCCATTGATTTTTAAAATGTTTTCTACTTATAAAATAAAATAATTCTCACCAAAACAGCTTTTTTAGTCGGTTCAGAGATGTGGCTAAGCGATTGTATGGGACCCACTCCGACTGTACCAGTCGCGTAAGTGCCAAGTCTGAAACCCACTGTCGTCAATTTGGTTTCCTCATCCACACCCACTGTGAATTCACACTTATTCCTGTAACCTTCTATGATAGGTGATCTCTTTATTGGTTTAAGTTCGAAGGTTAATCCATCGTTCAACTTGCGTTTGGCTTCAATCTCACTTCGTCCTTGCTTATTAATTTTCCACACCTCATTGTCGAAATTTAATAATAACTGCTTTATTTCTTTCTCTTTTAGCTTTAACTAAAATTAAATTAAATATACATGAAATTTTGTACAATTTGGGGATCTATTACTTTTTTCTCTCTAATTAGACAGGTCTATAAATTTACCTTAGTAGCTTTACAATAATTAGCAGCATGATATTTGGAATAGTAAAACATTTCAATTGATCAACAAGCTGTATTACCTGTTCATCATATGGAATGTTCCAATAAGGAGTAGTAGCATCTTTCAGCCTATCCTCTTGACTTTTATCATCAATAATCTTTTTCTTTTTATCATCTAAAGTACCATCCTCTTCTTGTTTTCGCTTTCTAACTAGTGGATCTGGTGCTGGACGTGCCTCTTCAGCCAATAGTTTTTTACCTAAAATAAATACACCTAATGAATATTTAAATTAATCAACAAAAGCACAATGCTGAGCCAGTATCCGATTCACTGCCGCGAGGACACACACATCTTACCTGCCTGTCTTTTATTAATTTAATTGTGTCATGAGTTTAAAATTAAAAAAAGTTTGATTCTAAATTTGACCTTAGTCATTATTCCGTCCTCCATACATATTATAAATCTTTACCTTTCCATGTGTAACCATCAAGTGCTGCTATCGCTTTAGCTCTTTCCTCATCATTTTGAAAACAAGCATAGAGCCACTGGCTATTATTCCTTGGCCTCTTTATTTTACTTGTGTTAAGACCAAGCTTTTGATTCATAAGTTTCTTCAATTCCTGTAAAGATTACTTAATTACCCTATGTGATTTTTAAAATATTATTTGACAAAGTTATTTTGACGCAGGTATGTATTAGGGGACTTCATTGTAAGGATGGAAAAAGTTAAAAACTAGGTAACTGAAATCGTGTCACCAATCTAATTCCAGGCAAAATATCTGATACCTGCCGAACTGGGTCCTTGAAACCGGGTATCTTCAACGTATGAAAGAAAAAGCGCCAAAAGCGGTACAGTCCAGCACCAATATTATGTGAGCCTAAATATCTTTCACAAATCTATATATGTCTAATATTCTAATTAATTATCGGTATGTTAATTTAAAACTTTTTCCTTACTGCAATTCCATAAAACTTTGGAAGTCCACGTAATTCAATTTTAAATTTTTCCGAAGAAAATCCACCACGATTTAAGTAGGCATATTCCTCATTGTTCGTATTATTATCCTCCATTGGTAAATAAATTTAAAACTGTATTTTATTTAATACAAATTACAAAAAGGTCAGGAAATGGTTTTTACAGGTAATACAGGTTATTTGAGGTTATTACACTTTATGAAAACATAACATAACCAAAAAGTTAAATTACATGAAATGTCAGTTTTACACAGGAGAATAAATGCCTGCATGCACACAGAATATTTTTAGCAATTATTTACCATAGAAGAAAATATGTATGATAACATACGCAATATTTTTCCATTTTTTCAATCAACTTGAAGGGGGAAGAATAATTTGACTTACATGGTTTTATTTAGGGATTAATATTTCTAATATTTTGTATAATTTTTACCATTTTTATACCAGAGTAAATAGTACTTAACCAGTAAAGTAAGTACTATTTACTCTATGGTATATACCCCGCTAAAAAGCCGATAACGAAAAAATATTGATGAAAATTTTTATAAATGTATAAATACATTAAATTAACTGATTTGCACATCACTTCACTGACGGCATCATCCATTGTTAGAAATTCTATCGGTGAAAGATCTTTTAAAAAGGATGAGTAGTTTCGAAGATTACCCCCTAACTACATGCCACCACTTTTTGGTAATCCAAAAGTGTCCAACAGTGTCTAACTGAGAACCCTCGGAGAAAATACTTATACCTCATTTTAGTATAAATAAAAAAAAAATGTTACGACGATCACATATATTTACACATACATAACACAACCAACACAACATAAAGATTTATGAATAAAATTGTTCTCTCTACAACCCTCTATAATCCAGATACGGATTGTACTTAAAAAAATTATTGCACATGCCACCAATTGAAATATAATAATAATAATAATGTAATAATGCCACCAATAATCACCAATCGAATATAATTATATAATTGATATGCAATTGAATAGTCGTTATAGCTATGTTGTTTAATACCTACATATTTGTTTTTTTCTTTTAACACTAATTTTTTTTTTGACAAGATACGGTACTAAAGAGTCAAAGACAAAAATTTTCTATACAAATATAAATTTTCTAAAGTGCATCTTATCTACAGAGAATGATCGAGATTTAAATATAAACAATAACTTTTCAAACATAATAATTATAATCTCAACCAGTGTTAAAATATGTAGTTAACGTTGTGGTTGACAAGAATGTGACTTGAAAAATTAACTTATAAAAAATATTTTGAAAAACACTTGTATGAGGCTTAAAAGCGATTTTTTTTTTAACGTCTTAAGTAACCCGCAAAAATTTACCAAGACACGTTCTTGTCATAACACACTTCATTTATAAAATTACAATTCAGATATCTAAATAAAAAATAACGATATTTTTTTAAATTGTCAAACGAAAATCTGCTATGTGCAAAAAGTATACTTTTGAGGTATTGACAAAAAAATCCTAATAAATTTTAAATGAAGGTTTGTTTTAAATTAAAATTTAATATATATATTTTTTAATACAGTATATATTTTTTATACAATAGATAAGGCAGTGAACTATTCATTTACTAAGATCAAAATTTTGGAATCTCAAAGTGCACATAGCAGATTTTTAATTTCACAACGACGAAATACAAAATGAATAATAAAACTTTTGCTAAGCCGAATTCAAAAATAATTTCTTTAAAGCGTCCTTGTCTTGCTCTTCCTTTGCTTTCCGTAATTTGTTAATGTTACTCAACTCCTTGTCTATGGTGTTCGCCATTGAAGGGTTGAGAGCTTTTAGTCTATTAAAATCATCCTCCGCTTTTTCTGGGTTCCAAGCGCCTAAGTGTGCCTTGGCCCGTCTATATAGAGCTTTTTCGTTGTCTGTAAAGATCATTTAATTTAAACTTGAGATTACTAATGGGGAGCAAATGTTACATGATAATCAGGTGATAGAAATGGCTTTGTTAGGAAGGATATTATTTAAAAGTAAAAGGAGAAAGTCCTAAAATTAAAACTGCACGTCCTATTAGCCATTATAATCAACAAATAATATTTAGTGCCTTTATTCGACGACAGGTGGACGCAGATGGTTATAATTAAATCATACTAGAATGTCTTTTAATTCATATTTGAGAACTCTTTTAAAGGGATGAATCTTTACAGAAAAATATTAGCTATAAGTTAGAACAAAATATATTTTATACAATGTTAACTCGAGGTAATTTAATGTTCCGTATCAGTTAACGAATCACAAAAGCTGTATACAAGAACTCCTTATCGAATAGTAAACTTTTTTAAATAAAGTCATGTAACATTATTAATGTTCTATTTATCGAGTATAAGTAAGTTTACCTTTGTCAAATTCCAAAACCGTGTTACAGTGTTCTATGACCGCATAGTAATCGCCTTTGACTAGTTTACACTGAGCGTAATTAAGCAGTATTGGTAACTTAGTTTTATTCAATTCAATCCATTCTTCGTCCTCCTTTCTTTCTCTGAAAAAAAGCAAAGGATGAATTTTTATCAATACTATAATAACATAATAAAGAGAGAATTTTTTGTATTTTTGTTTGTAACAAATATATTCAAAAACTACTAGATTCATTTTAAAAAATCTTTCACTAATAGAATGCTACATTATCACTGATCATCATAGGATATATTTTATCAAGTTACAAGGACTAATAGCGTGAAAAAGCTAGTTTTCTATAAAGAAAACCTTCTAGTTGGTTAGTTTTTTCGAATTTCTTCTCAACATCACATTTTAATGAATGTAGGTACTTAATCGAGAAAATAAAAATATTTAATGAAAAATTACAAAAGTGGATAAATAGTTAGTAATAAAATAATTTATTAAAGTGAAGATATTATGTGAACGATAAATAAATTAAATGAAATATTCCTTCCAAATATCCAGTGTATTATGAAAATATATTATCCTATATTTTTTGTACATCAACATAATTTTTATATGTGTGATGCTCACCTTATCATAAGTTGTTCTAATATACCTAAAGCTTGATTGTATGAATCCTCTGCTTCGTCATACAACTTTTGAGCATAGAACTGGTTTCCTTTCTGTTTAAGTTCAGGAATCAAATCCAAACGTTCCACTGCATTTAATTGCCACATTTCTTTCTCGTACTCTTCGGGTCTTTCAACTTGTAATAACTCTAAAACATCATCATCATCATCATCATCATCATCTCAGCCGTAGGACGTCCACTGCTGGACATAGGCCTCCCCCAAAATTTTCCAATTGGACCGGTCAGAAGGAGCCTGGATCCACCGTCGACCCGCGGCCCTTATTAGGTCGTCTGTCCACCTTGTGGGTGGACGTCCTACGCTGCGCTTGCTGGTCCGTGGCCTCCACTCGAGAACCTTCCGGCCCCAGCGGCCGTCGGCTCTTCGTACTATGTGCCCTGCCCACTGCCACTTCAACTTACTGATTCGACGGCTTATGTCGGTAACTTTTGTACGTCTGCGGATCTGATTCTCTCTCATTTCTGATTCGATCTCGCAGTGTAACCCCGAGCATAGCCCTTTCCATAGCTCGTTGAGCGACATTGAGCTTCCCTACTTGGCCCATAGTTAGGGACCACGTTTCAGCGCCATATGTCATCACTGGCAACACAATGTGTGTTGTTGAACACTTTTGTCTTGAGACACTGAGGCACTAAATAAAATATTTATTTTTGATGTATGATTCTTTCGAAAGTCCCTTTCTAATGATTCCTAACTTTGTGCACATGTACATTGTATGTGGCATATTATCACGTTTATAAGATATCCTTTTAAAGATTCTCCTATTTCTGAATATGGTAGATACAAGATAAATATCAAAATCAAAGTATTATTGATATCAAATGAAGGATAAATCGTTTTTACCTATAATAAATTCCAAATCGCAAGGATTCCTTATGATTTCATCTAAATCAGGATATCCAATGCCTTCAGTGTGGAGCGTCATAGTACAGGAATGTTTTATTGTTTGTTTATCTTTACCCAATTCCCTTAGTGTTTTTGAGACAAATGGATAGGTGTATACCATCTAAAAAAATACAATATAAAATATACACTCATACAGGATCACAACACTTGCAACATGTTGTTACTGCCCATTGAAAAGCTTCTTGTAGTTTATTAATGCTTTAAATATTTGTTATAATTATTTATATTATTAAACATTAATAAGCGAGTACCATAGATACAAGTCACAATGGCAATGCCAATGTAAGGACTAACTTTTAAAAAGAAAAAAATATATATACTAATATTATAAAATTGAAGATTTTGTTTTTTTGGTTGAACACGTTAATCTCAGGAACTACTGGTACGAATTGAAAAAGTTTTTTGTGTTGGATAGCCCACTTATCGAGAAAGGCTATATAACATGTTGAATGAAGGCGAAGTCGCGGGCAACAGCTAATTTTAATATAAATTTATGAATCCTTGCATTTCACGAGTGTGTGTGAGCTTGGTTGTGTTGATGTCTTGTTTGTATAATTATGTGTTGTTGTATAAATATAAAATTCCAATGTTAAATTGATTTTTATCAAGTATATCAACAAAACCAAGTCCATGAAATGCAAGGACTAACCATATCTGAATAAATTATTTACTTGTTCAGCTTTTTCTCTTATAACATTAACTAAATTACTAATTAATTAGGTACATAAATATGTAAGGATTTCTGAGCACAATAGTTTTTTTGTACAATAGCTGTGATCAGCCAATGTATATAAAAAACCACCTACCATCAAGTGGACTGTCAACCATTCTGTGGACCTTAACAAAAAATTAATAAAACCAATTTACAAAATATATCACTGCAATATACTGTAAGATAGTCATTTAAGATATGGATATCTAGAGCGCAAACATCAGAGCTGTATTCTCTTTAAGTTTCTAATTACATATTTACCTGTTTAATCCAAAAAAACAAATACTGACCTCCTTTTTTACTTTAAAACTGGCCACTTCACCAACTGCCATCAACTTTATAATATTTTCCCATACTTCTAGTTTAAATTTATGTCCAATAACAAGTACCATGGGTTCCTTTTTACCAATTTTTTTGCTGTCGTCAATCAGTGTTCTGTCTTTTCCAATTTTCCATGTTTGGAAATGAAAATGTACCTGAAAAATAAAATTATACATGTAAAAACTATAAACTATAAAAAAATTAACATAATTTGCGAATACGAAGTTCTGATCTAACAAATTACCTTGCAACCATTAATAATTGGTACATATTTTTGGCCTGTATAAATAATGTTTTTAATTATAGAAGCCTTATCAATATTCATTTTTCTGAAATGAAAGAAAATTATTAAGATTATATCCCTTTTCCTATCTCAAATTCTCAACCTATAGATAATAGATACTAGATATAATACAGATAACAAAATTATAAATAAAATGTAAATAAACAGAGAAGAAAGAATAGCATGCATAGTTATCTATACAAAAGTGTCTAATTGTCTATGGCATACATACATACACAATAAATACCAAGACCATTATTCTATGACCAAGCCATAGTATACGATCCCTGTGACAGATCTCAGAGGTGACATACTTAGTGTTGGGCAACATGTTTTAATTTGTATTTCTTATCGATATTTTTAGTACAATATTGTCATTGATAATAAATAGCAGTGATAATAAATAACTGTACACAATAAATATAAATTGACTGTATATAATTTTAATAAAATGAAACACGAGGATTACGATGTTGCATTACAAGTAGGTGCCGAATCATCATTGGTATAGAATGGATTTAAATTGTTATTTCAGTTCAAGCAACGACTTAAAACCATCAAAACAATAAATAACAGAAATGTTATATTAGTTTAAATTTGTTTTATTCGCATGATCAATTTAAACGGTAGGCATTGTGTTGTCATGAAACACGAAACTTCATAGGCGTAATGCTGTCATTGAAACCACGCATTTTACGAACTGTAAAGTCGGGGTAGGAAAACCTTCGTCAGTTTTCAAATTCATTCCTTTATCAAAATCGTAGACTCTTAGTACCTTTTGAAACTAAACCACTAAACAGCCAACTGACAGACGATTGAAAAGAAATTTTGGCATGACTGATAATTCTGCTGGTGCAAGCAAATGTCGAATTAAAGGTGACGAACCTTTTCTTAGGGACTTGACCTGACTGCTTTGGACTTGACGGACCTGTTTTAGAAAGCTAGGAAAAATTATAGACTTGATTTGACTGACTAGACTCGGGATCTGCTACTTTTGATTTATTACAAATTGCTATTTTTACTAATGACACTGGCAAATGACATGACTTTGGCAGATAATGGTCATTCCCAAAATGAGCCGAAATGTCATTATACGTAAAGAAGAAGAAGAACCTTTTCTTACCCCGACTGTACATTGATCTAGGTCAGAATAGGTCAGAATCGACTTCAGTCATTGGAATACCATACCTACCTTTCATCAACACGTATAAATGGGTTATTTATTTATTATTCTCATTTTTTTAACGGCTTTATTAATTATATTAAAAGCGAATTAATTTCATGCGGTTGTCATTTTCTCCATATTTATGATTCCTGTCAGTTTTGTAGTACTCTTGAAGAGAGTACTCTATGGGAAGAGCAGACATATTTGTTTGGTTTAGTCTTGGTGGCTATTCTATTCAATTTATTCATTCATTTCTCCTATGAATCTATGTTCTACTCATGTTATTATTCTATGTATCTCTATTGAATAAAAAAGTGAAGTTTGAAGTATGAAAGTAATGAAAGCATACGCATATGATGTGATTGTGATTTGTGTTTTTACAGAAAAGTAATAACGTTTATTGAAAAAGTAATTAATGTATAAATGTATTTAGATATCCGTTGTTAAGATACAATCCTTAGTTTATATCATTTATATCTGTTTTATCTGGAATGGCTGACTTTTTGGAATCTGAGGCTGAGGAGAGTGAGGTGAGTAGCATTGTGATAAATGTCGAAATTTTCAATTGATAATTAAATCAATGTAGCCTAAAATTCACTGTTACTTTTCAATCCATAGTTGGATTCGGATGAGGATAATCAACCTACGGAGCGTAAAAAACCTAAACGTAAAGCAGCAGTTCAAAGCGATGACGAGGACGAAGAGGAAGAAGGTTCGTTACGTTATTTAAAAAAAAAACTTCGATTCGTTTCTGTATTGATCTTTTATATGAAAATCCACGATTGATTTCTCAATGTTATATTCAAATATCTCAAAATGATGAATAAAAATGAATATAACCTTAACACACATTGACATACTTTCCATTTTGTCTGTTAATAATCACAAATTACAATTATGTACTGTTGTAACAGTACATAACCTATGTATTTTAACGTGGGTTTCTATTCTATATAATATAATGTATAATACATATTTAATGAACTTGTAAACAATGTGTTCTAATGTCTAAAATGGAATAATTCTATATTTATTAATATTTGTAAGTTAAGTTGAAATTGGTCTCTAGTTAGGGTTAATTTCAATTATAAAAACGAAAACACTGTACCTGTTTATGCTCATTGACATTTATAATATTACTGTATGATTACTATTACTTGTATAACCTAAAAGATTACTTTTTAAAATGGTAATTTATGTGTGAACTCCTATTTAGATGACGAGGAACGCTTGCGTGAAGAATTAAAGGATCTCATAGATGATGCACCTATTGAAGAGTCTGGGAGTGATGGTGAAGACTCAGATGCAAGTGCAGGGCCAAAGAAACGTAAAAAAAGCGATGATGAATTAGATGATAGATTGGAGGATGAAGATTATGACCTAATCGAGGAGAATCTTGGCGTTAAAGTTGCTAGAGTGAGTTGCATATGCTTATTTTTACATTATTAGAATGTACATTTATTCTTGATTATTTGTAGTTCATTATTTACTAAAAAATTCTCTAAAAGTGGGCCTTTTTTAATTAATTATAATATCAAAGTTATACTTAATTTGCTGTTCCACCAAAATAATGTGTGGCAGTTATAGCTAACATTTGTACGCTAATCATTAGTGCGAGAACAGAGCCTAACTCTTGTCTCCACCGCTTGTATGTTTTTACAAACATGTGCCACACACTGTGGCAGTGTTTATGAATAAAATTGTGCTACAATAATCACAATTAACATTCCAACATGGATTAAAGTTATTGTTGAAAGTGTTTAAGTTGTCTGCCTCTGCTTGCATTATTATATACTCTTAACTTAATAAGAAACAAAGAAATATTTATTGATTTTTTTTTACTAAACTTATGTTTTAATAAAACATTTTAAACAGTAACAACATGAAACAATTGGATGTATTTGACACCAAATATTAAATAAACCCTGTTAAATACAACAAATGTTAATCCTACTCTGACGATTGTCGATTAATATCAATTATTTTATCAAAATTGTAACTTACAGAATAAATTTAAACGTTTACGTCGTTTAGAAGATGATGACAGTGATAATGAAGGTGCAGACGATCCGGATTTGGAGAGAGAGGTTATTGCCGAAAAACTGTTTGTTGCTGGCTCTGATGAGGTATGTTCACAAATAAAATTATATTTAAAATATTAACTTATATGGTGATTTGAATAGATTTAAATTGTGATTTTTCATTGACAATGTTTTATATTCTTGAAATGTCTAAAGTCAAAAAGGGTTTACTCCCAACTCCAATGTCCCCACTAATGTACTGTGTATCTCTAATTAAAAATTACCATACAGCTAAATAACTAAATTATTTTTTATATATATTGGCTATATTATATTGGCCAGGAAATTAGAGAAAAGTGGGGATGTTAAGTATAAAAGTTCTCAGTGTTGTTACTATTTATATATTTTGCAGTAAACCAAGTTTTTACAAAATTTAAAATTTACGACAATGATTATTTATAAAAAGCGGTATTTAAGTGATCCTCTGTAAGTCTGTAATATACTCTGTAATATATAGTGAAAATCGTTTATTGATAGCAATCTACAATGGCCTACAAAAATTTGTAGCAATAAAGGAATAGTCGTCATAAGTAATATCACTTTTTTAAAGGATTTGGCAGGGACCTTACCATTTAGTCGTTATATACAATTTTTACTGTATATGACCTATGGATCTGAAGTGAGCTGTGCCTTTACTAAATGTTATAGACACTGAATGTGATAAGTACAATTTGTAGGAGGATGAAAATAGATCTGAGCAACCAGCGCCCCGTGAAGTGGATTACGACGACGAAAATGAGGATATGGAGTCTGATGCAGACGATTTTATTGTTGACGATGATGGCAGACCGATTACCGAACGCAAAAAGAAGAGGAAACCTATATTTACTGACGCGTAAGTATATGTTACTTGCTTATATAACTTTTTCTTCTTTCAAGGACATTATCAGCACAAATGTCACAAAAATATAGCACAAATGTAGTCATGTGATCTTTGTCATGCACAAATTATGTCACCTGATTGGTAATAGTTTATGAAGTCTGTTTGGAATCATTCTAAGAATTAAGGGCTATAGCTCGTCGTGGCATGGTTTTATGCAATTACCACCAAAAATAACACAATACCAAAGTATTAAGGGTTAAAAAATCGTATTGTTAGCTCACTTCACTAGCCACGGTGGTTCTCTATTAGGACAGACTAACCATTTCCTGTTTCTTATTTAATAAATATTGTTTCTTATAATAGAGAGCTCTGACTTTTGTTTTCATAGGAATTTGCATTTTACGAAAACTGTAGTGTAAGATGACTGACAAGACTATTGCATATTACATAAATTTAACATAATATGTCCTTTTTTGAGGCTTCTAAATTAAAATATTAGATATTTAGTCCCCTAAAAAGTAAATAAAATCTAAGTTTCTTTGTTTATTAGTTCACTGCAAGAGGGCCAAGACATATTCGGCGTGGACTTTGATTACGACGAATTCGAAAAGTATGGAGATGAGGATTACGACGATGAGGACGATGAGGATCTCGATGAGTATATCGAAGATGAGGAGGAAGAGGGTGAGTATTTATTTTATTTTATTTAAAATCAGGTAAGTCATAGTGGTAGAAGAGTACCTATCTGTTTTTAGTTTCATATAGTAACGAAAATAAAATATTTTCACATTAACTTCTGTTTTTTTTTATTTATTTTTTTATAAATAAAAAAAACATTTATTTATTTTTTATTATTTTTTAATTTATTTTAACTCAAATTTGTAACTAATATAGTCTAAGCAAATTTGTAATGTTATTTATACAAAATTTCAATTATTCTAAAAAAACAGTTTGTGTCATAGTTAAAAATCTTGTGTCAGCCAACTCTGACACTTCGCCTACATTTCAAGTTGAATTATTTAAAAAAAAAATGGCCCATTTAATTAAGATTTCAAAATGATACAACACATGCTACTAAACAATTCGAATTTTCCGTTTGAGTTATCACTTCTGACATGCGGTCCTACAACTGACAGTTTTTTTTATGTATCGTAGTTTTATTGTAATCACTGTGTTTTTGTTAAGGCGAAAGAAGACGAACAAAGAAAGGTAAAGCCAAGCGGCCCAGTAAGAAATCTATATTTGAGATTTATGAACCGAGTGAATTGAAGAGGAGCCACTTCACTGACTTAGACAATGAGGTATTTGATTTCACTATTTTTCATCAGTTCTAAATCTGCGTTTTATAATGAATTCATAATTATAAATAAATATATATTTAGATACGAAAAACGGACGTGCCCGAGCGAATGCAAATCCGCGAGGTACCGATAACTCCCGTCGAAGAGGGCAGTACTGAGTTGGACGATGAGGCCGAATGGATCTATAACCAGGCGTTCCTGAAGCCACCTGTCTCCAAAGCTGACTCTCAGGAGGCACGCGAGAGAACACGCAGGTATATTTAGGTCTTTTTATTATGTTTTTAAGTCGTCGGACCGGTTGGCAAAACGGAGAGTGACACTAATTCAATTTTATTTCTTCCAGGGGTCCCAGTACAGTGGTTAAGATCCGTCACGCTCTGGATTTCATGAGAAATCAAACGCTAGAGGTGCCTTTTATAGCGTTCTACCGGAAGGAATATGTTCAGCCCGAATTGAGCATAAATGACTTGTGGAAAGTTTATAAATATGATGCCAAGGTTTGTGTAATTTTCCAATGATATTTTATTTACTCTTAAGTATCACATGTTGATTGATTTTGCCCTTAACCCAAACCATTCTCTCAGATCTATGAACCAAAATGTCTTAAATTTAATCTAATTTTCGAATGCAAGTTCATCTATAAAATATTTAAAATTTTACAAATATTTCACTTATTTTCTTTATTCTTTGTCTCCAACAGTATTCTTTGTACCAGAACAGTGTTTTAGCCATACACGAACAGTCCCTTGAATAGGTCATTGCAGCTGTTGAGACTTATGTAAATTTATACAGAGATTTCTGTCCTTAGTGGTGTCAATTGAAACAACGGAAAGAAAATCTACTTAAGTTATTGGAAAATATGCGAGAGTTTCAATTGGACAAAGTCATGCAAAATCCCGACGCGCCCATACCCGATAACATGAGACTTATAAGGGACGAAGATATAGAAAGGTATTGTTTTATTTTTTAAATGTTATTTTATAAAGTAGCACTACTCTATTCAAGAGAACAAGTTGTTTAGACTTTTTGTAATTTCTTGTAGATTAAAAAGTGTACAAACGCCAGAGGAGCTGCGCGATGTTCATTCTCATTTCTTGTTGTACTACTCGACTGAATTACCGGAAATGCAAAAAGTGCAGAGGTCCAAAGAGAAGAAAAGAGAATTGGAAGAGAAAAAGTGAGTACTATTTTTTGGTAAAGAAATCTCAAAAGGTTTTTTTTTGCTTTTTTACGAAAAAACTGAATGTATTATATTTATATTTAACAATCTTTACAATTACATAGTTTGTACAACACTTAATAACTCATTCCTAATGATATGGTAAGGCCCACTGCTTTATTCGTTTGATAGAGATGTGAATTGTGTAAAGTATAATATTTTGGTGCAATGTGTAGGCGATTGGCTCGCGAGGAGGCCGAGAGGAACGGCGAGGAGCCAGATGAAGCGGTGGCGGCTGTAGAGGCAGCCGAGCCCGACGAAGAGGAGCCCTCCGAAGTGAAATATGCCGTGCGATCTGGACCTTATGAGCTGTGCAGGAAGGCCGGGATCGGTATGTACCGCGTTTCTTTTATTGCATACAATTTCATATTTCATCACGATAGCACGTTTTATAGGTAACTAGAGGTCGCCCAGTGGTCAAAATTCGACCATAGTAGATTTTTAATATATTTAATGTATGTGTTTCTCCAGTCTTCCAGTATCAAATTTCATATTAAAATGATACAAACATTTTGACATTACACTCGTGATGACCGGACAGATGTACAGATGTAAACCGAACACAAGCACATGTTTTGTTATTGCAGAGCCTCTGGTGAAAATGTTTGGACTGACTCCGGAACAATTTGGGGAGAACGTGCGCGACAATTACCAGAGGCACGAAGTGGAACAGCCCCCTGTGCCACCGCTTGAAGCGGCCGCACCTTTCGTAAGTATTGTGTGTATTCTCATAGGCGTAAAAGTGGCCGATTATAAAGGTGCATTTACATACCTCACGATAGTTTCTTAAAGTCACTCATTCTAAGCCATTTTGTTCATCATTATATTGGTGTAAGTTGTATACTTATAGTCCAAAAGTATTTGTTACTTATTTAGAATTTCAGTAAAAGCTTAGCACATTTATAAATTTAGATATATTGATACCTACATTAAAAGTATTAAATATAATAATATCCAAGCTAATTAAACATACATTATTAAATGACATATCTAATTAAAATCAATTCTAATTAGTGCATCAATTTCATGTGGGTATTGCTCAGTCCATTCTCTATGTCTTTGGTGTGAACTGACCCTTACTCACAATGCAATTTGTACACAGGGCTCGGGCAGCGGCGGAGCGGCGGAGGCGGTGCGTCGCGCCGTGTACATGTGCGGCGTGCAGCTGGCCCGCGAGCCTTTGCTGCGCTCGGTGCTGCGCGACGCACTGCGCGACCGCGCCACCCTCACCGTGCGCCCCACGCCTCGCGGCCTCAAGGAGATCGACGAGAACCACGCCTGCTACGGGTGAGTCATCATCATCGTCTTAGCCGTAGGACGTCCACTGCTGGACATAGGCCACCTTATTATTTTCCAAGAGTCTTATTTTCTTATAAAAGCTCAGTTTGGTTAGGGATTGAATGTCGACCGCGTCGTCTCTCTGATTGCACATTTCTAAACAATTCCACAACACCAGCATGCTTGAAAAAGTACACAGTAAACCAATGGTGCTGAATCTTAATTCATTGCTGAAAGAAGAAAAAAAAACAATACAAGTGTACAAAAAGAAACAATATACGGAACTCTTTGGCGGGTTTGTGTCAGTCAGTGGAATAAATAATCCTGCTAATATAAATGCGAAAGATAGTGTTAATGTCTGCGTTGTCACGGTAGGTCGCGGGCACCAGTAAATTTATTGTATAATTTTAAGTAAATTTTTCGTACATTTAGGGTTTAATGTGTTACCTCTTTACGAAGTAGGCAGACATGATATATTTTCCTTATTGGTGAGGTAAAAACAATAATTTATTTTCAGATTAAAATACCTGAAGAAGAAGCCGGTACGCGATTTGACCGGCGATCAATTTTTGAAACTGTCCATCGCAGCCGAGGATAGACTTATTGAACTCAAAATTTGTGAACAAATTGAAGGAAACACCAGTTCCAGTTATTTAGAAGAACTCAAGCAATTATATCAGAAGGTATACATTCACCTCTACAAATACGGACATTGTCTACCTTTCTTTTGACTCGTATTATTATTTAAAACATTTATGATTACATCAAAGTGTTAAAGTGCATTTTTTGTTCGTTTTTCATGTGTCTCTGTTTACATAAACTCTCTCGCACAAATAAATAGAGTATGTATGTATACAGGTTCGGACGAAGAGACTGCAGAAGCTATTGGAGATTAATTTTTATTGTGTTTTGTGATAGGACGAGTTTGCGGCGACGGTTCAAGCGTGGAACGAATTGCGCGCAGAAGCTGTGAACATTGCCCTAACGAAGATTGTGATGCCGGAACTGCGGCGGGAATTACACGCAGTACTTCTGAATGAAAGCAAGGACTATGTTCTCAGGTAAATATTTGTGAGTCTACATGTAGTCATTTTATATGTATAAGGTCTCAAAGCTACATTTAAGTTTGTTCAAGTTATCTGACAGTTCATTTAGGAAATTTCCAAAACCTCCAAATGTCGCTTATTGAGTTTGAATGAATTTAGTTTTAATGTAAATTGATTTGTATTGCGACTTTAAGAATATGTATTTCTTTGTTAATTTATTATTGAATATTTTACTATAGATGTTGTCGCCGACGCTTGTACGATTGGCTAAAAGTGGCCCCCTACGAGTCACGTGTTTCCGACGAGGACGATGAAGAGTGGGACACTAATAATGGTGAGTTCATTGTAATACGGCAATTGTTATTGAATAAAATTTATTGTACTTGACAGTAAATTAATACAGCTAAGTAGTTTATGAGTTATAAACAAACATCCGAAGAAAATCAAATGATTAGGGCTAATGATAAATAATTGTGAACAGGGCTGCGAGTGATGTCGATCGCGTTCGTACCGGATCGACAACATTCGGCGTTCGCGTGTCTTGTGGCCGGAGGCGGAGAGGTGGCTGATCATTTGCGGCTGCCGCATCTGCTCTATCGCCGCAACGCTTGGGACGCCTCCGAGCGCAAGCACAAGGAGGCGGATCTCACAGCGCTCAGGAGGTAATCTTTCTTGCACCTAAATTCATTCCCCTATCACTTTCCAGAGCCCATTTCTCTATCACTTTCCAATCCCTCATCCTTAATCCTAATATAGTCTTGCAGCAGCTGTGGTGTTGCTTGTGTTATAGGCCACTGTAGTCATCTACCATCAAGTAGACCATGAGCATGTCTGTTGACCTTAACATATAAAATTATCAATACAAATATTTTATTTTATTGATATATAATACGCTTTTTTAACAAGTTTCCGTTTTACAAATGTTTAAATTGTTTTAATAGTAATTCACGTATTCCTTCGGAGTTTTTATTTTGTAGTAAAAGTCAATATTATGCAATGAAACATAATTTATTTTAAGTGTTGTTTTAAGGATATATTAAAATCTTTTGAATTCCTCGTTTCAGATTTATACTTCACAAGAAGCCTCACGTAGTGGTAATAGGCGGCGAATCACGAGACGCCTTAAATATTAAGGCGGACGTGGCCGATGTCATCCAGCAGCTGATGGACGACGAACAGTTTCCGAGAATACCCGTAGAAATTGCTGACAATCACATCAGCAAGATCTACAGCAATAGTATCAGAGGACGAGTAAGTATTCTTTACATATCTGTGGCGTTGCTTGTGCTATAGGGGAAGGTTGCCATCTACCATCAAGTGGACCTTCAGCATGTCTGTCGATCTAAATATAAAAAGGCATCCTAAAATATATCACAATCCATAAAAATATACGTGAAAGTTGAAACCCGGAAATTTCAATAAGACACAGTAAATACTCGAACTGAATGTAGTTTTTTCTTTTCAGAATGATTTCAGAGAATATCCAGATATACTCCGTCAGGCTGTGTGTCAAGGCCGCTTGTTGCAAGATCCTTTGATGGAAATCTCACAACTGTGCGGTCCAGATGAAGAGATCCTCTGTCTACGGTATCACACGTTGCAAGATCAAATAGCCAAGGAAGATTTGCTCGAAGGTATCGAACTGGAATTTGTGAATAGGGTCAACGAAGTCGGTGTCGACGTGAATGAAGCGATACTAACCGGCAGAGGCACGGAGCTCTTGCAATTTGTCTGCGGTTTGGGTCCGAGGAAAGCTCAGGCTCTGATAAAGCTCTTCAAACAAACCAATCAAAAGCTAGAGAACAGAACGCAATTGGTGACCGTGTGTCACATGGGTCCGAAAGTTTTCATCAATTGCTCGGGTTTCATAAAGATAGACACGAGCAGTCTCGGAGATAGCACGGAGGCGTACATCGAAGTGCTGGATGGATCCCGAGTGCATCCGGAAACGTACGAATGGGCTCGTAAGATGGCTGTCGACGCTTTGGAATACGAAGACGAGGACGCAAATCCCGCCGGCGCACTAGAAGAAATCCTCGAAGCGCCAGAAAGACTGAAAGATTTAGATTTGGACGCGTTCGCCGAGGAATTGGAGCGTCAGGGTTTTGGCAATAAGAGCATAACTCTATACGATATTAGGGCCGAATTGAACTCTAGATACAAAGATCTCAGGGTGAGCTATCGCTCGCCGACAGCCCCCGAGTTGTTTGACATTTTAACTAAGGAGACACCGGAAACGTTTTACGTTGGAAAATTGGTGTTGGCGAATGTAGTCGGCATTTCGCACAGGAAACCGCAGAAGGAGATGTTGAATGATGCCAATCCAGTGAGGAACGACGAAACTGGACTGTGGGAGTGTCCGTTTTGTCATAAGAACGATTTCCCCGAATTGTCTGAGGTAAGTTTGACTTGATAAATGATATAATTTTTACATACACATTAAACCTATTTATCTATTCTATTTATCACCCAAAAACAATATTAAATGTGTTAACTATCGGTTTCTATAAAATACATATATTCAAAAATACACACGTTAATTTACATGATAAAATCGAATGATAAATCGAAAGAATCGAATCGAGCCTTGCATTCACGGTTATGTCTTGAAATGTTGTTACTACTTGTAATGGACATCTAAATCTCATGTCATCAAGCTGCTCATAGTATGGGATTATGTTGGCAAATAAATAACACTATTTCATTAATAAACTGTTGGACCAAGAGGAACAAACTGTGTAAGATTTATTAACATATTGACACCGATAACAGAGGTTTTGACTTCTTGTGTAGGTGTGGAATCACTTCGACGCGGGCGCTTGCCCCGGCCAGGCGACAGGAGTACGCATTCGCTTGGACAACGCCCTCAACGGGTACATACACATCAAGAACCTGTCGGACCGACACGTGGCCGATCCCACCGAGCGCGTGCGAATCGGACAGACTGTACACTGTCGAATACTCAAGATCGATGTGGAGAGATTTTCGGTCGACTGCTCGTCCAAGTCGTCCGATTTGTTGGACAAAAACAACGAGTGGAGGTGATTTACTTTTTACTCGGCGATGTGCTTTTACGCTTCTTACTTATTAAAACTTCTAGCTCAACTTTGGAAATTAACTTTTCATAGTGGAGACTCTGGTCTGGATCTGGTAAGTAGTGGCAGGGCACATTGCGTGTCGTAGTCATTTGGGCAGTAACCACTCTCTTTCAGAAGACCACCGTGAAATAACAGCATGTGTGCTGTTGTGTTTCAGTGACTGAGTAAGGGATGCCAGGGCCCATTTCCCTATCCCTTTCTAATCCTTTATCCTTGTTCCTACTATGGTAGGCAGCGCACATTAATTGTAAATAAATTAGTCAACGCATTTTGATTTATTTATAGGCCACAAAAAGATCCATATTACGATCAAGAAGCAGAGGATAAGGATTTGCGGAAGGATAAGGAAGCGAAGGCTACTAAGGAGAGGTTGCAATACGTAAAGCGGGTCATAGTGCATCCCGCATTCCATAACATATCTTTTGCTGAGGCTGAAAAACTTATGGAAAACATGGCCCAGGGCGAAGTCATCGTCAGACCTAGCAGCAAGGTATATGTTACAAATTTTTCATGTCTACACAAGAGTTTAGCGCAAGTGAAGACCCTAATTTGTCAATTTTATAATTGTGTAGTTAGACCAAAAAGTTTAAAAATAAAATTACAATGTTATGTCATAAAGATGTGAAACCACTCTAGAGTAATTTCTATTTTTTTTTTATATCTCCGACAAGAATTATCTTTTGTTCAACCAGGTGGTTAATAGCCGAATTGTTAGTAATTTTTATTTTTTTTTAATTTTGACAGGGCTCGGATCACTTGACCGTCACATGGAAAGTTGCAGAAGGCATATATCAACATATCGATGTCCGAGAGGAGGGCAAGGAGAATGCATTCTCATTAGGTTTGTATATAGTGAACTAGTTTTAATCATAATCATCCTACTAATATTAGAAATACGAAAGTTCCTGAGGATGGATGGATGGAAATTTTCTTTGTTTCATAACCTTGGCAGTAAAATAAGCATTCATTTGTTTCCATTCCAGGTCGTAATCTCTGGATCCAGGGCTCCGAGTTTGAAGATCTGGACGAAATAATTGCGCGTCACGTAACGCCGATGGCGGGTCACGCTCGCGATCTAATCGCGTACAAATATTACAAGCCGCTGAACGGAATGCGCGACAAGGCTGAAGAGATATTGAAAGAGGAGAAGGCCAAGAACCCCAACAAGATCCATTATGTGATATCGGCGGCTAAGAATCACCCAGGTCGGTTTTTGCTTTCGTACCTGCCGAGGTCTAGGTGTACGCACGAGTACGTATCGGTGACGCCGGACGGTTACAAGTTTAGACAGAGAATGTTCGATTCGCTCGGCGCTCTCTTGAAATGGTTCAAGGAGCACTTCAGAGAACCGCCGCCCTCGGGTACGCCAGCTCAGAGGACGCCCGCTTTGCGGACACCGCACGGCGGCATGTCGTCTATGTATCACACGCCAGCAGCTCACACGCCCGCGTTCCACACGCCCGCTCACACGCCAGGTCCTGCGTACATCAATACGCCGTACACACCATCCGCTCAGACGCCTTACATGACGCCGTTCGCGACTACGCCGCGCCAGCCTGACTTTTTGACACCGGCGGTGCCGCGTCACAAGCCTATACAGATGCCGGCGTATACTGAGCCGTCCGATTGGCAGAAGGCCGCCGAAGATTGGGTACGACATAGAAGCGTGCGCGATACACCGTCGACGCCGCGGAGTAGTGACGGCATGTCGACTCCGCGTCACGGGTCATCGCGGGGTACGCCGCGGGCTGACTCGTTGCGTTCGACTCCACGTCACGACTCGCGAAGTACGCCCCGCTCGCACTCGCACCACTCCCATCATTCACATCACTCGCACGGGCACAGTCACTCGGGGCGGACGTCGCGCGCGCACTCGTCTCACTCGGCCCGTTCGACGCCCCACACGAACACTTCGCCGCGCTCGATGTCGCTAGGCGACTCGACGCCGCTCTACGACGAAAACTAGTATAACCGAAGACTGATGGATTTTAATAAAGAACGCGTTCAAAACATTGTTATTTAAGTGGTTGGTTGGTTACCAGCGTTAAGTGTAATTGATGACATTTCGTATTGACTGATTGATTGCGTGTTTGAGGTTTGAAAAATATTTAGAAAAAAATAATTTCCATAAACATGACATGACGAATCAAAGAAATGACAAAAATACATTAAAGAAAAACAAATTGGGAATAAAATTGAAACATATAATAGATAAATATTTAACTTTTTTGCCTCTATTAATATAATTAACTAGAATTGTTTTTGAAAGCGGATTTAGACTTAGATCACAAAGGGGTCAGGAATATAATAATATTCCTTACACTTAATAAACTCCCACATATATAATAATACAATAATAGTGGCAAATCCCACATAATGCTGCTGTTGAGCAGTGAGGAATATACAGCTTATTTTTGAAAAAAATACTCGGTTCTTTTAGTAAAGTAATTTTATAAACTTAAATCTTGATACTATTATATTATAATAATTTATAATTAGATAGATATCAAATGTTCTAAATAACAAAATCACTAAATCTCATGGATAATTAGTCATTTATGAGAAAAAAATGTGGAAATTGTAATAGACCCATATATTATGTCCTTTTGAGTACAATAAAATTTTAATTCGCAATTTATTATGAATGCAAGTTTGTTTTGTGAAAATTGTAAGTGTAAAAATATGTAAAAAATATGAAATGTCATCAATTGTTCATTGCATAATACTTTTGATATTTTAGACTGCAATGAGTTTAACACAAAATTAAATATGTATAGTAGATAGATCCACAAATACAATCTTTATGTAAATTGGGGTAATACTAGAAAATTTTCTTCTAACAGAATGGATAAAATATTAATAAATTTAGTCATTGTGACTGCAGTTCGTCAATACTCAATTTCTACAAGCAAGTTGGTCTAGAGTAGATTTGAGTAGGTTCTATTAGGCACTCAATTTTTTTTATTTACTCTTATCCATTCAAGATTTCATTTTTTGTTTTCGATGGAACTTGGATTTTTTTTTCATTTACTCTCTCGTCCATTACAGAGTTTAAGGTCCATCGATTATACTCATTTTCGATAGACCACAGATTAATTTCAACGATACGTGATACGACTATCTAATTTTCTCTATTTATGTAGAAGAAATTTTTTAACCAGTCAGATATAGAGACATTTTCGCACCCAGACTGTACACAGGCGACGCTACATAGTCGCCTATGTACGATGTTAAAAAAATAGTGTCACTATGGCCCCACTGGATTGCGAATGTTTTGAACGAGTTGTATTTTTATTTTTGTACTGTTGCGAGTCGAACTGAACCGTTCGATTGTAAAACACTTTTACTGTAAGAGTGTTGGTTGTAATAAGAAATTGAACAGAAAAATCAATTATATACATTAATTGTATTATCGCACGCGGTATACATTATAATATGAAAGTGATTTAGAAATTTATTTACTTTGTTAACGCTTCACGCATTACATTCATTTTGTGACTTGCAGCTGCCTTGTTTGGTTTAGAATATAAAATAGTAATTTTTGATGATAAATCTAAAATTAAACATGTTGAAAGAAAATATTTATAGATATTAATATAAATCCCAGTATAAAGAGTCGTGTGCATCAAAAGAAATATTAATACAAATATATTCATGTTACAGTTTCAAATCGCAATTTAATAGCACAATTCTATAGCATCCAACGCCAGCATTGTATATTTGTAGGTATTTTAATATCTAAGAATGTCAACAGTCAGTTGATCGATATTTATTATATAATTATTATTATACGATTATGTATTTTGAAATATTTTGTTTAAACAAAATAATTTAAACTAGGTTTTAATATAAATAGTTTATAGTTCTCATGACATTTTTGAGTTAAATGCGACCCTAACGAAAATATAGAAATTAATTTCTACAGTGAAGCCAAGGACAATGCGATCAATGTAAACAAACTCATTAAAATTTTCATTAAAAAAATGTTATAAACCCCTGAAAGTTTGATTACATTTTTTGCGATGTATCCATTGTCTCGCTTTACTAGGTCTTTGTCCAGAAACCTTTCTCCAAGTAATGTCGCTAATTTTTTTTGTGTATATGTCAGTAAATTGTTGAAAAAAGTGAGGGTGATTATATGATATTAGTATGTAATTGTTTTTACTCGCATGGATTTCTGAAAGTGACATCACAGTTTTATTATTAAGATTATAAAATATATATTACCTATATGAATTTGCCAAGTTCGTTTTCCAGTGGTTTCTCAACATTTTATTGTGAACATCTTCAAATGTCAGCATTTGTTTCAAATGTGTTGAAATAATTGACCAAGCCTTTCAGATAATGAGAGAAATCAAATTACATTTGCTCACGTATTTTACCATCATGTGTACTGAATAAAATTATAATGATACTGACTTTTATTGTTTTATTGTGACGCACCGCACCTACTCATAATTTTCAAAACTGTATTGAATTATCTAAATAACTCTTGTTTTTGTATAAAAAACATTATGCAAAAACAGCTATAGAGGACGATGGACAATGGCATTGACCTCTTTTTTTACAATTCTACAGCAATAACAATCGACAGTTCATTATTAAAACAAAGGCAATATTTATAATTATCAGTTCAATACTCGATGTTTAGTTTTCTCCATATCGGCGCTGTAGTCTCTTTTTCATTAAGTAATGGCAAGAATTTTGCGTTTCGCAATCATAAATTAGGCAGCTCATATTTCGGCTGTTGGGAACTAAAAAATAAATAAAAATAAAATAACTTCTATGTGATAACAAATCAAAAATTTATAAAATAAATAAATATATATTATTTATTTATTTTATAAATTTTTGGGACAAAAATGAAAATAATAATTTTTATGACCTCATTCATTATTTTGATTTATTGGGAGTGGGTTTTTGGGAGGGATTTTTTGTCTGCAGCTTTAGTAAACATTTGTATAATAAAATGGCCTCATAAGTACTACAATTTCCCGGTCCTACGCTTGGAAGTTTTTTACGGCTGCTAACCCCTTTAGCTACCTCTATCTAGAATTTTCGCAGAAGTTAAAATTGTTCGTCTCGGCAAACTGAAGCTACTCACGAAGAATCAGCCTGTTAGTAATCAGAAAAAAATCCTTTGAAGGATACTGGACCATTAGCGCGTACAAACAAACAAACAAACTCTTCAGCTTTATATATTACTAATATAGATTTACTTCTAGTAAGTATTAACTCCTTAGTTTTGTGAATCTCAAAGCAAATCCACGAAGGTGTATAATCTTATCGAGTCAGTGGTTAAATAACTTTGAATGCAGTAAGCCGCGCGCGTCTATTCATAGCGATTCGTATTTCGTATAATTCAAGTGTTCGATATATTAAAATAATTTTTGAGTTTAAATTGAGTAGGATAAAATACAAGTTTTTTTTTCATTTTAAATTAATGTTGCTCCTTATCATTTAAGTATGAATATAGTGATATTTATTTTTAAGGTTTTATATATTAAACCAAAAAACATTTAGTTTCAAATTCACACAAATATTGTTCAAGTGAAGTTTGTGCATGTTCCAATTAATACTAGAAAACTGAAAATTTTAACAATTTATTTATCATATTTAATCTAATTGCATGCATTTATACAACGCAAGAGAGATTTTAAATTTTGTTTCATTTTCTCTATTTAAGAAGTAATTGTATTTTAATATGTATTTTATCATTCATTATTATTATTATTTATTTGTCTATTACATACTAATATTTATTTCTAATAGGGATAAGAGTGAAGTGGTTTATAGAAGAAAAAGAAAACGTGATTGTAGTTGTTAATCTATTTAAGAATTTAAGAATCTAATCTAATATTCTAAGAAAGATACCTAGCATATCTTATTCACACAGTAGTTTTAAAAAGCAGACTTTTTTAGCTACACCTAAGTAAAGCGCAAAAATGAAAATAATATTTAGGGCCGGATTTTCCCTTTCTGCCGTCCCGGGTACAGTTGAAATGCCGCCCATATTTTACACAAAATGGACGAGGGCTCAGAAATTTTTTAGACTCCGCTACAAAAACCAAACTTTTTCAAAATTGTGAGATTATTTATTTTAGAAGGATTTTAAAAAAAAAAAAAAAAAATCACTAAATCTCGACGTTATGATTCATAGGAAGCTCAAAAAATTGCGCGGTTATATAAATTTATTATATTTATTTTTATATTTAATGGACTTTTTATTTGATAAATTTTTGAAATATTTTTAAAGGTATTTTTAAATTTTAAAGCGTTTTTGATAGCGCATATTTTTTCCTACAATTTTAATGATTCTTTTTTATTTGAAAATTGGTTGCTTCCCTTGTGGTCCCATTTAATTTTGGCCCTGTTCTGATAACATAACAATAAGAATAACAATAACAAGTTCTGATAACAATAACATCCATGAGAAAACGGTTTGAAGTCGGTTTTTTACATAATTTTTTTTTTAAACCTAATTGTAGTTTAAATAATATAAAGAACCAAAATCTTGTTCCGCTAATTGTTTTGAGCAGTATATAACAGTACTAGCTGGTGCCTACGACTTCGCCTGCTTTGAAAAATAAAAGATATAATATTTTATTTTTCATGCCTGACATTATATATTTTGTCGAGCGTTGCATTCTTACCTCTTTATAATATTAGTACATATAATAAATTGAGGGATAATTCCTAAGTATTAGAAGTGTTTACAGAAACACAGTGTTTGCAATAATTTGATGACATGCTAAAGTGTCACTCACTACATATGTAACGCGATATCTTGGGTTGATAAAATGATTATAGGTTCTCCACCTATGCATTTGTTGACTGAACGAAGCATACTTAATATAAGTCCATAATTATGATTGTAAAATTGCCCAGTTCCTCCTACTGTACTTTGACCGTCATGCAATAATATAATATGTCGACGAGTTCGTGTATGCCATCGACACGTCAAATGAATAATACCTTTTGTTAAATTTTACCAATTGTCTTAATTTTCTGCTTTTCTTAGGCCCTCTTTCACCATCTCTGGGTAAAGTGTTAAGTAGGCTAACCGCTATTTAAAGTCACCGGTAAGAAAGCGTACGAGTTTCATCATCTTCGAGTACCATTACTCAAGTGTAATTTCAATGAAATTGAAAGAAGATACTTGTACATTTACTCGCCAATTAGCGTTACTTGAAAAGTATGAAATTTTCAAATTAAATTCTAGGCTAGCCAGAAGCCAGAGTTAATTAGCCAGAGTTGTTAAAACCGAAATTACCTATAATATGAGTTCTACACAATAGAATTCACACAAAAGGTGTTTACAACAGTCAACTCAGAATGTTATACAATTCTGCAGTTACATAACTCATTAAATATGTACATAAATTAAGAATACTTTTAAAATATTATGAATATATTTCCGATTTACTTAATTAATGCTACAAGTATAATAGTGTCAAGCAGTGAAAATCGAAACTATAGCGTCGGCATCTTGTAAAATATTACCTAATGACAGATAGACAATAGTTGAGGAAATTTTGTGCCTGTACCAAATATTTAAATCGGTTAAAAGATAAAAATATTTTGAGGCACAAACATACAAACTTTTACTAGCGACCCGCTCCCGGCTTAATCTGGGATGCAAGGTTTTACATGCAAGAATCTTCCTCGTTTATCCCTCTTTCCATTAGTGAAAACCGCATTAAAATCTTGTGCATAGTATAAAAGATATAAGGCTAAACGTACATACATCGGTGAGGGACAGACGGTGAGAAGCGACTTTAATATTTTATACTAGGCATGTAAAGATTAGATGTAAGATGTCTATTAGTTACTTACCAACACATTTTATTTTTAGGTAACACACATTTTGTTTAAAAAATTATATAGGTATTCATATCTTAAGATATTTAAAGACATTCATATCTTAAGAATAAGTCTACACGTTGCGGGCGTCGGCTAGTGTCAAACATATTGATAATAGTGAAAACAAACGATACATTATCTAGATTTAATATACAAATATTAAGATTCCGAACTAATCTATTATCTAAATAAAAGTTGAATAAAATGCTTTAGAGATTAGATTGAGATTTACCTCGATGTCATGACGTTTAACCTTGTTGGCACAGCTTAAGTTAATTAGTTAAGTTTTTAAGGTGATTACATCTTAAAGTCAAGGCTTGTGGTAATCTTCCGTGTTCCGAGTTTTTATTTACTAATGGACACAAAATTAGAATTATAATCTAATAGATTTATTTTTGAAACATAATGCATTTTAAGACCTTGGATTCTATATTTATACTCATCTTTTCTCATTAAAACTCACACATCCTTTTAGTGATTTAAATTTAATTACATTTGATGATTTTCTATGATTACTTAAATACTAACGACACGCTCCCGGCATCGCAATTTTTTTCTACATTGTTTGCAATGAATAAACACGAAAACTATTGCACCTATTTTGAAAATTCTTTCACCTATACAAAGTACAACCTATGCAATATTATAAGTGAGTAACATAAGCTATATTTTATAAAGTTACGCGCGTAATACCTAATCAATCATCAATCAATCAATACTAATAATAAATCTGTAAGTGTAAGTATTGTATGTATGTTCCTCCATAACTTATAAAAGAATTAATTGATTTTCATGAAACTTGGTAGATAAACCAGATCACAGGATAGCCTACTTTTTTATTTTTTAACGTGGACGAAGTCGCGGGCGTCATCTAGTTATATATAAAAGCGTTAACGTTTCTCGTTTAACGCTCTTTCCATTAGGGAAAACTGTATAATATAATCCGTCGCGTACTTAGTTTAAAAAATCTAAGCACATATACAGAGGCTGTTGCGTGAGGCCTAGATGTACAGTCGGGGTAAAAAAAGGTTCGTCACCTTAAAGTTGAAATTTGCTTGCACCAGGGCAAATGTCAGTCATGCCAAAATTCATATTAAGTGTCTGTCAGTTGTCTGCTTAGTGCTTTAGTTTCAAAAGGTACTAAGAGTCTATGGTTTTGATAAAGGAATGAATTTGAAAACTGACGAAGGTTTTCGTACCCCGACTTTACTTACCTAGTTACCTTCTTACAGACGTCAATACATTTGCGCGACCAGAGAAAATTAAAGTTAATTCTAAAGCAATTTAGATAACACAGTAATGTTTGGTTTAAGATACGTTTTGTTGATTTTTTCATTTACTTATCTCTGTAATATTTAATCTGCAATATCTTTATACTATGTATAATAAAGGATGATTGTTCAGAAAAATTGAAGAAGCAATATAGTGTCACTAGCCTTTGAATCACCACATAAAAACCAAATAAGATTGTTTGTGCAAGTCTAGGAAACTATCTGCTCGTTAGGTTTTCAGCGTTGTCCATATAAACAAGCAACTCTATAAAAACCTATCTCTAATAAAAAATAAATAAAGGGTATTCTTTTTCTTCGTGTGGTTCTTAATAGAGTATACCTTAAATAATAAATTAAAGGGCTGTGGTCAAATTTTTAAATTTCTCCTCGTCAATTTCAGTTGTTTCACGGTTATAATGTCTAAAGGTGCGTACCCACTATCATAGTGGGTACGCACCTTTAAGGTCCACTCTGATGTTACGTAGCCATGATAAGCTTCTTCCAACTTTACGCTTTCGAATTACCTATAATAATATACAATTTATATAGAAACAATTAATATCTTATATAGACAAGCGGAAGAACTTACGGGAAAATTCTAGTAATTAGCATTTTCTTTAATGTTTTGTTTGTTTATGAAAATTATATGTGTCTGCGAAAATTATATCGCTGTTAAGTGGCACTTTCCTCGACGTGACGGAAATATACAGTATGTAATATATTATAATAATTGTGAGCAAAACACCTGTTTGACACTTGATTGCCAACAATATGTGGTAGTAGAAGGAAAAGTACTTAATAAGTGGCACGAGGCTACATCAATGTGAACCGCATTAGCTAAGTATGTATGTGTATTTAAAAAGTGGGTAACATTTCTTATCTGCTGCGTCTTAGTCGCTGCTAATACTGACTTATAGAACTAAGTTTAAGATTTGCATTAGTATTAGTTGGTTCTTCGTGTTTGTTTAATATATAAATATTTAGTATTACACATACCTTCGTGTCGATTTGATTTTGGTCGTATATTTGCTACGTGTTTAATAATCTCTAAATTATTTATGTATCTATTAGTTTCTATCAGTTTTATATAGGTAAGAGGATTTTTTTCAACTCTCCAAATGATGATGACTTTTCCTAAAATAAACGTAATTACTCCTTATAGCATAACTATTTGCCAGTGAAAGTCCCATCAAAATCGGTACAGCTATTTCGGAGATTAGCCGCAATTAACAAAAAGACAACATTTTAAAATGATTTTTTGTTATTTCAGTACTATTGTTTTCCAGCCTCTTATATCTCGCGTCTTTATAGATTTTTTCCATTAGGAATCTCAATCCACTATTGAAATTCTCGTTGTTTTATCAAATTTTTGTTAATTTAATTCAAGTAAGTTTTCCATGTTTGTGTAATGTTTAACTTACCGATTTTCCTTTCAATATTACAGGGCTTCTGTTTCTACAATTGAGATTTTATAAGAACAATAAGGACATCCTTTGGAGGACGTCCTCTTAATTTTTCTTGTTGAAATAAAAAAGATATTAATAAAAAAAAAACTTTAAAAATGTTGAAATCATTGAAATTACTTTAATAAAGTGACCAACGGTATAAAATATTAATACTTAGTGAAGTGTGTTTCTTAAGACTTTAATAATTCACGAGAGTTCATGCGTCAAGTATGTCGAAGGAATTGAAATTAGCATCGAACGAAACGACGTCACAGGACGAGGCATGGAGAATTATGAAAAATGTCGTTGTCATCAGTTTAGCGTTTATGTTGCATTTTACTGCTTACAGTGTGAGTATATTTCTTAATAATTTTTTTAAAGTAAAGGTAATCAGACAGTCCACATTATGGTAGGTTGCTAGTTACCTTCGCAACACACTACTCTACAGATGCGAGATAAAAAATTAGCGTCCGGTCCAATCCAATACAACCAATTCCCAAATTGCCTGAAATGTGAATACACCTGAATCCCAAATAGACTGAAGTTTAAATCGACTGAATCCTAATATATGCTCGACGCGAAGGGCTTTTTTTAATCTTTATTACGAGGCCATTATGGATAATTATGTCGACTCATTTGTATCAATAAACTAAACTAACAGTCGAATAAGTCGTAAACGGTAAGAGATGGAAAAAAAACATTAGACAAAAAAGATAGGAAATTTATTTATCTACAATAAAGGTTATTACCCTTTTTGGCCTCGAGTGCACGGTTACGGAAATATAGGCCGAAACGGATTTTGTCAAAATGGCGGCACTTCCGCCCGCCTAATTTGTAAGGATTTTGTGCATTTAGGGTCAATACGTGATACTGAACCTATTTAAATAAAATAAGAGTACTAATTTAGTGCAGAAGAAAATTCTCTATTACCTGTAGTAAAGTGGATTTAACAGTAATAATAGTTAAGAAACACAATACTATGTTAAAAATTTAGTGTTCCACATTAGGTATTACAATTTGATTTTTAATGGCCTTTCTATATGATTGAAAGCTAGGAAAGCAAAATGAAAGTAAATTACATAGATTCTACCCATATCTTATCCTTAGGGAGCAGCAAACCTGCAAAGTTCTATAAACGCTGAGGCCGGCCTTGGAACTGCTTCTCTAGCAGCTGTCTACGCCGGCCTTATCTTCTCCAATATATTCTTGCCTGCCATTGTTATCAAGTAAGTTAAAAATTGTCTAAATATCAAGGTTACAATTAAATAGACTGGATTTGTTTGCTGGTTTAGTAAAATGGTGTCTCTACTCTATTAAATAGTTTTCCTAATATAGCAATCGCTTGTAAATTCCATAATAGAATACAGTTAAACTAGATACAAAACAGTTTTCATAAAAAACTTATTACGGCCTTTGAATACTTAAAATACTTGTAGGTATTCATATTCAGATATTTTTTTTCCGATTTTGAAATTTTCTTTTCACCTTCTTTTTCGTTTCTTTTTTTTCAGAACTCTTGCTAACCAAACTGTTTAAAATATATTTATTTTAAATGTATTTGTATGAATATAACCCATATTATAACCTAAACGATATATCTTCGTTTTTTACAGATGGCTGGGGACCAAGTGGACTATATCCTTGTCGTTTATAACATACATGCCGTATATTGCTGCCCAGTTTTGGCCGAAGTTCTACACGATGATTCCAGCGGGTCTCTTTGTGGGTCTCGGCGGAGGACCGCTTTGGTGTGCCAAGTGCACTTATATTTCTGTGGTGAGTCCTGATCCTAAGTAAGTAATGTTAAAATTATACATAAACTAACTAGCAGACGTTGTCCTGTCCGAACTCGAAAAATAAAATGTTACCCGATTGAAACGCTATCTATGAGTAGTTTGTCCAACCTGCTACCCAACATAAATAACAAAATAATATGTTAAATTCTGTGTCAATAAACTAACTTACGTAAGTTAGAATGTTGTGGAACTTTACACCCTTTGTTGTATAATGTTACAGGTGTCAAAGGCGCACAGCAAAATATCAAAAATTCCTGGAGATGCGCTACTTGTTCGCTTTCTGGGCTTGTTCTTCATGATCTTTCAGATGAACCAAGTTTGGGGCAATCTCATTTCATCCCTGGGTGAGTATTTTTTGCTGAAAGTTTAATACTTTAAACAAATATTTAAATCGACTTTAAATATGACTTCATTAGGGGACAGAATCAAGTCTAAGACACTTTATTATTAACTTTTGATTTATTAGCTTGATCAAAATATTTATTTACTATTTTATACTTTAGCTGACGCGTTTGTTTATTGAGACAATTACCTACCTAAATTAGGTACATTTTTTCATTTAACAGTCCTAACATCAGGCAACAATAAGGCTGCGGTGACAGCTGTAAACGCTTCTATGATTCCTGTGGTTTGCGGAGCAAATTTTCTGCCAAGTGCTGATGCTGGAGAAGCATTGCAAGAGCAACCGCCCGAGAAGATACAAACTATTGCTGGTAAGCAATATTTGCAAGTAATTTGCAATTGAAGTTTAGCATGAACTTATTGCAAAACTTATTCGTACTTTAAAATACATAATAGTAAATACCTAAATACGTATAGTAGTAAAACTCCTTCGGATTTCATTGCTGTGCATGTTGATGATGGTAATGATACTGAGATAAGACTGCGAATTGCGAGTCACAGAAATAACAATTTGCTGTTTCGTTTAATTTACAGAGTGCTTATTACTTTTTAAACTTAAATGAAAATAGACAGACGAACAGCAAAAAAAAAAACAAACATTCAGGCAAACGGAAATGTATGACTACACCCTTGTTAAAAGCCATTTGTAAGTAAACTTGTTCAATAAATTGCATTACAGGAATTTATCTTGCATGTATGGCGGGTGCGGCGTTACTTGTGGCATTTGGTGTCGACTCTATGAAAAGGTAGATATACTTACTAGTTTATATTCACCATCAATTTATCGTTATTTACCTTAGTAGCTGGTTTTTTTAAAGTCATTCTTCAAGTCGAAGTTTCCACTACGAAAACGGTTAAACTAAAAATGCACGGTGCGTTAAAAAACACTGATATTACGAGCAGTTTCGAACATTAGTCTGGTTTCTGGTTTTATATATAACTAGCTGTTGCACGCGACTTCGCCCGCGTAACTTTATAAAATATACCCTATGTATGTGACTCGCTGATAATGTAGCTTTCTATAGGTGAAAGAATTTTTAAAATCGGTCCAATAGTTTTTGAGTTTATTCATTACAAACGTATAAATCTTCTCAGTTCAAATATTAGTGTAAATAAATTATTGTCAATTTGTCACTAGTAGTCACTACTATTATATTGTTTCAGATATACATCAGGTATTAGTAGCACGAACACATTGTCAGGTTTTGCGCTATTGGCCGTCACCGTGAAGCTGATGGTGGAACCAAATCAGATGATGCTGGTCATCATCAACATATTCATTGGCCTTCAACAGGCTTTCTTCGGTGCTGATTTTACTGCGGTGAATATAACCAGTTTTATATTGATAAAATTATATATTGACTGTAAGTGTAGGTATTGAATGTATGTTGTATGTTCCTCCATTTTCATTAACATTTAGACGTACACTACACTGTACGTCAAAATGTACAGTTCTTTCTTTTTCAATGCGCACGAAGTCGCTGGCGCCAGCTAGTATATTGATAAAATCGATTGTTTAGCCATTAAAACCTCTTTTTAAGATTTTTGCTTTGCTGAATTCGTGTCAGCCTCGAATAGTAGAATAAAAATAATTGTGGTATAATAATAATCTGTGCACACAAAATATAATTGTTGCTATAAAAATTATTTCAGGCGTTCGTGTCGTGTGCCATAGGAACCGGGTCAGTCGGCTTTGTAATGCTGACATATGGCACTGCCGACGCTCTCGGGTGTGTTGTTACGGGATACATTGCCAAGGTAAGCATTAATGCGATTTTTTTTTATGTTAAGGTCGACAGACAGGCTGACAGTCCACTTGATGGTAGGTGGCTACCGTCGCCTATAACACAAGCAACGCCATAAGTGCTACAAGTGCGCTGCCGACCATAGAAGGATTAAGGATAAGGGAGGAATGGGAGGTAATGGACTCTGGCATCCCTTACTCACTCACCGAAACACAACAGAACATAATGCTGTTATTTCACGGTGGTATTCTGTAAGGTGGTGGTTACTGCCGCCAGACGGGCTGCCCAAATGGCTGCGAAACGCAGTGTGCCCTACCACTACACAATTCTACTATTGTGCTATTTATTCTTATTACAAGCGTTCTTTCTTAACCTATTGAGATCTGAGACTTTATGATGAAATTACTTTATGTTTTACTAGCTGGCGCCCGCGACTTCGTCCGCATTGAAAAAGTTAAAAGCTTATCCTGTGTCCTGTACATCTAAATGTTTATCTACCAAGTTTCATGAAAATCAGTTAATTCGTTTAAGAGTTATGGAGGAATACATACGAGTACATACAATACCTAAACTTACAGATTTATTATATAGTATATATATTAATATTAATAATTCATGATTATGTAAAACTACGACAAGGAACTATTTAATAAAATCTACAAAAATAATGTAGATAAGCATTATTCTTGTTATTATTTTAGATAATAGTGCAGAAAAAGACAGAGACAGACAGCGACTTTATTTTTTATGTATGTAGAATAACTATATTCATTATTATCTAGATTAAATAGGTAGTTATTAGAGATTAATTATTATATAAATAATAAGTTAATTTAACTAGAAACCGGCATTTTTTTGTACGAGTTCAAATTGACAACATTGTTTGCAGGTTACTGGTCGAATACCGTTAATTTGTGCGGCGATTTTGGTGAACATCGGTCTATTCGTAACACTCCTGACTTGGCGGCCTCAGGGGAACCTAGGCTATGTGATGTACATCATTGCAGTATTATGGGGAGTCGCTGACTCAGTGTGGTTAGTGCAAATTAACGGTAAGTGTATCTCTTCCCAACAATTTTATCCACGCAATCAATTTTCGTTGAACACGCATACAAATGGCGTAAATACGCACTGTGGCATAACGATACATTTCCCCGGCGCGAAAACGGGATGTTATAAGTTTGAAGTGTGTGTGTATACATATATGTGTTTATGTTTGTGTCCATAAAATCGTAGCTCTCAAACAGATGGAGCGATTTTAATTTGTTTGAAGATTATGAAGATTCAGGCGTGTGAAGATCTCAGCCATTTCCTAGTTGGCGAAAGGCGGATTTCATTAACTTTTACAGTTTCGATAGATGGGAAATTTGGTATAAGTACCTACTGTTACTTCGGTTATATTTGCATGACATAGTAACTATAACTTTGACCAGATGCTGCAGCAGCGGGCACCCAACTCCTCAGAAACTTATATGCAGATATAGCGTTTTGAACTCAATAGAAAGTCGGGGCTAAGTCTATAATTTTAAATAAACGTCCTTACTAAACGTACGCGTGGTTCTTTTTGCCATCTCTAAACACAAGCCTTTTACATATAAATCGCCGCCATTTTTAGGATATTGTTAAATCTATTACATTATATTTATTACAAAAATAAATATTTTTTTCTTTCTCTTTTTTCCACAGCGTACTACGGTATCTTATTCCCGGGAAGGCAAGAGGCTGCCTTCTCCAACTTCAGGCTGTGGGAATCTGTCGGCTACATAATAGCTTACGTAATATCACCCTATATGAGGACCAGAGCGAAGACCTACTTACTGTTAGTGTTAATGATAATAGGGGCAACATTTTACTTTATCGTCGAGTACAAAGAATACAAACGCAAAAGGAAATTGGAAATTAAAGAGAAAGAATGTTATGGCGCCGGCTGTGATAATATGGCTTTTCAAAATGTTGAATAATTGTGTATAATTTAGAATAGATACATTATGTATGGCTGTTACAGTTAAAACCCGTTTTTAGATAGAACGCATTTTCCCTAGTTAAAACTAGTTTTTACTAAATGCCTTTTTTAAAACTAGAAATACCTAGTCAAAACTAGAAGTTACCACTGATATATTTCATTTTCAGATAAAACTAGTTGTCACTCCGAGCTTTAGTTAAAACTAGCACTAGAGAAACTATTTGGGATTAAAAACAATTTATAGTTTAAAAAATATTTATTTAAAGATCTAGGACACAGAGTCATGTAAAAAATAATAATCTTACACTAAAGGAACATTTTAGGGAATATCCACTTAAAGTAGTTGCTAAGGTGACAATATTAATTAAAAGTAAATAAAATAATCAAACAGCAACATCAACAACAGAACACAACCATAAAATTTAAAAAGAAACATTGTTTAACATAACATATGTACTTACAATAAGAAATAATCAAAAACCTTAAAATAAAAAAGGATGAGGATCTACTTGTTTATTGCAAGACAAACTATCGTGGCATTTTGAATTACAAAGGTAACCATTTTTCTTGCAGAGACAGGAACAGTTTCAACTGACTCGCTTCACTCGTTTTGTCTAGTAAGAACTAGTTTTAACTGATACTAAATTTTGAGTATTAGTTAATTCTAGTTTTAACAAAGGTATTTAGTAAAAACTAGTTTTAACTAGGGAAAACGCGTTCTATCTAAAAACGGGTTTTAACTGTAACATGGCTACAAATAAAAATATGGGAAATATCTATCTGTAGTGGACTAGTGGCATGGCTCCGTTATATAGTAATAGTAACCAATCTAGCTGAATTATGTTACCATAGTAGCCAATCCTTACTAAGGTATCCCCACTGGTGGGGATAATCTTAAACCACGTGTTACCTTTTGATGCGTGACTAGAGAATCTCAGAGGAAATACATGATGATGATTTTAGCCAGTCCTTTTTCAACGAAGAAACAATTTTTTTAAATAGTCTTCCAAAAATAATGATGATAAATTCTCTTTTTAAACTAACTATTTAGGATTTACAGTAGACCTACATTTCGAGTTGAAAGTAGAGTACATACTTACATCTAAGAACATTATGTAAGCTACTGGAATTATATAAGATAGCAATAATTTGAAATTCTCACCGCTACAATTAATCAAAATAGATAACAAACATAAATTGTATAATATAATAAATAAATTTAAACAAACTATTAGCTATAATGTCTTCAGTGTTTTATTAAACGGAATGAAGAGTTGGACGACAACTTCAGTATTGAGCTCGATACTGGAATCATTGGAATTGTGGTACAGATTATATAGGCATGTTTGAAATATTGAGTTTTGCGTTGAATTTGAAAGGGAATTAATATACTTAAACCCCTTTAAGGACCTTCATAACTTAGGAAAATTTAAAATGTGTACAAAGAAATTATTAAGTACAAACTGTTACAAGGTTGAATGTATAAATGACATTTCAAAGTAGAGCGGTAATCAATTTGAATTTGGAATAGTTCACGAGATTGACAAAGTTTTCCCCCTTTTGGTGGTTATTTTAAGATTATTCTCATTCCATCTATGGTATGATTGACCTGTTTATTTTTGCAACAATTCAACCGTGAAGGTGTTAACAAAAACCCACGGAAAAGCCTGACATATACTTACGCAATTCCGGGAAACGAATTCAAGGACACATTTATGTTTAATGTTTATCGAAGCGATTTATACAAAAGAGATAGTGTTTTGTCCAGATATTCAGAGCACAATTGGGCGCAGTTGGTGGAACGCATGACTTCCAAGGACATGTTTTGTCTTCGGGTCTGCTGTTACATTATGAAAAGAATAAAATCCGATTAATTTTGTATGTAAGGGGTATTGATCGGACCTTAACATAAAAAAAGATTGTAAAAAAACAAAACATAAAAAAAACATAATAAAACATAACATAAAAAAGATAAAATTTAAATTGTACAAAACTAGAAAATTTAGGAAAGGTGGGCATTTGTTTAAAAAATTTATAATTTTTTTATGTATTTCTGTTACGCAAACACTATAAAACGAAAGTGATATTATTAATCTCTTATTTTATTGCAAAATTCGAGAGAATTGAATTCCTGTATTTATTGGGAAATTTCGCTTTAAATTGACTTTAAATAGTAGAGACGTGTTATGCTTAAATGAATTCTTATCCAGTATTAATAGCAAAACAACCTTGTCCGTCTTTTCATAACTAAACTATTTAACCGATATATGTAATAGTTGGTATTAAGAAAAAATGTCAGGTAGGTAACGATCAATAGCAATCTGAAAAGGGTTTTTTGGTATCTGTCCGAAATAAATGTCCGAGGGAAAGGGGTGCGGACGAAGTCGCGGACCAAAGTTAGTATTCTATAAAAATATATAAATGATAACCTCAAAGTTAATGTCATATGTTGATATATGGTTGATATGTAATCCCCATTATGTAACAGGAAATGACACAGATATTATGTCAGACATGTCACGTTGCTTTGTATAGAGTAAATACAATTAAATAATTCGTTTATAGATAACACCAATGTTTCCACAGTTTGTTATTATGTAAATTTTACAATTACTTAGCACCTGCATAACTTGTTGGTATGTTATTATTTACCTATAGTTTACAATAAGATATTTTTAATTAAGGTTTTATGTGTATTTCCATTGTAACACGAATAAAACGAGAAAATATGTTATCATGAAATATCAAATTATAGTTTTCCTATCATTTTATAACTTATTGAATATATTTTTTTTGTTTTAATACGATGATTTTAATGTCCTATTTTTGTTGTTGTAAAACGACGAATCCTAAACTTTTTTTTGTGTTTCACAGTGCCCTGAACTCATATACTGAATATAATCAAAATCCGTCTCAGCAGTGTCCGGTGAAGTACACTCTGAATATTTATTTACTTAAATTGCGCTTTTAAAAAATTCATCCTGCCCAGATAGATTTATTTATGTTTCAGCTTGTTATCTATCTCAACATACAAAAAAAAACATAGAAAATGAAATGTGAAACGGCCAAGGACTGCCTCGTATAACTCCGAAATAAACAATGAGCATTTTTGTATTATGGAAATGTGTTATATCCTACGCTCATAGTCATAGGGTTATTTGAAGCCTGACTCACAGTGATTGTATACAGTGTTCAGTCACAACGCAATTATCTCGAGGTCCGGTGGTCCGGTCACAACCACCATACAACGGACGATCTAAATTGTTTTTGTTTTAATTTTTTAGAGTTTACAATTTTTTTTTATTGAATTTTAATAATTTGCCATTTTTGTGCATTTTGGAGTAAGTGGTTTCAAATAAACAATTGTGAAATAAAATATAATTATCAAAATGTAAGTAGAATTCTCGTATGATTAATAAAAAAAATCCCCCTTATTATATAAATACTTATTTTATAAATTAAACAGAAATAACACTTAATATTATTTGGGATGTCATAAATCAAAATTTGCGGAATTTTGCTTTAACTCTCTTATATTAAAATTTACGAGTATAATTTATAATATATATATATATAATGAGTATATAATGAGTTTATTTTATTTATATAAATATAGTTTATATTACTTAAAATAATATTGCATTAGTGTTCATAAGTACGAGTATAAATAATTGGAAATTTGACATTTTATATACATTTTTTTTTAATTTCTGGGGTAAACTAATGAAATATTTATAAATTGTAGTTGATTAATTAAAAATGTATTTCTTAATAACATTAATTATATTTTAAATTTTAAAATAAACGTAGGCAGGCAACCAGGCGTTCCCCTAGATGGGTGGCTACCGTCGCCTTTAGAATTAAAGCAAAAGCTTAGAAGATTTGAATGACTGTACCCTGTCGAGTTGCGCTTCCAACCCCAATATGATAAAGGATATAGTTAGGGATAGGGCATGCGCTCTGTTACCCCTTGCTTACCCACCGAATTATAACAGCACACATGCTGTTAATATAATCATATTAGCACAATATTCTAGCATCTTCATGATGGTGGTATACTAACATTAGAAACTCTATAGTATAGGTAACGCTATTCAAAAGACATCAACGCTAATATAAGCTTTTTCCCGTTTCACATTATAATAAGAAATTTTAATACAGTTCGTTTTTTGAAAATCCCACAGTAACTTAATGTTTTTCTAGGATTTTTTATCCTTAATGTCTCATTATGTTAATCCAAATAATCATAAATACATAAATGAAGACCGCATTCAAATCGGTTGAGCCGTTTCTGAGATTAGAGTGAAGAAACTCACAGACAAATGTTTTAAAAACGATTTTTTTTTACACAAAAATTGTATGAGAATTAAAAAAAATAATGTACAGAAACGGCTCGTTAAGATTTTATTATGTACACTATTTTATAATTTTTATAATCACATTCTTAAGAGAACTTAAATAACTTTAACCTCATGAAAATACTTCGCGACGCTCAAACAAGTTTCTGTAAATCAATATTACGTTTACTTAATATAAGATACTTTTGTGCCAATAAACGGAGCTAGCCTTGAACTTTACATTTTTTTAAATACTTAATTTATAATGTTTATATATCAATCCAAAATCGTATGTGAACCTTTATAACATACTAGCTGGTGCCCGCGACTTCGTCCGCTTTCTGGATGAAAGGTACCCCTATGTCGTTTCTGGTATCCCAGACAACGTGTATGGAAAATTTCATGGTGATAGGTTCAGTAGTTTTTGCGTGAAAGCGCGACAGACAGACAGAGTTACTTTTGCATTTATAATGTCAGTAAGGATTTTATGTATGCGATAATCAATTTATTGACACTGAATATTTGTATCAAAATCAAAATTAAAATAAAATCTATAAACTATTGCGATTTCTTAGAACGACTCTTAATTCTTTGTTTTTTCAAATTTTTTAATAAATATTTTATGCTTTTTAGTCATAAAAATCCTAAAGGAAACTGGATATCTTTAATTCGTTTGTAATATTCTTGTGTGACCGGTTGCTTCTGATAAATGAATAGAAACGGAATTTGATTGTGGTCTTGTCGTGTTTATTGTAAATTTTTAATTATCTGCTTGGTATGAGTATAATACGCAAACTTCATATTATACAGGAGCTCCCGCTGCTCCTTTAATCTTACCAGAATTTGTGTGAAGTTCCTTTAAGATGTTTCCCTTTACCTTTATAAAGAATGAATTGATCTTTATATTTTCTATTCTATAGAAGATTAGAGTGATGAGTACTTTGATAGAAGATACTCAGCAAAAGCAGGCTTCTCTCAAGAAGAAAGGCTACTCGTAGTAAGTAGTAATTCACTAACTGACGATTAGCAGGTTTCACATGTCTTCGAAGATTGAAAACAGTTTCGTCACGAGGTTTTCCTCAATCTTTAAAAATAATAAATGACTATAATTCCACGAACTCTGCTTATAAGTTTCCAATAGCTCCTAATAAATGTGATTGTTAAATATGAAGCGGGATTTGACAGAATTTTGTAACGTTTGCAGAGCGAGATATTATACAACATAAATATTATACACATCTTTGTTTTTTAAAATATTTATTGAAAAATGTCCACACAAGTGGAACATTTTGGGAACAATAAAAATATTTAATTTTTAAATTCCCAAAATGTCCCAAATGGGACAATTATCTTGTGGGACATTTGGACTCTAACCTATTAGACCAGACCAGGCATTTTTTCATTGGAAATTTTATAAATTTTCTGATTTCGAATTAGCTAAGCGGGTTTCCATAAATATTTTTATTGAGAATTTCCTTGAAAGGTAACCCGTTCTTTATTTCTTACAAACTGGTTTAAGTCTATTATTTATTTACAAAGCGTAGTTCGCAAAATATTCTTTTATACTTCCCGCTTTCAAAATCAATGACAAATTAATACCCAGCCAATTAAAATGCTTAACTTCGCGTGCGTAATGATCGGTAGGCAGGTTGATGGTTCACATGTTTGCTACTGTTGTCATATAACACAATCAAATTGTGCTGTTCACATTGATAGGATAAAGGGTAAAATATAAGCAGCAGATATCATTTCAATCTTTGTTAACAAATTGTTACTACTGTGCGTCAAGGCGAATTTCAGGACCTTAGTGAGGTTGGCCATCAGTTTTGAATATTTGTGTTTTTGTGCTGGGCCAGAAACAACAGGAACACTGGAGATCTAAGTCGATTTCTCGATATTACGTCGGTTTCTTACGTCCTCCAGGGCGCCGTCGTCTCCTTTGTACTAAGTAAACACTTAGTTTACGCTAATCACTTATGGAATAATGTTTCTGGAGTTCATGCATGTGATTACTGTCACTACAGTGACCGAATACTACATCCTGAAAACCCTTTTGTACTTAACCATGACCAGCATTTCTTTTTTATGTTAAGATTGACATACAGCCTGACGATCCACTTGATGGTGGTAGGTGGCTAACGTCGTCTATAACACAAGCAACGCCACAGGTGCTACAAGTGCGTACCGACCGTAGTGGGATTAAGGATAAGGATAAGGATAACCTCATCTTCAATACATGGATTACCCCAGCACACATGTTGTTAATTCACGGTGGTCTTCTGCAAGGGTCTTACTACCACCAGACGGACTTCCCAACTGACTGCGAAATGCAGTATCCTGCCACTACTAATTCCTATTCTACAGTACGATGTATTCAGACCAATTTAATTAAATTTTATAACAATGTCAACAGTGCAAATATCATATTCCCTTCTCCTAAGTGCACGATACATTTCAAGGATATTGAAATATAATAAGATTGTGTCACGACCCGAACCGGTTCTGATCCAATTCCTTTCGTTTAACAAGAAACAATATGATATTAGGAAGTCAATAAAGTATGAACATTAACTCCTGATTAACTCTATATACAATGTTTAAAAGTTATATATGGTTGTAGTGGCTGAAATAGTACAGTACTATAGCGTACTGTCATGGTGTTGCTAGAGAGCTTACACTTGCTCTCCTTGATATAATAAAGAGAAGATCGAAGAAATTTCTTCTTCCACGCACGCATCCAAACACAACAGTGAACGTGCTTCTTTTTCACGTTGGTTTTCTTTCTGCATGGTGGTGGTGGATATTAATATTTTTTTTCCCTGTGACAAACATTGTGTCCTGCCGATACAATTAAACTTTCATTTACCAAATTTCTATCTCCTCCATTCGCAAAATTCTTAAAAATGGATCCAAAGTTTTCGATGTAGGCATTAATATACTCGTATAGATTATAGCCACGCCACGTCTGTGCTAGGCTTAAGCTTTTTGATGTTATTTCACTTTGTAAGAGAGATTTTACAGTGCTCTGTCTCTACAAAATCTATATTTTTACTGCTTGAGTTAATAATATATTTTAACCTTACAACGCAACACAATTGTATCGATTTCAGTTCAACATGCCGGCCGAGTCATCGGTAGTTTTTGGAACAAACGAAAAATGGAGGATAAATAGGAACATATTCGTTCTTGGGTTCGCGTTTATGGTGCACTTTACTGCATTTCATGGTGCTGCGAACTTGCAAAGCTCAGTGAACAGTGATGCCGGAGCTGGTGCGTTTACTTTAGCGGCCATATACTTCTCACTTATCATCTCTAACATATTGCTTCCAGCTATTGTGATCAAGTACGTATTCTTATGTTATGTATTTTGTGTAGCTTTTGTCCGACTTCCTTTGCATTGTTTTCACTCAGGCGGGTTTAGTTGAGTTTACATGACTTTTTTTATGAGCAAAATAACAAAAGATTTAATAAACCTTCGGGAATAATACTTACTTTTTATCTGGATGAAAGGTAACCTATGTCCCCTGATAACACTTATACAAATTTTATGGTGATCGATAAATTACTATGATTTACTATGAATGGCATCGCATTATCTATTTTTATAAAATCGTCTTCTGTAAGTCAAATGCTTACACATTTTTTGTACTCCTTACTTGAAATACAGATCGAGACGATTGATAAAAGTTGCGTATGGTCTAACAAATAGCTGAATTGTCTAACCAAGGCTGCAGTAATAACTTTAATCAGATTATCTTGTTTGCTTTAAAACTTAAAATAAACTAAAAAATACTAATGATATAAATACACCAACGTACCTGCACCTGTCACGGGTTTATTAAATTAGTCATTGTAATAGTAATGAAATAACGTAACAATCAAGTAACAATACGTTGTTAAGCTGTCATGTCATGATTGTTGTTATTTTTGGAAATTGTAATTATTTCCACCTAATTTTCTTTGTGACCTAATTTGAATAATTTATTCAAAGGTCGTTTTTGATAAAAATAATAGACGTCTTATTTTTTTTTATGAGTAGGTAGGCAGGTAGTATGATAGTATACTTCACGCCTTAACTACTCAACCGACAATCTTGAAATTTTGCATACAGCCTGTCAGGGAAAAAAGGAAAAGTAAGAAAAAAGTACTGTTTCCGAGGCAACATCTAAAAATAAAAATAAAAAATTCAACGTCAGACATAAATATATGAGCAATAAGGATTGAATAAATATACCAACGCCTAAGAAAAAGTGGCGGCAAAAGCTAGCTAGTATTTATAAAATGTTTTGGTGTTCTTGTTAGCAATGAATAGAACCCTTATTACAATTACTTTACAGATGGCTCGGTTGCAAATGGGCTATGGCTGTTTCTTTTATAGCATACATGCCATTCATCGTATCACAATTTTATCCTCGACTGTACACGCTTGTGCCAGCCGGTATGATGGTCGGCTTCGGCGGAGGACCGCTCTGGTGTGCAAAATGCACTTATCTGTCTGTTGTGAGTATCTCATTCAATTTTATATCTTTTACTAATCTGTTTCGTTATGGCAATGAATAAACAAATCACGAAACACTGGCTTAGTAGTCTATTGTACGGTCACGTAAAATAAAATCCTTTTTTAAATTTAATTCATTTTGCATCGGTAGCATGTACAGATAAGATAACTGCTCCGGTAGATCTGCACACGTAGACCTTTCCGATAGAGCGAAGTGTTGTCTACATTAAAAAATCTATAAAATATGAAATCGAAACAGGATTTTAAAGCGGATTTCACAATGACCATATCAATATTCACATTGCATAATACTTTTTGTATGTTAATGTGACCTGTCATGTTACGTTTTGCTTTTTAATAAAATTGGCTTCTGTATAATATGAAAATTTTTGAGCAATAGAGGAATATTTTAGAGTGTCAGAAAAAATATTTTTAGTTAATACAACCCACCTGAGCTAGGAATGTGTGCAATTTTATAAATGTTAAAAAAATATTATTGCATAAGCGTCCAAAAAGCCATTTTTTTACATACCTATACTGCCGTTAAACCTGCCATTACTATTAAGAATATCCAGGATAATGTCTAAAATAATTTTTTTACAGGTAGCAGAGCCGTACGCTAAGTTGTCGGGTGTACCTGTTGATGTGCTCGTAGTAAGATTCTTCGGACTATTCTTCATGTTCTACCAAATGGCACAGATTTGGGGAAACCTCGTCTCTTCAGCCAGTATAAATATACATTTTTTGTTTTAAATGCTTCCCATCCATCCTCACAAACTTTCGCATGACTCATTTATAATATTATTAGGATATTTATAGTATCGCAAGCTCTGTGACATTGTCTTAATAAAACATTAATTACGCGTTCGTGACAGATTAATCTTATTCGGCCATTTATATGTGCATTGGTAATGTAGTTTTTATAACAGGTATTTTAATTTGACAGTGTATAGTTGTTGCGACCTTGACATTGACACTTTATTGAATGTATGTGACGTGATGCAAGGTTCCGGGTTCGATTGCCGTTACGCCAAATTATTTTTTATATATGTAGTACTCTTTTAATACTTCTTTTGGTAGACATTCTATTAATTTCTCACATATATGTATCCTTACATATAAATGTATGTGAGTTTGTTTGTTTGTTACGTTTTCACGCAAAAACTACTGAACCGATCACGATAAAATTATGCATACACGTTGTCTGGGACACCAGAAAGGACATAGGGTATCTTTCATCCAAGAAAAAGTACTGTTCCCGAGGGATTATCTAAAATACAAAACTATATAACTAACGCCTGGCCAATGTATTATAGCAAGAAGGCGTCAATCGTTGTAGGTAATTGCTTTTATATTTTTATTTTTTATCATCGCGTACGAAGTCGCGGGCACCGGCTAGTGTTATATAATTCAACAAAACAAATCCGCATTGTAACATAAAATATATGTTTATAAACGTCCACTAACTTATTGTTCAAAATTGGCTTCTTGGACTTCAAGATGACTTATTATATTAACTTCAAGATATTTAACATAATTATTATTATAATGAATGGGCCTCCGATAAGTCAGTACACTGACTTACTACATATTACTTGTCTTCTATCACGCAGAATTTTGTTAACGAAATCTCTATCTCTCTCTCTCTCTCTCTCTCACACACACACATACGATTCACACTAATCTCTTTTTCTCTATTATAAAATGTTTATTGCTTTGTTTATACATTTGAGCTCTTGCGATTGAAGTTATACTTAGTGTAAAGGCCACCGAATAACTCTAAGTAAATATTTTCTTTTTAGTATTAACATCATCGTTGGGCGATGATGCATACTCGTATGTGAATGATACTGCTAGTGTAATGCCTACTGCCAGCGCGTTGCTCTCCAATTCTTCAGAACAACCAACCGATTATCTCAAAATGTGTGGTGTTAATTTCTGTAGCGGGCCGAGTACTGTAAGTGGTTACCTACAATAGTTTTTTCAGGAGGCTTCGTCCATTTTTAATGAGAAATGTATTCTACGTTCTTTCCGAGAGTTCAAGTTATATCAAGACAAAAATTTTATCAAATTAATATGTAAAGAAAAAAGATTTGTATTTTTGTTTGTAATGAATAAAGTCAAAAACTACTGGACCGATTTTAAAAATTCTTTCACTGTAGCTTAAATTATCTGCGAGTAACATTAGACTATTGTATTTGTATAAAGTTACGCGAAAGTAGTCGCGTGCAACAGTTAGTTATTAAAAACTAATTTAAACATTAAATTATTAAACTAAAAATATGTTAAATAGATTATTTTCGGTGCTAGAAAATGCAATTAATATTTTTGTCCAGGGAAACGCAAATTTGGAGCCCCCGTCACCTGTCAAAATTCAAGTTATAGCTGGCATATATTTGGCATGCATGGCTTCTGCAGTAATACTGGTCGCTTTTGGAGTAGACTCTCTTAAAAGGTGAGTAGAACGCTTTCAATTCTTTAAATGCCGTTGTCACATAAAAATATGTCTAGAAAGATTATGAATAAATTAATTGGATAATTATATTGCTGAGACATTGGAGCACGGTTGTCCATTTGATGATAAGTTGGAAAGTTATTATATCAACATAAAATAATCTTACGAATTTTTTAAACTTATTTTTCTGATTTATTATTATATCAGTATAGTTTTTGGCAAAGTAGCAAGTAGGCAAGTATGCAAAAAAAACGGCCTTGATTATTTTTTTTTGTAGGTGTGTCACTCGCAAAAACTATGTAAGGTGGGCTTGTTACTTGTTATACTTAATAATTAGCAAAAAAATTTTTTTTAAAGTTTTCATAGGTTATTTTTTTGTTATTTTTTCATAGGTAATACATTCGCAAAGAGGTTTATCTATGTATTTAGTAAATTAGGTTAAATTAAAATGGCTCATTGGTTAGACAGGATTATGAAAACTATAAAGCCGGGTTTTGGTTTGGTCAATCGTGCCTCGAGGGACCACGGGGAATAATAATGTAATGTGATGAAATCAATAATAATGTTGGGTTTTGTAAAAAATTGTAAATTTAATTTCACGAAGTTTTTGTAGTTAAATCCCATGGTTTCCTAATATTTTGTCCGCCTAGGTACACTTCTGGTCGTAAAACGACTTGCACCAACAAATCTGGGCTAAAATTGTTGGCCGTGACGCTGCGTCAGCTCAGACACAAATATCAGTTGCTCCTTCTGCCTGTTATTGGATATATTGGGGCTGAACAGGCCTTTATGGCAGCTGATTTTACTCAGGTATAAAAATATTTTTATACTTTATATATTAGGACACTTGTGATTTTGTAATGTGATTTATTTGTTTAGGCGTTTGTGGCATGCGCATACGGCATCAAAAACATTGGCTTCGTAATGATTTGCTTTGGAGTGTTCAATGCTCTCGCTGCGCCGGTAGCTGGGTCCGTTGTCAAGCTCACCGGAAGGTATCCAGTCATGATTACTGCGTTGGTAAGCTCTATTACTTACATTAAATCTCATTTCTTATTAACCAGTGACCCCGTCCTCAGATTCCCACGTAAAATATAGGGAAAAAGATACTTATAAAGATACGTGGACGAAGTCGAGAGCAAAAACTATGATATACAAAAATGAAACACTTTACAATATTCTTTCAGATATTAAATCTAATATTGATTACGTCGTTACTGCTCTGGAGGCCTAACCCTGATCAATGGTTAGTCTTTTTCCTACTGGCAGCTATTTGGGGAATAGCTGATGCTGTTTGGCTAGTTCAGGTTAATGGTAAGTAAGAGGTAATCTTAATAAATATCTCGAAATGTAAAATGAAAATTTTAACGAGCCTATTGGATGAGGTGTTACGGTGCTTGCTTTTAGGCTCTGTCTTAAGGCTTCCGGGTTCGAATCCCGGCAGAGTCAACTTTAGAAATGAACTTTTCAAAGTTGGCTCTGGTCTGGATTTGGAAACAACAATAAAATAATAATCTTCTGGGTGAGCTCGCTCCATCTTAGGCCTCTCCCTTGCTACTCGGCTGGTTGTTGGCCAAGAGCAAACCCATGTCTGATAAAAAATAAATAAATAAATTGGTAACCACCGCCTTACACAAGACCACCGTGGAAAACTAGCATGTGTGCTTTTGTGTTTCGCTGAGTAAAATAGGGATTCCAGAGCCCATTTTCCCTTCCTATTCTATCTCTTCCCAATCCCTTATTCTTAATCCTATTCAGGTCAGCAGCTTGCACCACCTGTGGCGTTGCTTGTGTTATAGGCGACGGTAGCTATCAACCATTAAGTGGAGTTTAACATAAAAAAAATCTTTGAAATGCGTATCTAATAATAAAATTATTCGCAGCTTTATCGGGAATCCTGTTCCCTGGCGAGGAAGAAGCTGCTTACTCCAATTTTAGGCTTTGGGAAGCGACCGGCAGCGTGCTCTCATACGCAACAGCGCCATACCTGTGCGTGAAGGACCGGTTAGTATACAAAATATTAGTAGGTGTAGAAATATAATTAACTTAGTATTTGCCCGGGACTTCGCCCGCGTCCCATCGCTACTAAACTTCACAAAACACCCGCTGGACCGATCTGAAGATTTTCTGAAAGTTTCATCAAAATAGTTTCAGCAGTTTTGGAGTCTATATAGGAGACATACATACACACATCGCCTTTTATAATAGTATACACTTAAAATTAATTGTGTGCCTATAATTTGTTTAAGGCCTAAAAATTGTAAGCCGTTGTTAACGCATAGATACTCACCTAACATTAATTGCAATTACACTTACTAAATTACGTATCCGTTTTACAGATTGATCATCCTCTTATGTTTTCTGCTGCTTGGTTTCACCGGATACACGGCAATAGAAGTCATGGAGTACAAAGTCAAAAAGGCTCACAATTTAGAAAGAAATTTTGAACTCGTCAAAAAGACTGAACAAGAATAACGTTTCACGAAGTCAGCGTTCCAATGATCGGATTTATAATATATGATGAGTATAGAAAAAACGAATATCTAGTTATATTAGGTACTACTAAGAAAGAAACTAAGTTATAAGGAGAAATACGGAGACATGTAAATAACTTGCTTAGGAAACCTATAATAAGTTTTTATTATGCATAAATTTCCTTTTAATATCTACAATATCTTTTAATATTGTTTATAGTACAATAATATTTATTACTAACTGGTGCCCGCGAATTAATTCGCGTTCTAGAACCTTCCTCGATAAATGGACTATCTAACACAAAAAGAATTTTTCATTTCGAACAAACAAACAAACTCTTCAGCTTTATTATATTAGTATAGTATAATTATATTATATATTAGTATTAGATATAATATAACATTCCTATTTAGTACCTATGTGAAATATACAAGGCACTGTATCAAACGTTGTTGCGAATAACCTTTGACAAATTTTTGTAGACATGTAGGGCTCCTGTAGCCCGGGGGCCCGGAGGCCCCATATAATTGGTACGTCGGTAGCTACGCCCCTAATAATCTTAAGTATTCTACACTTTCTAAGTACCTAAAACACCCACAAAATACTGTCTCGTATGCCTACTCGAACCTCATAGCAATTGTCCCTGTGAAGTTTGCTATGCTTAATTAAGTAAGGCGTATTAAAAATAATTTACGGAATTTTATTATAACCAATTTTAATAACCACCAGTTATGAAGCTTTTTCTAACGCTGTATAATCCTTACTAATATTATAAATGCGAAAGTAACTCTGTCTGTCTGTCTCGCTTTCACGCCAAAACTACTGAACCGATCACCATGAAATTTTGCATACACGTTGTCTGGGACACCAGAAAGGACATAGGGTACCTTTCATTCAGGAAAAAAGTACTGTTCCCGAGGGATTATCTAAAATATAAAACTGTAACTAACGCATGGCCAATGTGTTATAACAACAAGATGTCAAGCGTTGTAATTGCTTTTATATTTTTAATTTATCATGGCGTACGAAGTCGCGGGCACCAGCTAGTTCTATATAATATAAACTATTCAAGACAAAATGTTTTCATTTTTTCGTAAAAAAAAATATAATGTTCATCATCTACGACACGCTTTTTATATTACTGTCCTAAAACTCCTAAAAGTTCTATACAGAACTAATAAATATTATGTAAGTAATACCAATATGACGCTTAAAGAGTTCAATAGAACTACAGAAATGGGGGTACAGATTGGAACAATATCCGTATGAATGATGGCTGTCGGTGTAACGATTTTTTGTTTAGGAGTATTAAATTGTGTCCAATTATTAAAATTATTGTATATAATTTGTAGATAAATATGTTAATGTACTTGACAAAATAGTTAGGTAAGAAATCAAAAAGTTACCTGTTGTAACCATAGGTTCTGTTCATAAGATAGGGACGACACTTAAAATATTGCCACTTAACTATTTCGCCAAGCTGTTATTTGCAATGTTCCATAATTTTGTAAGATAATAATTATTAGGCATTTTTTAATAATAAAGTTCAATTATTATTGTTTAGAAATAAATATTATTAAGTTAAAATAAAACAATATATGAATAATTATTTGATGTTTATTTTCGACATAAATACTTACATAAAACTGGATTAAGTTATCCTTGTTTTACATCTAAATCTAGCTAAAATTAACTAAGTATAACAATGCTGACTAAAGATTGCGATATTATACACAAAAAAAAAATTAATATTACACAAAATGGGTACCAAGACAAGGAGTCAATTAGTCTTAGAATTAAATAACTAACATATTTACAACATTTGTGGTGCCATACCACACTTTCCATTTGGGTACAAATACAATACAAATTTCTATAGTTTATAGCATTGAAGTCACAGTTTATATTTTAAAAAAGTCTAAAACTATTTTATTCCTTTATTCCATCAGTAAATGTTCCTTTGTATATTGCGAAGTAAGTAGAGACATGTTTTGTTTTGGTACTTAATTTAAAGTATAGTTATAAAGATGTTATCAGGTCACATACTGTTAGGAATTACATGGATATTGGGTTAATAAATTTATATGCATGTAGAAATATGTATTGTAATAATTGGTATTATTATTATTATATTTTGTTGACCTTCGAGTGGTGTATATGGTGAGAGATAAGAGGTAAGTATAATAAGACAAAGTACTTAAAAGTTTTTGGTGTGTTGAACAGTCAATGCTGAAAAATTATTCAATTGTCGACTCGCAAAAGCTTCATTAGAATTTATTAGTTAAAATACACTACTCAAAGGTCGTCAATAAATGTCGGAATCACAGTAATTTTACCGGTAAACCAATCTAGAAACATTTAACCAAGAAAGCTGCAGTAATTGCATCTGAAAGGAAATTGACCTGAACTGTAATTTGAATTTATTGAGTAATGAAATTTGTAATTTGATTTTGATTTAATTTAATTTGAAATGAATTTAATGATTTTAATTAAAATGCACGTTATGCCTGCGACTTATATGGGTATATGTTTGAGCTAGACTGATTTATATTCATAATTTATACATAATAATTTTATCATGGTATCCAAATATAACACAAAAATAATAAATGCATTTGTTGCCGTAAAAGAAATTAACACGAATTATACAGCTGTAACACAGCTGTAACACCGAACGCAGTCAGCTGATTAAGTGAGTAGACACCTTCTCGTTCATACTAATAAATAATTATATTATTATTTCAAGTGAATCCGCTATGAAAGAATGAAATCCGCTAGGGTTTAAAACTGATACAAAGTTGAAAGTTGTGTCAAAGTTCACTGCGGGAAAGTTCGCGTATTGTTACAGGGAGTAAAAGGAATTTGAAAAACATTAATGCTCACTTTATTTGTTCTTTTATATAGAATAAAATAAAATATAAAATATAGTAAACACTAATATTTTTCTATTCACACTATAGTTAAATATGAGGATATGAGGAGCCCAAACTTCAAACTTGGCGTTTTTGAAAATGTTTTAATTTTTTTACGAAACACTTTACGAGACGCTGAAATGTAATGGTGTAGTATATTTTTGGAATCATCTAGGTTTCTGCAGATTTTTTTTTATACTAAGGGTGGCGGATATCCACCCAAGTCTAAAAGTCTAAGTCTAAGTACTTTCCTGAAAATAATATCTCCAGTCCCGAACTTTCCCACATGTCTGTAATTAAGTCCAGGATTAATAAGGGTTCAGTATGAACGAAATGTGTTTGGTAAATTGTTTCATGTTTGCCGACTATTGGTCCGGTGTACACGCGGCATAAATTCGCAAAGAAGTTAGAAAATAAAATAAAAAATTTCCAACACACTACGATTGCTGTCATTCTATCATTAAAATAATTCTATTTGTAAATCATTGCTCAAGTTTTATTTTATATGTGGCAAATGTGAAATTATAGTGAAAATGATAAAAATCACAATTGCCTCATACGTGTTGTAGATTGACACTTTGCATAGATTCATATTTTTGTTATTTTTTTTTAGATTTTTATTGTTTTTATTTTATTTTTACTTTTTTGTTTTTTGTTTATTTTTTTTATTTATTTTTTGTATATTTTTAAGTAATTTTTTTACGATTTTTTTATCTATACAAAGTGTTTTTTAACGCTGAAATTTCGAAATAAACATATATATATATATGCAGTTAAATCTTTACCTACTTACCTATACTTAACATTTTGTATTGACGCAGCGAAAAACATAGTATTGCTCCATGATGATTTGAATCTGGTTGTGGTTTTATTGGCAAAACATACAAAGGAAAATACCGATATCTTGATATGGTGCAGAAATGCTACAACCTTGTTACAACAAAAACACAGACAGCTGGCTTTCGTCATCATTGTCTAACGAGTGATGGCAACTCTCTTTCACTTTAAGTAATCTCAAACACCTTGCAATTCCTATTTAAAAAGTAACTCTAAACAAGTTCTAATTTGATATACACCTCAACTCACTTGATAACAATTTCAAGTTTTCTACGTATATGGTATGCAGTATTTTAGTATTTTCATAACTAGTGAATAATTTTTTTTCCAAACACTCAATAATTTTATTAACAACTAGCTGTTGTCCGCGACTTCGTCCGCGTTAAAAAAGATAAAAAGTAGCCTATCACGTGTCCCGTACTTCTAAATGTTTATCTACCAAGTTTCATGAAAATCAGTTAATTCGTTTAAGAGTTTTGGAGGAACATACATACAGAAAAAAATTCTAAAAATCGTCAATTTAGTTTCAGTATCATGTATAGTATAGAGGCTATATACACGATATTTCTGAAAACAAAGTAAATTACTCCATGACCGACCCCTACAGATGTATTATTAGTATTGAGTATTGATATTAGTGGGCACATTTTAATAGGCACCATGGCCCTAACATATTGCTTGATAATTGTAGCATTTCTGCAGCCAGATCTCGTACTATAATAGGCAACGATATTATAGTAAATTGGAACGAAAACTGATCGGTTATTGATCGAAAAAAATCTAACCTAAAAAATGTTTTCTATAAAACTATTACTCTATTTTGGCATTTAAGGAGATTGACACAGGTAAAAATCATTTACAAAGACACCGGTAAAATAGCACATTAGAAAAAATATTTACTAAGCAATATTTTCTCTCTACTCTTCAGCTCAATTCAGCGAATATTTTTATTTGTTTGGATAAAAGATAAAAGGAACGCATCCAGAAGGATTTACAAGTATTTATATTATTTTTTTCTAAGTATTTCTTTTTGTATAATACAAAAAAAAGAATATTGGAATATTCAGAGACTCAATTGGATGCATTGATAAATTGGGGCTATATACTACAGAAAAGTAAAAGCATAGAAGAGAAAAATGTTATGCGACATGAAGAATTTGTTTATAATATTTTTTTAATAATTAATGAGCTTTAATTCAGGTGTGATTTAATGTAAATATAGTTAAATATTAACTAGTTAATTTATATAATTATGTTGATTTATCGACGGTTTTCTTTGTGGGATCGTTTACACGGTCATGTTTCCATATGGCCAAAGTTAAAAAAAATCTTTTATAATTACATTTTTTTTCAAAAATATTATAGTGGAACTTACATAAAAATTGGTTCAATGTGATGAAATTTTTATAATGTTTTTTTTTTTGCATATTTATGCAATACAAAATATTTAATAAATGTGGTTGTATTTCATTTATAGTATTTTTTAAAACATTTTATTGTTATATAAATACGTAACTAGTGCTATACAAATATAGAAATTTAATAACCTCGTGACCCTGTAGATAGCCTCAAAATATTAATGACTAATTTACATAACATTTTATTTACAATATTATTTATTATAAAGTTAAATACAGGGTTCACCGAAATTATACATAGCACCACCATATTTTTAAATTAAAATAAAAAGAACACTTAATTACAATTCTGTGTCTTTTTTTATTATGATGTGAAATTGAATGTGATAATTTCATTAAAAACAACAGGTTAATGATTAAAAAAAAACAAAGCAAGAAAACAGCGATTAATTATTTTGGCACATATTATGTGAGGCTCGTATGTGGAAATATTGACGCACTGTTAAGTTTATGTAATTATTGTTCTAAATATCTATTTTTTTTTTTAATAATTTTAAATAAACAATAAAGAAAAACAACAAAAAATTAAAGAGTTTTAAAAAACTGTTGAATTTTTCTCATTTAAGAAATCTTGAAGAATTAATATTATTTAATATTTTTGAATAATTTTTTTGTTGGTTTATTTTAGATTAGATTTATTGTTATTCAAGTAATTTTCTTAATAATTTGAAATAATTACTAAACAAAATTAATTGAAAAATTAGGTAAAATGAAATTTAATGGATAATACTTCATACGGGACAAATATACTATTATTATTTTCAAATCAGTAACGCCAATAAATAATCATCTGCCAATGTCATCTTGTCTTTATTTTCTCATTCATGTAATTTTTCTAAGTAGGTATATTTTTATCAGTACGAAATTACGAATTCTTACAATTAAACTTGTAAAATGTATTTATTTACCATGTTGCCTTTTTAAAAATTAATGAAAACCACAAGTAAATTTAGTAAATCTATCGTTTGCACCACTAAAGGACGGCTGTGCGTTCGTTACGTATTTACAGTAAATTAATGTGTCTTAATTTTAAGCATCTTACCTTAACTAAATGCATACAAATATTTTACAGGAAGACTTTAATTGAACTATACATAAAGTGCACATAAGGTGAAGGCGTCATGTTTCAATCTAACATATTCTTAATGCAATCAAGGAACTGAATTTGCACAGTTCATTGTTAAGTTTGACCAGAACCGCTGTACCACGCCTTAGGTATGTACATGGCGAGGCGGGGGTGCAGAGCAGCCTGTTCCGCTACATCTGTCCGACGCACAAGAGATAAAATATCCACAGATCGGTAGAGATTAAAAAATTTAGAGATCGCACGACCGATCTCTGGATATTTTAATTCAGCGTGATCCTGAATTAACTGTGATTTAAGTGACCATTTAAGAAAAGAAAAGTAGACAAAGCAATCTTTTGATATTTTAATTATAACTGTAGTTTTTCAAAACACAAAAATTATTAAATAAATATTAATATAAATGCTACGTAAAATTGACATCATATTTCATTTTCATACTGAGTGTAGGGAAAACTCTAATTTCGAACATTTTAAAATATTGTAAGTCAATATACCAACAATATCACTGCTACTAATGATTTTTTTCTTTCCCTCCTGCCTCACCTCGCATTCCTAAGGAGTGATATAGCGGTTTCGGTCAAACTATAACTTAATGGTGTCTTTAATAAGGATTCAAGAGTTTTAAGGTTTTAAAGAAAAAATAATGAGCCTTGCACTTTATAACCTGTCTGGTATCCAAATGTGTACAACGAGTCCAAACTAATTAGCCCAACATTGGATGTTGGACAAATTCATAAAGCAAGTAGTCTTTCCATTAATACACTGGACCGCAAGAAAAAAGGGCCGCTTAGAAAATCTTCAATATCTTCAAAAGTACCTGACCTAGCTTTTATGAAATAAAGACTAAATTAAAGCTAAACTAAATAAATTTTAGTTTTATTTAGACACATTAAAATATTCTTTAATTTAGTCTTTATATCATAAAGCTAGGTCAGGTACTTTTGTAGATATTGAAGATTTTCTAACCGACCCTTTTTCTTTGCGGTCCCTTGTATTAATTTGGAAGACTTGTTTTAGCTTTAAGATTTAAATCATTTATGTAATGATATAATTATTTTATATTTTATATTACACTAGCCATTGCAAGACACTTTGTGTAATGTTTTATGTTGACTTCTATAGTTCGACGCTGCGTTGAACTATTTTTTAGATATTTCTGGTAGTCCGTTGACCCTACGGATGTCACCTTGACTTAATCTATTAGGATTCTGCTTGAGGGATTACCTTATGTTTTCGGGGTCGAGAAATCTGAAAATCGTGATCCACATCAAAGTGGCCCAAAATTGGGAAAAATTTCACCCAAAATTTGTTTTTCGCTAATATCTCGAAAACTATTGCGAATTTCAAAATGCGGTTTGCGCAATTCGAAAGAGCGGAAAAGTCGCCAAGAAAAAGATATTCACGAAAAACCAATTTTGGGTGCAATTTTTTCAAATTTTGGGCCACTTTGATGCGGATTTGGAGGGAGCGATCATGATTTTCGGATTTCTCGGCCCTGAAAACATAAAGTAAGCTCTCAAGCGGATTCCTAACGTAGGGCCAACAGACTATTGATGCTTTCTTAAATACATTTATATTCGAATATATCCAATATATTTTCGAAATGTAAAAGTTTATTTCCTAAAATTAATATTTATTACCTATATAATTTTTAACTGGTTTTCTTAGAGTTAGTCTAATTTTTAACTGGGACTCGTGTTGCGTTCGGTCTTCAGTGAGGTACCGTTTATCTTTGTAGGTACAGGTGACGTCGGTGAAGCCGCTGACGTAGACGGGACCGGAGGGGCTAAGGACTGGCAGTGTGCGCATGGCTCAAGCCGCGCCGCTACTACAGCTCGGAGTTTTAAAGCTGGACCCAGCTTCATTTGCAGCATCTTTGTCAGATGCTGTTCCGTCAACAGAGGCAGACTGCCACCATCAATCCTTTGCTCACGGAAAGCCTGTAAAGGACAAAAAAATTACATTTAACATTATTTTTTGTCTACCCAGATTTTTTAATGGGTTGCTTACAGCAGGGTATGCTACCTAGATTTTATCTTCTTACAGACAAACACTGAAATACAGCTCGTTTTGGTTGCGAATGAATTTCGGTTTGTAAGGTTTTATTCCTTATCCCGGTGTTATTAGGCAACGTTAGTTACTTTTCCCTAAGGAACGTAAGTTCCTAATCTGTCTCGCTGAGTAACCTCTTACATGCACGAGTAGGTAAAGTCGGGGTAAGAAAAGGTGACGACCTTAAAGTCGACATTTGCTTGCTTGCATCAGGGCAAAATTTATCAGCCATGCCAAAATTTAATTTCAAACATCTGTCTGTTATCTTCTTAATGTTGTAGTGTCAAAAGGTACTACGAGTAAGAGTCTACAACCTGAATAAAGGAATGAAATTGGAAATTGACCAAAGTTTTCGTACCCCGACTGTACATACATGTAACATACATAGTGCTTTCGATAAAACAATTAATTGATAACAGTAATAATTTGGAGTTAATAGACAAATCGCCCGCATTTATCTCGCCCGGGTCGGACAAGTATATTCTGCGCCGTATGTCATCACTAACAATCCGACATACGCTGATTAAAAACTTTAAATTTAGCACTATCTTACTGCGAACGAGAAGTTATCAATAATGTAAGTATCTGCTTAAGGTATCTGTGTAAATAAAATCGAACGATATAGGTACAGAGAATTTTACAGATGGTTGTGTTGTACCGCGGGAATGCACCTGTCGCGATGTCACGCAGTGTTTTCTACAGCGTCTCTACAGTCTACATACTTTTTCTGAATGTAATTGTATTTTTTTTTCTTTGGTTTATAGTTACTTTGTAACTGTTAGCTGAGGTATATCGGCTTTAATAATTTCGAGTGACGTTATTTAGCTTTAAATCTCAGATTTTTTTTTATTCCAACTTGAACAGTTCTGCATTGATTTAACTGACCATGATGATTCAAAATCTTTAGAAATAAAAATGAATTCCTAAATGTGTTGCATAGCGCAAAACTCGAGAACGGCTGGGCCGATTTTAGTTCTGTCTTCACTAATGGATAAAGAGATAATCAGGGAAGGTTTTTTTACGTAAAAAAATGGACCCCGGGCAAAGCCGGGAGCGTGTCGCTAGTACACACCTAATAAAAATTCAAATTTTAATGCTTTCATTAAAATCAATCAGCGTCTTCTGTTAGAAATTGCTAACATTCAAAAAACACATTGAGATATATTTCACATCACTATTTGTAATATGTCAAAACGCCGCGTCTGTTTGTTTGTCTGTTCGCGATAAACTCAAAAATTACTTCACCGATTTTCAAGCTGGTTTCACCAATGGACAGAGTGGTTCTCGAGGAAGATTTTAGTATATAATTTACAAAATTACGCGGGCGAAGTCGCGTGCAGCAGTTAGTAGTAGGATAAAGTATGAAGATGATTCGCGCCGGCTTATTCGGGTCGCGGTCGCAGCGTCCAGCGACCTGTCATCTCCGCGGGAACGTTGACAAAAAGCGAGCCGCCTACGTGACGTCCTGCATCCCTCCCCCCCCGCGCACCGATTCACGTACCGTCACCCCCCCGCGCTTCTTCACGCTCGACCACTTTTTACCGCGCGACATTTGCCCAGAGTTCGATCCATGTCAACCGTCATATTCCTTTTTTGAACGCCAGCTCTCGATTATTTTTTTTTAATTCTTATAAGACTTCGAAGCGGGCAGCCGTCGAGCGGTAAAAAGCGACGGCGTACAAAAAAGTCTATGAATAATTAAAGTGAGATAGCTACTGGCTAGCTCATGGGAACGGAATTATTTAGCGGCGACAGGTCGGCGCGGCGCCCGCGTTGCCCGCCGCACCGGCCAGGCCGTACGAAGGACAGGTCAATTTGCAATATTATTTTACACATTTTATCTTTTCTAATAATAGAATTGACAATTGAGTGTCATGTTGCCTTTTTACTAAGCGGGTATAAATATTACTTTTTTCTATATTATATCAAGGATTTACAGATTAAAAATTGTATATATGGAGAATTGCCTGTTTTCTTCATGATCCTGACAAACAAAACTGTCTGTAATCTGTTACCCGGCAAAGAAAAAAAAAGATTTATTTTTAATTTTGAAAAATATTGGCAAAGACAATGCCGATTATAAATCCTATTAATAACACTATCTGCTTGAATGTTATTATCTTAATTATTTTCTTTGAAAAACATTTCATTTGATTCATTTCATTTAAGACGCATTCCTAAAACAAAATTAACTTCAAATAATCAAAATGGATTTTTGTGTTAAGAAGAGCGAAAGGTCAACTTGACCCGAACAACCTTCTTTGTGGTTGCGGGGCATATTTAAACATAATGGGGGTTACGGAGCCATCAAGTCCTTTCGGGACCCTAATGTTTGTGCCTCGAGGTCGGGAATGACCCGCGTCTCGGCCTAATGAAACGGAATGATATTGGAGAGAAAATTGTTTAATTGGGGGTCAAATTACGGGTTCCCGGAATGATTCAAGCTCTGCTCTTCTGTTCGTTTTGCGCCGTCGGCCATTTCTTTATCGGGATCGCTGTCTTTTTTGGTGTCTCAAGGTTACTTAAAACGTCTTTTGTTTATTGTAAAATTATTAATGTTAATGCCAAGTTGGATTAATATTATTAATAAAGTTGAAAAGCTATTTATTGAAGCCCCCAAGACATTCATGAAAGCTAATGAATGAATGATGAAGTAGGTAGGTAATATGTATGAAATACTGCATCGTTTTTTTTTATATACCTAAATAGTATTCATAACCTTAAGAACCTACCATACATAAATTGTTATCGTAGAGTTTGGCTTAATCTATTTTGATACTTAGTTAATTTTAGACAATCTTCAATAGCAACAAAAATACAAAAAAGTGTATTTTTAGTGTCCGGTCCAATACAACCAATTCCCACATTGCCTGAAATGTCAATACGCCTGAATCCCAAATAGACTGAAGTTTAAATCGATTGAATCCTAAATCGACTGAATGGCCATTGTATAATTTTTATGTTAAAAGGTGACAGACAGGCGGTTAACGGTTCAATGGCATCATCTACTGTTGATATTAATAGGATATAGGACATATTATGAGGTTAGACGAATGTGTTTTTTCCTCTTATACACACACATACAGAACTCGTCGATTGTTCTCGTATTTAATGGGTGTGGTTAAGCGTTATCCACTTTATCAATGAAGGGTAAAAGTAATCTCCCTCTATTATCACCAAGTTGATAACGCCTGCAATTTGCAATAAAAACAAATAGATACTTATAGGATACGAAATTTTGTTACCTACTTGCGCGACAATAATCTATGAACTGCAATCCACTATAGGTACTTACCTACAATCCACTATATCATTCTCTCGCTGTGTTTTCATTTCCCCACCTTCACTCGTAGATATATATATCTTTAGTAAGATGAGACGATGGCTCATTGGTGAGTCAATGAATTCCTATACAAGGCATCAATTCCTCAGCCCTGCGTTTACTGTCCGAGCGGACCTGGAGCGATAACTTTAAATGCAGCCCACATTATATTTACGTAGGTTGTATAGTTAACAGGTTACAGATACTGCGTATCGCCCGTGGCCATGAACCGATCTCAGCCACAGCAGCCGCGTCCCGCGAACAGGTTGGTCGGGAGCAAAAAAGGTTAAAGTATGTTCCCGCAGGGTGGCAGAGGGTGTGGGGCAAGGGGCGAGGGGCGAAGGGGGCTAATGACAGGGGCGGCGCGGCGCCCGCGGCGGCTACCGCGCGCAAATTGATGCCTGCGCCCTCTGTAGAACCTTTGCTCCCGGCTAGTGATGCGCCTAGTCGATAAATTGTGACAGGGAGCACGCTCTCTAACGAGAATTATAGCCATTTGTTTATCTACTCTCGTGCAATCGCCACTAAAAGTGGCGAAGGCTTGGTTAGCGTTCTATATAAATAATAGGTACCTACCTACAACTATATAGTAAAACATTTAGATATTATATTTAATTAAACGCATTTTGTAAATAACTTAGGTAAAAAAATACCTCTACCTTGTCTAGATTAGAGGAATCTGCATCTTTATTAAATTTAAATTTTTTTTATTAGTATTTTAATTTTGAAAGTTATCCATAGATCGCGTGAGCGCTCCTGTGAAAAAACTCGATTTGCATTGAAATATCTCCGTCCAGGGTTTTCATTGTATCTAACCTACCAATTTGTTTTTATTTTACACTAAAATTATCTTTATTTAAATTTTCTATACAATATCTTTAGCACGAATACAGACACTAGGTACTGCGTTAAGCATGACTGTAGCTAATGATTCTTTCAATAATCTTTCAATACATTTATGCTGTAAGTTAGAACTTTATATACCTACCTTAATTTACACGGTGAAAGATTTAAAAAAAATGTTGGCCCCTGATTGTATTGTGAAGAGATTATCGATGTCGATAACAACATATTGTATATCGATATCATCACCAGCAATAGTCCGCATTACACTATAAAGATTGCTATTAATTTTCAAGCATGGACGGAGTGGCTTATATTTAGCGTGTACTTGAGACAGTGGCCGGCCGTATCTTTCGTAATTATTATCTGAAGACGATCTATGTTTCTTTTTTCTTCTTTTTGCGTAATACGAGATAAGGTAGGGGGTCATAGCACCGAGCTACTTTTAAATGCATTTATTGAGTCATTCTCTATACGTAATATAGGAAGCTCAGTATTTTTCGGCGGAATGTTTGGACGTGTACTACTTAATAGAGTGGAAGTGTATTATTTGGATTTTATATATTTTAAAATTTTAATATCAAGTCCATTCCTTTGTAGGTACCTAGGTACAGTTTTAATAACAAAAGCAGCCTCATTATAAGTAAATCCCAAATCGCCGTGGTTTTTGTAATTTTAATCTTTAAATTATTTAATACCTATAATTGTAGGTAGGTACTATTATAGTGTAAGTACCTATAATATTTTCTATGTTAAGTTGAAGTTGACTGACGGCCCACTTGATGGTAGGTGGCAACCGTCACCTATAACACAAGCAACGCCAATGCACAGGTTCTGAAAATGTTCGAACATTTATTATTACCATAGTAGGTTCCTAATGGAAGGGATAGGAAAATAGGCATCGCTTATTCACTCACCGAAACACATCAGCACATGTGCTGTTGTTTCACGGTGGTTTTCTGTAAGGGTCTGTACTAATGCAGTCATAGTGCTCTTCGTATTATGGGTTAATGCTAATTAAAATCTTAAGAAATGTAGATAAACCTACTTTAGGTACTAATTTTACAAAAATAAAATGAGGTAAAATAAAGTGTATTAGTGGTTATCAGAGGAATTTAGGTTACCTATAAAGATCGCACTTTGAATTTGCTATAACATTCTAAAAGTTCTATAGGTAGGTTTTTTATCAACGACTTTAGATTTATGATCGTTCCGGTCATTCTGTAACAGAACTTATATTGTTACCATCAGCTTGGCGCAACATAAAAACCTTCTAAGAGTAATTGGAAAACCTAAAACTGATTTGTGGGAGTGGCTTAAACTACTATTCGATAGAAAAGGACGAAATGCGTTAAACGAATCGGAGAAAGAAGGACAGAGGTAGAGTTGCACGATTGTGGGCAGGACTGTCGACGCCGAGCTTAGACGAGTATTTCCGAATGTTGCCGAATAGAGAACGCCCAGTCGGTAATGTTTAACGCATTTGTGTCTACTTAATTTAGACCTCTAGATTTTCATTGAGGTAGTTTCTCTTTGTTATCTGCTGATAGTTCAAGTTAGATTGGCGAATTGGTGGACACTGCTATCACAACTATTTTCGAGCAATGCGGTTCCATTACTCGGTACATATTATAGGGTAATAATGCTTGTTTATCGTTAATGGATGATGGTGAATGTCTAATACGCGATACGTCTTATAAAAGGTAATTAGTCAATTAAACATGAATGTTATAGAAATTTCTTTGTTGTAGGAATTCTGAACGCAGTTCCAGGATAGTTAGATGTAGGTAACTGTTTAATTGGTTTGAAATATTTAAGAGCAATGAGAAAGTAGGTAGGTACAAACGAACTTATGGGGACTTTGACTGGATTCCAAGCAATAATTTATACCGAAGGAAAATAGTCGAGAGTTATACCTAGGTATAGTTATTTATGGAATACAATTTTTTTTTGGTGTACGCCTTATGAATCGATTTGCATATTATATGTATAAGCCCGTGGTAAGTAAGTATGAAAATTTATGGGAGTAAAATCAGAAGTGTCACACGAATGCGTTATGTTATGCGTTAGGTAGGTATAGTTACGTTCTATTTTTATGAATATTAGTAGTATGATGATCAATTAGTATTGATGATGTCAGGGTGTAGGTACTTAAGTATGTAATACCAATTGTTAGAATGTTCATTTATGACCGCAAAACGAAGTGTGGTCTGCGACTACTTACCTACTGATATCTCAAAAGTAAAGTAATAATTAAATATGTAATTTGCAATTTAAAACTTTTTTTATAAATTGCTTTTATTATTTTTTATGAACCGTTCTAATTGTTCAGCCGTTAGACGCATAACACTTTATTATATATTACTAAAGCTTAATAATGGTGAGCTTTTAAATGCGCAAGTACTTATTCAAGTAATTAGTTGTGGTCTAATAATTACGATCGTCCGTGAACAGGTAAAACAATTTTTCAAGTTATGAAATTTTCTACTTGATGTAAAAAAAAAAAAAAAAGGCAGAAATCTGTTTGATTTTTTCCTGAAAGTACTGAAGATTTTTTAATTTTAATATTTCATTGTGTCATTGAAGAACTTGACTGTGGCCTTTAGATACTTATTTTCTGTTTTTTCATTTTATTTTATTTTTCCAAAAAAGTCTCTGTTTATCCCCCAATTTATTGTAAACTACCCAACGGATTTTGATACGGTTTTTATTAGTAGAAAGATCGCGAAAGGAAAAGTGGTTTTGTTTGAAAATTGCAGAAAAGAATTAAGTAAGTAATTGCATCCGTGCGAAGCCGGTCTCACTATACTTAAGTCACTATAAGAATGAATATTAAATTTATTTACCTCCTTCGGGAAGCTCCGAGACATCTTCTCTTCCAAAATTCCTCAGTGTCTTAAGACAAAAGTGTTCGACCAATGTGTGTTGCCAGTGATGACATATGGCGCTGAAACGTGGTCTCTAACCATGGGCCTCGTAAGGAAGCTCAATGTCGCTCAACGAGCTATGGAAAGGGCTATGCTCGGGGTTACACTGCGAGATCGAATCAGAAATGAGGAGATCCGTAGACGTACGAAAGTTACCGACATAAGCCGTCGGATCAGTAAGTTGAAGTGGCAGTGGGCAGGGCACATAGTACGAAGAGCCGACGGCCGCTGGGGCCGGAAGGTTCTCGAGTGGAGGCCACGGACCAGCAAGCGCAGCGTAGGACGTCCACCCACAAGGTGGACAGACGACCTAATAAGGGCCGCGGGTCGACGGTGGATCCAGGCTGCTTCTGACCGGTCCAACTGGAAAATTTTGGGGGAGGCCTATGTCTAGCAGTGGACGTCCTACGGCTGAGATGATGATGATGATGATTTACCTCCTTCTATGAAATACAGTTAATTCTTTTAAGAGTTAACATACATACATACAATACCTACACTAATTTTATTTATGTACAGATGTATTATTATTATTGATAGAGCTTATGTTACTCGCAATATAGGTGAAAGAATTTTTAAAATCAATCCACTACTTTTTGAGTTTATTCATTAAAAACAAAAATATAAATTTTCTCTATTTAAAATATTAGTATAGATTATAGCGAATACCTCCTCCCAGCTGTATTATGGCGAGGGTCAACGAAGGTTATTCAATAAGTAAAGTTAATTGCTACCCACATGTTGAGGGCTGGTGTTAGCCGCTGGCCGGCGCAGGTTCCCCGTTAAACAAACATTACTCCGTTACTGATTATGTTAAGGCACAGTTTTAAGATATCCACTTAAGGAACTCGCAATACCTCCTTATAAGGAAAAACAAATAAGAAATAAATTAAATATAATCTATTCTTTTTCTATTGATCAAAAACGTAAACAAATATAGCGTCGCCATGGTCACTGGTGGTCACTGGACTGTTTTAAAGATGGGATTTGCACATTAGGCATTATCAAAGAGAGTTGACTCAGTGATAAAGTCATTTAGAATTTGTTCCTATTGTTTGTTTAGTTCTATATCGTGAATTGTTTGTTTACCTTTTTGATCAATGAAAAAAGAAGGGACCATAGCTAATGATGGTTTAGTTTTAATACAGTTAAGGAATTTGTAATATTATAATGAAGAAACATTCCCTAAGTATTTGTTTAAATAGTCATAGTGGAAAACACAATGTGAAAATTAAAATTACAATTATTTAAGTAGTTCTTTTGATTAGATGCAATAATTAAAATATATTTTTAGAGGCTACTTTTTTCTTTTTCAACGCGAACGAAGTCCCGGGCGCCAGCTAGTATTGTTATATATTATATATTAGTTCCCGTAGTCAAACCTTATTGTAGCTCAATAATTATGTCCTACACATTGTACAATAATTATGTATTTGGCGGGTAGAAATTGGTATTATTATTTGAATTTTATTCTAAATAAAAAAAACTAAATAGTTACCTACTTATACAGAAAAATCCGGAAAAATACTGCTTTGCTACAAACTTTTGGCTTTCTTGAAGTTAATGAGATGTTTGCACAAGCTATTTAAGTGGTAAGTGGTTCCAATAGGCTTAACAGGAATCGGTTATCATTAAAATGTTAACAGAGTGTTAAGTTCCTGTTAAACTAGCAGTTACTTAGTGTTAAATAAACATAGGTTAGGTAGTGTATGGTCACAATTAACCGCCTTCTTCGCCTTCGCCTTGTCATAACCGACATTCGTTTACAAGAGCCAAAAGTTTAAAATCATGTTTTTATACAATAGTTTTATGTAAGTAGGAAATTAAAAATATTAATATTATGATATTAATATTAAAATTAAAGCATTGTAAGGCTTAAACCTTACAATATCGGTATTAATATATTCTAATTAGTCATAATATTATTAATAGCATAAGTAGTAGATACCAAATCCTATAATGTAGCCAATGTAGGTAGAATTTATAGTACCTACAGGTGAGTGTATCTTTAAATTACCAAAAACTTAATTTAACAAATTATTATATATAATACACATATTTAAATAATCTGTACTTTTATCTATATTAATAAGGTACCTACTAGTCACCAAAAAACACCTTTACGAAGCCTTTATTCATACAGTTTTGAAAACATCGAAAGAAATAACATTAAGGTTCAACAGAGTCAATAAGAACGCAACGAAACTCTTAACAAATGATTTATAAAAAATTTAAAGGCTTAGTTTGTTTAAAATCCCGATTAAATATGTTATTAAAAAAGTGAAGTGTTACTTCTCAGTATCTGTATAGTGGCGGTTTCTGGTGAAACAATCTAGTAGTATCATCGACTGAATAGATAGTATCGCGGCTCGTGCCACTTGTAAACTCTTAGTGAAGCGACTGTCATGATTCACAGATTATATCGATGTCGAGTTAAATTATTTTAAGTAATTATGATTAAAAGTAAATAAACTCTTATATGAATTTGTTTTGCATGATAAGGCCGATAAAAAGCTCTGCCTGCAGGCATAAAAATAATAAAGGCATAAGGTTTTATGTAATAATAACATCATGACGGTTACAAAACAGATTACCATATGTAGGCATCAAAATATAGGTCCATAATATTAGCATCTATACAAATTAAATTCAGAATCCTTGCTTTCTGTTTTCTATTCATAATTAAAGAAAATAAACAAGATACTGTATATGTTGTTATTATGTTTGTTTATTTTTTGTTATTGTTCGACAACTCAGGTGTACGGTAGAAACTTAATTAAGTTTATATTACACATAAACTGTATAGGTACCATCAATTATACATATATAGTTATTTGAGTAAATAAATAAATACTAAATAATTATATTAAAAAATAAAATAAAAAAACAATTTATTTTTTAAAGTGGATACATTAGTGTTATCGATATTAGCCGGTTTTAAGTGCGCGTCCCATCCCTACGTTCGCACGAGTAGCGGTCGCGTGCCGCGGCGGCGCGCCCTCTCGGGCTCGTGGAAAGTGCCTGCACTGGTTACAGCTCGGATATTACGCCGGTTAGAACATTTGTTATTAATGCTTTCTAGTCTTTAAACGTTGTTGTGGTTTTGCATCCTGCGGATGCGGATGCGAGCGAGATGCGATTATGCAAGGGAAGCGTTTGTCTAATAAGTATACCTTGTTTAAGGACCTTGTTAATTCAAAAAATGATAAAGTGCGTAATTCAGTTACCTGCATTATGCAAAATGTATTAGATGTAACTAGATGTACTGGATGTACTATTTTTTTTTTCAAATTGTATGTTAAAATCCAAAGGTAAATGGCTTCGGCTATTAGGTATCCAATATAGGCTACATTTTATAAAGTTACGCGGGCGAAGACGCGCGCAACAGCTAGTTAGATATGAAATATAATTTGCAGCGACCTAGGTGCATAGAAAATGTGATATTAAAAAACTTTTAAATTTAATTTTGAAGTAGAGTTTACTATCGATTGTCCGGAGCGGGCAACGGAGAATGCAACTGATTCACCGTCCGGCCTGAAAGATGACAAAGCGGACAGCGACGCGATACTATCGCGTCTTGTTGACTGCGGTGGGTGTACCAGATTTATGGACGGACCCGTAAATGGTGATTTGTAATGTTTCCACGCCATTTCATAGTGTGAAAATTTAAGGCTCTTTGTTGGCCAGTATTTTTTCTAAAAAGTCTGCAATAATATTGTGAATGAAAAAGTAATAGGTACATGTACTATGCGTGTCAAATAAGAATAGGATCGCACTTGGTGCAAACTTAACATGATCCGAGTCATCATAGTACAGTCGTCAAAAAAATCCGAATAACAAAAATATAAATATTTTCATTTTTTATTTATAAATCTGTAAGATATTGTATGTATGAATGTAACGAATTAACTGATTTTCATGATTGGTAGATAAACATTTAGACGTATAGGACAGAAAAATTTTTAGAATACATTTGAAAGGACAAGAACACATGGAAACTAAGTGCGATCCTTGTTTTCACGATAGTGTTACGATTAATTAAAAAAAAAATGTTAAGACAAATAAAATCTTCAATATATTTTAACAAATACTTATTGTTCTCTTTTTATTTCTTCTGTAAGTGAATTTTTTTTAACTGCATTTTCATTTGCAATCAGTCAGTTCCAAACTATAAGCAAATCTGTTGTGTGTTTTTCTGTAAGTGTATTAGAAACAAAAAGTGTCTTCATATGATAATATGTTGCATTGCATTATAAACTTGGATCGTTTTAAGCTGAACAAGGCAGCTTTCATCTGACAACTAGTTTGGTGGCGGAATTCTTAGGCCTTATACGGTACGCGGATGTACTGGGGCTAATGTGACCATTTCATGCCAGTATCTAGTGCAAATAAGGTGTTATTAGAAGGGTAGGTCAGAAAAATTAACATTTACACTAGGATGCCCATCAGCCGTTGTGTGTGGTACACAGAATATTTAAACAATAGCAAATTGATAATTACAAACATGTCGATTTTGTATTAAATTTAACACTGGGTTACCAATGAAACGTTTAAGTTTTTTGCATGTAAGAAAAAAAGTCTATGAAACATTATAGATGAAAAATTCAAGAATACTTCCTTGAATTGATAAATAATTAATAATTCCAAATATTAAAATATTAATTTTGTGACCATTCCATTAAAGAAATCTACCTAAACCGAATTTTCTCGAAGAGAAGACTCTGACAGTTCGATTTCTAGATCTAAAAAACCCCTAAAATCATTGATTTGAAAACAAGAATTTAGTATTATAGGTCTCTTCTTTGCTTGTTCATTTATGACCTGCATATCCGTAATTAAACATACGATCTGTTCTTAGACTTAGATAGACAGACTTAGATTCTTAGACGTATGTGACAAAAAAAATGAAATCGACCATCTATACATGCTAATGCCAACTAAATTCCAATATAACTCATAAATTACAATGCATTCTCTTATTTGGAACCTTAGCTAATGCGAATATCGGATCAGAACGTTTGCATAACAAGCGTTTTCTCCACGCAAGCCTTCGTTAACAAATTTCACACTCCCGCAAACACCATTATAAGTAACCAGGGTACATGTAAATGTAATTAAGGTTTTCAGTGTAATAAATTAATTTTATTACAAACTCATTTGGTCGAGTTAACTTGTCACGGTTAGGTACTAACGATCCTTTTTGTTTGATGTGTTTAGAGAAACTATTGAAAAGAAAAACAGTAGGTTTAAAAATATTTATGCTTTTGAAATCTCTTTTTATTCAAATAAATAAAATTATAAATTAATACTAATTACTTTAATTAATTAAAAAGTATGCTATGTAACGGTTTTACCTGTGTACAGCAAGTAGTTTTATCAGTAACAGTTGCACTTTGGGTAAACTAAGTTAAAATTCTAAGTAGGTACATAGTTTGTTGATCCGGTAGTTCATTGACATATAGATAGGTATCACAGTTAGGTAGATATATTATTTATTTATTTTTATGTTAAAATATTCTTTAAATATATATTTTTAAAGTTAGTTATAAACATTAATTTACAATTATGAAACAGTATTGATAAATTAATTAAGAGTAGATAATTGCATACATTAATTTTATCATTTAAAGTCAAAATTATCTTTCAACCTGTTGACCTAACATCCTTCAGAAGTTAGAGGTATTCACTAGTGCGCAATAAAATCCTATATTACCTATTCACTATAAAAGACTACTTTAAAATACTCTAGAATATATTGAAATATATTGCAGCAATGGGCATTGCCGCAACCGACGATAATTCATCGAAACAAAGTTGCACTAATTGGTCGAGCTTCTACAGTTCGTATTGGGAGTAAAAAAATTCAATCACGCACAGAAAACACACAAGTACCGCCCAAGCAAATAATGACATCGATTATCCGTTGGAGCGCAGCAATCAGTACATTAAACTTGTCGGCATGGTCGCAGTGAAAGCGATTTCTTTTAGGCGGAAGCGTCGAATACATTTTTTCATTGTAATTTTGTATGTTTGCTGTATGTTTGACAACTTAAGATTTATTTTTTGGTCATGTTTAGTCTTAATATGGGAGACCAGTCGTCTTAAAATACATTCTCTTCTCTGTAACTTTTATTTTATTTATGAATTTATATGTATATTGTTTTAATTGTATATTTTATAACATCAAGAATATTCAAAATACCTACTGAGAGAGAGAGACAGAAATAATTAAATTTATTTTTGAAGAGTGAGATTTTTTTAGATCATCATCTACTATAGTGTTATAAAAATGATTTAATTATTCAAACGTAAATCTAATTAGACTGGTTTAGACGAAACTTGGCGTTCAAACTCGAGATTACAAGATTTTTTTTATCTCGGATTTTGTTTCTGCTCAATAATAGTTCTACATTTTATCAACAAATGGTGCAAGTGAGCCAACATAGCGACTTGTGTAGCCTGACGTGGCCCGCTTGTATTGGGACCACGCCCCGCCCAGTCGCCCGAGCCCGGCCGACATCCGGCCAGTAAACGGATTTGTCCGAGTAGGGCAACCTATCCGGCGGACCATCGGATCGAACAGATCTCTCTTTAATTATATTGTTATACCGACCGCCGGCCAGGAGGTCGTGAGGTTATACCAAATAGATTATCGCTAGATGAGGTCCGAGCTGCCGCTTTGTGAATAGCCTCTTTCATATCGGTTACTTTATCAAATTCTTTTTTTGTTACCGCCCGCGGGTCATTATCATTAGAACGGGGATCGCACAAGAGTCTTTGATTGCTTTTTGTAATTTAGAGCATTGAATGTCTGAATTATTTTGGGGAATTTGTATTGTTGTGTCTGCCGGTGCAAGTAAGAGGTCGGTGGTTATTTTTCAACCTCTACACTTGTTAAGTGAATGCCTCTTGATTGCGTTACTATTACACTAACGTTGACTATTATTGCAAAAATGCAGACGTATTCTCTAGCTTCTTGGCATAACCAAATTATTTTAAACGATTTTTGTAATCGACGGTAGCTACTAACAATCAAAATAAGCGTTTTTCTATTCAGTTTCCTCGCAATTTCCATAACGGTGTATTCAGCTTTTCTTCCTTTAATAATACCACGAAAAATTGTATTAGTTACTCTAATTTTTAAAACATTTAATTGAAATTTCAAATTATATAGACATATGATATTTTTTCATATAGGCATATAACATATCTTTATTCTTTCGACAAAACACTATGACACAATATCCTCACGACTAAAAATTATCTAGCTCAAAACAATTTGTAAATAAAAACCAAACCATTTTTAACACCGGATGTTGGCTCAAGCATTGACTTATACTGACGATAGATATCAAAAACATTACATGTTTAATCTGTACGTGTCAACCGAACAAATAAAAGGAAATGGCCAATCAATTTGTGGCAACGGGTCTCACCTTGCATAATGCCTTTTGTATTGGTATCCACGTCGGATCAGACATCATTAATTCTAATATTGTGTAAAGGACTTTTAAAGTTCAAATAATGTGTTGTGTGCTTGATTTGTAACAGTAGCTATTGTGCGTTAATGTATAGACTACTTTTAACTATCTATTCCATTGACCGAACCATCTTTTTATTATACTGGAGTTCTTATTTCAGAAAATTGAACTTGGTAAAAGAAATTTCTGAAAAGTCCGGCTATACGAGTAGAGTGTGCACAAAATATAATAGCGACGTTCATTAAGCGCGTTTTTTTTTAATTTTACCAAAGCAAAAATTTAACTAAATTTTCTCTAAAAACTTTCCCCAGAGTCACTCTTTTGAGTAAAGCATGTAAGAGCCTGTATCTCGATCCCCTCCTAGTTTATCCTTCATTCGCACACTTGTGTTAAAAGCGACGGTAGCCACCTACCATCAAGTGAATCGTCAGCCAGCCTGTCCGAACGTTTACATATTACAAAAAAAAAAATTTTAGAATTTCTTATGTACATATTAATATGTCTAAAAGAGCCTTGAAAATTTTCATGTTGCTAATTTCGCAACAAAATGTTGCAAAAAATTATCAAATTATCAACAAAACTTTCGAGAGAACGACAAGACGTTTAATGATAAAGAAACACAACCATAATCTAGGTCTATAATCGCATGTGTTGTGGTAATAGTAACCACCTGTCGAATCATTATTAGTAATGCGAGCTCGGACCGTGAACCAAAGCACGCGAACCGGGGGCTACAGTGAACATTATTTTAGAAATTACGTATGATACTTTTTTTTGCAAATAAGTTATAGTTTTTCTTGTGGTATCAGTACGATTTTAATTGTGACGGCAACAAAGTCGGTTAAAACGATCATGAACATAGACGAGAAATACGAAGATACGAGATAAAAGATTAAGAATTCTCAAGGACCTTTTTTGGTTTATACAAAAAGTGGAATGTAAAACAGAAAAATTAAACAATGAATATAAATTTCTTACAGAAACAATGTATTATTATTGCTAAATTATAATTAATTTTAAGTATCACTAATCATCCATAAATGTAAACATATTTGCATGTCTATGTAAAATGTCGTAAGTTTCTTTATTTATACTTTACGAATCATTTTAATCAAAAGTTTGTAATTAGACGAAAACGCTTAACTTAAGAACATTTTAGTCTTGAAAATTCTCAATTTTATTATATAAAGTTAATATTTTATGATGAAAATAATGCTTATATTGCCATGTACAAAATCACTCTGTATACATTGCAATGGGAATATTGATATAAAAAGAAAATTTTCTTATACGAATTTTCGATTCGTATTTTCGAATCGTAAGGCCTCTACAAAACTAACTCTCAGGTTCAAGAGAAATATTTTTGTAACAAGTGGTCAGAACCGCAGTTAATTTTCTTAATTTAAGAACGCACGCCAAACGTTACATTTGTTTTGGTTTGTGTAGTAATGACTAATTTGCTGTGTAGTAATTGAGTCTTCACAGCATGTATTTTAATGCAATACACAATAGAGGTGCTGGACATGCAGAAAGTTCTCTTACAGAAAGAATTTGTGTCAGTGCCAATACTTAAGGATATGAAAATATGAAAACACACATTAGCAGGTAGCTATATAAAAATATTACACTTCAACTATCGGCATCGCAAGAATGCAATTATTTTCTGCCAGTAATTTTCACTGTATCAAAATCCGTTCGGTGGTTTTGGTGGTTTAGAAGATATTAACGGGATATCAACAGAGTCGGAGAGCGTCTTTATTTTCTGACTAGCTGTTGCACGCGACTTCGTCCGTGTAACTTTATAAAATATAGCTTATGATACTCGCTGATAATATAGCTTCCAGTGAAAGAAATTTTCAAATCGGTCCAGTAGTTTCGGAGTCCAGCAAACAAATATTTCCTCTTTATAATATTTGTATAGATATGTGTAGATATAGAGATATTTTTATAAATATAAATTTATTATTGTACCTTTATTGTCACTAATGTGTTTTCCTTTAAGTGCTTAAAATTAAAAAAAAAAACTAACAAAAATATACATTAAAATTAATAGCTTGCGAAATTACCATAAAAACTCCATACAATCATTTTAAAATCATTGCATAGTTATTTGCATTAAATACTCCTCGGAGCTGTAGTAATAAAAATTGTGTAATATGATATTTTGATGATATGATTTCGATAAGCGTTGAAATAAGGTGCGTTGACGAAACGAATGCCACGAGCTGCGATCCCGTGATAAAACAATAATGCTAACGCGTTACTGGTATGTCATTATTATTAATAATTGCCCCAGAGGCAGGTAACATAATGGAGACATAGTGTATATCATTAAATTGCATACTTAAAGAATTTTATTAGTCGATAAGAATACGTACCTATGACTATTACGATAAACTAAATTAAGTGGTTCAAAATTTTAAATAGGTATTGTTTCGAAATAAAAATTTACTATGTTATTAAAATTCTCTTAGATGAAATATGAGGTTGGTGGGATCATGATTTATGTTATGTATGTTATTTATGTACAATTGTACATAGAATACAATCTTAGCCAATCTTAGGTTAGGCCCTTAAATCTATATCTTTATTATGGCCACACCACACTACCGCAGTGTTGCAAAAGTGAAATATTAAAAATCAGTAAAGTTGCCAGCAAATTCGAATTTTATTCTAAATAAAACAAAAATATTAATGATTTAAGACCCACAATTTTTTAAGGAATTTGAACAGGAATTTTTTAATAGTCAAAATCATAGAAACCAAGCAACGGATTTTGTTTCAACCATCGGTTAAATTATTTTTTACGGATTTCTTATATTAGGTACGTAAAACCTGAAAGTTTTTCCTGGGCGAAACCGGGAGTTTAATATAATTCTAAAACGAGAAGAGATGTCAGTCCGTATCTAAGTCAGTCCTAGTCCAATATGGAGTTGCTATGTTATACATACAGTAAAGACAAAGCGACCTCGCACACGCGCACGCGCATACCACGCCATTTGACATTTAGCCCGAGCGCGACCTTTCGGTTATTTTCGGGCGCGATCGGCTACTCCTACGGAGCTATCTCATTATTCAACATTATCTAGAGTTGAAGCTGCCCACGGGCGCGCCCACACCGACCAGACAAACTAGATCCCCTCTTTATTTATTCACCGCTTTATTGTTGCGAGTTTTTTGTGTTGCCCCGAGTTGTGAGAGTATTCGTTATATTTATTACACTTGAAATATTAAAGGGATAATATGCGGGGGCAGCCACTTGCCCTTAAAAGGATGCACGGGTGTCACATAAATTTTTAGCAATCATAGGCTTTTCTATTAGTTATTACGCAGTAGCGGCTACAAATTATAGTTTACTGGGCGGATGGTGAATTCCCAAGTGTTTTATGATCATCATTTTAATTAAATTTATGAATAAATTTACCGGAGGCTTTTTTTTTGTTAATTTTTGTAAACATCGTAACTTACCTGTAAAATTATGGAGAAGTTTAAAAACCTTACCATAAAACATTGGTATGGTGAACATTACGGTGTGTAATACTTTGTTAAAAAAATTTTTCGCCATATGGAGATGAACAATTGTATAAGCCATCAAGTGGACCGTCAGCCTGTTTATAGAACTAGCATAAAAAATCCTGTGAATCAAAATTATACTGATCTCAATTCACAGAAATGTTATACCTACTTTTGTAAATAATATATATATTATAATATTCATATGAAGTTTAGGCGTATTTTCTATAACTTGAGGCACAAAGATCTAGTTGTCGGGACCGGAGTGCGCGGCTGAGTTAGTGGCTCTACAGCATCGAGTGACGTCCTGTTTAATGCCAGTTAATGTATGTTCGATTAATAATGATCATTCATTCATAGTTATACTTACACGGACAGAGCAACCTTCATATACCTACTCGGATAATGTTATCCTGCTCCAGAACCGTAACACCGTTAGGTTCGGAGAGATTACAGCAATTTGTTCTGTGGCACATCGTTATAATGATATTGGAACTTTTTGATACACATAATTAATTGAAAAAGTTTTTGCATAGTGTAATTTTGTAAATAAAATCTTCTATTATATAAAGCAAAGTCGTTTTTAGTTACGCCATTTATTTCTATGATCATTCGTTTGTTGAATTTGTCTCCTCTGCCCGCGAATAGCAGGATAATTCAGGATAAAAGTTATGAAGAGAAAAAAAGACGACTTTATTGCATCTTTTAAAATCACGAAAAGAAAATTAGCAAAGTTATTTACAGAAATATTCAAATAAATTTGCGACCTTCTCCACCAATTTCAGACAAATTGAGCTTGAATTCAATCCCATTTATTATATGATCTGTAACATTTCCTCGATCGGTTGTAATCGCGACCATGTAGGTACACACTTTATTATAATTTTATAAGCAACTGCCTTGTACGTGTTTTAATAAAACCGATGTTTTCAACTTTCGCCGCATCTAATTGATATAGGTAGGCAAATAGAAAACAGCCAATTTCTGTGAAAGTGATAAATTGTATATGATTATTAATCATCTTCGGAAGTCACCGGTGACTTTGTCCTCCGGGAGGAATAATAACCGCAATTTAATATAATGTTATTATCTAGTTATTGCTAACAACCGGTCAACTAAGTAAATTTTAATATTTTAACCTTACCCACTATACATCATGGACAGTAGGTACCTACCTACATTAGTAAACTTCCTAGACTTATTGTTGTTTGATATTTTGACTGGTGACTGCGACTTGGTCCGCGTTGAAAAATGATAAATATAACACGTGAAAAAATATTTGTAATTTTTATAGATTTGTTGAATTTTTAAACTATCCCTAGGGACATTTTTCCAGAATCATACTAGAAACAAGCTTAACAGTGATAATTTTATTTTTAATTTAAAAAGTTACTACAAAAGAAAATTAGAATCCATTTTCATTGGAAGTTAGTCAGTGGTTTTAACTTGGCGACATTTCTATAGTGATTGCAAAGGGTAACAAAAATGTGGCTTAATGAATGTTTATACGAACCGTTCGTATTTATAAGATCAATTCGCAACAGTGTTATTGATGCAATGTTTATTGAGGGATCGCTTTTGCGTTGCGCGCTTTTGCGCCTGTTGGAGTAGTAAGAAGAATGCGGCGCGTTCCGGCGTGTGCCGAGGCCCGCCGGCAATGATCTAGCACAGTTCACTGCTTTTAAATCTGCCCTTATTTGGTAGTAATATCTCTCTATTTACTTACCGATGTATACACTATTTACTCTCATTTACATGATAAAAACCTATTCACGAAAAGAAAAAGTGGACAGAAAACATATTGTTTAGTATAGGTACACACACAATAATGAAGCATTGTTTAAAATTTATGAATATACTAGCTAGTGCCCGCGACTTCGCGTTGCAAAAGAAAAAAGTAGCTTATCTTGTGTCCCGTACCTCTAAATACATACATACATACATTACATTAGAATAAGTACATAATTTATTTTTAATTTCAAATTTTCAAATACTTAATTTTCTAATTCAGGTTTTGTTATAGTTGTTAAATGTTATCAATACTTGTAATTGACTTACATACTAACCAATATGTTAATGTATTCAAATCATTAAATTATATTAATTATACTGTTATATAATTAAGCTGTTGGTGTGTTATAAAATATATAAAAAAAAGATTGCTTAATTTATGAATTGTCTAGAAAATTATACAATAGAATATAGGAATAGGTATATTGCAGTATAGTATATGCATACATATTCCGTTATATGTATACATTATATTTTAATTATACATAATTATTTTCAGTTGCAATCTATATATAACTTCTGAAGTTTCATGAAAAATTCAATATTTTTTTCTCATATTTTGTATGACGTAAAGTCGGGGTACGAAAACCTTCGTCAGTTTTCAAATTCATTCCTTTATCGAAATCGTAGACTCTTAGCATCTTTTAAACTAAAGCTCAAAATCAGACAACTGACAATACGTTTGAAATGAAATTTTGACAAGACAGACTTTTTGCCCTGGTGCAAGCAAAAATCGACTTTAAGGTGACGAACCATTTCTTACCCCGACTGTACCTCATTTAGATATGAGTGTACCTAAGTATAAATTTGAATTAAGTTTCCGGCTGGGTCGCATGACCCGTCAGTCAAGAGGGCCTGTCATACGTATTCATGCATAGATGCCTCGTGCATACAGAGACGGTTAAGCGGGTGACATCTGACATCTCCGTTAGTACACATAACATAACGGTGACACGCGTAAAACGCATTCGAATGCATTTTGATAAAGAAACCAATTGGGTACGACAGAAAAGTAATTTTTTTTATATCCTTACATATTACTAGCTGGTGCTCGCGAATTCGTCCGCGTTGAAAAGTATAAAACGCCATCTACCATATTTTGGATAGATGGGCGCTATCTCCCGGGCCAAGCCGCTAGTATTTACTTTTATTTTAGATTTCCCGTAGGAACGAAGCATTTTCCCGCGGTAAAAAGTATCCTATGTTCATCACGGATAATGTCGGCTTCTAATGATAAAATAATTTTTCAAATCGGTCCAGTAGTTTCGGAGCCTATTCTATACAAACAAACAATCAAATCTTTTTTCTTTATAATATTAGTATAGATAAAACAAAGTCCTCCGCCACGTCTGTCTGTTCGCGATAAACTCAAAAACTATTGCACCGATTTTCATGCTGTTTTCACTAATGGATAGAGTGGTTCTCGAGGAAGGTTTTAATATATAATTTACAAAGTTACGCAGGCGAAATCGCGGGCAGCAAGGAGCTAGTACCTAATAAAGGACGATAGACACGTTAACAGTCACACCAGGATATATACAAGCAATCTCAAGTAACTTCATGGTACATGGATCCTAACTAACTTGAATATGAATATCGTAAAAATGAAATTGATTTTTCGATATAAATCGGCACTTTCATGTTGCCCTTTCACTTAGTCACGACAATAGAGCGGCAGACTAACAGCACAGTGAGACATCACACAAGTCTATGAAACCGTGAAATGCTCCAACAAAAATTACTGTCATTTTACGAACGATTCCGTAATCTTAGATCGCTCGAATTCTATACAGGTACCTCGGCTTACTCAATTTGTATTGTCATTTCAACTCGCGGGTGGTATCACTTTAACTTACCTATACTAGGTAATTTGCAATAAAATAATTCAATAATGTTAACTTTGAAAATTGACGCCACAAATATGTAATTTATGTATACACATCTAAGTAAGTATAAGTAGTCTTACGTTACCTATTTTTTTAATTTTACTGTTTTTATACTTTTCCAATGTTCTAAAATAATTTTGGAGTCAAACGGAAATGTTATATTTTGAGGAGAAACACTTTGTTCTTTTTTAATATTAACATCAATATCCCACTAAAGGTAACTTTTTATTATTATTTTTGCTAATCTGATTAAGAATCATCTTAATGCTCAATGTTAACAATAAACTTTCCTGACATTAAATTGATAAAAAATTCCATGAAAGAGTTGTATTAATATATCTACACATATTATTTAAAAAATGCCTCTATTAGTTTCTCTGCTAACTTGTAAACCACTCAATAGATAAACGAGGAAAATGTTAACTTGCAGAAAAAATGTCATTCGTGCGAAGCTAGTTTTATCAAAAAGAAGAACTCAGATATTATTTACATAATGTTTTGTAAATGTAAATGAATTAGTAAATGTAATAGTAGGAAAATGAAATTTGGGCACTGATGTATTGCTATCTTGTAAACAAGGCCTTGGGTACTACATATAATGGAAATGTCTCAGAGCCTTCGTGATTCGCTTAATGTTTTCAAACGATTATGCCAAATCAATCTCACGTAATAACCGATGCAATAACGTCTACCTACCCTATCGTAACTTATGTATGTAAATCTATACAAGATTATTATATTAAATTGCTAGAGTAACGTAGGCCAGTGACAGGCTGCTATCTGAAATAATTAAGCTGCATAGACTACACGGATACCAGTTCGGTACACAGGCTGAATTTAAATGAGCCATCGAGCCATTTAATGCTACAAGCTCGTACCGACAGTCTTACCAAGGTGATTGATCGTCCGCTTGGATATCACTTTCGTATCGTTTATAAGTGTAAAACTCAATATGCAATGTGTTGAAATCTAATACGATTACGATAAATAAATAATTGATAAGTGCCTGGGAGACCGAGCCGCTCTCGGTGGACTTGAGATCATCACAATAAAAATGCATTGCACCTGACGCCGGTTAAAACAATAATTGCAATTGTTATTATTGGATGTAAGGCGAGTATATTTGTATATTCATATAGCACCATCCTAACCGACCTAGCACCAAAATTTATGAAATGGCGTTTTACTAAATAGTAATATAAAAAAATATATCTTTTATTAGTTTTTTAAAATTGCGTTTATACAAAATATAAGATTAGATGCCTATAGATTACATACCTATAGGTAGCCTTACCAAGCGAAACTTTATCTACATACAAAATTTTATACAAATCGTTAAAACCACTATATATACAAGATAAAAGAGCAAAATTGGACAAGTTCATTTTATAATATATATATAGATTTACACCATTTTCACTTCGCTTACTTATTAAGCAATTACTCCATACAATGTTATAAACAAAGCTCCAATGAAATCGTACAAACTTTCACTGAAATAATGAATAGTTGTTTCCGTTAATTACAGTAAAATGCCGACCGCGTATTATCTGGGCGCATAATCGTCTCAAGTTCCAGTAGTGGAGACACATACAGACCGTATAACGAGTGTGTTTCGACTAGATAAACTTGTTCTCCAGACTCCAGACGACAGACGTCATTGCGCGGACCAAGACAAATGATAGTGTGGCGACAAGCTTTTGTTTTGGATTTACATAAATTTATGTTAGGTACATTGCAAGTCTGTGATACTCGTGCCCTAAAAAGTGCTTACAGATCAAGATCAGATATGTTACTTCTATATTATTAAAAATTATTAAAAAAACCAACGAGAGCTGCTTACCTCTTTATTATTGTTTATTGGTATAATATGTTCCATAATAACGATAATAACGTTAGCTGTTATTGGTAGTAGCAATATGTAAAGAAAAATGACATTTCTGAGATATAATATCAAAGTAAAAAAATGAAATTAATTGAAGTGAAAACTTCTTGAGGCGCGTTTGGCATTTTTAAGATGGGAAAAAGCCATTGAACCCACGACCTGTAAACGACACGAAACATCCTATGTACAATGTAATTTTAAAATTGAGTTGACATTAGCTAAAGGTTTTTCTGAAATATTGGAATTGTTGGCCTATGTTTTATTATTTTCGCGAGTTCAATAAGTGTCGCGAATATTTTGCGATGCATTCTGTCTTCGTTATACGACTAGTAAGGTGAGACAACAAATTATCCCATACAGACTTCACTCGGTCGTATAGGGGGTACCCTTAAGTTGAATGCCGTCTACCGGTATTTAAAAAATATTTCTGGAGACGCCATTTCCAAGGAAATTACAGATCATTTCTCATATCACTTTGATCACGGGCAAATGAAAAGTGACAGAGTCAGGTGTGCATCGGATTTTGAGAAAGCTCACTTAGTGAGATTAATTTTATTTTAAAATGTATCCATACTAATATTTCCTTGAACTATTTGTGGTCAACGGTGATATGACTTGCTCATTTAAAAACATCTTACTTATAAAATTATTTAAATGTCTTGTTTGAATACAATATAAACGGAGACGATTATAGTACAATCAAGAACTATTATCACGTATCTAAGTATCCATTGATGAGCAGAAGCAGTATCCATTAATGGGAAAGAGGCTTAGACTTCCTAAGCAATAAGTAATCGACTTAAAACTGTACCGTAAAGAGACATCGGAGTGATCGCGGCATCGGCATCATTACTGGATTATAGTTCAGGAACTATTACTGCTAAATCGGTACGGTTAGTGCTTTATCACGTCCGAGTAAGGGTCACTTCAATGGAATCAGAAAGGGTGTGGTCTAAGTGAGAGCGGGACGTACGCGTTGTTTGGTATAAATAAAATTATGTCGTATAGGTAGGAAAATTTGCCATGGAGACATTAGTATTCATTTATTTTGATTAAATTTTAATTATTCTATTTGAAGATTAAGATTTGAAAATTATTTATTATTTGAAGATTTCCTTTTAAAAATATTTCCAATTATTTAAAATCTTGCATTATTAAACATGTGTAATCGTGGAATAAAAAGGTTTTTTTTACATGAATCCCTCCAGCATCATGCGCTGAAGCCTATATTCGCTACTCATTCATTCCAGTTCTCTCTTCCTTGCCTCTTGCACTTTTATTCTTCATACTATAGGAATAAAAAGATTAGTAAACTTTTGTTTGTTCCAGCAAGAAAGTAAACTGTTCATTACATGGTTATTTTGAGGCCAAACTGACAAAAAGATAAAAATAAATTTGAATATTTATATTTATTTACTTTAATTATAACGTTTTTATTTTTTGATTTTTTGTTCAATATTTATAAAGCCTAAATCTCCCTACGTTTGATAGTATTGAAAAATATATCTTTTTGATAATCTTCAATTTGTTTAATAATAATAAACGATATGTTTTAAAAGAAATTGTGCATTTATTAAGAAAAGTTTTAATTATTTTTTAATAAACTATTAAAAAGCAGTGATCTCGCTAGCATTGGCACCACACCCTTACAAAGGATAGCTGTACTTTAGCAGACCGCGGGCGACGCAACGTCAAGTTGACATTCTCTGCCGATTGAAAGGTCGCAAACTAGTTCAGAGATTACCGCAGCCATTACGTAGATGGCGTTCGGTCGCCGGCAGTGGTCGCCTAGATTGCCAGCAATACCGCGATCTCTTCAGTCGTCTGCTGGCAGATTGCGGGCCATTATACCAGCACGCGCCTCGGCAGTTTCCGTTTGAAGTTGCACAAGTAATTTCCAAGCGACTGATTGGAAGAACACCGTGAAATGGCATGTCAATGTTCCATCAATACTCTGGTACATTCGTGTTCTTACAAGTATTTCGATTTCATTTCAATATCCATTTTATTTTGTTTGCTTCTTTTCAAAATATACTATAATAGTCTTGAATTAAGGGACTTTAAGAAAATTCAATGACTTTTTTGCCTTTAATGAGTGCCATAAATTTTACTACTCTCAGTAACAGACCAAGATTTCTAATGTTAGTGTTAGTCATATAATTAATTTTAATCCTATTGCTATGGTAGCAGTATAATTGAAAAGTATTCTACGACAGTCAAGGAGGACTGTTACAGTGCTGTGTGAAGATATAGAATTGCATATTGGACAGAATGACTTTGAAATGAAGCATAGATGGACGATACGTGATGAAAGTCAATCGATTGATTCAGAAAACGAGTTTTATACACCAATCACATTCGCACAGGAATTTTACTAACTTAAAAATTTGCTTTGAAGGCGTTCCGTTATTTTTTATTACATAAAATACAACAATTAGGCATTTTGAAGTCATAAAAAAGTATTGAGAAATGAAGACTTTAATTTCGACTTTAAAAATAAATATATCATAACAATGTTAGAAAACAAGGTGCGTCTGAAATAGGCACCTGACATAATAATGAATAAATATTATTATCTTGCAAAGCGTAGATTTTTTAAATAGAAATCTTAAGAAATATATTAGTACTTTGAAGTCACAGGCGAAGGCTGGTTTATTTATAAATAGATAGCTTTTATTTGTCCGCAAATGGGCTCTCTATAAAGTGCGTCCACATTATAATATTAAAACGGCCCGAAGGCAAAATTGAAAGTCACTTTCTTATCTCCCATAGACCGTTTTTCCGTGTTCAGATCGAGTATTGGCTGTACCTCGATACAAACGAGGGGTCCTATCTTAGATAACATCTTCGCCGCCCGCTCCCGGCCTCTATCTCTGCATCTGGACATCTCAATTTAAATAAACGGTTAATACCGAACTAAATTAAATGCTTCCCGGCTAAATTAAATGCTCCTCCTTTCAGATAATAAATTGTTTAGCCCATTAACAGGACACGGTGATGTTTGTATGGTAATGATTCATATGCTCAGATAGCTAGCCTCCACAGTAATTGATTTCATGTATAGCGAATTCGCATGACCATCGGTTAGTTGGGCACACACTAGCTTTTGCTCGTGACTTCGTTCGCGTATCTTTGTGAAGTTAAATTCTATCTTTCAATCTGAAACCTACCGCATACATTTACAAAATTAAATTGGCAGTTTCGCGAGCTCGTGATATTTTCTACTGGCGACCTGTCCCGGGTTTCCCAAGGAAGTATTTTTTTTTCTGAAATTTATATACACACAGAACCTTTCCTCGTTTATAGCTCTTTCCATTAGTGAAAATCATATCAAAATCTGTTAGATGGTATAGAAGAAATTAGCCGAGAAACCAACACAAGCGGACGGCATATTAAATGTTATACATATTTGACGTCATTTTCGATCATCTCAGGATCAATATTAATATCGACTTTTGCAAATTATTATTTTTTAATAAATTTATTTTGAGTAAAGGTCGGCATCAAGCTGGCGGTAAGTATACTCGAATTTTTAATTTTAGATGTTATTTTTTTTTCATTCGATTATTTGAAAAGATAGTCTTATTTTAAAGAATGTTTTGTACCTAGTTCACAGAGTATTTTGTTGCAAACTCCACAAAGTTTGGATCCGATGGACATTAACATTGATCACCTATAGAATAGGTTGATCGTAACACGGGTACCTTATTTAATTGCATTGCACTGCGCTCCCTTCATCGCAGCTAGAAAGCTAATTCAATAAGGGATTTACGATCACGTTAGCTATATGCGGGCACGGGCGCGAAAGTGGGCGGTCTATTGGGGTTCCGCTATAAATTCCCTCCAGGAAAACATATTGAAATGATTTTGATATCTATTAACCTCGTATTCAATGAATAATCATTGGACGTAAAATTTATTCACTTACCAGTTAGCCGCTTTCTTGTCAAAGACTTTAACGCGTTGATTTTATTTTGAAAGAAGTGCTAACTGCAATTATTTATTTATATTCTTAGCTTAGTTAAATATACTCGTATATTGGATTCTCACAATACGCAAATGATAGGTAGCATTTTAAAATTAATTTTTATTTCTTCATTTGAGGTATGATTTACATGTAAAAATAATTAAGTTATTATTATTTTAATCAATAATTTTGAAGAAATAAAATCTATTAATTCGATTGAGACAGTAGCCATCTACTATCAATTAGTCCGTTAGCCTGCATGTGTACATAATATATGTAATTATGTATATTAAAAAAAAAGTCAACATGCAAGCCAGGTCTATTTTATTTTTCTATTTGGGGATAAGTGGCTATGGCTATCGTTGCCTATAACACAACAACTAACTGCCGACCCTAGTATGATTAAGTTTAGGGTAATAGCAAGTATTGGAAAATTGAAACTAATTCATGTGAAATTAAAATTGATTAAGTTACTGGTTCTGCTTCGAATCGCAAATATCGAAATGAGTTCACAGTGGAAGACATACATTTAGTGGTTTTATAACGGATGGTTATGAAATTTCATAAGAGCAAACTCGGCTCAGAGAAACTTTAATCCTCTTAGTGGCGGCGAGCGCTGGGCGCCCATAAAATGCATCCAACATTTATAAATTACAAATCTAATATGTTCTGAAACGTGGCAATATCGCGTCGTATTGCGGGCGGTTGTCGTTACTGGTGGTCCGTCGCTTTCCTATTAGCCGTGGCCTGTGTGAGGCACTTGCTATCCGTCCCGGATCTAAGGACACGCCGGATGGACGCACACATCACAAAAACGTTAAACTAATTCTATAGAGGAACCAAAACGAACTAGATGAAACTAAATATTATTGCATTTTTTTTAACACAACCGTTTCTCGAAACAGTTTTTCTGACTTTACTTTTAAAGAACTAAGTGTTTTAAGAAACTCGTGGTCCACAATCACCTAAAATAAAAACAATGGGAAAAAATTTGTTAAGGTTAATACTAAGAAACATATAGAAAGTTTAATACTAAGAAAATATTGATTTTTCATACTTTTTTAGCACAAGGAAGTGCTGTTCAAATAAAGCAAATTTTTTTTACGCCCGACGCAAAAACGGGGTGTTATAAGTTTTATGTGTCTCTGTGGAATCGTAACTCCCAAACTGATGGACCGATTTTGATCGATTAAGTCGAGATTATTCAGGAAATGATTCAATGAAGTTAGAATATTCTAAATAAAATGAAAAGCAATACTGAAACGAGGGCTAACTAGTTAACAATAAAAAATGGAACCTGTCTACTCTGTAGATTTAATTAACTGTAGAGCCAATAGTCTTGTCTTTATGAAGACTTCACAGTTATACAAGTTTTTGAATGGATTCCTCGAACGACTTAAAGGCAATTGAAATTCACATTGAGAAATGTAAGACAAATTAACTGGCTACAGAATTGACAGAATTGAGATAAACTAGTTCTAAGTTAACCAATTAAATTGAAATTCCATATAATATATATATATATAAACTTCTAATCAATTTTGAACTAATCACTTCGCTCGCTTAATAAATGTTATTATAATATTATAAATTAGTATATTAAAAGGGAAGATAGGAATTTGTAAGATTGTTATATTAAGGGTTATTTGGCAAATTCTTTAAGAATTTCAAAGGTGTATAAATATTGAATCTAAATGGTCATAAGTCCCCAATAGCACAAGGGAAAACGGGGTGCATTGCTTTAGTGCCATACAATAATAAACAAGTAATAACAAAACAGAAAAAAACATTGGAAAAACTAATTGAAGTTCATTATTCGGTAACACACACACACACACACACACACAAATATTTTTCACACAACACAAAACACAAATAGTCCTTTCTAATTTAAGCTACCTACATATAGTAAAGCTTCATGTAACTTTACAGTTGCAATAAAAGATATACACTATACTTCTTTATTATTCGTACCGGAGTATACTAATGAAAATACTCTAATAAAATTGTCAAAGTCATGAAATGGTTGAACAGATTGTGTTGTAAAGTTTGAGGTCCAAAGCATAATGGTTGTACCTTCTAATTGAGGTGAAGGGTTACACGATACGAAGTCGACGCAGACGTCTGGATCTCGTTTGAGAACTAGTCAACTTTAACGATCGAACTTTGTTAGGCTGGTTACTGACGTTGTTCCTGGAAGTGACGTGTGGGTATATTCTGCACTTTAAGCAATGTTTAATTAGATTGTCTCAAATAATTTATCGAATACCGAAGTATTATTGTTGTTCATCCTAATTATATTTCTAACATTTTTCTTGTTTTAATCGGAAAGTGTTTCTTAGTAAGATCTCAGTTTCTCATATAAAAAATAATAGCGTGAAAAATGATAAGTTTCAATGTATAAAAATATCATTATCTGTTTAATTTTTTGCTTAAAACATGCCACGACGAGACAAAACACTTCATAAAGTCAGACAAGCTTAAAAACTATGATAATTTAAATTCGAACATAATGTTAGACATAAGTAAAGACTTTGCAAACGCCTATAATTTTGAAAAGTTAAAAGTTTTGTCATAGAAATACATATTTAACTTTTAGGGATCTTAAATTGAGTAGTGATGCATAGGATGTACATAATTATATGTACACAAACACACAAAATTGCTCAATAAACAGGTGCATTAAAATTAATCAGCTCAACTGTGCTCTTGTTTCGCAACAGTGTATAACCTTAATGTCATCATCTTTTCATGTGTCAAATAGACCGGTTGAATAATAAAGAGAAAGCCGCACATATTTAATTTAAAGCCGCTAAGATGCCACTTTTAGGCGAAACGTGTAATACAACCCACATAAACTTGTACATCGTATTACGTCTAATACCGTGGCATTTTAGACCTCGACTACTTACAGTTAATTTAGTAGAATAAACGTAATAAATCTAAAGAATCATTAGAGAAAAAAAAAGTGGCGAGCAGATGCGTCGAGGTGAAATTAGCCGTAACTAAACTTGAGAGATTTAAAATTTATTGATGTCTTTGTGAGACTATTTAGCTGTGTATGAGCGTACGCGGTCACTAGACATAACTTGACACAGTTTTTCATGTCATTAATTAATTAAAATTATAGCATTAGTATTTCTTATACCTTGTAAGGCCTTTAATCGAATAAACAGATAAAAAAGTGGTATACATTTAGAATATTTGTGAGCTCTAGAGGCGAAAGTTAGTTTCGCCTGTCACTTCGTTCGCGTATGTTTATGAATTTTAGCCTATAGCACCATAGTTATATTTTTGTATTAAAATATATTAAGGACTAGCTGGTGCTCGCGACTTCGTCCGCGTAGAAAAGTATAAAACGCCATCTACCGTATTTTGGATAGATGGCGCTATCTCTCGGGCCAAGCCGCTAGAATTTACTTTTATTTTATATTTCCCGTAGGAATGAAGCATATTCCCGTGGTAAAAAGTATCCTATGTTCATCACGGATAATGTCGGCTTCTAATGGTATAAGAATTTTTCAATTCGGTCCAGTAGTTTCGGAGTCTATTCTATACAAACAAACAATCAAATCTTTCCTCTTTATAATATTAGTATAAATTTATCAAAATTTATCCTTTTAGTAGTTTTTGCGTGAGAAAATAACAAATATCCATCGATCCTCACGAACATTCGCGTTTATAATATTAGTAGGATAGTGTTTTTAGAGTTAATTTAGAGTTTAATAAATATTTGCAAATGTATTCGTGTGTGACAGTTTTATTAATGAAATTTTTATGGCAGAATTTGAATAATTCAATGTAATCAACAAAATCATAATAATATATAGAATTGTGACAGATTTATCTTGATTTTTAATGACCATAAATCTTAAACACAACAATTTATATTCTAAAATAATATAATTTAATACATTTTTATTTTTGTCTATTAATTATTAATAATCTTTAAAAAATGAGCTACTCTCTAAGATTAATTGTCGGTTCTTGGTTTAAGCGAATTTTCTTAATATTTTCCTTCCAGCCACTTGCAAGTTGCTTGGTCCCTGGTGTAACTGTTAGTTAACCATCAGTATGCCTTGACAATATATGTAGGCACGTATGTAATATCTCTTTATGTTGTTACGGTACTATAAAGAATCCAAATTATCCATGGCTTGTTCGTCGTACATCGTATCATTTGTCGTTCACGACCTCAAAGAAGAAAGCCAACTAAAAGCGTGATGATAAATAGATTTTTGTAAACACAAATTGCTAATGATGTGATGTAACTTTCACTGGCTTTTTTTAAGCTGAACACGTGTTGTTGATAAAAATTAACATTAACATTGAGTAATGATTATGATGGTGATAATTTCATTGCAGGCTTTTAATTTATTATCTGATTTAGATCACTTTCATTTTTTATTTAATGCAATTTTTTATACTTCATTTTAACACATATGTATCTAATTTCTAACTAGTTAAGTGTAAGCCATGTATACTCTCCAAAATTGCTATTTTGATGACTTGATTAGAATTTCTTTTTTATTAAATTTGTTTGTATAAATAGTAGCATTATGTTTTCTTGGATCAACGTTTGTTTGTTTCGGTAACCTATAGCGTTCTACCTACTAACTAGCGATAAAAATATTTTTCTGTATTATGGTAATGTACTTAGTATATCTATGTATGTTTTAATATCCTGAGACTCACATTATGAGATCTAATTCACAGAGTTCGAAGCTTTTACACACGGACGCGTATCATTATCAATAAAAAAACATAATGTAAGCGCAAATGCATTTAATTTCGGCAAGTGAAATCAGACGGACAATCACTTTGCGCAACGAATGGGAGCGACCCGCTTCATATGACGATCCGCGACCATTTTCGATTTCATGACTTTAAATCATAACAATATGTCCGTTGAGTGGTCACGATAGAGCGGTCATTATAGTAATTATATCTCAACTGCAGCAAATATAAGTTTGCGGTTGGCCTACACAAAAATTTAACGCTTCGAAACGAGAGATTTGTTTGACGGACAGCATTAGTGGCTTGTTGCGAAGGTTCAACAATAGTTGAGCTTTTGCTATGAGAGTCGTGTATGGCTCGGGGTGATGACGTGGGTGAGCATTGTTTGTTTTTAAGGTGATATTTAAACTGGTTACGGATGTTTTGATCCAAACGTGACTAAATTGTACGGACCTCTTTAGCGTGTGTGGCATTCTGATGGAGCATGCGACATGTTTAGGTTATATTTTCTTATGAAAGAGAGTCTGCAGTAAGCAAGCTGACATGACACGACAGTTATACTGGTATGGTTGTTGCATCCGAATAGTTTGTACCACATTTTGTATGGATTAAATATAAAGATCACTTGAATTATAATGGTTAACGAAAATTCGCATGAAATTTATAGGACAAATATCGAATTAGATGCAACAACCAGATATCACACTGATTTGTAATTACTCCTCTCTAAAGAAAAGTTTAGGGATTTTTGGAAAAAAGGGAAAAATTGTCTATGTATAAATTAATGACATGGCAAAAATAAAGCTATTAATGTACACGCAATTTATTATTGCGCGCATTTTACGGCCATCGTTTACAGAGGCTTGCAACATGTTGCGATCACGAGCATCCGCGACGGTTGCGCCTGCGCCGTCGGGTGACAATACGCAATTAGGATTATTTGGGATAAGTGTACATCCATACTTAATATTATAAATGTGAAAGTAACTCTGTCTGTCTTTTATTTTTTATTTTTACCCCTGTATGCGAAAGACACTGTACACGTCCTGGATGCAGAATGTATATAGGAATCATACATAAAAAGATGGAATGAAATTAAGCTAGAAACTCTGAATCCAGGCTACTGCTGACCGAACCGTCTATCGTCCATTTCAAGTCTTACGCCTGAGCTTATGATTATTACGAAGATAGAGTTAGTTATGCGTCGAAATGATTCGATTCGATGGTTAGCAGGTAATTGTAACCACAACCTAATGTAATGACAGCTTGCGTGTGATGTGTCGACGAATCTGAATTAGCACAACTGACATCAATTGAAATGGCTGTCAGATAAGAATATCTCGATTTTAAGTTGCTGCTTGTGTTAGGAATTTTGTTTTTATATTGACTTTAATTGTAAAATTTATATCTAAAGAAATTGAAATTGTTCCATATTTATAATATTAAATAATTAATATTTGATATAATTGCTATTTATATTTTAAAGTTCATTTCTACTGTAAAGAAATTGCAATTTCTATCCCGTATTTCAGGGTATTTCTAATTTCATATTTGATGACTACTTTAATTATATACTTTATAAAATTCAGGCCTTAATGAAAAAATCATTCTTATGATACATGACATACTTATTGTAAAATTCAAGTGCATATAAATCATAAATAAATCTTTTATTTTGAAAAAATTAATTTTATAGTAAATATAATAAAATTATATTACTGACTTTTTATACTAACTTATAGTAATTTTAATTTATATTTTAATACACTGTAAAATTTATGTTTAATCCAACTTCTGCGACGCATTAAGATTTCCATCTTAAGTAGTTTATATAAGCTTGATGTCACTGTTAGACCAAAGTATAGTTTTCGTAGAACTCTTATATTGCCAGTAGTCATAATATGGTTAGTGTTTAATTTAATTTGCCTTTATCAAAGAAAGCTGTGCTTTTAAGTTTACCTAAGTGTGTCTAGTTTATTTTATGACCAAGTTGGACATGATTTGATATAATAAATTGTCAATTTTATTGGCCATTTGCTGCACGCCGTCCGTCATTAGAGTCACAATCATCAATCTCCATTTCGGAAAATTCAAACTGAATTTAGTTTACGTTTGTTTGTATGAGTATATTGTATGTCGGAGGTGATACACAATTTAAAGTTATCCATTTTATATAATATAATACATGCCGTGAACTGGATCTTATGTGAAGAGTGGTCGGCGAGTTCACACTACACTATTAGAGGCGTAGTTAAACCTGACTAGGAATAGTTGTAAAAGCCTTGATTTTCGAAAGATAGGAAACGTATGAACTTTGATATAGGAAATTTAATATTTGCTAGTCACGTGACCTCCGCGAAGCTTTTTGCGTGCCAGTGATATTTTTAAAAATAAATATATACTTAATAAACTTTGAAATTAAATTTATTGAAAATATGTACTCCCGTATATATGTCCCGTAACAAATTTTTTTAATATTAGTAAAAAAAAACCATATACGACAGACATAACTATGAACCACTACACACCGTCTATGCGCTTGCGTGAAATCTGATAAAATATGAGCTACTGTACGTGGTGCGAGGTGTGAGTTGATCGCGGGTACTGCACGACCTCTTGCACAAGCGGACAGGATTTAATTCGAAAATATTTAATCGAAATTTCGAAGTAATAAACTAAGTATCCGACCGAAGTATTATTTAGGAAGTAGAATTTTATTTATTATTTTATTCTAACTTCAGACGCCTGACGCAATTGAGGTATTTTTGTGTCTCTCTGTGGCATCGTAGCTCCCAAACAGATGGACCGATATTAATCAGTTTTTTTTTAATATTTGAAAGCCAAGTCATAGAAATGGTTCTTATAATTTCTATCACTCATTTATGAAGATCTGTTCAGAAGTTTGAGTATTATCAGCCCATTTCCTTATTGACGAAAGAATCTGACAGGTTCAAGATAAGCTCGAGCAATGCAAAATTTAGCTATCCCAATAAAGCTCTATAAAGATAAAAACAGAAAATGTAATTAAATAAAATATGAAAGATGATATACAGTTACTGTAAACTATATGCCACACTGATTGGTTTAATGCTCTTGCAAGCTATAAAAGCGCCCTTTTAATCCACATTTAATATCGAAGTCAATAAAGTTTAGCTAGCGTAAGCTATATAATGGTATCGATTTTTAACGAATCTTTACCATTTATTACCGAGTAGATACTTGTTCTTATTGGAAAACTAATTAATGTAATACAATTCAAATTCTAGAAGTAGAAGTAATATAAATGATTCTGAATAAAGTTCCTGTTTTAAAATATCCAGAGAAATGATATTATTTCCCAATCGTAACGTAATTTCGTGCAGCAACAATAGAGTCGCAGGATTTGATGTCTAATGTATGTAGAATAGTTTGGCCTAGACCTATATAATCGCTTGTTTCTATAAAAAAAAACTTTCACACACTTGGATATACAAAACGCTATTACTGTAAAAGTTTTGTTTCCATGTATTGGACTTATACACTATTTGCATAGAGCCACTAAATGAGATACTCTATGTCAGTCACACATCAACAAATGATTCGTTTAAAATAACTTTAAAATAAATTAACCTTAATTTCATTTCTCATTCAAAATTGTGCGTAAACCACTAACTTATATGATGTTTTAAAATGTCTTAAATGTACTTCACTGTACAGATTCAAAGTAATTTTGTTAGTAGCAATAATTGTAATAGCATGTAGTTGTCCCAATAGTAGAACATTTCATTGTTCATGAATTAGTATACTCAAGTGTTTTCATTTGTTTTTTCATCAAATAATTAAACAAATATATAGAGAGGCATAGTTCAGAAAACAAATTTAAAATTTCATCATGAAAAAGCTGGACGACATATTTTTATATTTGATAACGTACGCATCACGTTTACTTCTAAAATTTAATAAGGTTCTAAATTTGAATACAGTGAGATTTTCACAAGCCGAACTTGTCGTGGTTTAAGTTCGTGTTCGGTTAAAAGTTTAAAGATGTTTATGGATCACGATTTTCGGCTATTAGCAGTGACGGATACAAATACTGTTAAGTATAGACTTAACTTTGTATGCACGGTGGCAAAGTAGAGTCACCGTTCAGCTTAAAATTTGAGAGGAATTTGATATTTTGATCGAATTTGATTTGATAGGTTAATTAAAGTAGATTTTTAATCATTGCGTCGGTAATAAAACAGGGTATTTAATTTTGTTACCTCATTAAAACACCAGCCACAAGTTAGATGCTATAATTATATTATAATTATTAAGATATATATTTTTTAAATAGCACATTACTGACGACAGGGTGACGAACATATTTTGAAAATGGCTTAGGTTATATTACATATCATATTATCTATCTGATGATAGTACCTAGGCAATATAATATACTTAACCCCATGACTTGAGCCAGTTATAATTAGGCAACTCTCTCCCTATGTTAACTTCACATTAATCTACTCTAGCACAATAAACAAGTCGATGCCAATTTGAATTCGAATTTAAGAGCGTCGGAGAAATACCCCATTCTTTCAAGTCAATTATTCGTCGACTCATTATTCCAACAGAACTGTGATCGTCAATCGTTGACCGAGTGTGCACATAACATCGTTACAACAACACTGATACATGCAAAAGCTTCTACAAACATCATTATAAGTACTTATATACGTTACCCGGAAAAGTTAAAAGGGAATCCTATAAGGATAGAACATACTGCTTAATCAGTATGTTTTATTTTTCTACAAAAAATATATATTTTGAAGTAAAACTTCTAAGTAATGACGCTTCTTGTTACATTTTTGAATGTCTTGTGACATCTACCTCTGAATATTTGATCACCAAAGAAATATCAATTCTGTTTTTTTTTTACAGTATTACAAAATTGTTCTTAATACAAAATTAAATCGTTTTTATAGTAAAAAAAAGTGTGACAGGCAGGCTAGTTAAAGAAACGAGCAACACTAAAAGGATTTTGAGATGACTAACATCTCAAACGTAAAGCTTTATAGGTAAAATACGTATGATATTCTAAGGATATTTATTAAAAAAATATATAACTGTTATTCTATTTTACGAGAAACGTAGCACCTAGTTTACTGATTATAACATTATGACTTAGGTGAATAATTAAAAACCAGTAACATGAATAATTCAAAAATCTTACGTAAAATATAAACACTATAATCTTAGTTTATATTAAAAATTCTTATTTAACTTATCAATCAATACTAATGTATGTATGTATGTTCCTCCATAACTCTTAAACGAATTAATTGATTTTCATGAAACTTGGTAGATAAACATTTAGACGTACAGGACACAGGATAGGCTACTATCTTCTTTTTCGGCGCGAATGAAGTCGTGGGCTAGTACAATATAAATTATAAATTACAATATAATACCAGCTAGTAACATTATAAATTACATGGAGTTTATTTCATCCAAATATTTAAGAACATTTATGAAATATTTTACGTGGCACTTCATTGTAAAACACAAAGGCGGCACCTTGGTTTTAATTAATTTTATAATATTAATTTTCCCTTACATTTTACTATGTTAGCGCCAACACATTAATCATTTAACGGCTTGTTAACTGAAATTATTATCTGGCAACAATTAATTACAACAGACCAATCCGCCAAGACACCTTCGGCTCAAATAAATCAACTTGTAATCCGATATCTTGGCTACTGTAACTTGACACATACAGCTTCCACCTTCGTCGAGTAAAATTCTATTCGCGTAGAAAGGGGATACCTGATATCCTTTTTCTGGTTTTGTCTTCTTAGTTTTAATGAAAGGTATCAAAAAGGCAGAAACTGTGGGTCAATAAGTAGTAAATTTTAATAAATATAGTATTTATAAAAATACTTAATGAAATTTATTAAAAATATCTAATTATTTTAACACATCACATGAATGCTGAACACATCATCAGGTATATATAATTTATTGCCACGTATGTGTGACCGTTTTTGCTGATTTTTGTCGTTTTCGTAATTGTTAGAACAAAGTTTGTATGGAAGAATTTATTTTGAAAATCTATTTGAATTTGAAAATGTCGGAAAATTTGATGGTATTTTTATATAAAATTGAGATTTATTAGACAAGGAATAATGAATTTAGGTAATATTTACATTGTATTTATAATAAACTAAAACACTTTTATTTAGGAAGTGTTTTAGTTGAACGAGAGCTTAATTTAGACTTTAAAGACTTTATTCAAACAGGAGCGCAGTGTGTCCCTTTAGTATTCGGTTTTCGTGCAACCCGCTCACTCCTTAGCATTGCGCAAATTTCGCGATACAAATATTATGGAAATTTTAAATCATTGCCTCGTTTCCCACGTCTGTGGTGTTGCCTCACATTGACATAATGTATGCGATGCCATGCTCGTCGCTTTGTGCATTATAGTGTTTCGCAAGTGAGTGCATGGGCTACAATTATGGCTAGGTTCGCGTCACGCGGCTTGTTATTGTGCCAGTTCCACCGGCGATGCTTTATATTTAGCAAACTGGTATGCATGACTATGACTGCCGCAATCACAGGCTCATCTTCAATTACAACTCTTTAGCACTCAATCTGCCTATTGCGAATTGTGTGCGGCGTCCAACTCCGCGCTCAATAGACGCTTCCAGTTATTAAAGTCAATGAAAGTTGTTAAGAATATTTCGCTGAGTGAAAATTAACTTACACTTAATTGACTTACAATTAACATAAAGAGAATAGAATAAAAAGGCGAAGTAGTATTATTAATTATTTATTAATAAAGATTACCTTAGCACTATATGTATATATTACTAGCTGGTGCCTGCGACTTCGTTCGCGTTGAAAAAGAAAAAAAGTAGCCCGTACGTCTAAATTTAATTCTTTTAAGAGTTATGGAGGAACATACATACAATGACATATACATACTACACTTATAGATTTATTATTAGTATTGATTAGAGCTAAGGTATTAAACAAAGTGAATAAAAAAAAATTAAATATTAAAAAAATGTTAACGTATTGTCGGAAAACCTATGCTTAATATTTTTTGAAATTTATTTCAAAATTAGAATTCATCATACCAAACTTTGGACTACGACTTTGTATAACTCAAAGTGTACATAATATTTTTTGTTATATTTGAAAAATGAAGGGAATACGAAGCAAATACATAGTTAGGTACAAGGCAGTAAAACTAACAGTTAATACTCAATAGAAATCCTTCTTTATTATCCGCGATCTGCGGCCTTAAATAATGCGCGCGACATTACTTGAATATTCTGCGGAACATTACCTACATGAGATAAAATTGCATAAATTCAAATTTGTCGTGTATACTTACAACCCGTGCCACATAATGGAACAAAATTCTGATAGGAATTCTGTCAAGTAATATACTTACTTGTATATTTATTAGGATTTTTTTATTCAACTAAACTTAACTGAAAAGTCCATGACTTAACATTAAGTAGCTTTGGGAATATAGGATTTTAGGGGATAGAAAAATGAGTTGTGGACAGAAATTCCATTTTATAATTATGTAGGCATTAGATGTATATTCTAATATGCCGATGCTAAACAATGAAATTTTTAGTTGTTTGTTTTATACCTGTGATTATACGTGGCTAAACCGACGATGGTTTAATTGTGTCATAGCTACTTACACAAAGCATTCGAGCCGGCAGTTTAGCAATGAGTTACAAATAAGTAGTTTCATAAAAGAAAACACTTGTCAACATTTCTATTAATGTCTTTAACAATTTGTTGCGAACCAATTTGCTATAATCGAATTAGTTATGTTTGATGATGATGACGCTTAACTTTGTTTGAAAGCTCAACATGATTTCCTCTAATAAAGCGGTAACATTTTATGGTGGGTACTAGTTGCAAATAGATTGACTAGCCGATAAATATGTTTATGGCGTATAAATTGAGCGGTATAAATTGATTATCAATTAAATTGATTAAAATTCCACAGGCCGTTACAGCAGAGTCTGCTAATTGTAGAAAAATGATAACTAGAGAAGTGCACTTACCGAACTGTATTCAGCACATATGTCGATAGAGTTGACAAAGTCGCACACTTCGTCTACAGACCACGCCTGTAATCGGGCGCGTGCTTCTGCGCAGAGGCATTCGTTGTGAGTCTCGCTGCGATCTAACAACAAAAATGGGGGAAATTAGATATCTTTATTGTTGTTCTTTAATATCTTCTCCGAGACATCTTCTCGTCCAAAATTCCTCAGTGTCTCAAGACAAAAGTGTTCGACCAATGTGTGTTGCCAGTGATTACATATAGCGCTGAAACGTGGTCTCTAACTAGGGGTTTCGTAAGGAAGCTCAATGTCGCTTAATGAGCTATGGAAAGGGGTATGCTAGGAGTTACACTGCGAGATCGAATCAGAAATGAGGAAATCCGTAGACGTACTATATTTACCGACATAAAACGGCGAAACAGTAAATTGAAGTGGCAGTTAGCAGGGCATATAGTACGAAGAGCCGACGACCGCTGGGGCCGGAAGGTTCTCGAGTGGAGGCCACATGCCAGCAAGCGTAGCCCAGGACGTCTACAGACGATTAATAAAGGCTGCAGATCAACGGTGGATCCAGGCTGCTTCTGATCGGTCCAATTGGATAATATTGGGGGAGGCCTAGGAAAATTTTAGGGATGATGAATAGTGCCTGCCCCCGGCTTAACTACCCCGGAAATAACTGTACCAAGGGGCCACCCCCGGATGGGCTTCCCAAATGACTGCGAAACGCAATACTTTAAGCCCTGACATATCTTAAATAATAATTATTACAATTAACCTTAAAGTTTATGATTTAAACTTTCGCAATAATAAGGAAGCAATAAATTAGAGTAAAGTTACTAAAGGTAACATAGTAAAGTTATCGGCTTAGGGTACATAAAGTCTTGAATATACTTCTAAGGAATATCGTGGTCAATAAACAATTTCTCGCAAGTATGGGTGTTGAATAAGTGCTATCTGTTATATTGTAGGAAATGTGTGCTATCTGTAATGCAAGTGTAATACTAGACGACAAGGCATTTATGAGATAGAAAATCTACCGAATTATGGGACAAAAGTGGAAAATTTTAGATAATGCCTCGGGAACAGTACTTTTTTCTTAGATGAAAGGTACCCTATGTCCTTTCTGGTGTCGCAAAAAATGTGTATGTATGCAAAATTACATGGTAATCGGTTCAGTAGTTTTTGCGTGAAACCGTAACAAACAATCTTACATTCACATAATCAATATACTAATAATAAATCTGTAAGGGTCGGTCTTGGAGTATGTTACTTTGTTTTCAGAGTTATCGTGTTTATAGGCTCTATACACGATACTGAAATTAAATTGACCATTTTTACATTTTTTTCTGTATAACTCTGGAACGAATTAACTGATTTTCATGACAATTAGAAGATAAACATTTAGACGTACAGGACACAGGACAGGATACAGGACGCGGACAAAGTCGCGGGCACCGGCTAGTTTATAATATTAGTAAGGATTATAAAAGTTTTTTCAAAATAGTATAGTAACTTAACCAACCTCCATTGGAGCCCCTGTCCCTGTCGTCATTGTCGCTTCTCGTGCTAGGGCTTTCCGACAGACGGGCACGTTTCGCAGCACTTTCGCACGACGCTGCCGAGAGATCAAGTGGTGAATACTCGCCCCCTGTAGAAGCATGGCGGACTCGTTTGCGACGCGATCGCCCCAACCTTGATATCGCCAACATGGTCTGAAAAGAAGCAACTCATTGAAACACAGGTCACCATTTCACGAAAACATTTACTATAAAAGAAAAAAAAAATAGGGTATCCTGTGTCCCGTATGTTAATTCGATTAAGAGTTACGGAGAAATATACATACATAAAATACCTACACTTACAGATTTCATATTAGTATTGATGATAGATGATAAATAATTGTACAATGTGTTAATGTCCTATGTTTTAGTTAATGTCCTATGTGGGAGCCGTTAATTTTTACAAAATAACAATAAGTTTTCTGTCTGTTATCAGAAAATATAAAAAATAGTGCTTAACTAGCCTTAAAATTATGTACCTAATCGAGTGAACAATAAAATATGAAATTAACTTTTATTTAAAATAGGGGAATGAAAGCAATAAAAATATATGTTTAACTTAAACTTTAAGGTAAGTTTATCCCTAAAAACCAAACACTGTATATATAACATTATCATTATGTAACTATACCGTAATATAGTATTCGCAATAGTGTTCATTGTTCGATTTAAGTATCGCATGATTTTACACTGCATTCTAAACAGTCACGTATTTGAATTAACAGACGCTCTACTTTTAAACGCTCTTTTACACTTATACAGATAAAGAAAGGAGTAATGATGAATGATAAGAAACAAAGGTCAAAGAACACTTAACAATGTAGACAGATAGATCGGTGTATCGGTGGCATTTGAGAGCTCAATTACCCAGCCCAGTTACACAGTAGGTATGAACCTATGTTGAGCAAATATGAAAGGCGCTTTGTTATCAGATCTAGAGAGGTAACTTGTGTGCTGCTGTGTACATTCATCATAAAACCGTCACGGCTTCCGCCCGCAGGTCAAAATGCAATCTATCTTTTTTAATTGCGACCCAGTATTAAAGAAATGAGCGCGCACAGCAACTTTGTGTAAAAACCAGAGGCGCGTGAAATGAACATGATATGAGCGCGCGTGCCTAGACCGCACGCTCGCCGATGTTACAGCGACGCTAAAACACTGGCCGTCATAAATCTAATATCTCGCTTCTGTGTGTCTCTTAATGCGTAAACACATAAACCGATTGTCTGTCTATTGAATAAAAGATCAGTGAAACGCCATGAATCATACCGGCTTTCAGTTCAATATCATGTTCACGACGCGTCCGTACCCCAATATTGAGATGCCTACCTTTAAAGTATAGTAAAAAAAATTACTAAGGGTTTGTTGGAGGCGACTTCGTCCGCGGCCCTATATTAAGCGGTAACGCTCATATATTTTTTTGTAATTTTTGTAGATTTAATGACTTTTCAGGTTTTTAACGAATTTTTACAAATAGGGGTGTAATAGGTGTAATAGGTTCCAGAGATTACTCCCCATACAAACAAACTTAGAAGAACCACCCTTTCCCTTTATAATAAAGTACCTGTGGCGCGCGACTTGGTCCGCGTATCGTTATAAAATATATACTAACTGGTGCTCGCGACTTCGTCCGCTTAGAAAAGTATAAAACGCCATCTACCGTATATTGGACAAATGACGCTATCTCCCGGGCCAAGCCGCTAGTATTTACTTTTATTTTATTTTTCCCGTAGGAATGAAGCATTTTCCCGCGGTAAAAAGTAGCCTATGTTCATCACGGATAACGTCGGCTTCTAACGGTAAAAGAATTTTTCAAATCGGTCCAGTAGTTTCGGAGCCTATTCTATACAAACAAACAAACAATGAAATCTTTCCTCTTTATAATATTAGTATAGATAGTCTATGTAATGTAGAATGTATCCATAGGTGAACGAATTTTGAAGATCGGTCCAGTAGCTTTTGATTTGATTCATTACAAAAAATAAAAAAAAGCACAGTATCTCTTTATAATATTTTTTTAAAGAGAAGAATCTCTTTATAATATTAGTATTAAACGTAAATGAAATTTAAATTGAGTACGATACTTATAATAAAAAGAATTATTTTTTCAATATAATATAGCGAATCAACTCGAAGGAATTAGAAACTAAACGATTTAGGCGTGCAGCGCAACACTAAAGTGCAATTTCCGCGCGCCTCTCGTTGCGTCCGCGCTGAAAAACTCATCTAATTTAAAAATGGAGTGACGGTTCGATTTCACATCCCAACACTAGCGTGTCGCGGGGCGCGCACGCGCGGCGCGTGCCGTTGCCAATTAGTGAAGCTCCAGTTCCTCTTACACTGGAGAGTGGAGACGGTTCGCTGGCGAGCGGCGGGCGGCGTCGGCCGGTAGGCAGTGGGTGGGGCGGAGCTCTATAACCCTGCTGAGTTCGCGCGTGCTCATTACGCTTTAAAAACACTGCTCACTAACAACCATTCAATCTTACCTATGCACACGTGTTGCAAACAATTTTATTTATCGGTCAGAGGTAATTTTAACTGGAAAAAGCGACAATGGTCATTTGGACTTAACATTTGGACTAGTTAGCATTTGCACTAGTTTAACTAAAAAATAGGTTACAGCAAAGAAGCATTTTTGTCTAAATAAATTAAAGGTGTCTTAAAGGCTCGAGCAAAAATGGGTTAATTTCTAAGTTATGATGACAAAAAGTACGGAAAACTTAGGTACTCAATTACATTTCCAAAAATAATTTCAATTAAAAAAGTCTAAAGTTGTAGCTAAAATTTGGGTTATTTTTCAATTATAAGTACCTACTTTAGTTACAATTGAAGAGCACACTGCCGAACCAGCACCCCTTTGGAAAGACTAAAGTAATAGTATTTATTCTAAAAGTTACCAAAAGTGTCTCGGGTGAAAAACTGATCCTGGCCAAAATAACAATCCATTACATGAACCTAAAAATAAAAGGCCAACATTTTCAGTCAAGAGTATCTCTGACCGGTTAAAAGTACTAAAGACAAATTTCCAGTTTTGCCTGTAACATACATACACAAGAGCGAAGGAAGTGTAAAGGTCGTGAGACTTATCTGATTTAATTGCCTTCATTATAACGCAGGAAAGGAAGCGCTATGCTCACCGCGTTATGATTTTAAAGAGGCTCAAATTAACATAAACGAGCCAGGTTTTATGTAGATGTTCATGCAAGATAGCGGAGCTTATGAGTTTAACGATACATCGAGACAATTTAATCATAGCCGTGAACTATGAGACTGTAAAGATGTGTAATTAAAACTGGAAGGTCAGTGAGCAGGTACTAATTCATTTTAACTTGTGCTTTTGAAATTGGAACGCAACTGAGCGTAAATTATTTCATAGGGGCAGCGGCACTGTATTAAGTAACGTGCATTATGTTGTGAACAAGGAATTACAAGCAAACTTTTGAATTTTCGTCGTTGGAAATAATGAGAATGAATAAAATTTTTTGTTTTGATTGTGCACATCCTGTCTCGACACACGACGTTATTAGATAACGACGAACGAAAATAAATATAGTTAAAGTTCGTTATGTTATAGCTATATTGCTATATATTGTGAGTAACGGTTTAATCTTAGCAGTGATAGTTAACTTATACTTTCAAACGAAGAGACATATAATAAGAAATCAATGATCTTGTGTTTATTTTCTCTTCTCTATATATCTAGTTGATAAAAAGCGATAAAAACAAAAAAGGAATCTAACACAGGAATTCAATTCCCTGTTCCACTTAAACTTTGATGCTAAATAATTTTTCAAAATCAAAAGTCATTACAAGAAAAATAAAAGTAAAAAATCTGTCCAAAGTCTTCGAAGGGAACCCGTATGGTTTGGGTTGTAGAACAAATAGTAGAACAGTTTGGAACAACCCTATGGTATTAGGTACGTCAATGTCAATGTCAATATACCCAGTAACCGAAGCTATAATAATTATATATAGAAAAGTTTTTAAAAAAATACCTTTGTTGAGTTCATGTCAAGTACTGGCGGAAATGCTGGAAGTCGTGGTGGTCCGCCCTGTTGCTTAGCCAAATTAGAAAACAGGCCTCCCATCAAAGGCTCACAGGGCTCCGTTTTAACACTTGTCGAAGGCCGTGTTTCAGTAGAAAATCCGTTAACACGATGAAAATAGCTGCAAAGAAAAATGTAAATAAAATACAATGCTTAAAAATTTTATCTAATATAATTTGGAAATTACTCAGTAAATTTGATATTGAGTGTGAACAGTCAAATAATATGAACATGTATTTATTTATGAGACACAAACAAAAATGAAAAGAAAAATATATAGTAAAAAAATGGCAAAAAAATTCCACATTAGAGTGTCCACGGATAGTTATTACATAACTATATTATAATTATAAGAGAGAGAAACTAAACATAAAGACAAAAAAAAAACAAAATAATTAAAACGGATATTTAGGATAAAAAAAAAACCACTCAATCAATATAATAGAAAAACAACAAATAAATAAAACAACCAGGCAGATGTGACCCTCAAGCTCAGATATAAGACCCCTGAATTACACTCTAAGCTAAGCAATTGTGTTGCTGAAAGGATCCAAACCCAAAAAGCGCCGATTGTATGGTCTATGGTCTGTACAAATTGATAAAATATACTTTTAATATATATTTTATCGATGGTAGGATTAAGGATAAGGAATAAAGATTAAGGTTCGCTGATATGAATGGGACATTTAACAAACGACTGAATTGATTTATTAAATAAAAAATGTAACCGACGCCAGCGACTTCGTCTGCGTTGAAAATTAAAAAAATATACTTGTGACTAAATATGTAAAGCAATAATAACACTTGACATAAATTGACGTCTGATATTATGCTTTTGCCAAGTGTTGGATCTTTATTTTTGGATGGCTGGTGCCCGCGGCTTCGCCCGCGTGAATATTTAGCCTATGTCCATCCTGAAATTCTGTCCTAACTATTGGTGAAAGAATTATTTTAAATTGGATGAGTAGTTTCGGAGATTACCACTTAAATACAAACAAAAAAACATAAACTTTACTTCTTTCTAATATTACTAGCGGACCGTCCACTGCTTCGCATATATTTTGTGCAAAGTATATTTAAAAACATTCTTTCTTCACGCTAAAAGTATTTTCCATTAGTGAAATCCGCATTAAGAAACGGTTGCGTTAGTTTAAAAGATCTAAGCGTGCATACAGAAGAGCAGACTGCAGGAAAAGACTTTGTTTTATACTATTTAAAGATTGGTATAAATTTGCATAGATTTTATTTAAATGAACCCAAATTCTTTATCGTAATGATGTGGTGCATATATTTCGATTGAGGTGTCATAATTAAAATGGACAGAGGTCGCCGACCTGACCGGCAGATGAGCAATTCATTAATATAACATAAGTTCACGCGTTATAGGTTCTCACGAATCATGTAAATTTGTCGACTAAACGTAACTTATCGAATCGATTAATATGCTAATAGTACTGGCCATCACTAGTCGGTCGGTGACCCTCTGGTCGCGTAGTGTTGTGACACGAGCGTGTGAAAAAATATAAACTTTGACAATCGGAAATCGGGTAAATTGTTAGCCGAAGGTGTTTCCTTTCGAAACGAGACTGTGATATATAATTATTTCATTGCTCCTAATGGCCGTTTCCTTTCTTAAATCACGTCTAAATAAGTTACTATGAAAATGTAATAGGCTATAAATAATCCAGTATCTACGTTAATAATAGTTTACATAAGAAGTTATAGATTTCAAAAATATTAGCATTTTCAAGTATAGTTAAAATTTCCCTGTATAATAATAAATAAAATGTTTTTTTTCTTTTTAACCTGTGACGTCGTACGTGATTGTAACGCGTTGAAAATAAAAAATGCCAGATATTTTTGTTGCTGTAACATTTTTGCCAGGCATTGGATTATATTTTTAGACTATTAACCCGCTACCGTTTTCCTCGTTTCCTCGGATTCCTCGAAACATTCCTCGTTCATTCATTTTTCCTTTAGTGTAAACCGTATCCAAAATTCACTAGGTGATTTAATAGTTGTTACGGCGTCTTGGTTGCACAATATTGGTTTAACAAAATAAAAACAAAAATAAGACGAAAACAGAAATCCGTTACATAATTTAGGTGAGGTTAGCGGATTACAAACAAACAAACGCGGAAAGCGACTTCAAATTTTATACTATTTAAGGATAGGCTGATCATGTTACAAAACTCGCTTAAAATCCTGTCACTGACTTGGTTTGTGACTTGTTTGTATCGACTTCATTGAATATTACTACATCTTCTAATTATGCTTATAATCATATGCAAATCGACTATACTATAGGTATTACAAGACTCATTTAATGGTCTTAGAGTGCGTGAACGACTTTTTAATTGCGTTTTTTGTAAGTAATCATTACATTTAAAAGCCTATTTACATTTTAATATGCAAATATAATATCAATTTTAAAATGCAATCATTTCACACTAATTTGTGTCCGCGATATTGTCCGCTACGAATTCGTTTTCTAGGAAAAACCTCTCAGGAGCAAACCCTTTTTTTTTTCAAAGAAAAATTAAACCAGAATGCATAATATGAATATTAGATGCAATCTGTGTTAAAATTTATAAGGAATAAAGTCACAAATTTGTTTAATAAGGTTAATAAAACAATTGGTTATTAGTAAGTAATTGTAATTATGTTAATTGTAAATATAAACAATGATTGTTAATAAGTTACCATAATAAATGAATGAATAAAAAAGTATGTTATGGAATTATTGAAGATAGGAAAGAAAAGAAAAGAAAAGAAAAGAAGATTGGTTAGTTTGATGTTAAAGCGGAAAACTAAGCTGACAGAAATAATAAACAGACATGTGAATAGACAATAAACCACAGTCACTGTGACTATAGTTGAAGTTTCGCTTCATCAGAGTATTTTTTTAAAAGCAGTCAGCGTGACCCTGGTTTAAACTGTGTGTTATTTGCATTACACCCGAAGAAAATATACATGAAATATATTTAATTACTTATTCGTCGGTACGGGGTTATATCGTGCTGCCAAGGATCTCATTATGTCCGAGCAGTTGCGTGGTAGATGCGACGGCCCAGGCTGTCCAGGTGCGTGTGGACTCCCTCTTTCTGGCGGCGTTCCAGGATATGAAGGCGTTGAAGGAGTCACGCTGCGAGACCTTGGATTAACCACAACTCCAGTACAGCCGTAATATACTTAGCTACGTGTCTACTGATACCAATAAATACTTGCTGTCCAGAAGTAGTGTTATTTTTTTTAACACATATCTTAATGGTTCTTATTGTTTTGCGACTATATAATGTTTGGGTCATTTGCTTGCGAATTACCTAACTTTTATGTTGTTGTTTATCTTTAGAATCAAACATTATTTAATAACTAATAGCAAATGTCATTGATGTTCCTTAGCACACAATAACCTTAATTGGTCATGTGCACATTAAATACATGTCATGTGTATACAGAGTTTTGAAAATTGCAAGAAAATTGCAGTTATCTATTGACCTAACATGAGAAAAATAAGTTTGTGGTAGATACCTTGAGGCGTTCGACTCGTGGGGACTGAGGCGTTCATATTTGACATTGGGCGGAGGTATTGCAGGCGTCGCAGGCGCAGGCGCAGGCGTTGACGTGGCTGTGGGCGCGGGCGCCGCCGCAGCTGCTGGCTCGCACGCGTACCGACGCCCCACATTCCCGCCCCCATTTTCACCTGTAACAAGAAGAACATAATAATATTATCTCGATTTAGTGATTGAAAATTTTTTTTTGACATGAATAAGTCTTTAAAACTGCTTCCATAGTGGGAGGCAATTCAGAAAACTGACGATAATAAAATCGGATATAGAGTTTGATGGTCTACATTCAAAATTCAACAACATAAGGGACATTCAAAATAAGGGATCAACCATTTTTTTGGTATATTATACACTGTATGTTCAATTGTTCATATTAGTTGATTAATTTAAATAAATTTTCCTGGCGTGTTTCTTCCAATAACTGTTTGTGTCACTAACAATGGGTTAAATTTGTGGTTACTAGGTCTATTAGTTTTCGTTTTGAAATAAACTTAGTATTGCACCTTTTTGTCGAGTGTAAACTGTTTTAATTGCAAAGATTAATCTTTTCACCGTCACTGTGAAATGTTTTATACCGTATTATAACAGTTACTTACAATAATTTACTTAATAACAGCTAAATGCCAAGAAAGGCAAGTGCAAAGAGAGATCCTGTTGACATACCGAGACTTTAGTTAAAAAAATACTTTTTTTTCTTTTTAACAGCCTGGAGTAGTATGGTTTAGATATTATTAGTACTTTTGAATATGTACCTACCGGGTTATTAAAATTTAAGTATATAAACTTATAGGAAACAACTATTTGTTGTTTCCTATAAGTTTGTTATAATTATAATTCCTATAATTACTTCAAATTTATAAGATCTTCGAATAACTTTGGTTTAAAATTGTAAAACCTTTTTAACACACTATAGGTATTTATTAACAATAGCATTTAAAATACAAATTCAAAATTCCTCCAACATCAAATTAAATCAAAATATTTATTTATCAATTAGGTTTCTACAAGAAACTCAAAAAACCTCTCGTCATTATAAATTTAAATTTACCAGGGTTTCGGCAAAAAAAACCAAGATGACGATCCTGAGAAGAAACCCCGAAGGAAACTCACTGCCACTAATATAAGGAATTTTGAATTTGTATAGTTCTCATTTGATCAGAGATAAAGAGCCAATATTCGGCCCTTGGGCAGGATAACGTCTACACACATACCACGAGACAGCAATTTGGCTATAGTCAATCAGAGGTCTCTTAATGTGATATATTTTTTATGTAAAAAAAATATCAAGTTGCTTTAGTTGGATGTACGCAGTTGACCTGTGAGGCATCTCGACATTTATACAAGATAGGTATCACCGGCTCGTGTTTGAAGTAGCAGGGTCAGGCTTCGCGATACACTTTCCCCCAATCGCAAGACGCCATCTCTAGAATTAATGGCCGAGCTAAGTGCGATAATCTCGCTGTTTGGAGTCAGTGCGAAGAGGGCTTCATTTATCACGTTTCAGAGAAGAGTCCACGTTGTTAGTTAATATGGAATTGGATACAGCAAACTTTTGAGTCTGATGACGAGATGAATCACAAATTGTATGGAAGCCGACTTGTATAGCGATTGCACTATATGAACTAAACAAAGTGGTATGTTGCTGATGTGAAAGTTCATACATATGGATGGATGTTTTTTTTGTTACTCATTTACGTAAAAATAGGTGAACAGATTTAAATGAAATTTTAATACTCTTTTACTTTTCTCTAATGATATATTATCCTAAGGATCGTTGCATGATGCTAAACAGTTTCCTATAATCTTTCTCAAGAATTTGGCTATGTGTTCAAGTTCTAAATCCTTCGACCATTAAAATTAAAAATATTTAAAAATTATTATTTTTATCTTAACACAAACCTATTTTACATAAACAATATTTTAATTTTTTTTTATGTATAAAGAATTCTTTTTTTTTTTTAGAACAAAGTCAAAAAGGTAATTTTGACTAAATGTTGATCATATATCATTATGTTTAGAGGTCGTAGCCTATACGTTCAGAGTTACCACTAAAGGAAATCGTAACAAAACGTGTCTCTTAAAATGTAACCTTGCCACCTCGGATATGAGGCATTGGTCCTACTGTCTGCAGCAGCTTAGCTATATTCTTATTTTATTTTATGTTTTTTTTTTTTTATATATACCTAAAGATAGTAGGTACCTACACAAATTTAAACTAAAAAAAATTAAAATAATAATTTTGATGCTACATTATGATTTTGTAAATTTTATTTTATTTAACGCGACAGTTTATCACAGAATAAATTGGAAGTGTACTATAAAGACCATATAGGAAAATACACAAATACATAATGATAATAAAGTAAGGTTAATTTAAGGAATTTTCTTTCTTGGGATAACTATGAAATATATATTTGCTATTTAAAGGTATATGCTAATCTGAAGTAGAACAAAATTTTGTATCCAAAAAGAAGAATACAATGTTATTTTACTATGTAGGTACTAACTAGAAATAAATATATAGAGGCTACCGAAAAATGTTACAAGACCATCGTGATTAAAATTTTACTTTGATTACAGCTATATAAAGTCAACAACTTTTTAAAATTAAATAATTAAAAAAAAAACAATAGGCTCTGTAACTATACGTCATATACTTTACATGCTTTCACACAATATTTTTTCAAAGTAAATTTTCTGTGATTTTAAAACATAGCATATAGTTATATCTCAGACATTTAGACAAACGGTTAAAAGCTTAACCGGCCGTTATTTACGTAACTCTGTCGCTCTAATATTTGCGCTGTCGGACATTCATCAACAGTTGATATATTGTGTGAACAGTCGCGTTAGTTCGGGTTATAGGGTTGTCGCTTCAGTATTTATGGGCAATTTAAAGATAAAACAGATAAATGAACAGATTAACAGATAATCACGATGTTAGGTGATTTATGAATGAAATTCATTTTGTGATTTAAAATTAAATATTTTAAAATATTAATTAAATTTGGTCTGTTGTCATCATACAGTGTCGAGTGTGTAATTTTATAAAATAAATAATTGTGTAAATTATGCAATGTAATGTATTATTAATCAGTGTATTACATAATATGTCATTCAGAAACTTTATTACCCATATATTTTCACTTTTTTAAATGTTTATTATAATGTAAAAGTTTTCAGGTAGGATGACGGTTAACTTGATAATAGGTGGAGGTTGATAAACACAAGCAACGCCAGGGCATCCCCCTGTGCAAGGGTGCTTAGGGGAGGACTACCGCCCGTTATGAGGTCCCCCGTGATGGCCAGCGTGCCTCTACTTTCGGGTACTATACGCCGAGGGTCCGAAAGGGAGATCTTAGTTTGTACTTAGATCCCTCCATGTTTCCGTGACAACACCCATCTATGACCGCGCTAGAAAATCTTTGGCTTTTAGCCTGTTATTAATGAGTGTTTAGTTAACAACGTTAAAAAAGGTTGATGCAAGTGCACTGTGCAGATAAAATCAGGTATCAGCAACCTTTGCTTGAGTGCGGGCAGCAAAACCTTGATGGGGCGTGATGGACACATTTTATTAATATTCAATAAAAAGAGTAAATATATCGCAATAAACTGTTAATACAAACTGTAGTAGGCTTAGCATATATTATTATTTTAGCTTTACGGTCATTATTTACTTCAAATGGTCAACCCTAATGGGAAAAGTTAGGTAATTAATTGCGCCTTTTACGGCCTCTACGCGGACTCGCTTTGTACCGACATATTTTTTCACACTTAACAGGTGTCAGTGTTGACATGAAAGCTATAATGATAGTATTTATTTAATTATGATATGACTATTAACCTACTTGTTGTGGGAAACACCGGACGGTACGTTTTGTAGACAGAACAATAGTGAAAATTTTGAAGTTATACTAACAAATTTGGTGCTTTTTTTATGTTAAGGTCGAAAGATAGGCTGACGGTCCACTTGATGGTAGGTGGCTACCGTCGCCTATAACACAAGTAACGCCATAAGTGCTACAAGTGCGCTGCCGACCATAGAAGGATTAAGGATAAGGGATAAGGGAGGGATGGGATAATGTGCTCTGGCATCCTTTACTCACTCGCCGAAACACAACAGCACAAATGCTGTTATGCTGTAAGGACTGCTTGAGTTAAGGTACGAAAAAGTTTCCATACTATGTTTTACCTTCAACACGGACTAAGTCGCGGGCACAAGCTAGTTACTATCTAATAATAGAGACATAAAATATAACTACATATTAACACATTTTAACGCCAATTGTAAATAATATACCTAATATTACACGAACACTACATGTCGTATATCATTAGGTATTTATAGTATTACTTTCAAGATCTTAAACTATTGTTCAATTACCTTTTTTTTTTTTTTTTTTTTTTATCGAGGAGAAATCCTTTTATTGATCCCCTACCGCTGGCTAGGCGGCAGGGGTATGTGGGGGTCGACCAGCAGAACTGGCCCCTACCCACTAAAACTCCCCGGTGCCTCCTTGCCCTTTGAGCGGGGTGGACCGGGCTCTGCCGAGGCAACAACTCCGATCCACCCCAGGGCGGCCTAGCCATTGCTGGCTAGGCGAACGCCAATGGGGGATTGCCCGGAGACACCCAGGCAATCCCCAGACGGGGGAACCTTGTGCAGGCACACACAGTTAGCCAACCATGTGCGCAGGTCCCCCATGGACACTTAAAGACGGGCTAGGTATGCCCGCCTTCTCCTGCCCAACCGTCTGCGTCTGAGGGAGGCGAGACCGGCCTCTTCCTCTCGCTCCCTCTCAGCTTCCTCCTTCTGCAACATCACTGATTCGCAGAAGGAGGCAACTGCTCTCCAGGTGGTCTCACAGTCAAGCATGGCTTCAACCATGCTTGACAGTGAGACATCTCCACCACCCAGCGCCACCCTCAACTCCCGACGCTGGGTTCTCCAGGCCGAGCATTCCTGGAGAGTATGCTCGGCCGTATCGTCGGGGTCGCCGCAGTGATGGCACCGCGGCGACTCCTCCCGTTTAATACGGTGCAGATAATGACCGAAGCACCCGTGTCCGGTCATTATCTGCACCATACGGAAGGTGAGGCTACCTCGACGGCGCCTCACCCACTCCTCCAGGACCGGACGGATGGCGGATACCGTCCGGTGGCCTGCCGTAGGGTTAAGGAGTGCTTGATCCCAATCCTCCATGGCCCTCTCCTGCGCCTCTGCCCGGACCCGTTGCATGTCCTCGGCAACGGGTCTTTCTCCAAGGGCCCTTGCGGCGACCCGATGCCGATGCACCTGGGACAGAACCAGGGCATCGACATCCCACGGGGGGGTGCCCGCTAATACGCAGGCAGCCCCGTGGCTGACCGTGCGATAGGCCCGCACGGCCCGGGTCGCTATGACTCTTTGAGGCCTTCGTAGGAGGGCCCGGGTGCGAGGAGTGAGACACTCCGCCCAGACCGGGGCTCCGTAAAGTGCCATCGACCTTACCACGCCGTGGTAAAGACGACGGCACGCCGAATTGGGTCCTCCCAGATTCGGGAGGAGCCGTCCGAGTGCGGCCGCGGCTACAGTCAGCCGTGGAGCGAGGAGCTTGAAATGCTCCTCGAAACTCCAGCGGGGGTCCAGTGTTAGGCCGAGATACTTGAGATGCATCCCGACCAGAATCCAGACCCCCTCCACTCGGACGCGGAGCCCCGGAGGGATCCTGCGGCGTGGGGGATGGAAACCCATGGCCCTAGTTTTGTCTAGGGCCACCTCCAATCCTAGCAGGCGGATGCGCCGGACGACCAAAGAGGTGCCAACCGACGCTAACCGCTCTGCGTCCTCCCACGTCTGTGCCCTCACCGCGACCAGAGTGTCGTCGGCGAAGCAGACAACCTCCATCTTGGGAAGGAGGTTGCCCCGCAGGACCCAGTTGTACCCCAGGTTCCACAATAAGGGGCCGAGAACGGCCCCCTGGGGTACACCAGCCATCATCGGCCGTCGGTGGACGGATCCATTAGCGCCCTCGTACAGCACTACCCGATCGGAGAGGTAGTCGAAGACGAGGGCGCAGAGGTAGGGCGGCACCCTGTGGAACTTGAGTGCCGCTCTTATGCATTCATGAGGGAGGCTGTTGAAGGCGTTGCGGATGTCGAGCGCAACCGCAACAACAGCCTCTCCCCTGCCGGTGGCCTCCTCAGTCCACCTTTTAAGGAGGCCCACCGCGTCCATCGTGGACCGACCGGTGCGGAAGCCGAACTGGTGCTCATCCAGGTTCGGCCCCTCAGTCTCAAGGTGCTCGACGATCCGACGAGCCATGATCCTCTCCAAGGCTTTGCCGGAGTCGTCGAGCAGGACCACCGGTCGGTATCCCGCCGGCGAGTCGGCAGGGCGACCCTCCTTGCGGAGAAGGCAGAGTCGCCCCACCTTCCATCGCGAAGGGAATTTGCCCCGGGCGATACACTCGTCGAGTACCGCCCGGAACCTCTCCTCCAGCGGCCCCAGCGCAATCGCCAGGGCCTTAGCCGGGACCCCATCTGGTCCCGGGGCCGTCCGTTTCCTCGCTATCCGCTCCCTCACCGCCTCAAATTCAGCGTTGGAGACGGGAGGGCCCTGCAGCTCGGCCTCCGGCAGTGGTTTCGGAGGCGCCATGGGGGGAGGCTCGAATGGGCCGGGGGTCGGAAACAGAGACCCCACGACCTCATCGAGCAGCGTCGGGTCAAGGTTGGCCGTGGAAGGGGAGCTCGATGCAAACTTCCCCCTCGCAGCCCTGTACGGACGACCCCAGGGGTCGGCGTCCAGGAGGGCCAGGAAGCGCTCGTGGGCCTCTTCTTTAGCCCTGCAGATACCTTTTTGCAGGGCGTTATGGGCCTCCCTGTACGCCTGACGAAGGAGGACCTCTTCGTCAGGCGTCCTCCTGGAACGTCTTCTCCGGCACCGGAGGAGAGCCCGCCTGGCCGCTAGGCATGCTGAGCGCAGGGAGCCAATCTCCTGCGCCCACCAATACACCCTCCTCCAACGTGGAGGAGGGCGCCACAGTGGCATGGAGGCATTGCAGACTTCCCGAAGGTCGTCTGCAAAGTGGTCCGCCATGCCATCGGGATCCCCTGCGAGGTGAGGGGGGAGGGACGACCATTCCCTCACCATCGCGGCCTCTTCCGCCACGTCCGGGCGGAGCTTGGCGGGAGCCCACCTGGGAAAGGCAACACCCGCCGTGGGATCCCTAGACTGTGGGGTCCTAGCGGCCCGCGTGGAGACCTCGTATCGGACATAGCGGTGGTCCGATAGGGTCTCAATATCCTCCTCCACCTGCCAGCCGCGGATTTGGGCAGCGAGGGCGGCGGTGGCAAAGGATACGTCGACGATGGACGTACCTTGCCACCGTACGCACGTGGGAGAGGTACCACGGTTGAGCACCTGGAGCCCCAGGCCCAACGTCCAGGACTCCAGAATACCCCCTCTCACATCCGTCCTGGGGGACCCCCACGCCGTAGATTTGGCGTTGAGGTCCCCCGCCACCAAAACTGGGAGTGGGGCCGCACGCCTCACCACACCCTCCACCGCAGCCAGGAAGGACTCGAAATCCGCCCGGCTGCGGTTAGGGGAGAAGTAGGTCGACACGACCACCATTCTCCCCCAGTTCGCTGCCACAAAACCCGCGCCCCTCTCTCTGAGGGAAAGGGGAGGAGCCGCGCCACCATGCCTCAATACAAGGGCCGCGGAGTCATCCAGATCCCCCAGCCAGTTGGGGTTCTGGGGGACAACGTATGGCTCCGCCACCACCGCCAGGTGAATCTCCCACTCCGCCATGGACTGACACAGAAGGTCCTGTGCCCCAGGGGAGTGGTTGACATTCGCCTGGAGGATCCTTGTAGAGGGCTTACTGGGCATTGAGCGTGTCCATTGGCTCCTCCCTTGCCGCACGGGTGGCTCCGGCCTTGGCTACAGGCGCGGCCGCTGCGAGACGGCCCCTGACTGCTGGGGGGGAGCAGTTCATGCCCCCCATTCGGTGGTTGGCCAAGAGCCCGGCGTCCGCACAGACGGCGCACCTGTACGTCGCCTCGCAATTATTGGCGGAATGCCCGTCCAATCCGCAGCGGTAGCAGAGACCGCTGCGGTCCTTAGTGGACGGGCACCTGACGACCGGATGGCCGAGCCCCATACACTTAAAACAGCGCATTGGGCGCTGCTCCAAAAGCTGTACGGAGGCCGAGCTCCAGCCAACCGTCAGCCGGCCACCGATCGCCAGTTTCCTGGCGGCCTCCACTGGGCACGAGGCGAAAGCCGAACCCACTCCTCTGGCACCAGGATGAACCCTGCCCACCCTGAATTGTTCGGGGGGACATCCCGTGCTAAGAGCCAACGCTGCCTGTAGCTCCTCGGCCGACACGGAGTCATCCAGACCACTGACCCGGATGTCAACGGTCTTGACTGGGCGTGTGACCTTGGCCTCGTCCCCCAGCACCGCACCGATTTGGGCTGCCAGCTTGTCCGCCTGGACAGAGGTGGTCCCTTTCGGGAGCTCCAGAATGCGGGCTCCCGTTACGCCCGTGCGAAATTGAGCCGGACCAATTCCGAGGGCATCAAGGGATACCGCGGCCTTAGTTTTGGCTATCGCCTTGTTGTAGGTGGCCCCCTTTTCCACCGCTTCCGGCCTGAGGGCCACTACTACCGCCAGCTTCTTGGGCTCCTTAGGGAGCACCGGGGCGCACACCTTTGCCACTGACGTGGTTGAAGCGACGTGAGCACGCTTTTTACGGCGGACGACCTCGGTCCAGCTCACGGCTGTAGCGCCTGCTTCCGCAGACGTCGAAGGCTGCGGCTCAAGACCCTTGCTCGCGGTGGATTTGGCAATCTTTTTCGCCATCACGGCCCTCGCTTTCTTGGGCAGATTTGCCGGAGGGGTGAGCGTTGCCACCGCCACAGACTGGGAGGCCGCGGCGCGATCCTCCGTCCTGCGGTCCGCCATTAGAGGCGGCCGAGTGCGCTGGGCCGGGAGCAGTCTCCCGTCTAGCTCCAGTCCATCCAGGCGCGCATTCACCATTCCCCCTATTTGCTGCATCAACTCCGCCTGGAGGGAGCTGAATGCCTCCAAGAATTCTCCCCGAGAGAGCGACTGGCCTTCAGCCGCAGTCGCGGGCGTCTCCATCGGCGCTTGTGCATCAACTGCGGGCTCGGGGCGGGACTTCCCGGTGAATGAACGGCGAAGTGCCTTCACCTCTGAGTGGAGGGCCTCCATTTGCCCTCTGAGGCGCTTATTATCAGCCTTCAGGCGGCGGACTTCCTTGTTGGACTTACGTTCCGCCACCGCTTTCATAAGTCCCATGATGGAGTTGGTGGACTCCTTGATGTCACGCACACACGAGCCCTTGAGGTTGCCCGGCTTACGGACAACCTCAAAGATTACTGAGGCCAAATCCTCCGCCTTCTTCATGAGGCCTTCAATGGAGCCAGAAGAGGAGGCCGATCCCACCGAGTGGAACTCGGCCTCCGATATGTTAAAGTCGGAGTCCGAGTCCGACCCGACCTCCTTTAGCGCCCGGCGGGCCTGTGATAGGCCGACGTTATGGCCGTGGGGCTTGCCACGGCCCTTGGCTCCTTTTAAGTACTTCGGGGGGACCATTGGTTCCTCCCGGGATCCCGACGCATCCGATCCGTGCTCCTCCGTAGACCCAACAAGTAATTTGCTCGGTCTACGCCGGCTACAAGCAGAAGAGGCTCGAGAAGAGTCCAAGGTGCTCTCTTCCCCCTGAGCACCTCGTTTGCGCGTTTGAGAGCGGGTATTACCTGCAGGCATACTGGCCTCCATGGGGCCCGGCCTGCCGGCCCCCGAAGAAGCCAAGGAGTCGATAAAATATAACGACATCAACCAACGACAATCAGAAATAAACAAGTTTTTTAACAACAAATAACAAAATCAACAATAACAAAAGAAAGCACAACAACAACAGAGTCTGTTGTGGGCTATTCGAAAGAGCCTTCGAAAAGACGTCTTCCAAGTAGCCCACAAACAGGAAATTTTCGGAATTCCTGAAATCCCAAGCAAATGAAAATTTCCGAAATTCCGAAAAATTTCAGACCAAACACACCCTCAGAAAGAGGCCTTAAAAAGGCCTCTTTGGACCTAACTCCCGACAAGATCTGAAAACAGTGTCAGAAGTTATCGGGAATTTTCAACCACAAAATAACAAAGTTTCTTAGAACTAAACAACAATAACAAGAATAACAACAAAACAATTAACAAAAACAACAACTCGTGTGGGCAGTTCGAAGGAGCCTTGAAAAAGGCTTCAGACGAGCCGCACCTCAACGAGATAGCTCCACAAATGGAGCAGTAACGTCCAATCAAAATTTTCCGTAATTCCGGAAAATTCCGACTTTCCGGTACTGTCCGAACAAGCTCTCCGAAAGGGTCAGATCACCAAAGTTTTCAAGTGTTATACTATCTATCGCCAAGTCCTCGCCTTAATCAATATTGTTCAATTACCTAATATTTGTAGAAAATTCTAACCACACATAATAGTAGAAGCCCACATTTGTATTATGTTAATATTGAACTAAAATTATTGCTAACCCGACAATGGACACTGTCAAATCGAGTCAAATAAAATATCAATTTTCCAACAAAGAATTCATGAAACCGGTCGTTTTGAGGCGTATGCAGGTATACGACAACAATGTATTAAGACGCCCTACAAGGCGAAGTTTATGTCGTGTATTTTACAAGTGAATTATTTTTTAATGGCCACTATATGGTGGCGTTATTCTATTGTGTGCAACACGTAGGTGTTACTAATAAGTTTGTTTGTGAGTTGTGAAAAAGATTTAGGATGTACCAATTGCTTCGTGCGCTTCGTCTTCGTATATATGTGTTTTGAATTCTTGCGTAGTTGTCTACATCAGAGTCGAAATACAAAATAAGAGTCTATATTTCTTGTCTTTCATTGGAATTCTTATGGTTTTTTTTAGGTCGACAGACAGAGTGACAGTCCACTTCCACTTAATGGTAGGTGACTATCGTCATTTATAACACAAGCAACGCTACATTGGGAAGGAATAGGAAAATGGGGTCTGACAACCTTCACTCGCATATTGAAACACAAAAGTGTTTTAATGTTCAGTGTGTTCAGTTCCACACACGTGCTGTTATTTCACGGTGGCCTCCAGCAAGGGTTACTGCCAGACTGCCCAAATGACTGCGAAACGCAGTGTCCCCTGTCACTACTTTCCAAATCCAGCCAGAGCCAACTTCGAACAGTAATTTCCAAACATAAAACGGAGTTAAGCAAGGTCTTCTGTCATTCGCATCCAGCCGCTTCCTGCGTAGCCTTTCAGGTCGTCTGTCCACATGGCCGCGGGAAGTCTCACGCTCTGTTTTCAAATACGTGGCCTCCATTCGAGAGCGGATACTCCATCGGTTATCCGCTCTGCGACAGATGTGACAGTCCCAATGAATGCCACTTAAACTTGCCGTCTTGGCCTATGTATTTGGTTCTTTGGAGAATTTCAGAATTTGTCATCTTATACACCAAAAAAACTCCGAGTACATAGCTCGCTGAGCGACTTAAAACTTGTGGATCAGTCCTGTCGTAAGAGGCCACGTGCGAGTGGAAATTATTAAAAAAAGTTTTAATTCGTGGCAGTAGAGCATACTTATTAGTAGCAAAGGGGAATAAATTATTCGTGCCAGATTTGTTCGTGCGAGTGGTGCATAACCCATTTCGGCACTCATATGTCGATTATAACATAAAGTTAAACAAAGTTAGGTTTTTTCGTATAAATTGAGTACGAAAAGTTGTGGATTTTGAGTAAATGTATAAATAAATAAATCATATCAATATTCAATATCAATCAATACTAATAATAAATCTGTAATTGTAGTTATTTTATATATGTATGTATGTTCCTCCATAATTCTGATTTTCATGAAACTTGGTAGATAAACGTTTAGACGTACAGGACACAGGATAGGCTACTTTTTCTTTTTCAACGCGGACGATGTCGCGGGCGCCAGCTAGTAAATAAATAAAATAACATGATCTTCAGACATTGTCGGCATTGCCGCAGTGACGAGAAAAGATTACTGATGATAGTAAAACGTATAATAAATGTTTACACAAGGAAATATTGTGCGACTATCGATTTATGACAGATATAATATTTTATGGGACTTTATTCTAAACAAAATTACGGACGTAAAAAGATGTTTTAAACTGTCACACTTATGTAGGTAAAATTTTACGTCTCTATTTAAAGATAATTATGTTTACACAATTACCGAGTTAATGATTTTCTCTATTAACAAATATTGGATAGATTGAATAACACGTTAAGACTTAATTTGCTATAAGTGAGCAATAAAACTAAAAATTACTTCATATAAAATTATCTAATGGTACTACATGTTGCACAATAAATAGTCTTAACTTTGACAGGAAGTGATCGGCAAGCAAGATGGCGGTCGATGAGCGATGACTTCCGGTCCCGAATATATGCCCAGGTCACCCATCAACTAGAGGAAACTGGTACCGTTAGATAATTATACATTTTACAAGCGAGCCTGCTTGACCTGTCAACTGCATAAGTATGAATTAATTTATGATAAGGATTTTTGAAAAGTTTACCTCCGCGCGAAGCCGGGTTCGCCAATTCTTCTATATAAAAGCATGATTCCCATAGAGTTACGAACTGTTACTGCTACTACTGAAATATTCCTACTTTCTATGATGAATCCAACATAAATATCATTACATATTCCACACAGCACCATCTAGTTCCACAGTAAGCGACTAATGCTTGTATTATGGATACCAGACACTTGATATACTACATAGATTACCTTTTTTTCCTATAAATACAAAACATCCATGACTCAGGTACTAAGGTAAAATATATTAACAGCGGGATTCGAACCAGCGACCGTTTTGTAAACAGCTGGGCTACTAGCCACTAGACTAAATTTTCATCTCTTATGAAAATATATGGCTATCGGTAGCCTTGCTAGTTTCTGACTTTGTGTGGCCATTTACGTTCTAATTAGGCGAGCGAGACTTACTTCATGTCCCACATTTATTGTCTTCACTAGTTAAATTACAAGTAAAGTTTACACTAGGAATCATTTATTAATTGATCCAGCAATTAAAGTGTCATGTTTTCAATTAATCAATAAAATATAAGATTTTAATTAATATTTATAATCAACAGGACAATTATCGTTGCCATTAAGAGTTATGGGCATTTAATGGACATAACCAGACAATGTTTAGTGAACACGTATTTAACTTGACACCTTTGTTTGTTTGGATGCGGTGCAAGTCACAGGTTACCATCGAGTTTAACCTGTTTGCCTGTTGATTTTTCACACCTAAAGCGCTGAAATAATTTTAATTAAATTTGGTATATTATGGGCTACTTTTTTTTCACGAAAATTGAATAGGGAACCAAACAATTGTTAATTAACTGTTTAATTAATATGGAGACTGTTGTAAGTTTATAGAGTTATAGCAATAAAAAGTTATAGTTATAGCTCGCTTATAAAGAGTTATAGTTATATCTAATATATATTCGCATGCACTACAATAAGACTTTTAAGAAAACTTATGTAGTATCCATCTATACATTGCAACTATTATTTATAAGTATCAACAATATTGGCTTCTTTTCACGTTTTCATGATAATAAGTTTGACATTAAAGACTTATTTGAGGATCTCTTATATTTTAAAATTAAAACCTCAAGAAATTATCTATTGAAATACAACATATTGATGAAAATTTCTCCATTGCTATAATTCTTCATTTTATTAAAATGTTAAGCTTGATAGATAGACTGACGGTCCACTTGACGGTAGGTGACTACCGTCGCCTATAACACAAGTGCTGCAAGTGCTGCAAGTGCTGCAAGTGCGACAATCGAAGGACTAAGGGATAAGGAAGGGATAGGGTAAATGGGCTCTATACAATATGTACATTAAAAACTTTCCTAATAGAATTTTGTTTTTGGAATTTTGAATTTAACACATAGTCCAAAAAGGTGAAGATATCCTGGTAAAGAAAGTAAAAGAAATACACTAAACGCAATTAAAGGATATAAAAAAAAATCAAAGTTTTAGGTGATTTTCAAAAGGCTGTAACTTCGAAGAAAATAGTCGTACAGTGCTCATTAAAAAAGGAAATTAATTTTATATCCTTTGATTGTTCCGTATAGTGTATTTTTTGTCTTAAGGCGATTTTCCCCCTGTATGTTGGATGTTGGCGATTGAAGAAGATGATCGTAAAATGTAACCAAAATTGTTGGCCGCCTCTCAATAGACTTCAGAAGAAAATGACGAAGGAAAAGTCATTTGCATTTCAGTCAAAATGGGAAACAGACAATTTGGGATTAGTTTATAATGAGCCGGAGACAAACATACAAGGTTTGAAAAAATAAAAAAATTGGATCCATGAAATTGAAAAAATAAAAGCCTGGGCAGGCCGTTAGTCAAAAGCTGTGTGTGCCTGCACGGGTCCCCCCATCTGTTGGCTTCAGCCTTGCCAGCAATGGCTAGGCCGCCCGTGATGGGGTGGGTCGGAGCAGGTGCCTCGGCAGAGCTCGTCCACCCCCCACTCAATGGGCAAGGAGGCACCGGGGAGTTTTAGTGGGTAGGGGCCAGTTCCGCCTGCACGTGCACGCGGAGTATACTGGTCGACCCCCACATACCCTTGCCACCTAGCCAGCGGTAGGGGATCAATAAAAGGATTTCTCCTCGTCAAAAAAAAAAAGGCCGTTAGTCAAAAATGAATACCTCGCATAAGTCCATGGGACCATGGGACCAAGTGAAACGTCTCGTAAAAATTCTGGCAAGCGGAGAGGTAGCGAGAGACATACTGTTCCCGAGTACCCTGTTGTACATCCCCTTGGGGCCGACCTGAACTCCGACATAATTTTATCTCTTCTCGTGCTTCTGTAAATCGTAGAGGACAAAAATAACATAAAGTTAATGAAGTGGTAGCGAATATGAAACATTAATGTTTTTCTATAAGAACTATTCAGTGGGTCATGCGATCACGTCACTGTATAAAAAATCTGAGTACCAACTAAATACTAAAAATGAAGTATATTGTAATATAATATGTATAGATTTATGTTACAAATGTGAAAATATACTTGAAAAATTTGAACAAAATTATAATAAAGAGTGAGGGCGGATTGTGCATGTTTGTTTGATTTTTTTGGCGACGCGTTTGGCTCTAGTGGCTAACTGGCTAGTAACCCTAGCTTTTAACCAAACGGTCGCGGGTTCGTATCTCGCTAGGGGCAAATATCTTACCTTTGTACCTGAGTTATGGATGTTTTTTACTTACCTTTAATAATATGCATGTATTTACAAAAAAGTTATATGTAGTATATCAACTGTCTGGTATCCATAATAGTTGCTTACTGTGGAACTAGATGGTGCTGTGTAGAAAGTATGAAGATATTTATTTATGTGGAGAGTCATCTCCGGAACCGTACATTTAAAAAAATCTTGATTTATTTAAAAGGTCGCGTCACTAAGCCGGGTCGCGTCAGTATAGTGTTTAATAAAGAAAAATGATTGTTTCTTAAAAATATGTCCAATTAAATCTGTTATGTATATTGCATATAAATTTCATGCAAGTAAGGTGAGACAACGCCTAGTATTTAGGTCTACACTTAGAACAGTTTCGGTCGTTAACAATCAGTACATTTCTTATTCCTTGCGGCTGCCGTGGAGGGTCAGCAGCGTCGTCAAACAAGGTACCGTTGAGACGGCACCTGACCCCGAATGGCGGCACGTCCGCCAAACAGACTCCTAAGTGATTGGTACCGTTTACAAATACGTGTTTCGAACTGCACACATGATATTTGTCATACACCAACGAAATGTGGATATGGTAGTTTTGTTCTTACATATTCTTACTACTTTTTTGTTTGAATAACTGTAACCATTTTACACAGAGCTATTATAGTGAATAACTCATTCTCAAAAGCGGTTATACAATACTACAGTACGAATAAAATAAAATTTTGATATATTATCTTGTGTGTACATGAATTCTTTTATACAAAATATACTCCTAGATCTGAGTAAAAGATAATAAGCAAAACCGATGTCAGACAAAAGTTATGAAAAAATTACAGCATATTATATCATACTAAGTACGAGTAGTATGATAAATGCAAAAAAGATAGTTGAACACGCCTAAAACGCTATTGAATTGGATGAAACTTGGAACAGATAGAAAGTTCATAATACTGGATTAGGAAATTTCTCAAATTGTCCAAACTGGCTATTTTTCCAACAGAATTACTTAAACTCGTTTAAAAGTTTTAAGAGATGTAAGAAATTTACAATTTAACCTTTGGGTGCTATTTTTGCATCCCCATCTGAATAAATTTCTTCGTAACCTCAGATGTTTCGGACTATAGATAAACTAATTCATAGTCATAGGTAAACCATTTAACATATTGTACACAAACGCGTAAATCTAGTTCTAATAAAAGACAAAGTTTGTCTGTTTGTAGTGGTTAGTTGCCACGCGCTTGGCACATGTTATATGGCGTGGGTGGGACAAACATGACGTTCTGACCCCCCACGAGACAATGATTCAGGGTTGACAACATAGACATAGGTATATAAATTAATGGCCCGTACGATAAATCGTGTAGGTGAAGTTCCTTGTTGAAACTCAATATATAGGGCTCTGTTTACATTGCTTAGATTTTATTGTGAACTCAGAAATGTTGAGAGGAATAATTCGCTCTTACTTAAAAATTTTACTAGCAGTACGATCTGGGTTTGCATTGGTGCTATTTAAATCTATACTAATATTATAAAGAAGAAAGATTTGATTGTTTGTTTGTTTGTATAGAATAGGCTCCGAAACTACTGGACCGATTTGAAAAATTCTTTTACCATTAGAAGCCGATATTATCCGTGATGAACATAGGATACTTTTTACCGCGGGAAAATGCTTCATTCCTACGGGAAATCTAAAATAAAAGTAAATACTAGCGGCTTGGCCCGGGAGATAGCGCCATCTATCGTTTTATACTTTTCTACGCGGACGAAGTCGCGAGCACCAGCTAGTCAGTAACACAGTAAAAATGCTTTGAGTATATAATATCAGAAGAACTAGATATAAAATTCGTTTAAGTAATACTTAAATTTTTATGATATTTTTGTTTAAATAAGAGAAAATATATAAAACGGCAAACACAGCGTTGCTATAAACTAATTTGATGGCTATGTTTTATTTAATGACGATGTTTTTTCCCAAATATGTATTTAAAACTTTAAAACTATCTTCAATTTTTTGGCTTGCGTTTCGTTGACACTGCTCTGATTTCGTTGATATCAACGAATCAGAGCAGTGTCAACATACCCAATCAACGAGGAAGTCATTGCTATAGTTACATGTACAAACATTTTTAACAGTCTATTGATGTATGACATGAATCCTAAACCGCTCGGAGGTTGCCAACGAGCGTCTATTTCCTAATGAAATAAATAAATAAACACGAGTGAAGCCTTCAAGCAGCCAGTGCAGCAACAAACACATCGTTACGAAGCCAGATGGTGGCTGGACAAACATAAATAAGGTTCTATTTGAGTAGTGGACCGCCCGCTCGGCTGGACGAATGGATAAACAAGCACAGGTGGGGTTACCTTTACCGATTGGAGAAATGTATACTGATTGAAGATATTTTAAAAAGAATAATTCAAGGAGTGAACTCCTTGAATTATTCCTTGAATTTTCTGAGTGATTTAAATTATTATGTATCACTGCTAACTGATATTATAGCTATCTTTTAGCTATCTATGTTGAACCGATCATCAAGAAGTTTTGCGTACACGTTGTCGAGAGACCTTTCAAAAAAAGAAAGTACTGTTTCACGAGATAATCTAACTAAAGTAATAATAAAACTTATAAAATGGCTTACAAAATGTATGAGCAGTAAAGATTGAATACATGTTTTAACACTTAAGAAAAAGACGACGGAGTCGCAGGCAAAAGTCAGTATGGAAATAACTATTTTTATTTATCGACAAATACCGGTAGATTTTAGATTCAGGCTCTAGGAGGTAACTTTGGCTCAAAAGTTTAAACCAAGAAAATACTAGTGCAACCAACAAAAAACAAGCGCCGCTAACACCATCTACCATCTCTAAAGCAAACTTTTTTGTTTACTGTCATATCTACAAAGGAGCGGGAAATTCAAACTACTTTTTGTTTTGAGCCAAAGTTACCCCCTAGAGCTACTATGCGTTTCAAATGAGAATAGGACTGGAAATCCGCATTTTGCTCCGCATTTCTCACGAACTTCATTAGTGATGTGTACGGAGTGCAAGAAAAAACAAGCCAAGAATTAATTATTATTTTTATTAGTTTTAATTATTTTTGTAATGTGATTTATTTATTTAGGTAGTTTATTATAAAATCGTATACATTAACCCATAAAAGAATTACTTATCTCGTGGAGAAGCGTTAGCAAACTTAAGGGCTTTGCTACATAGAACCAAAGCCGAAAAGATCGTATAAATACGATTTAAATCGTACTGTAATTTACACTTATAGTTTAATTACTTAATGGTTATTATATACTAGCTGGTGCTCGAGACTTCGTCCGCGTTGAACGATGAAAGGTACCCTATGTCCTTTCTGGTATCCCAGACAACGTGTATGCAAAACTTAATGGTGATCGGTTCAGTAGTTTTTGCATGAAAGCGCAATAAAAAAAAAAAAACAAACAAACTAACTCACATTCACATTTATAATATTAGTAAGGACATATATATTTATACATACATAATTTTATTAGATAAAAAATAAATAAAAAATATTTATATTTTTGTTATTCGGATTTTTTTGACGACATTACTATAATGACTCGGATCATGTGAAGTTTGCAGCAAGCGCGATCCTATTCTCATTTGAAACGCATAGTAAAGTAACTCGAATCTACGGTATTTTGGATTATACTTGGTCCTAGAGAGCTTTGCACCAGCTTTTGCATAGCGCCATCTCTTGTGAATTATATTTTGGCATAACAATCTTGTGCAATGCCACCTACCATGGATTATACTTGATTTTAGAAATTACAAAAACCGTTTAGCGCTACTGCGCTACCTACTGTACCTTTATCATTGGTTTAAAATGATCGCACTCGCTAGTGACCACTAGTGACCATCTAGCGACAGCAAAAAAACATTTTATAAAAAATTTACAATTGTCATATTTTGCGCTCTCGCTGGCGAGTGCGGTCATTATTAACTGATGGTAGAGGTATACTGTTGTGAATTATTAAAAATAAACATCACAACTTGTGTGTAGTACCATCTATTATGGATAATAATTAAATCTAAATTTTACATTTTTATTAAGTGTAAACTATTGATATTCGAAAATAGGTACCTAGCGCGAAACAAATTATCACTTTTGTATACTGAAAATGTTGCTACTTTGGCAGACATATAAATTGATGAAATTAAAGTATTTGCAAGTAATTAACTAGTAAATAAAAATTGCAATGGCAGTACGGAAGTATTTAGTCTCAAATGTCTGTACGACATAAAAATGTGAAATGAACTCTAATATCTTCCATTCCAACTTAGATCTTGTATGCTTAAGAGTTGTGTCTTGAAATTTGTTAAATGGTTAACACTTCGAAAAGGTTCCATTAGATTATGTTTCCCACTTGGAAGTGTACTTTGTTGTGTGTCCCAACTTAGGAAAACATTTGTTCAAACTCGAAGAGGTGACCTCTTGACGACCTCTTAACGACCTCACGGGACGAGTACGATGACAATCAAGACGGGCCGGTTTAAAGAGCTAACACACCTATCATATTATTTACGTTTCATAACATTTAATATGTTAGTTGAGGCATCTTGTGGATAGTATATTTTTACATTCAATAAGCGGAGGTAACTCGATATATTTTCTGAAATAAGATATATAATTTTTTTTTTATATAATTATAAAAACTATTTTTTATTGAAATTTGATTTGCTATACATATATTTACTATATATTTGTATATTCTAATCCTAACTAATATTTTTTTATATATGGGAAAGTGAGTTTCCTTAACAACCCTTTCACGCCTTAACTACTCAATCGATCTTCATGAAATTGAGCCAGGGATTCAAGTATGTATAATTCTTTTAGCCAACAGCCTCACTTAAGTTGATTTATGCCTCGTTCGTCCCGATATTTTGGTCCCACATTCCAAAAATTTCCTGCATTCATAACCCTTTTAATTATAATAAAAAGTAAGGGTCATTTTTGTTTAGCGTCCACTCTATCTAGCATATTTATTTACATTGGTTCCAACTAAAGTTGTATGAAAAAAAGTGCGCTTATAAATTTCTCTTTCAGGCTTTAAACAACAGTATAGGTAGTTAACTGACAAAGGAAGCGTGGACATTTTAAAAGTTTACATATACATAAATAAAAAGAAGGTTACCGAGCCTCCTGCGAGTTAAAATTCCTCTCGGGTCGGTCGTTTTCTAAAGGCGGGGTCGAAGACTGAATCCGCAATTAACCTGCATTAGCATCCGAACCGGCGACCCGACGCACCACTGCCGCCATTCCGACCAATGTGCCGCATGGTGCTTTTATAATAGCTTGTAGCGATAATTGGAATCCTATGTCTCACCATTTAGACCATAGATGTCGTTAGTTACTGTGTGTTTCTAATTTAAATTTCGAATTGGAATTCCTTGTCTTCCCGAGAGTCGAGTGGGGTGAAATTAAACGACTGGTTAAAAGAGTTAGCTTGAGAGTAATTTGAGAGTACCATATATGCTTGGAATCAAAATAAATTACTGAAGGTTCATCCAATAAAACATTTTTATGTGCAATAAATATCTTGGCAATTCATATTTGGAACAAGGAAGTACACATACTTGCATATTCCTTAAAAGGCATTTGTTTAAATAAATAGTAGTTTGTTTAAAACAATATAAACACGTGAATAAATCAGTAGGTAATCATTATTACTTAGAAGCGACTAATACAAAGTTGATACGCTCTGAAATGTCAGAGGTGGGCAACCTTCGGTCGGTCGATGAATCAACATTAGCATGAGCGATCCGTTCGTCTCACGACCTCTGTCACCCCGACCCTGACACTCACCTTGGCCTCAGACGGCGACGAAAAATTTTTAGCGTTCCGTGTCATTTGATTACGCGTTACTGTTATTTTACATTTAAATAATTAACCAAACAGTTTGTAGTATTTTCAAGAGTTGACAATTTATACAGATCTCCAGTAATCCTGAATCAGAACTATAATATATTTTTATGTTTAACAATTTCTTGGAGAAACCTAATTAGTAAATAAAAATGTCGATTTATTTTTATGTTATAGTAGCAACCCGCTCCCGGCTTCGCAATTTTCATACAAACCTTCCCAGTTAAAAACTGTTCCAAACCGAATCAAAATTTGTCTACTCATTCTCGAGTTTCTGCAACGTACTCGTAGACAAACCAATTTAACATTTTTATAAAAATAAAACCTCTGGCTTCGTACGGGTGATTTTTTTTCGGCAAATTATGTACATAAACTTTCCTCGTTCGGAGACCACTGCACTTTTTCCATAGAAATCAGCAATTAAAGTATGAAACAGCTGGTGGTCGATGCCACCAAGACATTTCAAAGCGGGCACGACCTTCATCATCAGCAGTGAAGAAGACGACTCTATCTATCTATCTATACATAATATGGGCGAAATCCTGTCTTTTGTTCACGATGGTCTTATTAGACTAGCCACTGTCACCAAATACATGCTGATAACTTTATAAACAGCTCATAAACTTGTCAGCATTTCTGTATCTATCTATCGACAACTAAGAACCAAGTGTGCCAATGCTAAGCTTTGTTATTGAGCTTTTGTTTGTAGCAGAAGTATTTGTGACAATGCTGGCCTTTTTAACGGTACGGGTGCATTTAAGGTGTGGAAACTTTGTGATGTATGTAGTTTGCTATTGTCAATGTATGTAATGTAGTTACACTTGGCTATTCAAATGATGAACCTTGGAGGTAAGGAAAGAACGCGACCGACAAAATGTGGCAGTATGTCAAACAAAATAAATCGTTCGTTCGCAGCAATGTCTAAGTAATAATTCAATGAATTCACCGCAGTGAGCATGACCGTTTCGGCGTTGCTTCCTCGAAAAAAAAGTTTGGACAAAACAGGTCGTATACCTGATTTTTTCTATTGGTCAGGTAAGTGCACTTTTCGAAGAAACAGAACGCCCTTGCAAAATAATTCAAAGGTGACTTGGGTCGAGTTTATTATTACATTTGAAGGGATTTGAGAGAGCCAAGGGCTTATGGATTTTTCAACAAAGAAATCACGTTTCACCGGTGACTTTTAAGAATACGACGCTATTGAAGTAAATGTATTGTTCCGGTGGTACATTGCTATTAAAGGTTACACATACACCTCTAGTTACGAATCGTTTTTAATGTAATCCACTATATTTACAACGGTAAAGTTCCTTCTCCTAGTCATGGACCATCTAAAATATTTAATACGTTTGTTCTTAGATATATTGGCAGATAATGGTACATAATATTTGACAATATTTTTGAGGTACAAGGATTGTTTGTACTACGAATTTAGAATCAACATGCTGACCACCTGGAGTACAGCGACAGACATTTACAATGCACAGTGTATTCAAAAAGAACTGTATCACAAAAAGTAATTGTAACTTAGTCTGCGTTGAAAAATATTTTATCGTGAAATTGTAAAAAAATCCATTACATAGTTCCTCATAAACTTTCGCATTTATAATATTATAGTACCTAGGATTGCCTATAAATAAATGACAAACAGGCTATGCAATTTATGAAACTGCGGAACAAAGATTTAATTTGTCTACAATAACAAGGTTGGAAAACAATATGAAGCGTAAGGCTTTCATCCCTTTGAAGTAATTTCGTAATTTGAACTTTTCTGTTTAACTATTTACCCCTAAATACAATTTCTGCAAAGGTAACGCTTAAATTGCTTTCGAGCGGCTTCCTTTGTAGCTTTCACCCAAATCAATAATAGTAAGATTATGTCGAAAAGGGATTTATTCGCATTTCTACCTGGTTTGAAACATAATGCAGTGTCATTGTTTAAATGCATGTGTTGTATAGTTATTATTTTTACAGATAATTTTAAACACAAATGTCTTTTAGAAGCACCATTTCTTTTGTTCATGTTTTGTTTCACCGTTTTTCAATGTGTCTCACATTTTATAATGTAAAGGTTAAAAGGCCAACAACGGTCCATTTGTTGGTATTTGGGTACAGTCTTCTTATATATATAAGAACCAAATCTAGTGGGTTATAAGTGCGCTGCTGATTTGGTATAGGAAAAGGAATAAAGACAAGTTCAGAATTGGAAATTGGACCCCTGCTACCCCTCACTGCAGTTCACTCACCGAAAGAAGCAACACAACAGGTATTTTTTCACGTTGTTTTTCGGTAGGTAGGTGGTTACTGCCGATTAATGTGTACTATTAAAAAGCTCTTTCGTATTCCTATATTGGGTGCTTCATACATGATTAAAAAACCATTGACAAGCTAACTAGTCTGTGTAAAAAAAATATTGATATTAGAAACATTCAAAGAAAGAAAAGTAAAGCATATCGTGGCATCTAAAAATTCTAAAAAATAAAAATAAATAATAAAAATCTAAAAATCTGCTGTTGTATTTCTATGAATGAGTGTTTCACTAATACATTATCCTTAATTCTAATACCAAGGTGGGGAGCGCACTTGCAACACCTGTTGTGTTGCTTGTGTTATAGTTGACGGCAAAAATTTATAATCTTTGGGCGACAACAAGATCATCAAACAGCTTCTTTTACATGAAAAAATGTTTACAATTTTGAAAATAATTTGTTACATAATAGACAACTTGTACACCCAATAAAATAGTAATTGAAGGTTGTATCGTTTTGCTTTTGTACCAAATTCGCTAGAGTCACAAAAAAATATTCACAACTCCTGTGCTTTAAACATGGCAGGTGGTTGTGGTAATGTTTTGCTATACAAAGCCGATAGTAATAAGGTTCAAAATGTTTAAAAGCTCCCTTACGTCAGTTAAGGCTACTTCCATCCAGCTAATAATGTTATCAATATAAAGATAAGATTACATGAAATCTTATTTTGTTCCTTTTAAGGAAGGTGAAGTTTTTTACGTGACCACATGATGGGCAAACAGATATTCAGCGAGTAGTCTAGTAACTTATCACATCAATCGGTATGTCAAATGTACCATTATAACCCAACTATGATCATAAGAGTGTCACAGTGGCGTCACCAATAAAAATATGTAGTTGTAGGTGTATACCCAAAATGTGTATAGGTTAGGTATTGGGTTTGGAATTATTTACTCACACTATGAAATACAAAACAGCACATGTGCTTTTATAAAATTTAGATTTAGATACGCAATGAGAGCTATTTAAAAAAATCCATTTATACTGTAACCTTTTTTTGTAATGACAAGGCACGCTTTCATGAACTTGGCAACCGGTATTCCCGCAGTAAGTAAAGTAACCATTCCCCAAAGAAAGGGAGACAACGTGCTCCATTGTGTTCCAGTAAAGAGGTGCTAAAGAGGCGGTAAAAAGGCGGTAAAAATCTTAGACATATATCTTTTTAAGATGACAGCCCCAAAATATCAAAATATAATAAAAAAGGCTCTTGCTAAGTGCTATAAGCGTTTTATCTTCTAATAATAATGTTATTGATAATGAGCTTTCACTAGACTGCTGGATCAATGGACATATAAGTATATTATTATTATTATTATTTAATTATTATAATAATATTGTAAAAAAAATAAACTAAGAAAGTTAATGAATAAATGAATGTAGAATTAATATTACCGCGTCAAAAATCCAGTTCGAAAGTCGGACAGAAGATGTAATAATAAAATACTACCACGTGGGAGTTTTATAAGGGTGCAGTAAAATTGCCGCTGATAAAATGACCACGTCGTAGACTGTTCTACAAAGATCCTAATATTCATGGTTCTTCGCTAATTTTTACTTTTGCAATACAAAATATCAGTTACACCACGTGTGCATTTTAATTTTGAATTTGATTTTATATGTGAATTGATTGTAGGTTTATTTTTAGAAAGTCGAAATCTTATATTATACTAAAAACAAATGGAAATTTAAAAAACAGTGGACAAAGAAGTGTCCCTCGAAAAAGAAATGGCACTAAGTCTCAGTAAGATAAAGTTGAAATTCGCTTAGCGACATTATATTGGCTTCTCCTTTGTCCAAAGGGGTCAACTGTTGACAAAACTGCTGGCGTACGATATTTCTATGGTCTCTTGAGATGCTCTTGAGAGTGTTTCTTGCACAGGATTTGAGACAAAGTTATTTATTTAATCGACTTCGTATCCAATAATTGAAAAAGTCTAATGAAAGTTATAAGCATTGTTAGATATAAACAAAAATGTGTCACATAATGTTTATTTGTGTCCATTGTGATTATATTTTGAATTTGGTACAACCGTTGAGGCCCCATTTTGGATTCGTTCGGACGCCATTTTGAAATTTAGCGTGATTCAAAATCACCGCAAATGACAATTGTTCCAAAAACTGTAACTGGACATCTATTACCTGGACAGGTTAGCTAATAGATTTTCAGGTAATAGACTCAATTTTTGATACTAAACATTGTTAGATACTAAACACAATGTGTTACAAAATTTGTATCTGTGTCCTTTGCGATTGTATTTTGAATTTGGTACAACCGTTGAGACTCTATTTGAATTCGTTCGGACGCCATTTTAAAATTTTGCGTGATTTAAAATCAGCGCAAGTGACAATTGTTCCAAAAACTGTAACTGGACAACAAAATGGTTTTTTTTGCGAAATCTGTAACTGCAATTCAAATTAAAAATTTTTTTAGTTAATTTATGAATTTATCTAAATATTTACGTGCCACCTGTCAAAATATTATAAAAGGTATTACAGACACGTGTTTGAGTTGTCGCTAACCTGTTTTTTTATTAGTACGGTTGGGCATCAAATGCCTCGTGCTAACAAAAGACATCAACGCGCGTCGTTTCAAAACGCTTCCCTTTAATTTGCTATTGAATGAGCTTGGTGAATGAATCACTGGTTGTTGTGGGGCGATAAAAGTGTTTATATTACAATCTATTGCCACTTGATATGTCAATTAATAGTGAACTGGCATTTTTATAACAATTTTGTTATAAAAATATGATTATGCTATAATTTTGTTTTTCAATTATGATTACTTAATATTTTCTTTACATAGTAAAGAAAGAGTGTTAAACGAGGAAAGTTGCTGTATAATATCTCCTATAATTCATATTAAACTACCTTAAATTTAAACTCTTAATGTAAACTTTTAATTATATTGATCCTATCATAAACGTTAAGGTTTAATAATATATAAAATATACTCAAATATCTTAACATAGTATAAAATAAAGTAGCTTCCCGCCATCTGTCTCTTTGCATGTACGCTTAAATCTTTTAAACTATGCAACAGATTTTAACGTGGTTAAACGAGGAAGTTTTTTATATATAATTTGCCAAAAAATGCACCCATGCGAAGGGGGGAGCGGATCGCTAGTATGTTCGTAAGTCATATTCCAATTAGAATCATGGATACTGTTATAGAACTTGGGGTGAAATCCAGAACGTCCAGACCAAGGCCAATTAAAAATTTCCACTGTGATTAAAAATCCAATCTGGGAAGCTGGCTGATATTAGGCTGATATCTGAACCAAATTATTTAAAAAAAAATACTCACTTGTCACTCTCAGAAGAGTTCCAAAAATGTCAGAAAATTCACTTCTCATATTCGTCGAATTTCTCGTTGGAACCGGATAAATCATAGTTTCATGCATTCCTTTCAATTAAACGATTGTCAATTTTAACATTTAAATCAATCAACACAAAATCACTTTTTGTAAATATAATAGAATAAGCTACTGGTAAAAAGCCTATGGCACTTAGTAAACTTAATCAAAGTTTTTTAGAATTGTATCAAAATATTTACTAGAAACATTTTAAGTTATTGTTTTGTAGAACGGTTGTTTACAAAATAGTGAACACGAGGTCTGTATCGGCAGCGGCGACAACGCGACGGCGCGGCGCAAAGCGACGGCAAGTAGGACGTGCTCTCTACTCAAAGCGTAAACATGAACTGCCCACCCACTGGCTGAACTGAACGTTGGGCCGCGACCTGCACTTTGCCTTTGACTAAAAATGCACAGGTAGCAAAAGTACGTACATTTCGGACTCCATTGATTTTCAAAAGTGTCTCTTTTTTTGAAAGACAATTTCTAGTGAATCTCTCTTGGCCGTAGGTCCTTTTTATATGTTTTTAACCTTTTAACCTTTTTAACGGTCCTTTTTATATTAGCACGTTAAAAAGATCTACCTAAGTTATTCGTACTGTACTGTGTATGTATACATTACATACATAATATATTCAATTGTCTCCTGCGCTCACGCATATGTGATTCACACACAATTTCATTGCAACCCGCGCTAACGACATTAACTGTGATCATTTCACCTAAATGTTTATTTTTTGTTTTATTTGTTTATTATCATTTCATCTAGGTGTTGTGCTGGACGCCGCGAATGGTTGCAGTAACCTACCGTAGCGGGTGCCTTTAACATCATCAACCAAGACGGTTTGCGCATCCTTTGTCACCACTTATGATCTCGCCAGCATTACCGCAAAAAATATATTTAATTCCTTTTAAAATTGTAATTTTCTGCTGTATTAGGAATTATAGAAAAATAGCGGACCGCTCCCGGCTTTGCACAAATGCCTTTTTTAAATTATACACAAACTTCGAAAAATTACACAAAATAATTTTTTTTTCAGCAAATGGTATACACAATTTAGCTTTTTCTATAAATGAAAACCGTATCAAAATCTGTTGGAGAAATTAGTTGAGATACAGACAGAGGCGGGCAGCGACTTTGTAATATGGATCTATAGATATACATAATATATGCCCGTTATTGAAATCAACTTTATTGACATTCTAAAAATACCGCAACACTGTTTTGAGCTGTAAATCAGAGAAAGACAATAATGAATTCCATATGTTATTCAAATTTGAGTTTATAAATAATTTATAGATTCCGAGGCTACCGTATTACTGATTTTATAACTTATTATTGTCGATAACACTCTGCAAATTTGTGGCAGATTGGATGGGCATGTGGGTGTACTGCAAAATACAGGTTGATAGAAAAGTAAAATTACGTCACGTCACCTTTTATTGTCGTCACGTGTCGCGCTTTATCTGATTAGGTATTTCCCTGAAACGTTATAAATATTTAAACTTGTTAAATAAGGAAATTCGTAAAAAATCCTGTTAAGAAATAAAATAAAATATTTTTGTTTACATAAATCAGTGGACAATAAATACTGTTTAAAAATCTTCGAGTCTAAACCATTGTCATAAGATTCACAGTTGTTGAGGCTGCAATTGGATTATATAGTTTGTTTCGGGTTCAGGCAGGGTAAAGTATATTATATAGAAGACAATAATTGGTGGTATTATTTTGAAAAGTATAACGTCCACTATTAACTTTATTATGTGACATTAGATAAACAAAAAAATATCCTCCTGTACATAAAGGCTACTCGCAAACCGGTAAATCACCTTACTCGCGAAAACCGTACCTCAAAACGATTAAATAAATACCTACGTTTTGTACGCTAATAAATTTCTACTCTAAATTGAACTTGATTATAGATTTTTGGAATTCTTACTATGGTGAATACAAAAGATAAAGGGTTGGTCAGATATTAAACAGTGGAAGGAAAATCTCTTATCCGTATCTATAATAATAATTAGTGAGGTTCGTCTTTTTATATCCAGATAAGATTTTTATATAAGGCTCTTATTTTAATGTAAGAAGACTCTTTATTTCTAGAAGATAAAGTTTGACGATTATGTTTATTGCATACCACTTACACAGTACAGACATAATTTAAATAGCAATATTTATTAATATTTTTTGCAAAAGCCAAAATTCTCTAGGTATTTGATATCATAATATTGTATTATTGTTTCATACAAAATATTGAATTATTTTCAAATGATTATACCTTTATTAAATATTTATGTAATAATACAAAACTTTTCGGAGTTAAGAATATATTGATTTAAATATCAACATCGGAACTAAAAGGCGTGTAAGAATTTATGCCACTTAGTGTCAGAATCGAAAAGATTTTTGAGCTTAAGAGTTTAGACGATTTTATGGATATTGTATGTATATATAGTTATTTCAAAATATATAATAATTAAGCGAACGCAATATAAAGTCAACCCTATGATCACAAATTAAGTACTATATGTTACGTATTGTATGAATTTATATTAAGTGGAGTATATTTTTTTCATATATTATACTTTAGGAATACCGAGGTCTACATATTCTATACACTACCTAATCTTTTTTACAGACTCAAATTTGTTGTAATATTTGTATTGGTCATTATTAGACGTCGGTTGATAGCTTTGAAAACTTCTGCTTGTGAATAAATAGTCAAGTGGAAAGAACTTATCAATGCTACTTACATGTGGTATATTTTCATGGTTTAACTAGTCTTAAGTATGAAATTTTTAGCTCTTTTTTTCTTGAAGCCATTCTTATTTTTCATGATTATATACGAGTCTTTAGTATGCAATTTCACGCTTCTTTTCGGAAGCAATTGGTATATTTCATGGTATTTATACTAATCCCTAATCTTTCTAAATTCGACAATGTACTGCAGCGCCCGTGCAGCTACCTAACTACGGTTAAAACGGACCTGAAGGTCCCATTGACTATAGAGTTGTAGTGTTTCGTCTAATTGAAAGAGACGCGAGCAATTTCTTTCCGGGTGCTTATTCGAGTATTACGGAAATTGAAATGCTCTATGAGTACAAATCAGCATTCCTTATGCGTGCCCACGCGGTTGCCTGCGCCTGCTTCGACCTTCTCAATGCTAACGCGTATACAATACCCTGCTCAATACGTACCTACTGTTATACTATAGACACGGTCCGCTATTGTCACATAGCAGAGCTTGCTCTTAATTTATACAAGTTTGGTAATAATATTCAACAGCAAAAGGCAGGCGTGAAAGGACAGAAGTATAATAAGGTACAGGCGTCTGCGACAATTAGTGAGCTAAAATATATGACAGGATTTTGACCTTTAATTAAGATAACGAGCAAATTGTCGCACATATATTAAGAATTAAAGTGAGGATTTCATAAAATAAATATCATATATTAAAATGCTTGATATAAATAAGTTGAAAATACGCTTTTTCAAAATTTTATAAAGATTTGTTTTGTATAACAATTATTGAACTGTATTTGAAGAGCGCCATACGATTTTTCAGTGTATCGGGCCCACAGACCATACGTTTATAATGAAACTAAACAAACCACTTAAAATACGCGTTTAAAGTACTTATACTACTAAAAAAACTTGTACTTGTAGCAATAACAAAACAATGCGAAACGAAATAAGTGTTCTTTAGTGTATGATATAAGTATTCATCGCTTTCAGCGGAAGAATACCTTTATGAACACGCCCACCGAGGCTAACGACTGTTCTATTATTGACATTTTGACATCTAGAGTAGAACTATTTGAACAGATATTAATTATATCTCTAATTAATACAATAAGACACTAATTAATAGAATCAACAAAGCTTACCAGTTACCATTATTAGTTGTTGTATTTTGAAATCTTGAAATTTTATTACCTGTGAAACAAAGAAATAACACTATTAGAGATTATAGTTTAAATTTGAATACGTTAACCACCTATAATAATTTACGCTCTTTCTTATGAGATAAGATATATATTGATTAGCATAATGACATAATCAATGCTTATTAATGCTTTAAGAATCAACAAAATATGCAGTCTCTTCTCTATATAACCTATTTAAAATATGTAGATTGCAGTGTTAGTAAAGAAATTATGTACAGGTATAATGATAATATAGCATTTTGCAGCACCTACTGTGGTTGCTTATATGCTTATAGCCGACGATTCTGTAACTTTTTAATCCCGACGCTAGACGCAAAAGACGGATTTTATATATATCGCAAAAGAGGGCCTATGTATCTGTGTGTCTGTCTGTGGCATCTGACGTGATTGACATAGTTCTTAGTTATAGTTAATTTATGAAAATCTGTTTAGGCGTTTGAAGATCATTAACTCATTTCCAAGTTGACGAAGGGATATCTCACTACTTTCCACTGTGAAATTTTCATATACATACTGTTACTTCGATTGTATTTTCATGTCATGGTATTGACATGAACCTTTTAACCTTGACTTGATGCTGCAGCATGAAGTAGTCTGCGGGATTCTGCAAATTACAGCAGTTACAGCGTATTTTGGGTCAATAGAAAATCGAAGATTAGTTTTAAATATTAGCCTGTATTAGATATCTTATACTTATTAATTATAACTTTATGATACTCATTCATAAGAAATTCTACAAAAAATTTAAACTTGATCTTTTTAATAACGTTATTAAATTTAAATATGACTCAGTCAGTAGCCAATCCATATATTTTTTTACTTTTAACACGAGTTTAATCTGAATATACATTATTAATGTTAATACAATTTGTGAATGGTACCGATTTGTCGACATCAGTCCATTAGGCGGTAGATAATATAAAGGTCACATTTGAGTTCGCCGGTCAATATAACGACCTTTTCATACACGTTCTTTATCTGAAAGTGCTTCTGTTATTGCGTTAGAGTTTAAACGGTTATGAAACGTATAGGGCAGATTGATCTAGCAATAATGAATTCCCTAATAATATTGGTTGTTTTAAACGAAACCTTTTCAGCTTAAGATAAGTTGGTCAAGTATTAATTAAAAATACGGTTAATTAATTATACATGGCTAATTTCTGTCCACTATTCACGTTTGTTATATACCTTGTAACTAAGTTTCGTAGCTTAGAAGTTAGCGGAGAAACAGATAGAGGCGAACATCGATTTTATTGTTATATAATAAATATATGTATAGATTCAGGATATTTTTCTCGTAAAAAATCCTATAGGGCATTAATTAACGAAGAGTGAACGTAAATGAACCTACTCTCTCGGGTCGGTAACGCTGAATTGTGTTAACTCGTCTCCAATCGACATCAAGCATTCTTTGACACACTGAATTGTGTGTAAATTATTATGAGAATTTATAATTTTAAATTAGATTTTTTTATCATTTTCAGGTCAACAGATAATTGGAGACAAAAGACAAAAGAAGTCTAGACCATAGAAGGATTTATGATAAGGGATTGGGAAGGAATTAGAGAAAATGTTTTACTTGTATAATGTGTATAATGTGTATGTTTCCCAAATATAAATAAATAAATAAATATCCCTTACTGGCACACCGTAACACAACAGCACACATACTGCTATTTCACGGTTGTCTTCTTTAAGGGGGCGGTTACTACCGCTAGACGGAGTGCCCAAATGATTGCGAACACAGTGTGACCTATCACTAAGTAATATACTAGAAGTTTATCGTGTGGTCATAAGCATAGGCACACACAAATTTTAAAACAAAAGGCACAAACGAGAATGTCCTCTAAACACTGTTCGAACAAATCTCCATAACTCGCACAGTACTTAAAATTACGATACTAATCGCTGTAAATATAAGAGCATTATTACTGTAATAATTTCATGCGAATATCCACCGCTTCCGTACCCTTATCGGCCATTAATATAACGCGAAATATTCAATTACTGGCACAAAGCGTGCTTTCCACAACTTATTAGATTTTCATTAACCGTAAAATTACAATCATGGAGTTAATAATTTTATTGTTACTTCCCAAGTATAGGCTACGAATCACTTGATACGAATTATTGGACGTTTGAATATCTGTTTATGGTTTTAATGGTTTTGTGAATACGAAACGCAACATAAAATTATAATTTTAGTTTATATGAACAACGATTACGGTGCATTTTATTAATTGTTATCGTACTTTTATTAAAGTGTATTTATTTAATACGATAATGCCTCTTGTAACCGTTTGCCATTTAAGTACAAACTCGTAAGTTTTTTCTAGAATTAGATTCATAAAATTAAGAACAAATAGAATGTATATCATAAGTAAACAGTGGAATGAAGTTTTTAAGCATATATATGTTGTTACTTAGCTCTGGGAATCAAGAGGTTGACCTTTGTTAAGGTAAAAGTGCCAAAAATGAAAAAGATATTTTTTTTGTACCAAACAAAATTCACATGTGTATTTACTAGCAGTTGAATCAGTATATGTTAATTTTTTATCATTTTGCCAAATAAAAATTATATATTTGTCACGCGTTATTTTATTTTTAATTCTTACATTATCCCTCGGTAAGATTACCTTTTTCGGATGAACGGTATACCCTATGTCTTTTATATACTACTGAAAACGTGTATTTGAAAATTTCATGATGATCAATGGAGTACATAAGTTGTAAAAGCGTAAAAAACAAACAAACATAGAAACACACTTTCACATTTAGTGTATAGTATAGTATAATATATTAGTTAGGATCGATGAAATTAATGGTATAATGTAAACACTCGTTTATAGATTAAGTTCGTCTCAATAAACCAATACTGCAGTTATATTCAAACAAATCGATATATTACCAACACTCTAAACAAGTTTCTTACAATTTTTTACACGCCTTTCACAAGTATGGAGTTCCAACATTTTATGCCATCATTAACTTAACTCTACTGTTAACTTAATTATTGTAACAATGTAAGTTACAAGTCTTTGTGTTTGTTAACTTGTGTTAAATATAATTTATCGGCTTATGAACGACTTTGTGAAAGTAAATGAAAGTTGAGAAAATACACAGCAACTCCTTAGCCGTTGTTACTGTTTCCTTGTTTCAACTGATTTAAGTGAATTAATGTTTATGTCTGCGCTAATCAGCATTTTAATTAGCATGTTTGATTTGTGAGTTAAATCAAAATTAATAATCTCGTGTGTTTACGACCACATCATTGGTCAAGTGGATTTGATTAATATAATAATAAAAGGTTTATACTTCTTGACATGGCACTTTATGGCAATATATTTGGTAGCTTGGGCCTTCTCACTATAGGTAATAGGTATCTGCGGATTACTAGCTTTAAGATTTTTTTAAAATATTTATTGTCCTTACATATTATAAAAATAAAGTCCTCCTCCGCGTCTGTTTGTCTGTTCGCGATAAACTCAAAAACTACTGCACCGATTTTCATGCTGTTTTCACCAATGGATAAGTCAAGTTCTCGAGGAAGGTTTTAGTATATAATTTACAAAGTTACGGCGGGCAGCAGCTAATTTTTATATAATTAAATATAATTTCTTCATTTTAGTCGAATAATAATAATAAAAAGGTTTATCTGTATACAAATATTGTAAAATATTTAGTGACGTCAAAAATTAGATGAAAGGTATTATGTAAGAATATAAATTAAATCGAATTTAATTTGCTCTAAATATAAATATACATTTTAAAAACTTTGTTGTAAGAATAGAAATTCGATTTCATTATTAAAAATTGATAATCGTTATCCTCATAAAACCAAGCTTATTTTATCAGTATACAATATACATCTATACATCTATTACTAATAGCTGAAGAGTTTGTTTGTTTGGTTGTACGCGCTAGGAACTATTGGTTCGAATTGAAAAATTATTTTTGTATTGAATAGTCCATTTAGCGCTATAGGCATTAGAGAACGCGGATGAAGTTGCGGGCACCAGCTAGTGTAATATGTCTAGTGTTTTTCGTTGGCTTCGCACAGATGCGATTTTGTAACGCAAATTATATACGGTACATAAATCTCCTTCGTTTATCGTTCTTTTCTTTTCTGTGCACAACATTTGATTTCATTATAATAATACAACGCAGACGCGTCTGACCTGCGCCCACGCATATCTTTAAACACACCTAGACACGTTTTCGCCTGGAACCCAGATATTGTTGTTAACATTATATAAATAGATACATATATTATTATACATTTTATTTATATAAAAATCCATAGAAAGTGTGTCTAAGCCATCTATATTGTTTTAATGCCTTGATCAATTGAGGCCACATCTGCACAATTTATTTGTAGAGACGATGGTATATTATATTATCTTTCAAGATTATACATGGTTAATAAAATTATGTATTATCTACGGAATTTTCCAACTACGTGTTGGCAGACATTTTTTCCAAAAATTTGGACGCGTTCTTGTTCAATTTATTTGTATTTAACATTATTTTTATTCCTATGTTTATATGATTAGGATTATATTCTAAACTGAAGACCCGTCTAACCGTCTTCGCACGAAGTTCACATAAAAAACAAACTTTCTTAGCGGGTGCTTACGTTATAAAGTAATTAAGTCAGGACAAACGAATTTCTCGACTTTTAACGTCCTGTATGCGAATCCGTAAAATTTTGGAAAAAATATTTAATTGACGGATTTTTACTTTATAAAATAAACCTATTTCAGCTTTTCAGCTTTCAGACTATAAGTAGTTTTGTTTGTATGTTGATAGTCACTCAGGGCAAACCATTTTATAAAATTATTTTAAATCTCTCATGATGCTTGTTAATCGAAAGTGTACATATAAAGTATGTATATGGAAAATAAATCAACCAACCAACCAAATATAAACCAAGCAAATGTATCAAACAATTTACTATCGCTATTTAAAAATTGGATATCTTTTACATATTTCTGCTTATTTTTTGAGTTGAGAAATAAAATAATATTTTGTTTAAACATGTAAGCACTTAAAACAGAGATAAAAGCCAAAGGTCGGGCTTAGGTGACGGGAAATACGAATGATTCACTGTATGACGTCACCCCTGCACTGCCGCTGCCACAGGTTAAATGTCACACCCGTACAGCCCACGTGCGCCCGCGCAGTCGCTCCTTTAACTCGGCGCAACCGTAAACGAACAACCGTAGGACTCGAAAATGGAGACAGAAATGACTTTATTTTCAACGTCTTTTTATAAGAGCGACTCGATGTTTTTGATTTAAAAATGTTTCGTTCTCGAATGAGACATTTAAAATGTCAATTTCTTGCTTTCGGCTTATCATAACGAGCCTTGAGAGACCTAATCGTGCTGAATAAAATATCTGCCATAACAATGAATTTGTATTTTTTTTACGCTGTGTTTGAACAAACAAAAATATAGTCACTTAACTAAATTGAACAAAATAACTAATTCAACAGTAGGTTATAACTAATTCAGCAGTATATAACACGGCTTATGTATACTTTATGGTTTTTGAAATACAATCTCAATTGAGTTGCTGTGAAAAGTGAAACATTTTTTTATGCTTAACGCTTAATTAATTCTTAAATAAATAGGTACAAATCTTCAATAGGAATCTTAAAAATTTTCCTCGCTGCTTGCGGGTATTACTTGTGCGTATATACCTTGACATTCGTATGTCAAATGTCAACAGGTCATTCACCGAGCCCACTGCGTGATAGTTCACTTCAGATTACAGTCAGGTTTATTTTTATCTTTGCTTTTAACTCTGAAACTACTTTCCGTGATACGCCGACGAGAATTCCGCGTAACTCGTCCGAGTGGCTTAACATTTTAAGTGGACAGTACTTGGACAATTGTTGGGAAAACCTTCATTTTGAATCATTAAAACAATTATTGTGAATGCAAAGACATAATTATAAGTAAGTTAGTTTGTTAGTTATTAGTTAACAGCACAGTAGCTTAGCCATGTATCAATTAAGTATGTGATTAGCATAAAATATTAAAAAAATATCAAATAACGCTCACAGAAAATAGCCCTTAAAATATATTAAAGTAAGCATGTATTTCATTTTAAAAATACATTGAACGTTCTTTGTCACGAATTGTAACATTTTCCTTGACAGTTTAAATTATAGGCAAAGGTTATAAATGCGTTTCCTTATGTTGCCGGTGCATTTTTTTATAATATATTATAGGTCGTGCAGCGAATAAAGACTTCTCAGCAAATGTGCGCAGAATCCCATTTTTAGGTTTTTGAGGGGGCAGAGGAAAGTGAGGGGGTCGTTGTGGTACGCGTCGTTGTGCCGACACGTTATTGGTAGACTCAGTCGCTCTTCCCGTCCCGCACTTCGTTCGCGTGTCTCGAGTCTCTTAGATACTGTTGCATACAGATTGTTTTATCGTATTAGTAAATACGTCATGGTGAATTAATGCCTAAAAAAACGTTCTTCTTCGACATCGCACGATGATTTTATGGAAGGAATATCAACACTGCCTGTAATGTTAAGTTAGTGAGGTGAAAAATTACGAAATAAGAAAAAAAAAATGTTATTTTTCTTAGCAATTTTGTGCGCAATTGTACACATGCGCCGATTCCCCCACAAGTCCCGCCTTCAAAACCTTAATATAATAATTCACCTATAATACTTTAATGAATTTTTATAATTGATTTTTTTATATTTTTTATAGTATAAAAATAAATAATAAGTAGCTTTATTGACTGATCTATAAAGGAGCAAAGTTTGTGAACTTTGTTCTGTTGTTCACCGTAGCATTAAACGTAGATATTGTTGTATGTAAAGTGTATAGGTATATGCAAAACGGCTCATGTTTGTAAATAATCGTGATTATATTTAGGAAGCGTAGGTAAATGTAATGAACTTTGCTTTTAAAAGGTGAACCAGTTTTTACTTTATCATCGTTGGCCATTACAATTTGAATGTAAACTGCCCATTTGCGAAGGTATTTATGATAACGGGAAGCGGTCTGCCGGTTACATAACGCTCTTTGCTAACTCGTTTAGATTTAGGCCAAGGATCAAAGTAATTTGGACATAAAAATACTAACTACACTGCGGCTGATTGAAGTTATATTGCTGAACTGATTTCGTAACTTCGCAAAAGTATTAAAGGTAGTCCAAATTTGTAATAAACATAAATCACATTATACTAGCGACCACGCTGCAGACTATGTTCGCACAATTTCTGCAAATTATACACAAACTTGCCTTTATTTTATAATTGTAAGATTATGTAGATATACAAGCAAATAGACTCTATACTAGAATTTTCATAAATGAATAATATTTTATTAATTTTTTTAGACATAAGTTCAACATATCATGTTTTACATCGTTGAATATAATATGGTATGTAATTATATTTGTAGTAATTGTACAAAGTTTGATTGTGGCAAACTCGAGTCGGCTAGCAAATAGGTAAGTTCATATTCATTAAATCCCATCCTTGCCAACGAACTCGGTGAAATACTACTATAATGGCAAGTATCAGTTAAATCACACATTGTGTGTAATGAAACAATTGAACAAATGTTCCCGAGCACAATACTCAGTAAACGGGTGCTGGCGATCATAGGGTTGTCGCACTTCACCCGAGATGGCCGGCGTACCTCCACCGTCGGGTACGCCGAGGTTTTGATAGGGAGTATAGGCCTCCCGGCGCTAGATAGCCGTGGGGTCGTTGTGACACACCGAAGTCGTGTCACAACGTCCCCATGACTCCGCCCATCAACGGCAGCGTAGTACTGTATATAGAAAATGGTTTAGCTAAAACATGGAATATGACATTTAGAATCATAATATAATTTTCACATGCGTAGATAAATTCATATGCGGCATAAAACTTAAAAAAATATATGTATTATTGTATTGTATACTTACTAATATAAAGCTAAATAATTGGTTCATTTTGTTGAACGTGTTAAAATCTAGAACTAGTCTATTCAATGCTTGAGGAATATATAATTCATAAAAATACGTGGATGAATTCGCGATCAAAAGCGCGATATTATTTAATGGACCTCTGTTCATTGGTTACCTAGCTGGTGGATTTTAAACTATAATAATTCATTTAAGTTTTGTTAATTAAGTATAAAATGGGCTTATTCATTTCTTTAATTTATTAAAAACACTTCATTATCCCATCAACTTATATACAAAATTATTAATTCAAACAGTGAAACAAAACTGAAGTATTAAAAAAGAAAATTGTAGTGACATCCCTAGATGAGCCCTAAGCAAGTCAGTGCACTTCCTAAAGGCCTTCGACAGTAAGGGCGTAACCTTTACAGAAATATTAATTTACAATAACGTTATTGAATACAGACTGAGCTGAAATTTTATTGATAACTTGCTTTTGTACTACTATAAATGTTTTACGACGCATTCAAATAGTTTAGAGAAAGTTGGAAGCAGTTATATAGTGAAATTTTTATTAATTACAAATTAGTTTAAAATCAAACCAACAAACATTGCTAATATCTAAATTGGATAGTTTTTTATATACACTAGTTTATAAAAAATGTATAAAAGTTTTGTAAAAACAAGATTGTACAGTTATGTTGTTTCCTAATTAGAATTTTATAGAAACTTAATAATTTAGGTACATTTATATAATTTAATGGTATATATTATAATTATATTTATTTATAACCTAAAATGATGTTGAAGTATGAAACAGATTTTGGGCTCGTCATTGTCCGAAGGCAATGGAAGCCGGTATTTGTTTATAAACAAATTTAAGTAAGAGCTATTTGTTCGAGTCACAGTTAATATTGACATAACTCTCTCTGAGAGTTGCAATTGAAACACCAAAACATGTTACTAAAATATAACAAAACAAACACATGGATGAGATAACAGTGATGGTGATGGCATAACAACGTAACAATGATTGGGTCAAACAATACCTAGTCGTGTAACAAATAACCTCGTTAGATAATCTTTATGCCTTATATGTCATCAAATCTTATATATGTATTTTGTTAATATGACGCAAAATTGCCAGTCTATGTGTCTTTTATAAGATGTACTTCGGTGAGTGTGCTCAGGGGCTGCATGAGCTTAACCGCCTTCCCCGTTCTTCCATCGGACATACAGACGTACTGCTGGTTACCATCCTCATGTTGTCGAAATCCCTCCTTTTCGAACCAAGCGCTTTGTAACATCCTTTATAATGCGCACCGCCAAGGTTTGGAACTTCCTGCCTGCGTCTGTATTTCCCACCGAACATACCGAGCTGTATGTTGGCCAAGAGCAAACCCATCTCTAATAAAAAAAAAATCCTCAAATTGTCCTCCTCCACAAAGTGAAAAACTTCAAAACAAAAACGATGAAATGCTCTTTATTGTTAAAAGATAATAATATAAAATGAACAATAACAAAAACGTGTGTCTAAACACGAACACTGCATTATCCTTAAAACCAGGTAGAAATGCGCATAAATCTTTTCAATCTGAAACTCCGAACCTATTGATTTGGGTGAAAGGTTCAAAGGCGACCGTTTAAAAGTACGAGTAATTTAAACGGTACGTATTTCCGGGTAAATAGTCAAATGGAAACGAAGTTGAATTGTCCACATTCCTTTATTTAAAGTGCAGTCAACTAAAAAAGAACCAAAAGCACTCCTTCGTTCATTTTGAATAATACATGATATACATTTTGAATCTACACTACTATAAACTATGAAATCTAAAAATATGAAGAAAAAAAAATTAGCTCAAACGACACCGTTCATATAATCTAATAATGTGTGAAAAGTACTTGTGAGTCACTTTCAAATAATTACAGAATGAGAGAGTGATTGTATTCATACAATTTGGTTTTGATACAAGAGGGATAACACATGTAGAGGCGCGCGCCCGCGACAAAATGTCTTCATTATGCTGCCCACGCATACCATATCCGCCGTCAAAGATTAATCATGAATCATAGAAAGGTCACTTGTTACTATTATTAAATTGGAATGTAATTTAACAGATATGACATTTTTTGGGCGTGCTTTTGTTTATTTATGGACGATATTAGTCAAATAACATGTCTGGTTTGTTAAACGTTGTTTCCTTATTCACATTTTGTTGACTAAAACATATTTAATATTTTTTACTCACAATTAATACACAAATATTAATTCAAAAAAGTTCATTCCATATTTTATGGAAAAAGTTGGTCATATTTTCTTATTCTGAGGAGTTATAACCTAACTCAGAGTTCTCAGAGTTTTCGATGGAAAAATATCTTCTAAGTAACGTCTTTAATTAATTCCTAGCAATTCTTAACTTTAAATTCAACTAATGAGGTGAGGATTTTTTTTAAACTTATTTAAAAGCAATTATTTAATCCAGTACTTAGCATAAGGATTTGATTTTTTTTACAATAATTTATGAATAGAACCCTGGGCCTTTATTTTTAAGCAGATGTCGTCCAACACTCTCTGATTTTAACTTTGTCTTGAAATTACCAGTTTTTCGAACCTTGTAACCAGCTAGCTCCTTTTACGGTTGAAAATAATGGAATAAATCATAAGACCGGTTGATCTTTGTCCAGGTCACGCCCAGGGCGGAGTACACCCACGCACATTTAATACCTAAAGGTTACACCTTCCAAGTATTTGCTTACCCACAACAATAGGTACCACTGGAGCATTGATCGAGCGGTTGACGGCGACATTTGAGGTCGTTTGCCTTTGATTTATGAGCTATCAATATCCGATGTATCGATACATCTAATTTAATCAGAAACCTTTCATGGGAATTTCAATTTTAATTGTCACTCCATAAAGAGTAATTTGGCTTACAAGTTTAATTTTATAAGCCAGTGAATTAGACAATTTTGATCGTTAAGTGTTCCGTTTTGTTACTTTATAATTTAATGTGGTTAGCAAGTTGATGAGACATGTGACAACTATAAAATAGCGAACGAGTATACAATTAGTATTAACTTTTGTCTTTTATGAACTAAAATGAATCATAAATGAAAATTATTAAGAAGAGAATGTCTTTAGTTATCTCTTTCATTTACAGATGGTCTATGTGAAATCATTATTTACTCTGTCTTTTTTCTACCCAAGGTTATATTCAGACAGGCTGACAATCCATTTGATGGTTGCCTATCCTATAACATAAGCAACGCCACAGTGCTGCAAGTGGAAAATGAAATGAAAATGATGATGAAAGGATAGGAAAATGTTCTCTAATGTGTCATTTCATACTTGTCTGCACCCTTTATTATCATTAAATTTTTCAAGAAGATAGCTCAGATCTTCTTGAAAAATTGTTTAACATAAACGGTTATATCCTAGAAACAAACTGACTTTGTTTAACCATCACAAGACGTGAGGTTCGGAGATTTGATGTTAATGTTTCTAAGCTGAGTGAGATTTGATGTAAGAGATACACACACACACCTATTTTCTATTACTTGTACCATCTTTGTTGACCAACGGTTTAAATATTATGACTTAGCAAAGTATTATGTTAAAGGTCTAAACATCAAATCCGATCACTTTCCCGTCTGTGTCACGGATTAAGATCCGAAATGTCAGTGGCTGTGACATTTTTATGTCGGTGCGACATTTTGATGGTGATTATGAAACTATGTAGATAAGATCGAGCCAATTAGAGATTATTTTTGAAGTATTTCGGTGCCGTGAGATAGTGGAGGAATTAAGTGTTTGTTATTAGTAATTGTCTTGAAAGAAAGATTTTCGACCAATGACCATATGTCAGTGATGACATATAATGGCGCTGAAACTTGGTCAGCGTGGGCCTCGTAAGAAAATTCAATGTCGCGAGCGATATCGAATCCGAAATGAGAAGATCCGTAGACAAACGAAAGTCACCGTGGCAATGGGCACAGTACGGAGAACACTCTTATGTTTTTTGTCTCTTTGAAGTATTTAGAAGTAGTAGGGAACACAATCGTGAACTCGTTGATCTTCCTGGCGACAAGAAACACTTCCTTACAAAATGCTTACAAATGAGCATTCAAAAATACCAGTGTTTCCGTATCGAGTAAGGGAGTAGGGGGATGTTTGTCTGATTATTTTTTTCCTTTACGAATACAAAATGAATATAAATAAAGAATTTATTTTGAAGTGCATTATAGTAAATATCTCTGTATTACAAGTAAAGTGAATTTTATAGCTAAACCGACACCGTTTTATCTGTGAATACTATACATGAGGAGTATGCTAGAAGGGCTGTAATCATCAATAGTCCTTAACAGCACCCAGTTCGCCTACAGTCCATTGTTTGGGCGCACATTTACTTCGCCCCTGCATTTCGCGCCATCTCCAAGAGAAACTTGTTATTTATCTGTATGATATAGTGTAATGGCATCGATGATCGCTACCTCCCTTTAAAGTGGTTGTTTAATTTTTGAATAAAGACTCAAATATTGTTTATACTTGTTACACGTTGACAATTTGTTCTATTTATATCGATTTGCAAAATAGATCAATCAGTGTTGTACCATTAGGTAAGAAGGGTTTAGCATTTTAGCAATGGGGTTTATCATATTTAAGTTGGAAAGTATTAAAAAAGTTTGAAAGTATAAATATAATGGTTAATTTTCTAATGTTATCGCTGTTAACAAAATTTGAAATATTCATAGGATACTACTGAAATTAAGAAAGACTTTTACCACCAAACTCTAGGTTGGATCTTTGATTTTGTTTCAAACATGAGTAACCGCCAGCAACAGTTAGTTAAACATATAAAAAAATAGTTTATTATATAATACGGTTTGTAAACAAACAATCTATTAAAGTCTTGTAAGTATTTCCAATAAAATAGTATAATACTGGTTGAGACAGTCTGACGGAAGCAATAAGGTGATAGTATCTGGCCACCTTTCACCGTATCGCCGTTCGATTTTGCTCTAAATAAGTGAAACCTCACTTTTAATGCAGCTTATTTAAAATGGCGGGTTAATTGGTCACGAACTGGTGCAAAAAATTTAAACGTTTGTTGTTCACGTACACAATTTAATTCTGAATGTTAAAAAAAAACTCTCATTTAAATCCACCTACATGTTTTAAAGAATTATGATTTCAAAAATAGAATCTATATAAAACCAAAGCGGAGTAATGCTGCTAATAAACAAATAATAACAAATAACTTAATAAATAAGTAGAGATAAGACAAACTTTGATGAATTAGCATCACAATTGGCGGTTGAACAATTGAAGCTGCATTTCTAGTCCGAGAGCTGTTTAACTTTTTTAATTGTTGTATTTTTTTATTTTTTTATTATTAACGGTTTGCTCTTGGCCAGCATCTAGCCGTGCAGGAAAGACGAGGCCGACGATGGAGCGAGCTAACCCAAAAAATGCCTATTCACTTTTTTATGTTGAGACATCATGCAATTTTTTTTACCTATGCAGAGAGTAATCGACACGAATAGGATTCAGTACACTTGCGGCCACGATAAAGTACCACGCCCACACAGGTCACCAGGTGTAAGTACAGTCCCTGGTCAATACAAATGCTAGCATTAAAATAAGTTTATGTTTCGACCTTACACCTTGCAATGTTGTAAAATTGCTTACTGTAATAGAGATTTAATTAAGATTGGCACACTCTATTTCAAATTGGCACTAAATATTTCTAGAATTTAGATTAATACTATTTTATATATTTTATTATATTTCGCCACAAATTAGCCAATTTCAATAATATTTTGTATATTTTATGATTATAGACGACAATGAGGCAAAAGATCCTGTCGATGGTAAGCGGTTTCCTAGAAACACAAGCAAAGAATGCAAGTGTCTTTGTTAATATATAAAACATAACATAAAAGGTGGAAATACTTAGGATTTTCTTGGCTTTTCAATCTTTAACTAACGCAGCGTTAACAGCACATGTGCTGTTATTTCACGGTCGTATTCTGTAAGACGGTAGTTACTGTCGCCAGACCACTGATTCGCTTATGACTTAAAGACTGTAAAGCAGTGAACTTTGCCACTAGAGATTACCAGAAAAAATGTTTTCGTTATAATATTAGAGTCTCTAGTTGAACACAGGTCTAAAGTAGACTATAAAGTAGGTAGATGAATCTATGTATCCTCAGGAGTGATAATAAAACAGTAACAACGAACACTTTTAATATTCAGTCTTTTTTTATTATTATTTTATTAGAGATTGGTTAATGCTCTTGGCCAACAACCAGCCGTGTAGCATGGATGAGGCCTATGATGTAGCGAGCTCACCCAGAAGATGCCTATTCAATCGAACTTTCGAACGGAAATACATACGCCGGCAGGGAGTTCCAAACCTTTGCGTTTTTGAGTTTATTCATCACAAACATTTATAAATCTTCTATCTTACAATATTAATACCTTTACAAAGCACCGAAATACAATGACTCAAGTATATAAATATTATTATGTGGGTATAATCTTATCGGATATGGATTAAAATTAAATTTCATGTATATAAATTTTAAGTGTTACGTAAAAGGGTACACAATCTAGTTTTGTCCCCATTTGTATAATATTTGGCGATAAGTAACAACATTAACGCATGTTTCACTCACAAAAGCGTAATATAATAAATCGGCCTGTCCACAGACGCCTACATTCCTCTCGATCTTGCTGCCTTACTCGTTTTCAACTCGATATATTGTTGCCTTGCATTTGTACATACAGTAGCCGAGAGATTTGTATCGCGACCAACAAGTGAACCAATTGAAACGTTCCGGGCGAAAGTCTCGAATGCTTACGCTTCACTTTGAACAAAACTAGCTAACTTCCGCGGCCTTGCGTGTACTCGCTAAAGGGAAAACTTAGTCAGTCTGTTGTTTTATTTATTAAGTTGACTAAGCTTGAACAAGTAAGCCGAAACCTAGGTTGATTTCAAAATTCAAGAAATTTGGAAGTAACTTCTAATTTCTAGTAGATACTACAATCTAGTAAATCCTAGGGAGCCATGTGCTAAATAAACGCAAATTCTAAATCTGAAAAGTAGTAAGTTTCAACATGATTTAATAATAACATTTTTTCAAATATCCTTATTCAAGGAGCCTATTACAGCTGACCTTTGGATGCGATTATTATCCGCAACAAAATTTCGCGCGTCGCTAATTCAAAGTGGAATTCGAAATTCAAATCAAAGTGTTTCAACATACCTTGTCGATTGCTATCGTCGCATCGCGCTTAAGAGGGAAAGTTGGTGCACCAACAAATAATTTTCTCCCATGAAATCTAACGTGATTCGATCATAATTTAGCACTTGATTCTACAATAGCTGGTCCTGTCCATTAGATAAAGGTCTCCTTCGAGGAGTGAGTGGCACAGACTAATGTACAGGACAGAGGGTCCGGTTATGAATTATTTTATCAATTTCACGCATGTCGCGACCAGCTTTTTCGCTGCAATAATTTATGTGTGGATATGAATGGATGCTACACGCTATTATAAAGTTCACGGATTATCTACATATATAATACTCGGAGTCATCGCATTCATTAGAAGTTGTAATTTGAATTATAGTGGTAAATAATTAGTTAATATTATTTCAAAATTAAACCTACGATTAGGTGTGTAATGTGCTTATTCGACCGGAAAAATAATGAAATATATATTTTTAGAAAACACATAATTTAATAAAAAATAAATATAATTATTTCTTTCTTCATTTTTATATTCATCTGTAATCTTCCAGAAATTATAAACTCAATAATTACCAAATTAATTTTATTTCTCTGCAGAGATCAAATATTTATTACAGTTTTGATTTTATTTTATATACATACTTGATTGTCTAAAATATACGAGTATAAAGCATCGTAATATCATCATAATTGCGTAAAACCAAAAAAATATTACATTTATCGTGTAAATTATATTGTAAAGATTTTTCTTAGGTACTAATGGCCTTAATACTCATATACGATAAGTGGTTGATGCTTGAATTGAGGAAATTGCAATGGAAAATGATAGGTTTTTCGTAACTATTTGGTCGATAAGTCTGCGAGCGTGTCGCAGGCCAGCCGCCGCCCACGCGGCTGTCGCGACCCAGCGCGGCGCGTAAATATAGCGCGCAGAATTGGAACTACCCGCGGTTATTTATCGCCGGCGCGCGCGCACTCAAGAGAAATCGACGCTCAACTCGTTCAGTGTCACTTCCTGCTCGGACGCCGCCGTGAGCGTACGCTCTCCAACTAACACCCTTGTAATAGCCCTTTATTTGACGCCATTATGCTATTTCAGTCGGTTCCACACTGACCGTAACCGTTTATCTGATTATTGTCGTTTTGTCTCCAAAGTCTGTTATTCATTTAAGTTTACTACGCCTTTGTGCAACAGATCTATAATCTCAGATTACCAAACAGATATAATCGAAGAACAATGAAACCGTCCATAAATTGTCATAATAATTTGCGTTCACGGCTTTGGCATTAAAAGAAAAAGTGCGGAAGCACAAACTGGAGTACGACTCGAGTACGACCGATGACTTTTTATGAGTTGACATTTAGGCGACATTTGACATTATAGGCACCGCCATCTGTCTAATTATTATTTGTGGGTGTGGGTTGTCAATTGCATACCTAAACCGGGTTGCTCAGTGATTGATATCGCTGTCTCGCTCTACAACCAGTTCTTTGATTAATGCGTTACTCTCTGAATGTCATGCGCATGTTTTGAACTAATTAAGGCTCTTCCTCGACGTCCGAGGTTGTTGCTTGTTTGTGTACAAACTGAATTAATTGGAATTTATTTGAACATTGCTCTTATAGCATAAGCAAGAAAGGTAAGCTATATTCATTGTGATGAAAATACTCCTCAGCTAGGCCATACTAAGCCTTGTATTACAACTAGCTCAAGAAAATATGCTGTTCAAGCGAAAATGTGTATCTGAGATAATGATGAAATTAACGTAATGTTATATTTTTTTAGAATACAACAAATCAATACAGCACATGTAATTTCACTATAGTCTTCTGTAAAATGATAGTTATTACAGCAAGATGATCTACTCGGTTTATCATGTCTTCTGACATTACAGAGAAGTACTTGGCTATACGAAATTTCACCAGCGAAAACAACAACATTTATTATTTTCATTAGATTATTTATTAAGAAATTCCTTGGCTCGATGTGTTGAATTTAATGGGCATTTCAGGTCAATTTAAGCATTAATTCGCACTGGTGTTATCTAAATTTTAATGGTAAATCTGTTATAAAATTAGTGTTGCTAATTTATTGACACTACTAATTTAAATATTATGAGAAGATTACTCATGAAAGTTATGGTCCGTAAGCCAGGCACTAATTTCGTCAATGATTTCCTCTCAGTCCATAATTTGTAAAATGCCTGAGAGAGTTGTATCATGATGGGTTGTGAACGTCAGCTGCGGCTCCGATGGTGGGTTGAGCAGTGGTAGCCCGTTACACTTTCAGAGCATCAGCTGACAAGCATTCCACCAAGATATAGCCAGCTGAATTTTTTATTTATTAACAGTAATACATAAACTATCATCTGATAAATTTTCTATTGGGAGGTAATCACTAAACACGTATATATTCGTGTGACCTGCAGACGCATAATCCACCATTTTATAAATAGCTGACAATTTTGTTTCTTCAAAACAACTACTAACTATAATTTGATGAATTTTTAATCGGAAATAAACCATAAAAAAAAAAATTTATTATATGCGTGGGCGGCTACCACTCTACTGATCAACCCACCATCGGAGCCGCAGCTGACGTTCACAACGCTTCATGATACAACTCTCTCAGTCATTTTACGAGTTATCGACTGGGAGGAAATTGGTCATGAAAATCTGTCGCTGGCTCATGGACCATTAATGCAACAACTTGAAATTGAACAACTTGAAGATTTCGACAGGAACAGTTGACTACAGGGCAAGACAATATAGCTTTCCATTGAGGTAGTTTAGGCATCGAAACTATTGTAAGTAGTTTGAATTCAAAAGTAGTTTTTCTTTTGACTATTTGTCTATAAAATATAAAAATATTAAATATGACAATATGTGTACTATATTTTCCTTCAGTAGTTCAAGCAGCAATCCGATTAGCAACACGTCAGGCGGTAGCTAAAAGCCACAGTATGCATAAATGGAGTTAATGCGTCTGTCTGTTTCTCCGCTAACTATATAATTACTTCTAAACCACCCAAAAGATTTTATTTCGGCTTTCATCTATGGAAAGAGGCTTCTGTATATAAAACATTTTCATCCAGGGCGAACCAGGGAGCGGTTTGCTGGTATAGTAGTCGCTAGTAGCCCGGTCCACCCCGCTCAAAGGGCAAGGAGGCACCGGGGAGTTTTAGTGGGTAAGGCCCAGTTCTGCTGGTCGACCCCCCACATACCCCAGCGGCAGGAAGTCAGTAAACGGATCTCTCCTCGTCAAAAAAAAGAAAAGTATAGTATATTACAAATAAACACAAGTAACGCAGTAATCGTAACCAATCTATGACAAACGGGTTTCAAGTCTCGCACAGTAACAGAAGCACGCGTTCTGAAAGGTTTTTTTTTATCACATGCTATTGCTATTGAGCTGCGACTTACGATATATTTTGTGTTGACCTCGCCCGAGTCGCTCAAAGGTGAATCGGGCCACCACAAAAAAAAATATTATAGATTGGTTTCGTACCGTGTATTGTCACCATTATTTCGTTATTATCGAGTAACAACAAATAATTGTTCGTTGAAAAGTTTGAAAATCAGATAGTCTGAGAATTGGAGTAAAATTATGAAGAAAAATAGTGACAAATTCCATTTTAGAGTGCAATCGTATTTTACTATTTTACTTTATTGTTAGGAGTTAAAATACCTATTATATAATATTAGCGATCTGCCCCGGCTTAGCACGGATGCAATTTTCCGGGATTTCTCCAATTTTTCAGTTCATAAAAACTTCGGACTTCGACAATTATTATGAAAAAATATATATTTGTAGGGGTCCAGACGATCTAGACCTTTAAGCTTAGCAACACATTCAGCGAGTCTAACTGTTAATAGTGTTTGAGCAAAATACGATGTGTATATTCTATTTAAACATTATTTAAAAATATTAAAAGTTTGAGGAATGTTTTTGCCTGTTAAAAGGCCTGTGCCAAACAAAGGGACCGAATAGTTACATGTTATACTTATATGAGATCAAAGTTAAAATATTAGGCGATCTCTTTAGAAGTTTCAGGGGCTCAGGTTCAGAGAAATTATAGAATGTCCAGTGTCACAAAATATCTAGTGTCTCAGAATATCTAATATCCCAAAATGTATAGTTTTTCACAATTACAAGAAATTCCAAAAAAATAAGAATTCAATGGATTTTATATTTGACAGCAAATGGAATACTTGAACCATATGGGTACATGAATTTTTTATAAGTTAAATTTTTACAAGCAAATAAGTTTAAATTTTTTTTATGGACATAGTATTTTTGAAATGTTCACAATAATAACAGAACTCACAGTCGCACTAGTTGTATTAGTCATGTCTGTCACGAAGTCGACACATGCTCCACAATCGCGGTTTTTGTCAACACATTTCTGTATTCGTACGCGCTATATGCGCGCTCATTGCTCACTTTGTGTTTTTGTCTCACTCTATTTTTGTCTATTGCCAACTTAATGACGAATAATTGAATTTTAAAAAGTTTATTAGAAATGAATTTAAAATAAAACTTTTTTCGTACGATTTTTACACGCAATACTTTATAGATGAGGACTTTCTCTTTTATTTTCCTCTCTTTTAAGTGTGTTGCTAAGGAAGACATATGGCGCTGAAGCGTGGTCGCTACACTCGCTACGTTGAAGCGCCGAAAGCTCAAAGTTTCTCAACGAGCTATGAAAAGGGTATGCTATGCTATGTTAGGAGTTACACTGCGAGATCTAACGAAATTTACCTATCAACATAAGCCGGCGGATCAGTAAGTTGAAGTGGCAGTGGGCAGGACACATTAATTCGGAGAGCCGACGGCCGCTGGGACCGGAAGGTTCTCGAGTGAAGGCTACATACAGACTGGCAAGCGCAGCGTAGGTTGTCCGCCCACAAGGTGGACAGCAGACGATCTAATAAGGGCGGCGGGTCGACGGTGGACCCACAGTCTGTTTCTGACCATTGTTTTAAAAAATTATGTCCATGAAATGGACGTCTTGCAACTGAGATGATAGACTACTAACAGCCCGCTATTAGTATATCCTTTATTAACTTCTTCTAAGCCACCCAAAGTATTTTGATACGGTTTTCACTATGAAAAGACCCATGAACAAGGAAAGTTTGTGTAAGTACATAATTTTCCGAAAAAAATAAAAATGCATCCGTGCGAAACTGGATCTAGTATTAAAATATGTACCTTTCGTGTAGCGAATAATTATATGATTTTTTAAAATGCAGGTACTTTATATAGATCGTAAATTATTTTAAGTACCTAACTTCCAAAATGTAAATTTCGTTAATTGTGTTTTAAAATTTGTAAATTATAATACTGTTACAAAATAACTTTCACCACTGCAACAAAATACCTCCATAATAACATAATACATGGAAACATTAAACACAAAATTGCTAACAATCGACTCCAAAAACAGTTAGTTGTATAGGGTTGCCACCGCACAAAAAGTGTTGAAAAAATATCAATAATTTCGTAAAAATATGCATTATTTTAGCACAAAACACTATCAACGACGAATCTAAATTTATTTTGCAAATATAAACCTTTTTTACTTATTCTTCTATAAGTATATCATTAGATGGTGGTATATGTCTATCTATCTATATACATAAAAAAAGTCGTGTTAGTACACCATTTATCGATTTTCATAATCTTTGTTTTGTTGGATTCGTCTCCGTCCCGAATAGCAGAATAAGCCTTAAAATATCGAAAAAAAATTAAAATAAAGAAATAAATTGTACTGTTACATCGACAGTAACTGTCAAATCGATTCTTGTTTAACATATCACTGGTTGTGATGTGCGCATGTTATCATCATCAATCAATACTAATAATAAATCTGTAAGTGTAGGTATTGTATGTATGTTCCTCCATAACTCAAACGAATTAACTGATTTTCATGAAACTTGGTAGATAAACGTTTAGACGTACAGGACACAGGATAGGCTACTTTTTTCCTTTTCAACGCGGACGAAGTCGCCGGCGCCAGCTAGTTAATAAATATATTATTTAACAATGATTATGGAGCGGTACGAAATTCACCGAATCAGCTCGAAAAGAAAATCCTAAAACTTAAAAATAATTCTAAGATATCCTAAATAAAGATAAATTTTAAAAATTCCTAAATTAGTAAATTTAGGAGTTTTTTTTTTAAATTAGTAAATTGACTTTTACATCGTCACTTTGTCCGTGTATATCTTTACAAAATATGTATAGTAATATAGAGTGTAGACTATTGTGTATGTATAGAGTGTAGAGTAGACTAAGTGTCATCAAAATGCGTTTAGCAGTATTTGCGCGTGAAAATAATTATCTTTAATACATACATAATAATGAAATTTATCGACAAAATTAAATGCGGACGTCGCATCCCTACTCAGTTGATGGAGTTTTTGGAAAATACTTAATAACATTATTTAGTTGATGAAACTGGTTATTTTAATTAAGTGTACACCGTTTGACATCGGTGCAAGTGCAAGTTTATCTTTCAGAGTTTTGTGAACCAGTAATGTCTTACTCGATATGGAAACGCAATTATAAATGTATTACCGAAATATTTACAACAAGTATCGGCGTATTTATAAAATAATTATGAAAAGTTTGCAGCTAGATATATTCCTTGTATTATTTCTTCCTAACGACTAGTATTCGATAGTCTTTGTACTTTTTTCAATATTGCATATGACAGTAGGTGGGTACTGTCGCGTAAAAACACAAGTAATACCAGGGATATAAGTGAGCTTACAGAAAATCTACATGCTTGAAGAAACCCATATTGTAGTCACATCTTAAAAGGAATCACCTCAGAAGAGAGATTCGTTGTTCCAATGTTCGCGCGTCAGAGGGAAGTTTCTACACGTCCGTATTGTGCCACCTGGCAAAATGCAGATAAAATCTGCTTCTATGGTTCGCAGTTCGGTGATAAAACCTTGAGGTAGACATTAATGCTTCTATGCTAACATGCGTAAAAAATGTGCATCACTTGTCAGACGGGTGCGGGATAGCTCTAACAAAATTTTATCAATGATAGCTAATAGGCTAATAATATATCCGACATTGTTGCGATAGACATTTACTTGTTAATTATTATTCTTCTTCTTTTTATTATTATTTCTTTTCCTTCATCTTGTATTAAATATTTTATTATTATTGTATATGTATAGTATTAGACATATATAAAAAATTACTTTGATTTTATTTAATTAGGAACTTTTAGTTATATATTAACAATAAATGTATAAACAAAATATGGGTCTAGTTACCTGAAAATAAATGAATTTGAATTAATAAAAAAATAAAATAAAATAATGTTGGGATTTAGTTAGACTTGGTTAGGGAGAAATCTTATATCTCCGAAAAATCTTTCTCGAAATATTCTTCAGGAACAACAACAAATAACAACTATTTATCCAACCGTTATAAAGAGTGCATTCATATTTTGAAATAAAATTTAAATTAATTAAGTTGCAAATTTATCAACCAATTAATAAGATTGTTTGAAGTGGTCAAACTACATAATTATTAGTCGTATAATTCCGGTTGGATTTTAAATACACATAATCAATATTCATAATTAAATTTTTACATCTAGAAGGTTTCCCTTATCTTGCCTGCCAGGAATTTATCCTATTTTGAGATTTTAAATCGTATCTTAAAATAATTTTATTTTTTGACTTAGAAAACTTGACAATTTAAAAAATAGATTTTTTAGAAACATTCATCATTGTCAAGATGATTATAACTTGTTATCGCGTAAATTTCAATTAAAAATCTTTTTTTTTATTTAGGTTCCTTCTTTCATTTATAAGATATAAGAGATACAAACCAGTAGGAGACCAGTTTCTTTTGAAATCTTGATGTTAGAAGTATATTGCAAAAATAAAAATAAAAAAAAAAGGAGCCAAGATGCAATCGAAACAAGCTGCGAATAGACTTTGCCGAGCTAAAGTTGAATGTAATTATTTTCATTGATAAACACATTTTGATAACACGAAGACAAGTTTTGATAGTGTTTTGGATAAACCAGCGTTCAGTTATATTAAAACTTGTCGCAAATAGGATCGTTATCACGATACGCTACTGTAGTTAGTACTGTTATGTGTTTAACTCGCTTTGAAGGCGAGGTTGTGTGTTAAATTCAATTATGGTTTAGGGAGCAAATTTTTAATGTCACACATACTTTTTATTACTTATTTTAAATGTACCATTATTATTACTTTTAAGTTTCGGTCGGAATAAAATAATTCTTCTGTTAAAATGCAATGTTGGGTAAAATTGCAAGTAAATCCCTTCTCTATATCTTATATACAAGTTTACTGCACTGTACCTAATAAGTCTGTATATTTATTGGTTTTACTTATATAGAAGCCACACATGTGGTTTTAATTGTATTTTTTTTAATATTAACGGAAAAATTAAAAATATATCATTAGGTATCTGTGAGAAAAATCAGCATCAAAAGATTCCCTAAGGTTAGTATTACCCGAGACTAATGTTGATCTAAATAAAGTATCCCAAGTGCCAATGTAGGCCTTTTTACTATATGTAAGGTATGGTTCCGTAGCTGACTGAAGGCGGCAACAAAAAGCGACACGTCTGCGTCAAGTCGCGGCTTTATGTCGCAGCTTTATGTCGCATTTTTACGGTCTTGTGTCGCCTGCCGTCGTGCCAAGCTACGGAAGATAATTTCATAAAAAATACCTTGAAACCAGTCTGCTTCTTGCTATCTGCGGTCGGCTCCAGAATCATACCATCAGACACTTCATTGTAAATTGTAAACTATTGACTTGAGAGTTCCGTCTATTAAAGAATTTTTCGAAATAAACCCACGTTCTCAACCGATTGCCAACGGTATTGTATGGACGGCAACTTTTACGCTTTCATTAAAAGTTACACATCGCGGTGTCTGTCCGATTGTCATTTCTTAGCTCAATGAAGCGTAATTACAAACATTACAAAACACGCTCCAGTTTCCCGTGGCTGTCATATGAGCTGTACGTGTTGGTGTGTTTATTTGTACGGGGAGTGTTCGTGTGTGCACGGACACTGACCCGAGCTATCGCCGAGATCGCAGCCTCCGACCGGCCAGATGCCGAAAGATGTCAGCCAGGTATGAACTCTGTACAAATACGGTAAAAAATCATCGATTAAGAATTTCGATCTCATAATAAGCTACATGAAATAAATATCAGTTCAGTATAGTTGGATTGTAAATATTTATTAGAAAATGACGTTTGCGACAGCAGCAGGCATGATGTTGATTTGATGGCAGGTTTCCTAGAAACTAAAATAACGTCCTTTAGTAAATATAATAGAGCTTTTTTTTACAAGAGGAATCCACCATGGATACCCGCCGGATACTCTCCCCAGAGAGCGGTGGGTTATGTCGGACTCCTGCCCCGATATGGTATTGGAGAAGACCTGCCGACTAAACATCTTGGCGTCCTCCACGTTCGCTATAAGGCGAAGTTGTGAGGACGGACGAACACTCTTCCGCAACTCCTAATTACTAGAAGGAATTAAGTGAATTGGCAGACCTTGTAAAAATTTATTTACACAGCTACATTTGAAGATTCTCTTTTGAAAGCCTTCCTAATCTCTTATTCTTAATTCTACTATAGTCGACAGATCTCATGTAGCACCTGTGGCGTTGCTTATGTTATAGGCGACGGTATCCAACTGCCATAAAGTAGACCGTGAGCCTGCAATTGCAATTGCAAAGTTTTTTTATATAAATATATTTATTATTTAAATATAATAAACATATTTATTCGGTGTCAATGATTCCAGGAAAGGATATGTTTAGTCACATAAACACATAGGTAAAGTCGGGGTACGAAAACCTTCGTCAGTTTTCAAATTCATTCCTTTATCAAATTTAAAGACGCTTAGTACCTTTTGAAACTAAAGCACCAAGCAGACAACTGACAGACGTTTGAAATGAAATTTCGACTTTAAGGTGACGAACCTTTTCTTACCCCGACTGTACACTGTGGCTATAATTTTCTTCTAAGGGCACTATGAAAAAAATAGTATTTTATTATTTGATTTAGACATAGATTTCATAGAAATATTTTAGTGTGAGGAATACGTCTCTGGCTTAACCTTTAGCTCGCGGCTATCGGCGCATTTAAAAATAAAAGTAGGAGCGTTAATAACGTATTTTTACAGCGCGCCGCGTTTGGTAGGCCGCTACCGCAGGTGCGTTGGCCTGCCCTCACGCCGCCCCCTGAGACTGACCGTGCCTCGCAAATCATTTGGACAGCTTTTTGTCAATTTACCTTTTTGTTATTGTAAAACAAAGATTGCAATGGCTATTCGCATTAAAAAGCTTTATTTATAGCTGATAGCTGTTGCCTATCACGTGTCCCGTACTTCTAAATGTTTATCTACCAAGTTTCATGAAAATCTGTTAATTCGTTTAAGAGTGATGGAGGAACATACATACATACATACAGAAAAAAAAATTCTAAAAATCGTCAATTTAGTTTCAGTATCATGTATAGAGCCTATATATACGATATTTCTGAAAACAAAGTAAATTACTCCATGACTGACCCCTACAGATTTATTACTGACCGGTCCAATTGGAAAATTTTGGGTGAGGCCTATGTCCAGCAGTGACGTCCTACGGCTGAGATGATGATTGATGATTGATATACTTGAAAATATTTTTTAAAAGTAAGATTACTTAGCTTAGTTTACTTACTCCTCAATCTGAGAAGGATTGATCTTATTGTTACTCTAAACTCAGTATGCTCCTTCACTTGAAATGCTACTTAATTGATTTTCCTTTTCAATGTGGATACGAATTGCTTTTTGATCTAGGTATGCTTTAGTTTACCGTCATTTCTGTTATTACATTTATGTTTTAAATGTGTAAAATCTCAGTGACGAAATATTTAAATACCTTCTTAAAAATAAACGCCGATATGACTCCTTATCATAGTACACACTAATGACACTAATGTTATAATTAATTATATGCAAAAATTAACGAGTTTTTTACGTTTTTCTACTAAACTACCGAATTTTTAATGAAATTTTGTACGAATTTTGTATGAACCTGAGGATAGAGTATATTTTAATTTTCCATACCGACGATGGCCCGAACAAGCATGTATGGCAAAATAGAGGTTGAATCAACAGAACTATAAATTTTCCTGATCAACAAGATAACACTTTTACTTTTACAATGCATTTATAACTCTGTTCAGATATTGTGTAATGAAATCATTTATTTTACTTGTTTGATTATGAGTATGTATTGAGTAATTTTATTGCTTAAATATGAGTTGTGTGTGACAAGCGCTTTAGTAATGTGAAAACAGTGCTATGCACAGGACGGTAGATATCCATCAGCGGCTGACAGCGCTTTTCCGCCTTCCACTTAAGACTTCTTGTTAGCGCTTAGTTCACAATTCATTATTGCACTATAGAACCGCAATGTACATCCGTATTGATTACTGATCCGTTTCTCAATTTACTAAGATCATTTACAGATAATAACAATTTAGTGGTCTGAAAAATAGTAAGGAATATTAGAGGCACTATCTAATAAGAAGAATGAATGATACTAACGTAGCAAGTATTGACAGGGATGGACACAATTAATAAGCAACAAGGTTATAGAGAGGTTGAGAGAGAGGGTTAGTAGGGGCAGGGGGGACCCCGGGTTGAAAATTTAGACTATTAGGCGATTATATAAAAGGACATAAGGTAAAATAATTATTTGTTTGTAACCCAGCTACGCAGAAGGAAATAAAAATTCTAGGTTTGTAACCTAGTTACGCAGGAAAAAAAAAAACCAACAAATTTGAATTATTCATTCGTAACCTGGTTACAAACCAAGAGAAAAAAAAATCCAGTTCGTAGCTAGTTACAAAACTTAGTTACGTACGCGCAACAACGAAGAGCAAAATTTTCAATATTTTATTTTTATTATTATATTTCTTAAAACTTTTTATTACAAGGAAATATTCTGTTTCTAAATTTGTACAGTAAAATATACTTAATCAAAGTTATAACAGCTTAATTTTCTATGGTAAAGCAAAACAAAATAATTATAGAAAGCATAAAGCTAATAGAACTAGTAATTCGCACTGAGCATCTCAGATCTAGTAACTAAGCTATTTATGTCTGTATTACTTAAAACAGCCACCAAGTTATCATTGCGTTTAGCGGAGAAATCGCATTAGGGTGTTAATTATAATACCATAAACACTAAGCAACATTGTATCTAATAATAAAATGGTTGTAATTACGAGAAGAAACTGCAAACACTTTAACTATAGCACAGTATTAGACATACAGCACTTTTTAATAATAATTAATATAATTGGTATCCACTTTGTAGTTCTAAATAAGTTTATTTGTGATTTTTGTATGCGATATCACGAAAAGTATTTTTTCCAAATATTGAAATTACTTACTTAACTCTATATTATTTTACAATATAAATAAATAAATGTATCTTTTTTAAAAAGCAGTACAGTAGTGACTAGAGTTTTTATAAATTTTAAGGGCTATGAAATAGTGAAACTTAACACTATTTGATATCCCTTAAATTTTTTTTTACAGTAAATTGTGCGGTGTCCTGTTGGCTCTTAGCTACTGAGATGGGAAATAAAGTTTTTTAAAAATAAATAAAAAGTTTGCCCTCGAAATCTTTGAATCTAGTAGGTACAAACTGCACCTAAATCTTAACATAAAAATTAATTTTTTTAATCGAAACTGTTTATACGAAATTGCTATTTAAATTTAAGTTTCTATTCCTTTTTCAAACTCGTCTCAAAATACTTGTTATTATATATTTCCTTACTGTAATAATGTGGCCGTATTCTACCTGTGTTTGTAGTCAGAGTTTTGTTCAACAATTATTCGAATAATTTAGTTCAATGTGTCTCATAAAGTTGCGCGTTTAATTGTATATACTTGCAGCGTGTGAACTGTTATTAGTACTGTACTATTATCCTGTGTTTATAGATTGCTATTTTACGATCGCTACGGCTAATGAATGGGTGATCTGCTACCACGTTTCAAAAGCGAAAGAACATATTCTAACATATAAAATTATTGTGTATAAAAACAATACATATAATATAAAACATATAAAACAAATAAATTTTGAACCAGTTTTTACTATAGAAAGGACAATAAATATGGCTACCGTGCAAAGCTGCAGACGAGTATTATCCCAAGTAAAAAACACATTTTTCGGCTTGCAAATCAAAGTTATAATATCGCACATAGTATTAAATATAACATAAATTACACTATGCTCTACAGACATATACTGAACAACTACTAATTAAATGTTAGTATAATTGTAATTTTCTTTGAGTTATAAGCATCGATGAAGCTTTCAGCATGTTTACACGTACAGTAAAAATGGTCCTGAATGATACGTAGTATTTAAATATCTTAAATCTATATCATAGCCATAAATACAACCAAAAAACCGTGCTGTTGTTGGCTTTGTTTGACCCCAAGAAGCACAAAAGATTGTATAACATTGTTAAAGACTAATGGAGAAGACATTGAGAAAGCTTAATGCGTGCAGGCAGAATAAATCTTAAGAGGAAATTGTTCCTTATATACAGCTTGTGCAATTAATTGGAGCACACAAGTAACAGAATATTCAAACTAGATGATATAAGCGGCAACTTTGTTTCGCTACGGAACATTTTAAGCGTGTTTTTCTTAGGAGTATTAAGCTCCTAATAATTTACATATAAAAAACTTATATTTTATAGTTTCTATATTTAGTATAGACTATTAAAAAAATATTTGGTATTGATTTTATAGTTAAGTTTAAATTAAAGGACCTAGTTAAGGTACATCGCCATCTATGAGCAGTTCCTAATTAAAGTAATTAATTTACCCTTTCGACCTATTTAATAGGTTACTATTCTAGTGCGGAACCAAAAATATAATTATAATAATATAGAAGGAATTAAAAGTCATTTCGTTGATGCCTTATCAAACAATTACATAACACTTTATCTTAAACTTTATCACTTACTTTATAAACGTTATGCAATCAGTTATTAAGAGCCTTACCTGAAAAAAAAATATAACACAGATTAATTTAGATACGCAACAGTTCTTGTTTTAATTACTAAAGCTGATTTCGAAGTTGAGCATTTTTAATTCAACACCTTTAACATTACTTTCGTAACAATAATTATATTATAACAAATATAAACATTACTTTCTAATTGTTTCTTTTTCTTTTTTCATGTTATAGACATTTAAAACGTTCACCATAAAGAGATTTAATCAAACAGACTAATCTGAAAACTAATATTGTTATATGTTTCAATTGTCTTCCCAAAAAATAGTCTAGCCTTTTAGGAGGAATTCACGTCGTCATAGTACTTAAATGCAGCAGCAAAACGTTCGAAAGAAATTGTCAATTTAATTAAAACCTGAATGGCTTCTAATAAAATGTTTATTATGCATAACTATATCAAACCAATCGTATACATGTTGTTTATAAAAGAGGCGTTAAAATTACAATAAAATGTATGAGTATCAAGGTACATTTAGACTAGATTGCGACAAAAACTCGCAACATTAATGAGCGGCACACGAGCGCTAGACGCGCTACCAAATTGTCGTCTCTAATGATGGTTATTGTGGAGAGAGGTTAGATTACGGTAAGAGGGTTAGTAAAAACAACAGCTGTTGTAAGTGGGACCAGTAATGTATGTCACAGTTTTTTTCTTTAACTACGAAACAATTTATCTCAGAGTAATTTAGATGTGCTAATAAAATAGGTTTGTTGTGATGAGATAACTATAAAATTATTAAAGAATAAGAAACGATTGAATAAAGAATACTTATAGTAATTTATTGATGTCAATTTTATTGGAAAAGATTGGAAGGGCCTTAGCAGGTTGTTTATGTATCGATGGTGTGTTAATTGTTGCACCTTTTATATTTAGAATCTAAAGATAGCAATTTAAGAGACTAGAAGGATCACTGTAGCTTTTGATAAATTGATTTAAGTATTTGTTTCTCGTTTGGTAATAGCAATACAGTCATATATTTTGATGTTTAAAAATAATTACTAATTAACAAAGTCTTAAAAGTCTTTGGACTAGCACTCTTTTTAATCAAATAATTTGCTAATAGTAATTACCAAATTATAATCTTTGACAATGTTGTCATGTCGAAATATTGCCTCATATGTGTTATGTTAAAAATGCAATAAATTTTGTCGGAGCACGCGAATAAAATCGCGCGATGAGGCACATCTAATCGTAGGTAACGAGCCGCCCGCCAACGCGTCCGCGTCGCATCTGCCAACCGCATTAGTGTTGTCATGCCTTTATTGTGTTACACGCGCCTACATTACAATATACATTGAATAATAATGTAATATTAATGCCCTTATGTAATAACATTGATGTGTGTTGAGATAATTCATAGAAAAACTGGCAGATCGAAGAATCTTTTCAAATCTAGCCGATTTAACCGTGACAGAATTTCATGTTCTGTATAGACTTGATATTTTTTTTACATTAGCTATAACAATATAAAATCAAAAGGTATAATACTATATTATAATAATTGAACTCAACTAAGCATATCTTATTTAAGAAGCTTGTAAAGCTGAATTACAGGAGCAAGGAATGTTGTCAAGGCAATAGGTAAAAGAATAGGGGAAATTAAAGCCAATCGGTGCATAGCACACTGAAGCAACAAAGTTCGTGGGGATAGGCAATGTCAATGTAAGTATACTAATATTATAAAGAGGAAATATTTGTTTGTTTGTTTGCATTGAATAGGCTCCGAAATTATTGGACCTATTTAAAAATTCTTTCACTTTTGGGAAGCTCTATTATAGCTAAGCTATATTTTATAAAGTTACGCGGACGAAGTCGCGTGCAGCAGCTAGTATCATATAAATATATGATAACCAGCCAACATTTAATAATAATTAACCTAAGTGCTCTCTGAGAAGACTCAAAGATTGTTTAAGTTTATATTTCACCATCTGTCAAGTAGTCTAACCGTCATTGGAAGTCACCGGTAGTACGGTTAGTACGGTAAAAGTTCCAAACATTAAAAAGAAAATAATAAAAAATCCGCCTATCGAAGGATGCAGTAAACCGAGTGCATAATTTAATAAAACATAAAATTATTAGTAAAAGTAACTAATCAACAATTTACTTGTAGTTGGTGAAACAATGTAGAAAAGAAAAGTGGCCTCTTTTCTTTTCTACATTGGCGTTTTCGTTCTTTTTTAATATATTTAAACCTATTACATATGAAATTTGACTACCAACGACCCGTATAAAAGTAAATAGACACTATAAAAGTTATTTAGACAATTCGCTTCACATAATATACACTTTATAAATGCTATGTCGTCAACTCTGCGCGGACAATTGAGTTGCGATTGCGCGTGCCGCGCGTAATCACGCGTAGCCAAACGCGTAAAGCAAATTCCACCTTTATGATACGTTTGAATTTAGAACGTTCATTCATCATTTATAATTAGAATGCGTTTGTTCCCATTTTGTTTCATTGAAGAATACACTAGCGGGCGAGTTGTCTACAAAAATAATAGGTAAAAAATATACGACAATTCGCCCATCGGGCGGGCGGGCGAATAGTCCATTAACTCCCGGTCGCGATGGAATCATGAAATCTTTTTATGAATTTGTTGTCAGTTTATCGGCCTACTCTTAACCCTAGTAAAAGTAGGTTTTTCCTTAATATTTAATAATTTTAAGATTATGAATGCCTCTCGAGTCGACCCGAAAAGAATTTTCATACAGTCTTACGAAATTTTTAATAGGATAGTTCTGACTATCTACTTTAAATACAGAAAACATAAAAAACGCGAACCAAAAACGGCTAGACCAAATATCATATTTTTTAAAAATCTTTGAAGTCCGACCGAAGGTCTTTTGAAGGGAAAAATTTGGAAAATTCGCCAGGAAAATCGCCGCCGCCCATTTTTCTTTTTCTCCAGTTGACAATCCAAACGTTTCAATCAAATATTGATCAAAATAATTATTCAAAAGCGACAGAACGAGTCTGCTGTGTTATTAGAGATATAATTGGAAATAAAAATGTCTAGGTACTTTGGATAAAAATTGGAATTTGGAACCTAGGTCCGGCACCCAGCTAGTGCCTGTGTACTTATACATAAATACAGTATTATTACGAAATGAAATATTAGTGTCGTGCGTCACAAATAGAATGTAAACTATTAAGGTGAATAATTGCGTAGGTGACAGTGTGACGAACTTCAATCACGACAAACGTACATTTTGCACCGAAATGTGGGTCCCTCGTGTGAGTCTGGCTCGGGGCCGCGCGTGTCCCAACACTGATTACACTAAATTACCCACAACTATGTGTTTTGCAAATCACCTACTTTATTAAGACCCCTAATACAGCCTTATTAGCTACATACGGATTGTGTCATCTTGATTTTCGTCGTTTCTCTTTGTTGGGCAAACTTTTGAGTATAATTTATTTATAGCGTCAATTTTATATTCAGTCAATTATGTAAGTATCACATATAACAGTTAGCGATAAGCTGAACCGGCAAGATGATGTGAGTGATAGAGACAGTTAAAAATATTATCAAAATGAAAATGATCGGTTGGAGAGTTATTATGTTATTAGTAAAACGGTGCTAAAAAAAAAACAGTAAATTAATTAAAAAACAAAGAAAAGATCCGAAGTTTTCGTTACATATATCAATATCTATCTTCTATATCTGTACCTATTACTTACATATCAATCAATCACCAATACTAATAATAAATCTGTAAGTGTAGATATTGTATGTATGTATGTATGTATGTATGTATGTATGTATGTATGTATGTATATTCTTTTTCAACGCGGACGAAGTCGCGGGCTCCAGCTAGCTATATAATAAAATCGCTCTCCGCTTCTGCATCTCCGCTAACTTCTTCTAAACCACCCAATAAATTTTGAAACAGTTTTTACTATAGAAAGGACGATAAATATGGCTACTGTGCAAAGCTGCAGACGAGTATTATCCCAAAATAAAAAACACATTTTTCAGCTTGCAAATCAATGTTATAATATCGCATATAGCATTAAATATAACACAAATTACACTATGCTCTACAGACGTATACTGAACTACTAGTCTGGCATCAGTAGCCAGGCTATAACTTTAATTGATTTGGCAAAACGCTTATATATTATGTCACATATTATGTCGACTATTTATTTAAAAAAAAAATTCTAGCCACCCATAAAAAATACTTGCTAATTCACTAATTACCCATAGAGTAAAAATTCGAAGAAACTGTTGAAACAAGCATTGGAAATGTGAAAAAAATAAAACAAAACAAAAATGTATTTCTCCAATAAAGCTTTTAACATTTCGACGCGAACAAATCAATGATCACGGGTCGTGTAATAAAATAATTCGAGTGTAAGAAAGTCCGTGAAGGTTGTTCGGGCGTCGGTCAAGTCAAGACTCCGTTATTTAGTACCCCATAAAAGTTCAAACCGGCATCCTTGTCGATCTCGCGGCTCCTAAAAGTATTATTTCATTAAAAAATAAAAGTTTTAACAACGTTATAAGGTTCACGCAAAAAGAAAATGTAGGTTCTTTGAGTGTCTAAATGGAGTAACTGTTGGGGAAGGGCCACAATTAATATTCATCGATATCGATGAATAAAAATTTTGAAATTAAATTTTGAGAAGTAAGTTGCTTTGTCGTAAGTAGTTAAGTTTAGTTGAAAAATCAAGTAAATTTAAACTACTTCGTGCAAATTCAGTCAGAACTTACACATTTTGTATGTGATCTGATCATACTTATTGTAAAGATTTAGACAAAAAACTATTTGCAAAAAAAATATAGGTATGTTGTAAGTTAATGTTTGTATTATATTTTAATTTTTATTTCAATATAATTTTCACATTTCATGGGATTTTAGAAATTTATAAATACTACATAATTAGGTACAGTTGTAGGCGATAAAGATTGCACATCGACTTTTAGAGAGTGATGATCGGATAGTTTCGGCTTTCGTCACATGAGTACTATGTGACAGAGATAACGCTCTACGAAGCCAAAACTAGCCATTCATCTATCTCTAAAAGTCGATGTGCAATCTTTATCGCCTTTATTCTGTAAATACGTCTGTAAATGTAGACGAGCAATATTTCTCTAAATATAGTGATATAAAGATGTTTTATAATTTCAGTTATGTACTTCTAATTATGTAATTCTAATTATAATTTGAGTTCGACTATAACGTACTATTTTAACTACATGCTTAATTTTTAGAAATGGTAATGATATATGAAGAATATTATAATTTATCATACCATAGTTTTGTATACTTATTATGATATATTATTATGAATAAAGAAGTCCTTGTTTAACACGTCCATACTAAAGCGATTAAGTCTAGTACAGTCAAAACAATATAAAGATAGTAAGAATGATAATCAATCGAATCGTTTGAAAAAATGCACATCGCTTCACTATCCACATATTAATAAAGTCATAAGCCGATATCGTTCACCGTAACACGTCGAATTTACAGCGACCATTCTCGCGAAGTATAAAAGTCGATATAAAGACATTTTTATCGATACTCACAATCCTCGCGGCTCGTTACTCGACTGATTATTTCTTCATTCCCTACGTTATGAAGTGCAACGTGTCTCCGCTGTGCGTGAACCAGTTTTAAGCACTGTTGCGTAAAACTTGTATTAATGTGTTATTAACAAAAATCGATTTCCTTATTGTCGGTAATTAATCATATAATTTTGAATCGAGTTGTATCATCGGCAGGCACTAACAGCTACCGGGTTTGAACAGTCAGTCAATGGGTCGTAAATAAAAAATATATGCGATACATTATTATATCTAACGTAATTAAAATATCTCAAACGATGCAAGAGTAATCTTAGTAATTGCATGCTCTTGTTGGCCGCTGTGCGGAGCGCTCGCAGTGAAAGCAACATTTGTTAATTATAAGTCGCGGCTTTTATCGTTAATTGAAAACGTCCGACATATTTGGAGCACAAAATTTGTTGTTAGGCATTTGGCTAACTAACTCTTTGAATGTCCTGTATGATTTTTAATGGCTGAGATCAAAGTTTGTAATCAATAGCGATCGATAGAAATAAACATGCTTATCACGTCCTTTTTCTTGTTTTAATGGGAAGAAGATTCAGTATACTTAGGTTGGAAAAAAATTATGAACGAATATGAGTAATTTTTTTTGTTAATTTTTCGTATTCTATACAGATAATTATGTAGTAATGCACTAATGCATGTTTAGAGTGTTATTCTCTTAGCAAGCACGAATATATGACAATTTATTAAACTTTTTGAATTCATCTCAGAAAGGCTCATAGGAAAAAAGTGTAGAATAAATTTTTATAGATAACTAGCTGGTGCCCGCGACTTTGTCCGCAATGAACGATAATGTCCTTTCTGGTCTCCCAGACAACGTGTATGCAAAATTTCATTGTTATCGGTTGTTGTTGCGTGAAGGCGTAACAAACAAACAAATAAACTCACATTCAAATTTATAATATTAGTAAGTATTAAATTTATAGATTTTTAATTTTTAGCATGACATAATTTTTGTGTAGTATTTTTACTATGACATATAAATATTTAAAGACAGGTTCAATAGTATACAGGTATACAGTATTTAATTTATACTGAAAAATTCTATGTTTCAAATTCTCCTTAAAATAAATTGGCATTGAAATTTTAATATTTTATTGTTTATGGTAACACCGCAGAGAATGCACTCCACATTTAAATTATATGGAGACGTCTCCTACTCCGAAAATTCGCAACGTAAAGATAAGGAAATTATATCAGAACATTAACGCTTGACGACCGAAAACTTTTAATTGCACTCCTCAGTAATGTTTAATTCCTTTCAAATTCGGACTTAAATAAAATGGTTGATATGTTGAAGCGGATTATTTCATACGGTAATTCTGCGTATCATTGTGTTTGTGCGTTAGCGATATTTTTATAAGATGCATTTAAAATGCCATACGTTTAAAACTATATAATATATTTTTATGTATTCTGTTTATAAAGACTAATATTGTAACATATTTTAATATCAGTGCGGCTTATGGACAGACAACGGCAACATATAGCTGTCAACTTGAAATAACTGTCCTATACTCACCGATGATATACGTCACTGTCTTGCAAGGAGAGTCAAGGAGACGCGACAGTGAAAATCACATAAATAGGTAGATATAGACGACTGTACAGTGCAAGAGGATATTTCTTTCCTCCGAAGAGTAAAATTGATCACTTCAGAAGAATTCATTACAAATCTCAATATCAGCGAGCAAGCGGCAGCCCTTGTTAGGAGAGTCGAGCGAGACTCAACCCACCCACTAGTCTTCCCATTTTTTTTTGAGTCCTTGCTACAAAGCTACGCTCTGGCACCCGTTCAGTAGTTTTTGCGTGAAAGCGTAACAAACAAACAAACTCACATTCAAATTTATAACATTAGTAAAGATTGCAATTATTTGTATAAACACTATTGCAAAAATATGTGGTCTGCGACGTCATTGTAGTTTCGTTTTTGTAACCCAGTGCAAGGATTACCAATTTAATCTCAATTGAACACCTACTCGTTTGTTCTTTACTTTGAGATTCAGAGCCACTAAAAAGGCTAGAAAAAAATCTATTCAATTCAATAAGAAGTGTTTGCTTTTTTCGATGAAATGTCACTCGATAAATAAATAATGGAATGAAGAGGTGTGTAGCGCGTGCGACGCCCACTCGTGCATTAGAAATTCAAATATATACGGATTCACACATAAGCGATAATATTATAATTTTTAAGTGTGCTTCATATATTTATTATCCGGTTCCATGCATAAATTTTTGCTTCGGTTTATTTTCGTAATTTTTACTGGATCCGAAGAGAGGGGTCATCCTTCACCCATCTTTTTACCAGATGAAAATTATATTTCATCAATTTTATTATCCTTGAGTAAATAACAATTGATAAAATATACTTTTAGTTAGGGTAAATAGACGACCTCTCTAGCGGATCTTAGACCGTTAAAAATTGTTGACAATTTCAAATAACAAGCCTCAATAAAAACTCATAACAAAATCATAAAATTAATTAAATGCTGCATCTATCACACATAAGAATATGATATCTAACGATCTGCACTAAAACTGTTCATATTGAAATATGTTACGCGTATTTTATGTTTTCAACAACACTAAATTGAATTAATGTCATAGTATTAAAATTATATTTAAATAAGGTCTCGGCTCGGACCTACATTCGATCATTACAACAAATCTAATTACCAAGTGATTTATAATGCTTTTGTGACTTATGTTAATGTTTAACAGTAAATTGGAACGAGTGTAACAAGCTATAATTTAGCCCTATAACAAAAATATACCAACTTTTGTAGCCATATTTTGCATACCACTAAAGACATAAGTTTTGCAACTTTAACCCAAAACTAAATAAAAATATTGTGATATTAAAGGACGATATTTTTAACCACTTTCCTGTCCAATGAACCATAATATATGACTCATGAGAACATTCTGAAATAAGTCTGTAAATCATAAATGCGACTTATTTTTTCATATTATACAATTTCAAGCAAATTTTGACCTATGAAAGTATGTAATACTATTTTTATAGTATCAGACTGTAAGCATGTGGCAAAAAAATTTTGAACTTAAACTTAAAAATTTAAAAAAAAAAAAAACAGAAAAAGCAAGGATGAGGCCTATGATGGAGCGAGCTGATTTTTTTTTACCCTATATTCACAGATATTTAGATGTTTATTTATTTATTTATTTATTTATTATCAAACACGCATTTGTACGCAAGATGATAACAATGTCTGTAACCTTTATTAGGTTTATTAGATATTTTTAACCACTTTCCTGTCCAATGAACCATAATGTATGACTCATGAGAACATTCTGAAATAAGTCTGTTAATCATAAATGCGACTTATTTTTACATATTATACAATTTCAAGCAAATTTTGACCTATGAAAGTATGTAATACTATTTCTATAGTATCAGACTGTAAGCGAGTGGCAAAAAAATTTCGAACTTAAACTTAAAAATTAAAAAAAAAAAGCAGAAAAAGCAAGGATGAGGCCTATGATGGAGCGAGCTGATTTTTTTTACACTATATTCACAGATATTTAGATATTTATTTATTTATTATCAAACACGCATTTCTACGCAAGATGATAACAATGTCTGTAACCTTTATTAAGTTTACAGACATTGCTATCATCTTGAACTTTTAACAACCTTAATCCCAATATAATTTGTACGTACTCTTAAATCGTGTTATCAAAACTGATTTTTAACATAATTGTTTATTAGAACCATTTTTGTAGATAGCTCTAACTACTGATCACTGCTACTGACCCACGTAGGTAGAAGCTATATCAATGCTATTCCAAATACTGCCCCGGCAAGAATCAATCCTTCGATAACCCGTTAAGAATCCCACGCAACTCAAATGAGTCAACAGGAATAGTGGCTATTGGCTTTTTATGGTATCATACTTAATTAGCACTATTAGGTCGAACAAAGTACCCAAGTTAATATACACAGAATTTTAATTATTTTATTAAAACTTAAATATTAAAAATTTCCTACATTATGTTTTAAATTTTTCAGTAATACAGCAATGTCACTTGGTGTTCTTTTAATTCTTTCCATTGCAACCATTAACAGGGAAGGAAGGCAAGAAAGCTTACAAAAAATAAGTATCACAATTTATTTAACAAGTACTTAACGATGCGTCTCTAGTGTGAACTACGACACCATTCTTAGTTTTTGGTAGGCAATTACCAAATTACTGACAGTTACACGGTCACCGTGAAAGCCGTGTAATATGTAGGGTCAGCATAAGAATGTATTTTTTGAGATATTTTTTTATGCATGTAAATAGGACACTCATAAATTGAACCACCCTAACTTACCTACTAAGTTCAGCAGCCTACTTGCAACACCTATTAGAGTAGAGTATTAATAAACGACAGTAACCACTTACCATTAAGTGGATCGTCAAAAATGTAGGGATCATTCATGGAGAGATATTTTAATTATGCAAATTCATGAAAGATTCAAATAAAACAGGATAAAAATGTACTAAAGCCAATATCGGTTATTTAACAAATAAACCGGGGAAATATCGTTTCCAGAATATGATAACCGCTTCGAAAGAAAGGAATCAAACAATATTGGTAATTTTTATCATACTGGTTCTTTGTAAAGTGTATAAATATGTTCATTCAATTGACTTTTTTTGCTCACTTACAAGTGAAGTGCATAATGATGGCGTCGCCGTACCCACTAGGAGTCCAAGTAGATGTCTTCACTTAAGAAATGTAATGCTTTTTGCTCACTACCGCAATTTTATAAAACCACTAATTGTGCCTTCGAGATCTTGTTTTCTAAGTGTTTTTGTAGCTTATATTTCTATCGCTTTTTATATAACCGCTACATTTAGTTTTTCTCTATTGTTCGGTATAGGGTTTTTCACTTACTCTATTATACTTATTCATTGAGAGAATGGGGTAGACCGTTAAAGCTTCTTTTTAATTTAATACTTAAGTAATAATCACCAACTTACAAAACCACCGAAAATTAACAGCACGTGTGATGTGTTTCGATAAGGGTATGCCAGATCCCACAAGATCGTAACACTTTTTCAGGATATGTTAATTCAGTGAAGAAGCTATATATGTGTACCAAATCTCATCCAAATTTGTTCAGCCGTTTTTGCGTTATTGAGTATCAAACATCCAAACATACATTCGCATTTATAGCTGAGCCGGCAAACTTTGTTTTGGCACCAAATTCTCACCTATTCTCAGACCTACCGAATATACACAAAAAAATTCATAAAAATCGGTCAAGCCGTTTCGGAGGAGCTGGGTTACAAACACTTTATATATAAAACATATAGCTACTTAATTTGATATGCAGTACCACTACTGCACATCAGTGTACGGAGATAATCAGAATAATCGTATAGCGGAAGGCGATCGTATAATATTTACATTTGCCATAGCAATAGGTGTTCATGGGGCCGAAAAAACTAGACGACAAACTACGAGTAAGTCGTGAGGCGCGCACGGAAGATGTATGGAAATGCGCGCACCTGCCACTCGAGCCACCCACTGCGCAAGATAAACGAGTGCTTAGTTAGAACTAACTACCGGTTGTACTTGATTACTCACTACTTTTTAACTATAGTTAGGTACTTTAACTAGTACACCGAGCAACAAAGTGCACCAATAGGGATGCATGAATACGCGAAAGCTATAGTGATGGGAGTTAAATGAAATGCACGACTCACCAATACGAGTGCCGCCAGTAATTTCTATTAGAATAAAAGTAAAAAGTAAATTGCATGAAGATAATTTAATTGAATCATGAACTAAATATTTACTAATAATTTAATTATATAAAAATTCATCCTGGTTGAAGAATTTAGTGTAGCGCCTCAAGAAGAACATTAAAAGTAGATGAATAAAATATTAACAATATCAGTTTTAGGTCGCATGAAATATTTAATGAATTAATTTTTAATATAATATTGAAATATTCCATAACTTTTAATAGTTATATTTTGTGTAGAAACATAACAAAAATGTAAATAATTAATTGAAAAATGCGACGTATATGTATACGATGACTTTTATGTGCTAAAAAAAAAAACAAATGCAATTATTATAGAGTGATTTTATTATTATTATTATTTTATTTTGGCCCAATACCCTTAATTGTAGAGATGTCCTGTTACATCGTTAACGTATAACCACGCTAGAGAATCGTTGGGTTTTAGCCGATAAAACCCGAGTTCAGCATAACCTGTCAGCAACCGTTACGTTGACGGGTCACGTTGTATGAGGATTTAAGGCGTTTTATACCAGTTTTAAGTATATTTTTTCAATTAATGATAAATTTCTCAATAGCACTAAGAGAGGAATACCTGAGTAACACCATGCAGGCCAGACGACCGGTGTTTCTGCGTCCAGGTCTCGGCGCGCCGTCAGCGGGGCAAGCATCAGAGCGGCAACTCATTGGCTGACGCGATCCACCTCCGCATGGCACAACCCTATGAATTTAACACCCTTATAGTACGCCAACGTTAGCGTAGCAATTTAATATAAATTACTTTTCGACTACGTGGCGCTTTCTACGTCGAACATAAATGTGACTTTTTATCGTTTACATACATATTAAAAATTATTATTTTTGATGGCACAGTGTCAGCAGACTTTTGTAAACGTTTCATTAGATGCTATCCAATAAAAAAAAATTATATAAAATTTCATGTCGAAGTCAGATTTCCATTCAAGCTCTTCAAGCTTAATTAAAATATTTCTCTTTATTCTCTTAATTAAAGTCTTGATTTGGTTTGATTTATTATTTACAAACATAAATTACACACAATTTGTAAAAAGCCATGATCATGACTATATTAAGTCATATTAAAAAGTAATGCTTCATATACTCTTCAATATTACCTACTTTTAGGTAATATTTGACCCAATAATAGTAGGTATCCTTTTATAATCTCAAAAGTAACGCTCAAATATAATCCAAAAGTAACGATTTATGAACTCAAAAGTTACTTTCATGAAGCCAATAAAATGCTTTAGGAATGCTTTCATGAACAAAAAATAATGATGAATACTGTTTGACTTTAGTGTGATATTCAAACTTATGGTAACAAAATCTATAAAAAATGCTTATTTTATGACATTAGCTTTATAAATAACAGAAAACAACAGTATTGATATTGCTCTTTAAATCATTTTAAAGATAGCCACTACTTACATATATTTTGAGCATAACAGAAAATTAGACAGATAATTTTTAAAGAAAATAGTCAGTCAAATTATGCCATAAAAATTCTAATACATTTAAAAAAATGTCTGTTGAGTAACCCAAAAGAATGTTAGTCTGAACCAATGATTATTGATACAAACGCGTATCAACACACCCATAATTAGTTCAATTATTCATCGAGTGGTTTGCGTGTAATTTACGTTTATTATTCGACAAAAACAACTAACTCAACACAGAAAGCGCCACCGCACGCCAGTTACGCATTAAAAACTACTTACATTGAATTCGGTCCAAGTTCAATCGAATAACATTCCGACATGCGCCCGCGTCACCAGTGAACCGAGCAAGAGAATTAAAAAAAAAACTAAAAACAAAAATAACGAATAAGAATAAGAGCATCTGAACTGTCGCACCTGTTCGAAATCGGACAAGGAAAAACTTGGCTTGCTTTTTTGTATCGCTAGATGTCTCGATTAGTTTTTCATCGACGCAACAGGTTGTGGGTGCGGGAAAACCTGAGCGTTTATTGACGCGTAAAAATCGATCTTTCGCGGTTCAAAGATAAAAGTCGATGGATGCTGACACTTTTTTTTGAGGTTAACACTCCATTATTTGTAGAGAGTTTTTGAAAAGCGATCTCTTCTAGTTACAGGTGAGTCGTTTCGTATTAAATAAAGGTTCTGAATTGGTTCTTGTCGTGACTCCGTTGATTTGATTTAGTTCAACATTTAAATGTCTGTCGTATTTAGAAATTTGTATACAATTCACTATAAAAGTATAAACTATGTATATTTTTAAGCTGTTTCGTTTAAGTTTCGTAACTTCGACGGTACTATATTAACTACTGTACGTAACTATATTTGGATTCGATCAAATCGTATGTTACAGATATAGATACAGCCTGATTTCGATCCTAGTGTCGATTCTACAGATATAGTTTATTCCATAAAAAAGATTTACACAAATCTCACTTTTTCCACCTATAAGAAAGGAAATTTCTTTCATAACACAAATTAAATCTATCTGGGCAAAAGCTTTGGAAGTTTTTGACATGTTGTGATTAATCAATCAGTCAATCAGTTTATCAGTACTTCGCTTTTATATAAATGTAGACTTTCTAGATATATCTTGCAGAACTGGTTGTTCATATTAAAAATATTTTTATTAGCATGTCAAGCGTTTTAACTAGATTCTGTCCGGCTAAATTTATTAGAAATTATGAGATATTTTTTAATAATAATTATGCATTTATTAGCTCCCCTATAAAATCACAGTAAAAATGTTACAAGGGTTGTCATAATTGTGTGAGAGCTTGGTAGCCATGGTAGGCATAAATACCTGTATTCGGTCACCGGTTAATAATACGACCATAAGATTTGTATGAAAACTGAATTTTAAAAGGACCTAAGGATATTTAATTCCAATTTTACTTGTTTTGTGAAAATAATATTACAATTAGTAAAATAGTAAATCATTTTTCAATTAGCAGTATTTTTCAATGAGGCAACGACCTTACGATTACTTGAAGGTGGACAGTAAATTCAAAGCGACAATAATTAATTAGTATGCTTTAATAGCGGGTAATTAAGATAACCATTTCGGGTTTAATTTCATTTTATTGTATACAATTTATTATAGGCGAAATCTAAGCGCTCATAATAAAAATATATCGAGTATGCCTTTTGTCTTTGGGGTCAAATTGAAAAGTTTTATTAGTATTTTTATGTATTTGTCTATTAATTTGTTACTCTATGCATACTTTAAATTTTTTTTAAGACAGATTGATGCGATGGTTCTCTGCCACTACTTTCCAGATCCAGTTTAGAGCCAACTTTAAAACGTTCATTTCCGAAGTTAACTCTGCTGGGAATCTAACCCGGATCCGAGGCAGAGCAGCCACTCATTCAAAGGGTTCGTCAATAAAAATAAATCCTGTCAAAATATTGTGTTCGAAATTCAATTTATTAATTCCGTGACAGAGGCGAAATCAAAAGCGTGTTCCGATTTGGAAGCGGTCGGGTCTAGGCTAGGCGTGTCATTAATGCACGCGCCTGCGACCGCTCCGTGTCTATGGCCGCGAGGCATGCTCTCGTTGCGCGCCAGGTGTTACGATCGTGCGCCACAGATCGTTCGTAAACTCGGTTGCACTCGTCAATTGTGCGCAATTGAGGCTTTTTTCTAGACGTCCATTAGTGAGAAGACACGCGAACTGTCGAGGTGACAGAGGCTATACAGTATGATACTAAAGTTTACCACAATGTGACGTCACATTTTTTTTGTAAAGGTATACTTTAAATGTATATTACGCTTTTAATTTTCATAAATAACTAAATTAATTGTTTACCAAGAATAATGTACATCACTACTAGTCCAGTCGGGTGACTGGACTAGTAGTGATGTAGATGTAGCATTTAAGCTTACATTAATTCTCGGTAGCGAATACTTTTCACCCACCTTTAGGGGGGGTCCAGTGGAAGTGTAAGACAAGAATCTCGACCATTCTTAAGGTCCGCTACGCCCGTTAAGTAACGTGATATTAAAGGGTATAACTTCGCTTTGCTTATAACTTCGTTATTTTTGACCGTACGACAAAAATGATAAGGACTAATATTGTTCTTTATGCAATTCTCTACAAAATATTTCTTACACATTTTTACGTAAAATCAATATTTTTTCGAGATAAATGAAAAAAAAAATTATAATAGTAAAGTTTGTTTGTGATGGTCAATGATTTCCACAAGAAAAATGTTATAACTTACTGACAAATATTAGTAAATTCTTTATTTAAAGGAAAACGTAACTCGGAATCAAAGAAACTTTACGGTAGAGTAAAATGTTCTCAATCAATACGACGTTACAGTATCAACCTGTATATATTCCGGCAACGTGTGTGTAGAAAGCGGTGCCAATTATCCGCGCGGCCACCGACCGTCCGCGACGTATTAGACCGCCACCATGGGACATGACATCCTGCGTCTTCATCGAATAAGAACATATAAACATACACGAGTTTGTGGATAACTTCACTAGGATCCTATCGAACATCCTCCAGAAATCAATCCGATATTGAGGAAAATAAATACTTATAATAGATTAATTAAAGAAGCTTCACTCGCATATCCTTGTGATGCAGGTTCTCTGCTGTATGTAATGGGTTGTATAAATTGGTCAGCCCGAGGGTGTATCTCTTGTTGTTGCTTGCTCCTGTTTTTTTTTTATAAAGTAGGCTAACTATCTATTTAATGGACAGTAGGGATAAGAATAAGGGATAAGAACAAGGGATACTCACTGAAAGACACGTGCTGGTCCTCTTTAAAATTTGATTAACATAATTTGCTTTTAATTAATTAATCAAACCAAAGTTCTTCTTTAGATTTTGTGCCTAAACAGAAAGATATTTAAAGGTTAATTACCTTATAATGGACATTTCCTTGCTCCAAGGCAATTTTATTGTTCATGCCAAAATTTCATTTCACTTGTCTGCATGGTGCTTTAGTTTCCAAAGATATTAAAAGTCTACCACTTGATCAATCAATAGTAATAATAAATCTCTGTAATGGTTGGTCGTGTTTATAGGCTCTATACGAAATAGCGGGCACCGCTAGTATAGGAATGAATTTGAAAACTCCGCTGAACATTTTTGGACCCCGACTGTACATTAAAATAATGTAATTACGCTCTCTCCTCTACGTTGCAAAATAGGTATATCTCTAATAACCATCGTATAAGTATCGTACACATTGTGTTACATAATTGTAAATGTCCCATTGCTATAATACGTCTTGTATACAATTCAAATAACAATAAAATTTAATGGCCATTTTAAATAACAATTATTAAATGAATTCAGTTGTTCGATATTCGATATCGACTAGGGATGTAACGGTCGTGTTCCGGAGCCGACATGAAATTATGAATGAGAAACTTGAGTGCGGTAGGTAGGTGCCTAAGATCTGTAGTGATGTGCACAGTTCGATCTATTAATCAATTTTGTTTGATTAGCATCCTTTTCGTTCTGGAGTATGTACTTTCTGGATATGAAAATTACAATATTTTTTACAAAAATTGCAAGTGTCATTTTAAAAGAGATTTACATAATTAGAATCGTCATCCTAACTATAATAATATAATAAATGCAAATGCAATTTTGTTTGTTTTATTACGCGTTCACGCCTTAATTACTTAAGCGATCATTATGAAATTCATCGTGTACTTTGTAAGGCATACAGAAAATGACACAGGGTACCTTTTACCTAAAAAAAAAAAACTGATTCCGAGATCCGGATTATCTAAAAATAAAAATGACAAATTCAACGCTGACAAAAATATAATGAGTATTAAAGTTTGAATAAATTTTTTAACACCTAAGCTAAGAAATAGAGGCGCTGACAAGCTTGGGTGTAGACAGAAAGTTTTTTCTTGGAAGAGACAAGAATAAGATAGAGAAGTGGACTCCAAAATCTCGTGTATAGGTTAAAATTAGTGTTATAGGAACTATTGTAATTTGTAACGTATTGTACGAGTAACTTAAGTTACTTATACCTACTGCCACCCAAAAAAGATTTTTTCTACAAGATAAAACATAAAATTATGCAATTATTCTTTATAATGTTCTTTATGATGCAATTATATTCTTAATAATGTTCTGTTTTCTCAAAGATTTCATCTTTGACGGATCACCGTCGAAATGATGAATGTTTATCATTTCAATATAAAAACATGTTGTATCATAAATGACTGCGCAAATTAAAATTTATATGCTACATTATCACACTATCAAATCAATTTTCGATCTAATACTCTCTAAACATATCTCACATATATGAATAATTCATGGAGTGCATTAGCATAAACTGGCTTGTTTCAGCACATCACTAATCAGGCCCCACAAGTGGATGCTACCTATGTAACTGGTTAGTATTAGACCCCTCACTGTGCACTTCATTGCCCCCCTGAAGTTAAAGAAAGTGAGGGGTTAGGGGGGCAGGGTAGTCCAGCATTAGCTGGTTCATATATCAAGTTTGCATTACATAAACTCTGTTAAGTCTTGTTTAGATTAATGTCTGGTGGCAGTATTAAATTAAGCCAGCTTGGTACGCGCGAACTGGTCAGATTTGTAGACTTATTGCGAGTAAGCAAGCGAATACAAAGCAAAATCCCCTAAGACTCCAGAATATATTTTGTTCAAGTTTCTTGTAAATTTCATTAATATATACACAGCCTTATAATAGCGTCAAAGCACAGCTTTTAAAATTTCTCAAACATTTATAAACTAAGCGTTATTGTCTATAATCTGTACTAGCCTTTAGAAGCAATTCATTACTGTACCATGAACATTGTACGTTTCAAATTAATGATCGGGTCGAAGGTAAGGAGCGGTTAGATCAAAGCGGTTCCGTCGGTTAATGATATGATTTATTTAGTTGTGACTTACGGGCCAACCTCACTTGGGGGAGATACAATTTATTGTTCATATTGTTTACTTAATACGAAAGACCACACAGCCTTATAATGGCTAAATATAAATGTAAATGGTAAATGTCATTTCTGTCAATGGAGCAATGCTGTTTAATGTTTCAATTTATCTGAGGCCGAGCTCGCGCTGGTAGCGCGATGACGGCTCACCAGAGAATAACGAAAATCGTCTACTTCAATAATAACTTACTTTAATATTTCAATGAAAATCTTAATAATTTATCAGTTAGCAGGAAATGATTATTAATTTGAATTCTCTTTTCGTGAATTGTCACACAACCCTTTTATACTAATTTATAAAAAATATGACGATGTGCACTATCGGTAACAAAAAGTGCAACTAAATTGCACTGAATAAAAATCCAATTTTTTACAGCTTCAAATACAAATTGAAAAAAAGAATTCAAAATAATATTTATAAAATCGTTTTTCGACGTCAAAGAATTGCAGAGTATTCACTACCAAGGTGTGCTTTCCTCTGTGGAGAAGAACGACCAAAGAAACTCCACCAAGAATCGCATCTTTTATATTTTCTTTTCTAAATAAACAAATATTACATTACATTACATTATTGTATAAGATACAAAAAAATATATACATTAATGTATGTGCCAACAATTGTTACTAGCTTTTATGAAAGAGCGAAGGCTCCTGGCACAGGCTTCCGCTTAAAATCCGAGTCTTCAATCATGGTTATTATTGTAAACGATTTTTCTAACTGTTAATAAACATTTTTATTTTTTTATTTTTTTCATTTTTATTATAAAGTATATAATATATTATTCTTATCAATTATACTGAGTTGGAGCAACCGTAGACCAGACGTCATTATCCTCTAACTAAATAATAATCTCCCTTGTAATATGCCATCTTATATAAATGTGTTTCCTAACCGATGACCAACGTTTTTTTTTTTTTTTTTTTATGTTAAGGTCGACAGACAGGCTGACGGTCCACTTGATGGTAGGTGGCTACCGTCGCCTATAACACAAGCAACGCCATAAGTATAAGTATAAGTATAATAAGCATAAAAAGGATCCTGAGTCTCTTATTAGTGTAAGCCTTGCAATTCACCTTGTGTGGTTTGATCATCGATGGTTTTGATATATTTCCATTTATCCAGTGTCCACATACCATCGAGACGCCTGCTTGCCGATCTTTCATAAAAAAGTATTTTAGGTGTAACGTATGTATACTTTAAAAGTCTCGTTCACCCTTCTCCCTCCATACCAAAGTCTATAAATTATTACCTTATTGCATCAATCTACACCCATCAACTTGATTGATGTTTTAAACTAGGCGGAACAATGAACAACGATAGCCAAACTTTAATGATATTTTTAACCCAATTAATGATATTAAGCCATCATTAATTTATCATAAGTCTTCATCGCTCATGTACTACAATTACAACATATTCTCAATCAATGGAAAACAGCTTTTGGTGTATTGGCATAAGGTTTAAAAAACTATACGTACAAATATATTCTCAAATTAAGATAGAAACGGCTACATGTAAGGACTTTCTTACGTTTCAAATGTAATTAATTAAGACTTAGATGAACGGCTTAATCGGAAAGTACAGTCGAAGAAAAAGTTAATTTTTATAGGTTCTCACGTATTTTTTTTTTTAGTGTAAAAATAGAATAATAGTAGAGAATTGTTTTAACGAGGAAAAGAAAACGGTTTGATTTAAAAAGGGCGTATAAAAAGAAGGACGACAATTTGGGTGATCATTAAGATCTCCTAATTGGATTCCCCGGGGGATCCTATATACATCTGATACATCTGAATCCTGGAATACTAATGAGTAAAGCCTTAAGCCTTTGTGTCCCAAAACATTATGAAGTTCAGTAAAATTCAAAAATTTGGTCAAGATTCCGGTTAAATCCTGGTAAGTAAGGCTGGTAACCTTACGTCCTAAAAAACCTTGTATAAACTTTTGTAAAACTTTTCAGTGATTTTAGTACTTTTTTATTGAAAAAAATATCTCCTATGTTATTAAATATTACTAAGACTAAAATAAATATTTTATCAGTACCTATTAAAACACAACTGTTATGTAAGGTTGAATTTAAATACTTCAAGTTATTATTGTGTTGCCGACTGTACTTACATGTTAATTCGATAGAAATCGAGATGGGCAAAGTGTAATTGAGAACGCAGATCATGAACTGATAATTATCCGTGTACTTGCATTTAATGGTTGCATTTTATATACTTACTTCAAAGTCTGTCATGTTAATGTAGTATTAGGTAGTTTACTAAACTTTAGTGTTCATTATTAAAGTAACATTTGCGGTGTAATAAGAACTTGAGAATGTAATAATGGATCAAATAGAGTTGTACAGTTATAGACGGGATGTTTCTGGATGAAAAGTATTCTTAGATGTTATTTTCTGTATCGCTGACAACATGTGTGTAAAATGGTTTATTATGATCGGTTATTAGATAGACAGACAGAGTTACTTTCACATTTTATAATAACTAAATTAGTAAGGAGTAACGATTGGTGGGGATAAGGATGAATAGTATAGGTAAGACTTCAAAGAAAAGTGGTCTTGATCGTTGGTTGTCGGTTTCAAAAAAAATGTCAAAGCCTAAAATAATCTCAGTAGGGTACCATAGTATTTGTCACCTTTAAAATAAAATAAACAAGAATTACTTTCTTTACAAATATTATACACAAATCATTGTATTACTATTTTTATAACACTAAACATAGTATGAACTCAAAACGTTTAAATCCAGATCGTTATCTTATCGTTTAAATAAATCAGCAATTCTATTATAATCTGTCGTGTAAATTTGGTTTCAATTATAAATTTTAATTATTTTTATATACTTAGGTATCGTGGGAAAATTTATTGTAAAATTGTGTGCCCATAAACTGACAGAATATATTATTATAATATATGTAACTCGCCCGCTCGCCCGATGGGCGAATTATCATGTATTTTTTACACATTATTTTTATAGACAACTCGCCCGCTAGTATAATTTGAGTATGTTGTATTTGTCCATTTTGTGGTCCACTACGTTCTATTCGTGGTATTGTTCTATCTGCCTGTCCATAAACAACTGAAGTATCAACTCAGTTGTGAACTCAATTTTGTAATACTTGAAGAATCACAGAAAAGTCGTGCTTACACGCAAATTATGCGGCAATATGTAATGTAATGGTAACACACGTTTAACCGGAAAGAACAATAGTGCATGTGGAGCGAGGATGCGCTAAGGTCGGGCCAAGGTTCGTCTGCCGATAGATGCCTTTTGTTCTCCTCAACCTATGTAGGTTATGACACCGTGTCCTTCTCGTGTTGTAATTAAAACTCAACAGTTATTAACCGACATTAGAGTCAGCTAATGACAATAATGCGATTGAACGGTTTTTCTTTGATTTGTCTTTCTTTGAAAATGAAACCCAATGAAACGTAGCAATTAAATGGTACTTAGAAATTGAAGGAAACTGTTTTTTTTTTGCTACGGTGAAATGTTACTTCGAATGTGATTATAACAGAATGTCCCAGAAATCGAAGTATTATGTCAATAATTATTGCAAAAAATGTGTTTTTAAAATGTGGGAAAATAAAAAATTACTTGACTCAGATTTCTAATGTCCTTTCTGATTATAGAGGATTTTTTTTGCATTTCAATCCTTTATCGTATTTTTTTTACAAAAATCATACTTTAAATGCGTCAAAAATATAATTTCCTGCTACCGAAGCCGATAGCGAATCGCTACTAGTAAGTTATCTCCAATAAATAGTTAATACTAATCTTTGATAATTTAATGAAGTTTTATAAATCTGGCTCAGTGAAGTGTTATTGCCGGTGTCAGAACAGATGTACGTCCTACAGTCGACCTTAGTATCCGGCACGGAGGTCGCGCGGGTGACCGGCCAAACATTAGCATACACACAAAAGCCTTTACCAATGAATACAGACCACTTGACGTACAGAGCGTTGGCGAGCAGGTGACGTTAAAATGACGCTTTCTAATCATATTTGCGAAATAAGTTTTGCTATAAGTAACAGAATGTCCATTTAATAGACATTTATGTAACGGACTGTACATTATACTAGCGGGCGAGTTGTCTATAAAAATAATAGGAGAAAAAAAACATGCCAATTCTTCAATTGAACAATTCTAAAAATGTACACTAATTGAAATCGGTGTTAGAGAAACACTTTGTAAAATCAATACAAAATGTTTCGTAACGCGATTTGGACGATTTTGAACTATGACGAGGTAAAAAGCTAAATAATTTTTGAAAAAAAAAAAAAAAAAAAAAAAAAACAGAATTGAAACCAAACTATTTGATTTAAAACAACAACTTCATTGTCTTCAGTTTCTGTTTTTATACAAGACTGTCAAAATCTATAATAATATAAATATAAATTATTCCCCAAATGTGGTACTAAGCGCTGACTAAAAAACGGATTGACCAATGTGGCAATTCTTTTTTTCTAATATTAGTTGATGTCCGATGAAGGTTCTAATGAAAAGAAAAATCCCCTGCAATTATTATATTGATTATGTTATCCTTAAATTGAAGATTTTATTTTTCTGAAATTTTGTTGTAGCACATAAAGCAGCATATTAGCGGCCCCATTGTAGATCGGCAGCCTTTATCATGCAAACTTGTGGCGACTTCTCGATTTCTTCAAAGACAAAAGGATAATGTTATGGTTGCTTTGCTAAGCATTTCGCCATTTCGGCAACACGGTACCCTTAACGAATATGGAAACTTGTCAAAGAATAAATAATTTGTACCTTCATTACAATACGAAATTTTCCGTAGACAATAAGTAATTATTATTAGTCTTTGTTTTGTCTTGACTTGTCTATGGAAGATGAAGATTATTGTTGTTTATTGTTAAGATGCGTTTCAGTATTATTATTTATTTTTTCAGTTATTATTGTTGTATTATTGTAATTTTTCAGTTTTATTGAACATTTGTAAATATGAAAAAAACACCTTGAGTTATAAAATACCAGCAACTATAATGGGGTTACAAATAATGTTTATATTATTTTACATTTTTAACTTTGATTATTATTTTTTGTTCTAATTAATTACGATTGTAGCAACATCACACTATAAAATGTACGTGCGAGCATTACAATTATGTATATATATTATAAATGTAAGAACCAAATATATGTACAATTTTAACGATGAGGTCAGTTGTGTGTGAGACACAACTGTTTCATATTTTTTGACATATTTAAGATTTGGTCAAGTTGATTCTTAACAATCAGGTATCTGTTGGCTCTGTATAAAGTCTCGTATATATATGCATGGTAACAAGGGTTCATTATTATATTAATATGTGATCCATTACGTTCACGCGATGACCTTCCTCGTATAGACCGGTGTTACCGGTAAATTGATGTCCACATTACACTTAATCAATACTAATAATAAATGTGTAAGTGTAGGTATTGTATGCATAGTAATATGTTCCTCCATAGCTCTTAATCGAAGTAACTGATTTTCATGAAACTTGGTAGATTAAAGCGGACGAAGTCTCGGGCACCAGCTAGTATATATATTTACTAAAACACAGGTAATCCTAGCTTGGAGGTCAGGGGACTATATTGATTTACATATATAATTATAATATATTATTTTATGGCCTATTATGTTAAATATGTTAACTACCTTGCTTTTTTCTCAAGCGAAGATTGATGACTTTGTAAAATTTTTGTTAATAAGTATTAGAGTTGCTTAGCCATTTGCTTGTAAGTATATGTATATAAGATTTATGCAATAAATATTTTTAATTTTTTTTTCATATATATATATACAATTGAAATAAAGTGTGTTTGTGTGATATGATGTCCTGTTTTAGAAAAAAACAAATATCCCATATTTTTTTTGTGTTTCTTTATCCATGTTAAGCTTTGACACAGTTGATTAATTATAGACGATTTTGAAATGTATTCCTTTGTAATAAGAACTTCAGTTGGTGTATACAAAAATGACATTTGTCGAGTACATCCCAACCTTGTCAGGTCGCGACCGGTGTGACTCTAGCTCTCGTGTCACTAGCCTCAAATAGATGCTACCGTTCATATTAATAAATCGTAACTGTGTGCTAAATATATTACATGTATTGGTTATCAATTGACGTAAAACACGTCTGTCCACTTTTAGAACTTGGGCTGACAGTTTTTTTTTTACAGTGACATTAGTTTTTTTACCAATACGTGCCAAAAATGACTCAACAAGGGTTACTCTATAATTTATATATGAAAAAATATTATTCAGAGGAACAACAAGAAGTAAGTTACAGTTCGTCTAACAAACAGTAAGTGATGGTATTTTATAAAAAAAAAAAACGGTATATGAAATTTAAAAAATAATAAATATTTAAGGTTAAACGGAAATTTATTAAGTAATTTAAATTATTTAAACTATATTGATATAACTTAATTTAAAAAAAATTGTTGAACAAAATATGTGCGTGAATAATTTCGATGCGATCAGAATATAATTCTGTTGTTCTTGATACAATTGAACCATTACGTGTTTTAGATTTAAAAATCCTCGTTAAACTTCGATTAATTTTGTATAAACTAAGCGAATCGATAATATCGTTCGTATTTCTTTATTATTCCACAGTTTCTCAAAGCGTATTTCGTTCTTATGTCATCCATGCGCCTAAGATATGCTTCAAATTAGCACTGTTAACACTTACCTTAGAGAACACGATGATGTACATGACCCCAACTTGTTAAGGTCAAATACGTACGAATGGTTAAAGGCTTAAAGGTAAAACGCAAAACAATTTGAGGAAAACATCGCTTGTCATGATAATACGTGAGAATCGTGTGGGATGGACATTTCAAATTTTATACACACTTGTTGTATTATACGCTTGAGTGTACTGACCATCTTGCCCTTTGCCACCTTTACCCAAAGGTGCTTTCCAAATATTCCATAAAAATTAAAAACATTATTCATTGGCTATAACTGTGAGCTCCCCTATTACACAATTCTCCAAATATCCGCACTTAAATTGGTACCTCAGTTCAGGAAAAAATTGCGAACAAACAAACTAACATCGATATACATAATTACGTATAGACCTTGTTTTATATTCATTTAGTTAGAATGACTAAGAAATGAAATAGTGTTTCATATCAGCTTATTTTTCCCTCATTCCCTATCTTTCTCACTGATAGATGAAGTGTTCAAAGCAAGACTCATTTCGCAGTTATGAATTGGAAAACCCATCTGGAGGCAAAATCATCTAAATATGAAAGAATACCTTGAAATATTGACAAGTGTGCTATATTGTTCAGTGAGTGAGTAAGAGATAATAAGGCCCAATCTCTTATCTCTACATTGCTTTCAGTTTTTAGACTCTTGAGGTCGGCAGCACAATTTGCATTCCTCCTGGAGCTAAAAAAAGCGCTCTTAAGGTACATATTTCGATGAAATTCAAAACTGAGATGTCACCAAAGAGAATTTCTTTAAATAAAACCGCATCTTGTGGTGCTTTAAAACCATTGTCATATTCACAATCAGACAAGGCGACGACCCTAAAAATTCCGCAAACATCTTTAGTCTGCATACGTATATAAGAGAGACAATAATATATATACAACTGTACTAAAGATGTACGGTTGCAGACCATTGACAGGCAATCAGAACTCGGGTCACGCACGCTTCACTACTGCCTGCCATCTATCGATGAGGCACCTGCATTCCTCAGCAACTTGTTTTTGTTCGCTTTCTTTGCTGGAAGCCATTTAAGATAGGCTTCCGTCATTCTATCCTATTCAGACATTTCTCTCATTAAGTTTTTAGTACTCATATGTAGGTATCTCGAAGTGACTGGAGGAATTTTTCATTGGTCCCAATCGAAATGCTGAATATTGTTCGTAAGAATGAATTATCTTATAGAATTATATTATTATAAACGTCGACTCCAAAACCGCTCAACCTATCCACTCCACTTTTACGAGATCAAGATTTCAAGTCAAAGATTTCCACTTTTACGTAAACTAACAAACTGAATAAAACTAAAAATTAATAATTTTGATAAATTGAAATTTTAATAAAAAACATACATTTAGGGCATAAAAAATGTAACTACACAAATTTGACCATAAATTAAGAAAGGATGAATTGTAAAATTAAAATACAAACTGGTTTTACTGGTAAACAGAAGGAAAATTAGTTAGCGCGTGACCCAATGCGACCTGCGGGCGAAGGTTGTTCGCGTCATCACGACACCAATGTGATTAGGCCGCTGGCTCCATTCATAGACTGCGCGAGTGAAAACACAAGTTGCATTGATGACAACTTATTGCACTATCTCTACAATAAATAAACATTCAAATAACATCTAGAGTTAGGGGTCATTCCTTTTCACCAGGGATACCTTTTTGTTTGGTCGCTTGGAAATGGAATTATCAAAATATGTGTAATTGGGTCCAACTTAAAAAATAGGATAGTTTTTATTTTCATCCCGAGCGAGGCCGGGAACGTGTAGCTAGTTTCATATAACAATTGAAAAAAAAAGTATGTATACAGTGACAAATTATGTAGATCGCGATTTACTTATTACTTAGCGTTTGAAGTGCTAAAATCTAGACGCGCCAAGGAGTTGTGTTACATAACTAAAGATGTCAATGGTGTTGGCTTGATTACTTCGCTGCGACCTTAACCTGTAGCCAACCGAGTCACTTGTATCGATAAGTAAGTATGTACATATGTATTGTATATAACGAGTCTATAATGGAGTTATTGCATAACTATTCCATCTTTTACTTAAAATGTGTGGCAGGACGGACTGCATTTCGCAGTCATTTGGGCAGCTCATTTGGCACCCCTTACAGAAGATCCCCGTAAATTAACAGCATGTGTGCTGTTGTGTTTCGGTGAATGAGTAAGGGATGCCAAAGAAAATTTCCCTACCCAATACTTAATTACTGCAGTCGGCAGCGCACTACCAGCACCTATGGCGTAGCTTGTGTTATAAGCCACGGTAGCCATCTACCATCTAATAGCTGGCCTGCCAACCTTAATATAAAAAGAACTGCTATTATAACATGTGATGACTACAGTCATGTCTTCCGGTGGCCTTCTATGAGTTGGTGGTTGCTGCCGGTTTGACGTGCTGTCTATATAACTTATAAATACGGAAGACAATGTGTTCTGTGACTAAAATTAAATAATGATTTTTAGACATAAAAGTATAAATATAACTTTTATAACATTTTTTTATAATTGTTTAAATATAGTTTAATAAGTATTTTATGATAAAATTAGTAGTATTTGCACTTTTAACTAAAATATTTATTAAAAATAATGAAAACAGTTTTTCCACCCAACTCTGGATTTTTCTTGTAATAAATATTGATCGTCTAATGAAAAAGAGTCTACAGATAAAGACATTGACCCTTTGCCCACGTACCGGGACGATAGCTCACTGCACTTTACGAGCGACGCTTGTTACCCGGACATGTTTATTCGGACGCCCACACCGAATGCCCCACGCGTGGCTCGTGCCACTTGCGTGTCACAACTTATAAGCGGAAGCGGAAATGTACAGACAGCGGATTTCGCAAGTAGAGGGACTCCAAGATCACTGCGCGTATTTGTAAAATTCTTTTATTATTTACAGGATGTGATGATTTTTACAGTTATATTATTTCAAATAGATATAATTATTATGTATATTATGTATGGTGTTAGGCATACTAACCCAAGTTCCCTAACCCACAAAAGCGAGCCAAGCGAAGTTATAAATATATCTTTTGATAGATAAACAATGCGTTGACTTTTGTTTGGTGAAATAATACCGTAAATTATATATTTTTAAATACTTTAACGTCTGCTGACTAGTCAATCCTAATCTGAACTCTAAATATTTAAAAAAATATATATCTATAAAATATAAAAAGATTTTACTAATAAAGGATAGAATAAGATTGACATTTTATTTTATTATCATTATTTACTTTTATTTTGTAAATTTTTATTGTTCTTATTTAATTTAAATGTTGTTTATTTGTTATTATTATTACTCTCGATGGTTGATGTAAATTAAATTGAATTAAATTAAATGAAAAAATAAGAGTAGGTATTCTGTAAAAAAAATTATATTTTTTTCTAGACCCAATAAGCTGTTTTCTTAGTCTACGATAATAGAAACATAAATGCTTAGCGACATGTTCCAACGGTCCATAAAAACGTGTAAATCCGATATCTAAATTACAAATAACTTGTAGATTAGTTTGAATAGAATCGAATACATTGATTTGGACCACCATCGAATGCTTTACACCTCTCGAGACACTCGCAGAGACTCGTAAACAATGTTAATATTGTAATCTAAATTCATTCGAACGAAAACACCAACGTTTTCATTCCTTATTACTAGAAGAGTCATGTAAATATTGACACACGTTGAAGGCAAATTTAAAGCCAGATTTTTTTTCTTTCTTTTTTTATTTATAGTAATGTGAAGTTTTTATTTCAAAAGCATATACCTATAGTAGGTATAGTAGGAGTAAAAAATGTGATTATGTAAATTGATTCCATTTTTTGATGTAAAGGTACCATTTGATAGTAGGTGGCTAACGCCGAATTTTGATTTAACACCTATGGTATGAAGCTACCTATGGTAGGTGGATCAATTCCAATGTTGCTGAATCGTGTAATTTATAGTTTAAAAATGGGACATAATTGCAAAAGTAAAAATAAATGTTCGTTGGTAGTTACTGTGGCTTCCACACGGCCTGCTCAATCAATGACTGCGAAACACTGTGTACTCAGCCACTACTAAGCCACAAAAAATTTCATTAAAATTTAGTAACTGTAACATTTAGGTTTAGCAATAATTGTTATTACAAAAATAAATAATAAAAATTATTGACTAATTACATTATTGACTTCAAAGAAACTAAAAGAAAAAAATTAAGTTCAATTAATTCGTTAATCATTTCAATAAGAATGAATGTTTATTCGAAAACGTTCGTAATCACACGAACCGAAATGAAACAGGGCGATAACAACGGAAAACAATGTCAAATGCACTCAATCGACATTAGACCTTCGACCTTGCATGTAAAGTTTATAATTGTATGAAAAGCATGAGCACATACGACACTACTCAGCAGTGGTATTCGGCTGGTAAAGAGGTCATGTGATAAGAATAATTGTTTCAATTGAAGGTGACATGGAAATCCCAAAACTACATTTTCTTTTGTTTTTGTTCTTATTTTTTCTGTGAATTGAACACAACACTTATTTTTAAGACTAAAATAACCGACTAAAGTAACAAAAAACACGTTTATATTCATTTTATGTTACATTTTGAAACTGCCTAAATAATTTTAATGAAATTTCATTTTATATTAACATTTGGTTTCAGCTTGAAAGATAACAAATCCATTCATACTATAATTATTAAATAAAGTCCCCCGCCGCGTCTATCTGTATTGTACGTTTGCGATAATCGCAAAAACTACTTACTGAATGCATGTGGTTTTCAGTAACGGAAAAAGTTTTAATATTTTAATTCATAGTTTAATTCATAATTTTAATTCATAGTTTCATAGTTTAGTTTCATAGTCAAATCCATGGTGTTAGTTATTGATTGTTTTCCCTATTAAATTAAAATAAAATCAATAAAATGATAAAAAATATTTTATTAAAACGAAGAATAATTTTATTAATAATTTGCGGAAAAAAATGCACCCGTGAGAAACCGGTAAAAGCTTACTAGTAATTATGGACTATTTTTAATGTTTAAATATTTTATTATTAATATTCTCTGCCTTTAAATTTTTGGCAAAAAGATCCAACGGTTTCTCAAATTATTTAGTTAAAAAACATGCAAGTATAAACATTAAAAGCATATTTTCAACCTATGATAACTATATAACCTTATTTCGACATAACAGATTTATCAATTTAAATTTAATTTATTTGTATAGATTTCATTTTCATTTCATTGGGAAAACTCTAGTTTTGTCAATTAATGTGTAGCCTCATTTTAAAGTTAAAATTACATGTTATAGATTTGAGTCTGTATCTGACTCATAAAACAAATAGCGACTGATCGTCTCAACCTTCATAGTGGGAGCAAGGTCGGAATATATAGCTAAGAACGTGTCACAATAACCAACTATTGTGTCAGAAGTGCTATAACTTTAACCATTTATTATAAGGCTTGGTTTAACATGTCATGAGCGAATAGCGATTTAATTATTAATAAATATTTATTATTTCCAAAAAAAAATGTTTCAATCTATATATATATATAAAAGGCAATGTGTGTATGTGTGTATGTTCCCTATGGACTCCAAGACCGCTTTGATAACATTTTCAGACAATCTTAAATTTTCAGGCGATCGGACGCGGACGAAGTCGCGGGCAAAACCTAGTAATAATATAACTTTGTTTGTTACAGTAATTCAGAGAAAAATGTCAAAAGGGTCTTATGTTTTGTCTTGGTTTGTCTTATGGTAATAAATGATATATAAATTCGCTGAAATCTTTTCACTTGAACCACACATATTTAAGCAGTAACCATAAGTACGTAGGTCGGTTTCGATACGTGACTAAAAAACATGATTGTTGTCTTGCTAAAATAATTAGTAGGTACCTCTCAACCCTTTTGAGTTGCTAACGTTCCTTTATATTTGACAATGCGAATACGCACTGTGAAATGGTCTCGTTAAATATAAAACAAAACAAGTCTTATTATGAAAGAACTTCAGATTATTTTCGTTTGAATATTCGCGAGTGACAATAAAGTCGTTAGACGTGTTACAAAGTGTTAAAAATGATGGATAGGAGGGCAGAGAAGCTTACAGTCATAAAATAACCCAAGTAATAGTTTCAAAAACGCTGCAGACCTTCATAGGTAAAGCGTAAGAATTACCGAAACCCAAGTGCTGTTATTTCACGGGGGTTATTTGATACTTTTTACTATTTATCTCTCAAAACAAATAATTCACACTCACACCACACTCTTTACTATTTATTATTTTATTACTTATCTTTATTTCACTCTTCATTATTTGTCTCTCATAACAAATAATTCTCATTTTATTAAATGCATGCAATTCAAATGAAATTTTCGAAATATTTTCATGTTATTTAGGTTGCTGTGACAGTTCCTATTGCAGAATTAAAGTTTCGACCTATTAGATCGTAGTTGATGTGAACAGAGTTAAATTGACAAGGTCTAAACACAAAGGTGCAACCGTCATTTGTCACGCGGTGCCGTGTAGAAACTGTACCGATAATTACCTGTCAGTATACACTTGATGGCAAATTAATGGTGCGCAATTAAATAAGCGATGCTCTATTGATATGTTTGAGGTTAATTGGTTTTACCATGATTGCCGCATCAGCCGTAAACGGCCGTTTAATGTGCTATTTCATTTTCTTAACATTTGATTTTCTGGTATTTATGGTTCCTTTTGGCTTTTTGTTTTAACAGAAAAATGTTTTTTTTTTTTATATGAAGTAAAATAAAATAAATTGTTAGTGTTTGAAAGAATAAGTTGAAAAAAAAAAAATTCTTTACATGTTTTGGTGGTAATATAGGTTATATCTAAGATATAAAATTATCGTGTCACAGTGTTAGTTACCATACTCCTCCGAAACGGCTTTATATTTATTTCTGTATAACAAATTTTGATAAAATCGCTTGTGTGGTTTAACCGTAAAAATCTAATAGATACACACACACATATATATATATATAATACTTATCCATTAACAATTTATTATTTTGCTGAACTACTGGTATTTCTGAATGCCATTATTGACCTATTTTAATCTTTAAATTCCTTTCCAAATAACAATAATACATAACATAGTATGTTAACTAACGTATCTACTGTTACGGTGAGTTACTTCTGTTAAGGCATTCTTTTGTGTTCTCTTGACACATGACACTTTCCAAAGAAATATCTATTTGAACACTTTCGTTTGTCCGTATGTGTAAAGGGTAACACAATTTCAACAGATAGTTGTGTTGCGACGAGTTCAAATAAACATGTTTCTTTTAATGAAAATAAAATTCAATACTATTTTCTTCATTTTTTAATAATTATTATATGTAAATACCACCCCAATGTCCTTTGTTTATCTGTCACTTGTCCTAAAGAATTTGGATGAAATCGAGGTAATAGTTTATTACCTCGATTAACATATAGGATCTTTTTTGTTTTTTATCTTGAAAAAATTTCCTGTAGGATTTAAAAAAAAAAAAAACGCGACATCGTATGCGCTATAGTTCGATTTTTTTTAAAAGCACGTACATTTCTGATAAATAACAATAGTGAATCTGAATATTATTACTAAATGTATAAAGAGTAATATTTATAATAGTAATATTTTATATTACTATGAGTAAATACTCATTATAGTAGCATTAACATGTTTAAATGTTAATTACAAAAGCTTATTAATGGTATGCTTATTATTTATTTCGTATAAATTTCAATAGCAGTAATTCATGCCTTTACCATCACTATTACCACCACTTACTATAATTAAATGAGCTACAAAAGTTATTATGTCATTAATTACATACAATATGCATACAATATTGCTAAATTATTTGTTTAAAAATTTACTTACGGAAGCTATTACATGCGGGAAACATAAAATATGATAATGGCTTCTTAGAGAGATACTTGGGTTTAAACTCATGTCAAACTGGTTTCGTTATTCATATTTATATAGTTAGTAAACTAAATTGCAGGCTATTTTTAACAATAAACTAATGTTGCGTATGTAGAAACTAGAAACACATTTTTTTTCTAAAATTCTTATCAGTTGATTCTTATCTTGTTGGATATAAAAATAAGTGTACATTTGCTTTTTTAGTGACAATAATTTTGGACATAGATTAATTAATATTGAAAATGAAAATACTTTTAATTCCATCAGTCAATTCTGGTCCTTTTGTCTATGTAGAGGGCTTCAGACGACAAGCTGAAAATTCACTTTATACCATCGCATATATTTTATAACATAAACAACGCCACAGGTGTTGCAAGTGCACTGCCGACCTTAGTACGATTAATGATAATAAATAAGAAAAGAAACGAGAAATTTAATTTAAAATTAAAATTAAAACAATCAAATAAAAATAAAATAAGTATTTTAAAGTAAAATATATTTAAAATTTAATTTTAATATCTTGTCCAATAGCAACATTATAAATATAGACGACGGTATTAAACCTCCTAGGCAACACATAGGCCAGATAACAGTATGAAATTCACAAATTATTCAGCTTAAAGCTTTGTTATAAGGGTATTAGAGATGACAAGATAGGCAAATGCTGTATTGAATGATTTTTGGGCTATTATAAAACTATGGGCTATTATGGGCTTCTTGTTACTTATTCAGCTACTATTCAGCTATTATATTGCTACTATACAGCTTAAAGAAATTTATTTTGTGCCCAAATTGCTTGAATAACGACTGTATAAATGCATTTATTCAAAGAATATTCGGCCCTTCTGTGTTGCTTGGGCTACCATCAACTTCAAGTGTCTGTCAATAAGTTAACACGACAATATAAAATAACAACAAAATGAAATTCAATAAAGCTCTGAACGACCTCGTTCCTCGAATCAGATGTTGAGTGGACATTCCTCGGAGTCGGTATCTCGCCGTGATCTGTTTACTAAACAACGTGCGAATACCCTTTGTGACCTTAACAGGAATACTCCACTTACATGTAAACGTTCGATAGATACTATGCACATGACAATGACCACGCGTAGATACTACTAGGCCAATTTACTTTGAAGTTGAAATTCTCTTAGGTGAATTTTAATTTTGTTGAAACTGTTAAGGTTAACTCTCACCTCGAGTTCAGATAGCATTATAAATAAATATTATTAGTTAAATTAAAAGCTACAAAAATATTAAATTTATTTATTACTAGCTGATAAACAAATTTAATATTTTTGATAGCTGGGACAGAGGGGTTTGTGTGGGAAAAGAAAATTTTTGTTTTTAATTTTTCCTCGTATTTTTCTCCATAAGAACCTTCCTCAGACTTCATCAAACACAACAAAAAAGAAATCAGCCGAATCGGTCAAGCCGTTCTCGAGTTTTTCGCTTAGCAACACATTTAGCGATTCATTTTTTATTTATATAGACTAGCTGGCGCCCGCGACTTCGTCCACTTTGAAAAAAAAAGTAGCCTATCCTGTGTCCTGTACGTCTAAATGTTTATCTACCAAGTTTTATGAAAATCAGTTAATTCGTTTAAGAGTTATGGAGGAACATACATACGTACAATACCTACAATTAGAGATTTATTATTAGTATTGATTGATATTGATATATTGATTGATTGATATAAAGGCAAAAATGTAGAGAAAATTAACAAAAATTAATAAGTGAAATATTAACTATAATAAAAAAATATTCAGCAATTACACTTCCAAAAATATATTTTTTTGTTTTATTTTTTGTTACAATTACAATTTAATCTCCATGTATTTGTGTCTTAGTATTATTTCATATTTAAAAGGGGACAATAAAATCGACAAATAAAATAAAAATATTTTGATATTTTTATATTATTAATACATAGACATTATAAGTACATAATTATACCTACTTTTACTTATATATGCCTTTAACCTTTTTTAGAAGAATTGCTTCCAATAACATTTCCTTGATACCATTGTTAAAACGCGAACGTTCGTTCGCTTCATTAGAGCCGCAGAGCCCAACAAAGCCTCCAGAAGTCTATCATCCCTTAATCGAGATTAAACGTCAATTAGAAGCACAGTGGCACTCAGCCGCCTCATAAATAACACAACAGTCAATCCGGTCCAACCCGGTTCCGATACTTGCATTCACTACCTCGAATTCGACATCGTTTTGACACTAAGTGTCGTTAAAATAAATTTATTTATGGCGGTGCTGTCGCATCCATTTATGCCTTCGAGAAATTTAGAACGCATCCTGCGCGAAGTGCTTTTATCTCCGAACGTCATTCCCGATTAAAATCAAATCTTGATACAGTATGAAACTTAAACGAAAAAAATATTGAAGAAAGTCATATTGAAAGGGTTTATTTAATAATTGATTGATTTTAAACAATAAATTGGCCACTAGGAGAATTTGGAATTCCTGGTCTATTGTAGTAGTATAGTATAGTAAATATACTATATACTATAGTAAATGGCGTTATATTATGTCAGTGACACAATGCTTGCAATTTTTTTTATGTCAGCTCGGTTTAAAGAAAAGCTACCGTAGCTACCGTGTTTGATTTTTCTTATTTTCAATATTCTGATTTATTTTAAAATTCAATTTGTACAAATGAATGAAACTCTTTTGTGGTAAATATTCTGAATGCGAAATCCGAAATTTAAAACCCATAAATATTAATCAGAAAACAAATAAATATTTGTTTTCGAAAAATTAAAAAAAATGGCGATTTTTTGATAATAATATGTGATATAACGTGAATAGAGCTAACACCACACCAGCTAAAACCAAAAATATGTTGATTTTTTTTATACCTTCTGCGAGGTAAGGCCGCAGCAATTATAATAATCGATCGACATAAAACATGGTTTAAAAAGGTGAATATCGGTTTGGCTAAAGGTTGCGCTAAAAGCGGTTCAGTGACCTGGAAACAAGCAGTTTCGTGTAATGCAAGCTAATGTGATTGCTTAGGCGTTCGAGTCAGTTTTGTTGGCTTGTCGCCGACACAGCTCGACCTCGATATGACCTGCACTGCCATTAGTTAAGCGGCCGATGCTAAGTATATAGAGCACTAGCTAGTGTCCGCGACTGCGTCCGCGTTGAAAAAGAAAAAAGTGGCCTATCCTGTGTCCTGTACGTCTAAATGTTTATCTACCAAGATTCATGAAAATCAGTTAATTCGTTTAAGAGTTATGGAGGAACATATATAGGAGTACATACGAAAAAAAATTCTAAAAAAATCGTCAATTTAGTTTCAGTATCACGTATAGAGTTGAATACAAAAGTAACTTAGATACTCCATAACCAAACCCTTAAGGATTTATTGTTAGTATTGATTCATTATCAATTCATTTATTGTCAAATTTAAAGGGGAATCTTTGTGTATGTTTAATTTATTAAAAATCAGCTGGAGTCAGACTATTATTATATTATGTTCAGTGACTATTATATGACTATTATAAATCGGTTAAAAATATATTTTAAAACTTGTCAACCTACATACAGATTTATTTATTTGTCTCTAAAGTACACTAACAAATACCTACAGTATTTTTATCTAAATCATATTTTACGCTGAATAATTTAGATATTTTTTAATTTCTTACCTAATTTATCTACGTATGTGAGATATCTATAGATAAATTATTATTAAGGTGTAAAAATCAACTTTTTTTTTAAGTTGCACATTACAATACTTCTTTGCATTTATTAATGTTGAACGACATTAGATTTGGAACAAGTTTAGTATTTGAAAATGACTTGAGATTTTTCATGAACTAACTAACCTGTTAGAAGACAATAAAAGTGTGATTAGCGTGACAGAGTCCCCCGTTTCAAGAGACGCCGCTGAGTATTGGTAGGAGAGCCCAAGAGGGGATTTTTGGATTTACTCGAGCGCGTCAGATATTGCCAATGTATATTCCCCACGTGTCTCCGATAAGGGATATATATGTATTAATCTGACGGTTTGGCTGATGGGGTTGGTGGGGGGGCTCGCGGCAGCTTTTTGAAATGCAAAAAAGATTTTTTAAAATTGCCATTTTTGTAATACCTCGAGTATTACAGACGATTCGGATGTAACGCAAGCTCGCGGCAGCTTTTTGAAAATGCAATAAAGATTTTTTTACAATTGCCATTTTTTGTAATACTCGAGCGTGTCAGATTTTCATACAGACGGTTTAGCCTGAATTCCTGATCGTGCTGATTCTTAATCTGACGATTAGGTATATGGAGGATTTTTTAAAATACAGCCCCTATTAAAATTTTAAACGCCTGTAGACGCTCACCCCACCGCTGAAATGAAAAACTTCATATAACTTTTTTTTTTCTTACTATTCAATCTTCAAAGTCCAATAGGTCCCCACGACGCTCGAGTGACTCCACATTTAGCTTCGTGGGCTCCTCTACCATATATTAGCCGCGCATCTCTCGGAGGCAATGGAAAGTATTCAAAAAGCGCAATTTCACGGGGAGTTGCATGTCGCCCACAATACGACCGCCCAATTCTATTGTGAACCGGTAATCGCGTACAATTATCCACACATGCCATGTCATACGTCCGTCTTTATATTTCGACATTACCGACGACACTTATTTTCATATTCTTTTTTGTCATCAAACTCGTTTCAATCTTGTTATAGAGAGACTACTTTGACAATGCTCCGGACAAGTTACATATATAATATGGGTTCGCTTTATCAAAATTAATTAAAAACGGAATTTACGAGGGGCTTCATGCCTTTTTATTTCATGAAAATCAATCTTGAAAAATATATAGGTATGGTTTAAAATTTTAAGAGAGATGTTTGTGATGAATAAACACAAAAACTATTGGACCGATTTTAAAAATTCATTCACTTATAGAAAGCTACATTATCAGCGAAAAACATGAGCTATATTTTATAAAGTTACGCGAGAGCGAAGTCACGTGCAACAGCTAGTCAAATATATTAAATGATTACCTAATGAAATGTAACATCAATTTGGCAAATGCATAATACCTAATTTATTTTATACGCTTACTGCACTTTTGGCTAACTAAATACACTAAATGCTAATAAAAGTACCTACTTATATTTTGTAGTTCAAAATAATGAATAAAAACAAACATATACTCCAATGGAGACTCTTTTTTGAGTTTAGTTTGAGATTTAGTATCAAAATTTAACCACGACTAATTTATCAACGCTTTTAAATGCTCTATAAAGTAGGTATATTGTAGGTACACTTATAATAACAACTACATTGTAAATGAATATTGGGATTTGCATTAATTGGATGTTGAATTTAAATTATGTACGAGACATAATTATTTTGTTATGAAGCCTTGGTACAGGTTGACGCAACATTATTCCACAAAGCGTAATGTCCATTTGGCCGACACTCATCCATTTTTGGATTCATTTTAAAGACCTTCGATCAACTGGATCAAGTTTTGAGTTCCGCCAGTCGCCGACGGGTTACTTTCGCCCAGATTTTTCACGACCTTTATAATAAAATATTAAGAGCAAAGTACTTACATTGTGCAAAGCCTTTGCTACAGACTTATGACGAGTTTTGCTTTAAAGGAACTTGTAATACTTGGTAAACATCGTAATCGTACGTATTCTTGGTAATATAAGTTCTCCTCTATCTACTTATATCTATTTACTACACATAATATGCATCGTAAAATAAAGTCTCATTCCGTTTTTCCACTAACTTCTAAACGTCCCAACAGATTTTGATACGGGTTTCATTAATGGTAAGATAAACCATTGGTAGCAAAATAAACCTCGAGTATCTACATATTTAAATACTAGCTGTTGCCCGCGACTTCGTCCGCGTTAAAAAAGATAAAAAGTAGCCTATCACATGTCCCGTACTTCTAAATGTTTATCTACCAAGTTTCATGAAAATCAGTTAATCCGTTTAAGAGTTATGAAGGAACATACATACATACAGAAAAAAATTCTAAAAATCGTCAATTTAGTTTCAGTATCATGTATAGAGCTTATATAATATACACGATATTTCTGAAAACAAAGTAAATTACTCCATGACCGACCCCTACAGATTTATTATTAGTATATATTGATGACATTATGTCTGCCGAATGTACAATAACAAGACTAAGTAGAGAAATTCAAAATAACTAATTAATAAGTCTAATTATTGTACCCCAGGTCGGTCAGTAAGAGACTGTTATTATTAAAATTATACATTAAATAAATTACGTTACCGCATTTGAATGCGACCGTACAAAATTACAAAATTGTTGTTACATCCAATCCGCACTGAATTAGAGCGGTCATGCGAAGCGTTTTTAAAGGAATTTTTAAGTTAAAAATAAAAATAAAATACTTAGTAGACGACCGATGATCCGTAGCGAGATTTAGAGCCGTGTGTCTCACTGATTTTTTACACTATATCGGATGAACCAGTTCAAAGAGTACACGGTTTTATTAACGATCTAAAAGTAGTTATATAGTCACTGGTTTTACTAAGGCGTGTACACAAAGTTGTCTGTATAAATTACACACGAAAATTTATATCAATATTTTTTTTAATTTAATCCATAAAAACTGTATACAATATTGAATAGAGTAAATAACTTTGCGATATTTTGATTTCATTCAATGACTTACTTATGCCAGCGACAACCCACTCTGAAAATTAACTGATTTTCATGTAACTAACATGTAATAAACATAGACGTACAGGACACAGGATAGGCTACTTTTTTCTTTTTCAACGCGGCGGTATAAGTAAGTAAGTAAATAAGTAAGGCGGTAAAATTATAAGTAAACCATTAAAATACACTAGATACTGTTTATCAAATCCTCGAGTAACATGGAGTAAGTACATAGAGTATAATGAGAAAGTAAATTCTCCTATAAAGAAGAAAGATTGGTTTGTTTGTTTGTATTGAATAGGCTCCGAAACTATTGGACCGATTTGAAAAATTCTTTTACCATTAGAAGCCGACATTATCCCTGATGAACATAGGCTACTTTTTATCGCGGGAAAATGCTTTATTCCTACGGGAAATCTAAAATCAAAGTAAATATTAGCGGCTTGGCCCGGGATACACTTGATAGCGCCATCTATCCATTTAAAATAGAATCAGGTGAAGCGACTAACATGAAACTGCTTGGTGATATTTTTAGCGAGCCGCTCCACGGTGGATAGATGGCGTTATCAAGTGTTATAATTTTATACTTTTCAACGCGGACGAAGTCGCGAGCACCAGCTAGTATAATATAAAAATACTCTGATCTTCTTTATTTTCTATTGTGTCCTCGACTTCAGTGAGAATGAGAAGTCACGTATCTCGTGACTTCCACTTGTTATGACCTCCACCTGTAGCGTAACCAATCAGTGGTAACGTTTCCACAGTCCACATTTTTAAGTAAAAGAAATAAAAGTGTAGTGCACTTGTTACCCGTGACGGAAATCTTTACGTGACCCGCACCTGTTGTGGAATTTGTTATAAAAACTAAAATCAATTTCAGATCTTTGGATTACTTTTTTTGTTACGTACAGAAGATATGTATAACAATATGAAATCTTCAATTTTGTCTAAACATTCTATCATAACTTATTTATTTCTTATAAAAGACGATTCAAATACAAAACAAAGGTTATGCTATATAGTTTTTAATTGAATGTATTCAAGAGTTATTGTAGAATAAAGTAGATATTATGTAAACAGAATCATGTTGAACTTGTGGCTTCTAATATTTTAAACTAGCTGGCGCCCGCGACTTCGTCCGCGTTGAAAAAGAAAAAAGTAGCCTATCCTGTGTCCCGTACGTCTAAATATTTATCTACCAAGTTTCGTGAAAATCAGTTAATTCGTTCAAGAGTTATGGAGGAACATACATACATACAGAAAAAAAAATCTAGAAATCGTCAATTTAGTTTCAGTATCATGTATAGAGCCTATAAACACGATATCTCTGAAACTAAGTAAATTACTCCATGACCGACCCCTACAGATTTATTATTAGTATTGATGATGATGATGATGATAATATAAGACGTTAAAGAGTAGAACGTTTTATGTAAATCAAACTGATAATTTAAATTGTGGCTTACTGTACTAAGTCGAAAAGCACAAAAAATGTATGAAATTTTAAATTATTCAAATCGTGGGCATCCACCACAGGTGCTAGCACCACTGTGGGCGAACACCACAGACCCGACGTAATTTGGGTAAAACCAGGAAACAATAATAGGATGTTTCCTACCACTCGTTCCCAGTAGCGAGTCACGTAGCTCGCGGTCTCAATCGTGGTCAAGTCGCGACCTCTATCCAGAGTTCGGCAGCGCGGAACGCTCCGTAAAAAACACATAGCTCCGTTTTCGATCTAAACTTTTTTCGCTAGCTTGAGACATTTCTTTATTATCTAAAGTTACCAATGAAACGTATACAATTGATGGACCGTCGAGGAAACTTCGTTTTAGTTGGAGCAAAATAATATTAAGCTATTAACTAAGTTAGGCCTGAAATAAATTGTTGTTGGTGACTTGATACGTAAAATATATATTGAAAAGATGTCATTAAAAGCTTTGGATCTTGCCATTTACACATAACTTAATTTTAGATTTAAACAATAGATGTTGAATGTTATCAAGTTTCATGAAAATCAGAATCATTTAAGAGTTATGGAGCAACCTACACTTACAGATTTATTATTAGTATATCTAAATTATTAGTAAAAGTAAATTATTATAGTATAATTATTATTTAATGAACGTTTTCAAGATATTGGTGAGTTTCAGTCTGACTGAAGACTACTTTTGAACAGAGTTATATTCACTGAAAAAGTGTGTACATAATTTGTATAGAAAACAAATTGCACCCGTGTACGAAGTCTGAGGCGAGCCGCTAGTATATAATAAATGTGGTTAAAATGGACATGAACTCAAAGTATAGGCATCGTGTAAGGTTATGCGGATGCCCGAGCTGTGCGTGCGTTGACTACGGTATGACCGTACGAGGTCGCACAACCTTCCCGGCCGACCCGTGGAATGTATTACTTTACATATTATATTGAGCTGGCGACCCGCCCCGGCTTAACATGATTTTTTTTAATATTTAAAAGGTGGTAGACAGGCTCGTCAGCCGTTGTCTCACTGATGGTAGGTTGCTAGGTTGCTACCGTTGCCTACAACACAAGCAACAGAATACGTATCTCCTTACAGGTTGCAGTACCGATTCAATTTAAGGCATACGTCACTAGACGGTGTCAATAATTTATAATTAACTAGTGAAACGCCCCCGGCTACGCATGGATTTCTTTAAATTATATACTACACTAGCTGGCGCCCGCGGTTTCGTCCGCGTTGAAAAAGAAAAAAGTCTGTACCTACTCTATATTACTATACATATTTTGTAAAGATATACACACACGGACAAAGTGACGATGTAAAAGTCAATTTACTAATTTAAAAAAAATCAGTTTGTCATTAATTTTTAGGAATTTGATTAGTTTGATTCTGATTAATATTATTTATTTAAAACAGTAGCACATTATACATAATATAACTTGTGAAACAGTTCAACAGTTTCGTGGTTTTTAAGTTGTGTAATTGTACACCAGCGGTCGGTACTCGGTACTCGGTACTCGCTACACGATCTGACAAACTTGCCAGACATGTTGCTTCCAACTTTTTTGTTTTGACATGTCAGAAGTGACGTGCGCTATCAATATTTTCACCGCTACTGCTACTGTGGTTTGTGAGCGACTCGGTTAAGAATATGTATTATATTATAACCTGATTATAACACATTGCTACTTTAGTATTTACTCGTCATTTCAAAGTGCTTATTTATAAGTAACTATATAATTCGTTTTATAATGTAATACAAATACACAAATGTAAAAATTATTATTTTTAACTTAACAATACGTAACCAAAGTACAGACGTCATAGGTATCTACCGGTAATGGTCAATAATTGCTTGTATTTAAGACCGCTTTCAATATGGCCGATGACCATGCGTCAGCGTGTGAACCCGATCGTAATTACTGTGTAATATATGGTTTAATGATGTGAAGTATGTACACATTTTTTTTTCGTTTACAAGTACCAGAAAGCTCCATTGTATCAACAATACTACTACTAAGGTATCATGTTTTTAACCCCCGACGCAGAAAAAATGGGGTGTTATTAGTTTGACGTATGTCTATATGTATCTGTCTATCGTTAGCTTCTAAACGGATAGACCGATTTTGATTTTTTTTTTTTTGTTTGAAACTGACGTGATCGGGATGGTTTTTAGCTATAATTTATGAAGATCTAGCTGTTGAAGCTTTTGAAGACCATCAGACCTTTTCCTAGTTGACGTAGGGGATTTCGCAAACTTCCACAGGTTCGATTGAATTGATTGATGTGAAATTTTGTATACTGTGACTTCATGGTATTGATTTGATGTTGCAACATCTTTGCGTAGTCTGCGGGATAACCATGTCCTCAGCAACTTACAGCAGATATATGATATATAGCGTGTCTCAATAGAAAGTCGGGATTTTATAATTTTAATTATAGCTTGTATTTAGAAGGAAAATTGAGCAAATTAAATAGAAAATTAAAAACAAAGTTACAATCATCCACTTTCTTATACCATCACACTATTATACTTTGAAAATTCCACTTTCTCATTCCATCCTCATTTTTTCGTAAGTGTTTTGGCTACTCTAACCCACTGTTAGGATTAGGAACACTATTTCAGTGGTTTGTTAGAAAAGTTGCATGCGCGTGCGTCACTTATCACATAAAAATTTCGTAAATTATATTTATGTTACTCAAAAATCATTACAGATTTCATATTATATTATAGTTATATAAGGTCTAATTAATCCTTAATACAATCAACACATTGTAAGTTTTACAAATGTCTTTATTATAGACTATCATGTTGGAAGTTACTAACTTTGTAATAATTCGTTACGGAATAAAACTATCTAAAGATTTTTAATTTTTTGTTAGAGACGCTAATATTTTATTTACGTCTCAAATAAATTTGATTTTTGATAAATAAATACCATAGTTTGAAAATAATTAGATTTTGAAAAAAAAAAAATACCTACACACTTCAATATTTGCAAGTTAAACTTAAGCAGTAAAAGTTATTATTTAAAATATTTAAGCAAGATACATATTAAATATAAATCCAATTTTAGAGAAAACCCCTTTTAGTGTAGTTTAATGTTTCTAAAAGTTTGTTTATTCTATCGTCGTTAAATTTTAAAACTTGTGACACAGATTTCTGAAAACATATTTTTCAAAAACAAAAACCTGTATTAATTGCCTAATTTTTAAATTTTGTTATCCATACATTTCCATTTCTAAGAAAATTCCTGGTCAAATTTTGATCTATGGAGTTTTTTGGACATAAGGCACACCTACTACAAGACGTCTCTACCATTTTTATTATATGCAAACAAGTCGCCCACATAAGAGCACGCGCGGATGACCCGACATAATATAACTTTGAATATAATTAAACTGCTACATACATAAACCACGAAGGTGACACGGTGCCATGTCACTCCGCGTCACCTCCGTGAACGGAGTGACAATGAGGGACGCAATCACTTCCGGTACGGGGCGTGATGATGGATCCTTACTTGTAGGTTCATAATAAATTGTCTCTTGAAAAATTGACAGTGTAACATTATGTGTACCTACTTAGGTATTATACTTTATATTAACTAGTCAACCGACGAACTTCGTACCGAATCAGATTACAAACCCGTTCCATACAAAGTGTATGAGATAATGAATTTTATTCACATTTCTTTTTTCGTGAATATTCCAGATATTTTAGGTAATAATTATTCTGCTATTCGGGTCCGAGAAAAATTGAACAAATTAATCACAAAAATCGGTCCAACCGTTCTCGAGTTTTAGATGGTATGACTAGGTAACACGACTTTCTTTTATCTATACTCTATACTAATATTATAAAGAGAAAAGATTTAATTGTTTGTTTGTTTGTTTGTATAGAATAGGCTCCGAAACTACTGGACCGATTTGAAAAATTCTTTTACCATTAGAAGCCGACATTATCCGTGGTGAACATAGGATACTTTTTACCGCGGGAAAATGCTTCATTCCTATGGGAAATCTAAAATAAAAGTAAATAGTAGCGGCTTGGCCCGGGAGATAGCGCCATCTATCCAAAATACGGTAGATGGCGTTTTATACTTTTCTATATTTTTATAAAGTTACGCGGACGAAGTCGCGTGCAACAGCTAGTGTGACTAGCGGTCTGCCCCGGTTTCGCGTGGATTTAAAACCTCCCTTCTTTAACGTTATTTCCATTAGTGAAAACCGTATTAAAATCTGCGTATTCAAAGTGTACTTATAGAGGGATAGACGGCGGGAAGCGACTTTGTTTTATATATAGTATACAAAAATTATTAATTATTATAATAATTTAAATTAAATTAAAAAATTAAGGATCATTTAAATTAAGGAACACAACATATTATTGTATACTAACTTTGCCCCGCGTTTTCAACTGCCATTTAATTCAAATTGTCAAAAGCATTTAAATGTCGTCTTTTTAACCTTCCTAATTAAAACCAACTCAGTAATAGGGTAAAAGTTAAATAAATATTTTTTACTAAATATTTTTTCTTATTAGACAGATATTATGTTTTCTGAGAGGATTTTTTTTGATTAGAGAAAAAAAAATTAAAGACAAATTCAAGTAGTTATCGACTATCAAAAACAATTAAAGTTGTTTTTATACAAAAGGTTATACTTAATGTTAATTGGTAAATTATTATTAAATCAACTAAACGCCGTATTACAACTTGTATTTTGTTTTTGGAACGAAATTATATTTTAAATAATTAGGTTCATATAATGTACCCACTTATATTTTTTAATGCGCATTAATTTTTTATATGTATCACTATTTCACACAAAATGCTCGACTTGGACCGAATTCGCGTCAAAATCAACTTAAGTTAAATAATTAATCTAACTTTATTAAGTAAACTTAATTAGCCCACCTCGGAGATATGTCCAGATGTACTCTCCAGCAGTTAAATTCCTCAGTTTGAAAAATGAAATAAACCGTTCTATAAAAATATAGTCACTAGTAGACACTTCACACTCATCAATCGGACGTCTTTCAATTTTTTTTTTTTTTCAAAAAATATTTAAAATTGCAATGTTTTCTAGAATCTCATATATAATCCAATAGGTACAGTTTCACCAGGACGCTGTTACAATGTTATCGTGAAAATGTCAGCGCACTTATCACTGTTGGCAATTAGCATTCAACGCACGTGGGTCGAACTGTGGTTACTCCGTGGCGAAACAAATACGACCTGAGCGCGCCAAACAGTCGACCAGACTGATTCACTAAGGCTCACACACAAGCACACAGATACACAGTGTTCAAACACAACAGGTGTAAAATGCAAAGAGTGAACTCGTGTACGCGACCTGCCGTGTGAGGTTATACCCAGGTGAACGGTGCGGCTGTGTGTGTGAACTATTTTGCTCTTATTGGGCAGATTTATTACTGCGTACGCGCGCCTGTGTGTGGAACGGTCACATGTTCGCGAGTTTCCATGTGTGCTGCCTACCTGTTGTGCCCCCGCAACTTTTAAGTTTTTCTTCTTTTTAGTTTTGTAACTGAAAATGATGTTTAATCGTCTTTACTTAAGTGTTTTTGTTTTGTGAGCTGAGAGGTTGAGAGTCACAATATGTTTAGTAAACACTAAAGTTAAACTGTTAACTGTTTGTTGACGTTTTTCAACATCAACGCTGTTGACGATATTATTATTTTGTAAAAATTTACAGTAACCCTGATTTTTTCCAATTTAATGAGTTGACTAGCAGACATTCAATCTTATGATTATATAGAACTTAGTATTGTTAAAACTGTAGCCTTAAAAGCAAGTCAGCTCGTTACACAAATGTATAGTCCGTTTTTAGACACTTGTCTTTATAAATGACATATCGTTTTACTATATAAATTTATACGGACATTATAGTATGTCATAAATTTTAAATCACTCATTTTGCTTAAATCTTACTACGTTGTGTTTATTTTTATAGACTATCTTACACGTATACTTATGCAGCTGTCGACCCACCAATTTTTCGTAAGGAAATGCGTTTGGTCATATTTTCCGGCTGGCCATATTCGACCCCAGGAACTCTATATATAAATTAACTAGTCACCACAATAAACTGAATCTCATTAAATGAATAATTGGGGTGATTCCAATTCGTTCTATTCATTCACACTTGAATATATTAAATTATTACTTAACAATGATTAACAATACCTATTAAAGGTACATAATGTTTTTGTATGTTTCGCGGGTTCCTTTTTGGTGAAAGTTGTCAACTTTGTGCATTTTCAGTAGTCAAGTAATTGCATAAAATCGAAATACAAACCAAATAAACAATGTTTTTTTATACAGTTCCAGTAATATCAATATAACCATAATATTAGGTATAACTGGCCCATCAATATTTATTAATTCAAAAACAACTGCATGTAACGCAACAAGCCTTACAGATGTGAGTACAATTGATGGCTTTTATCTATGTGTATGTATATGTGTATGTAATGAACTTTGTACAGCATAAGGTCACGGATGTTTAGCACTATGACAATAGGTATTAACTTCTCGCGTCACCTTGAGGTAAAACGCAGACAATGTCAACCCTCAACATCAAAAAAGTCATAAGTACAAATGTAAAGAAACGTGTAATTAACCCTTAAAACAACTGCCTTAAAATATGTATTCTTTCCTCTTCGAAACAGCTTCTCAGTCCTTTTAAGAAGAACACTTTGAGAAATTCCAATTCGAAGTAAGTATAAAATATTTGCGAGCTATTTTATACTTTAACATGTAAGATATTAGGTTTCATTTTCTCTAATAGATTCAGTTGTTGTATAACCTTTTCAGCGAAAACTCTTTCGATCGTGACTGGTCTATTTGTATTTGTAATTTGCACCTAATCAGATGTAAAACTAGATTGATTATCGGCTATAAGGAGCTCTTGAGAGGTTGATTGGGGTTCTTTTGTTCTCTTTTGATGTTTTTGAGACAATTCTTCCTATTGTTAGAGACTGAAAACTCTATTGTAGTTCTGTTGTTAGAGTACATTTCACGCCCACATTTATTGAAGGTATTTTTTTTCTTCAAAGAGATTTTAATGAAGATTTTGAGATAATAGTTATTTTTTTATTATAATTTTATTTTATTATAAGTATCGCTGACAACGTGTATGTAAAATTTCATTATGATTAGTTGAGTTGAGTAGTCAAGGCGTGAAAAGGTAACAGACAGACAGACATACAGAGTTACTTTTACATTTATAATAATAAGTATAAATTATCTCTAATATGTATATATATAAAAATTTCATGTCACATGTTTATCGCCGATGAACTCCTAAACTACTGAATCAATTTAATGCAAAACTTCGTAACTATATGTGTGATTTTCTCCAACTTAAAAGATAGGATAGGTAGTTTTTAGTTTGAACCCGGGCGAAGCCGGGAGTAGGCTACTAGTTATGTATTATAAACTAAGTATACATTAAGTTTACTAATAGGATATTGTCGAATGTCTTTGCGTTATTAGAGAGGAGAAAGACCGTTGCCATAAAGAGCTTATTTCATAATCCCTCTAGACTAGAACGGTGCAAATATTTTACACGCGTTTCAATTAACAAACAACTTCTATAACGGGCTATAACTATTGCCTTTGCGCATACTTACACATTTAGCTAGGAATATTATTATGGAGTTGGACAAACAATCGTACAAAACGTTTGGAGACGACTTTCACACTACTAAGACATAAGTACTTTGGTTTAGAGTAGACCATAGTAAAAAAAACATGCTGGTGTGTTTCAGTGCGTAATAAACTTTATTCAAAATTGTATAAGTAGTCGTTTAGCGTGAAAATGCAAAAGTCTAATAGAGTCAATTTTAAATCCTAATAATAACAACTATCATACGAATAAATGCGAACATTTACATGTTTGAATTTTTGATACTCTATCACGCAAAAACTTATAAACGGATTTTGATGAAACTTTACTGTAATGTAGTTTATACTATACATCAGTATTACATGTAGGGAATATTTAAAAATAATTAAGAATATTTAACATTTGAGTAGATAGCAGATGAAGCCATGGACAAAAGCTAGTTTATAATATTATTGTAAATTTCTTAGTGTTCAGTTAACGTAGCATTGCATATGCTTTAAAATATCCTTTAAAATGTTAGATTCATTACAATAATAAAGGATTTTCGTATCCACGTTTCTCTTCGTGGCTCTAGAACTTATATGCGGTGGACGATAGCTCTCCAGTTTAATTTATTCAGGCTCGCAATTAAGGCCGTGTTCCCAGTGGCACAATGGTGCGCGGGCGCAGATGCGACAATTGTGCACGCAAACTGGGCTATCTCCATCGAGTACAGGCCTTACAGCCAATGGAACAGGCCGCGACCTGTCGTCCAGCCCAGCTATCGATGTAACTTGGAAAAAATAAAATTATTCATTGTCCTGTACTCCCCTCACCTTATATTTCTTCTTTAAAAATTATAGAAATCTCATACTAACTTTCATCCCCCAATGGGAATAAGAGCGCCCATTCCACTTATCCATACAAAGAATCCTCAATGATTGGGACAATAAAAACGTATTAAATACATATGTTATGCCAATCGAGATTAGATTCATTAAAATCGATTTGGAAGAAAATACGTTAAAACTGTTTTGATATTTTAAGATTTTATTATAATAAAACAATTTGTATTTTCTTTAATATAAACATAAATATGTCAAATTAATCAAAAATTAAATGAACGAAAATGCAAAATCAAAATGAAGTATTACCACATACGATATAGTTCTATCCTCAAGCGTAGCTTGTAAGAACAATGTCATAAGATGAATTTAACAAATGTTCACATTATCTTTTGTTCAGCTGCCGTTCACCGACACAGATTGCCCTCTTATCTAACAGGTAGTAAATCTCGGCAAGCAGGAAGCGTGGACGATGAAAAATACACCGGCTGCCTCCCGGAGCCGTGTCGTGATGATACGTACAGTCGGCCGCAAGCGATTTATTAGCTACCTTGCAGATAGCCACCTGAAGTTTGTATTATGGTTATGCCGTGGGTACCTAGTAATTGCTCTGTTATTTAGAATATTCAAATAGCTGCGAGATAGAAGGGTAATAGGGCAACGAAAGTCCTGTTTACTATTTACTATTTTTCAGTGATATTTTTATTAATTGACATCGAGAAAATACCTGTCACAAAATTTTGAACAAATTGAGTCCAATTTGGATGTATTCAAATCGCTTTTAAGACATTCGAAGTTCATAGTTTTCTGGAAAGGAGTACAGATGGCTTGTTGTTGTATCACCAATACCCGAAACCTTGCCAAAGTCGTCGCTTGAGTGTTGATCTGAAGACAGCAGCCGATTAAGAAACATCACCTTTGAAAAATAATAGACAACTTGAAATGCGGAACTCCTTCATAACACAACTAAATGACAGTACTCATAAAACAAGTCATAATAATATCATTTTCAAATTTATAAAGGTGGCACTATTGTTTAAAATAAATTGACACTGGCCAATCGATTTATAGGTCCAGTGTTTGAATGTAGAATAGTCTATGTACAACATAAATACTCGGGGCAGGTCTTGATTCGAATGGAAACCGAAACGTGATAAGTGCAGAGTAACGGTGTAAAGGAAAAATGTTTAATTTATGCGGCGTAAGGTTTATTTTGACGTGCGTTGATTGTGCGTTGTTGCGTTGTGCGCTGGGTCGTTCGGTCGGAGAGCGAAGGTCGTTGAAGGTTGGCGCGCTTTTCCGCGATCAACGGCACTAGATTAAACAAGATGGCGGGAGCGGCGCGTGCGCAGCGGCCGCGTTTATTTTACTATGTGACTAAAATGTTACTCACTTGTTTTATTTGATAATGAATGTTTCATGTGAAACTCGATAATATGCATGTTAACATTGCATGATAACATTTGCATGTTATGCCTCCTGTACAACATTGTAAAACGTAAACATGTTTGAAATTCGGTAATACTCAATAAAAATCGAATTTCGATAAAATAATAATTGACATCACACACTTAGAATATATGTTCTGAATTATCACATAATATATTATATTTACTTCTTATCCTGGTCTTTCGTTTTTCATTTCTGTGTTGGAATTTTCAACACTTACTAATTATTGAAAATTTAAATACAGAAATAAAAAGAAAATATTTTACTGTAAAATTATTACTTAGCCCAGAGATAAAAGACTTGCATTTAATACAAATATTATATTAATAATATATTCATTTATATACAATTAATTCAATAATTTATTATAAGTGATTAATGAAGTGAAAAATACTTAGCACTGTAATTATACCATGTTCATATTCATACCATGCGTATGTGAATTATTCTCAATGTATATCATAAAATATTATGAAACTCCATATTTTTTTTAATAACAAAGTTTTATTTAGGTTGCTTAAAATTTTTTGAGTGACAAAGTGATATTACTATTACTTAACTTGGTATATGATTTTATGATTTAATATAATGTAAAATCTGCAACGGTTTCTGATGGAACTTGTGTATTAAAATTATGTTTTTGCATGTCATATTATAATATACATTATGCATAATTATAAAAATATAAGCATATAAAATGATATTATTACGATAACGGTATGTAACTGTTTGATAATAAAGACAAACCGTTCGTCGACATTAAATGTATTAAGTAAATATTTCGACTCTGAATCATAATTAAGTGAGCGTCATTTTAGCGGCGCGGAATTAGCTCAAAGCTCCGGTAATAAATGTGCTTTTAATGCTATGATACTACGGCACGAGCGTTGTACAACGATACCATTATGAATTTTGTCGAGTTCACATTCAAAACTTGTAAGTACACTCGACCAAATGTTTCCTTAGAAAGCGGATGTGCCAATCATTTCGTTTCATCCGAGACGTACAACTTTATTTTGGCAACACTTGTGTCACAAACAATTTTAGCTCTGAGGTTATTGGGATATAATGTTGTAAATGAAAGGAATGTATTTAATTATAATGAACAAGTTTCCATTTTTATGGGTAAATTATAAAAAATCAAGTAAGTAAAATGAAAGAAAGTAAAATGAACAAGAAATGCAGCGTGTAACGAAATATTCTTTGTAACCAAATATCATACAAACCTATGAGAATGGGTAGACCGTTTATAATTCGGTTTTCACATGTGGAAAGGGGGAGGGGAAGATTTTTATATAATAATACCTATATAAGATTGCACTCCGACCAAGCTGGGAGCGGGTTGCTATAATATTTTAAAATATACACAAACGAAGTCGCATGAAAAAGCTAATAAATAAATAAATGATTTAATCCGTTAGAGTGTACTATAGAAATGAATAGTTAACGGTACGTATCACGGTGATTGGAAAACGTGATATTTTTAACTGATCGCTAATTGTGTTAGGCTAAAGTTGAACCACGGCGCGTGATCAATTCTACCACCTGGGATCGTATTTACACAGTGAAGTAAATTTCAAATGTCGTTATGGTAGTAATAAATTACTAAAGCTTCATTTAGACATTGACTTTCATTTACTTTACTGCTGTAAACACATTTTTATGGAGGGGTAATTTAGATTGATGGTGTTTTCTATCAGTCAGAGCTGGTTAGTATTGGTGAAGGTAGACAATGGCATGGGGGAAATATTCGGAAATAAATACAAACGCACACTTTTTTCCTGTCTTGTCTGGACGAAGCGGACTGCTCTTTCTTGACTACTAATTAGTATATTTGTGAAGATTCCTATTATTAAATTTTTGCAATAGCCAATAATGGTCCACTTGATCCACCCGATGATGGTAGCTTGTTGCCAGTTATGACAATACATGATCACATGTTTTGATGTAATAAAAATTATTTATTAAATTTTAAATACTTTGAAATGTTTTTTAAATTGGAACATAGGTCGTCCAATTGTTACAGGATGCAATCTACGTCGATACGTATCATCATATTGTATCGCGGTTGCCCAACTGGTGCTACTGCCGGTAGAACTATATCCTTTTCTGGTGTCCTGAAAAACATATTCGTGTAGATACTATAAACTTTGTATCTTTTTAAATCGCGTCTTAATTATAACTCGATGTCACTGTACTGAAGTCGCCAAAGTGAATGTAGCCCATAAAGCTCATGACACAGTGCAATATGAGTGAGATTATGGCATTCGGCCGCGACGTTACGTGAACAATGAAAGTTATAAGGTTGTAAACTCAAACTGTAACTCAAGCATTTCACTTTAATATTTTGTTGAATATAGCTCCGTAAACCTTCACTTTCATTCCTTATACTTTATTACTTACATACAGACAATGTAGTGCAGCACAATTTTTAAAAAAGAACGCGTATAGTCGCGAGCGAAATTAAATTGACAGCCTAGTTATTAGATTTCACGATGTTATATTCGGTCCCTTTGTAAGTGAAATCTATATATATCTATATATATTTCCCTTTGCAAGTGAAGTCTATAACTATTTATTAGTATAGGCTTCAATCGCGTTAACCCACTGCGGGATTATAAGACTTCAGATGCTTTCACAAAAAACCTGAATCTCATACGCCTATATAAGTTTTACAATATGCAGGATATATATATCATCTCAAACGCCCGGTTTTTCTTTTAAGTGTTTTCCTAGGCCATTAAGTGTTGGGGATATGGTCTTATGTAGATTCCACCTCCATCGCGTCGTACAGGGTTAGCAGCAATGCTTTTGCTCAGCAATTTCCAAATAATGATAGGTAATTGCACCAACAATTAACACTCTTCGAAAGGAACGATTTTCATCTCGACTCGTAAACAACGATCGATCGACCGACCGGACCGATCCGCTACCGATCGTAATTATCGATAGCACAGCACTAATTGTGAACGTCGATATCGAACAACTATCGTAGACGCGCGATGACCATATTTTATTAATTTTTGGGGACAGGATGGATTTTCGTTCTGTCAGGATGGATAAATGTTCAAAACCAAATTTAAATGAGGTAACTACGATCTCGTAGTATTTGCACGAATGCGGCCAGAATTTAAACACGTGGATTATTTACAAAAACATCATTTACTTACAAAACTAATTTACATATTACGTGTCTTAGAGTAAATATTATTAATGACGACTCGTTTGGTCTAGTGGCTAGTAATTCTAGCTGTTAACCAAACAGTCGCGGGTTCGAATCTCGCTAAGGGCAAATGTTTAATGTGTTAATATTTTACATTTGTACTTGAGTCATGGATGTTTGTATTTATAATAATATGTATGTATTTACAAAAAAAAAGTAATTTATGTAGTATATCCACCGTATTGTTTATTATATCAATAATACAAGCCTATCGTTGCTTACTGTGGAGCTAGATGGCGCTGTGTGGAATGTGTGTGTGTGTGTGTGTATGTATTTGTATTAATACTGGCTCGCTCGAAATTTCACTGTTAAATCTAATTAGTGTCATACTAATACTAGTATGCCAACACTCACTCTATTACCAACAAATTATACTATCTGCACAAACGTCAAGTGATCTAAACTATTTTTTTTTTATTTATAGAAGAAACTTATAATATTGGGTGTAGGAAGCTATAGACAAGTTCCTAAGTACCTACTTTTCCTTTGATACGAAAGTTTAGGAGTATAATATGCAGCTAAGTATTTCAAAACTTACAGAATACTACCGTGAAATAACAGCATATGTGCTGTTGTGTTTCGGTGAGTGAGTAAGGGATGCCAGAGCCCATTACCCCTTCCCTTCCTTATCCCTTATCCTTAATCCTTCTATGATCAGCAGCGCACTTGTAGCACTTATGGCGTTGCTTGTGTTATAGACGACGGTAGTCACCTACCATCAAGTGGACCGTCAGCCTGTCTGTCGACCTTAACATAAAAAAAAACTACAAGAACTGGTTCAACCTTGAAAGATTTTCCCAAAATCAACGCAACAGCAAAATACAATTTATGTAGTTTATAAAATTGTCTATAAAATAACAAAGTTGAATGGTCACTGTCATCTATCAGCAAGTATCGATATGTCTCGATGCTTTCATTACACGCGCAGTCCTATTCTGTATTGTCTTATTCTTGTTGCTCATACGCAGCTACTGCAGGAAATTGCGTGTTCTCTTTTTTTACGACATCGTTTAATATGTAATCATAGTGTAGCTTGAGTAGGTATAGGTACTTATACATATACACATCTATAGGTTCAGAGCGAAAGACTTTTAGTAATAGAATGGCGTTTTTGACCTCCTTACGTCTAATCTCTATATATATAAAAATTTCGTGTAACGTTGTTGTTTGACGCCAATGAACTCCTAAACTACTGAACTGATTTTCATAAAACTTCGTAACTATGTGTAATATGGTCCAACTTAAAAGATAGTATAGTTTTTATTTTCAACCCGGGCGAAACCGGGAACGTGTAGAGCTAGTAGTTTATTATAATATAGAGTGAATACAATATTTATGTATAAAAACATATCACAGACATTTTCCAAAACTTCATGTGTTGTCTACTAATGGGAAGCACTTTGTTCGTGTTTTAAGACAATTCACTGCACTTTTTATTCTTTTTATTTTTTATAGAGGACAAACATACTTACATTTATTTTTATATAATTTAATAAACCAACTCAAAAGGTGCAGTCCTGTTTAGTCTTTTCACTAAATCGAGTCGAGCTTTCGAGCAGTATGATCACCTGTACATTCACAAGTTCTACTTATAACGCGTTGAAGTCTTTTCAATGAAAAAATATATTCATCTTGATTTAAACTTTTTATGTATATTTATTTATATTGTATATTTATATTATATCACACATTTATCTCTCTTGTGTCATTAAAAATTTTAAATATTTTTTTTTATATATTAATAGAGGCAGCACAGCTGATCGCTGTTTGATGGTAAGTAAAACACCAATGGGTGCAAGTGTGAACTTTATTTTTTAACTCAACTCACAGTTGCGCCATTAACTTAATATCATAATTTATTTATATGTGTATGCCTATCATTAAATTCATTTAGTTATTGGACGACTATGTCTATCTTCTTTACAGGCAGGCGACGCGATAGTCACTTAAATATGTACACAAGCAAAACCGAATAAAGAATCACAGCGATAATTATTGCTACAGTAAAGATTCTGAAACTATTTGAAATTAAACTTTATTTAATTTCCACTCATATTTTAGTATATTTTATCTATTGGGAATTTGTTTAGAGACGTATGTAAATAATTAACCAAAGTCTGAGCTGTCCTCGCAAAAACACAACCTCATTGATCACTTATAATTTCTGCAACCAGTTACGAATGATATGCATAAAGTAAATAAAGCAAAACGAACAATTTTGTTTACAACGCAACAACAAGCAACTCCACACCTCACCGACTGTAACCTGGAGAAACAAAACCAATAAGAAAGCGGTCCGTTTGTATAAATGGTCATCGCCCACCGGCCTGCATTACTCACGTTATAAGATAACCAGAAGGCTAATACGCAATTTAAATTCGATTTTTCGTAACGTAGTTCCCCAATTATTAGATATATATTATTTATAATTATAATTATAAATTAATACTATCAACTTCGAAAATTATCTGCTCTAATAACTGCATTGCTTTCGTATGATTACAACCATAGAGAAATCCCTGAAACCTAAAAACCACATATAAAATAAGTACCAACATCGGTTCGACATTTCGAATGTTAATTACTGAATTGATCCAACGTATTAACTCCGTAAATGGAGCACATGCTGCTAAATGAAATAGGATATCTTCGCGTACATTTTTAAAAATCTTCGTAGCCAACCTCATCGGTCAAGTTTATGAAGTGGAGTATATGCTACTGAGAAAAAATGACTTCCATTAATGACGTCGAGAAAAAAGAATGACTCTTTAATATGTCCGGTTAGCACTGAGAGGTTTCAAGTGGTGATAATCCGTGTAATTACGAGTGTAGTCAGGTGAAGTGGTATTACTGGTGGGTTGGGGTGAGCGCGAATTGACCAGGTTGGCCGACCCGAGAGCGGCGAACTTAGTTGACCATTAGAAAATCTAATCTGCTGCCGCTTCTGTGTGGGTCGCGTGGTACGGGTATACGTAAATGCGTGTCAAAAATTAAGAAGTATGTATAGAAAAAAAATATAATGCGAAATGTGTTTCCGTTCTACTACAAAATAAGGATTTTCTAGGGTAAATAAATGTTTGTAGGGTCGCCTTAGTATTATTGTAGGTAAGTGGTAGAGGGTACCATACAAATAGTTACATTACATAATAATATGTACCATAAGAAAATTAGGCTCATTAATAGTTACATGCATAATTCCAAACACCTTTCATATTAGCTGTATAGGACGCCGCTGCTAGCTAGTCAGATGCAGTCTGGATCCAATGTCAACCCGCGGCCCTTATTGGATCGTCGGTCCTTGTGAGTGGACATCTAAAACCTTCTCAAAGAAAATATTTATAATTTTATTTTTTCATGTTTAATTTTAGTTTTTCAGAAAGAAAAATAATTATATTTTATTTATGCATTTTATAGAAATGCAAACGGATCATTGTAACACTCTGTACATTGTGGAGCATTGAGTTACAGTGGTCGCATTGGAGTTGCCACTACTAACATGGTGGGACTAAATGACGATTGTTCATAAAGGATTAATAAAATACATTAACTTAAATTCATATTAAATGTAATTATTTAGAATTCTAAAGAATTAGATTTTCATTTAAAATGATTGTCTTTACGAACGCACTTTCCTTCGCCCGTACCGCGTCTCCCGCCGCAGCTGGCTTCCGCCCAATCGCTGCCGCGCCCCACATACCTACCTAATTGAGCTAAAACCTATTACCACGTGTTAAATAAAATGCTAGTGTAAATAATTGTGAGTAAATATTTTAATGTCCTATAATGAGACCTATAGGCATCTGTGCAATGTCTTTGCCATCTTCCTCATTAACACTCAGATAAATGTCACTAAAGCTCTAAACTCCCATTCATTTGTCTATTATAACCTATTATATGTACCTATAATTTAATTAATAACAACATAGTGGGCTATATTTATAATAACAATGTTAAAAAAATTGTTAATTTAATTTGTCATATTTTATCTTTGTTTACATAAAATATCTTTAAATATGAATATTGAAGCTTTTTTATATTTTTTTTTAAATATTATGTTCTTAATTTGCCATTTGTTTATGTAAAGGTGAATAAAGAAAGAATTACTTATTTTTGTAACAAATTTCACTTTAACAATTTGTTAAAGCTTTTTGATAAAAAATTAACATATTTTGAGTATAGTAAAGTAATATTTTATTATACTAATACTAATACTAAATAAATAAATAAATGTTTCATCTTATAAAAAATTCATCTTATGACCAAAAAGGAAAACTAATATTAATAATTATTAATATTCTTGTTACTCATAAGCAAAAAAAATATAAATACTATAAGCATTTGATGCTTTAATCATGGTACATTGAATGGGCACCACTTAAATCCGTAATATAAACTTTAATAAGTTTAAGTAGGTACCATCTATTGCTTCCTCGATATCCTCAAACACAACAAAAGACCGTAAACAATATTAAAGCACTCGAAATCCAATTCTCATAGAAACAAGTCATAGCGAGTTTACTGTCCGGGGTCCTAGGACGGTCGTAATTTGGACAAACAAGTCGCTTTGTCGACAGCGCAATCGGCTCGCCCACTCGCCCACTCGCCACCCCAACGCGATGTCGCATTTATATCGCATCTTGATGTCACTAGCGGAACTGAATATACTGAATAAGTCGCGACAATTGATAACGTGCGATAATTCTATATCGTGACAGCGTTATTTGCGACTAAAAGCTATAATGTAATCGGAAGATGATGATAAATTATTGAATATTAATTCCTATTTATACAACGCTTTTCCTGGATTTAAACGATTGAGGTCTGGGCGTCTTATTGTAAACACATTTTTTTGTATTATATTGTGTTTTTATATGTTAATATCATATTAAATCTTTTTAACAGAAAATTAAATCGACTTCAAACCGTTTTCTCATGGATGCCATTGTTAGAACTGGACCAAATTGAAATGGTGGTCCCAAAAAAAGAATCATCAAAATTGGTTCACCCAGTCGACAGTTATGAGGTAACAAACATTTTAAAAAAATACAGTCGAATTGAGAACTTCCTCCTTTTTTGGAAGTCGGTTGAATATTTAGCTTAAAATGCAATCTTTGTATAAAAACAACAATCTTTCTTTGTATTTTCAATATTTATTTATCTGTAGTTGTAACTTAGTTTATATTATATCTTATATAACTTAGCCGTGCCTCGTAACTTCATCTATCTTAGAATCAGATAGCATAGAGATCTAAGTTGCTAAGTTTAATGATGATCCTATAAACAAATTAGGACTTAGACAAGAATCTAAAAATCCTTGGACTTAATATTATATACCCATATCATGGTTTTAATATTTTATTTACGAAATTCAATAAGGAATTCGATCTCGATACTTATCTGTCACTCAATTATTGTAATGAAAAGCCTCGTTGTCATGTCATATAGGACGTGCCCTTAATTAAGTGAATTGAACTTGAATGAATTAACAGGTACTTCTTTTGCGCAATTAAGATACCTGAATTGCAATTTACTGCTTCAGAGATTGTTTAAATTTCCTATGTGGTTCTTTTTGCTTTTATAAAATTATTTTATTTTTTACCTTTAAAAGAAAATTTTACTTGAATGTAAAAATTTGAGATAAATTCATTCGGTAGTAAACTAGGTATTATTTAGTAATTCAGTCATACACAAGAGTTTTATAATGTCAAAATGTTACAAAAACAAATAATTAAGAAAAATATTTTTTTGTCTATTAAAAATGGCGTTAAAAATCAAAAGTTTGGACGAATTAATACGATGTACATACACTCATATATTTACCATAGAAACTGTGCAGGTTAATACCCAGTTCGTAACTCGTGTTCGGTTAAGAGTAATTTCCACTTGACTATACCATTATTTATTGACGACAAAAACACATATAAAGTATGACATATAAGCGGCTTGTATCGGTCGGCGCGGCGCAAGATAAAAGAGGAACTGCACTTACGCGGACTGGCCGTATTCATAGGAAGAACTTAATCTTTAAAGAAACCGACTTAACCGTAGTACAGCAAATTAAATTGGAATCTGTTATAAAGACTCTGATTTTAAAAATACACATCCCTAAAACTGCCAACGTGCCTAAAGAAATTTTCACTTTAAATGAATGAGAAAATAATTACTGAACTATTTTAGATTTCCTTTAGGCGGAGTTGGTGAAACTCATAAGAAGTTAGATTCACAATATTTCGGATAAGGTCAGGTAAGTGTACAGTATAAAAAGTTTTTATACTTAAAAACAATAAATATAAGAAATAATAAGAGGTTTTCCTTTGAATTAATCTTAACGTAAAATAACTTCAAATATTACTTTCGTACCTGCCTATGTATACGACACATACCTACATATAAAATAAGGAATTGTCATCATCATTATTTGCTTAAATTTCTTGTAGCAAATAACAAAGAATGATATTTTTTAAGCACTTATTTAAAAGTAGATACAAGACTTTAAAATAATTATATTTAAGTATAAACAGTTTAGTATAATTATATTTTAATAAATAATGCAAATAAACGTTGAAAGAGGCCTCTATAAATAGTGGTCGACCGATGGAATGTGCTACAGTTTAAATGAGGCTGCGCGGGAGTCGAACCGGTCGCGGGCGCTCGGCCGCCTCCGCGCAACTTCGGGGAAAGGCCGGCCATGATTTATACGTAAAATTAAAACTCGCTGCGCACAGGTCGCCCTGAGGACCCGAGGAAACCAGATCGCAAGTTTCCAAGATCGAATCGATAAAGTAATGATCTCAATTCCGTACGTGCACCAATTCTCGTTGCTGTTTATTACGTACATCGTATTTACTGACTTCCTACTTAATTTTGAAGAAATAAGTAGTCCATAGAACTCATTGTAATAGAAACACTCGGTTCCTAGGTCTAGGTTGTGAAAGTCTATATGATCTTATGACATCTATATAATATAATAAAAATGTTAATTTTGTCTGTGTACGGTTCAAATGCTCGAGAATGGATATAGATCGATTATAATTCGCTTTTCACATATGGATAGAGGGATAAACGGGGAAGGTTATATATAAAAATTGCAACCCGGGCGAAGCCGGGAGCGGGTCGCTAGTTGAATATATAAATAAGAAAAGTCGCCAAGCCAACTCTGAACACATCTCGTTAGAACTTCTGAATGAAGTTTAAAATTACGATATAGTTATAAGATACAGCTCAGTTTCGATTTCAGACTCAGAAGTCCAATGTATTTCTCAATTTTCCTCAATTTTGAAAAGTACATTATACAATGATACAGATAAATAGGCGGACAGTCAACTGGATGGCAAGCGGATACATCTTCCTTTTATTAAAATTTAACCATAGTAAAAAAACCTGGCGTGTATGCTGAATGCTGAAAAGCTCTTGAGTAACAATAATAAAGTCTTGAACTACCCCAAGACTTGATCGCGTGGCGCGATAAAATTTGCACAGAGCTGTTCATTTGCAAAGTCGGACAAAAGCAACGAACGTCATATAACTCCCTAATTCGCATTGTTCTTATTGGTCCATCAATCGACCGCGCATGTGCTCCAGAACGCAGCACAAGTATATATTGCGCGTGCAGATAAAATCGCTGCAGTCGCGCCGCGGCAACCGTGGCGTTATCTTGATCTAGAAGCTGGTAACTGCTGCCCGCCGGTCGTTCCATACAAATTGTATGGCGTATCTACTACTACTTTTGGGCATAGTTAACCTTATAGTTTTCTTGTACGATGTTCTCGTCCGCTAATGGGGGCGATTCATCGTGTCAATGGTGAGAGAATCGAGCAGATAGAACTGTAGATAGGATAAGAATTGTATTGGTGAATGTGGGAAATGGTCTACATTGCCGGTGTTAACTACTAAATTATTGGACTTACATTCGCCACATTTTAAGTCGACCACATTCAACTGATTTTCCATGTACTTAGGGTTTCGAGATCGAATTTCACTCAATTAGGTAGCTTTTGTAAATGTTTAGAAAATATCAATATTTTATTGTTAAGAATCGAAAGTTCCTTAATTGACTTCATGACACATTTTCATGAAAATTACGGCTTAGTATTTACCATAATACCAGTCAATGAAATCATGAAATTATGCAACCTTTCTTGAGCCTGTTTTAAGTGAAATAGCTAGGTTTTTTTGCCATTTTATCTAATATTACATAAAAATAAATAAATTAACAATTACATAATAACATTAGTATGCTTCTTCTGTCGGATCGGTCCTATTTGACAATTACGGAGGAGGCCTATGAGTATATTGTTTTTACATTTAATAATTTAATAGTGTAACTTTTGAATATTAAAAATAATAAAAATTTAAAATCAATTATAAACACTGAAATTTTAAAAATCAACTTATGAAAGTCAATAATTAAGATAGTGGTAAGAGAAGTGGTAGTGTATGTACCATTACATATATACGTTTACCTATTTTAACATATGGAAATATTTCCATCCTAAGTTCTATCTTCTATCACACCCGCTGTTATCGTCTGTGAGCATAAAATAAAGGGGTTTATCTACATCGACACCGATCTAGATTACGGCGAACAGGTAGCGGACGGTAAGTAGGTAAGAGAGTTCATTGTGGTGTCACGCAGTGAACGGACACTCACTAAATAACAATGTAAATAAAGGATATATATAATGCGGTATTTATTATACTATAAAGTGGTCTACTATATTCATCTGAACCATAGATGGTGATGAGGTACTAAAGTGAACAATAGCCAGTCGAGTATATATATAAAGGTAATAACTGTGCAGTGTATTTGCGACGATTCCACAGCGTATATATTGTGTATATTCAATTATTCATAGAGAATAAATACTATGTATTAGGTAAAGGATGAAATAACTATATACTCGTACATATAACACTGCTTCACCTATAGTATAAATTACTATATTCTATCATTTAAGATACAAATACAATCATATTATATCACTGAAGATGATCTGTTTAACTAAATCTCTCTAATGGATTTTAGGTAACCAGTAACCACCAAAAAATTGCATCAATGCAAAGCCGGGGAAGGTTCCTATAATAGTATAATATGTATGTATGACATGAACAGTCAGATGCGATTGATAGACTATCCTTCCTGGCCGTTAACGCACGTGATTTATTTTTAACGACCGTCGCAAAAACGGGGTGTTATAAATTTGACATGCATTTCTGTGTATGTTGTGTATCTGTGTGTCTGTCTTTGGCTCGTTGCTCCCATAATGTTTGGAAGTTACTTGGGTAGTATTTCCATGATAAATAGAAACTTTTGTTTATGATAAAAATAAACTTTTAATTTTAATAAAAGGAAAATTTTAATTTTAATAAAAAAATTCTTATATTTATTGTTTTACAGTTAGTCAAAATTCAGTTCCAATGAAAACAACAAAAAAAAATTCATTTTTATCCACTTTATTTTTCGTAGTACTTATTAAATCGCTTTTATTATAAGTAAATTACATAACTGTATTGTAACTTAGTAACATAGGTACTCAAATTCAATAAGTTCCAAGTTTATTTCATTTCAACTAAGCTCAGTCAATCTAAGTTATTCAGGCTACGCCAGCTATTTCCATGAATGGCTGACCATTGAAGAAAGTATTTTGAGAAAGAAATTTAAAGTTTTCTATAAGTAAAATATTTTTGAAATTCATTTATTAAATTTAAATACATGGGCGACAGTCAAAAATGGTTTTGCTAAAGTTTTTGCAAGTTCTTTTTTCAGACCCCTTGAAAATGGTAAAAATGTCAGTAAAAACCAATTCACTTCTTAAGAAAACATATTTCAATTGTATTTTGAAGTTTTTTTTTTCTAACATTGACAATACTGTACATTACCGTTAGTCGGACTGAAGTTGAAACTCTCCCTGTGAGTGTTTCCTGGAACAAAGCAATAAAATAATCAATAAAATAACTTTTAAATCTGCGGTAAACTCCTGCGCAGCGTGGTCTCATCATTAATGTCATTACAGTATCGCGTCCGTATTTTATTGTTTATTTACGGCTGACAATCGTTTAATTGCGAGCCATACGCGAACAAACTAAACCACTGTTTATAACCAACGCATAAATTAGTTCAATAAGTATTATTGGGAGTTATTGTGACCGGGAAGAACTTAAAATTCCATACAGGTACATACCTAAGTAGTTAAAACAACTATCTTGAAGAATTAACAAAAGATCTTTGAAAAAATCTTTTAGATTTTTTATGAATACGATTTTTTTAAGGCAAAATATAGAATTATACTCCCTTTTATCTTCCCTTGCTTGAGTGGATTTACTTTAAGTTGGTGTGTAATAAATAATACTGTTCTTTGTGGCTCTGTCTTAGGGGTCCTGGGTTCGATTCTCGGCATTTTTATTAATTTCTTCGCTCGTAAAGAAAATACAAATGTGTTTCAGAAATGCCTGAAAAGTTGAGAAAGTTGAAAGTGAGAACACGTGGTCACACCGCACACTGTATATAATATGTATACTTATTACACGCGTCTATGTATGTACCTTACATTTATAAATTAAAAATAATAATTAAAGAGACGCACCTCGAGTGAGTAATTCCAATAGTTTACTTGAAAAGTGAAATTCCTTCTTGAACATCTTTTTACACATTTATTCTTTTTTCTTTAACAACAAATAAAACGAATATAATTATGTACTCTAAGTTTTTTTAGTTCACAACACTTTTGTTAATACTGTACGTGTGACGTTTATATGTTGGTGAATATAATTAAAATATACAGGTATTGGAACTAATGTGGAAAAAATATAAATGAGTAAGTAACATACGCCTAAAATTTAATAAAAAAATTAAAGTTAAATTTGAATATTATAAAAAATTTCACTTATTTCAAAAATACTTTTTTTTTTTTGGAAAAATCCGATACGCGTGACACAAATAATGTTCAGTAACATCGGAGGAGGCCGATTGTCGCGAACTGTTTAATTGTGCCGCCTGTCCGATTCATTAGTGCACTGGCCACAGGGACGAATTTAGTGTTTGTAAAATACTACCTAAAACTTGCTACGGTCGTGTCGAATAAGCGTGAAAGTTTTCTTTCAACCAAGCCAAGTTTTCTTTTCAAACCAATTTAACACAAATTATACAAATTTAACACATTAAGGGCCTCTCTCACCAACTACAAGTAAAGTGTTGATTAGTTACTTTTCAAGTAACGCTATTTGGGGAGAAAATGTTACGAGTATCTTGTGTCAATTTAATTGAAATTACCCTTGAGTAATGCTACTTGAAGATGGTGAAACTCATACGCTTCTTACCGGTGACATTAAATTGACGGTTAGCCAACTTGACACTTTATTCAAAAATGGTGAAAGAGGACCTAAGGATAAAGGAAGCTACCATCGTGCACCGATTCGGAAAGTTCTACAGTTTTTTTTTTATTCAAATAAATCTTTCATCAAATCAGAAAGATAATTATGATCGAATTGATTACTGCTCTTGACTTACCAAATTGATTGCTAAAATAATATAGGATTGATAAAGAGATGCAGATAGGTAAACGGTCCACTCGAGAATAGGTTGCTGCCGTTACTAACCCTCAAGCAAGACCATCATAAATGATACATCATTCCTAAACACTTCCGGGTGGTTAGGTCATATACACGAGAGATTATCTGAAAACTTTTGAAAACATTACACCGAAAACAGTGCTCTTAATTATCGTTAGTATCATTAAAAGGAAAATATATAAAAATAAATATTTCAAACGTTATAAAATTAAAACTAATTAAAAAATATATATATACAAAAAGTATGATACTCCGAGTACGGCCCGTGAAATGTCTGTTGAGGTCAGGGTTGCCGACGCTCGTCTTTTGACCCCTACGAGTGCGTCCCTCGTAGACCCACGTATAAAATGTATGAGCGTCCCACTCGCACAGGCCGCGACACTTTACTTGACTTTTAACCCTTCACGTCATTGTAGACTTGTTCCCTTTCGAAACAACAATATTACACATATTGCTGTCCCGCTCGAACAGGTTATGACATATCGGTCGACTTATGACCCGAACATCGGCGTGAGTGCCGTCCTTTTTTATCGTTGCTTTTTATTAATGTTTGCGTCCTTGTCACTCATGTCACGACCCCTACGGCTAGCCACTTGAATAGATTAGGTGTTTTCGTACCAACATGGGTTCAATATTCATTGCTAGCTTGTTGGTGTTTAAAATGCAAGGACCGATTGTTTTCTTTATCGCGGCCTGTCCAATGTGTTTACTTGTTTCATTAAATATATTTGCACATTGCATACGTCTATGATTGTAGAAAAAACAATGAAACTTATTTATCATAAAGTGTATAACTTAATTGTTATTGCGAAATATATATATACAGTTTGTAATTTATTGATAACCCTGGAAATTTTTATCAATAAACGATTTCTTACGCTCTATTCATTGTCGTCAAAAAAGGACATTCTAGACACTGTAAATTTCTACAGTTTTATTGACATTCATATAATCTTCTTCTTCTTCTTTCTTATCTTCTTCTCTTAATATAAAAGTCGAAGTGTGTGTGTATGTTCCCGTATGTTCCTTATAGACTCCGAAACGGCTTAACCGAATTTCATAAAACACTCAGACAATCTTCAGATTAATGGGTAATCCTGCCTGTGAAGCCGGGAGCAGGTCGCTATCTTACTAAATACATATAGAGAAGACGAAACCCTCATTTACATTTACTTGTCTAAAGTTCTGTACATTATTTTTCAGGTACTGAGATTCGTCAGAATAAATGTAGACATTTCCAATCTCTATCAATGTAAATTCTGAATATTGTTAGAGAAAAGCTTCAGAACGTAAATTGCATTAAAGCTGTGTAACATATACTAAAGTAAAGTAATTTGAAGAATCTGAGAATTCAATTAAACATAAAGTGGAAAAGTAATAAAATGTAGCGGACCGTTTACACGTCATTAGATGCTCGCAAGTTACGGGGCACGCGGCACTTGTAGTGTGAACGGCCCATTAGTTTCCAGGTAGAGCGGAGCCAGACGAACGCACACATAGACTTGGCGTATCGGGCTCGTAACTTTTTCTAGCAGCTGACCTGCGGCTATCGAGAGCATACCTAGAGCTGCAAGCCTGCAACTAGAAACAAGAAGCTACGAAACTGTTCACTAGGAACGGTAAATCAAATTTATTAGTTTTGTATAGAATCAGGCCATCAGTTTATTTTCATTTTCACTATTGAAACTTGTACCTACCATTAAGTAAAAAGAAATTATAACTTTATATTGGGAAAGTATCGTGTAATTTGGTAATGGGGTTTCATAGATATTTATATGTATTAAAATACCATTTCTAAAATACAATTCATAATTTTTATATGTACTTATTTATGAAAAGTGTAAAATTTATAATCTGAATTTTAGAAATTTGAAATATTCACAGGAAATTACTGAAATTAAGGGTCGTGACAGGACACAAACATAATGATACGAAGAGCCGACAGCCGCTGGGGCCGGAAGGTTCTCGAGTGGAGGCACCGATCCAACAAGTTCAGACTCTCAGAGTAGGACACTTTGTGTGTCCAAAGTGGACAGGAGATCTGACAGCCGCGGATCGACAGATGATCCAACTTGCCTCTGGCCAGTTCTATTGAAAAATTATTAGGGAGGCCTATATCTAGTATTGGACTTCCTACGGCTGAGATGATAATCGGGTCGATTGCTTCTGACCAATCCTAATATTTACATTGATTGGGAAGGCCTATGTCCAGGAGTGGACGTCCTACGGCTGTGATAGTGACGATGATGAATCTAATAACAGCAGTCACTATTAGTAAAATGTTTGTGGAAAAATGAAATGTTCATTGAACATTATAAATTAATGACTCATCTGAAGTGTGCGGAGTGGCTTCGTGAGAAGAAAGCGCGATGTCGGGCTACGGCGCGTGCGCGCACCGTGTTTTTGCACCCATGAATATTTATCGGTGGCCCCGACCATTAGCGTTGCGCGCCGCTAGCGCTAACCCCACTTTACCTAGCACGCGCCCGCGCACACACTCACGTCAACTTTTTACTTATAATCATTTTTATAAGATAAATGATGATTTACGTAATCAACATGGTGGTGGCTGGGTGAATAATGACATTAGTTTTTAATTTAATAAGTAAACGGGCTATTTATAAACAGTAAAAATAAAGCAATTCGAGGAACGGAGTGAGTTTATGACTTTACTCTTTACTGAATTATAAAATAATAAACAACTTAGGTCGTGAGTTTTTGGGTTTCGAAGAGTTATGAGTGAGTAAAAGTTGCCAAAGATAATCCTCTAAATATCCTTTCTTATCCATCAAGACATTAAGCCCACTTGCAAACATCATATGGCTTTGCTTGTGTTTTTTTTAATGCGGCGGAATAGCATAGAACTTCGCTAATTTCTGCTTTACAACTTTGCTTGCTTGAACTTTGCAATTTATTTATTAACTCTACTAATCGAAGCTAAATTTTTTGTAAAATAAAAAAGCTAAAATACAGTTTAAATTGTAGTAGATTTTTGTCCTTTGCTTATTCCTTTTCAAGATTACTTATGCAAGTATGAAAGTTGTAAAGCATGCACTTGCAACCTCGTGACCGTTAGGTATAATCTAAAAAAAACTAAGATATGTAATTTCCTTAGTTTCAGATGAAATTTATTTTAGCCGTATTAATATTGCCTATGCGTCGGTAAGTTTGTAATTAATTAATTAATTAATTAATCTACCTAAGTAAAGCGCATTTCAATATTATTAAATCTAGTGTCTATAACGTGAACTCTAAGAAATTATTTAGATACCTATACTAAGCTAAAATACAGTTATAATACTGTTGGTCAAATGAAGCACGGACAAAGCACAACTCATCTGTATTATTTATGGTTACATCCCGCATAAGCAAATACATTAATGACAACATAAATAAAATCAATACTGGTTTGTCCTAAAGGAGGCTTTCAAAGAGCTGTCTTCCAACCAATTAGGAGAGGGCAAGGTTGTACAGTGTGAAAAAGAACCTTGAAAATAATAACTATATGCTATTAATATAACAAGTGTATGTAAGTGTATAATTTCTCACTCAAATTTTTAGGCCTTACGATAAAGTAAAGTTTAGACTTCAGAAGTCGTCTAAAACAAGCAAATTTTTGTAAACAAAATCAGATTCAATTTTGGCTACGCCATCTCGACAACATTTGATACAAGACAGCTATGCCACTGGTTTAAATAATAATTGCTTTATTGAAATACTAGCTGGTGCCCGCGACTTCGTTCCCTATAGCCTTCCTCGATAAATGGACTATCCAACAAAAAAGGAATTTTTCAATTCGAACCTGTAGTTCCTGAGATTAGCGCGTACAAACAAACAAACTCTCTCTTCTCATTAAAAAATTGTTTTTTCCTTTATTACGAAAACATTCTTAAAAATGTAACACTCAGTCATTGTTCGGTATTCACAAAATATTTAAAATATTTTCATTATAACACTCGTTTTTAAGTACATTTCAAAATACATGGTGACAGAGACGATATTATTGATTCCTCTCTGTCTTGAATATAAAGCAACTTTATAGGGTTAGCAAAAGGTTACACAAGGTTAGAGAGAGAAATGGGCTCTGGTACCCATCACTCACTCACCAAAACACATCAGCGCACGTGTTAATTTATTCTTTATTTTGTTGCCGAGTGTACACTCAATTCGCATGGTGCAAACATGGTATAGGTAGGTAAGTACTCCCCATAAAGTTTGCAATTAAACCGATTGATCATCATCCACAACGCCATCATAAACATTCACGGCTAAATTAATGTTCCGCTTGTAATAGCAGGACTACGGTTTCTCTCGCACCATTAATACGAGGTTGTTGAAACATCTTTAACAAGTAGTTGACTATTTGTTGAGCTGAATATTATTAATGAGTCTACAGTTGTAATGGTGGCATGATTAACTTTTATACTCATTTTAAAGTGAACGGTGTGCATAGATTAAAATAATACTTAACAACACAATCTATAGCAATATTATAAAAAGGGAGAGCGAATTTTGTAAGTTTGTTTATATGTATGTGAATCAAATCTTTCACTAATTATAACCGGGCGTTCTACTAAGTATATATATATTGGTAATGTAATATAATATGATGTAAATATAATATAGCATTGCTTAAAGTTATACACTTCGAAGTTAAGTTACATTTTGTGAAAATTTGAGAAGAAACTCTCCTTAGATCCCATTTTCAATAACCAAAATGTAATGCTGCTCAGTTATATAATAATAATAAATAAGTCGTCAGGCAAGCTAACATCCACAAAATTAAAATAACAAGAAATTACAAGTTTTCAAATAAAACACCTAAACGTTTTTAACTAACGAAAATAAGTTAAACAATACATACTTTAAAAACATTACGTTACCTGTAACAATATGGTAACTTTTTAAGCTTTTATTTACGATTGTTTTTTAATCATGATTTTAATACTGTTACGCCAATGTGTATCAACTACTAAGATAAAATTATACCTAATAAAAATAGCCAAATAATCTTATTGTATGACCGCAAATAAAGTAGGTACCTATTGATGGTTTTAGATTTGTATCAGAGCAACCACACAATGGATTTATATCGTAATTTGGCATTCAGATTAATAAGTTTGAAAAATTTGTTTCCATTGATCAACTGTTGAGAAATCCATTAAATCTAACATGTGATTTTTAAGTTAGGAATTTATATAAAAACTAGCTACTTCGCCTTAATTAATTATTAATTGCCTTAGTTCTTTTCTAAAAAAAACTCAGACCTACCAAGTGTACATATAAAATTTCATCAAAATCGGTTAAGCCGTTTTGGAGGAGTATGGCAACTAACACTGACACGAGAATTTTATATATTAGATTTAATCCAATAGGAATTTCCTGTTATAAAATTGAAATAAAAAAAAAATTGCATCCATGCGAATCCGGGAGCGAACTGCTTGTAAGAACATTTTTTTTTTTCAAAGTTCATTCAATTTATTACAACCATTAATTCTTATTTGAAAAGTTATAACCGCAAATAAAAACTAGTTAGCAATAAAAAAAAAAATAAAAAAAAAAACAAATTCACTCGATACGAAAAACGATTAACATGAGTAACCCACCTCATTTCCATGTTAAATTAAAATAAAGCATCTTACGTATCGCCAGTGATACTAACGTACTATGTCCATTTACGGTGAAACATTAAATAGATAAATCTATGCCACACACTTAAGACACAGTAGGAGATTGTATTTCTGAAATATTTCTTGCAATATATTATTCACTTTCCCGATTCGTAATCGTCTAATCAATGTTCATTATTATCATTATTTATTTTATTCTTGTCATTTATGAAGTTATGAACTATGTTATAATAGTTTATTTTTCTTTTATTTTAGCCTTTTAGTTGCAATGCGTGTGCTGTCGGTCGTCTCAATATAGTTTACTTTGTAGTTTATCTGTGTAAGTTTTAAAATTGCCTTGTGTTACCTATACCTATTGAAAGTTCTTTTTTGTTTGTCTGTTAGTGTACCTTTTGAAAATAAATAAAAAAACTAGCTCTCGTCGTATGCCTCAAGAAATCTTTATGAAAAATCTAAAAATCTTAATGAAAAAAATAAAAATCTAAAAATCTAAAAAATTCAAATTTAAATTTAAAATCTTTATGAAAGAAATCATTTTTATTTTATAAAGATAAAGGAAATAAAACAAAGTCTCTCGGCGCATCTGTTTGTCTGAACGTATATTTTCGACGATCTCAAAAACTACTGAACTAATTTTCATAGACTGTTCACTAATGGAAAGGGCGTTAAACGGAAAAAGTCGCTAGTCTATAATAGGTATACAGATACACGCTTGTATGCGTCACAACCATTATACAGTGTTTGAGAAAGTTTCCACACTGAAACAATTTCTATACTTGTCCGCATTGTATTAACGCTCTCGGAGCGCGGTAGTCCGCCGATTTGAATTTGAAATTAGAAGTGAGGTGATTACGCGCTTGCGATGCGCGTACGCATCGATTCTTCACACTTCAATGAACAAATCTTACAGCTATCGTATTTGCATTTAACTTGCCACTTGCCACTTTAAACGCTCTGTATAGATTCAGATTCATTTCAGTTCAGATGTGTTTCAATTATTTCACTTAATTACCTCTATTATTATTATTTTCACTCAATGATGAGTATCTTCTAGAATTTTTTCGAAGCGAACTTATAATAAAAAGGAATAAGTAAATTTACTTCGGGAACTGAATATAAAAATTAACTAAATTAATTTCAAAAATCTTCGTTCCAGTGCAGAAAAAGTATCCGGTATTGAAATGTTTATTTATGAATGTAAGTCATCTTAGTACAATCCAAAATATTTTACTAGATATGGAATTTGTTTGATTACTAACTTGGCCTTTGCCTGCCTTGAACAATTTGAAAATTAATAGAAAAAGTCTTGTTTAGAGATACATTTTCTTTTTCTTATTCAATCGTATCAATCAGCACTCCTGTTTATATCACATCATCTCACATTTGGTTGGTACTCAAATTTATTTCTAACACGAAAAGTTATTAAATTATAAAATAAATAATTATTTTTGACGTTATATTTTAAATTAATTTCATTCAAATCTGACCCGCTATCCCCATGTAATTGGTATTCATTAAATCGATTTCTCATTCACTTCTTCGGCCAGTTACTGAGTGAAATCCGTAAGCGCTTTTTAGTCGTACAACAGTCTAGATTTCACACTGACACTGTTAACAAATTGCAGTAATAAATCATATTACTCTTATAGTCGTTAGATATATTTTCGTATTTATGTGAACTGACCTTGCTTCGACTGATGCTTTTAAAATTTATCTATTGGTCGTCGCAGCTTTTGATATATTATTACACATCTAAAGATATAAAAAAGGTACAAGGTTAAATAAAGAAACAAATAAGAAACAAATAAAAAATGAGAACATGTCATTCTTTGAATTGAAAATTCTAGTATTAAAAGCAGAAAGTATTGTTATAATTTGAATAAACTTCCATACATTATTATTCAGAGATTTAGTTGCAGTTGAACCAATCCAATTTTAACAAATTTTAGTATAGAGATAGCTTGAAACCTGATAAAAGACAATAGCTACGTTTCTAAGAGTTTTCTATGTTCCTATAATTAGATATGAGAGTTCTACCTACTATTCATACACTGCGAATTAAAATACGTAAATAATATTATAGGAAATGATGATTATTTAGATATTATTGCACAGTAACAGTAAGGCTTTTCAGTATTAGGTAAACAGGTGTTCAATCTGACGGACGGCCTAATAAAAAATACTTGGTCCGGTCGTATGCAATAGGGACAGTTAATATACAAACTAAATGGTTCAAAGATAACCCACCACATATCCACAAACATACAAAATCCGCTCTCTATCTTTACAAAGAAGTATACGATGGTATATAAATATAAATCTAACCCATACAAATTGCTTATCCTTCAATATGGATCGACAATAACACCATATACTTAATACAATACAAGGCATACAGCTATTTTTTCTCTAAAAACAAAAAGCTAATAGCGAAGAATTATATTTTTCTTGTTAGCTGGCCGTGTCAATGATTGCTTCGCTTGCGTTCGGAAGAAACAGTTCTGTTTCCTTAGAACACAATCTCTATTTAGTGCTCGCCAGTTTTTGTCGCGTATCCGGTGAGGGCAGTAATTGCGGGTTGTCTTTAGAGAGATGTCGATATCGAGATTTCCTTTTGTTTTTATGTGATTTTCTTTGTAAAGTTGCTTAGCCTTTTTATGTACTAAGAATTATTAGTCTAGAAAGCCTTTGTTATAATAGAGTTCATCCATATACTGAGGTTTAATTAAATTATTTTGTGAAATTTATCAAAGAATACTTTTAGTTCGTTTCTTGTATATTATTTATATAAATATTATTATAATTGTTATATTATTAGATGCTCGATAATCTCAATCTAGTCTCCCAATAAAGAATATTTATTTCTCCCAACCCAAATTTCTCCCAAAATGTTTATTTCCAACAAAACGAAAATTATTGCAAATGTCCATGTTGTGTTCACATTAGAGGAATTGGGAACTCAACTCTCGAAGTGTTTAGTGAGAATCTACATATTTTTGGGGCATTTAGCTATAAGTATAACCAATTTCAAAGAACCTAAATTTTTTGAGACAAACAGTCCAATTAGATATAACCAACTTCGAGAAGGAATTCAACCGTTGAATCCAACTCGGTTGTATTGAGTTGGAAAAAAGATTTTAAGACAAATTTTTCAGTTAGACAAAACTTTAACAAATCCTATACTCACGCAAAAACTACTGAACCGATCACCATGAAATTTTGCATACACGTTGTCTGGAACACCAGAAAGGACACAGGATACCTTTCATCCAGAACGCGGACAAAGTCGCGGGCACCAGCTAGTCACCAATAAAAGTATCAGATTTTTTTTTTTTTGTAATAAAGTATTCTAATATTTGCAATGTCAATAGGAAGGTAAACGTACCTCTATGATTGATATGGCGACCGGCGTAACAAGGGGCGGGTACGGAACGTTGCGGGTCGCGTGCTACGGTACAGGTAATGTCGCTAACAACTACTTACCGACAGTTTCTTTTCTGTCATGCGACACAGTTTCATTCGCCTACGAGATTTCAATAATAAATTAATTTGAAAAATTCTTCACTATATTGACTAGATATTTGTTTGATTTTGGTTAGTTATTCTGTACGACCCTTATAATTTTATAGATTTTTTAATGTTGATCAAACAAGAAAATGAAAACTTCTATAAAATTATCTTCTATTAAATCCCCTATAAAAATAAATATTTTTATTTTATATAGGACCCGAGGCGGATCACTAAATACCTATAAATTCAAAAGTTTCTTCCAGAAAAATTAGTATTCATTCTTCACACATGAAATAAATTAATACTTAGTATATTAGAATATGTTACTGGACGACATTGGACCACAGTGATTTCATACTATAAATAATCTTGTTATCAATAAATTGGTTGTAGAGTTGAAAGTGGGTCTAGGAAAGTTTGACGTATTACATTGGAAACGCGCTACACTGTCATTTATCTTGTTCAGTCGGCGTAAACGTTGGGACGGAAGTAACCGCGTGAGATATGGGCAAAGGCGGCGACTGCCCTACGCGCCACTACTTGCAACCCCACCTTTTTTATAAGATCAAGGCTGCGCTTGGCTGCGATCTCAGTCGATGTAAGGTGCAGATGCGGCCGAAGGTAGACAATGCTTACTTAGCATTTACTTAGTAATATAAGTGCCAATGCCAATGTGTATTAATTCAATGCATCGTGCCAGTGATGACGTATGTTGCCGAAATGTAGCCGCTCAAGGCAGGCATTGTGGGATTGACCCACAACTTTAAAGTCGCACAGTGCTCGGAGTTTCTTGAGTGGATGGGATGAAAAATTCCTAAATTCATCTAATAACCAAGGTTGTTGACATAGGGCATTAGCAAGTTGAAGTCGCAATGGGCCTTTTACATCTGTCTAAGAGCGGATAATGTATGGAATAAATTGGAAAGCACACGTGGAAAGTCCTGCGACATGAAGGCCTCGCAGGAAGCGGACAGAATAAATGGATAGATGCGAAGAATAGATGCAAGAGACCGTGCATGGTGGTGAGCCTTGAGAGAGGCCTACAACCAACAATGGAAAGACACAGGTTGGTGATGATGATGACGATTTAAGGTTTAGCCTACTTAAGCTATGCCAATGAGTTAGCGGATATACAGACCGACAGACGCGGAAAGCGACTTTGATTTATACTAAGTATACATAATTATGTAGATATAGATGAACTAAGTGACAGCAAACAGAAATGTGAAATAATTTTCTATCTGTCTACGAGTAATGTATTCATTATATAGTTATCTTTTCCCGCCCAAAAGCGTCGACGTCATGGGAGAATGCGCACGCGTCGGACTACGACCGCAGTCGCATATACCACAAACAATTTTATGGAGAATTTATTTGCGAAAGAACGCTCTCTATACCGTAAAAAGCTAATTTTATTCCAATTTTTTTAATAACGACACGAAAGTTTATCAATAACTACTAGGTATACCAAAAAAGAACTGAAAAGGCAATACGAAATTTTCACTTCACATACTTACTGAACATCACTGACCAAATTATGAAGAGAAAATTACCAGCAAAAACCTAATAACTCCATTTTTCTGTAGCTAACATTCATATCAAAATATTGACGTCAAACACATCTTTAAATTACACATCAGCTGCCAAAACAATATCTTTTTTCAGAACTACTGCTGTTAGGTGAGCTAGTAAACCTACTAATATTTAAATGCGAAAGTTTATGAGGATGGATTTATGTTTGTTACTCTTTCAGGCAAAAATGGCTGAAAGAATTTGGATAAAATTTGTCACTTAGATAGTTTATTATCTAGATTAAGACGGTGGATACTTTTTATCCTGAAAAAATTTAAGGTTCCCTAAGGAATAGTCCAATGTACCGTCATCACACCCATGTCAGATATTTTCTCACGTGTAATGCATATTTATTTTTTATTTTTCAACGCTTACGAAGACGCAGCACTATTTAGTCTTATATAATACTAGTCTTGCCCGCGACTTCGTCCGCGTTAAAAAAGATAAAAAGTAGCCTATCACATGTCCCGTACTTCTAAATGTTTATCTACCAAGTTTCATAAAAATCAGTTAATTCGTTTAAGAGTGATGGAGGAACATACGTATACATACAGAAAAAAATTGTAAAGATGGTCAATTTAGTTTCAGTATCATGTATAGAGCACGATATCTATATACACGATATTTCTGAAAACAAAGTAAATTACTCCATGACCGACCCCTACAGATTTATTATTAGTATTGATAATGATTGATTATTGATTGTGATGATCTTAGTGACCACGTAACCTCGACATTTGGTATTATGGTAAACAAGAAAACACTTGTGTTTACGCATTGTTACAAATGCGTATTTTCAAACACTGGCAATCACATAGTACGGTGCTCTTGTTTTGTGCTTGAGAAATACGGACAACGACGCGTTCTCACGCGGGGAACATTGTCCAATGGTGCCGACATAGTCGTAAAGATGGACCAACACCTATTCCGCTGTGAACCCGATATCTTATGGTGTGAACTCGGCCGTGAACCGTTTTTCAAGTAAAGATATCTTCGATGGAACAATGGAGGCTGGATGTTGGATAAGGACGTGTTATTACGAAGTATTTGGAAAAACCTCGTAGGTAAGTACATTTTTCTGATTATTGTTTAATGGGGAGCCCATTTCCCTATCCCTTCTTAATCCTAACTTGAGCCGAGCCATAGCCTAACTAACCATAGCCATATAGACTTACAAAACATTTTTTTAATATAAAAATCGACAGACAAGGTACTTGATGGTAGATGGCTACCGTCGCCTATAACACAAGCAAAGCCCAGTGGCTTGCACCAGTGTGCTCCAGGTGCGCTGCCGACCATTTAAAATGGTTAGTGAAATGGGCTCCAAGTCTCATATTGTTGCCCTATGTACTTTTCTGTATCATTGAATATGTGAATACAAAACTTTATGAAATAGGTTCAGTAGTTATGGCGTGAAAGCGTAACAAACCAAGTACAAACTCATTTTTGCATTAGGATGACATCATATTTGGCGTCTAATCATAGTTCATAGCTCATAGCATATAGTCTTAGTCATAGCATATTCATAGTGATATTCATAGTCGTACTTCATAACTGTACCGTAAAGTAACTGTAGCATGAAATATTCTTATAATAAAAACTAAAAACCTTGGTATTTGTTGAAAAATGTAACGGATAAATTTAATTTTTAATTACTTACTTGAGTAAATTCGTAAGAAGGCAAGGAGTTATATTTAGGAGTAACATCTTCTTGGTGTGGATGTACCCATATCTGTCGAGCCAAGTATGTAGATCCAAAATAGGCGACCTATGTGTAGACCGGACGTTTAAGGTGTCAACGGAGACGACCGGGACACATTCCTGGTTCGTATGGCAAAACATGTTTTTGTCTTACACTTGATGTAGACTGTCTTACTAACTATTATTGAGAATCCGTGAATTAAGAATTGTCTGTGTATTTATGCTTCACACCAATGTTTGAATTTAATGAATTTAAAATTAGTTCTAATTCTGGAAATAGACACACTTTCTTAACTGTCATTAATACATACTTTGCATGGCATACTTTGCCTGTGTGTTTGTTGCAACAGTTTAAACCCCAATACCTTTCCACACTTTGACTACTTAATCGATCATCATAAAATTTTGCATACACATTGTCAGAGATAAAGAAAAGAATATAATCCAGAAAAATCCTAATTCTAAATCCAGAAATTCAATAAGGATTGAATAATTTTTTTCTTATATATTTATCAGAAGTTATGTTTTTAACGCCGAACATTTGAAGTAGCAAGAAAAAGTTAGTTTCAAATAAGATACTTTTCTTACATAAATAAGTTCCATTTTGTTTATGATCCAACTATTTAGTGTCTCACTTATGGACATTCCTCAAAGTTGTCCTTACTCATCGTTTTGTTTCTAACAAAAATGATTTAAAAAATGTACAACTGTTTTGTACAATGGAAAACAACATTTTTTTCTGTCCCCGTGATATATGCACTCATGCAAATTACGCTTGGTAATTGTTTAGAAGGACTGTGTTTTGCAAAAATGCCGGCTTCCTGAGGAGGAATTCAACTACGGTAAAGTGCCGGCTATTTTTCTAATAAAATAATACCTTGGATTATTCTTTTATGAAGGTTTTTTTTTATAAATCACCATTATATCTGTTATAGCAAGATGTCTTTTGCTTTAGTGAATTGTGTCGTAACCTTTCTCTCCAAAATGTAATCTCATCTACAAAAACCATAAAGTAAATAAATGTTTCAAAGTGGACATTAAGGTACCAGTTTTAGGTAAACTCTTAAAGAAAAAAAAAATGTTTATTTGCTAAGATCAGTGATTACTTACAGTTGGCCACACCGCAACAGCCCAAAATTGTTCTATCATCAGTCATAGCAGGTGGACCACGGGTAACTCACGATAATAGTTCGATTCGATTCCCGGGTTCGATTCCCGGCGGGGTCAACTTTGGAAATTTTAATATAATTTTCAAAATTGACTCTGGTCTGGCTTTGAAAAGTAGTGGTAGGGCACACTGCGTTTCGCAGTCATTTGGGCAGTAACCACCACCTTACAGAATACCACCGTGAAATAACAGCATTATGTGCTGTTGTGTTTCGGTGAGTGAGTAAGGGGTGCCAGAGCCTATTACCCCATCCCTCCCTTATCCCTTATCCTTGATCTTCCATGGTCGGCAGCGCACTTGTAGCACATATGGCGTTGCTTGTGTTATAGGCGACGGTAGCCACCTACCATCAAGTGAACCATTAGCCTGTCTGTCGACCTTAACATAAGAAAAAACTTGACTTAATCTGTTAGGATTCCGCTTGAGGGCTTTTTTCCGCTATTTCGAATTTTCGAAAATCGTATTTGAAATTCGCAATAGTTTTCAAGATATTCGCATAAAACCAATTTTAGGTACTATTTTTCTCAATTTTGAGAAGGATTTCGAGGGGGCGATCACGATTTTCCAAAAACTAAAGTAATATAAGCCCTCAAGCGGAATCTTAATAGATTAAGTCAAGGTGAATCCGTAGGGCCAACGGGACTATAACTACAATCCTCTACACAAATGTTACAATTTATTATTTGTATTTAGAATACCTACTTTGAAATAGTTACAAAGTTTTACTAAAAACTGAAAAGTGTGATAAATAATTTAGTTGAAGTTGAATGATAATATAGCATCAAGGCCATTACGAACTATCCAAATCATCAATTAACATCTTATGTCGATTTTCTTTTCGATTGTACTGTTACGAGTCTATTTCGAACAAGTGTATACGTCATTGTAAATAAACGGTGAAAGACAATTGTTGGTGCGTACAATAAATCAACGTGTCAGAATAAAATGCGATGCAATTGAGAACACGGCTTTATTGTTATGATTGCTGACGAGAACGCTACTTGTTCCACGGATGCGAAGTGGCTACTGGGTTACTGTAGTGCCTCTACGACAGCTACGCTAACCAATTACTCACATGTAATCAATTACCACCTACTCATCCCGCGGCTTAAATCTTTTAAAAGTTTAAGTGAAGTTTGTATTTATTCTTACAGACTCTTACGAGCTTTTTATTTGATTCTATTCAGTTAGCTAATTCTAAAATCAATCATGGCTTCTAACTAAATAGAAAAATATCACAGAGACCATCTTCAATTTATACATATGAGCTAAAATTTCGAGCTGAATAAATATAAACGAGTGCATACTTGCTAGCTTGATTGTATTTTTGAGGTGAGTCTCGTTTGATAGTAGGCTGGTTTTACAATAAGTTTCAGACAATTTATTATTGCTCAAACTCCTTCATGGCCCACATAGTTCTGACACTTTCGAAGGCAACTAACTACGTTAAACTAATTTTAATAATTAACTATGTACGTTAACACTACGTTTACAGCTTCAAATCTAGTATATGTATTAAATGATGGATTACAGAAATGTCTAGATTAGTCGGATCAAGATCAGAATAATCAAAATAGTAAAATATCTTCCAAGCGCAAAAATATTCCGCTGTGACAGTTTAAGAAAGGTGTAAGTGCTCGTAAAACTAAGTATGAATAAGCTACTTGAAGTTATGAAGTTAGCTACTTCTAATTTAATTAACTCCTGTGTATATAAGAATGCGAAGATATGTGTACTTACATTAAAACTAATTTTAGTTCAATAATCATAAGGTACACATAATAAATAAACCATATGAATGGCAAAGAACCCTTCGACGACAACAACCTAAATAGGGTTGGCATTTTGTAAAAATGAGGTGATTAAATTATGAATTCACAACATATATGTACTTAAAGTGAAAGTTTCACACGGGTTTCTTAATTTTTTTGTTAAGGTGTTAGTATTTGTTTAGTAGGTACATGAAAAATTTGGAACTTTTGCTACGATAGTCGAATTGCGACCAATAGAGGAACATTAATAATAAATTATTATAACTTTACTATTAACTTATTTTAGATTTTTTATGTTTAAGTCGGTAAACTGATGATAAGACCAAATGATAGCAAGTATCCAACGTCGCCTTAAGTAAATTAAGCAGGGTGCAAACCAAACGCAATCTTTCTTTTGAACTTTTGAAACTTTTGAAATCCAACGGCAATAGACTATAATTGTAGGTCTGTTATAATTTAATTACAGTGTCACATTTTTAAAATTCCACTGTGACTAACAAATATGAGCTTTATTCGCTTGAATAAAGATTTATTATTATTATTAAATTAAACAGCTTGTCTGGAATAACAGTTTTGGTTTAATCAAAGTGAGTTTATGGTCTGCCAGAACACATTCTATTGACACGTACTATTAAGCTTTTTTTCTGTTTCCCTTACAGAATACCATCGTCAAATAACAGGTGCTGTTATGTTTTGGTGCGTTAGTGAGTCGTAGAGTGAGATGTGAGTAAAAAAAAATTATCACTTCAACACATTTGATTCCTGGTATTTTTGTGTTAAATAAGTCTCGGGTAATTTTTACGTGTTTGACAACCCTACTGGCACAGGATGTATAGAAGTGATCGTGCATCGGTTGTTTGTTGGTAACACTATAGTTTTCTTCGGGTCGCTGCGTATTGTAGGGAGTCCACACTTGTAATTTTTTGTCAACCGATAATGATACATCAACCATATTTGAGCCCGTGGTTTGTAATCATGTCATTCTATATACAGGTGGATTTTTTTTTTCAAAATAAAGTACAGCACTTAATGACGACAACTTTGAGTTTGCCTAACTCTCTAACTCTGATTGAATAAATATGAAGAACGACGAAAAGGATGGCTTTGTAAATTGTAGCTGCCAAACTTTATTACTGTAAAACGCAGTAAGTATGTACTCTATCACTAGGTAAACAAAAGAGTAAAATTTAAAACAAGTAAGTAATGTAAATGTTTCTATTTCTTAACTATAGAAATCAATAGAAATTATACTAATTACAATGTTAAAATGTTAATGGCCTTCGCCATACATCTAGTCTGTAAATCGTGGTTTAATCTAAGGAAGAGAAAGCCAATAGTTGAACGAAAATCCGTTAATTCGATAAAACTAATACTGTTTTTAAGAGGCAAAGGTTAACATGCGAATCCGAGCGGCGCACCTAGTTACGTGATTGAAAAACTGTCCATTTGACCTAGCAGGCGACACAGTCGGGTGCTCGCAACGTACCCTAATCAATCTCAATAACAGTAGCTATGCTTACTAAACAATACATTTATATTATGAGATTTTTTTTCCTTTTTTTTTTAAATCAACAGTAATGCGGTTAAGCAAAAACTTGTTTTCTTGTGTTTTTGTTTTCTTGTCTCTTAATAATCTCTTGTTTTTACAAGTGAATTTTAACACCTGTCAACCACCAATGACATTTAATTCCACCGTGTGCCAAAGTAAGTATACCTTTGTGGCATAGATCAGACAACACGCCACGTGTCGCGTTAGGACTCGTAGAAATGTATATATGTAGTGATAGATGAGAGCTTACAATGTTGGCTGATGGTGCAGATCGTTGCCTTCTGCTACGCTACCACCTTATCACTGACAAAGCGGCGCAGTCGCATATAAATGTGCGTCATCATTATCAGTTGGAAATCATTATCAGTAGGAAATCCACTGCTGAATATAGGCCTCACTAATTTTCCATAAAGACCGGCTAGAAGCAGACAGTCCCGGTAGCTTCAAAACAATCATATTCTTATTAGATTAGAATTTACCTACTGTATATTTGCCGCGTATGGTTGAAACTCTAACGAGTAGTCTTGTAATGGTCTTGACGAAGAAGCGTAATTGGTCGGGCGGCACGCGCGCGCCACGCGCCGATTCTTCAGTCTCACTTGTGAGTTTTTTATGTGTAGTTTTATAAACACGTTACAATTTCTTGGCAATATTTAAATCAATCATTGATTGATGCTATTTGCTAGAGATTTTTTACGAAGCGTGTTTAGAGAAATCAGACCATACTAAATAAAGTTCAGAGGTCTTCTTCATAATAATGAAGATAATAATCAAGTTCTTAAATTTTTTAGTATGCGGTATTTTGTACCTACTTACCCAGTGCATTTTGTTAGCAAATTTAAGGCAATTTGCTCTTAAATTTTAGAGGACAAAGCATTAGGTAATAGGTAATAATTGTATAATTTGAATGGTGGTTGTAATTATAATTTTTGTTTTCCATAAAAAAAAACTTTAGTTACTTATTCAAAAGTTATGAATTACATTTATTCATTCTAATTAATTCTAATACAGACATTTCTTATTACAGTTAAATTTTTTTCATTATTTTTTATATAAAAACTGTCACCTGTCTGACCGTCCACGAAATGGTAGATGGCTACTGTTGCCTATAACTCAAGCCACGAGTGCTGCAAATTAATGCAATGTCGATTCAAATATTAATTAAAATATATGGGTTTAGGATCTGGATAATCTGACAAATCAGCACAATGCTGTTATTCACAGTGGTCTTCTGTGAGGGGGTGGTTCTGTGACGGCCTGCTCAAATAACTGAGAAACGCAATGTGGCCCTGCCACTATTTGCCAGTTCCGGACCAGAGCCATTTCCGATGAAAAGAAACGGAACCTGACATCCCTGAGACAGGTGCGCTAAGCATTTCGACCAACTTGTCAAAATCCTCTAGTATCTCTTGATTGTTGATTAGTCATTAATGTAATGTATTAAAAGACCTTCGACCTGTAATAGAATGTACGGCACGCGCGCAGCACGCGTCTTTGCCAACAAAAAAGACCCTTCGATGATTTCCTTCAGCGTTTTTGCCAGAGGTCACGGTTTCCTGGTAAATTGCAGCAAGTGCACTTTTTCACCGCGACTCGTGCCGACGCTTCGCTGGTTTTATGTTTCGTGATTAGAGCAATAGCATACACGTTTATTGTTCGTAATTGTACGTTCATTTTCTTATTTATTATTACTGTTAACTTTTGAAATAAGGATGTTGTGTTAGAGAATTTATTTTAAAGAACGATGATAGTTAAAATATCAGTAGTAACCCGCGTGTATATTACATGCCTGTTGTTGACAGCAAATTCGTCTGCATACAAATTAGTACTTTGTAAATTGTTATATCCTTAATTTATTAAATGATTGATTTCTTGTATTCCCTATTTCCTATATTTCCCTCTACATCTTTTCAAGATCAAAAGTAGCTTATGTTCTACTCTAAATTCCCATCTCGTTTACTTCAACGATGAAGTAAAAGTCTATCCATGGTTCCTTCGACGCGATGGGTGTTACTAAATGTCCGAAACGACATGATATATAAAACAGTAACTATATACTTAATTATTACACGATTAAGTCCCGTGTAATTGTAGTGTGTTAATATCGCGAAAGTTGAAACCAAATAGGCATGTTGAAATATCCTTGGCATGTAGGAATATGCAGTGAGAATTTATCTATTTTTATTTTATTTATTAAAATGAAAGTTAGGCTTCGTAAGGACTAGGTAAATTATAATTTTAAGCAACAGTTCACTTTGGTATAAAGATTTGTAATCATCAATACTAATAATAAATCAGTAAGAGTTGATCATGGAGTAAGTTACTTTGTTTTCAGAGATATCGTGTTTATAGGCTCAAGGTACATGATACTGAAACTAAATTGACGATTTTTAGAATTTTTTACATGTATGTATGTATGTTCCTCTATAACTCTTAAACGAATTGACTGGTTTTCATGAAACTTGGTAGATAAACATTTTGACGTACAGGACACAGGATATTCTACTTTTTTCTTTTTCAACGCGAATGAAGTCGCGGGCGCCAGCTAGTATTAATATAAATCAGGTTCCTGTAGGTAACTGCGTCTATTTTTGAAGTAATTGCGTTTCAAATTCTCGAAAACGAGCGCCTGAATTCGCGCGAATGCAATTAATTTCTGCAAAATTTATACACGAACCTCTTTTTCCATTAGTAAAACTGTATCAAAATTCGTTTTATGAATTAAAAGTTAACGGAGGAACAGAGAGAAACGGACAAGAATTTTATTTTTTAACATGTTTAGAAATTGACATAGAAATATAAACCGAAAATTAAAAAAGAACCGAATATTTTTATGTAATTAGTGACCCGCTCCTGGCCAATGTTATATATAAAAACAATGCATAATTTTCATAAGTAGAACGAATTAGGACTACAAAATTTATTAATGTTAATACATTTTGTCTTGTTACCTCTGAAACATAAACTATAAGAAAATCAACATAACATATAGTATATTCAATTTAGTCTGAATTGGTAAACAATCTATTTCCAATGACAAATTGTCATTGGACTTGGGTCTATAAACTATATATTCAATTATTACTGTTATCTGAGGACATCCTTCACACCCAGTAATTGGGATCCCAACACTACAATAGTGTGACCATTGTTAAGGAATTGTAGAGGACAAATTTTAAGGGGACCTCGAAATCCCTCTTTTTCGGACTAAGTCCTTTGAAACGTCCTTTACAATGCGTACTGCCAAGGTTTGAAACTCCCTGCCGGCGTCTGTATTTCCGAGCTTATATAACCCAAACCTTTTCAAAGTTCGAGTGAATAAACATCTTCTGTTTTTCTAATGTTTTAGCTGGTGCTCGCGACTTCGTCCGCATTGAAAAGTATAAAACGCCGTCTACCGTGGAGCGGATCGCTAGAAATATCACCAAGCAGTTGTCATGTTAGTCGCTTCATCTGGTTCTGGATAGATGGCGCTGTCAAGTGTATCCCGGGCGAAGGCGCTAGTATTTACTTTTATTTTAGATTTCCCGTAGGAATGAAGCATTTTCCCGCGGTAAAAAGTAGCCTATATTCATCAGGGATAATGTCGGCTTCTAATGGTAAAAGAATTTTTAAAATTGGTCCAGTAGTTTCGGAGCCCATTCAATACAAACAAACAAACAAATCTTTCCTCTTTATAATATTATATTTTATAAAAAATTATAAAATAAAAAAACACTTACTTTTAGATTACAAAAGTATCAAGATATTTAAACATCTAGTTTTCTAAGAACATAAAAGGGACTGCGAGGAACTTTCTAAATTTTAATTATTGAATACAACTAAAGAAATACTTTTTTATATAAATTGAAGGTAAGAGTTATATTATTTTATATGTAACTATCTGCTTTATATTATTTTATATGTAACTTTTCCCGCGTTATACTTTGTAAATTATATACTTACTAAAACCTTCCTCGAGAACCACTCTATCCATTGGTGAAAACAGCATGAAAATCGGTGCAGTAGTTTTTGAGTTTATTGCGAACAGACAGATGCGGTGGAGGACTTTGTTTTATAATATGTTAGGATTCTAATATTCAATTGAATATATAATAACGATTTTTATGTTCAGTAAGCTTAGAGTCCGTAAGATTGTCAGAAAAAGTCACCAAAAGCAAAAAGATTGTAACATCTGTTCAGAGGGTGTTTCTTCTTAAAGAAATAATGATATCCTTACTTTAATATTATAAATGCGAAAGTAACTGTCTGTCTCGCTTTCACGCAAAAACTACTGAACCGATCACAATGAAATTTTGCATACACGTTGTCTGGGACACCAGAAAGGACATAGGATACCTTTCATCCAAGAAAAAATTAATGTTACCGAGGGAGTATCTAAAATATAAAACTGTAACTAACGCCAGGCCAATGTGTTATAGCAACAAGTTGTCAAGCGTTGTAATTGCTTTTATATTTTTAATTTAACATCGCGTACGAAGTCGCGGGCACCAGCTGGTTTAAAAATTAAACTAGTTCAAAATATTTAGCTTGGTCACCCCATAAAAGCACCGCTTGACAACAAAAGGCATTGGTCGAGAATCGGAGGCAATCCGGAGTTAGCTCCAACAATGAAGTAAACCGACTGTATGGAGTATTGACCACAATAATTTATAGCTTTACATATCTGTCAGAGGGTAGGTCGGTTTTATAATGCAATAGCATTCGCCATAACCTACTACGACCTCAAGGTATTAAACTGCGAATCCTATTTTTCGTGAAATATAGTTCCCATATATTAGATCAAACTCTATATTTATAAAGATATCCGTACTAATATTATAAATGCGAAAGTTTCTATCGATGTATGGATGTACTAGCTGGTGCCCGCGACTTCGTCCGCGTTGAATGATGAAAGGTATGTCCTTTTTGGTGTCCCAGACAACGTGTATGCAAAATTTCATGGTGAGATTTTTTGCGTGAAAGAAACAAACATCCATACATACAAATAAACTTTCGCATTAATAATATTAGTAAAGGAAGTACGGATGGATGTATGGATAGGATGTTTGTTATCTGGGACACCAGAAAGGACATAGGTTACCTTTTATACTTCAACGCGGACGAAGTCGCGGGCACCAGCTAGTGTTCCTTCATAACTCTTCAAATTAACTGATTTTCATGAAACTTGGTAGATAAACATTTATATAGACTTACGGGACGCGATACTTTTTTATTTTTTAAAGCGGCCGAAGTCGCAGGCACCAGCTTGTATCAAAATATTATACAGTGATACTCTTTTATTTGGTACCTAATACAACTTAAGTAATAAAATATGCCTAACTATCAAATATCCAGTAAAGTCAAGTGAGTTTTATCTTTTGTTTTTTAACTGAATCTCTTTATTTAGGGGCTTTATTGACGACCTTTAGAAATTGTTTCGTTTCACCTTTGACCCGAAATTATTATAGTCGGATTTCGAGAGAAGTGAGTTAGTCCAACTAGTTCTACTATTATTATAGTTCTATGTGAATTTAAAGATCGATTTCCCAGTCTATAGATACTGATGTGAACTAATCAACATGATTTTTACCATTTGGCTAAGTTCCTCATACAAAAAAAACCTGTTTACAATTAGGAAAAGGCATAAAGTGAATGATGCTAATAAAATGATAGAATTCGACAATAGAAAGGCAAGTATTGGATAGAAGTAAATTGTAACAAGGTAAAGTGGTCGTTCGACCGGACGCGGCAGGTGCTACTGAGGGTTCAACCGGGTTCATGACACCCCCGTCCCCCGTCCTTCGTCCCCAGCTCCTAACCTGAGTCCCCCGCAGCATCCGTGCAAACCCGTTCCTCTAATAATATAACGTAGAAATGAAAGATTAATGAGAGCAACCAGTGCACGCCTCTTTCACTTGAGTTTTAGTGATGTCTCCATGTTTTGTCGATAGTTTCGATAGTGAATGTGAGGAACATTCCGAGGTATCATAGTTGCGCTGTAGGTGTCACAATAAGTGTTAAAAGAAAATACAATAATAAGTGAATTACAAAATACAAAATAAAACAGACTGACCTAATCACTAATACTATTGAAGATTCACGAATATCAAGAAAGAAATATTGACACCAGTCTGTACTATGCATTATAATTTCCTACTAAACCTTGTTTTAAGTTTTTGTTTTAAAGTGATTGTCTGCGATTTGATATCTTATCAGCTAATCAACGACTAAATCGCCAATTAATTATATAAAACAAATTAGGTATAATTGATTACGCAGATGTATTTATTAACTTGTACATTTCTCTCAACTATGAAGAAATTTACACTTTAATTACGCCGTGTACTTTGCAAACATTCTCATTTTTAATTTATATGTGATTGAAGGTATTATGATACAACATTTTATACAATTTTATTAAAACATTTAATTACAGCGTCTAATATATATCTTTATATTCTCATTTTTGAAGTATGAAAAATTATTGCTATAAGTACCAATTGCACTCATACTTTCAACTTTTTAATGTAATGCCAGTCTTTTCAAAAAGACAGATAAAGTCATGATTTAAAAACTTAAAAGCTTAAAAGGAGACTTCAATCACTGTTATTGTAAACTATTTTTTTGATTGTTAATAAACATTTTTATTTATTTATTTAAAAAAAAACACCTGACATCGATAGAATTCTCTCGTCACCGCACTAGCTCAGCGCAAGACTCGATCGCGGGCGCAATGAAGACCGCCCTGATAAAATATTAGCCGAGTGCTTGGACCGGTAGCAACCGCAATGTATATCGAGCCATGACATTCACATTGTCTCACTGTTCTATGTTTATATGAGAAAAAGCCGACACATTGATTGATGTGAAATGCGTTAGCCGCGTAGATTTCAAACAATGTTTCATAAATCTTATTTATGAACTGGAATATATAACAAGTTACTTTGTTCTTGTTGTATTCTTTCGAATTTCTCATCTGATATTAGATAGCTGTGTCTACTGTTATACTGAATCTGATGAAAGCTTTACAGAACTGTCTTATGCATCTCGTTATGTAGGTTGAAGAGTATGAAGCCTGGAAGACAACAGTGTAAACACCAGACCTTGTAATAAAAAGAAAGAATAAAAATTACCAATGTATTCAAAAGTTTCCACGAGTTGATTAAAACAAAAGAAGTAGATGTAAGGCATACAAAGATACCTACCATGATTGAATAACGGAGAGATTGGTTAATTTGTGCAAATAGGGAGCTTTTGTTTGTTTATTTATTTATTTTTACTATCATGAAACGCTATGAAGTCAGTACAAAAAAAAATATATGTATAAAATGACTGGCATTTTATTAACTAGTCACCATCGCCAAAAAAGACATGCAAAATAAGGAAGTATTCAAATGAAAAAGCTTTAGCATCCCTTACTCTCACTCAACGAACACCGCACCCGTTCCATATAAAAAAAAGCATTTCACATACATTTACAAATGAACATAAATCGCTTATTAAAAAGTACTCAACTTGTTATCACAGCACTGAAGTTTTTTAATATGAATTTCAGAAAGAAACATTTGAATTTGTGCTACAAATATTTATAAGGCACAGCCGTGGCATATTTTCCAGTCGAGCTATCACAAAGCATTTGTAACACTTCCTTATAAAAATAATTGCAACTCAGTCAATCATTCGGAGCAATCAACCTAACAAGATTTATATGAGACGCGAGCCTATACAGCAATTAATAATCATATATCAGCGAAGCCTGACCGCGAAAAAAATGCAAAAAAATCTCTGGTCATCGACCCACCACGCTCCCATTCTCCCGCAAATGTGACCTACCCCTCCTAACAGTTAAAGTTAACTGGCTGGATGTAGCGTAACAATTAATAATTGGAAATTAGCATAGGAGATGGTGTAAAAACTAAAGATCGATGCACACGACCGCGCACGCGATACTTATCACAGAGCATACAGTTTGCAGTAAGTAAATATTTTGACTAGACGCCATTAGTTGTGGCATTCATCTTCCGATAGGATGCTGCTTTTGCCACTTTAAGTAAGGAAAGATAAACAGTAATTGTGATTTAAAATGCCTTATCCTTAATCTGTTCCGTTGCAGTACCTGTTCCGTTGCTTGTGTTATGGGCGACGGTAGCCACTTATTAACCGTCAAATTGGGTCTGAGGCGTATTCCCCCAGTGGTGGACGCACCTGTGGTGGACGCCCCTTGACCGTAAGCATGTTTGTCGATCTAAAAACAAAGTAACTATATTGACTGTGTTTCTTTGAAACCTACATAACGAATAAATAACTGTTTAACTTTTAAAGTTTATATTAAAACTTTTTGTCCCAATATAACGTTATAGGTAATGATTGTAACTACCACAATTGGTTTTACTGTGCTCTCACAAAGCCACGTGCGTACAGGGGTGTGCCGCGGAGTAATTTCAATATTCATTCACACTTGATCTCCAATGCGTGGATGGCAAACGATTTATTGCTCAGAGAAATCTTAGTCCACTAAATCTCTTGAGTGCCATTTCGCCCACATGTAACTAACTGGGACTTCAATAAATACACTTTCTAGTATAGATGGATTTTTAATATCGAAAATTGGTATTGTAATATTATAAAGGCAAAAGTCAGATTGCTTATTTGCTTGCTACGCTTTCAAGAAAAGGTAGGCTTACACGCAAAGTCAGGCTGATAGGTAAAATCACTTGACTTGACAGTAACTGGACATTGTTGCCTAGATACACAATTAACACATGAGGATTACAAGTACACAAGTACCTACTCTGCTGACATTGCAAGAAATTAATTATTTATTGTTTTCTTGTAGAGAATATTCTAGCAATATGGAATCACTTCAACAGGAAGTTTATCAAAAAGACCTCCACACCACAACCTCTTCTTATTCAGGAAACGAAGAAGAACTTAACATCTTGGCATGCAGTATGATTGATTGATTACAAAAACATTTTTAAACTACTATACATATTGTAGTACAGGCTGGTGCCCGCGACTTCGTGTTTTATGTCTTAAATCAAATCAAATCAAATCAAATCACTTATTCTGATGTATAAGCTAAGTATACTTACTATAAAGTTTCATTGAAATCCATTCAGTAGTTTTTGCGTGAAAGAGTAACAAGCATGCATACATCCATCCATACAAACTTTCGCATTTATAATATTAGTAAGGAAACGATATTTAAAATAGCCCACAGTTGAATAAAAGATCCACACCAAACAACGTAACTAAACAAAGCGAGTGAATTGTAGATAAGTGCGCACAGAGTACGGTTAAAGTCTATTGTCTGTGCGGCGAATGATAGCATTTCACCTGACTTTATCAAGATTTTGCACAGACACCAGCTTATAGTTGAAAAGATATTTCTAATTGTAGCAACGGTCACGCTTTCGCGGCACGCGTCATGTGCCCACAATGCTTGCACTTTGCTTCGCCGGTGTTGCCTGATTATTTATGTATTGCATAGATTTTGCGACAGAATTATGGCATAGCGTAGCTCTTGAGAACTTTATACTGACTAGTACCTTGCGCCAAAAAACCATTTCATTCATGCAAGTTCAATTACAAATTGAAGACCATATTAGCCAAGAGGTATGACTCCAGTATGATGTCATTCAGATGGTAGTCGGCAAGAGATGACGTACGTAACCATTGTTAATTAATTAATTTAGATTTAGTACACACCTCAAAATATTTTCGTTATAGTTCAAAAGAATATTTGAAAATTTTAATTCAACAATTTATTGTAACATACTTAATATAATTTAAAAATGAAATTTAATACATTTAATGTGGGCCAGGTTTTTAGGCCAGGCTTTATTTTTACAATGGTCTTTTGTAAAGACAAATAAATTATTTCAATAATTAATTAAATATCGATAATTACTTATTTAGATTATTTATAATATACATTGTATGCACTGCACTTGGTAGTAGGTTAGGTATTCACTGAACGTCTTGAACGCAATGTGGCCCTGTCACTACTATGGTGTTTTTCATATTTATTTTGTATTCTCCTAAAGCCTTATACTGTACAAGTGTGATTTATTTTAATGTTACTATTATACACCAAAGTGTGTGTAATTAATATATAAGTAATTATGTTCTCTGTGATAACTTATTTTTGAATGTCTAAATTAAAAAAGAAATATAATAGAACAAAGATAATTTCATCAGATTTTAGCTTAAAATAATGGCGATAGAAGCAGTTCCTAGCCCGGACGGCGTCTAACCGGAGCAAGGTCCAGTTGAAATGAGGCAAATATCGATCATTATAAATTTCCAGCGGCCGCGCTAACGGCGCCCGCGCACGCGACCTCAAGCAAAGATTATTTCCGCAATGCTTTTCTCTCAGACAGGACAATTCTTTTTTAACCAAAAACTGTAATAGTAGCGGCAGAGAACACTGCACTTCGCAGTCATAAATTGGCAACTTTTGGTAGACTTTAAGCAGACTAGGTAAATTTAAAATTTTGTCTGACGCTGAAGGAAAAAATTCACAGATTTCGTGCCTCACACGACTATCGAGCACATTGGAAATGAAACTACGGAATTCTTTCAAAAAGGTTAAGCTATAGGGCAAACCCTTAACCCGTTCGTCTTTATTTTAGGCTCAAATTGTAGCTGACTAAATTGTCAAGAGGAGTTTTTCTCAAATTTTTGATATCATTCTTCGTTTCCAAAAAATCGAGCGCCAAAATCAAAAACTCGAAAAAAAAAACGATTTTTTTTTCACTATTTCGGCCATATTCGGCAAAAAAATCTTTTTGCACCTTACAGCTCTTACATCCCACTTTTTCGTGAAATCGGGGCCTATACTGAAGCGACGAAAAGGTCAAAATCCAATGTCAAAACGCTGTAGCAATGTAACGCCAAGTTTGTCACATAACGAAGTAAAGTAACGTGTGTAATTCTGGGAAGTTGTTTGATGTAACTCTACAAAGAATAGGAACCTAAGAAACTTACTAAGTAGTTTGATTTTAAAATAGAGTATCGCACCGTGGCTTTGTAATGTTTTAAATTGAGCGATTTAGTATCAATCAATACTAATAATAAATCTGTAAGTATTGTATTGTATTGTATGTATGTTCCTCTATAACTCTTAAACGAATTAACTGATTTTTATGAAACTTGGTAGGTGAACATTTAAACGTATAGGACATAGGATAGGCTACTTTTTTTTCAACGTTCTTTTTTTTATCTACCTATAGATTAATATTTAATTGTATTTTGTTTAAAAAACAAATAAAGAATATCTTTCTATTCATGTCGGTATTTCAAATAATCTTTAAATTAACAAGTCTAGTTTACTCTTAAGAGAATAAACACTAGGTTAGCCAGTACAACAACCTTTTTAATATTTGATCTTTGCCACCATTACGCCGCGCGCGCAGATTGTGCCGTGCTCCGTGCGCCATCTATAGATCACTGAGCTTGCTCTCTATTTACAACAACATTCGAAAGTCTTAACGTAGAAGTGAAACAATACTCAATTTTATTCTTTAACTCCTTTTCAATAAGGATGTTTTTTATTGAACAACACTGAAGAAAACTTGGATATTTTTTGTGAGGATTCCCTGGTCTTAGATGTGTATGATCAGCAGTATTTCAGCGATGTCGATGTATAAATCCGAAGCGGGTTGATTAACGCTATCTGTTCGGAAGCGGAGGCCCGCATTTCGTCGGCAATTTATTTACTCATTAACTAAATACCCTTATTCGTTACCGGACAACCTAATTAGGGCATTCGATTAAGAATGCAACAGGTCGGTTAACGAATTATTTTTTTAATAGGGGTAAATTTTGTATACGATTTTGCGCATATGCCTTCCAAAATGGAAATTGGAATAAGCTGTTCTTCTTTCTTTGTTGCTGAAAAAACTATTGGGACTAGAAGAGAAACCAACTAACCAATATATTGCGAATTAGTGTAGATAAGTCTAAATAACTTAGCAAGTGCTAAAGTTTATCCATCTCAGCTTTCACGAGGATTTTGTCATTTGCAACAGCGATATCAACAGTAACAATATGGTATTATTATGTTACTAGCTAATGCCCGCGACTTCGTCGGCGTTGAAAAAGAAAAAGTAGCCTATCCAATGTCCTGTACGTCTAAATGTTTATCTACCAAGTTTAATGAAAATCAGTTAATTCGTTTGAGAGTGATGGAAGAACATACATACATACAGAAAAAAATTCTAAAAATCGTCAATTTAGTTTCAGTATCAAGTATAGAGCCTATAAAAACGATATCTCTGAAAACATAGTAACTTACTCATTGACCAACCCCAGATTTATTATTAGTATTGATGATTATCTTCTGTAATGGGTAGTAATCGCAAGAGAGGCTGCCTAGCTTTTGTATTGTATTTTTGTTAGAACAATTAAGTTTTTGTGTTCCTGCCTGGCAGTTTCTTTCTGCAACACTTTTGCGGTCTATGTTTGTATCATAAATCATCAATCAATACTAATAATAAATCTGTAGGGGTCGGTCATGGAGTAATTTACTTTGTTTTCAGAAATATCACGTATATAGGCTCTATACATGACACTGAAACTAAATTGACCATTTTTAGATTTTTTTTCTGTATGTATGTACAATGTATGTTCCTCCATCACTCTTAAACGAATTAACTGATTTTCCTGAAACTTGGTAGATAAACATTTAGAAGTACGGGACACGTGATAGGCTACTTTTTATCTTTTTTAACGCGGACGAAGTCGCGGGCAACAGCTAGTAGTGTATAATGTTAACCAGCCGAATAAATGCCTACAAGATATAGACAAAGATAGCATATTATGATTGGGAGCTATATCGGTGACTTTAAGGCTACGCTTTAATGTTTTTAATATTGAAAAATATTTTTTTAATTAATTGTTACTAAAATTTAGTTTATAGTAACTAATAATTTAAAAGGTTCAGTCAAGATAAGGATGTCATCGATAAAAACCAAGAGAATTAGTTAGTAGACAGACGCTATTTGTTTAGAGTCTTGTATCTTCTTAAACAAACTAATTCGGAGCACTGTTGGTTACATCGAGATGTGGCGATAATGACTATCTGTGATCGCGTCCATTGTTGCTAAGATTTAAGAGCTGCAGTGTTAGAGAACGCCTAATTGTGTAAAGCACGTGCCCTTTGTCTTAACAGTAATTACTTTTATAAATCTACTAAACGATTTACATGTAAACCGTGAGATTACGATCGGTACAAAAGGTTGCGACTTTGTCTCGGTTACGGTACGCTATTTTTTGTATGAAAGATTTACTGTATTAGGGTTAATTGTTGTTGATAGTCTGCAATTTAGGGATAATTTAAATTAAATGGTAAATGTCAAAGTTTAAGTTGAAAAATTAATAATTTTAAAGGAAAATTATATTGAATTGAAGAATGTTGTCACATACTTTGAAATAAATGATTCCGCAAATATTTCTCTTTAGGAATATATTTTTTTCTAAAGCCTCGTTTAGAGAAAAAAAAAATATCTCTGTCAAAATTTGTCATACTATCTATGTGATATAGTTCTATACTTTACTAATATTATAAAGCTGAAAATTTTGTTACTTAGTTTGTTTGGTTGAACGCGTTAGTCACTACTGGTTCGAATTGAAAAAATCTTTTTGTGTTGGATAGTCCATTTATCGAGAAAATCTTTATGGTAAGAGAGCCCACGATGCTAAATGTGGAGTCACTCAAGCGTCGTGGACTTTGAAGATTGGATTGTAAGAAGAAAAAAAGGTTATATAAAGTTTTTCATTTCAGCGGTGGGGTGAGCGTCTACAGGCGTTCAAAATTTTGTAGGCGCTTTATTTTAAAATATCCACCACATAATCATCAGATTAAGAACCAACAGGAATTCAGGCTGGACCGTCTGTATGAAAATCTGACGCGCTCGAGTACTACAAAATGGCAATCGTCAAAAATCTTTTTTGCATTTTCAAAAAGCTGCCACGAGCTTGCGTTCTGAATTTTAAATGGGAGTTAAGTTAAGTTAAGATTGGTTTAAGATTACTTAACATCCTATCTGAAAATTTGACCCGCTCGAGTTATATTTAAAAAATTTACTCCAACCCCCACCAACCCAACCAACCAAACCGGCATATTAATAATTATCCGTTATCGAAGACTCGTGGAGAATATTGGCAATATTTGACGTGCTCGAGTAAATCCCAAAATCCCTTCTTGGGCTTCCCTACAATTAGACTTACAATTAGATATTTTGAACGCAAACGAAGCCGCGGACAACAGCTAGTATTTAATACATGAAAATATATTATTACAATATAAAAAAATCTCACCTTTCATCTGACTCTGACACCTCAGCTGGTCTATTATCGTGGTCAGCCTATTCTCCCGCTGACTTTTAGACTCGTCTTCATCCATTTCAAGTTTCACTGACACATCACATTTTTCACTATCACTCACTTCACATTTCACTTCGGGTTTTTTGTTAACAGGCTCCATTATTACTTGTATATGTTTTAATGTATCTTCTAGCATAATAAATTTAAACTATTTTTCTTAATTAAGTCTTCGATAAGACTTGATTTTGAAGATGTTTTAATCCTATAACAGATACACAATATCAACATAATTATTAACTCGAGAAAATAATTAAAATCACTATGTTACTTGTAATTGGGTGCGCAATTTCTATTCAATTAAATGTTGTATGGTTTTTTCTTAATGACGAATGGAGATAATCAGTTTTTTATTATTATCGTTTTAACGGTTCAAACTTGCACCATTAGCTAAGAAAAAAACATAGATTTTACTGAGAAAATTTCGTGTAATATTAATGTTTGAAAGTATAGGAAAGTCTTATGCCCAAAATCTTACGAGAGCTTTACAGGAAATTATTTTTGTCACCAAAATCTCCAGTGTCAGTAAAAAAAATGTGTCACCTCAAACGCAGGACTGGAGTTTACTCCTTACGAACGATAAATAAATAATTTAATCCTTACTTCCTTACTAATATTATAAATGTGAATGTGAGTTTGTTTGTTACGCTTTCACACAAAAACTACTGAACAGAACGCATTATTAGTTTTCGAGTTTTTGAAGCATACACAAACTAGGTAACATAACATTTATGTAGAAAAGATTGCCTCTATTATACATGTCTATGTTTCAGTGCACTTAAAACCAGGTACGTAAGTATGCGCTGTAAATACAATATAAGTTACAGCTCGTTCTTTGCTGATAAGCCAACTCATAGTCCAATGATAAATATAATTCGCTGACTCATCGATCATAACAATAAATACAAGGCATTGCTTTTATTCAAATACGTCTGTAACCACTTCATCATGTTCCTATTGTTTATCCAAAAATAATGATGGACAAACATTTCAAACATGAAAACGTTCACCGAGAATTTTTACATCTATATTTCATTCAAAGTATTTTTCATTTATTAAAACTACTAGAGGTAAGTAAGCGCAGAGTGTGTATAAAAAAATAATACAATAATACAATAAGTAGTGAATTGTAGGGAAAAATACCCATATAAATATATAAATAAGTACTTATAAACAAAAATAAAAAAGGTCTTTTATATAGGTATATACTCGTACACTTTAAATTTGTACGGAATTGACCCGATTAATCAATGTCAAAGTTGACTGAGGTTACCTTAAAATGAGGTTAACAATCCGTTTAGTTGGGAGGTTGAATATTATTTTCACGTTTTTTTTTTCAACAACGCATAGGTGAAGCGAACAGGTATACCGTGACGGCACAGCAGTTATCGCGGCACTCGACTGATAACTAAAATGTCAGGTCAAATGAGCAAATGCGGCACCTAGGTACGTACCTAACTGATAAGAGTCGATAACAGGCTCTTAACCTTCCGTGGAAACATGTCAACCACACCACTTGAAGGATGTACAGGTTGTGACGTGGATAGAGAAATATTTTTACGATAAAGTGCGACAACCGGACGTCGGGGTCGCCCTAATTTTTCAATCGACTTCCCAAAAAGGAGGGTTCTCAATTCGACTGTATTTTCTTTTTTATGTTTGTCACCTCATAACTTTCGACTCGATGAACCGATTTCGATGATTCTTTTTTTATTTGAAATCTGGTGCTTCCAGTGTGGTCCCATTTCAATTTGGTCCAGTTCTGACAATGGCATCCATGAGATTTGAAGGTTTGAAACGGTTTGAAGTCGATTTTTTTTTGTTAAAAAGAGTTATGTCTTACCACAAGGATTATAATATCACTCTTGTAGGGTGATATAATATTGTGATACTTACTAGATATTTAGATTATTTTTCTTGATGAAATTTTGTGAGGATGAATATTGATGTTTGTTACTTTATACATGAACGAGCTGGTGCCCGCGACTTCGTCCGCGTTCAAAATGTTATATAGCCTAAAGCCTTCCTCGATAAATGACTA